>JAMPIT010000885.1:4512916-5899382 GCA_026261815.1 Monarcha castaneiventris obscurior | reverse complement strand
AATTAGGACATACTTTGAGGTCAGACATCTTTCTAAATGATGTTGCAGAACATATATTTCGTGTTGGAACTTCATCTTTCTACTAACAAAGGAACTGAAAATTTAAGGATCAAAATTCAAAGTTAAAATGTATATATAATGATTTTGGATGAATAAAATCAAATCTGTTCTTGAGTGGGTCTGCTCCAATTTCCCCACACAGAATTTTGCAATCTTTTTAAAACTATTTTAGCTATATAATTGGATTTTTGTAGTATGTTCACAAATGTGTGCTAAAAGGTCAAATTTGTAGTAGAATTTCCAGGTTACCAATGTCCAAGACCACCAGCACTGTTGGCAGCTGTAGTAAATGCACACCAAGAATCCAAATATCTTTGACTTTTTAACTTTATGAAAACGACTAATTGGATGAAGGGGCTGAGAGTTGCTTTTACAAGCTCAGCAGTTTTGTCCATGACAGCTGCATTTGTTTAATGGGGAGAAAAACCCCTTTGGTAATGGAAATTATTGAAAGTATTTAGTATTAAAGCAGATATTGTGAAGATAAATGTTTGTGCAGCCTCAGATGTTTCATTGTGCATTGACCTTGTCTTCAGGCATCTTTCTACACGATTGCAAGTCAAGAGAACATCTCTGGCAAACCTGGATTTTAAAGACGTTTAAGCTGTAGCCAAGGGCCAAAATAAAGCTGCTTTGCTGCATAGTTCTTTTTTAGGTCTTTTTTCCCATCATTGGGAAAGTATTAAAAAAGTGTGAGATGTCGACACTCCTAAAAATAGCAAATTAGGAAATAAGCTTAATGGAAACTTTCACTTTTTCATCAAAAATATACTTGAAAAATATGAAATTAATTTATATTTACTAAAGGTTTATGACAAAATTTCTCGTGAATCCATATATCTGGTAACCAGAATAACTCATGCTCTTTCAAGATAGCCACTGAGCCAGAATTCCTGACTAAACAAGATGCTGATCTTATTACCCAGAGAAAAATCAAATATAACTTAGAGTATAATTTCTGGCTTGCAGAATACTAAACCCTTTCTTTATGCTTATAACCATTTGGTATGAAATAGCATAAATGGTTTAATCTTTATGTTATTACTGAAATTTAGAATTAAAAAAAAGTTTTCACCTGAAGTGAAATTCTGGCCCCTTTGTGAAGACAATGGGAAGTTGGGGGGTTTTTTACCAACCTCCACAGAGTGATTTTGTTTTGTCTCTCTTAGACAAAATACAGTGAACTGCTCCAAATCCTTGCTCAAGCAGTAACCCAGGAGCTCAAGATTTTTGTCTTCTCTGGCAAAAGAGTCAGTGGTAACTTGTGCTCTTGCTGTTGATCTGGTTGTGATGTCCTAAACATCTGTGATGTCCTAAACATCTCAGGAGGATGAAACACTTTTTAGTCGTTTGAATACTTGCCCCGGGTTTTTTTCCTTCCTTTCTATTAAGAGTTTAAGTTTCTTAGTTGGAGGTAGCTGTTTGTTGTCTTCTTTACTGAAAGAAAATACGTAGACTCCATCTCAGAATTAACTCTTATTAGGATATTAAAAAAAAAAAAGAAGGAAATCACATTTGTCCTTAAGTTCATTCTTCTGATAGTGCAATTGGTTCAGAAATCCATGGATGAAGATGCTCTTGCTTCAGACAGTGAGATTGTTACATTACACTGCTAAACCTGCATTTACTTAGGGATTTTGCTAAATCATTGTGCAATGTTTATATTAAAATATAAATATTTAGAAAGTTCAATAGACCTCCCAGGATAGGTATTTACAGTTTGAAATCAAATAAGAATACTATATAGACTTCTGCCTGCCTGCATATTGGAAATCATCTGGCTAATGGTGATTATCAGAATTTCCCACATGTGAAAATTGACCTTAAACTGTTTAGAAGTTTAGAGATTCACAGAGTATTCTGAGTTGGAAGGGACCCACAAGAATCATCCGAGTCCCATGGCCCATACAAGGATTGAACCCACAGCCTTGGTGTTACCAGCACCCTGCTCTGACCAACTGAGCCAATCTCAATTATAAGCAACTAACAGGACTGCACAAACCCGCTTTCAAAATTCAAAATTAGACCATATACCATGCACAGTTTCACTTTTCTACAGCACTTGAGGCTCTAACGTCAAATGATTTGAATAGAAAATTCCCTTAGATATTTAAAATATTCCAGTGATGATTTTCTCATGCAGCTTACTAATAAGAAAAGCATGTGTGGTTTTTTTCATTATTACTTTAAGTTTTTTTTTTTTTTTTTACATCAGAGATAGGGTCCCTCTAAGACTGACAGAATTAATAAGTCAAGAAAGTGGAGGTAATCCTCAGGCAGTTCTCCTGAGAGAACTGCAGGATGAATGCATAAGGGAGTGGGGTAGAGTTTCATGGTGTGTTTGGTCGTGGTGACCATGAAATGCATTTACCTTATTACACTAATTGCAGGCTTGATGAAAATGTAAAAAATAATATAAGCATATTACACAACAGGAGACTGAGGAGTGGTTGTTAAAAAGCAGGCTAAATTCTGAAAAACATTTTGGATTTTAAATTCTGGAATAGAAGAGGAAAACCTCCATGTTCCAGAGCATATCTTCCCTAAACTAGCTTACAGAGCCATGCTAATCTCTAAATTGGTTGTTTGTTTGTTTTTTTTTTGTCTAGACTATTCCAGCTATTTTTCCCTGGACTTCACTCTGAATTTAGATGTATTTGATGTTACGAAGTTGAAGTGATGTATCCTAGTCCAGAGGGGCAGGATAAACACAGGTCCCAGTTATAGTCTATGATAACTTTTTTTTTTTTAACCTATGTATGTAACTGGTCTGGCATTGAAATTCCTCACATAGTGTGAACAGCAGCACTAATTTTTGGTGATATACCTCAAAGACATAGGCATATAACTTTCGTAAATGCCACAATCAATATTCCTTTGAAAGGTCACTTTGTGTACCGAATAATATTTATATGCATGTGTACGTAATTTAACGGTTTTGGTAAGGGCCCTTCAGAAGAATAATTCAAAGGACAGAAGATGATATCTTACTGTGAGAGACTTAAAAAGCTTCATTATGGTTTATAATTGCTCGCACAGGGAGAAAATAACAAGTACCAAATGACTCTAATCTAGTAGTGGAAAAAAGTAAGAACTAATGCTGAGTAAAAACCCTGCAGTCTTAAATGAGAAATTAGGCTCTAATGAGAGTGATTAACCACAGCAGCAAGCTACATGCAAAAGAATGGGCTTCTCTTGGTTTTCCTATGTAGCAGTAGATTGGATGATCTAATAACTGTGTCTGAACTTGAGAGTCATGGATCAATGATTGTTGTATTATAATTCTCACTGTTAGTTCCTTTGACTGATTTTCAGACTAGTAATATGTGAGAGTGGAGATGATCAAAATTCCTTTTATTATCTGGGAGGAATTGTCCAATTCTGTGTGTGTTATCTAGGTATTGCACATTCTACTGCCTTTGCAAACTGAAATGGATGTGAGTTGGTATTTACCAGAGTACCAACACAACTCTTGTTCCTCATGCAGGCTGCACCTAGAAATTTTGGATATTGCTGTGATTTCCTCACAAATTATGCTTTTTGAAAAACACCGTCTACTTTTTAAATTAACAGAAGGCTCTAAATTTTGTTAGAGAAATAGGCTGGATGTTTTTAGTTCTGGCTTATGTATGTACAACGCAGAAGACAAACTCTTGACTGTTTGCCCAGGCTTCCCTTATCATCAACCAAGAGAAACAAGCTCAAAGGATAAATCAACTTTTTGAGAGAGAAGTGCATTGTGCTTGGGGGACTGATTGACTCTCTGAAAGCACCTGGCTCTTCGCCCTTGACTCATGGGGGTGATTAAACTTGTTTGGATGTTTAAACCTTAGATATCTGAAGTAAAGCATGATGAATCCCACTCATATTTCTGTTCCAAAACCACCTTTATTGATACCTTAAAAAAACACCAGGGAACAAAGAAAGGTAGACTCTTTTTTGATGGCTTCTGCTCCAAATATTTCTCTAACAGCCTTCTTAGCATATGCATTGATGAGGAGGTTTTCACACTCAGTGTTTGTTTCCAGAGCCTTCTGTTGAACACAGCCACATGCTTTTGTTTGTAAGCATCTGAAATATCAGGATTAGGCAGAATATTGGCTGAGAGGACTTGTACAAGAGGGAATTTCCCTTCCAATTCAGGATATTCTATGCGTCTTTATTCTTGGGGCTATCCTGTTCAGGGACAGGAGTTGGACTTTGGTGATCCTTGTGAGTCTCTTCCAGCTCTGGATATTCAGTGATTCTGTGAATTTATGGTTATGCTGTAAATGTTAGTTGCTGCTTAAGAGAAAGTTTAAATTCTGAAGAAAAGCCTAGAGATGAATTTCTGTGCATAATTACTTAGAACAATGTGAAGCAAAAGTTTTCCTCTTTCAGTCTAGTGTTTGAAATATTAGTATCCACTCCCCACTAATAACCATCAGATGTTACTCAGAGGGAAAATAAAAACCTCCAGTGTACTTATCCAGTTATCCAGAGCTGTTTAAATAACAGTATCTATCATTTGGAATATGTGGAGGTTATCTTTTAACTAGGAAACAGAAAATATGCAGCACTTCTGCTAATGAAAATCTAAGACTTTATACCTCTGTGGCTCATAACACTTCAGGAATTCACTAACTTTTAAACACTGTTCTGTTAAGGGAATGGTGATGCAGGTAGATAATTTTACACTATACCAAAAAAGAGCCAAAGCAAGCCTGAAGTTCAGCATTGGTGAAATATTCCTTGGAAGCTGAAATTTTCCCAGAAAAACATGGATTTGCACAAAAATATGTATTGGGAACAGAGATACTATTTCTTTTTAAAATAAATTATTTCAATTTTTTTTTCAAAAAATGTGTATTTTTAAGGGATGACTTTCTTTCAGGACAGTGTACAAGTCAGCATTTACCCAAATGAAGATACTTGAGAGGAACCTAAACCTATACCAGTCCTTTCTTCCCCTTCTGTAAAAAAAATGCATGAGAAAGAGGTTAAAAATACTCTGCATGCTTTCTTGCTGTTGCTTTTTCTTCTCAAGTCCATCAAGGTAAAAGAAAGATGTTTGCATATCTTTATTTCCCCTCAGCCAGCAGGCCTTAGGATCATTATGAGTTTCATCCAGTAGTTTGGAAGCATCTGCACAGTGTCAGTGTCTTTTGAGGTTTATGTGTTTCAGGTGTGTTGGACCCAAAAATGTGACCCTAAGTCTGGCCTGTAGCTGTTCTAGGCTCCTTTATAGCCAGTGGTAGAAAGCCATTGAAGAGAGGGGGGAGCAGTGTGCCAGGTATGATTTGGGTACCCTGGGAAACATCAGGCACTCAGCCCCTAGGCCAGAAGCTTCATTTGGTTGCCTCAGGTTGTCTCACACCTCCTCCACTCGTGTGAATGGCTTCTGAAATAAATGCAGTTGGTAATAGAATTATAGAATTAATTTAATAATGAATAAACATACTAAATATGAAGTCTGTGCTCCCTCCTCTGTCTTCCACTGTGTGCAAACACAGGCTTTAAGTGATCAGTGTAAGTCAGCAGGAAAGAGTTGACTTCCTTATGCTACTCCACCTCCAGCCCTCTTATTGTCCTTCACTGCTGAAACCCTGTTCTGCTAATTCCAGTGAAGGACTGTGTAAATGGAAATGCTGTTAATCAGATGGTGCTTGAGGAACAGTGCTACTGATTAATTATCCCTGCAGATCTTTTGTTCTACTACAGGTACATCTAGAAAACAGGCAAAATTTTCAATTATACGCAGGCATTTATTTTTCAAGGAGCGTCTCAGTATTAAAGCATCAGAAAATCTAGCAGACTGCAATTTATTATTTATTTTCTTCTCAGCACCTTCTGAGTATTTCAGGTCTAGTGAGCAGAACACAACTCTGCATTAGTCCATGTATCTGTGAATGTCTTTTTCCTATTAGGTCATGATAAGAGGCATTAAAATTTAAAAAGCCTAAAATTTAAAAAGTATAGTTTAGGACATGCCTCATGATCTATTGGTATCTTTCAAAAGAACAGTCAGAATTTCAATTCCCTGGCCACAATATATTTGATTAGAATGGAGCAAGCCTTGAAAGGTTTACAGCTTTGATTTAGACAGCTACTCACCCGAGTACAAGCCACTGGCCTTTAAGCAAATAGAGTTCAAAATTTTGTCATTAGGGTCATATTTGCAAATCAGGTCTTCTATGGTTGTGTGTATATATATATATATATATATAAAAGTGTATTTCTTAAGCTCATAGGTCAAGTGAAAGATGGGCACATGACTGGGGTGGATTGGCCTTGGCTGACCCCCAGGTCAGCCAAGCTGCACCATCAGTCCTCCTCTTAACTGGGCAGGGGGAGAAAACATTCTGGAAGGCTCCTTCGTGGGTGGAGATATGGAGAGGGAGAGATCACTCAGCAATTACTACCACGGTGTTGATTGAGGTAGATAAGCATTGCTTACCAGGAAAAGCTCCAGATGGATGGTGTGAATGCCTTAGGGCTGATGGACCCTGGGTTAATATACAGTGAAAGGGAGGAGCAGATCTGACTCACAAATTGCTGGAAATGGTGGGGTTTTGTGGGTGTAGATCAGGCCCCCAGTGGGACTTGGCAGCATCTGTTCAGCTGTGTCTCCATCCTTCACTTAAAACTTAAAAGGATATTAGGAAAAATTTCTTCACTGGTGGTCAAGCATTGGAACAGGCTGCCCAGGGGAGTGGTGGAATCACTGTCCCTAGAAGTGTTCAGAGAACGTGTAGATGTGGCATTTGGGGACAGGGTTTAGTGCTGGACCTGGCAGTGCTGGGTTAATGGCTGGACTCAATGAGCTTGGAAGTCTTTTCCAAGCTTTATGTTTTGGTGGTTTTTACTGTCCTGACCAGGCCTGTAGGTTAGTGACAGGGTGCCACACTCCTGCACCCAGTTGTGCAAAACAAACACTTCTGATGACTTAAAACCTAAGGAAGGTTCTAACAGATCACCTGCTCTCCTCCTGGTTAGAGCAGTGATTTGTGAGCCCCACAAGAACTGCCTCAGTGTTCCTTCTTTGGGTGCCTCTCACATTTACCAGTGCTTTAATTAGGTGTAGCAAATTAATTTAAGGGCAAATCCATCCCCACCTCCTAAGCCTCTGGTGAAGCTTGTTATTTGATTTCCAGCTACTGTGTTAATTTTCACCCTGCACATCCCTCTTCAAGAAGTGAGTAAACCATATTGATGAGCTTCTAACATTCATCCAGAGCCAGGTATTTATTATCTCATTTCAGTTTCCCGTTGACTCAGTAGGTGGTACAGCTTTTGATTCATATTTGGATTGCTGCCTTTCCTGTTCTCAGGGTGTTTTTTCTGGGTTTTTTTCTTTTTTCTTTTTTCATTTTTTTCCCCCCACCCCCTTTCTGAAAGCAGCCAAAGTTATTTGCACCAGCAAACTCTGTCTGTAACCAGAGATTGCTCATGAATGAACTCGTCTCTGCTGTTGTGACACCAGAACAGCACTCTCAGCAGCAGCAGCAGCAGCAGAGCAAAGGCCCCTGTGAGGTGGTGGTTGCCAGGCTTCAAATAAGATATCAGACTTCAGGCTTTGCCACAGAGGAGTGTTTAAAGGCCCTGTGCTACAGGAAGCCTAATTTCCATCTCTGTCCCCAGAATCTGAAAGGGTAATGACTGCATGGTTTGTCTAGCGAGGTTCCTGGTGCTGCTGTGCTTTCACGTGCAATTTTTCCTTTCCCGTCAAGTTCCTGTGTGGCATCACTGTGTGTTATTACACAGCTGCTTCTCTTTACCCCAGAGAGAGCGGCATTTCAGCAGAAGACAAAGCAATTGCAGTTCTTCAAGCATGTGAAATTCCCTGGGAGTAAAGAGCTCCTAATCTTCTGCCTTATTTGACTTTAAAATCTTTTTCAAACATCTGCAGTTTTAAGATCTGCTGTTCGGATATTGGTAGGGTTGCATGCTTAAATTATTATATCCTTGCAGATGACTACTTCTTTTCACCTCCCCCCACCCAGAAAGAATATTTTACTGATCTCTTCTAGAAGAAACAGACTTCAAGGCTTACTAAATCAGACTAAATGTTTGCAATTAAGTATCAGTGTACTAGAGGTCATTTGTATTTGAAACTGAAAAAAAAAAAAAAATAGCCTTAAGATCCTACCAGATGTGCTCCTTCTGCCTATTCTTGGAATGAGTTATATTTAATTTGAGTTTGTGTTTATTGCTACTGTAGTTTTTCAGCTGACTTCCTCCATTTATACCAGAAGATCTGACATAAGTGTTTTTGGTAAAATTAGATAATAAATAAACAATCTGTTACGCAAACAACATGTTAAAAAAAACCCACCACAAAACACATCCATACACCAAGTATCTAGTTTTTTTTCAAGAAGGAAGATGGATCATCTTGGCAATTTCACATAACACAGAATGAGGACAGTGGAGTGACCCTGATGCAGCTCATTCAGATTAGCCATGTGTGGTGTGCAAGCTCCTTCCTGTCACAGAAAAAGTCTAGCCATGAGCTGTTTCTGGTTTTCAGTGTTAGCCAAGCCAGGCTTAGAAATAGCTCCTGCAAAATTCAAGGATACTAATTTTTCCAGATCCTGAGGAGTGGTCTCTGTGTACAGAGACCTAAAAATAGTCTTCACACAAAGGCTCTCTGTGCATATATGAAATTCACTTTCCTGCTGCTCAAGCTCTATAGCCCACCTTCATTTCAGCAACTTTACCTTTTTTAAAGTAGAGGGTTGAAAGAATTTCCAGAATGTAGAATAAGTATTTTACAGGTTAGAAGGGTTGTGTGTCATGAATGGGACAAGTGATGACCACCACTGACTGGGACGATGAGTTGGAGTGCTTCCCTAAATGGTGGACATCAGATAATGAATCTAAATGAAGCAAAGACATGAATTTAAACAGGTTAATTAAAAGTCGTTAAGCTTTGTATGAGATTCTCTGGTTCATAGAATCATAAAATGGTTTGGATTGGAAGGTACCTAAAAGGTACCAACACCCCTGCCATGGGCAGGGACACTTTCTGCTAGACCAGGTTGGTCAGGGCCCCATCCAGCCTGGCCTAGGACACTTCCAGGGATGAGGCAGCCACAACCTCCCTGGGGAAAAGAGCTGAACAGGCTGTAAGAAGTGGTGAAAGGAGGCAGGAGCTTCTCATGTGGGCATCTAACAAAGTTTCTTTCAGTTCTGGTTCACAATGGTTGATTCCACAAACCTCAGTTTCATATCTGGAAATCAGCTTCTAAATCTCAGTGAGATTGTGCCTGGTTTGGACACTGAGCTTGACTTGGGGTGAGAGTATTCTAGCTAGGAAAATTTAACAGTGACAACCAAAGCCAATTGCTTTTATCTCCCAGCACTTCCACTCTATTTCCCACCTCTGATATTAAGTATGTTGCTATGGGACATGCTATTGAATGTGTATTTCTGCAGTGTGTTCACCTATGTTCAGAGAGACATATCCTACATTTATTTCCTCTCTAATAAAAGTTTAAAAGGTCATTCTAACTCCCATTTGCACCAACAGTAATTGCTCTTTGTTCATTACCAACTGTAACAAACAAACACTGGAGGCAAGGGCCACACCAAGTGGAGCACAGAATACCTAAATCTGATGCCCTTTTTCTTCATATTTTATGTATGTAGTGAAATCCTTCTGGACATTATAAGTGATAATCTGATAACATTAAGTCGTCCTGCAAAAATTATTAAGCCTTAGCTAAATTACTGTGCTATGATTGCATTGAGTGCAGCACAAGGAATCCTAATTTTGATGCTGGTGCTTGTATTCATTCAGCAGAATAGGCTCACATGTCCTTTCCCCCTCAAAAAATGCAAATTCAACAATTATTTTCTGGATAAAAGGATCTCAAACCTTGTTTAAAAGGCCAAGGAAGACATTGCCTGCCTTTCCTTTCCTTGTGTAAGTATTGTGCTTGTTCCAGCTCTTAACAATATTATTTCTAGGGAATCATCACTGATTTTAAGGTTGAATTTTGTAGTCTCCAGCTTCCAGCTCTTGTTAACAATGCCAAAATAAACATTAGGGTGTTTGCATACAATCCTATGGAGTGAATTAGCCCAGACCTGCTACCAAGTATTTTTATTTTACACTAGAAAAGCATAGGTGATGAGAATATTACATTCTGTTTGACTAGGAGATGCAAGTCTAGAAGGTGGAACAGTGATGTCTTTTCTAAAGTTTCATATCATGTCACTTCACAGATGCCAGAACTGACACAGCAGAGAAAGTCTGAGGAAGGCAAGCAGAATCTGTCCCCAACAACACAAACACCACAGGGAGAATATTAGGAGAATCACTGTTGGGATAATATACAGGATGGCTTCAGGGGAAAAAAAAACAAACAACAAACCAGTCAAAAGCCCCCAACAAAAAACTATCAAAACCCAAAGAGTGATATTCAGATTAAAGATGTCCTGGAATGTAAAATTCCCTGCCCTGCTCATTAGGCAGCACGTTCACATCCGCCTGTACAGACGGATGCAAATGCTGTGTTCCATCACAGAGAACAGCACGGGGAAACAGGGAGCAGCTCCACTGCTCTGGTGGGACTGGGAGATGTGCTTAGCAAAGCCAGAGCTTTTGGTCCTTTTAATAAAATGACAGTAATTTGACAGTAATAAACATTAGGCTGTCACTGAAATGTAGCAGTTTGCAAATAATGTTGACATTATCTTATGCTTCATGTCAGAATGTGGGTCTGCTTTATCAGCTGATTAATGGGGAAATTGGATGAAATTCTTTAAATCTGACAAAAAGGAGCTTGGATTGCGCTGGGAATGAATTTTGTTTTCACCTGTTCCTTTTAAGCACTCGTGCTTTTTCATCTGCTTTCTGCTGTTTGTTTTTTGTTGGGTTTTTTTTTCTAATTTTGAGCATTTGTGCAAAGTTGTGACAAGTTCTACATAAATGGTAATGTCTAAACTACTGAAAGTGCCATTTAAAGTGGTCCTGGAGGTGATTTTTTTTTCTCAAAATAAACACAATGAAGTTTTTCTTTTTGTGGATAGGTTTTGGGGTTTGTTTTTTTTTTTTTTTTGGTTGGCTGTTTGGTTGGTTGGGGTTTTTTGGTTGGTTTCTGTGGTTTTTGGGGCTTTTTTTAAGTGCTTTCATTATTAACTTCTGTCTCCCTGCTGTCACAGATTGTTGCTGTTCCTACACAGTAGTGATCTAATATAAATGATGATCAACCTTTCAGAATTCATTTTAGAACTGAGGGAGTTATGGACACAGAAATTTGCCAATGCCTTGCCAGGGATTCCCTTTGTCACTGCAGCCCATCATTGTGAGCCAGGCAATCTGTCATACCACAGCTCTCCCATCCACATCTTTCCAAATCTTACACTTCTCTTCCCTTCAGGATTTCCTAGAAATGCATCTGACTCTAACTGACAGGCACCAGGAAGATTTGAGCTTTGCATTCATAACTGTGTACAATTCAAATGCATTTCTTGCCACTGAAGATGAGGGTCAGGAGCTGGCTAATGGACATTTTTACAGATACCAGGCAAAATTATCAGTTGTCTTCTTTTCAGAGAAGGCAAAGTATCACCATGTAGTATCTCCCTCCAGAGGTGTTTGAGCTTTGTGCTGGAAGCACATCTGGCTCGTACTGACTGCTGTGGGTGCTGAATGTAGGGAACGATGGATTCTCACCTGTCCATTCTCCCAGATCACTCACACAAATGGAATATCCAGCACTAACGTGCCAAATTCATGGGGTCAACAGGTTATATAGGACCCCAGGAGACCTCTATTGAAACGTCCTTCTCAAAACAGGGTCAGCTATGGGATCCTGTAACACTGCTCAGTTAGATCCATCTGGGTCTTGAAAAGCTCTAAACATGAGAAGGCACAATGTAGCTGGACAATCTGCTCCACTGCCTGGCCATTCTCTTAGGGTAAAACCCTCTTTCTATTCAGTGTGAGACCCTCTGATATCCTTCCACCACACACCACTGGGAAAAGCCAGGCTCCATCTTCCTGAGGACCTTCCCATGGGAGCTGCTGTAAGGTCCCCCAAGGCTGCCTCTTCTCCATGCTGGACATTGCCCATCCCTCAGCCTCTCCTCTGGGGCACTACAGCCCTGAACAGCTCAGAGTCCTCCACAGAACTTGTTCTGGGTCAGTGATGCGTTTTCTGTGTTGGTCTACTTAACTCTTAGTTAAGTCAGAGGAAATGGAGGTTAATCACTTAAATCCCTGTGAACCTGGTTCCAAGTGCTCAGACCTGCTCTGTGAATGATGATAACCTGCCCTTTCCATCTCTGAAGCCCATGGGCAAGAGGACAGGATTATCTTGTTTTTGGGATGAGGGATACAAACATATTACCCAAGCTGGACAGAGGTGGTCTAGTCATTCAGTGACAGTCACTTAGTCCTTTCCCAGCTTTGCTCAAACTCTGAACTCTGCTCTGAACTCAAAAATCCATTTGTTTTTGCTGGCATGGGATGACAATGATGATTGAATTTGGAATGAGTGTCAGCAAGTACTCCCAAGAGGCACTTAACACCCTCTACAGGAAAGTCAGCAGCCAGTATTAAAAATCAATTAGCATTTTCACAGCACAACCTTTGCCATACAATGTACAATGACCTTTATAGGCCAGAGAAGAGTCATTTTAATGTACTATATAATGCCAGGTGGTAATGTCTTTCCTCACTTAGGTGGCTCATGATTAAACTCAATTATCTCAGCCACCAATTGACCTTTATCCATCTCCCACAATTTAGTGAATGGAAGTTGGTAAAAGCTAACAGAGTAGATACCTCATGTTATGACAACTTCTCCTTACAACAACTCCTTGCAGTGGTTTCAAGCAAATTTTGTATTCTTCCAGATAAAGGAGAACTTGTTGAGATGCAACCAGGTTACTTTTGTGTCCTACATGTACATTTTCCATTCCTCTTTTCACTGTCACGCTGTGTTGGAGGTGCTCAGTAGATAAATATTTTCCATTTAACAAGAGTAGGAAGAGACATTTATCACACCCAGCTGGTAGTCCAGTAAACAAGGAGGAAATTTACCCTCCTTATTCCACTTTGGAGTCTTTATTCAAAATACATCCAGTAGCTGATACTATGCAGAGCCACAGTGCAAGAAATGGCCTTTGCAGTAGTTGTTTATCTCCTTGCTGATGCAGTAACTTCCTGTGATCCAGACATTTGCTAAACCTGGAGGTCTGACAAAAAAATGTTTTGAGGTCAGTAGTAAAGTGAAATATCACAGTACAGTCTCCTCTCATGTGCAACTAGATTACCTCCTCTCATTTACCCCATATTTAAATCCGTGCCAGGGGAAGACTAGTTGAAAATTCTAAAATACATATATTTATATTTTGCCAACCTCTTCAGTTCAACCTGAGGAGGTATTTATCATTTACAATTGCATTTTTACTGGGAAAGTTCGAATTTTACAAGGCCCTAGCATGTATGTGGCACATTTGCTCATCCTGATAAGACTTCTTGACAAAGTGTTTCTGTTTCTTGTAAATGTTCCTCACATTACTGTGTCCAGGATACCAGAGCTTGAAATCTGGTTTAAATGAAAGCTGATTTGAGCTCTCCCTGTGGAACAGGCTGTGGTTAACTCTGCACTCCAGTAAAGAAAACATAGCATTTAAAGAGTATTTTTTTTTTAATGAAACAGCACAACTTTGTAAATAATCGAGTATTTTGCTCCTTTGGTTTTTCACTATGCTTCCTTTCTATTGAAATACTTGGAAATAAGGAAAGGGCAGTTTTATTACATCCCATTCCTATGGGTGCATCTTTTCTTCTCTTGCTGATTTTGACTCTGCTCACAGTTTGGCAATGCCTAATAGTTTTTCCCTATTGCAATTGTCATTTGGAGCTCTCATTTGGCAAAGCTATCCTTAAGATGTTTTCATTTCCTCTCCAGACCCCAAAGATGCCAGCATATGGCCGTGAAACACCGTCACTGAATTACTGTCTCTTTTCATGGTAATTAATTTAGACTTTTGGACTACATCTATCCTGGTTAATTGAATGGCACCAGGGAATGTTCCCAGCAAGGGAAACTTGATAGACTGTCCTGTTAAATGGTTCCTGCTATGATTTTGGCCCCATCGAGTTGGCACTCTCCCAAATGCAGCCTGGACACAGTTGGGGAATCAGCACAGACCCGGGACCATTCCCAGAAAGCAGTTTGGATGCCCACCCTGTTTCCAAGGCTGGGAGAGTTTAACAGTACAGATATAGGCAAATCTGTGCCAAAGAATGATCCCAGACACATGTAGCATAATTATCTAGCCATATTGTAACCCAAAAGCAGGTCTGGAGTCTCCCTTTCAGTCTTTACCTAAAAAGAATCACCTAAAAAAAACCTTTCTGTTTTTTTAACATGTATAACACATAGCTGGGGAATCACTAGAACTATCATTTTCTGTGACAGCTGAATTGGTGCTGTTCGTAAGCATCTCTGACCTTCCAGCCATCGATTGTACAAATGCATGCACATGTTGCATCTGTGCATTGGACCTGCTCCACAGATGAACCAGGACTGAGCAGTGAAAGGGCCCAGGCACGTGGCTTGTTGCAGCAATTTGGTGCTGTATGATGGATATGAAAGAGATTATGGGGATGGAAGGAAGGTTTCCTGCCTATCCATGGTTGAATACTGAACTGAAGAACTAGATACTGTCCCTCCACCCAGTGCAGAGCTCCCAAGAGATGCTCCACAAAAGACTCAGAGCCAGTAGTTCAGCCCAAGGTGGAAACTTTTATTTATAACACCTCAGAAAAGTGGCCATTGTCTGTGCTGGCTGTGGACAAATTCAGAGTGGGCTAAAAAAGAGGCAGCCATGACCTTTTCTCTTCCTTAATCAAATATGGGAGGAGAAAGAGGCAGGAATTATGTCTTTGTGAAACAATCATATATGGCTGTATCTAGATTGATTTTTTGGGGTATTCAAGTAGTTCTTGTGGGATTTTCTGACTAATCAGCTGGAAGATATTTTCATGCCAAGGCCTTTCCTTCTCTCAGAAGGCCTTGAGGCAGCTCCTTTCCCATGGTTAGAGCTCCACATATTGCTTTTGTAGGTGACCACATACTCTCCTGAATAGTGATCTCTTGCAGTGAAAGCCTTCCTGTGGTTGTGGCCTTGACACGAAAAGCTGGTGTTGGCTTGGAATGATCTTAGCCTGATTGCAAACTATCCCAGCTGCAGTGGCCTGACAGGAAATTTGCAGCAATACCTAGAATTTCACACCACAATTAGAAAGATCCTGAAAATAATTATCTTTTCATGGAATGTGCCATTCTCTTTTACATCAAATGAGGAGAAATTCTTCTATCATTAAAAATGGAACAAAAATAGTTTTTCAATTCAACCTGATATTAATATTAAAACATTGTAAAAGCAACCCTGTGCTCCAGAGATGTACAATTCAGTGTCCCTAGAATGTAATATCAAGGATAGCAAGCATTATTGATTAATTTCATTATACAGGGTACAGTATTCACTTCGGAGAGTCACTCAATACTAGTTATCAAAATATATGCAGAGGACAGGTAAAGGTTACAAAACTGCCTGGAGAACAGAGCTAACAAAGTGAACTCAGCTGTGAGTCCTGTGCATGACTTAGTACTGCTAATAGTGCGAGTATGTGCATATTACAAGCCCTATTGATCATCAGGAGCTACTCTTCAAGTTAGAAATAACAAAGGTAGAAAGACAAACACAGAAAATAATAGCCCATTAATCTGGGTAACAGAAGTGAACTGTGAAGTTTGAAAGTCACTGGTAGAGCAGTTTTATTCTACTCATGTAGTAGCTACAGAGTGGAGAAGAAGGAAAAGTGGCATCTTTTTTATATGTTTGAGATTAGTACTGCAACAGGTATGACTGCAAACCCACGGATTTACTTTTTAATGCTATTATTATTATTATTTTTCCCAGTGTCCTTAACATCTCTACACATTTAGGATTTTTTTCACCAATGGACAGTAACTTCCACTAAAAGCAATTTACTGACTGGAAGGCAAATGTAAGAGTTCTTTCTCTGAAACAAAGATGCTCTCAAACCACAGACCATTTGATTAATCCTTCTCTGCTTTTACCACATTTCCTTTGCATTAGAAACCTTTATCTGGAATGGTTACTTACTTCATCTTGTTCCAGCTGATCTTCCCACTACAGCTGCAAACTCTAATTCCCTATGATAATACAAATGAATAATAGCTCTTACACACCAACTAAGAATTTAAGATTAACTTCAGTTTTGGCAAAAACCAAGCCATACCTTTAACAAACAACAAATAAATAAATAACAAAAACAACCCTTCTTCAAAAATCTTAGCATCAGTAAGAATTTTTAAAGTTTCACACTTATGAAACTGCACAGAAAAATCAGACTATCTGGGAACTTTTTTATACATTACAATTTTAATGTAAACTATAGCAATTTCACTGACTTTGCATAGCCATTTGCAGTTATTTGAGGTGACAGGGACAGTGAGGGAGGTGAACTGTGTCACCTGGGTGATGAATGTGTTGAACATCATTCAAGGTTCCTCTTGCCAGCTGAAATGAGAATCCCCTCCCCTCCCCATATGGATGTGGTCAACCTGCAGCTGGGGGCTGTTGCACCCACCCAATCACACCAACTTGCACTACCTGTGAAGAATTAGAATTCCTTTTTTTATTGCTAAAGAGGAAAGGTAAGGAAAGATGGCCTAGGAAATGAAATGAGCACACTGAGCTCTGTGGCCACCTGTGTCTGGCAGGCTTGCAGGTTCATTTAGCTGGCGGAAACACATGATGCACTGGATTACAGTGAGAAGATGGAAACTTGAACCCACCTGAATCCTGTAAAATTACTTTTCCTCATGATGTGGCAGCTTTGTCATCTTTTACAGTGACTTACGGGAGATAACAAACACCCTCTACGGGGAGGCTACTCTAACTCTCCTATTGATTTTTGCCAGTCCTGTGTGCTTGTTTAATAAGAAAAATGTTGCTCAAAACTGAGTCTGATAATCTTAAATATGTTATTTACTTTTTGAAAGGTGAGCTGGATTATGATTAATATGGTAAATAGCTCAAACCTAATAGAGTCAATGCTTCTTTATATCTCACAGTGGTCCAGTCCTGGTGCAGAGAAGAAGTAACAGTCAAGCCTGAATTAAACACTCTCAGCTTTCATGTTTGTGCAAGGGGTTTTGATTTATTTGTTGATGTCTATGTATAGGCCTCCATTCAATCACAGGAGCTAATGTCATCCTGCTGCATAGCTGGGGATGAAAAACTCATTTATCTGCTAGGTACAACCTCCTTTCCCACTTCCCCTGCCCCTTTTTGGGGTCAGTCTCTGCACTGGAACCCCTCCCTTTTGATGATCAGCTAAGAAACACCTATCTTGGTACATGTTTTGCTGTGATAGTATCAGACATACCTTTTACAGGGAATATGTGACAGTTCCTGTCTCTTGTTTGCACTGTGAGGCTGTGACAGGCACCTCACAGCACCAGCATAGTCCAGGAGGAAGGTCACAGGTGAACCACACCAACCTGGACTGATCCCTGTCCCTCTCTCCTCTTCATTCCTTCTTCCTGCCCTTTTAAATTGAAATCACATTCCACCAGTGCACAAAGACCCTCAGCAACTCCCTTAGGATTCACCCTAAGATGGGACCAGGCTTCCATCAAATGCCTCTTGCCTCCCTCCACTGGAAATGGGGGATGGTTTATCACGGGTCTGCTGAAGATGCAGCTTCTCTTTGGCAGGGGAAGCGCGATGGATCTCAGCCTGGCAGTCCTGCCTTTCCTTGCTGGCTCTCAGAAGGGTCTCCAAGGCCCCTGTCAGCCATGAACCTCTCATAGGAGGCTTGTGGGGTGTCTCTCCTGTGGGATACACAGGAACAGGAGTTCCCCTCGCTATTGATCAGCAACAGCTCAATATAAAAGTGTTTTAGGGAGCAGAGCTTTACTGGAACTGCAATTGCTCCTGGTGCTGCTGACTCCCAGAGACAGAGCACTGCTCATTATGCTCTTCCTGAGCTCATCTTCCTTTCTCTTGAGATCACAATGTACATCTGTCATGTTCTGCAGGAGCCTACAAACACCCCTGCTTGCTTTGATTTTCCTCTTGGCATCCCAGCTGGGCAGTGATAAGTTTGCTTGTCATCCTGAACTACCACTTTGTTTCGATACTTTTTTACACAGTGACACAATATTTCCCAACATCTTGCCTTGAAACTGGAGCTGGGCCTAAACGGATGGAAAAATACCCCATTGGTAAATCCTTCTTGTTAAAATGGAAAAACAAATAAAAATAAGATATTGAATAAGACTTTATGAGTTAATTCTCACACTGGAATTTATCTACAATGAAGCATTGTTCAAAGTTAAAATTTTAAACTGGTGGTAACTTTTTATACTGTCAAAATGTAAAAAGTTACCTGCCAACATTACTTTAGTAACCATCTAATCAGAACATTAACATTTCTACCATGTTCAAAATAGGATTGGAAAGAAACTCCGTCAGTCTAAAAGACCATTCAGTACTACTTTTTTTCTTTTTTTTTTTTTTAATTAATGTTGGGAGGGAATTCTGATGTGTTTTGTGAATTTGTACCCAAAATGTTTGGCTCTTCAGTCAGGACTCATTCTGTGGAAGGAAACAAGCACAATTAACTTAGTAAGGAACAAGTGACACCACGTTGAAGTCATGAAGAATAAAGAAAACCCCAAATAACTCAAGATTACGGGTCAATCTTCCCAGAAAACTGTGATTAAAGACATCGGCTGCAGGGCTTTTTTGTTTGTTTGTTTGTTTGTTTACTCCTGTTATTTTGCTTCTCTGCTTTAAAAGGAATAAAAATATACATCAGAAAGGCACCAATGAAAAATGAAACTGAGAAATATTTTAAGTAACTAAGTATTGGTTTAGCAAGTGCTGCTGTGAGCTGTGAAATGTGTGTAGTGAAACCTCAATTCTGCCTCTCATGTCAACATAATTGTTCTCATTAAACGTGTTTCTATGGATGGAGAAGAGAATCCATAACATGCCCCTTCCATATGGATTATCTGGTGCCTAAATTATAGTTGAGGCTGAGGTTCACCATTCCTTGGGGACAGCACTAACTTGGGCTCTTTTATGTATTTCATCACAACATGAAGAAATCTGGTAATTTAAATTTAGGTTCCTTCCACCAGTCTGAGCGGTAGAAAAATTTAATCCACTTCCCTACTCTGTCTTTTCTTACCCCAGTGATGTTCCCATGTTGCAAGTACTTACCCTTTGACCTATTTGCTCCTTATCTCACATATCTTCAAAGATAAAAAGGAAAAGGAAAATTAAATATAAACAAACATGGGGAAAAAAAGCTGTTTTCCTTCTCAATTTCTGCTGCTTGTCCATCTCCTGCTCTTACTAATGTCCCTGCCTAAAATCACAGTCTGAAATGTTTTGCTACAGATAATGCCACCGTTCTGTTGAGCTTTCAGTTCCTTAGCAATGCTCAAATTTAGGTCTCACTCTTTCCCAAATTAAAGGCCTTTGCAGCCATTCTGACATTCAGGTTTTGATCAGTGCTTGTTTTCATAAGCAAGAAACTTCCCTGTCACCCTGGCATGTACAAGCTGACCTTCCTCATCTCTGTGTAAGTCACTGCTGTCAGGAGTGATCTGCCAGGCTACGGAGCCCACATCATCCCACCATGACGTCTTTCAGTGCTTCCCTCAGGTTTCTCTTTTCTTATTACAAGAAAACCAAAACAAAGCACCTATTTGCCTGAACTGAACCAAATGAACTGAACTGAACTATCTCCCCAGCCTCTTTCAATCAGAATCACAATGTCAGCTCCTGCCTCTGCTCCACCCACGATCTGCCAGCTTCCACTAGTTACCCTCTCCCTTAATGCTGTTTGTTTCCCTTAACAAATGGCAAAATTCATGGCTTCATCCTCCTTAAATGCCCTCAAAGTCCATCCTCATGGATCCTACAAAGAATTTAACTTTATGCTGCCATCCCCTCTACAACTGGATTTTTGCCTTTGTTTTCTTGGTTTTCCCACTTTTACCCAGGTATTCAATTTCAACTTCATTGGAAGCAACTTTGGGGTAGAGCTTTCATTGGCTACCTCGTTGGAAAGCAGTCTTTCTCACTGTGAGAATTTTTTCCCCCAAGTGTCCTACATCTAATTTGATGTGGCTTTGCATTGTATATTTTACAATATTTTGTTGTATGAATTGAATTTTGGAACACTTAGCTTCAAAATGAACAGACTATAAAACTTCACAGTCACCCAAAAGACTGTTCTAGATGTCTAACAGAAGCAGCCCCACATTCATGTTTCTCTTAGACTCTTCCTCAAGCTCACTGGTGCTTTCCCATTACTCCCACCTTTGTGAGAAACTGCCCTGTCAAGACTCACAAGCCTTTTTCTTTTGACCTTCATTGTTTTTGTTATCAGATCCATTCAGCCAGTGCCTTTTCTTCTTATCCCTCCCTCGTCTGCCTGAATGACTCATCTGTTGTATCCCTTCTGGCATTTAACTTCAGAGGTGTCTGGGTAGGGACTCTGTTGCTGTGATTTAACTTTATAGCATCCGGTCCTAAGGGACTCAGATCCCCAGTGATGGTCTTACAGCACTCCTGTTTTCCCAGAGATTCTGTCTCCTATAGCAGGCAACTCAAGAAGTTCCTGAAAATATATTAAGCATATAGCACAATGACATATCCCAAAAAAAAAAATCTGATTTAAGGTGAAATCTTTGTTTTTACTGTACACTTTCTTATTGAACAGTTCAAGTTAAGGACAAAGTGTCAGCCTAAATTTACCATCTTTGGTTATCTCTTGTCACAGTCTTCATCTTATGTTAATGCAGCTTACTTAGACATGCAACAAATAAAGGTCATTTCCTTCTACTTAGAAGAATTTGTATTTCTTTAGTTTTAAGAATGACCTTATTGCTACTGAAGAGACAGGCAGTTGAGGAGTCTGGAATAGTTTATTCTGGAGTTTATCAAGCATGGTGAGCGTGCTGTTGACAGTGCTCATGCAGATGCAAAAGGGGCAGGGCAGCTGCACCTGGTAGTTTCTTCAGAGAGATGTGTCTGAGCCGAGGGTATGTGTGCTTCTCTGCAAGGACCTGCTTGGCCATCAGCTGTTAAGGCACAAATGGGTGATGCAAGTGCAGAGAAAGCACTGGGATAGGAGTGATGGCTGCATGATGTTCATAAAGACGTAGCTCTGTGCTCTTGGTGGTGAGGGGCTTGGATGGAGGGCATAGAGTTTTGCTTTATGGAAAGGGAGTGAAGGTGCAGAAATGGGGGGTTAACTCATCTTAGATGTGTAAATTATCCAGAACAGAGCTCAAAATGGACCTAGAGCTGTGCTGGTGCCCAGGCAAGCCAGTTCTGAGAAACCCTTGTTTAGGTGCACTGTTCCTTCAGACTGCACCACACTCTCAAATGTGACTGGAGAGTTTAAGATTATTTATTCCCCAGCCTCTCTGTGCTGGCTTCACCAAGGTCCTGGTCTCTACCTTGCACAAGGGATGATGCTGCTACACAAAAATTTAGGGGAAAGCTGCTATCTGTCCCTGTACCATGAAGGTGGCATTACATTAATTCCAGGAAGGTAAACAAGAAGAGGGGGAGCTGTCACTGGGGAATTGTAAGGCAATGTAAGGGGAATCTGGCATGAAAGCTGCCCCTCATTCCTGCAGGAAGTAGTTCTTCAGAAGTGCCAGGAGAATTTAAATAAGAGTGAGACAGAACAGCTAAAATATTTAACTCTAGACAGCTTTTAAAAATAAGGAAAAAAGTATATTCAAAGAAATGTTATGAAGACACACAAAAAGAAAGCTATTTTTAAATATGCTTAGGAGTATGTGAGAGAGTGAGTTTCATATCATAGTATTTTTCAGTGTCAAAACCAAAATGGAATGAATTAACTATTCAATGTCAGAAATTACCTCTTCCATCTTAGGTTTTATTGTCTTTGAAAGCCTTTTCTAAGTAGCATTTTTGAGATTGCAGTCTTTCCTCCCTCTAAAGCAGAGTTACATATAAAATTTGTTCTGCAGTTGTTCCCTTCAGCCTCAGCACTGTATCTGTCCATCCTGTAAAGACTGGCTCACTGCGTAATTTCTGAAGTGCATTGAAATCAAACTAAGCCAAAGGATGGGTTAGAGAAATTTACATCAAGGTTTTCATGTCCCCCAGGTCACCATCTGTGAGCTTGGTGACAATTTCAATGACTGCACCAGAAATGCGTCACTTGCTATTTAATATCTGCACCATTGGCAGGGAAATTTCCTCTTTGTCTTTAGGGATTAGACAGAATAATGGAATTACTATAATAGGATGAATCTTCACAAGACAAAGTAAGGAGATGTTTCCCAAGTTATTACTTTTGTAAGTGGAAAATAGAAGTAATAATATTAATAATAATAATAATAATAAAAATACTATTTGCACAATAAGACTCTAGTGAATTATACAAGATGTGACTCCTTTATAAAAAGGTTTATATGAACGTTTAAAAAAAAAAAAAAAAACCACCAAAAAACCATCAAAACCCAAAACAACCCCAAACCAAACAGAAGTAAAGAAAAAATCCAATGTATTTCAAATGTATTCTGGAGTCAAGTGACATAACCTGCTGAAGTGAAGCCTGGAAAAGTCAGTGTGGTGTGAAAAGTGGCACAATCCATACAAAGAAGTGTCACAATCAAATTTCTCTGCTCTGGTCATAGGCACATTCAAATTTGTTCTACAAGATACAGTAGAGGAAGTCCTGCAAATCAGAATTTCTTTGCAATTTCCATGGCATTGAACCCAGCAGACTTATGATTTAAACAAGCTATCTAGATTTCCAACTAGATATGCAATCAGAATGTGAATGCACTGGAAATTTTTTTATTCATGCTACACTGGATTTATCTCACAATGAAGACACTTTGCAATGTCCTTTTCTCAGGATCAGTGCTGAAGTGTCATTCTTGCTAATGTTTGCATAAAAAAGGGATCTTCTACGAAATGTGAAGTTGGCTCTCTTAGCAGGTAAAAGAATCAGCCCTGATAGAGGATAAAATAATAAAGGATACAACACTGGGAATATCAATAATGTCTTTTGCTTTGTGGGTGTGAAAAGGAGTGGGAGAAGCTATTTTAGATTACTTAATTAAACATAAAGAAAATGGACATGCCGGCAGCAGCTGTGAGGCAAGGATGTCATCTATGGGATTGCCTACTAATCTCAGTTCCTGCTCATGCTGCATTTTGAGAACTATTGCCTTATAATGGCTAAGAAGATCATAGAATTACAGAATGTTTTGGGTTGGAAGGGACCTTAAAGATCACCAAGTTCAAAGCCCCCTGCCATGGACAGGGACACCCTGCACTAGAGCTGATTGCTGAAGGATGGTATCTTGTAATTTCTGCTACTGATTAGGGAAAGATTGCAGATGAAAAATATGCTGAAATTACAAGAATAATAACAGTGGTGTGGGACAGTAGTGCTGCTGGCTGCAGGTTGGGTCCCTTTTAGCTGAGATCTGTAATTCATTCTGTGAAACCTCTGTGACTGTTACAGGGCAGAATAAACAAACAAACGAATAAATTACACACGTACAGATAGCCCCTGGTTTAGTCCCACCCACTTTATACTGTGTAGAAATGGACCTGATAGGGCAGTAATTGGAAATTAAGAAATGACCACGTACGAGATCATGAGATGACACTTTTCTGGTAACACCCACAACAAAGTGATACCTGTGTGCCAAAGCTGGCTCGCCCTGCCCCTAGGTTTGGGATTGAGGAGTCTGGGTAGGGAAGTCGGTCGCCTAAGGTCTGATATATGGAAATTTTGTTTCGCTGCTTCTCAAGGGAAAATTAAAAACTGAAAATTATCTGTGAGAGGGTATTGAGCCCTGACTCTGGAGCTGTGGAAACCCTGGAGAAGCTGAGAGCATAGTGGTATTGCAGCTATCAGACAGGGAGTTTTGGCTCCTGAGAACCCATGAAGCAGCTCCTTGCTCAGATCTTGTCCTGTCTGGAAGGTGAGCTGTCAGGAAACTGAGAATTACCAGAAACTTTGGTAACCTGGCAGACAAGGAAGTGGACTGAAAGATTAGAATTAGAAAAACTTTTAGGGTACCTATGAGAAGCTTGGAAAATTAACAATCTCCTCAAAATTGCACCATTTTGGACAGTTTCTAAATTCTGATAAGACAGAAAACTTCAGCCTTGCTTTGGTTACATTCTTTTTAATCTATATTTCTACAGAAGAGAAAAGAAAAAAAAAAAAAAGAATTCTTCTCCTTTTGTCCAGACATTGCCAAAGAAATAGTATTAAATACCATTATTGCTCAGACTGGTGTCTTTGGTGTTAATGGAATAAAGCATCCATTGGCTTTAATGGAAGCAAGTTCGGACTCATCTGCCGTTTTCCAATTCCTGTTCACTGATGTATCACCCACAGGAATTGCTAAAATGTTGCTAAGAGGTAGATTAGCAGAAGGGAAATGGAGATGAGATCCCATATGGGTGAGCTTGACTCACCAGAATACATAATCAAGTGTTTATCTGCTTTTGCTGGCTACAGACCTATTCCTAAGTCTTTAAAAGGTTCACCTAGGTCCTGATTAATCAAGGTAATCAAGGAAGATAAATCAATTAATCTATCAAATTTTTGTCGATGGTGATATTAATGGAAAACAGGAATTGAAGGCATGAGTCTTACTGACATAATTCTAATTTGGCTGTAGATGTGTTTCAAAAATCCTGCCCCTGAGAAGATGCAAGAAACACCACTACTACTTGTTATGTACCAACTCTGAAAAGACAGCTTTTGTCCTTCCCCCTAGAGACAGTTATGGCTTGCTATTGACCGTGAAATTTTATGGCCTTTGTACCTTTTGTCCCCCTTGCTTTTGCATGCAGATTACAGCCAAACCTCAAGGGCGTGTAGACAGATCAAATACAAACAGCAGAGTTCCTTTTCCTTTAATGATAGGACAATATTTACATATGCAATATCATAATAGAGCATACCAGAGTGCTCAATTCTGCACACCTGATTTTGAAGAAAAGAGGAATGCCTGCAGAAGTTGGTGGTATTTTTTATAGTTTTATGGACACTCTCTGCAGGAGGCCCCACCTCTGCTGTTAGCTATGTTCAACTTTGATGATTCTCCTCATTCCCCATGTATAAGATTAATTAGTTATCCCTCAGAAGGTTCCTGTTTTCTTTAATTTGGTAATACATCCATCTGTCAATGCAGACTTTCTCTAAAATCCTCTGCATCTGTGAACTGTCCATTTTCAAATAACCTTTTTAATTGTGGATTATCAATCACTTTGTATTTTACTTCAGACACAGATTAAGACCTGAGAGCTTCCTTTTTTTTCTTTGTTTAAATCACGTGTGGTTCAGGATAACCTAAAAATATTTGTAATCACACTTACATTCTTTAAGTTTCCAAGATTTCTCAGCATTCCTAGAAATCCAAGTTACTCAGATATAGTAAAAGAATATGTTTTTATGTACATGTGTATGTGCATATGTAACAACTGCTATATAATTACAACAGTATTGTTGGCATTTATCAAACTTGTTTAATGAAATTTGCTCACATCTCTTTACGCTGTAGACTGGCATGAGCTAAAGCGACCTCCTTACCCCTTCCTTTAGTCCAGAGAAAACCTCTCTGGTGGAATTTGCTGTGCTGCCTCCCTCCCCCTGCGCGGGGAGAGGCTGAGGAGGCTGAGGGGCTGCTGATGGAGGCTCTGTGCAGCAGCACCCGGCCTTCCATCTGCTCAGGGTTGTTGCTAAGGAACGTCTGCTGCAAATTACAGCAGCACCTTCCCCCACCTGCTCCCACGCCAGCTCCAAGGGCTCTGCTCTCTCTCCTTGACTCCACAGACCGGGAAGCGCCAGCTGCTGCAGGATTGCGTGGAAGTTTTCCTCTCGTTTTTCCCTCCTCCCCAGTCACTCCTTAAATCCTCCAGAGCTGAAGCACCTGCTGCCAGCCCAAGAGGAAGCTTTCCAGCCTGCTCCTTCCCAGCCATGCCAGCCCTTACAGAGCTTTTCCCTTGAGCTCCCTTCCTCGCCTACTTTTCCATGGTGTGGTGAAGCACATCCCAATTCAGGCCTTCAGACCCAAATGCTTTGTGTGTGGATTTACAGTGAAAAGGTGAGAATTCATGCAGCAAGTTCCCTCCTCTCCACAAATGCATGAACTAGTCCCTTGTAAGAGCTGTGACTTGGATCTCATAATTCAGGTGTGCTTGGAGGGAAATGAAAAAGCATGTCTCTGACTATCCTCATACTTTAATGATTACTCAGTTTGAATTAATTATACCCTTTTTGGTATTTTTTGAAAGGTCTGTGACTGATGGTGTGAGATATGATTTTATAAGAACAGAAGAGCCAACCACTCACGTGATTATGAAATGATATACAGTTGAGCAAATATTCTTTATCTCTACTGAGAGCTAAGAAAAGTTCATAGGCAGAGCACCCTACTATGAATAATCTTCTTATTTCTAATGCCACCCAGCCATGCAGACTTAAAGATAAGTACAGATGAACTAAGAGAGGCTGAAGTTATTAAATGTAATGGAAATGGACTTTAAATTTGGCGAATCAAAATTTTGGATTAACTTTTTCCTTTAGTGCACTTAAATTGCCACCATAGCAGTTCCATTTTCCTCATCAAATTAGTTAAGTGGGAGATGAAGTGATGCAAGTTCTGATCTACCAAGGAATCACAGCCTCTGAGAAGAAACAATTGAAATATGGAAATAGCTGTTGCAAAGCCAGGCCTTGTGCCAGGGTGAAATGGAGGCTTTTATTCTTTAGAAATCCTTCTGAAAGGAGGTTTTTACTCCCAGTGAAACAGTGTTACCCACCATAATCTGACATTTCTTTCAGTTTCAGGTCCTCCAGGCCATTTTCTTCTTAAATTTGGGTGGAGCAAAAGAAGTCTTGGGGCATCCAACAGCTGGGAGAGGAAGGGGTTTGGAGGGAACATGGTCTAGGTTAGAGGTGTTGTAAGAAACTTCCCACAGCTGCTGGTGTTTAAAGCAGCCCATTGTTTGAGTGGAACTGCTGTCCTGGAGGGCGTGGGAAGGCTGGGAAGCTGCTTCTAAGGGATTCTGGGAAACCTATGGACAACATGGACTTTGCATGAAAAGATGGTCTTGGGAGAGCCTTCCAGGTGTCTGCTTGCCCCCCGGCCAGGGCTGGGGAGGCTGCAGCTCTCTCCTGGAGCTCGTGGTCTTTGTAGCCAGGATTGTGCCCAGAGACTCACAGCTCATGAGTAGCATAGCACAGAGTGAGGGGAAATATGGGAGATCCCTGGCCAGGATGGATAACTCCCTCCTGATCTCACACCTATCTGTGACACACGTGCTTATGAAAATACTTTTTCTTTTTTTTATATGTTTTCAGTACCTTGGCAGTAACAAAAGAAACCAAACCACACAAAACGCAGCGTGTTTCCATCCAGGCACAAACCAATAATGTGCAAATTGCAACAATTCAAAATCAAATCATCTTCATGATACAGACTCCACTAGAGGAATTACAAAGGTTGTGCTTTTTTTTTTTTTAATTTCCTTCCCATTTAATTTCCTTTCATTTTCCGTAATACCTCTGTTAAAAATATTCCCAATTAACATGGCAGTGCAAATTTAAATTATCATTGAAATCAGCAAAATTATCTGAAAGCTTTGGCCTTATACAAAAATGCTTCTCTATTTAAAATCAATTTGGTCTCATCTGTGCTGTCCAGAGTTATGATTCCATGAAAAATAAAGTGTGTGAATAGCTTGCCTCTGGTTACTATCCTCATGAGTCAGACATCCTCATGTATAAGCAGGTTTGGGGGCTATAAACACTGTGATTCTTCCCTTAATTGAATCAATGGGAGTTCTGCTAGTAATTTCAGTGGGAAACGGTTTTTTTCTAATGAATATTTTATATTTTTGGGGCCTCTCCAAGTCTGCATGAGGATTCATTTCATCTTGGGTATAGGTTGAGCCCAGGTTTAGACTAGGTAGGAGTAACAAGTCACCTCTGCATGCACATCACTCAAGAAAGCTGGTACTGTGTACAGCATCTCAGTTTAGCCACTAAAAAAAGAGAAACAACCAAAGTGAAGAATCTCTGCCAAAGATTATGTCATGGGGTCACCCCACCTGGCCCCAAAGGGCTGAGACATTGATCCAGTCCTCTGGAGAATACTGCGAAGGGACCTCCAAGCTGGTTTTATGGGTCATTTTTGCTCCCACAACAAGACAACAGAGTTTGTGGTGCTGAGCCAAAGCAATTTTGCTTTCTTGGTCTCTGCCCCACACCATGAGGGTGCACTGCAGGCAGAGCAGCTTTTCCAACTCTCTGTGCTTCACCCTATTGCTTTGGGAAGGTCTGTGCTTTCTCAGTCACTGGGGAGATGCTTTTCCTTCTTTCCTGTTTTGCTTATTACAGCTTCTTTGTACAGTTATTTGATGTTATCAGAGAATGGGCTATTGGGGTGTTTGAGTTCATTATAATTTGTTCTTTATTTCCACTTTTTTTTTCCTTCAGGATACATTGATTGTTGATATGGCAAAAGGACTTGTCTATTTCACCCATTTGTTCATCAATTAAACTTCCAGGTGCCAAGAGACACTTGGGTCAGAGAAAAAAAGGGAATCCCAAACACAATCACATGGAAATGTGAAAACTGCAGCTGAAATATCAGTCTAGGTGGATGGTGAGGATTATTCCACTGTTCCAGCTCACACCCCACAGCAAACCTGGGCTGTGGCTTTTGTCTCTAGTTTCTCTGCTCCCTCTTCCTTTGTTGCAAAGATACAAAACAAAGTAATTGTGTATTAAGGCTGCCAACTGCTTATTCCCTAGCCCTAACTGAATCTCCCTAATATTCATGCTCAGGAACTGATTATAGGGTGTACTGTTGGTTGGTGGCTTTTTCCCTCTTTTTACCATCTGTCTGCTGTGAATTCCTCTGAAATCCCCGGCTTCACCAGCTAAAATATTCTCAGCTATGCAATTTTTTTTCTCTTCTAATTATCCTTTTAATTTTCTTCTGCTCAACTCCCACACCTCCTCCCTCTTACCAGATTGTTTATATTTTTTCCAAAGAGCTTCTGAGAATTGCTTATCCTGCTCTTTTCACCCTTTTCCTGCTCCTTATTCCAGAAATTATTCTCTTGTACCCTCCCTTGCTGTGATCTTGCAGGAGTGAACGTGGATCACAACCTTCACAACTGTTTCTGACAAACTGCCCCGTGGAGAAATAATCTGTGATATTAAGACCATGTTCCTGTTACTCAGACCTCTCTATTCTGCATTAGCAAGTGGGAAAGATTCCAGTGATTATGAAGTGGTTTGGTACAATCCAATAGTACTTTATTTCTGGAGAGAGATACTTCATCCAATGACATCACCAAGCTCCACAAGCAGCTACTAACTGAGAATTGACTCAAAACATGTCTGTAAAGTAATATTTGAGTAGCTAGAAAAGTGCAGACTGGAAATAAATCATGGGGCTGGTCCTGGGAACAGTATATACATGAAAGATTTAGGAATGAAACTATCTGTCATCTTCCCAGCCTGGGCGCTTGATCTGGCCACGGATGCAGACAACTGGCACAAGGAATAAGTGCAACGGAGGTGTCTGGCTCCAAAATCCCATTGCCACAACTTGTTTTTAGGTGTCATTCAAGACTGGTGACATTTGAGCTCTCTTGCCTCTTCAAAATTCCTCAGCCTCAGCACAGCTCTGTCTGAGCCCCTACCTCTTGCCTAAATGTAATCAGGGAGCAGGAAGGAGGCAGCACAAGGCCGGTGTCTCCTGAGGAGCTCCATGCAGTTTTCAGATCTTCCCTAACATGCACTGACAGAACTGGGTTCCTCAAGAAGCTGTTGCTGGTGGTTTTATATAATAGCCAACTCCATAAACACATTTGTAGATATCTATAAAAAGCCTTTGCTGTGGTGTCTGCATATGAACTGCTAAGCACTTCACATAACGTGCAGAACACAGTACCTGTGAGGTATTCACAATACATACACTGTCAGTTATACAAAAATAACCATATTAATATAATATAATAATATGTATTTTATATAATGCTGTTATGGTTTAACCCCAGATGGCAACTAGGTACCACACAACCACTCACTTCAGTCCTCCCCTGCTCCCTGTGGGATGGGAAAGAGAAACAGAAGAGTAAAAGTGAGAAAAGTCGGGTTGAGATAAGGACGCATTAATAAGTAAAGCAAAAGCCATGCACACAAGCAAAGCAGAACAAGGAATTAATTCACCACTTCCCATGTTCAGGCAGCTGTTCAGCCATGACCAGGGAAGCAGCTCTCCCTGTTTCATAGCAGTTACTTGGGAAGACAAACACCATCACTCCAAATCATACAAGATCATGTATGATGGACTCAATAGTCCAGCTATTAACCCAGCACTGCCAAGTCCATCACTAAACCGTGTCCCCACGTACCACATCTACAGTGATTCCACCACTTCCCTGGGCCTTTCAAAAACAATAGCAAGGATCTTGGCAATAGCATCAGTCAACTCTCAGCACTCCAATTTGCATATCCTGTGATGCCATGGACTTGAATGTGTTCAGTGGGCTTAAGTGCTTCCTACCCACATCTTCCTCTGGTGAGGTCAATGTTGCCTTCCCACAAAATCTGCTGATGGGATCAGGGAGCTTGGAGGCCAGAGAACAGACCTTTTGAGTAAATTTGGCAGAGTAGAAATGGAACTTTACCTTTCAACTCCACCCACCTCACATCCAAATATTTAATTCTAACAAACATTCAAATTGTTTCAGTTCAGAGATTTTTCACATAGTCACAGAATCATTAAAGTTGGAAAAGACCTGTAAGATCACTAACCCAGCACCACCACCATGTTCACCACTAAACCACGTCTTCAAGTGCCAATCCACAAATTTTTGAACACTTCCTGGGATGGTGACTCCACCACTTCCCTGATAGCTTGTTCCAATTATTGACAACCCTTTCCATGAAGAATTTTTTTCCTAATACCTAATGTAAATCTCCCCTGGCAAAACTTGAGGCCATTTCCTCTCATCCTGTCACTTGTTACCTGAGAAAAGAGACCAACACCCACCTCACCACAACTTCCTTTCAGGCTTGACATTAAATTATGTCTGTCTAAGGTGCTGTGGTGAATCATGAAAAGACAGTCCAGAGCTTTTCACTATTCCTCAGGCGGGTGTCCTCACCTCTATTTCCTTTCCCTTTAGGCACCATGGTTCCTTTCAAAGCTGAGCTGTCCCTGTGATTCATGTGTCACTTATTTTGAATAGTAACTTCTACTGTTTGAAAAACAGAAAGGACATAACTTTTCCAGACAGGTTTCTTTCATCAAAAACCAAACAAATCAATAGAAGTTGACCAGCTCTCACTGGTGATATTTTTACTGTCCATTATGTTCAAGCTCAGGGATTTTCTCTGAGGTTAAATTCACTCCTGTGGAAATGGAGCAATGCAACAGAGACCTTGTTCTTGGTCAGCCAGCTGGAGACAAGAGGCCACAGGAATTCTTGCAGCTGACAGGGGAAAGACTGGCCTGAGCAGAATGGAGGACAAGAAGGAAGTCCCCAGACCTAGACTTCTTACATGAACAATGAAAGGCAGCTGAGGGGGAGAGATAGGCAAGGTACAAGACACCAGCTCTACAGTGATGCAGAGTTTGTTATAGTACAGCTACTGACCCTGAATCCTCCTGCCAGCCAGGGATGCTGCAGTTTTGACTGCACAGTCAGGTTTGCAGCAGAGCAAGGACCCTGACTGCACAGCTGATCAAATGAGCCATCAATCAAGTGACTCACTTTGTGTACTTAAACCTCCTGCTCAAAACAGGTTATAATTCATACAGCTGAACACCTCCCAGAGCAGCTGCCTGAAACTTAAGGCAAGAGATGCTAAAGGTGGTAAAGCAGCTGAAAAATTAAATAGCCAGTTACTAATAATAAACATGAGAACTCCTTCTCCTGACCTCCTTCAAATGGCATCTCATAAAATTATAGAAATGAGGCTTTTTAACTCAGTGGGGATTACCTTTATAGCAATACAAGGAGGAACAATAGAAGATTACTGGAGTAGGAAATTGCTGACCATGCAAAGAGTGGGCAGTGAACATGGCTTTAAAGAGGACAGGACTAGCCAGGTGTGAAAGAGAGGCATTGTTTCCTTGTGTGACTCTGCATCAAATAAAGGCACTAGAGCTGGCTGGATCCAAGCTGGATCTTCATTTATTTGCCTGCAAACAGGTTTCTAGTGCCACGTGAGATGGCTTGAGGTGTCTGAACAACTGCATAAGGAAGTCTGAAATGAGACAGTACTTCACAGGCTGACAGTCTTCAAGACCAGATGCTAAAAGCCAGATTTTGAGACTCTAGGAGATCTCAAATGGCACTGTCATGATCAGACACAGAACACATCTGTAGTACAGATCACTCAAGTTAGCTCAGGTGACTCCTTCCCCTTTCATAGTCTGTGACTAGCAGAGGGGAAACCTGTGATGCAACACTACTCTTGTGCACAGAGCATCTGCTGCTATATTAAGCAAATTTGGTTTAATGGAATAGGCAAGCGAATTACAGTAGCATTGCAATTTAGATTCTGGAGTGTGATTTACGTCTGGGGCACAGACTTTGCATGTAAGTCACTGCAGTGTTTCTGTGCTCACCTCCTGTGCACAAAATGAGCATAACTGCATTTTCCTCTCTTTGTAAAAGCCACCTGAAATAGAATGTGTTAATCAGGAGAACCTCTGACACCCAAGTAGAAGGCACTGCCATAGACATGGGGCTGATGTGCAGTAATAGCTATTTTTGTCAGGTCGGCTGCATTAGGGTCTTAAATGGAATACAGTTATTATGAATAACACTATAACTAATATTCAGGCAGCTCCCTAATGTTGCATTCAGTAGGTACAAGGAAATAATGGCTTTCTGGAAAGAGCTTTTTACTTTCTTAAAAGACAAAAGGCCTAAATGTTTTCTCCAGATATCCTTGTTTTCCAAGTTACAAATTTTTTTTGGAGGAGCTGATGTGTTAATGCACCTTAAAAAATATGATAGGACTATGCCAAGGCCTCTGCAAAAGTAGCATAAGTTACTTGTTAGCAGCTCTTTAAATAGACACCCTGGTGCAGATTGGGCTAGTGGAATAATGTGGAAAAAATTTGGCCTTTATGCCCCAAAAGTGAGCAGAAGCGAGCAATTAGATATCAGGATGTTGGTTTCAATTGTTGTACATATATAAATTTAAAGTCAAATTTACAGAAGTAGTTTATCTGCTGACATCATTGCCATGAACAGTACAGAACTGAAATGTCAGAGTGTAAGTCAGACCCCAGAAAATGGTCCTAACTGCTGCCTCTAGGAATATACATCTTTGTGTCTCTCTAAAACCAAAGCTACTCTGGAAGCTGATGAAGCAGATCTTTGAACATTGTTCAAAATTTTTTTCAGTATTTGGGGACTTCTCCTGTGGCATGGCACAGTCCAGGGATATTCAGGGATGCCTTTGTTACTTCCTCAGACGTCTCCTCTCTTCATAGGATTCCCCTCTTGTACGGAGGCTGTGAAGGCGAGGACTTAGAACTGGGTCAGTGCTTAAGATCCCATGCCATGGAATCATAGAATCATTTGGTTGGAAAAGCCCCCTAAGATCACTGAGTCCAACCATCAGCACAGCACTGCCAAGCCCACCACTAAACCAGGTCCCTCAGTGGCACATCCACATATCTTTTAGATATCTCCAGGGATGGTGACTCCACCACTGCTTTGGGCAGCCTCTTCCAATGCTTGACAACACTTTCAGGGAAGAAAATGTTCTAATATCCAATAAAAACATTTTGAGGCTGTTTCCTCTTGCTTTTGGAACACAAAGGATTGTCTTGAACATCTTATTTTTGGCTCTCTGTTCAGTCACAGACTTTCTTTATGTTCCATGAGGACCACAGACCATTAGGACCAGGAGCTGCAAGACACTGCACTTCACACATGGCATCTCCCTTGTCTGGCCAGAGCCCCTGCTACTGTGCAACACCCCAAAACTCTCTGTGTGACCTCACTGATATCCTTTCCAGCTGTGCTGCAACACCTGCTGCCTGGATTCCTATGGCAGCGCTGGGAAAATGCATAAATAAACACAAAGTAAAGAGACAAAAAGAAAGTTGCTCCCTTGGGGACTTTTATTCAAGGGAAAACAAGACAAAGATTTTGGTGGCTCACCTGGAATCGTGTTTTGCTCCCATACAAGAAAGGTGTAATATATCAGGACTGCATGTCTATTTAAAGTGTTGGCAGCTATTGCTTCCAAAATAAAGTTGGCTTTTAAGTATTGGGGGTCATATCAAATCCTATCACTATGTCAACACTGGATTGCCAACTGTCATGAAATATTGAAACCTGGCAAAAAAGAGAAGCCATCAAAATTGGCTGTCAATAAAATCAGTGAAGAAAAGAAAATGAATATCAGTAAAGGCTTTAAGATAGTTTCAGAGAAAAAGATAATTTTTTTCCTCTTAATCTGGTCTTAGTTCCTAAACTCAATGCATGTTTTAATATGTAATTTGGATTTATTGGCTTTTTAATAGTTTGTACAATAGATTGAGCACAAACAAGGTATTCAGTGCTCCACTGTAAAGACAAGTGGGAATCCAAAATTGCTTTAAGAACATAATTTCCTGATATGCAGAAGCATTTTTAATGTGCTGTCTGTACTTATTGTGCTTTTATAGTCTGAAGTTACATTAAGAAAAAAGTTGTGAGAGTGAAAAACAAAATGCAAATTTCCCCCCTAGTTTTATTGCTGATGTCTGATTCTCTAGGCCAGAATCTTCTTTCTTGCTTTTGTAAGCAAATCAGCAAAACTCAGTGGAGATGCACAGGTGTAAAGCCAGTGCAAATATTTTCTGTGCTATGCTATATGATGTTCTTGCCTCTTACCTCATTTTCTTATAAAAACCTAAGAATTTAAAGTAAAATCTAAAAGCTCTTCGGCAATAATTATATTTTGCTTTTGCATCATGCTTTCCTTAAGATCCTTTCTGTGACAGCCTCCATTTCATGACAGAACAGATCTCCGAGGAAGACCAAGGGATTTCTTAGACATGCCTAGAGGATATGAGAGCAAAATTTCTATGAAAAGTGCACGGGTCATTCACCTCTTGTACTACTAGGAATTAAGTCATTTTTGGAAAGGGTTTTTTCTCCCAAATGTGAGTTCCAAGAATCCCTTCCCTCATGGGGAAATCTTTTATAGCTGTCAAAATTAGGCCGCAGGAATCCTAGAATGCTTTAAGGATGCAATTCAAAATTCAAGCCAGGTGAAATATGGAAGTCTATGTCTCTGACGTGGGGAGAGCTTGAACACTGCAGATTGTGCATGAGTGGCTAAATTCCCTTCTCCAAAACACATGTCTGCATCCAAACTGCTTCTTCATTCATACTGCTCCCTGGACCAGCCTGACTATATTCTATGATGTCTTGGGGTTGTTTCTATGTGTCTTGGGGTGACTTTATGATGTGTATCCCCTATCACTGCTCTATGCCCACATATTAACTTTGTGTCTTTCTGTGCCTTTAAACTGAGCCTGAGAGGGAGGAGAGGAAAAAAAACAAGCGAACTTTTCAAAACAGTGTTCAAGGACACACTCCTCTGCTTCTGCAGCAGCAAGAGTGGAGGAAGCATCTTCTTGCTTTTCAGCCAGCTTTAGGCTCCTTTTCTCCAGAGGGAGACAGAGAGTTGAACTTTGTCTTCCTGGGACTTTGGTTTTTCCCTTCTTCTCTTCTGGACTGTTTCATCATCAGAACACATCAGGAGAATTTTCCACCGAGGACCTGGAGGTGGGTCCATGACCCAGCTCCGAGGAGGAGGAGAGAGACCACACCTACAGAGGGACTCTGAAATCTTCCCAGGTTTCTCTCCATAGTGAGAGGTTTTATTATTTTGCATAATTATCCTCCTGTGTGTTTGTTAAATATATAGTTTTTTATCTCTTTCACTTTCCTCTGAGGAAAATTTCTTTTTCCCCGAACCTAGTGGGGGAGGGGTGGTTGTAACCTGCCTTATATCAGAGGATATTTTCCTCCAAATTTGTCTAAACTGGCACAGTGGAGTAAGCAGGGAAGTAAAAGTTTGTGTTTCAAATAACACTGGGGCCCCAGTCCTGTGGTGTTCTGGTCCTGTTTATTTCATTAATCAGGATGTAGCCAACGAGACAGATTGGGAATTAAAAGCACGGACGGGGATCAGATGTTTCAAATTTCATCTACCAAAATGTCAAGAAGCCTACTGAGCACTGACCAGGCACCTTGTGCATAAATCAGCAGGGAAAAACTAGGAACTATTTTCAGTTAGTGGAGAATTTTTACTTTCACGCTCAGAAAAAGACTCTGTTAGAAGATGAGGATATTTTGGGTAGAAAAGTTCAGTGCTTGTGTGTAGTCTGAAACACTTCCATCATGAGGAACAGTGCAGCATATAAGAAGGACAGGGTGATGCAAGACCTAGAACAAACATCGATGCTCTCATCCAGCTATGTTGTAGTAATCTGGATCTCAGATCAAAGCCAGACCTGCTGTAAGTCCTTGGAACTACCACAATTCTGTTGCTCACACAGCAAAATAGAAAACTAAAGAAGACAGAATTATGGAACTGCAGAATCACAAAATGGTTGGAGCTGGAAAGGACCTTACAGATCATCCAGTTCCAACCCCCTTCCATGAGCGGGGATGCCTTCCACTAGATCAGGTTGCTCAGAGCCCCAGTCAGCCTGGCCTTGGACACCTCCAGAGATGGGAAGTCCACAGCCTCTCTGGACAACATGCTCAGAGGGATACAATAATTTATTCAAGGTCTAATCCCAAGTCACTAGCAGAGTAAGAAAAATAATTCTGGTCTGCTGTTTCCAGATGATCATGTTGCTAGCTGACTTTATTCATAGCATGCAATAGCATGCTGTTCGAGGCAGATCAAATCTCAGTGTGAATAAAACAGCCTCTGAAAGCACAATTTTCCTTTCCTTGTCCAGGCAGGGGCCAAGCTACTACAACTGGAAAGAAAAAGCTTAAAATAATCCCCAAATCATATTTTCAGAAATCCCCATACTTCCACCTGTGGCACACAGAGATTACAGGTGTATCTCCTGGACAAACTGAAATTTGGCTTATAGTTAACCAATCAGTCTACTGCAGCTCTAGGTTAGCTTTACTCATTTTGTTTAGTACCTACATTGTACTGGCTTACATCTAAGTTGAAGCAACTCTTTTGGATAGTCTCAGAAATACATGTTTCTTTTTCTCTAAGCCTGATTCCACCTGGCTTTGTAACTATGGATTTCCTGTGTATGTGCTGTCCTGGTTTTCAAAAAGCATTGTCTCTCGTGCTGACAATGAAGCCATCTCAGAAGGCAAGCTCACAGATAGCCTCAGGTGGGATATTCTTGAGTCCTCTTGTATACAGACCTAAAAAATCTTTTCAAACTCAATCTACTTTCCTGTCAGTTGCAGCATTCTCCCCTACCCCCAGTTCCCAAGCTCAGTGTCCTAATTTCCTCTCTGACTGATTGCATGAGTCTTTTTTCCTTCTGCTGCTATTGTTGCTGTCATTGTTACCCTTGTTATTTGGGGAAGTGTTCTGCAGCTCCGTTAAGCATCCTGAAGCCAAAGAAAAATGTGTTAGAAAGTCACAACGATGGGGAGGAATTCAGTGGGGATATGTGCTGACAACCCTGTTAGGTCAGCAGCCCATGGCATTGACAGCCTAAGACCTAAAGAACTGCAATACTGGAAAGCTGACAGCTTCTGCTGCCAGAAATCTGAGGGTCACTTGTCATAGCAAATGCAGGCACAGCTCCTGAGCAGTCAGGGTGAAAGCTGAGCTGGGAAGACTCTGTGTACTTTCACCTGCTGCTGTGTAAGATGCAAATTGAAAAGGATCAGGCTGCAGAAGGACTGGTTTGGCTTTTTCTTCTGAGCCCACATCTGCCTTGCTGTGTCCAGCACTGGACTCCCCTTTGCAAGTAAGACATTGCAAAGTGCAGGAGACCAGCAAAGCCCCCAGAGATGGCTGGGACTGAAGCACTTGCCTGGTGAACAGAGGCTGAGGGGGCCCAGAGAAGCTGTGAAATCTCACCTCAGTCATTTAAAAAATCAGATAAATGAGATGTTGAGCGACCTGATTTCAGCTGGCCTTTCTTTGAGAAAGGCATTGAACCAGGTGGTCTTCAGAGTTCATTTCCTACCTTAATTATCCTGTGGTTCTGTCTGCAATGAGGAATTGTTATTCCAGAGTTCTAATAAAAACTCTGGCCACTGATGTGTTTTATGTTTTTGGACAAAGTTAAAAAAGAAAAAAAGGGCTTGGAAAGAGTGGTTAAAGCTACTGATCAGTTAATGGAGATCATTAACAAACAAATGTTCTATGGACAACAAAAGGGAACAAAAATTTGCCACGTGTAAGCAAAAATGCAATATTATTAATTACTTTGAAAAAAAAAAGAATTTCAGGGGACTCAAAATAGCAAATGTTGATGAATAAATAAGTTAATTGAACACTTTTCTTTCCAAAATCATCAGAGTAGGTTCTTTGTGTTGGAGATTTTTGGTTGTTTGTTTGTTGGATGGTTTTTGGGTTTTTTCGCAACTTAAAATGTGAACTTGTGACTGAAAATTCAATTTTTCAGTCTTCAGAGAGAAGGCTCCAGTTCAATTTTTTCCATCTGCTTCTAACATATAATGGCAGAAAAACCTGTATATACCAAGACATAGAAGAAAAATTTCTTGATGTCACATTATGTGACTACAGAGGGTTTGCAGGAATCTCTGAGAAAGCAGCACCAAAACCTTATAGGGCTGTATTTTGTGAACCAGTAGAGCAAGACTTCACTCACCAGGTAGAGCAGTGCCCTTCCCTATTGCCAAATGGTAAAGTTGCCTCTTTGTTCCACTATTGATTGCAGCCATTTTTTATCTTCTGAATTTCCAGACTTAGAGTGAAATTTGTCAGGTTTATCCTCTGCCAGAAGGTCACCCCCCCCACACACCCAAACACACCACCCACCCCACCACCCCACAAACACACACCAAAACAAACAACACCCAAAAACAACCCCAAAAAACAAAAAAAACACAAAACACACCAAACACAACAAAAACCCACACCCCCCCCACACCACAACCCCCCCCCCACACCTTCCAAGGAAGTTCAGCTAATTTTTGTATAAAATACATATTAGGTAAGAAACCTGCATTCCTTTGGACCATCTTCCCTTCCTCCCACCATCTTTTATTCTTATTCAAACATTTTGATTTAATCTGCATGTGTGGCTGATTGAATAACTCTCAGATTGAAGCTGGACACTCTGTTTACATTTTATTGTCCTTCTTCCATTAAGCTAAGGACAATCTGCCTCTATTTATGCTGCCTCTGAGCATTTCCCTTCAGTTCTTGCTGAAATACACTTCTGATCTCTGCATGGCAATTGGGGTAGTTTAGATTTCAGAATGGACTGCTCCCAGCAGAGTCCTAAAAAACCCTCAGGGTCCAGCTATTTGTGACATCCATCACTTGTTCGTGAGGTGGCATATGCAGGACCTCAGCTAATCCATGGGACAGGTTACTCTGGAATGGCTGAACACAGACTGTGGATGGGTCTCCCTTTATTAACAGATGCAAATGGGATCACTTTTACAGTTTGCAATAAAATGTCTATTACAGAACACTGCAGCACCTACTTTTTGGTATGGTTGGCATGGCCATGTCCTCTTCCTGTGCAGGGACATCGGGGGCTCTTAAAGGCTGCCACTGGAAATGCTCTAAAATCCCATACCAGCTGTTCCATCTGGAGAGACAGAGCAAAAAGACATGCAGTTAGATAAGCAGCAACTCAGGACTGTAGAGGACATGTCCAGCTTCTAAACAGTCATTGAACTGGAAATGCTTCACAAAAATCTCCTGCCTTTGGAGTCTTCAAGGTATCTTTGGAGTCAGACCAAGTGCTCACCCCTATAACCAGTCAAGTCCTGACTGCGACTTGCTATTAGAACTTGATAAAAAATACAGAGGAAAAAGCCTTTCCACATGGGACCCAGAAAGTCATTGAAAGGAAGAAGGACCTGCCTTCCTCAGGGTGGACCAGCTGGAGGTCTGATGAAAACCTGCATGTAGCTTGGACTGAAAGAGCTGTCTTGCTTTCTTGTGTTGTTTTGGATGATGAAGTAGATTGTCCTTTAAAGTCCCTTCCAACCCAAACCATCCTATGATTCTGTGAACAAAGCATGCCCAGTTGCAAGCCCAGCTGTCTGTAAGCATATCTCACCTGTTTTTTTGGGCATCTGGGGGTGTGTGCAGAGAAAGGCAGAAGAATTCATGTTGGAACAGCTGAAATGCTGGTAGAAATCAGAAAGGTGGTGTGTGTAAGGGGTGTTAGCTACACTGTCACTGGAGTCTAAAGCAAGCTCAGACCAAAAGGTCAGTACAGTTTCTGAAAATGTTAAGTGGCTGTTGCTGCAGATGCTTCTCGTTTCCAATCTTTGCTGAAAAGTGAAACAATGCAGGAAAGAACAATTCTTTCCTGCAGTAAGAAAAATAACTCTGCCAAAGGAAACAGGGACATGCTGCCATTCATATTGCCCAATGACATAAGATAATGTTCAAATTCAGATCAGTGGTGCTTGGTCCGAATCAGGCAGAAAAAGACATTTACCCTTGATGTCTTATCCTGTGCAAGTGAGCAGCCAAATCATTAACACACCAGTCAGTGAAGCAGAGCTAACAGAGGGTTTCAAAGATGTTTTTAACCACCTCTACTATGAGTTACCACCTTCCAGGCCTGCCTGGTGAATTCCTGACTCTGAAAGAGCAGTACTGTATCCCCGTCCACTGACCCAAAGCTCTGACCTTGATATAGTGAAATGGGGATGGGACCAATGACTTTTATTTTTTGTGAAATGTTTTAAATAAAATACTTATCCCTGCATAATCTCTGGAGCATATTAAGTCACTGTGGTTACTCACTTAACTACACAATTTCATAGTAAACTCTACAAAACATAGTAAAAGAAAACCGCTCAAGGCTGGACTCTTGCTAAGGAGTGATGGTGCAGTCTCATGACTTTCCTTACCTGGAATTGCTACAGATCATCCCATGAGGCAGCCCAATTATTGACTTCACTTTGAAGGATTTCGTGGAAGCAGAGGCTTTTTCTTTTTGTTCTGCTTGTATGTTAGTAACCAAAAAATCCATGAAGGAAATCAATGTGAATTAAGAATGTTAACTCCCAGTTATATAAAGGGAATGAAGAGAATACAGTGAGCTGGGTACCTTAATTGTATATCTTTCAGAGTGTTTGAAAAATATGGGTTTACTTGCTATACTTATTGCCTTTATTATCCAGTACAATTTGTAGTCAGAAATATATGAGAGTCAATTAAGGTTTTGAAGAAAAGTTTTCTTTTCTTTTCCAAACGAAAGCATCATATATCATGGAATATCAACTCCAGTGTTAGACTAGAAGGAATTTACTGCACCATGTCCCTGCAGTGAAAATTTGCAGCTAGATTAATGTTCCTTTAGCTGGCATTAAATCAATTTCATACATATGCTCGTATTTTCACCAGTGACATTCTGCAATATCTGATGTTTTGTAGGAGCTGTAAAGAAAAAAATCAGAAGATTTCATTCAAGCTGCATATATATGTATGAATATACAAATGAACGAGATACTTCATGCTTCACTTGTTATGGAAAAGTCTTGAGTTTTTAAAGTTGGCCAACTCTTCATGGTGTTCATGGAATATTCACTGCTTATTATCAGTACACCTTCATGTAGTTGAGAAGCATCTAGAGATACATCTATCTAATCTGGATAGAATTGACATTTCCTTTTTCCCCCAGTTTATTGGAATTGCTCTTGTTATGAAACTTGCACGTCAGAAATTGACATATGGGGATAAAACTGTCACATCTTCCTACCTAACGCTCACCACACTGTAGCTGATTTTATCCTGGCTGGTTGTCAGTGGATCCGTGAGCAAACAGCACCCTCCACGATAGGACATGGAGGTTCTGCACGTCTGTGGGACTTTGCCTCCTGACCAGGGCACAGCAATCTCCAAACAGGCCATTTTTCTCCTGAGTGCTCCTTCTCAAGAGAGGACACCGAGTAGAGCAGAGTCAGCTCATTCAGGATGCTATCATGGAGCAACTACTGCAGCTTGGGGACAAAGTCAGCGTCCATCAGCCAGGGCATAAGGAGTGGTTTGTGCAGCAGTGGCATCACTGTGACATCACCATGACAGTGCTGGTAAACAAGCCACCGGAATTTTCTCTTCTCAGTTACCTTGTGGCAGATAAAACCACACTGATTGCCATCGTCATCAATTGCTGAACTCCCCCTCTTGTACTGAAAGGGTGTCTCACTGCTGCTTGACATGACTCCAGGCAATATGAATTTTCAGGGAATAAGCCACTTCCTCACTTAGAGGATCTGATCTGAAAAAGAAAACCTCATTTTATCTCACAGTAGTAAAGGAGGAGCTAGTCCAACAGGTGGAGAAACCACTGCAAGTGAAAAGAGAACCAAGTCTGAGATTTGAAAGTAGCTTTAATATGGATTTGCAATTGAGGAATTTACTGGGATTTATGGATTTACAGGCATTCAAGTATAGGTATATTCTATGCTGAGACATGCTAGGATGTAGAGATAATGTAGCAAAGACAGATTAAAAATATGGGTATCTCTAAATATGCCCAGGGGAAAATTGTTCCTTTTCCAGCATTGCTGGGTATAATGAGGGACCTGTGAAGGACTCTGAGGTCTCTTGGACTGGCAGTCAGTGGAAAGTCCTGATCCTGAAAGCCACCCTCAGGGTGCAAGGGAGCTGATCTAACCCCTTTATTTTTGTATGATCTCTATTCTCTAGTATCTAAGCACCTCACAGGCATCTCCAGCTCTCAGGGAGATAGGAAACACCCATTGCATTTTAGAGGGGGGAACAGAAATATAGAGAAGATTACCAGAAAGAAACCTTGATTTGCATTAGTATCCAGGGCTCCAGGTGATCAGCCAGAATCCTGAGGTGTTTTGACTTTCCTTATGTATCTAAATTTTATGCCAGAAGGACTCTAGCTTGGGAAAGCAGCTCTTCCTGCACAGGGAAAAATGGTGGGTAAGGTTTCCTTGGGATGCTGCTCAATGCTGATGTATTATTTGTGATGTTTTCATGTTGCTAAGGTCGTGCATAAAGTTTGTCATTAACCTGGGTAACAAATCTGACCTGCCTGAATGCCTGTTTTGCACATAGTTTTCCATCTTCCTCTGTCTTTTTAGAAAATCAAATCAAACTGTGTTTCTAAGAGGCATCCAGAAACCACAGCATCCTCCAGTTTTCTTCAAAGGAGAGATTCAGTTTAATTCTCTGGTTTCAAATATCCTTTGTCACTTATTTCTTAACGCTTTGTCCTGTTGTAATAAGTAAGTTTTGACAGCACAGAATACAATTGACATCTAATACTGGGAAGAGAGGTTTGGGGTTTTTTTTCTGACATGGGAGGCAGCAAAATTATAAATTAATATAAAGTAATGAGTCACAAAGAAAATGACCCATTAAGCATTTATTATTGCAAGTTGCTTGAATCAGCATCATTGAAAGTAAAGATAGGTCTCTTACATATATTTATCTTGAAAAATCAAAATGATACCATCAAAAGTGTTATGGGTGTGGCTCCTTTTTAATACATATATCTTGGCATTTGCTGTCCCCCTTCCCCAATTACTGTATAATTTTCAGTACAAGGTGAACTATACACTAGCAGAATCATAAATGAAAAGCTAACTGCAAAAATCCTCAAAGATCTGACAGCCCTGGAAGACAGCTGATTGTTAAATATCCTCCAGCCTTGCACATGCAACAGCCAGTGCATTGGTTCACACACCTCCACCTGCTTTGTTGTTCTTAGGAAAGGTGTCACATTTTCCACGCAGGTCACTGACTCTCTAAAACTAAAGATTAGCTGCTTAAGAATTTTATTCCTTAAACTTCTCATTTGGAATCTGGGCAATGTGTTTTATCTATTGATTCTTCAGCTCTGTTGTGCTTTCAGATTTTTTTTTTTTAATATAGGTTGTATGAGATATATATATGGTATAGGAAAAGAAAGTCCGATCATCATGATAATTTTAGGTTTTGTTCTTGAAGTGTTCAATGTTTTATTTTCTGTGCTACTTCTTGGGGTTTGTTTCTTTTTTGTTTATGTATGCACATGCATGCATTATCCATACACATTCTTCTCTATCATCTCAATTGCTTACCCTGCCTTTTTTATAAATCGCTTTTTAAAATTACTATTTTCTATGTCATATGTAATTTAATACAATATTTATAACCATGGTAAAATGAACAATCATGCAGTGCTCTTCCGTGCATAGTTTGAAGCAATTTTCATAAATAAGGATTTAATAAAAAACTGGTTTCATTTTTTACACTCTAATTAAAAATTAAGAAGAAACAAAAGAAGAGCAATAAAAACAGACTGAATTCTTCTCTAAATTGCGTACACTAACCTGATTGGATTCACTGGATTTACTTTAATTTAGAATGTGTATAAGGGAGAAAAGCAGAGCTTGGAGTAGCCATTCCTGGAATGGAGAGTGAGCTGCAATAACAGGGAAGTAATTAAGGACTGCCTCTAGCGCACTCCTTGGAAGGAGCTCATGTGCTTTTACTCGCTCTCCGAGAGTGTTACCTGAAAATTCATTAAACACAAAGCTTCAGGTTTAGCAAGGCAGCCAACAGATCAGCAGAGACCAGGGAAATATTTGTCACTGTTGATTTATTGCAGCTCAGCTGACTGACAGGAGTGGGTTGTGGTGTCTTGCTGGGGTCCTCGTTGTGTACTTCCCTGTTTGCCCTGCTCTGGTGCGTGACCTCTGCTGGGGGCTGTGGGAATTTGATCCATCATGGACTTCTCATCCACAAGCAGCTCTTTCTCACCCTCTGAAAAAAGAGTGTCTGAAGTGGTGTGGTGCAGATAGGCTGTTCCATGGCCAAAGCTCAAATTCTAATTGCTTCTCAGAGGGGTTTCTCATAAGCAATGTGGAATATGCACAAGGAACTGGAGCGATAAATTGGAGTGGGGAAATCCTTATCCCCACTACGTGAAAGGCTCTGAAAAGGGCCACTGAGTCATCCTCACCTTTTCTTCTTCATTGCATTTTGCCTTCTATTGCAGCTCTGGTGCCCCAACACAGGAAAGATGGGGACCTCTTGGAGCAAGTCCAGATGAGGCCAGGGAGATGCTCAGAGGGCTGGAGCACCTCTCCTGTGAGGCTGCAAGACTTGGGGTTGTTAAGCCTAGAGAAGGGACAGCTTCAGAGAGAACTTATGGCACCTTCCTGTACCTAAAGGGGACTACAAGAGATCTGGAGAGGGACTTTTGACAAGGGCATGGAGTGACAGGACAAGAGGAATGGCTTTAAGCTGAAGGAGGGTAAGTTTAGATTAGGTGTAAAGAAGAAATTCTTCACTGTAAGGGTGGTGAGGCACTGAACAGGTTGCCCAGAGAAGCTGAGGATACCCCAAGCCTGGAAGTGTTCAAGGCCAGGCTGGATGGGGCTTTGAACAACCTGGTCTAGTGGAAGGTGTTCCTGCCCATGGCAGGGGAGTTGGAACGAGATGATTTCAATCCAAAACTTTCTATGATTCTATGTGGCTTTTTCTGTTGCATTGTGAAATCCACATATAGAACTTTGTAATTTTCTGCATTTTCCCCCTGAATGCACTCTGTAGGCATAAGCCCATATGATTTTACTGGTTTTAAAACATTTATTCCAGTTCCTTTCTCCTATTGGCTACTTTTTATGGTATTGATCTTTGTCTGTCATTTGTTAGAGTCCAAGCTTATTTGTGAAAAGGAAATGGAAACATTTATTCTCAAATTCATTGTATTGGATATATTCAGCATTTCTAATGCTTGGTCTTTTTCCATGTCCAGCCATAAGATATAAGACTTCTTTAGGAAAAAAAAAAAAAGAAAATTAAAACAAAGAAAGCTTTTTACATGACCAGCAAGCTCAAATCTTAATTACCTGTAGAAATCCAGAGATCATTTCAGACATTCATACAGGTGAAGAGGGGTTGTTCATGTTACCTTCCTGTAATAATATGAAGACAAGACAGGCAACCATCTGGCAAATGAGACCAGGGAGGTTGGTACTGGATGAACTTTAAGGTCCCTATCAACTCAAACCATTCTGTGAATTCCGTGGTTATTATGGAGCAATCAAGGGTAAACATGGGTAATAACACCTGAGAGGTGTTCAAGATTGTTTCAAAATACATAATCCTTTTCTTTCATGAGAGAACGAGAGAAGCATAACCAAAAGAACCCAAAACCCAAACCTATTTTCACCTCCAAAACAGTGTAGTGTTGAGTGATTTTGGGCATATCTGAGGAAACCAAGGTTCACTGCTTCTCTGGATGGAACAGATGACTGTAAAATGCCATTTGGATCCAATCCCTGAACCATTAAAAACACATTATAAGCCAATGTGACTTGCTTGAATCTGAAAGAGTTACTTGTACGTCTAGAATTGCCCTTTGTCAAGTTCAGAGAAAAATCTTTCCTCAGTGAGAGCAAAACCCCACAATTTTCACACAGTGGAGGAAAATAACAGGGAGGGGACTGGACTAACCCACATTTTAAAACCCAAGGTATTCCTTATGGGACAGCACATCTCATATGGAAGTAAAACACTTTTGATCTGCTAAATGCTTAAAAGTGAAAGTCTTCATCCTAAGGGAGAGAATGAAGTCTCTTATAAATTAAAATGTTCTCACTTGGATTATTAAATAGTTTCTCAATGGGAGGAGAATAAAATTAGAAACAGGACTTTTAGTGTGAAAATTGGGGGGAGGGGTGTTATGAAACTGCTTTCTTTTTGGAACAATGAAAAAGGCTTTCCATGTTTTCAAGGCAATCGTTCATGGTCAGTCCTCAAAGGACCTTGCAAATATTACTGAGGTGTTGAAATGCTGCATGAGAGAGGCAGGCAGTGCTTGGGCTGATGGAATGGAGCATCACAGAGGGAGCCTGGGGCCCATGGAGCTCAGTGACTGGCAGCTTGAGGTTATGTGAGCGCTGTAATACCATTAAGGCTGAGAGGCTAAACCCCTTCTGAGAGTGGCATTGAAGTCACTTACTCTCTTAATGCTTTTGCAAACGGTGCTCATAATTGTGCAAGATGACTCCACCTGGATAAGAACTGGAGACAGCCAGAGACTGGGTGCACCATAAAGGTTTTTCCTCGGTTAATTATTGTTAAAATGAAGGATTATAATAAGGAAGTCAGAATATAACCCTCCAAAGAGCATATTTGTTTATGCTTTATGTACCTACATGTACTAGCATTTATTATTTTCTGTTGCAGGCAAGCAATAATAATCCTGTGTCTGGCTTCATAAAGTGCATGAATTTGCAAATATGTCTGTATCAATATATAGCAATGCACAGTTGGCTGGAATTTGTTTGCATCTATCTGTATTTCTTCAGAGCTTATCTCAGCTCCTATCCAATGTAAACCTGTCAGGTTTTCTGTTATGATGGGAGACCATTTATATTTCCATTTCTGCACAGTTAAATCATTGTTTGCAAAAACTCCAACTCATTTTTGTGTGTGTGTGTCTGCCTGTCTTTCTTTAGTTCAAACAATACTGTGTTGGCAACTACCCAAGAAAATTCGGGCACTCAGCATCAGAGCTGCTCCATCATTAAAGTCTTTCAGACATATGCAGACATTGAGAGGTTAAGAGATAAAGTTTCTTGTTTGTTAAAGTCTCAATGCAGTATGCCTTATGCTGACTCAGAAAAAGTTTTTACAAAAGCCTTGTGGGATTAGTAAAGGGGGCTAAAATCTAGTCTGATTATATCAGAATTGATTAAATGTGCTGTAATCCTCATTCTCTGATGACAGACTTTTAACTGAATTTAGTTTCCCTGCATTACAGTTTAAAACAAAGTTCAAGAGCTTTAGGTAAGTAAAGCCAAAGAATTACAGTCTCTCTCTGACTCCTGAATGTGAAAAACTATGATATGAGAAAAAAAAGATAGATATTATCAAAGTTATTATTTTGACAGTTTTATCACAGTACAAACAACTGCTCAGGCTTCTGAGTATTTACTGATAGGTATTTCTTTCCTTTTTTTGCATTCTTCAATTTAGGTCAGCCTTTCAAAGCAAAAGGTAGTCATTCTTTTCAGAGGCAGAGAACTATTTAACTTGCCTTTTCACAGGCAACTCAAGGTGTTTCATTGTTGTCTGGAATGTGACAGTAGAATCCTCTGCTAGCAAAAAAATAAATTTTCTTCTAGAACAATCCTTAAATTCTAAAGACCTAATCAGAAAGATAAAAAAAATTGAAAGGTTTGAACCTCAACAAGCAGAGACACACAACTTTGCTGCCTATAAAGCATTTGCTAGTGATGTGGTTTCAAAATCCAGGCAAGATTTTCCTCCTTCTCAACATAATATTTATGAAATGAAACCTGTCATGCCCATCACCATGTCTGTCAAGTGCAGCCTTAGTGACTCTTCTGCAGAGATGAGGTGGCAGCAGATACCTCAGACTGGAGGTGCAGCCAATTACACTCAGCAAGCTGAAACATTGCAGACCTTTAAAAGTGGATTTCTCCCACCTGTAGAACAATCTCTCTTTTGCTTATTAGGTGACTTTAGTACACCTAAGTCCCACTGAAGGCTAAGAATTTTTTTTCATTAATCCCACTGGCAGTAAATGGAACAGTAGTTTTGCTTTAAGAATAGCTTGTGAGGAGCTTCTTTCCTTCTTTATTGTGTGAAAAGACTTGGATTTTTCCCCTCCTAAGACAGTAGTGTTGATGAGCCACGGGAGAGTAGGTCTCTGTATGATACAGATGCCTCTTCATTTTAAATTTAAACATGGCTGCTGTTTGCTCCACTATAAGATGACTGATAATAAGTAATTTATTGATCTGTTTGGCCCAACAAATTATCCTTGATCCCACTGGGCACAGCCCAAACATCCCTGTGTTTATCCTCTAACAAGAAAATGCTGGGACACAGAGGGCTGGGTTGCTTTTTGCACCATCGAGAGCTCTGTCCTATTACTGCTAAATTTGAAAAGCTTCAACCCTGACAACAGCAGATGAAACCTGTTGGTCCTGGCATGATGTATCTTCCCCATAATCATGTGTGCGTGTGTATGTCCTATTAGAGGTAATAAGGGTTATGTATTGAGAGCAGATGCTCTTTAACCAATAACTGTCTCATACTATTATGTCTGGATTTATTTAAAAGCTGTTGTGTATCCATACCATGTGAGCATTAGAGTGCAGATTTCCACAACAAACCATTGAGAAAACTGGCAGTGCTGCTGGTTATCGCAGTGCAAGGATAAATTTCAGATCCATAAGGCTGACTTTTTTTCTGAAGCTGACTTCACTGGTGTCAAACAAAGCCTTGAAACGCAAAAGATGAGTGTTCCCTTTACAGCAAAACTGCAGTTCAAAATCATCTTGGATGTGAGTAGGTGCTCCTCTATGTTACATTGCACTTGGACTGGCTTGTGCATGGGTGGGGTTCTGACCAGAGTTAATAAAAAGGCAGAGGTTGGAGAAAGAAAAAAATTAATCTGTGATAAGTTTGCTCTTGGGTTGAAAGTGCAATTTAATGTGAGCTGGGTTTGCTCCCTTCTCCATGTCAGTGTCATGAAGTATTGCAAAGCTCACTTTCCAGCTCAGGTCAGTCAGGGCTACAGGTTACAAAAACCTCTGTGCGAACTCAGGGAAAAGTAATGGTAAATGCTCTGTTTCATAAAAAAGGCAGAGAAAGAGAGAAAGAAACATAGAAGGGAGAGCGTGGGTGAGGAAACCAATAACAAAACACATTTACTGTGCAAGTGCAGCTCAGCATGGGGAGCTGAAGTGAGTCAGGGGAAAACAGAGGTTTTGTTATCACACACATTTTTCATCTCAGTCCTCATCTCTCCCTACACACAAAGGCAAACTGATGGGCTCTGTCTACATCGCATAGGATTTCACATTTCTCCTTGAGCAGTGACTGCACATCTAGAAACTCAGGGCTGCCCTGGGGTCTCTCTTTTGGAAGTTCATGCTTTCTCTCCTTGAAGCCTGTGGACTTCTTCCCTGATCTGTGGGCAGAAGTGGCTAGATCTTTTTAAAAGCTACTTATGAATAATTAAGTCCCCTCCTTCTATGCCATATGAAGTCTCATGATGCAGAACACTCTTCTGACATTTAGCCCAAGGTATACAATGCTCTCAAACTCACTTTGCAAAGTGCCTTTATTGCTGGTTCTTCACTGGCAGGTCATGAGGTTTCAGGTAATGTCAGCCAATTTAGAAGGGAGAGCTGTCTGTTCTTTCTTTACCAGGGACCTGAGATTATTTCTACTGTAGGAGAAAATAGATAGCAAGAGAGAAAGACTGCAACGTCCAAAATGCTCCATTTATGTATTTACTTGATTACATAAAACTTGTACCACCAAGCAGAAAGCCTCGACACTGAACTTCTAATTAGATGGCACAGAGAAATCCAGTCCTTATTTCCAGAGAGGTAACAGCACAGATGTACGGACACATTCACACACTGGGGTGGAGTCCTTAGGGGACTCCTTGGGACAGCACAGTTAGGACTCACTATTGTCTACCCCACGCACAGGACTCAAACAGGGTACTTCTCTTTCACAGACAAATTCTTTTGTCTCTCTTAGGTGACCAGGAGTCGACTTTGAGGAGGAGTCCATTCTGTATGAATCTATAAGAAAATACATTAACACATTGCTCAGCTTCTCTCTTTATAGCAATTCAGATTAATTCAGTGACAGTTGTCAGTAAAAATTCATATTTGTCCATGCAGTTCCTTAATGTGGGTTCAAATGCATGGCTGACCTGCACATTTTTAAGCAGCTAGGTTTAATCCTGAGACTGACTTACTTTTTGCATAAAACATTTTTTTCTGAATATATATAATGTGATGTGGAGGGTAAGTACATGTCAGTGGTTAAATTTACTGAACACTCCAGAGCAGCAGCAAAAATGACCTTTCTGGCTGGGCCTTAGGTGAGCAAAGGAATGTTGCTCTGATGTTTCTGTCTGGTTTCTCAACCTTGCAGGGCCCTTTTTTGCAGCACAGATGTCTGAGCAGCCTCCCAAAGGCAGAGGTGAGCAATTCCTTAGGGGAAGCAAGTCAGGCATCTAAGAGATGAAGAGTTGTTGAATTCACAGTACTTCTGTCTGCTTTTCTAATCCAAACCCAGACTTAACAGATGGGTCCTAAGGTCTGTTTCATGACCCCCCCCATGCTGTCACTGAGATCAGAAATCCCTGCTGCAATTACTGGTAAGTTTCCTTGTTCTCATCTGTATGAACGTTGACTCCCTGGGGAGAACATGGAAGTCCAGGATGGACCCAAAATACGATTCTTTATTTTGGGGTGGATAACTTAATTTTTCCTTTATTTCTTTTTAATTGTCTTTTTTGGTCTTTCCCAGCTTAAAGCAATTAGCACAATAGCAATCTGCTTGAAGAAAGGCCAGTTACAACAAAAAAAAAATAAAAAAGGAAAGGGATGAGGTAGGTCACTTTGCTGTGAACCCATTAGTAAACTGTGCAAAATGCAGAGCCCCAGAAAGCTTCCACCAGCAGCCCTTGATCTAAGGACAAGTGACTCTATCTCCTCTTCTGCAATTGCACTCTTTGCTTCAGTTACATTATTCCTCCTCAGCCTGACTATGTTTTTCTATATTTCCCCTGTCTATTTTCTGAAGAGGCAATTGTTGTGAATGGTGGAGAAGGTTGAGTGCCTGACTGAAATAAAGGAAAATTAGTTTTTAAGGAGAGTAAATTGGATAGAATAGGACCCGTAAGGATAACAAGTTGGCGATAATTCAGTGTAATCTTCCTGTTCTGCTCCTGTTTATTAAATATTCTTATTGACTTCTGCTTCTCAGTACTCTGTGTTCTAGTGTACTAAATTACAGTAACTGAATATTCTGTCTACATATGCTGACTGGTCATTTGAGAGATGAGTGCACTTAAGACAGAAATGTTTTCCTTTAGTCCTTGGATCCTTGAAATGCCTATTATAAAATGTACATCTGTGAGAAGGCACTTCTCCTTTCCAAATGAGATTTAATGATGAAAAAACTACAGAGCTAAATAAAATAATGAATGTTGAGGAGGAGCCTTCTTTTTCACTCACATTTCTCTTTTCTAGCCACCACTAGAATTTTGGGTTAGGATTTAGCACCTCCATATTCCCTCCAATAAAAGCAGCCCTAATACACAAATATTCCACAAAGCTTATTTTTCCCTTGTTATGGCTTACTGATTGAGTTTCCCAAACGTTATATATTTTGGTTTCTGTTGCCTGGGGAGCAAGATGCTCTGAGTGTCAGCCTCTTTGGCAATGAAGGGTAAACAGTATTGGGCTAAGTAATGCTGTCAAGCACAACCAAGAATTCAGCCCTCATATTTAACTATTACTGTTTTCCCTGAAATAGTTTGGTCAAACACATCTAAAATTCTTTTGGATGATGCCTGGTTGTGGAAAGGAGAATAGCATAAGCCCGCGACTGCTCCCAACACAGATGAGACCATCCTGTTCTTGTGTGAGAAGCCTTGCTCCATGGATTTGCACCATTGCTTCATGGATTTACACCATGATTTCTGGCCAGACAACAAGTCTTCGTAAATTTTCTTTACTGCTGCAGAGTAAATTAAATGTTTCAACTTTCTTCTCTTTTCAGAAGAAGGAGATAGGTAGAAATTCCAATTATCTCACTTCCCTAACTGACTTCGTTCAAGGCCAGGCTGGATCTGAGCAGCCAGGTTTAGTGAAAGGTATCCCTGTCCCTGGCAGGGGGAATTTCATTGCCTTTCCACCCAGCCTGCCCCATTCCTGGGAGCCAGGGCATTTGCCAGGAGGCTACTGCTTTGAGATCCCTCCTTCTGATGAAAGATTTGAAGCCAATTCTTCCAAGGGCCAGGCAGACATGTGACCATTAGGAGATTTTACAGCCGTGTTGAATTTTCTTAGCTGTAATTTTCTTTTTTTAGATCACTTTTATCTGATATATTTGTTATTCTCTGAGAACACTTCTCACAATAAGCTCCCAGAGGAGAAAAATTAGGGGACAAATGCCTAATTTCCTAATCTCAGTCGAGCTTGTTTGTTAATCAGATGTCAAACTGCTCAACAAACTATGCAGCAAAAAGAAGTGCTCCTCCATTTGCTCAGAGATAGAACTTGTGGGCTCGTGAGATATTTGGCACTGAAAATAGTCACATTTATGAACTTCAAGTGCCTCCAAATACAGATGGAAGAAGTACATTACTTTAGGAACATATTTAAAATTATAATGTATAAATATAAATTCTATCCCTCAATGCCCTCGTGTTACAGGGCTGCCTTTATTCCCTGTATTAGTGATTGAGGTTTGTCCTTGCTTCCCCTGGAAGACCCTTCTTTGTCTTCCATTGCTGAACTAAATACGTGCTCCATCTTGCTTAGCTGTCTCCGCAGCAGAGGCTAAGCCTGCATCCAAAAGGGAATTCAGCATCCTCAAACTCAACACTGAGCATTGAGTGATTTGGAGGCAGCTGTTCAGTAAACATTCATCTTGCTGTCATTGACGTCTCTCTTCCATTTGGAGGTTCAGTCTTTTAAAACAAATGCAAGACTCCCGCTGAATTAAGCCCGAGGGCCCCGCACTTTCCCTGCCTTGGAAATCCATAAAGCATGTGCAGTCTTTTACTGGGAGGGAGGTAATTTTTCCAGTAGGAAGTAGAATCATACAATCATAATGGTTTGGGTTGGAAGGGACCTTAAAAGATCAACCAGTTCCAACGCCCCTGCTATGGGCAGGACACCTTCCACTAGACCAGGTTACTCAGAGCCCTATCCAACCTGGCCTTGAACACTTCCAGGGATGGGGAAGCTTCTCTGGGCAACCTGTGCCAGTGCCTCATCACCCTCCCAGTAAAGAACTTCTTAATATCTAATTGAAATCTGCCCTTTTTCAGCTTAAAGCCATCAAGTTATCCAAGCAGTTGCCATTAAAAACAAGTAGCTAGTTATCTGTTCTAAATGACTTTACACAAAATTTCATGAATTATCAGTTAATTATTAATTCATTAATTACTCCGAGATGTTGTACCTAGCCATGTACCTGAGCTCTGGTACCTCAACTTAGAGAAATGCTTGGAAGTAGAACAGTTAATTCTGTTCTCTCTCTATGGACACAAGTTTTATACCCCTGGGGTTCTTTAAGACAATTAAGGCCTTGCAAGTGTCTCGCTCAGCCTTCCCAGTTTAAGGTATCCCTCAGCTCCACATTGTAGTCTTTGGAAAGAAGAGTAGGTGCTAGATCCCATGTTTAAATCGAAAGAATCATTTTGAATTATGAACCTAACCTGTCAGTCTCAATTCTTTCTTAGGGTAGAATTCACACCATACAATTAAGGTGCCCATTTTATAACTCTTTCAAGGGAGAAAAAATGAAATTAAGAGAATAGAAGTGAGCTGGGTAAAAACAATCATTTAAATCTGCCCTGAGTTCTCTCCAAGATGCAAGTCGTCACTTGCTTCCTTCTCTGTGTAGCTGGGACTAGACCTGGAAGTGCTCTTGTGAGTCATTCTCTCAAGTCTTCTATTGCAGAAAATCTCACCATCTAATCTCTAATTGAATAAACTCAGAGTAAGTGCAAATATATACAGGTGCCTTGCAAAATTTTGATTTCCCTTTCAAGACTCAAATATCTTGAAGAAAAACTAAAGAATATGGATTCTGATCATATGTAGTTGACCTTCCCCTAAACTGAACTATATGGCCTCCATATGTCCCCTTTCCTGAATAATTCTATATATGGGTTTCCACTGAGTTTTTAAACCTCATGATCCTGCTGGAAAGAAGTGAAAGTTTGATAAGACCATTGCTTTTGCTAACGTCATTAACTTCTGTTATTTTGTTATATCATGTTCATTTCTCTGAGATGCTTCAGCTTCCTCTGTTTATTCCCAAAAATGATTGAAAGCAGAAGCTCTACAGAGATGCCAACATTTGGAACAGAAAGAAGAAAGGACTAGTAAATATCTGTTCAGCAAGAGGATGGGGAAGAAAAAATCACTTTTTATTTCCTTTATTACCATACAACTATTTCTTTGTCTTATGTTAATTGTGAAAATGGAAATCTCCAGAACACAGGAAATAAGTGGAAATATTTCTATTGTGTTTAGTATATTCTTGACTTTGTCTCAGTTTAGATCTCCACAGAAGGCAGGAAGCAGGTTTGCTGACAGGAACACATCCCTTCACCAAGTCTGTTTGTTAAATGCCACACCGTGCAGGCCAGTTGACCTCTGTGCCTTCTTGTCCCCTGTGGAGAGAGAAGCCATGCCAAGCAAGGCATAAGAAAGGTTAAATACTTGTCTTTAATTAATACTTGTCTCTGAGAGCCCCATGGCCAACCTGTAGAGTGCATTGAAGAATATTCTGCTTATTCTCCAGTGCTAGCAGCATGTCTGACCAGGGCCTCTGGGCTTCTATTCCTTTTCCTGTGCCTGTTCTCCACCTGTCTAACAAAGAGAACAGCAGTTTGTTCTTGCTGTTATGGTCTCAGTCTCGTTTTTGAAACTTTTTTCCCTGCTGGCAGCAGAAAGGAGGGTGAAGTGCTAAGATCAGTTTTGTTGTGTGAGTCAGTCAGCACTTCTATTTGTGCCTGGAAAGAAACAGAATTATGATGGGACTTCTCAGCAGGTCTCATTAGCTCAGAGTTGGCCACTGTGAGAAAGCACATGTGCCTGTCATGTTTTGCAGATATCATGGGAAACCCTCCTCCAAGTCTTCTCTTAGGTCTATCCAACTCTGTTTTGCTCTGGGGGTAAGGACTGGCGTGAAACTGCTGCCTTTCCTATTCTTGCTGTGTATTACTCATGTGGTGAGGGTGGTTTGCAGGGAGCTTTAAAAAACCCTCTCTGTCCATGCTTCTGCTTAATTAACAAACTGAACAAAGTGAGAGATGAAGGAGGGACAGCCAAGGAAGGGCTGCTGCATTGCAAAGCTCTGACACAAGTCAGCAGGGTTACAGACAGCTGGATCGCAGAAGTCCTACAAAGACTGAGAACATTTGGACATGGATTTCTAGGAAATAAAGCTTTATCTCTTAATCCTCACTCTGTTTTCTTGACCTTAGGTTGTGCAGTTATTTCCTAATCAAGATGCAATAATTTAAGTAGGAGTCATATAAAAATGTGGGGGGTAAAGATCCTCTCCTGAATTTCTGCTTCTTTAACATTTCTTCTTTGAAAGCAAGTAGCACTAAGTATTATATTTCAATGCCATTATTACTTTAGTGATATTGATGTAGTCACTGATGTGATTGCAGTTCAATCTAAACCAAAGAAAAACCCTTAGAGAGACTGTAACTTGTTAAAGCAGTAACCTGTTCCTGACAGCTGGTGAAGGAAAGACCAGAAAAGGCAAGGGTGACATTTCTCCTGATACAACATCCTAAATACCAGGAACCAGCATTTCAGGTACCTCTTTGTCTGAACACTGCATCTGTATCGTTATGTTTAAAAGTGTTGATGGACTTTTTTCCAAGAATCTGTCAAATCACATTTTTACATTTCTGGAATTGTGTTTCAATGAGTTCCACCACGCCCTTGTGCTCTCTATGAAAGTATAAATCCTTTTTATGTTTGCTAAATTCCTGCCTCATTATTTCACTTGTCATAGAATCACAGAACCATTAAGGTTGGAAAAGACCTCAAAAATCATTGAGTCTTTGACTGATCACCACCTTGTCCACTAAGCCACAGCACCAAATGCCACATCCAGTCATATCATGAACACCTCCAGGGATGGTGACTCCACCACTTCCTTGGGCAGCCCATTCCAATGCTTAACCAACCTTTCAGTGAGAAATTTCTTCATGATGTCCAAAATGGCACAGCTTGAGGCTATGAACTCTCATCCTGTCACTTGTTACCTGGGAGAAGAGCCTGACCCCCACTGTGTTACAACCTCCTCTCAGGCAGTTGTAGAGCATGAGGTCTCCCCTGAGCCTCCTTTTCTCCAGGCTGCACAACCCCAGCTCCCTCAGCCACTCTTCATATTACTTATGCCCCTATTCCCTCTTATTCTCAGGTTTTGAGAGAAAATGCATGACCATTGCCTCTTTCCTTTCTCCAAAATTTTCAAAAATTGTATATTTCACCACTGTCTCTCCCATCTTCCTTTTTTCCATAAAAACAAATTTTCAGTTTAGTATCTGTCCATATAGGAAATGGTCCATCTCTTTAGTAATTTTTTTTCTTTTTGTATTTCTTCTAGTCCTAATGCATTTTTTTTTTTCATATAGGGGTGAGTATTGATGCAGTATATAAGATGAACAATTACTAAGATTTTATGAATTAGAATGACGATGTTTTCTGGTTTGTCCTCCATGCATTTTCCTGTAAAGCCTCCTGATGAGGATTGGTCTCTTCTCCCAGATAAAAAGGGCAATAGGAAATGACCTCAAGTTCTGCCAGGGCAATTTAGATTGTGTATTATAATAAAATTTCTTCACTGAAAGGTTTGTCAAAATTTGGAACAGTCTTCCCAGGGAAGTGGTGGAATCCCCATCCTTGGAAATATTTAAAGGACATGTAGAAGTGGTACTTAGAGACATGGTTTAGTGGTAACTTGTTAGTGCTGGCTTGATTGTTGGACTTGATGATCTGAGAAGATTTTTCTAAATAATTGATTCCATAAGTCTGTTACCCCTGCAATTCTGTCTGCTCTTGAGGACTGAGAAGGCATTTTCAAGATGTGAATCTGTGTTATGAGGAATCTCTGTTCAACCTGATTCTATGAAAACACAGTATCTTTTTAATCTATATGCAGAAATAAAAAGGTGTCTCATAAAGTTTTTGTATAAAGGCATAGGTGGGATAAAAAACAGTAACAGAATATGAATCAAAAGGTGGGTTATGAGGTCTTACCTGATTGACTCATTCTTGGAACTGGGAAGAGATTTCTGTTTGAGACGATTGGAAGTCATCACAGAGTACAGTTCCATGGTGATTCTGGCATTCTTTGGTTGTGGACATCTCTAGGAAACCCCCAACTTGAGAGACACATACTATGGGTAAGACAGAATCTCCTACTAAGCAAGATACAACACTGTCATCTCAATTGTATATAGGAGACAAAAAATAAAGAAAAAATGGCATTTAAAACTGGAAAAAAAACCTCAAAACCCAACAAAACCAGGACTTTTTTTTCCCGAACAGTTGTGTTCCAAAAAGTTGTTTGCCTGCAGGTTATGGCTAATCTTGGAATGAAGCTCATGGCACCTGTTCAAGATGCCAGGACAGAGGGTGTTGTTCAGACAGGGATGAGGCTGTCCTTTATCAATAACTCACTCAGTATAAACAAGCTTATTCCATCTGTGCTGCATCCTGTCATTGCCTGAACAATGCTGAAAGGAAAATCTACGGCCCACTTACTTCCTGCTCTTGACATATGAAGCGCCAAGAGATTGAAGGCAGCACATGGTTGAAAAGAAAGAAAAGAAATGAGGTAATGGCTGAGCACAGCACAGCCCTCCCATCTTGCTGACTCCTCCAGAGATGACAGAATAGTTTCACCTGATGATGACTCACTGGAAAGCCATGATGCTCTGAATTTTAGGTATTATCTTTTGCTCTGGTTATGTTGCAAAGGAAAAAAAATGGCAGGTGGAGGTTTTTTGTTTTTCAGTTCCAGAACTACACATTAATGAACAAAATCAACACACCATCTTACAAGTGCTGGATCTGAGATGCCAAGGTGAGGAAAGGCAGCCTTGTGCTTCTTATGCTTCTTCTGAAACACCTTCTTACACGTTTCTTATGAAAGCAAACCAGATCCTGGGCTGCATCAAAAGGAGTGCAGGCAGCACATTCAGGCAGTGGATTCTCCCACTCCATTCTGCCCTTGTGAGACCCCACCCAGAGCGCTGGTAGTGTTCTGGTGCCCCCAACATAAGAAGGACATGGAAAGTGTTGGAGCAAGTCCAGAGGAGAACCATGAAGTCGATATTGATAAGAGGACTGGAACAACTCCCCTATGAAGACAGGCTGAGAAAGTTGGGGTCGTTCAGCCTGGAGAAGAGGAGGTTCCAATGAGAACTCAGAGAGACCTTACAGGTTATGAAGGGGCTACAGGGAAGCCAGAGAGGGACTTCTTCATCAGACCTGTAGTGATAGGAGAGGGAGTAATGGGTACACACTGGAAGAGAGGATATTTAGGCTGGATATTAAGAAGGTCTTTACTGCGAGGGTGGTGAGACACAGGATCAGGTTGCCCCATCCCTGGAAGTGTCCAAGGACATGCTGGATAAGGCCTTGAGGAACATTGTCTAGTGGGAGGTGTCCCTGCCCACAGCAGGGGATTTGGGACTGGGTCATCTTTAAGGTCCATTCCAACCTCTTAACATTCTGTGATTCTGTGATTATGCAAGTTGAGCACTCCAGATTTGAGTGAGAAAGGGAGAGACAGACATCTGATACTTGTGGGCCTGAATAAACTATTCATGGATTAGTAACAAGAACTGTAATGGAGGAAAACTGCATTACAGCAAGCGTGAGGAATAGCCATGTCTTATTTCTGCTCTTAAAGTCTGCTCACTGACTCCCCTGACCCCTGCTCTCGCTCAAGACAAGCTATCATAAAATGTAGTTACTCTGTTTCCCCTTGCACTCTGAAGCACATGTTTTTTTGAGGTTCTGGAAAGATTTCTCCAACCTGTTGTACAGGAACCATTCACAGATGTGATGAAACACTGGTATGTTTTTCACAAAGGAAGAAAAAAAGAAAGCTCTGTAGTCCAACATTTAGTTCCATCCCCATGCAGGTTGGCCCTCTGCCACACTATCTGGAGCAGGGATGGGCATCTCAGCTGCACCACGTTGCAGGCTATCCCTCATTGCATTCTTTGCCCTTTCTTTTGCAGAAAATAATAATAAAAAAATCAATTTATAGACACCTAGGAGATAATTTTCATCATGCAGGTGGAGATAGAAGCAGCACATTCCCTTGAAAAGTCATCCTTTTCAACTCTTACCTCCAAATACCCTTAAATTTCTGTATCGTCATTGGCAAGCAGAGGTTGTGCAGACCCTCACATGACTAAACGACCTAATGGATGCACCAGGCTTGGCACAGACTGATCTCTGCAGGACAATGGCAATAAACTCACCAGTTTTCTGCACTCCTGTGCTTGGTGACAAGAAGAACAGCTCACTGCACTGATAATCAGAAGCACCCACCGCAGGAAACTGGTTTGGCCAGTTCTTCATTCCCCAGACCCAAAGCTAATGACAAACATTTTACCCACAAGAAAGTGGTGGGTTAGAGTTACATAGAGTGACTGGCTAGTGCCCAGTTAATGGGGGAGATGTTCACTGAAGCTCCTGTGCAAAAATTCTCCCACATGAGAAAAGCATCCAAACTAAGAGGGCAATTCAAATTGAAGTATTGTACTCCCCTGTAAGAGCTGAGTTTTAAAAATAGCACCTGTTCTTCTCCTTCCTGAGAAATGTCTTGGCAAATTCACATAAGCAGCTGCAGTCTCAAGGCTGTGGCTCCACAACTCCTCAGCCACTTCCACTTGTTTCCCCAGTGGAAGGTAATTGCCTAATGGAGCCTAAGGATGGTTGAAGCCTAAAAGCACTTAAGGGCCAGGGCAGAAATTTAGGCATCTTGTCCTCAGAATTTCCTACTTCTGCCTCATCTTGGAGGGTAGCTTTGTGGAATCAGTTTTTAATCTCTCCTCAGTCACTGTACTGGAAGCTCAGGTATTAAATTCTGTGTGGTAGTTTGGCTGAGAACATACAAAGACTTAGGTGCTGAGAACATACACTTCTTGCTTTTCTCTGATGTGTCCTTTACATCCTCTCCCCATTTTAGTGTCACAGCAACTGATGATCTTTGAGATAGAGCTGCTGAGGACTGAGGAGCCTGATTGTCTGGAAAAATCAAGCCGTGAAAGGAAATAGCCAGGCAACAGTTCCCCTCTTTTCTGTCCTCTCTGTGGCATCCCATGTTAATAACAAGGGGCTTTGGCCCCTTCTATGAAATATGAGAAAAGCTTTTGCATGGAAGAAAGTTAAGTTTTTATCTCTTCAACCAAAATGTGACTTTTATACATCTTTGTTTGCATCAGTTTAAGTGTGAGGTAAGTGGGTAATGCAATCACAAGGGCCTGAATTGAGGCCCAAATTTTTTTAAGTCTTCTAAATGTATAAACAAGAACAGCAGCAACAACAACCACAAGAAAAGAACCAGAAAAACCACTAACCTTTTTATAAAATGTTGTTTCATAGTAAAATTAACACCCCCTCCCCCGTGAAGTGTCCATTCTGGTTGACGTGTTCACATTTAGGTCTTATATGGCACCAGGGAATCCCTATTGAAGAAATCAGGGCTATTGCAAACAAAATGCAGAATAGAGGGAGAATATGGTTAATAGCAGTATTAACAATAATAGTAACCTCAAAAAGAATATTCAGTTTTAGGAAGGGACAAATAAACCTCAACATGACTCAGAATTTAGGGCAAAGGAAACTCTACCCTACATTGTGTTGATGGTAGTATATCACTGTAGGAGGTGCTAAGTCTGGCTTTAAAGTGCCTGAAAATATAGAAAAGAACATACATCAGAATCTGCCCTCATTAAAAACTGTGCTACTTCTCTGACTTTACCAAAAGTAGAATATTGGTTTCCAAAAGCAGATTTTAGCCTCACAGATGACTCTGATCATATACAGTGCTATAAATTGCTAATGGGCTTGTGGATTCTGTAAAGCAGGAAGGAATTGGTTGGAAAAGTGCTGTTTTCAAAAGAGTTTCTAAAAGAGGAAAGAAGTGAACATAATCAGGGTTCCTGCAGAAATCCAAGGTCAGGCTGGGAATAGAATTTTGGATGAGGAAATCAGAAGAGAATGAAAAGTTAGAAGGATGAGAAGGGGAAGGCAGAGAAAGGGTTAAAATGACTGTGGAAATGAGAAGGATATCATAAAATGTTAATCAGTGGCAGGGGCTTCAGAAAACCCTTGCTCTCTGGCTAAGCCACTTTGCCTGTGGTCTCTTCCTGGTTCTTAGCTGGGACCATCTCTCTATTTGTACAAACTTCAGCACAACAGGGACCTGCTCTCTGTTCCCTTATCTCTCCAGGCATGGGCGTCACAAAACTAATTAACAGCAGTAATAAATGATACTGTATCGCCTCTTAACCCTTGGCATTTATCTTTCTGTGGGCTGCATTAAAAAGAACAAAAAATTGAAAAAAAAAAAAAAGAGAAAGATTAATAATCCTCAGTCAGAGTGAACCTCCGAAGAGATGACACCATCTGGATGATTACTACTTGTTTCATTTGTACATTGAACTCAGTACTCTTCCGGCACTAATTATTGCTTACCCTTTCCTTATTCTGTGACTTCTGGGGCTCTGTGTGGGATATAAATAGCCAGACTAATGACATGCCGCATGTTGCTCAGGAGACCTCATGTTAGTTTACAGCATTTCTCTGATTATTACTTTTTTAATAGAGAGAAGATAAAATACTGGTCTCACAAGCGCAACATGAGAGCCTTAATTTGTTCACATTTTTCTCAGAGCTAGTGCATGATGAAATATTTATATGTTCCTCTCTGGCTGCAGCATTTTGAATGTGCTGGGTTGTTTATTGTTGTAGTTAAGGACTGATGGGGAAAGAAGTGCTGGAGCTCTCGGTAGCAGCGTATCCATGTCAAGCGTGAAAGTAAAATGGCTATAACCAAAGCAAACATAACTACAGATGCTGCTGAGGGCTGACCTGTCCTTTACAGGTAGAGAATTTAATAATGGGTCAATTGGTGAAACATTTGTACGGGAAGTTGCAGAGTCAAATGCTGTTCTTAGCACTGAAAGGCAAGACAAACATGAGGTCATTAAAATGGCTCATAATGCTGACTAAAATAATGAGGTTTTTCATCTTACGGGGGTGTAACACAAGCTATTTGCAGTGGCCAAGAGAGGAAACAAAGCCTCAGCTTTTGGATGCTGCCTGAAATACAGACACTGCTGATGAGATGCCCATCCTTGGCTAATCTAAATGTGACCTCTTTAAGGTTTCACCCCAGTGTGTTCCTTTCTAGCTGTAAATTTACAATTTGCAAAAATCAATAACTGATGAGGCTTGGTGTGGCATTTCCGCTGCCGTGATGACATTTTGGTGGGTTAACTCATCGCCCTCGGGATGAGTTAATAAGCATTGATTGTTATTCACTCTTTGTTTGTATCGGGACTAGCAAAGACTTCTCTCCCTGTGAAAAGCGTGGGCTTAATAAAGATTTTAAGAGCAGTGTCATGGCACATGAAAAAATGTACATTCTAGCTTAAAGACTAGACTGGTAATCAGAAGAAGAATTAATATAATCTTCTGCTGCTTTTTGCCATAATTCCCTTGTTTGACTCTTTTCTGCCCAGCTCACACTCTGTTTAGATCCCAGCACAGTGTCACTCTGCTGGCAGTCTGCTAGTCTCTGCAAGTATGCATTTGAACCATGGAGTACAGCACAGTCTTGAAAATCACTGTTCCTGACTTCTAGCCTGAAATTTCCAGTCCATCCTTGCTTTACTATTGCTCACAAGAACTGGGACAACCCTGGAAGGAGACACTGGTGCTCTGATGGACATCCACCCAAGAGATCTGCAAGAGAATCTGAAATACACCTTAACACTGTGCTCAGGAGACACAGACAGAACTGAACAGGTGCTAGGGAATAAAAGCAAAAGGCAGCTGACACCTTTTGATCAGGGCAGGATTTCAGCTGTTCATCTTGCCTGATTCATTGGTCTTCGATTATCCAAACTCTATCCTGAAAATTTAAGCCTAGTGAAAGCAGGTTTAGTTTGCTTAGGTATCTTTTGTACTTCACGGACCCTCAGAAGGCTGCAGCCCATTTTGAAATGTAGAACTGAACATATGTCATCAGAGACAGTCTAGGTTTGGGTAAAGTCAGGGCAGAAATGTAGGGACTCTGTGTGGACTGGAAACATTCTATTAAAGCATTTAAAGCAAAGGGGATATGCTCCTCTTTTCCTTCCACTGTGCTGTTTCCCCACTGACCTTGCTCTGTTACTAGCCCAGAAGATGAAAGCACTACCCTTTTCTGCACTTCTTTGGGTCTCCAGTGCTTTATCTCTACTGAAGCCTTCACATCCACAAAGTCCAAGGACCAAGAAGTGAGGTAAGGAGGGGAAGTCTCCTTACTACATTCTCTTAACTTTTTGTGCACCCATGCACTGCTAGCTGCAATCCTGTCCCTCTCTGATTCATAAACTGTCCTTTCTTCTTTTTTTTTAAACACACTCTCTTAAATCAAAGAATTTTGTTTCATTGCCTCCTGCTGCATGAAGGTCAAAGCCTAGTGGTGCATACTTCACTGATTCTTTATAACAATGCGCTCTTCAAGATCGGTTTCATTTGCCATGTGTCAATGGTTTCCACTCCTGTCTTCATATAATTACAGGAAGGTGACTTGAACAACCCCTCTTCACCTTTGGGAATGTCTGAAACTATCTCTAGATGTCTACAGGTAATTAAGATTTGAGCTTGCTGCTCATGTGAAAGTCTTCCTCTGCTTTGATTATCTTCTTTTTTTTTTTTTTTCCTAAAGAAGCCTTATGTCTCCTGGCTTAGATTTTAGAGCTGGGCATGGAAAACATCAGTGCACTGGAAATGCTGTATGTATCAGATACGATGAATTTGACACTAAATGCTTCCATTTCTTTTTCACAATTTATTTTGGCCTCTAACAAAAGACAAAAAAAAGAATAAAACCCACAAACCCCCCCTAATATTTGAAATGAACTGAAATAAGTAATTTAAATTAAGGAGAATTATATGGGCTAATACAAATACTCAGGGGGGAAAAGGCAGATAATTACAATGTTATTTCTCTATTCAGAATATAGGATTTTATGGATTTCAAATTTCATGTAAAAAACCCCATAGTATCATAGAATGAAATAATGGTTTAAGTTGGAAGGGACCTTAAAGATCACCTTGTTCCAACACCCCTGCCATGGGCAGGGACACCTTCCACGGACCAGCTTGCTCAGAGACCCATCCAACCTGGCCCTGAACACTTCCAGGGATGGGGCATCCACAAGTTCTCTGGGCAACCTGTTCCAGTTCTTATCACTGTCATAGTAAAAAAAGTCTTTCTAATAACCTGAATCTATCTTTTTTAATATTAAAGCCCATACCTTTTGTCCTGTTCTTTTACTTGAGGATATGGCAAAACTTCCCTTGGTTTAATGACTTGAAACCAAGGTCTTGGTAAAAAAAGAAAATCCTGCTCTTATTTGTAGGTTTTTTTGTCTCTGATTATATTTCAAATAGTATGCAAATACAGGTACTATGTCCTGCCATAACACATATTAAAGTGTCTGCTGTAATAAATACAACACATTAAAATGCATTGTTTACATTACAATTACATACATTCATATTAATAAAATACATATAATGCAATAAAAATATATGGAAAGGAAAATAGGATATCACAATACATACTGGAACGCATGTAATACAATCCCATGATAGACTATATAATTTTTCAAAATACCTCTTTTCTGATTATTATCAAACAAAAATATGATCAGGGTGTCCAGTTCAAGAAATAAGAGATGAGGATGTTTTTACTAAAATGTGTTAAATTTTAGCATGAGAAAATTCAAATATCATGGCCAAATATCAAGAAAACATCATAATGTATATTTGGAGCTACACAAAACAGGAAATGTCCCTTTTTTCCTGACTTGCTAATACCATCTGCCTGAACAGCTCTGGCAGGAGAAGAGCCTCTGAAGGAAAGTGCTGGGACATAGAAGACTAGATTGGACAAAACACAAGCAAAAATTCTGTATCGAAAAATTGACGGACTAGAGAATTTAAAAGGCTTTTTTTGGTGTCTGACTATGTGCTGTTTAATGGCTTTGTATCTGAGCTGTAGAGCTTAATATTTAATATTGAAATATTTTGAAAAGTGTCATAGAAACAGTATTGCTTTTTTATATTGCTCAAGACAGGACAGCAAAATGGCCACCTCAGCATAGTGATGATTTTGCAGGACCTCGTTGTCTCTCTTTACACTAAGCACAATCCCTGCCATGGAGCAGGCAGGAGGAGAAGCCCAACCAGCTGTGCTTTTACTGTAGTGTGTGCCAGGTAGAGGCTTTTGACCCTGTGATTATCCCAACTAACCACTGAGGATTCCTTGTGAAGACAAAATCTTGCAGAGGAATGGAAACTCTGGAAAAATGGAAGAAAAAGACTTACAGATTTGGTAGTAGGAAGAGTGAGGAAATGAAGGATTTTATGGCAGGGAACTTATGTAAACAAGACAACAAAAATTCACGTTACATGCAAAGTGAGCCTTTGCATTATATGTGGAGTGTCTCCAGTTTTCTCAGATTATTGCATTGACAGTTTAGACAGAGAAAGGAGCCTGGCTAGTCAGGTGTATTCCCTGATTTGCATGTCCAGTCCCAGGCAGGATCTGCTTGCACACACAAGATATGGCTACAGGTAATGCTGTCACTCTTTAATCAAGTGCCCTGTTTCTGTTAATCTTGCAAACAGCCAATATCAAGGTACCCAGCATTCTTGCCCTCCAATATATTTTTTTATGGGCTTCTTAAGCATAGCGTAAATGCTGGAAACAGCAGCTGAGGCACTCTCAAAATCCTTGCAGCAAGTGTATTTTCTTTCTGAAGGAGCCAGGAAATAATTTCCTAAATTTTATGGAAAACAACTGAAAGTGGTCAGCAATCTTGACATTTTCTTGAAAAAATGTGAAATGTTTAATATGCAGCAAGAATCTGTGTTGTAGGACAACTTTGTTCAGTGCTATCTGCAAGAACTGGGCAGGACAGGTAAGGTTCCCTTTTCACTTTCAGTGTGCCATAGAAGTGTCATCCATACTAAGAGAGAGGAGTAGAGAATAGGATTGTGAGCGACAGGGATTCCTCTTAAACTGTTTCGCTACTGATTGATGCCAGTGATCAGAGCAGCAAGTGCCCCCTCACATAACCTACTCTTGGGTAAGCCCAACAAACCTTCAATACAATGCATAGTCTTTTGTAAAAATATTACTTCTAATTTAGAAGCATTTTCTCTTTTTTTTTTTTGGTGGTTTGTGTGTTTCTTTTCCTCCATATTACTCAAATCCCTTCACTATTCACAGAAAATAATGTTTGTTTCCTCCTTAATTGAAGTTATTATTATTATTTACCCCAGTGACAAGCTCTTTCAAGCAGTGAAATCATGTTTAAGAGTCAAGCAAGGTTTAGAAACTGTCGGGTGCCTCACATCTCTCTTAGCTCCAGTGCTGATACAATTAACAATGATGACCAGAGAAACCAGCAATGAGATTTCTCTGATTTGGGAAAGAATTTGACTTCAGTGGGAGCTGGGCTGAGCAATGGCAAGGCACAGGGGTAACTCCCACTGGCAGGGCAATCAAGCTGTTTCTGAAGCTGACACGAAAGGCTCTGTTGGAAGCAGCCAGACAGAGCCCACGTGTGGCACATCCAGCAGCTCATCCCACGCAGCTCAGTAAACAACCATCAGCTGGTAACAGATGTTCTCTGAGCCTCTTGAGGGGGCATTCTAACATATTCCAGCTTGCCACTTTTCAAGATGTTTGCTCTTAACCAAAGGTACCTGCCTTTTCCAAAGGTTTTGGAATAGGAGCCCATTCTCTTTTCACTGTAAAAACAAATGTGCAATAATATGGTGAGCTGTTCACATGCCAGGTGAATGCTGGGAAGAACGAGTCGAGATCTAAAGATCCAGTACAAAGCAGAGGCTCAATCAAAAAAGAGTCTGCAGAATGTCCTGAGCCAAGCAACATATAGAGAATATTGACATTAAAAGGTGCTAAGAGAAGAGTCCATCTTTACAGATGAATACAGCTATCCTAATTTCATTGACTTCTAAATTATTTTCAGAGTATTGCACTTCTCTCTGCAGTTCTCTCCTTTGTCCTCTTTTCCTGCTGCTTTCATCTTCTTCATGTGTGTATGATTGGCAAAAAAAGGAGGAGGGTTGAGACTAGCTAATGCTGAGCACTAGAAAATATCTCAAAGGGAAAAAGACTTTTCAGATCTGAAGCTTTCTAGATGCTTTCAGTACAGCATTTACCACAGCTGCCTTCTCCCTTCAGGACGCTGGAGAACTACACCAGTGCAGGAGTTGTAGCCCTTCTTTGAAATGCCCCTTTTGTCTCCAAATGCTTTGGTTTTTACTCTGATAGTTTAACACATACGGTAGTGCCCAGCTCAAAACTCTAAGAAGAGAATATTTTTCCAGATAAATTCTCACTAAACATTGATGAATCTTATTTTGCATTAGAGAAAGAAAAGGATGTTCTCAAAAGAGATGGGCAAAACTCTACACATCAGTGATTCTGACATTTCATTTTCCCCACACTTTTGTGTTGGTGGTGCTTGATGATATCTTAGTGTTACTGCTTGATCTAATTTCTTCCTAAGAATACCTGGTAATAGCAGAGACCTAATAAGAAACATAAAAAAATGCCTGAAACCCAACCCTCAAGAAGCCCCTTGTCACCCAACCGCTACACAATAAATTGACCTAATCATTTAAGAGACTAATTTTAAAGAAGCTACATGTTAAAGAAAAGAGTTCATTATGTGTCAGTAAAAAATATTAAGTATCCGTGACCCAGGAGAAGAAAAAGAGAAATTGAATTTGACATCTGAGTGAAAACCCTTGGAATAAAAACAATTAGGGCATTAATGTAAAAGGATTCTGCATTTTTTAATGTAATTGACCTTTGAAGCCCTATGAATCTATTTTACTCTTTTTCTTTTTTTTTTTTTCTTTAAGATTGCAAAGCATCTCTAAGAGCTGATTTGGAAACATGACAATTTAGAAAATGGAAAATGCATTCCTTAGCCTGACTTTAGTGCAGTTGCAGCCTCCCAGCATTACCCATGAGATAACACTTCAGTGCTCATGTTTTTCTGTTTCCCAAAGTCAGACAGCTGCATCCCCAGATACCATGTAGGAACCCTGGGTCTTTGTGCATAATTACGCTGTTTGCTTCACTCCTTCCCACCCCCAAATTGGATTAGGTCCATCATCCTTAAAGGCAAGGGATAGAACATGAATCATCCATTGCACTAACTTTGAGAAAACTGTAAAGTGCTGTAGAGTTCCAGAAGCAGCTTTTAATAAATCCATCAGATCATCCTCAGACGCAGCCTGATGTAATGGTTTCCATGGGCAGTAAGTGTGATAATGAAACTGTAGATAATGAATAACAAGATCCTAGTAGGATGTTGCAATAATAGAGGGTTTGGGCAGGCACTGTCAATCCTGGTGACACCTCTTTATAATGTTTCATTAGTGCAAATGTAACAAAGCGTAAAGTAGGACACAAGTCCTTGATGCCTTCTCTGACAGTTTCTTAGTGCACTTAAGCATTAGGGTATAACTTAGTGCATTTTATCATTAAAAGGACTGGATTCAGTTTCTTCTGAGCGGCCTAGGGGCACAAATAAAATGTTGTTACTTCCAGTCATTCCAAGATGTGGGTGATATTTCTCCTCTACAAAGTAGTCAGTCTATGGCTTGAAAGTGAACAGGACTTCACTGTAGAGGAAAGGGACTGCAAAGTCAGAAGGGCAAATTGTAACTTAAGAAATACCATGAGGCATAGCTATTGCCAAGGGATCCCAGCAGAAGTCAAGGACTCATTTCCTCTTCTTTTGTACATGAGTACTCACTGAAGGGGCACAGCAGCCTCCACTTTTTCCCCTTGAGCATTTCCATTCAGACTCGTAATTATGCAGATTTCATTCAAGCTAATTACAAATAGAAGTTCCTAATATCTTTATTAGCATTTTATTTCAGTCCACCACCCATACTGCTTTTTTCTCACCCATCTTTCGCCTTGACCCTTTTCATGGTGCTGGTTTCTCTTGACACAGAGCCAAATGTTCATTCCACCTTGTGATATTCCAGGTATCCCTGTTCTGCATTTTACTGAGTACTGTGCAGGGGAGAGACAGCTGAGACACCCTTCCATGAGCTCAGCTGAATGTTTGGGACAGCACAGTATAATGCACTGCATAAAGCACATGAACCCCCATCCCTCTTTCACAAACCCTACTTGTTACATATGCTTTTTCATCTATTAAATCCACAATTAATTTAGTTAGGTTTGAACCACCTTCCTGTGTATTTGTTTCTGTGTGTAAGAAAACAACTTTCTCACATCATCTGGCCGTGTACAATGGGTCAAATTCTGTCTTTCACGCTGTTTATATAACAAGGATGGAGTCTGTAGGGCTTAGTGAAAACAACCTTAGAATCAAAGCCTAGTGGGAGAAGGTGTAGGGGTAGTGAAATTATAGCGCTGTAAAGAATTAAGGTTTACTGGGCATCCACAGGCCTTTGAGTGACTTCGGATGGCCTGTGAGGACATCTAGGGGAACAGCCAAAGAACTGATGTTTGTTTTGGACAAAAAGCTTTGGGTGGTTCTATTCCACAATTACTTCAAGCTGGAAACTGTTGAAGCTGTTGATTGAGATTAGGTGTTTCTGCACTTAGGACTGATGGTGTTAAAGCTCTTTGCCCCGAAGGAGAAAAAATTGACCTTTTTTTAAACTTTTCATTGACCAAGATAGTAAGGAACTGATATTTATTTAAGAAAGATATCTATTGGAATAATGACTTTTTGCACAGGCAGAAAGTGATAGAAAAGGGGGAATGGTTTTAAACTAAAGGAGGATAGATTTAGATTAGCTATTAGGATGAAACTTTTACTATGAGGGTGTGAGACACTGGCACAGGTTGCCCAGAGAAGCTGTGGCTACCCCAACCCTGAAAGTGTTTGAAACCAGGTTGGATGAGGCTTTGAGTAACCTGGTCTAGTGGAAGGCGTCCCTGCTCATGGCAGGAGGGTTGGAACAAGATGATCTTTAAGATCCCTTCCACCCCAAACTATTCTGTGATTCTGTGTGCCACCAGGAAGGGAAGAGAGGTGGTTGCTCCACCATGACTTATTTTAACTCTAGTGTAATGCTAAAGGCATAATGGCACTGTGTCAATATTTAGGAAATGTTGCCATGAATACGTGTAGTCCATTAGACTGCAGCAGGATGTCCTGGGGGAATCACTGAAAACACTGCACCTCGAGACCACCACCTGCACACCATATCACACACAATCCTCCATAATGTATTAAAAAGACTGTCATAGTAACGAGGGAGAAGAAAATATGGTCCAATACAGTCTTTATCTTGATTCCTAAAAAAAGTCCAAATATGTTGTTCTAATATAAGAGCTAGAAGAATAGGAATTTTATCAGATGGTAAGGTATTCTTTAAAAAAACCACAAAACATACAAACAAAAGCAAAAAGAAAAGAATTAATTTGCTTCCAGGAATTTTTTTTTTCAGTACACTTGACACGAATAATTCATAATTAATCTTATTCACATAAGTGAGAGGATACATGATGTGCAGTCCTATTCATACAAGCAATGGAGCCATTTTAGCCAAAGTAATTAGCTCAGGGTGCTTTGGAAGTCTGTGTCAGCACCAAAAAATAAATCTGAATGTCTTGAATCCTGATCTAGTTCCTCAAGTTCAGGAAAATGTTCTCTTCTTTATTTGAAGCTGATCCCTCTGATATGTTGCAGTGGTCAAAAGTAACGATTAATCTTCCAAAAAAAGAAAGAAGAAGGTATTTAACAACTGTAGAATTTTCACATCTATTTTCTGTATCTGATGAATATAAATGCTTTTTATAAAACTGAAACATCTGATGACTGACTGTATTTCAAAATAAGATTTTTTAGATTTTCTGGGAGAGCTTTTACTTTTATAACAGAAAACAAATTTTAGTAGGATAACATGGGAACTCAAAGACAATGCATAAATATTTTGGTATCTTAAAACCCCATGGAATAGCAATTCCAAAAGAACTCATGTTATTTGTGAGCCTTACTGCTCTTCTCTTTCCACCTCTTTGGGGTCATACATAATATATTTTCAGGCAAAAAAATAGTGAACCCACAAAGTCCCCCAGAAATTTGGGAATGAAAGAAATAAGACCTCAGAGACTGTAAAAGTAAAAATATTGGTGATATGCTGACTCACAAGATTCACAACAGGTTTATGGAGAAAGAAGCATAGAATTTTATGCTTGTGTTAAATTAAACAATATTTTAATGCAGTTTAAATATGAATTATCTATGAATTATGCATTCACAGCTAATAATTTAAATAAACTCAGTGTATAAAACAAAAGAAGTGTTGTATAAATGAAAAGGATCATATTTGTAATATATAAATGTGGTAATACTTTATTTTAGATACGGATATAAACTTCTGTGTTCATGGAACTGGTTTTCCTTACTATAAAGACTATGTCTAAAAGACAAAAGATTTCTCTGAATTCTCTGAAATGTCAGAGAATACATGTTGTGTATAGGTAGGTGCAGCCCCACACATCCCATGGCCATTTGCTGCTGCGTGAATTGAGTATCTCCCTGATCCAGACAACTTACATAAGTTCTTTTAAACTGCAGCAATGAAATTATTCATAATGACAAAGAAGGGAACTGACCCAGTTTATTTCAAATGAGATTCCCCTCCTTCCCCCCAGCAATAGCTGACACCAGCAAGTTTCACTTCAAACTTGGGTAAAGGAATTCTTTAAAACAGAAGAGCAAATTTACAGAAATAACCGTTGCAAATGGGAAACAGGCATTTGTAAGCAAATGACAAGCCTGGGTGTTTTAAAGCTGATGTTATGAAGCTGATTGCACTCCTCAGTTATTTATATCTAAATGCCTCCACTCCTTAAATAGTGTCCATTTATATTTCAAGTGGCCTACATACACAACGCTGGTGTTACATGGCTGTTCCACATGCACTGTAATTGAATTACTGAACAAAATGCAGCCAGGAGTTGTGACTTCTGATCCTGCATAGTTATTGCAGCGTGCTAAGGCCAGCAGAGATTAATTGTGAAATCAGACTGCTCCATTTGAGGAGGAATGACAAGAATAAAGCACCATCCAGATCACCTTTCAAACTCATGACTGTTTTACTGTCCTGTACTCTTTATTTTATGCAAGTGAATCACAGAATTATAGAATCACAGAATGGCTTGGGTTGGAAGGGACCTTAAAGTTCATCCAGTTCCAACCTTCTGCCATGGGCAGGGACACCTTCCCCTAAGTCAGGTTGCTCAGAGCCCCATCCAACCTGGCCTAGGATACTTCCAGTGCATCAGTGTCTCACACCCTCACAGTAAAAATTCCATCCTAATATCTAATCTGATATTAGATATTTTATCTTAAAGCCATTTAAAAACATTAAAGTAAAGATGTGTTTTCTAGTGCCAACTGTGCCTGGTGCCAGTGCAGGAGCACAGGAGTTGGGAAATGGCAATTTCCCAATCTCTCTTGCTGAGTTGCATATTGCAAGAGTTTGCCAGGAAAAAAAAGTTCAGCATTTGAGAGAGGTTTTTCCTCTTTCATTTCAGGTTGGAAAAAGCATCTTTGGAAATCCTTGGTATGCAGCTCTGGGGAGGAAGGAACTAGGAGCTGGGATGTGGTTAGCACATGGTTAAAATATTCACTGGTAACAGGGAAAATGTTTGACTGGGACAGAGAACCAAGGTTTCTTTCAGCTGCAGAGATCACAGAGGGCTTAATCATTAATATATTGGATACTGTAAAGTAGGTTTTCTCTCACTGGGAATTTTACCATGACCACAAAAAAAATACTTTTCTGATAAAGATTCAGCTGACACATTTCATCATAAAGTGGTTCAGTTAAGACAAAGTAGCATATTCTAAGGAGAATAATTTCACTAAAAAGATTTAGCCAGATCTCTGCTTGCAACCGTTACAAAAATAGCTCCACAACAGGCAGATGTGGGATCATCTGTTTCCTCCATCCCCTGCTGTGTCCTCTTTCTGAAAAGTTACAGTTCCAGATATGGTACAGGAGTCCCTCACTGCCAGTCCTACATTCAGGGCATTATTCAATTTCAATAACTTATAGCATCTGAATTTGCATTTACATTCTAGAAACTACAAGAACTGTTTTTTTGACCTCTGCTCTACTAGAAATACTTTTCCTAATGCAGCTCCAAGGAGAATATCTTGTGTATCCACAGTTTCTCCAGATCGTTGCCTTTCTGTGCCCAGCCTGGTCTCTCAATTTACAATATTCTCTTTCACTCCCACAGGTTTTACTCAATCCATTTGTTTTCCTGTTATTTCATCTCAGAAGTATATATGTTTTCTTAAGTAACATAAATTTCCTTAATGATCATCTTGTTTGAAAACAAATACCAGCCTATGTCTTACTCAGAGATAACTGAGTTGTGGATTTACTTTTAATTATTTTTTTTTTTTTTTAATTAGGGCTGTAGGAGGTTGTTTCACTGGCAGATACAATCTGTACCTTTACTTTCTCCTCTGATTATCCTGATGGCCATATGCATGGCTCTAATGTGTGCATGGTGTATACATATATTCTGAAAAATGAGTAGGCTTTGGAGCCCCAAATAGGGCATCTCACAATTTCAATGCCATTCTCATGGCAAGCAGGGCAAAAGAAAATGAACTGGGTGGATAATTTCAAGTTTAAAAAATGTATTTTATATGGTTGATGGCACATTTTTAACTTCAGTAAAGTTTCTACCAGCTACAGAGGGAGATATGTAAAAAGATTATACTACATGTCTGCTCTTCCCTGTAGAAGATTTTGTGAAAGCTTAACAGCAGCTGATCACATGGCAACTTGTTGGCTCTAAAGGCTGCCCAGAAATTGAATTTATAAGGGCTAAGAGATCAGGCCATGTTTCTGTAGCCTGTAAGTGCAGGTGACACACCTCTCAATTGGCAGGTCTGAGAGCCCCCAAGCTCTATAATGAATAATGTGTGACACAAATTGCCACTAAGATGTAGCGGAAAAATGCTGAGACCACATGATGGAGTCTCCTGCTGGTGCAGCTTACCCTCAAGGTAACCTTGGGGAAACGCTTTGAAATGGTAGCTGAATAACAAGGAAGCCAGTTTTTGTATGTCAGCGGAGTTTCAGACACTGACTTAGCAACATTTACAGTGGTTTCTTTGCTCAAACGTTCATATTCTGCTAAGAGAGGACTACTGAGGAACACAGTATCTTGAAATGGCCACTGTCATTTTTCGGTGTTATTTTCCCAAGGAGAAAGAAATATTTCCCTGAACCCCAGACTCTAAAAACATCTCTTTGTCATAATGACCTAGAAAAAAATTGACTTGTTCACATGAATTGCTGGGTCGTTGTAGTCAAAGGCTCAAAAATCAGTTCCCAATTTCCCACAGTGCTGAGGAAAAATACTGGTAAGAGCCGAAAAAAAAGCATGCTGGGAAAAAAAAAAAAAAAAGAGCTCAAAGTATTTCAGAATATTTTGCATACACCATTATATACATGTTATAATTTTCAAAATAAACAACTTGGGACAATATTGGGCAATACAAAATACTTATGCAGATTTTTCAGGTTAAATTTGGAAGAAGTGCTATAAATTCTGACAATTTCTATCCACAGGTGAAGAAAACCCCATTAATTTAAACTGATTTAATAACATCACGCACTACACTTGTTCCCTGTATCTTGCATGCTCAGGATGGTTTTAAGGAAACCTTTGCTTTCCAGGAAACATAAGATGAGGTTCCTGCGTTAATCAATGATTTGTTTAAGTTGGCTCAAAGAGTACAGGAGGAGCTGAAGGCAGCTGTTGGCACTTTATCTTGCCATACTACTATCCAAAAGACAAATCTGGTTCCTTAAACCTTTACTGTATCCCAGTTCGTTAAGCTTGGAAAGCTAACAAGGGAATAGAAGATGCTTGAAAGGTTTGATAGACATGAATTACCTTGCAAAAACTGAAGTAAGAAGATAAGGATCCCAACTTCTCTTTGTCTCTCATTTTGAGAAGACCTATTTCATTTAAATTGTTTGGATGGAGTCAAAGGTATGGGAAATTGGTGCAAGAGTAATTTTTAAGAAATTTGTAAATCAAAGGAAATCTAAATTCCAAATTTAAGCCATTCGGTGGGCTGGGAGTCCTTTGAAGTAACATCAGGTTCTGACTAACAGTTTTTACTCTATGTATAGTACAACAGGATGTCTTTGTACTGTGACTCCCTCTCTCAGTGTCAAACATGCACTTTTTGTGCTCACATGTGCAATTTGTGCCCTTTCGCTTACACAGTGGACTCCTGACAGGACAATCCTTCGATGGCCAGATCTCTTTCCAGGCTTTCTCCATCCCTGCTGCCTCCAGGGGTCCACATAAACTAATTGGGATGCTTTACACAGCCTGTATTTACGGGCACCATTGCAACTCGAGATTAGAAATAAGGAAGAGGTCAGGCAATCGCGACGCATCCCTTCGTCTTCTCAAATCCTTTGTCCACACTTTTGCTCATCTTCCCTATCTCCCCTGCCCCTGTGGCACATCTCTGTCTCGTTGCTTGGTAACATCCCAGCACTGCTGTGCATGCCGGCATCAACTGCTCCCTGCTCCCCCTTCCACTTGCTCAAAACACCCAGTCTAAAATCGGATGAGATTTTCTTCTCTCTGCTTCTGACAGACAAATCAAATTCAGAGGAAACGTGGAAAGCTCTGTCAGAGGGTAAATTCTCAATTAAGGAAGAGAAATAGAGGAAGATACACATTCAGAAACAGCTGATTAACAGCATGAGACTTCTATATGCCAATTATTTTGGATAGCTGATGGAAACCCAACTACTGTGAAAAAGATTAAAAAGGTTAAAAGAAAAAAAAAGAAGAAAAAGAAATAAAAAAAAAGAAATAGAAAAAGAGGAGAAAAGCAAAAAAAAAGAGAGAAGGATGAAGAGAGAGAGAAATTGTTTATTACTTGCATAGCAGCAGTGGCTAAAGATCCAGCTGGAAATGAAGCTGTAATCATTTAGCTATTATACAACAAAAATGAAGCAGGTCTTATCTGGAGTGGCAGCAGTCTAAAAAGATTGACTGACTGTTTTAAGCATCAGGATGTCATCTTGCTACAGGACACTTTATCTCCCCATCTTTTTTTTCCAAATAAATTGGCAGCTTCTCTTGCATCTTGTGCTTGGTGCTAGTACTAAAACTATTAAGGAAAATTATAGATTAGTAGATTTCTTTTGAGGACAGTTTTAAAAATGCATATTTAATAGGAAAAAGGCAGGATTGAGACACCCTGCAGGTGCAAGTGGGATTTTAAGTCTCTGAGGAACTAGAGTACTGAAATTGGACATTTTAGTAGAGTGGGGTGCTTCCAGATATCAATCAGATCCGGAGTGGAGGGAAAACATAGCTTTGGACTGAGGTGTGGCCTGAAGTGGGGTTGTTGGAGCTGGCTGAAGATGCTGTGTCCAGCACAGGACAGGTCCTAGTCTCTTCCCACACAGGCACCTGGGCTTGGAACCAGAGACATGGACCTGCAGAAGACCAGTACCTAAAGGCACAGCAGGTTAAGCAAGGATACTTCACACAGCAGTAGACACCTACATCTCTGCAGCTGAATTGTGCCTCTAGAGTTGGATCTATTTTCAGACTACGACAACTGAATTTGGCACTGGTGGATCCAGTTCTGCACAGTCTGCCTAGGACTGCCTGCTCTCATTGCACTCAGCAGACACCTCAATGGAGCCCATCTTTCAGATGACCAGGCAGTTGGACTTATTTTAGATGAGTTGAGTTTCAGGCAGGCCTGTTTTGAGTACAGGCTTGACTTGGTAGCCCAGGTATGTGCCCAGGAATACCTCAAAAGCTTTAGGCCATCCTTCCTCATCACCAGATGTGTCTGCAAAACGGTCTGGGTTTCTGGCACACAATTTTTCCCAATTGTCATCTGCATGGGGATGCATTGAATGATCTATAGAGATTTTGATAGTGCCACGTATGTACGTGCAAACCTAGACTGGCCTGATGCCTAATAGGAGCTCGGATATCTAGCACAAATGTAGGCATTGCAGACAGAAACCTAAGATCAGCTGAATCAGTCTGGAGGAGAATTGCACTCTCTTTTTGTCTGTTTCTTAGAGACCTTTTCCTCAGAACCTGCAATCCATGAAATGAATCTGTACAGTGAAATTGTAGGGGCACTTGAAATCTTAGACTCAAGTAAGAGAGTAGGAAGGCACACTTCAGGATTTCTGGGGCATACATTTGTTAGAATTTAGTAGTAAATGAGGAGGAGAATGGCTGATGTTCCACTAATGACAATGAAATCTCTGCAGTGAGGCAGACCCCTGTGTTTATCTATACATACAGACACACACATACACACACACCATACACCTTTTAAGTGCAAACCAAAAACAAGACTTATATTCCTCTAATATTCAACAGATCTTGCTCCCAGCAAGTCCGTGCTGCTGCTCAGCCACCTCAAAAGAAGGTGATGAGAGCCCTGGGGGGCTGTTAGTGAGTGAAAGATCAAGTCATTTGTATTCCCTTCCTTGGTCAGTAAGGAGTTGTATCTTCCTTGCCCTCATAGTTTTCTTACACTTCTTAGATGTTTTTAGAATAATTTATCCTTTCCCTCTGCTTTCTTCCTTTATTTTGTGAAAAAACACCCCACACATGGAAACACAAAAGGTGGACTGACTGTTATTTTTTCATAAAAGAAGGGGAAAAAAGCAACACAAGGGAAAGAAAGGGGAAAGAAAAAGGACAAACAATATGCTTTTTGTAGTCTTTTGATTAAAAGCATTGACAGCAGCTTCACCTGAGGAAAGCTGTATTTTACAGAGCACCTGTCTAAACACCATATGTTTATAGGCTTTCTCCTTCTAAGATTCTGTATTCTTCTAAAAAAGAGGCTTTGATTGTTTCAAACTGTTCCTATATCTCATGACACTTATTCCAGCTGGCACCATGTGAATGTCATTAAAGGTGAGGCAGGACCAGAAGATGCAAGACTGTAAAACCAATCCCCTTTCTTTCAGAGAAATTGAGTGATTCATATCTCATCAATTATTCCTCTGTGAGATTTTTTGTCTGAGTAGAAGAAACCTCCTTTTTGGAACATATGGGTGAGTCAAACTGCAATAGAAAGAAAGCACGTCTCAGTGATTTAGTTTCAATTGCTCATTTACATCAATAAAAAAAATATTGTAAACAATGCAGGGTTGTTTTCTTTAGCAATGCACCAGAATAGCTGTAGATGTCTGCATGAATATACAATGGGATCTGTCTGACACATCTCATTTAGGCTTTTATTATTTTGCAAGGAACAATGCAAGTCCTATTAGATTCTTCTGCATTCACTTAATGGGGAAAAACAAAATCCCAACATCTTTCTTCCCCAACAAAATCTGATGTGTAAGGATAAAGTCACTCTGACTGCAGACTGCAATGGGATGAGAATAAATTGCAGCACACATTACTCTCCCAAGTTTCCTGCCATATTTAACAAGCTCCATACTGACAAAAGCAAACATTAATTTGGACTGACAAGCTGATGGAAAAGAAATTGTATAGCCACAAATGACATCATGGGTACCTCTGTTCTCTGCAACTCTGATAAAATTTTTCATCTGAAGTCTTTTCCTATTATCTGTGTAACAAAATGGATTCTACTCACCAAACTAATTCTACAATAAAATCCTGGACAATAAAATGAAATATTTCTCTTCTTGTAAAGGCAGTTTACTTGGCTGAGAAATAGAAGCAAAAAGTAAACCCGTGACATTTCTGGAAGCTTTTGTTAAACCAGTGAGGAATTACTTGTTTTGTTCTGAGAATGGAATTAAATAATTAATTAATGTTTTAAAGAACAGACTTGTTGTTTCTAGCCTCTTAACAGACATAAAAAGTGGCAGTACGGGTTCAGAAAACTGTCAGTTTTGTCCTCCATTTTGTGTTCAGCTGCAGCTGCAAGTGAGTGTATAGAAGCAAATATGAGCAGAGCAATTTTGGTGCCTCTCTTTAAGCCTATATAATAATCAGTAATTGATACTTTCCTTATTTTTCCAATCTTCCTTTAAACCAGTGAAACTGTCTTCCATCCACTGAGATCCTTTCTCAAGGAGCTACACAGATCTACAACCTGTTGTGTGAAGAACTAAATCCTCCTTTTTTCCATTTTGAACTGGTTTCTTACTCATTTGATTGCCTTTAGATCTTACACTGAAGACAGAGTAAAAGTGGCTCCCCGTCCATTTGCTGCATGCCCCTCATGACTCTGCAGACCTGTCACATCTCCTTTAAATGAGCTCTCATAAGAAGTTTTGCTGTTTTTTCTTGGTAGCAAGAGCTCTTCCATGCCTCTGATCATACATGCTGCCTTCCCTGATTCTTTTCCCCTTCTAACACAACTTTTTACTGAGGGGAACAAAAACTGCTTACTGTACCTGAGTTTTGGATTAGCTATGGATCTGCCAAAGGAGCATTCTGAGTGCTCATGAACTCATAGCATCAGGCCTTTTGAATGCCGTATTAAAATCTTCAACTTTCCAAGCAATTCCGTGATGTGGGAACTTTGACTCAGTGATAGAAGTTTCCCCACTAACTTTAATGTGTTGGGATTTTTTGCATGACCTTAGATTTATTTTGTTTAGGAATGAATTTCACAGGCTAGGCTGCTGGGTTTTCCCTGTCTAAATAATCTTAATCACAGGAGGAAGGGTGGTCTATGCAACATATTTTGTAGGGTTTGGAGAATTTTTTACTATTGCTGAGGATATGTCAAACTGACAACCCCTCAATGGGATAACTCATCTATTCTTCTCCTCATGCAAAATTACTTACCATCAGTCAGTTTTCTTTTTCGGAGAGTTAGTACTAAAATATCAGGAAAACTGGTCTGACAATTTCCCAATCATCCTTGTATCTGTAAGAGCTCACAATTCCCAAATGCACTGAATAAGTGCATTCAGATTTCTAGCAGTCATGTTTCTGTACTAAATAAGCTTGGTAGTTTTTTGGGGGTTTTTTTCCACATGAAGGAAGAGACTATTAAGCTAAGAAATTTGATGTTATCTACCTTGTCCTTTTTTTTTTTGCTTTCTTGAATTCATGCACTGAATTTTATACATTTTCAACTTTGATCCAGGATGTAAGTTTAAGATTATATCCTTCACTATCAAGCATTCACTATGGTCTTTTGAACTAAAAAAAAGCCCCATGAAAGAGCTCTGTGTCCTTGTAAATAAAAGATCTCAAAATATTCACATTTTCTTAATACTATCTTCTTCAGTGAATTAAAAAATATCAAAGTGAGTTTGCTGCAACTGATTGTTACTTTACTTTGTATTTTTCCTCCTTCTGCAGGGTGCACTCCTCTATGATTGCCCCTTTATCTATCTGTATGAAAGAAAATAATTGAAAAACAGAAGGCACAAAGAATTTTTAGGTTTAGGATGCCAAATTTGCTGTTACACATAGGTACATTTCATAGAGGAATACAGATATAGAACACAAAATAATCACAATGATTCGTGATATGCTACCACTGGGTTGAATTCACAATGGTAGGGTACTGATTTTTAGTTTAATTCTTGAGCAAAAAAAAGTAAAAGAGTACTTTTACCCATTTATTAGAAGAAAGAGCATAATGCCCTTTAAGTTACACCTGCTTCTAGTAAATAAAAATAACTATCTTGGGAAGTTATTTTCTGTGTTTCTTAGGTGCAAACATGAGTTCTGATTCCTGAGCCGCTTTCCCATGACCACCACCATGGCATTGTGCTAAATGCCATTCATCAAAAAATCATTCTCCCCTTCATCAAAAGCCAATTTTGAGCTTTTCTAGGTAATGCAGGTGTTTGCACATTGCGCACTGTGATCACCCTTAGGGAGGGCAGTGTTTGCCAACAGCTGTTGCAAGACAGTAGCTTAAATATTTTTCTATATTTCAAAGAGGAAATTGGGTATTTCCAGTAAAGTAAGGGTAATGCAAACTTTGTACTGTGACTGCTAATTTGATAGCAGGATTCTAAATATGGGGTTTTAACCAGTTCTGTTCAACAGCTTCATCAAAGTCATGGACAGTGGGACAGAGCTCACCCTCAGCAAGTTTGATGATGACACCAAGCTGTGTCCTGCTGGAAGGAAAGGACATCCAGAGGGACCTGCACAAGCTTGGGAAGTGTGTCCATGTGAACCTTATGAGGCTCAACAAGGACAAGAGTAACAAGCAAGGGCTGGGGCAACATCTGGTGTCAAACACCAGCTGGGGAATGAAGGAACTGAGACCTTGTTGGGGTTTAGGATTTTAGCCTGTTTTTTTCTCTTAAAGAATTTTACCCATACTAGTTGCTAGGGGACAAACCGCTGGATACTTAAAGGAAAACAAAAGAGCTGGCCACAGGGGCGGGGTGGGACTGGCCACCCTTTTGTCACCTGGGGGTTGGGACACCCGGGGGGCTGCCTGGGTGCTCAGCGTTTAGTCTGGGAGCTGCCTGCCTTCGGTGTGGACGTCTCGGTCACCACTGCGGGTTCCTGCTTCTTTGGCTGTTTTGCTTTCTGCGGGCAAACCCCGGGATTTCTAAGCCTGCTCTTCTCCTTGTCCCGTCTGGAAACGGAGCTCCTACGCTCTGCCGACTGAGAGACCTGCCGGGTTTCCCTGCCACAGCTCCGCAGTTTGATACCTCTCACTGCCACCCGAGATCTGCGCTCGCCCCTGCTGTTCCAGCCTGCTGTTCCTGAGGATCCGGCCGGACGCCCGGGGGTTTGTGAGGTTTTTCTCATACATCCCTTCCCGGGACCCCGCGCTGCCATTCCCGGTGCTCCCGAGCTCGCTGCGGAGCGCCCCCTGCAGCCGCGGGGGAACCATCGCACCCGCCCTGCTCTCCGGGAGCTGCCCCTGAGGAACTGCACCCAGGGGGAAAGTGCCCGAGGCCGAGTGTGGCCGCACTGGGTTTGGGCTGCTGTTTGCTGTGACTGCCACAGCTATTGCTGTTTGTTTGTGTTGTTATACGTATATATTTATTAGTAAAGAACTGTTATTCCTATCCCTCATATCTTTGCCTGAAACCCCCTTATTTTCAAATTTATAATAATTCGGAGGGAAGGGGGTTGCATTTTCCATTTCAGGGGAGGCTCCTGCCTTTCCAGTCTGACACCTGTCTTTCAAACCAAGACAGACCTGCTGAGAAGAACGTGGGGGTACGAGATGGTGAAAGGCTGGAGATGAGATGGCAATGTGCACTTGCAGCCCAAAAATCCAGTTGTATCCTGGGCTGCATCAAAGGAGGCTTGGCCAGCAGGTTGAGGGTGGTGATTCTGCCTGTCTACTCCACTCTCATGAGACCTCAGCTGGAGAACTGCATCCAGCTCTGGGGTCCTCAGCACAGGAAAAACATGGACCTGAGTTCGGAGCAGGCCCACAAAATCAGAGGGCTGGAGCACCCCTGCTACGAAGACAGACTGAGTGAGTTGGGGCTGTTCAGCCTGGAGGAGAGAAGGCTCCAGGTAGAACTCATTGACCTTTTGGTACTTGAAAAGGTGTTTTAAGAAAGATAGGGACAACCTCTTTATTGGGGCCTGTTGTGATAGGGAAGGGGTAAAAACTGTTCTAAACTAAAAGAAGGTAGACTCAGACTATATATGAGGAAGATATTTTTTACAATGACCATGGTGAGACACTGGCACAGATTGCCCAGAGACAGGCCTAATTTCTGGAAACACTCATGGTCAAGCTAGACAGGACTCTGAAAACCTTATCTAGTTGCAGATGTCCCTGCTCATTGCAGTAGGGCTTGACTAGATGACCTTTAATGTTCCCTTCCAACCCAAACTATACCGTGGTGCAATCCGCATAATTAAACCCTCAGCTGACATTAGTCAGCACAACTCCATTCCCTCTGGAACAGACTCGGGGTAAGAATTTGATTCTTATAAGATTTTTTTTATTAATCCATTTAATTAGACTTCTCTTTTCATCTTTCAACTTCTTTTTTCTTCCCACTTACATATGCTTCCCCTCTATGAAAAAAACCCAACTCTGATATCTTCTAGCCATACTTCCAGTGTTCAGCTGGTTTTAAAGTTAAGCAAAACATGCTCAGCCAGTTGCCAGACACTACTCCCCTCCTCCCTGCCAAAGTAATGACTATTTCAGCAACTCCTTCCTGATTACAAAACCAGATGGATTGCTCTCTACTACATGAGTGCACATATTCTTGATCAGAAAGTAGCAATCATTGAATATATCATGTACACTGACACCAGGGAGGCAATTGTTCTTCATTCTGTCCAGCCAAGCATGTTGAAACACCTGTTTCCTATCCTGAAAACGTTTGTGGCTACTGCCAATGAAGTTAGTGCTGAAACAGCACCATGGAGCCAAGTTATCCTGCTTGGACACCTGTTGAAAAAGAAAGCTGCCCATGCAATTCCAAAGTTCAGCTGGTCTCAGGGATATCACACCTCTCTGCTTATGGGGAAATTCTCTTATCAGTGAAAAAGCCTGCTGTTTGAGGAAAAGGAAAGCAGAAAGGGAAATATTCTAGTTTATAAAAACTTCCAGTTATGGAAAAAATGTATCCTTTGCTAGGCAAGGTTCACAGAAAATACAATAAATTAATCTAAGAACTGGTGTATTTGAAAGAAATAATGTGAACTCCATTCCTTCTGGGTGGAAGGAACCTGAGCTGCAACCACAAAAGTGGCTCAGAAAGGTTTCTTAATTAAGACTTGTGCATCCTGTGTTTTATTGCTCATGTTAACTAACATGTTGATTATCTGGCTCAAATGCACACCTGTTTAATTGCATGAGTTCCACTCCCTACACTGACTGAATGAGAAATGCACTGTGTGTAGAGTGTATAAAAAAAAATCACACTGAACACCTACTGTTAAGGTGAGATGAGGTCATTAAAACTGCCACTTAATGTATTTTCCTCATGAATGGATGAAAAAGAAAGATTGGTGATATTTGGCCTTGCAGAGTTTTACTACTCCAGAACTGACATTGAAACCAGGCAACAAACCTAACTGAATTTGTGGTCTGTTGATTTAAGTGGAATACAAAAGAAAAAAAAAATCAATTTATTTAAAACTACATGAGTCAACTTTATTTATTTTTTTAAATTGAACTCATTTGCAGTGGATTGAAATCTATATCATAAGCAAATCAATTTATTTGTCCTTTGCTTTTATTAAAATTTAACCTATTTGTAGTAAAATATTTTTCATTATTTCAAACCTAATGCACTACTAAATTTGCAACTTTCTGTTGAATCAATTAAATTACTTCTATTAAAAAAAAATCTCAAACCTAGTTAATCTCAGGACTTCATGTTTTTTTCGTTAAATCCTTCTGTACAAGTAGGGTGAATCAGTTAAGTAGTTTCTCTGGCTGGAGAGCATACTCTGCCTTAAAAAATGATCTCTGGCTTTCACACATAAAGTTCTTTATTTTTATACTGAAAATAGTTACTTCTGATCTGAGACTGAGCAATGATACTTTGGGATCCCAGGTTTCAAATACTACAGGAGGTGATAATGTTGCTTGGGAACCACTAAATACGGGGACCACTATGCAAGACAAAAATCAGTTGTTTTGAAATATGATTTGCACAACTGGGTATACTTAGAATTTTCTGATGAATTACCAAAATGTTTTGATAGTTTATGGTATTGTAAGACAATAGCTGTCACAAGCAAAAACAAGAAACTCAAAACAAAGATAGAGTATCAGGAAACATTCTCTTTGTGTCTGAATTCAATTAGCTAGTAAGTCTTCTACTTGAAGCAATATGCATGTCTTGCCAAAGAAAACAGTGTCAGAATTAACCATAGCATGATTGCAATCATTTTAATCTTTTGACAATTTCTCACCATGTGGTTTTTTCTTGACTATTTCTCAAATCTTCCCTGGAGATCTCACAGCATAAACAGGCCAAAATAGAAGTATCTTCCACTCATTTTACAAATTCTACTCGTTATACAAGCTGAATCTCATATGTGTTATTCAGTATGAGGCAATAAATAAGGTTTAAAAAATGGTGAACCCATGCCTAAGTTGCCGGTCAAAATGACACAAATCTTAAAGAAATATACCAAATTAAATTTCAGTGGCATGTAACTTTGATTTAGCTATGCTGATTGCATTGATGGAGTAAAGCAAACAAAGGCAACAAATGGGAAAAAAAAACCAGCTGAAACAGGTTGAAAGCCTACCCCCTCTTAAATATAAATCTCTCAGGGAGAAAATAAGAAACAAATTAGTAACAGAGGGAATTTCACCGCAGTCATGAGGAGCTCAACTATTAGAAGTATCTTATCACTTCATATGAAGAGTACATGAGGAAAGTTTATATAAATCCATTAAAAAGACCTGTGGATATGGTACTTGGGGGTCTAGTTTGGTGGTGAACACACTAGTGCTGGGTTAACAGCTGGACTCAATTATCTTAGAGGTGTTTTCCAACCTAAATGATTCTATAATTCTGAATACATTTAGTCTGTATATTAGAGCTTAGTTCCCAGCCATGAAATCTATTGTGGAAAAATCTTAGAAGAAATGTGATAGAAAACTATTGCTTAAAATATTTTGTAGATGAGACTGGACAGATCTGGAGGAAAACATGCTGTGAAAAGTAAGGTTTCCTTTAAAGGGAGATACACGAGCTGATCATCAAGGTCTCTCTCTCATCTCTGTCTTCCCTTTTGGCCCCTCTTTTGCCTTTTCTCTGATCAATATTTGAAGTATAGAAATAGGAAGATGGTTAATGGATACAAGAAATAAATCCCAGTCAGCCAGAGGAAAATGCTCCTATTTTACTACAATGCTGTGCATCCAGATGAGACACACGAAGACAAAACTATATTAGTTTGCAAAGTTGCGAGGGGACAAAATCATGAGGAAGCTTCCATTAAAAAGCACAACAAACAAAACAACTACAATAACAACAAAACCCTTAAAGAAAAAAAATGCCAAAAACCCCTAACTCAAAATCTTTCCAAAAGTTTTTCAAAATTGAGAATGTAAAGGAGAAAAAGAAACATCATGGGAAATACAGGAGTGTTTGGTGGCCAAAATTCCTCAACCATTCCCTAAACCATTATCTCCAATGCAAAGCCAACTATCATCAAGGGTGGAAGTGTGGTGTCTGCATTTGCTACCAGGAATAAAATGAGAAATGAACTGGAATAGCTGGAATTTGCAACTGCCAATAGTATGGATATTTCTGATTTGTTCTTTTGTTACTCATACAGCAGAGTTGTGAAGACCCAGGCTCAGCATGTCTCATAAGCAGGTCCACTTGATCAGCTGTTGGCAGTCAATGGTCATTGATGCTCAAGTTCTCAGAAACGCTGAGTCTGGCATTGACTGGCCACTTCTGTTGATGAGTTGGCACCTTAACCTTTAGTGTCAGCCAGGTCAGCAGCCAAAATGAGTCTATTTCCACCCAGCCTTTTATTAAAATGGAATTGCCAGGTTATTTTTTTTTTTCAAACTGTGAAATGCTGTCAGTGCATAGGAAACTGAAGACTTTGGTTGGAGAATCCCGGAAGACAGGGGTTTAATGTGTATGGCTCAAACATCAATAGCTGGATGGCTGTGGAGCCAACCAAGAAGTGTTGCTCATAACAGACAAGAATTGTTGGTCATTACCAAGGACTGTTGGTAATAACCCACTGCGGGAAAGAACAAGATGTGGCTGGGGAGGTAGGGCAACAATTTTCCAGGACAAACACAGTTGTTGTTGTTCTTGGAGATAAGCACAACACAGTCCAGTGCAAGCACAGGAAGTGGGCATGGAATGTAGGGGGAGAACAAGGCCACCCAAGGTCCCCGATGCCTCCAACCATTTCCAGAAAGTCTGAAGGAATAGACTGTGCATGAATAATTTGTATAGAAAGTGAGAAATCTATCTTCAGAGTGGGGACAACCTATTTATAAAAAGATAACTCCATCAAGCCCAGCTGTGTTCCCCAGGATCTGGGACATTCCAACCAGCTGGATTGATGTTGGAACCAGGACTTGTGGTCTTTTTTTCTCACTCTCTTTTTTTTTTTTTTAAATTTGATCTTCCTTCCTTCCTTCCTTCCTTCCTTCCTTCCTTCCTTCCTTCCTTCCTTCCTTCCTTCCTTCCTTCCTTCCTTCCTTCCTTCCTTCCTTCCTTCCTTCCTTTTTTATTTTCATTTTCATTTTCCACCTCTAAAAACCCACTCCTGAGTGCTTATATAACTTTTATGAATTTCCATGCCAAGTGTGTAATTTACTAATAAAATTTTGTTAGTTTTTGTAAACCCTCTGACTTTTGTTGTCCCTTTTGACCACAAGCATCTACAAATTTTGGATGCTCCCTTCCCCTTAAGGGTGGGATGTCACAATGATAAAGCACAAATGAGTTCAAGTCACTGACAATTTTTACAGATACTGAGTCCTCTGCCCTTGACATTTCAGAAAAAGATTGGTGAGAAGGTGCTCACAAGAAAAAAATGAGGCTGAAAATCTGAAGCTCTCAAGAGGAAGAAGGAAAAAAGTAAGTGCTAGATTGATTTAAATTTGGAATACTGAAAAAGAAAAGTAGGGAAAAAAAGAACACCTCTGGGAATGACTTTAGGCAGCTAAGTCAGAAAATACTGACAGTGGAGTCAATTTACATCATCTTTAATTGGCTACTGAGAATCTGTGGTGCAAGGTGAGTTTCATTGTCCTGAAAAGATTTGAAATGCAAATATTACTTGGAATTAATGATTGTTATTTGATATCTCTCATTACAGAGATCTTAAATCATGCTCCTTAACTGTTTGCTTTAAGTATTTCTTTTTTTTTTGAAAGACTGAAACTTCTAAGAAGAAATACTTCTTTGTGGTTTCACAATGCATATTTGGACTGTAGTGCATATCTTAAAGTATTGTAAGGCATCAGGGTCTGATAATACAGTGCCAGAACTGCTATGGACAGGTAGGAATTTTATTTTATTGTGGCTATTGGCTCTCACCAAACACATGGAACACTAACAGACCATCCTTCCCAACGACTAGGGAAGGCCAGGGTTGCTATATCATCTCAAAATGGTCATCATGTAAATAAATCTTTGATAAATAGTATTTTGACCTGAAGAGTTTATTTTTACAAGATTATAATGCTTAATGTGCATTTATCATCACTACAAGAGCTAAATGAGAACTAAGGCTGTGCATGTAATACAGCCAGGTTCCTGTTATGATTCTCCTGAATCTGTGCCACTTACTGGAGCTCCTCATGCCATTGGAGACCCATAACAATTTAGAAAGAGTATTGAAAGTAGGTGAAAACTATCATTATTTTTCCAAACACACATGCATATACATTCCTGCAGTTGGCAGAAGTGCCACTGCCGGATGGTGGATGAAACTGGGAGATGACCCCTGATGGTTGTTACAGTGTAATTAGAGTGCTCGTAATTATAACAGTAAAATTAATGTTTTTGTAAAGCAGTAGCATTTTGATTATGAACATGCTAAGTATTTTATTTATGTATCATTATCCCTGACCTGTAACTATCATGCTGTAGGAGGATTGCAGATACTTTTCATTTGAAAAATTGGAGACTCATTGCTGTACAATGAGTCATATCTCTTTGTATCCCGACTGTTTTGTGGAAGAGGAATGTTTTGTATTGCTTCTATACAAAGGGTGTATATTCGTAACTCTTGAGAATCAGTGAAGTATTTTCTGACATTGGATAAGGTTTTCAGCCAGTAAAATTTTGTATTTAGTTGTTTCACCTACATCAATTGAACTTTAGTCACTGCAGTATAGAGGGGAAGATCACAGAATTATACAATCGTATCTTGAGTTGGAAGGGATCCACAAGAGTTATTGAGTACAACTCCCTGCTCCTTACAGGGCTACCTAAACCAAAACCACGTGATTAAAAATATTGTCCAGGCACTCCTTGAATTCTGGGCTTGGTGCCATGACCAGCTCCCTGGGGACCCAGTGACTGACCACTGTCTCAGTGAAGAACCTTTTCCTAATGTCAGTCTGAACTTCCTCATGTCTTATCTCTGGTTACCAGAGAGAGGAGACCAGCGCCCCATCCCACTCCCTCCTTCGAGGAAGATGCAGACTGTCGTGAGGGCACTCCTCAGCCTCTCCTCACCTCGCCTTGCCTCACTTCACCTCACCTCACCTCACCTCACCTCACCTCACCTCACCTCACCTCACCTCACCTCACCTCACCTCACCTCACCTCACCTCACCTCACCTCACCTCACCTCGCCTCTCTTATTTTCTCTTCTTTCTCCTGAATAAACTAAGTGATTTCTTCCAGTCCTCAGAATTCTTCCCCTTGAGGTCTTTCACCATATTTGCTGCCCTCCCCTGGACACAGTTTCATGTCCTTCTCCTCTAGAGGTGCCCAAAACTACACAGAGCACTCGAGGTGGGGCTGCATCTGTGCTAGAGGACTCAAATCACCTTGTATTAGCCTTGTAGGGTTTAACTCTGCTGCCCAAACAGAAGTGCTGGTGTTGTTTGGGAATCCTAACATGACACCTTAACAGCAGATGGGATAGGAAACCTGCAGGATACCAGTGTGCCTTTGGAGGAACAGGAGGGATGTTTGAGTGCAGTGCTGTGGTTGTAGCACTGATCTCCTAAGAAGCATAAGGCATCAAATCCATATACATCCTAGTATGTGTAATACAGTGAACAAGTGAGGTCAGCAGCTCCTGGTGAAATGCAATTATTCAACTCTCTTAAATATTGTGCAAACAACATTCTTGATTTTCAGTGGGAAAAAAAGCTACCTGTTCCATCTCTTCCAGCTTTCCTAGTGTTTGAGCTCACTCACCTGCTCACTCACCCCAGATACCTTCTAGAGCTTCTCTCAGACCACATATCCTGTGCTAACATGCAGACAGGTTGATTTTCAAAAGCAGGGTGCCATGCTGGTCAGAGCTCAAAGCCAAGGCAAGTTGTGTTTTTGCTTCCAACAGATGGCTTAAAATTGACAAAGTAACATCTCAGAAAACTCTGCATTTGAGAAATTCTTTCTTGGATTCTTTGCAGTAACTGCTTACAAGTGAATCCAGAATGTATTCCACTTGCTAGAACTCACAAAATTTCCTTTATACTCAAAAACTAATACAGTTGGAATAAGAAATCAGAGTTCTGCATTCTAACCAACTAAGGCTTGCAAATTAGTAACATTACATTTAGCAGCCCACAAACCTTTGTGACTGGTGCATCTATGCAAGATGTGTAATTATTAAGGCCTAGCTTATTAAGCACGTGTGGAAATTGGCTGAATTGCTTGATTTGGTAAAAAATTACATGCTACATTTAATCAGCCCTCCTTTAAGGAACAAATGTCATTAAACACCACTTAATTAGCTGTTCCTACATCCCCACTGTGTGAAAAATTGTATCCTTGATGACTACAAAACATTTTTAAGGTCAAATGTAGTGAATAAAAATATCATTGAATGCCCTCTGGTAACAGTCTACATAAAAGTGCAGCTCATTTGCATTAATTGAAAAGATTAGTTCTGTATCACAGTTAATCAGAATCTGATGTCTGTACTGTACAGATGGAAAAGGCCCTCTACAGTTAAGTTTTTTTTTTTTTTTTTTTTTTTAAGTTGTTTGTAAGTCTGTTAATTTGTCATAGTGGATAGATACGAAAATACCTTCTTGCTCTATTAATTTTGGATTCCTGCTTTCTATTACACCAGTGTGCCACATTTGGAGAGAGGAGACATGTACAGTAAAAACATAGGAATTTACCATTCTGAGGAAATAATAGTTATTTTTCTTTCTTTTTTTCTCTTATGTTATTAACATGATTTCTTGCTCTGGATCTGTACGAGACCAGTTATCCATCTCACGCTTTATTATTCACAAAAGCCTTTCCTGCCTATTTATCCTCTCCTTTCTTCTCCCTGCCACTGCGTAATGTGCAGTGCTGTGTGCCTGAGACTTCAGCCTGTTTATTTCACCAAAATCTCTGTGTATTATTTCTTTTTAGAAAAGATGTGAGAAGCCAGATTTTTGGCAAGCTCCAGTAAAACAGTCAAATAGTCTGAATTACTAATGTCATCCCCTGATGTATAAACAAAAGAGAGAAGAAAAAGATGAGTTACAAGGTTGAGATTTTATTTTTAGATAGGGAGCTACGGCAGGTGTTGTGGTTTGTGACAAAGATTTCATCTGCTTTCTAAGCAAACTGTGGGAGGGATGTCAGCATGATCCCTGGAAAGAACAGCAGCACAGACCCTAGCAGGCTTGCAGGCAGTCAGATTTCCTTAGCTGGTAAGAATGAGTTCAGTATTACCTGAAAAATGTACTGATCCAAGGTTTCACTGTGACATTTGGTTTCACAGGATGCACACACAAGGCCATTTTTCTTCTGGATGTATTCCTAGAAACGTAACCACAAGAACAGTGAGCTTGCCAGGGATATTTAATGGAAGAGTTCTCTCTGATGGCAGATGCTCAATAGTTTTATTTCTCTCTTGAGCTAGGAGTGGATGAAAATGTGGGAAGAATGATTTTATTCCACCTTATTGTCTCCTGTATTTTGGGATTCTACAGGAACTTTCCTAAACTTTGGTATAAAACCAGAAACACCCCCATGCCCTGCTGACCCTGCAGTCTTCCTTAACCTAGACTTTGCAATGCCCTTAGAGTTTGGGGTATTTGGGGTTACACTGGTATGCAAGACTTCAGTAAGTGGTGCATAGGCTGGAACAGAGTTTCTTCCAGCCTGGATCCACAACAGGAAGGCTCAAGGCACAGCAGCTTGCCTCAGAGGGCTCCACCTCTTCCCTTTCCATCTCTTGCTTTCCCCAGTCAAGGAAACAAACCTTCTTTTTCTTCTGTTTAATCCACTGAAAGCCTTTGCTATTGAGCAAACATCTGAGGAGACCACGTGAAGAGACTGTTTCTTATTTTTGGGCTATTCTTGGGTAGTTTCTTTAAAACTGTGACATCAAAATGGCACTCCGTATCTGGGAGAACCTACTGAGTGTTTTGTCATGATATACAAGTGGTATGTGCCTCTCATGGGATCTTCAAAAGATGGTTTTGCGTCGTAGTTTCCTTTTTCCTGCTGTAGCTTTCCGTACTTTCTTCAGTGTTAGGCAAAGTTAAAGGATACAGATGAAGTAATTGGAATACTCAAAGTCCCTGAACGACTGGAACAGGCTTCCTGGAGAAGTGGTTGATGCCTTGAGCCCGTCACTGTTCAAGAGACAGTTAGACAATGCCCTTAATAATATGCTTTAACTTAGTCATGACAATGTCCTGAGGGGGTCAGGCAGTTGGACTAGATAGTCCTTTGAGTCCCTTCCCACTGAAATATTCCATTCCATTCCATTCCATTCCATTCCATTCCATTCCATTCCATTCCATTCCATTCCATTCCATTCCATTCCATTCCATTCCATTCCATTCCATTCCAATGTGTGAACTGAATGACAATCTCTGGAAGAAGAACAATAACAAAAAAAAAGAGCAACTATCACACCTCCCCCTCCCTGCAAAAAAAAACCCCAAACAAAAAACCCAGTCAACCCCCCGCCCTCCCGAAACAGACAAACCAAAAATCCTCACTTATTTTCTTTGTAAATTCAGAAGGCAGAATTAGAGAAACAAAAAATCCCCTTCATTAGGAAATAAATGTTTCTGTAAATTAAGTAGTTTCTTTTTCAGTTACTTTCCTATTTTCTTATAGATGCACAACTTTCTTGCAAATACATAAGACAAAAATAAACTGTGCAGGGTGTTTTTTTCAAAGGCAGAACAAGGTTTAGTGCTCACAGTTTTGTTGAGAGCTAGAAAATAATAATATCTTTGGATCTAAAACTCAAATCTTATGCTTACAGGGATGAAAAAATAAATGTATTCCTGAAGCAGAGATGTAGGAGTTGAAGGGTGAGAAGGACTGTGAGGACAGTATTTATATATAAATGTTACATTATTATATTTATAAAAAAATACTATAAATACACATTTTTCAACAAAGTTGAAGGATAATTTAAGGAAACACAAAATATTAGGAAGTATATGGGCAGAGGTCACACTCTCCTTTCCTTTCCTGATGAGGAAGTGATCCAGGCACATTTTTGCTAATCAGGCTAGTTGATCCAAAATATTCTTCCTTTTCTTACAGGGCAAAGGTCTAACCCCTGAGTCCTTGTTATCTGCTGAGCTCTTCTGAGGTTAGTGAATTCCTTTAAGCAGGTCTTTGGTTCTACTCTGCTAAAATTCCCCAAAGACTGTAATAGGAGTGTTTCTAACTAATCTCTTAAAAATAACTAAGAACAAACTCTGTGAAGTTAAATTGTACCAGATTTCTCTGTCAGCAGCAGGAGGCCTTCAAACTGCCCCCTTGGTCTCTTGATGACGAACCTTTCAATGTAATGAAATAATACTTAAGGTCCAAATATTTTGAGGTTTAATAGTGAAATTATTTGTGGTATGAATTCTTCCTTGGCTACGTATTTTCCCTTAATGTTTCTTCTCTCTTTTCTAATAGCATCTCTTTTTTTGCAAGCATATGTAGGCATTGCAAGCCTAGTTTAGATACTGTGAGAAAAAATAACTTTCATGCATTAAGTTCCTCACTCTTATTTTTGCATGCTTGCAGGCTGTGTTTGGATTTTTACTACTATAAATATGTTTAAACTCGCAGATTACCTTAATAAACTCTTCTCCATTGTGCTCTGTGAACCCATTATTTTTGCACATTATCAAAATATTGCAGAAGCATTAATTTTAACCAGTATAAGCATAAAATAGATTATATGATATGATTTATTTCCTATACATACACAAGCATGAATTCACATTGGATCTAATCCATGTGGCAGTGTTTACCTGATTAAAATAATTACAGTTTTTCTGATATTTTGGCAGTTTGCTCTCACACCTTGACTAGAAGTATATTACATCAAGTAAGAATATTGTGTAGGATTCATCTTCACTATTATGTTGTTTTATTAATCTGTTGACTTTCCATCCATGGCATATATTCAAGAGGAATATTTCCTCCTGTTCAGCCTGAAACCTTCATCACTGGGCTGTCTCTGTTTTCCCAGCATTGCCTTGTCCTGTCAGACTCTTGTTTATTAAGAGGAACCACTCCATTACAAGGAAGCACTGTTGCAGGTATTTTATGAACACAGATAAAAAGGGTTCTACAAAGGCAGGTACAAATTCAGCAGTATCTTATCACTGGCCCTCAGCAGAGTAGTGAGTGGACATGCATTAAATGTTTCCCATTCTCATGAATTTTTATCTCTCTTCATCATGATCAAGATACACCAAAATAACTGAAGGAAGCTCTATACTGAGGTTGTTACTTTTTTACAAGTTACACTACAGCCTTCACTATAAATGTGGTAGCTCTACTCCCTTTCTAGAGATCTCTTAACCTCCTCCCCTAAAGTTAACTTTGTATATTTATTTTTTCTAGGAAAGGTTGGACAGAACATGCAATGGATTTAAGCTTCACACACACCTCTGGTGGGCGTGGGCATGTCTGTGTTTCACCATGATCTGCAGCTGAACCTTCTACTGATACAGCTGGATCTGTTTGCTGAAAGTTATGTGTCAGATATGATTGAAATGAAGCATTAGAGATACACTGATGGTTTGTGTTAGACTCTTCAGTTTGACTGGACTATGCCTGGCAAAGAACACGGGAAAAACAATGTGCTATATTTGGTCACTCTACACATGAAAATGATTAAAGCATCCATGGAGGCTCTCAGTCTGTATCAGGATGAAATATTTGGGAAGATTGCAATCTGTCCCCATCCAAAGACCAAATCTGAGAACAAATACACCAAAAATAAATATTAACTTTTTTGACTACTTGGGTGCATGAACAGCAGGTACCAAGTTATTATTTCTTTTGGTTACACAAGCATTTAAAGAACAGCATTCCCAAGACATTAATATTCCTGATGCATGACTCACAGCAGGAGTAGAGCAAAACAATTCCATGAAATCGCCCTTCCAGTGAATTCCTGATTCCCTCTATCCAGTAAGGTGGAATAATATGAACATAAACTTTTGGTAAAACACCCCACAAACAGACACATTCATATTCATCTCCTGCATGGCTGCTGAATCCATCCCCTCACCCAGGCTGTCTGCTGGTGAAGGAGGTGACCTATACATTTACCACTGGGTGCCAGAATAAGGTTAACTTTTATCTGGGTTTGACTTTAAGATTACTGGAAGCCCTTTACTTTGATTGATGCTGATGAGCTACCACATGAACCATAGCACTGAACAGGACTTGGAGACCTCAGAAAATTATGTTTTGTCACATCGTTCCAGGACATTTTGTTTTGAAAAGAATAAAAGGCACAAAATAAAGTCAAGCCTGTCTATGCCCCCAAACCCAAGAAAATGTACTTCTATCATGTTGCTCTGCCAGACCAGCAGGTATCAGCAAAACTTGTATAATTAATTTGTCCTATCATAATTGAACTAATCCTCCTTTCTAATTTTGGGGGATAGTCACTGCATGCTCATCCTTTCAAAAGATCATTTTATGATCACAAATAGATGATTTATATTCCTTTTATTTTAAGGGCTGCAGTAGACTTGAAGGCTGATTTATTTTGTCTGTATTAATATGGGCAACATCACTTGGTCTGATGATTAAGTATTCATGTCTGGATAAAAATTACTTTCTTTGCTCTAGATAATAACAGATTATTTTTCACTCCTGCTATACGTGAATTATGAAAGATAGTTATTTATTTAATCTCCAGCATATCTTGCTATGAAAGGGCTTATGCATTTAATTCTCCTGGTTCAGGGAAGAAGTGATCTTTTAGGACAAACTAGGATGAATGTATAGTTGCTGTCAGAAATCTTTTTCCTTTTTAAACATTAGGATGAAGAGAAAAATGTCAGAAAGATAGAATATTTTTTTTGCCACATTTTTGTAAAATTCAAGTGGATACACAAAGGTATTTAGAAGCCATCGAAAAACCCAGAATATCCATTTGCTCAGTCAGGATATTTCATCCTGCAATGTTCAGTATCCAACCCTTCAGCCAGCAGATGAATCTTCCCTCCCTTGAGCTGTCTGGTGAGCCAGCCTTGCTGATGGGCTATGAATTAGGCTACAGAGAGATGGGAGTTCAATTCTACACTGGACTGTGTGAAAACTCTGCAGCTTTGAACACTTCTTGTCCTGGTATCAGCTGGGAAAGAGTTAATTTTCTTCTGAATTCTGAAAACAATCTCAACAATTTCAAGAGAAAACAAATCATCATTGTGACCAGCAACTATTAAACCAATAGAAGTTTCTTGAGGTGGTATACGTATGTAGAAATTTGGGTAAAAACTCTCCCCTGTCATGTGGAGAAATTTTTTCCTGCTCCTTAAGATGAGGAGAGTTGAAGCCAGTGAACAAGCTGACTAGATCTTATTTGATTGTAAAGGAAACCAGAAGCTACTCAAGTATAGACATCTCTGCTGTAGGCAGGTGTGTTTAATTAGGTGAATACCTACAGCCAAGGGCTGGATGGATGCTGTCAGCCAGCTCAATATATTGCTTTTAGAAACTGATTTTCCTCAGTAACACCTGATAAAATCTGCTTTTTCTGCATTGATTCTCTTTATACTGTATCTACTCACATAGGCAGGAAGAACTACTATATTTTGCTTACCTGAGAAATTGCCCATGTTCATTCACAGAGTACATGCAACCCACCCACTCCAGTGCAGTTTTGTATATTGTATTGTATTGCATGTGCTATTGCATAAAGATATATTCATATCATCAAGTGGATGCTTGACCAAGTATCTTCCTCCATCTTGTTGCCACAGCTGCCAACTAACACAACATCATGCACACATTTTAAAAGAAAATAAAGCAGACTCTTTGCACAGGCAACAACAGACACCTTAAATTCATTCCTTTTTTCTTCAAATTAGGATTTTTTCCCTTGGGCACCAGATGTAGCTAATCTTAACACGGCCTACTGCTTTTCAAATTGAAAAAAGGTCATTATGGAGTGCAAATGCTGTTGGCAACATACTGCTATATTAAACTTCCAGATGTCAGCTTTGACAGAGGAAGCCATCAACAATTCATGACATTGTAAAAACATTTTTCTTGCCGATCCATTTACAATGAAGTATTATGTTGCCCTCTTGACAAGTAATGCAATATCATGTTAAGTATAAATAAATCAAAAATACAGATGTACTTGCTTGAATTATGATGGTCACTAATGGCATTTTGGGGAGAAAAAGCAAATTCAAAGTCTGACTAATGTCTCTGGTTACTCCTGCCCACTGTTTCTGAGGAGCTCTGAAGTCCAGAACAGCAGAGCAGAGCTTAAAGGGAACAAATGTTTGTATTTGTTGGGTAATCCAGCTGGAGACACCCTCCCACACATTTGTTCTTCTTTTTGAGGGGAATTCTGGTATGGCAAGGCCACTGACCTTCCCCTGACAATGAAATTCAGAGGTAGTGCTGGGTGAGAGGGGAGGGGACCAGCCAGAGTCTTTGGTTCTGCAGATACAGCATCCCACCCACCCAAACTCAGCCTGGTGCCTTAGCACAATTATCTCTCTCAGGGAAATGTTAGCAGTGATGTTGCTCAAAATGTTATCAATCAGCCACAATTTGTTCCAAATCAGTTTTTCTCTGCCAGTCTAAAGGAGAGTATATACAAGATGAACAGATCTATCTTTCAAAAAATGTAACCTTCTAAGAGGAAGTTGTTAACAGATCACCAGCATTTTTCTGGTGCTATGTGCTTTTAGATGGGTACCCATAATTAGAATGAAGAAATCTTTTCTAAGGACTAATCTGTTTCTTAAGAAATGAAAAAGTGCATTTAAAACATGATGAATATTTCTTGGGAACAGGCTAAAAAGCATTTTGAGCTGTAATATTTAAACTTGGTGATTCATGATCACAGAATACTTAAACTGCATAAAATGTTCTCATCTTTTGAACTTGTTGTTTTGCTAGCATTTGAAATGATGGATTCAAACATCTTCATAATCCTCTAGTTTATTATATTGTCTGTTCAGTGTTCTGGAAGTACTATTATCTCATTGGCTTATTTATTATTGTGTGTAATGTATTAAAAAGAGGGTGTTCTATTGACCTTAAGCTCTGAAAAAGTAATATATGAGAGTGAAAAAGCAATAGTTGGAATTAATTATAGGCCTAGACATGATGGAGGACTCTCTGCCAGTGTATATTGGCATAGGCCCATTGAAGTCAATAGAGTAAGACCAATTTACAGCAGCTCAGGAGCTGATTTAACAGGCATTGGAAGAAGATGTTCTGAGCTTTACACGAATGTGAAGGGAGAGACAGAGCACTGAAAATATCAGAATGTTTTGTATTTTATGTCTGCAATTAACCTTCACACCTGTTTGTGTATGCACTATAAAAGTAACTTCTTTTTTTTCCATGTGCAGGAAAGGTGCAAAATTGCAAGGATATCAGCTGAGGGATTTTGCATGAATACAAAGCTTGTTGAAGTCCAATCATGAGGTCTCATAAAATGGCAAAGCTCCTCTTTTTGAACATCAAAGAAGTACATCAAAGTGTACCTCCTGATGCTGTGGAAGCTGGTTAAACAGATTCAACAGTTATCCTGTAATAAGCTTTGAAAAGATATCTATGCATAAATGAGACAGAATATTTTGAATCATGAGAATCTTTCTAAAATTATGTGGAGTGAACAAATAGAAGGTCTAGTTCTTACCTCCCTTTCATTTTGCTTCAGTGTACTTGCGCTGACTTCATTGGCCATATGCTGGATTTACACCATGTAAGGGTAACTCAAAACAGGCATTGCAAGGGCAAAGTAACAACAAGATTATTTGTGATAAATTGCAGGAGAGCAGTAAGGAATAATCAGATAATGTCTTTCAAATATTACCAGAAAAATAAGGCTGCTTTTGGTTCCACTCTGTGAGTCAGAGTGCCTTTTCCTCTTGCTTTACAATCTGACTTCAAGAAAACCTACTTACCGTGGAGCTTTTGGTGAGGAAGCTATTCTTATAATGCAGTGACTCATGCCTCCTGTTTCATATGAAGTGTTATTTTGTGCTAAGCAAAGGTCTCACTGTGGCATCTGGGTGCCAAAACTACCTATAGAAAACAAGGATCTTTTATGCAGCAATAGAAGAAGAACTTGTTCCACAGCCAAGTTCCAGACTCCTTTAATGGGAATAAAAAATTTTGAAGAACATTGTGTATTAAGAGTCAACCCTGAAAATTAGCTGCTCTTATTTATTTTGTTCTTCTTTTCCTTCAAGCATGAATGACACTGGCATAAGTCCAAAGACTTAATTTGCAGTTACAGGAATCACTCTACTCTTTCTTCCTGTAGCCATGTGAACACAGAGATAATGCCTGAAGTGATTGATCTCTGATTTTCCAGGCAATTGCAGGGAGCCACCTGAGCTATTTTGGAAGAGGGGGTTCAATGGGGTACAGCTATGCTGAGGGTGGGGATGGTGTTCTGTCTTGTCATGGGGCTAGGAAGGACAGACAGAAGGGGAGGAAAAGCATCCATGGGAGGATCACAGAGGGAGAATGATGGACAAGTGAAATCTCTGACTCAGAGACACAGTCCCCACTGCTCCTCTAGAAGCAACAAGCCAGGCCTTATATGCAAGGAAGAGGTGGACAACCTAAAGCTGATCTTGCACATAATTTTATCCTTTTCAGAATGTAAAGACTAATATCACTCTTGGTTATCAAGGTCTTCATTAGGCAGAATTCCATACTGCTGAGCTGTGCACTTATCAGAGGGGTTTGCTCCCTTGGCTTGTTAGAGTATTCATTGTGCATTGCTAAAGAAATTAGTACAATCCCACAAACTCTGACTTTTAGTAGGCAGAACTTAGGTTCTGGAATAATTTTAATGAAAAATATGACAGGGAGACAGTAAAAAAGGGAATGTGTATATATGGGTGCATAGAGAAATCCTTAAAATAACCCTTCATTAGTCCTGAAAAAACCTCCTGAGATCCCCAGATTTCAGTTGGCTGAAGACATGCCCTTGCTAGTTTGCATTCATATAGATCACCACATGTATGGCCTTCTGCCATTTTGCATTTCTCTGATGAACCCCAGTAATACATCATGAAAATACCATTCCTCTGATAATGTATTGCTGTGTTATGCTGTTAAAGTGACTTTGCTTGATGACACACTCAAGCAATACATCTTCAGACAGATGAACTGTAGCAGTGGCCTCTCTGTCTGTCACATGTTAGGGAGGGTGGGGAGTAAAAGATGAAGTGGCAGGGGCTAGGGAGGAGCATGAGGCTGAGCATGTGCCAGCCTCCCTGGGACAGAAAGGATGCTAACCAGGAAATACATAGGAAGTCACTTGAAGGACAAATTTAATGGACTTGCCAAAAAGCATCTAGGTACAGGCTTTAGCAAAGTCAATAGCAAGGAGTTCCATGAGAAAATTCAGAGCATATTAAAAAGATGGCTGTGAAGAATGTTCCATGGGGATGCTGGCTTCTTTTAAGACCAAGATAATGCATTCAAGCTGAAGCTCAGGAGACCCAACATCACATCTGGCTGAGATGAAATGAGTTTGGCATTGCAAACCCATTCTGCTGGAGAGTTTGTCTCCATGAACTGTTCTGCAGTGCAGTAGTTCAGGGCAATTAGAAAGTTGTACTCAGGATCAAAAGGAACTCCCTGCTGCTGAGTTTCTGAACTTTAGCAGAGATGTGTAGGGGAAACTTAGTGATCTTCCAGTCAGGAGGTTCCTATAGAAGAATGTGCATAAAAGACGAACTGAGATTCTCCTTTTTCCCTTTTCCCTGAAAGTAAACAAAACAAATTCAGGGAGAGGAGGCAATTCAATTCAAAGGCATATCCTTTTTTAAAAATTGCTCAAAGAATAATGTGTTCCACTGAAAACAGGATAACTCACCATTGTAATTCATTGCTACAGGAGGGCGGTGTGTCAATACCACTGGATAGCTCTAAAGGTTTAAGAATAGAGCTGGATTGTGCCATAAACACAAATAACAGTGGTACAACAACAAGAGTACAACTATAAGAGCTATGCAATCTATTTTTAAGGTACAGCATGACCTGCTGAGGTTAGATAAAATTGTCCTGAAACGTCTTACACCACACAATCAGATTCACTGGAATAATTTTGCTTCTGAAACAACTGCACTGAAAACTTAGAGACAGCTATTTGTCCCAGCCAGTCCCTTGATCTGTTTCTAGGTGACAATTTCTTTGTGCCTGCAAATAAATCCAGAGAATCTTCAAAAACTGCCTAAAGTGCAAATTGAGCAATGCTAAGCTTAGAGAATCAGGGTTTCATTATCTGTTTTCTCTCCACATATAATAAACCGAGGTAACGTGACTAACAAATAATAAATGGCTAATTCATAGTTCTTATGTAGCACCTCCTATCAAAGCAGTTCTGAACACACTGAAAAGAATAAATAAATTAATTCTTGTAGTATGCCATTGGGATAGATATGTTTGGCTGTACACATTTCACAGCTTGCTGAATTATTTTATGCCTTTCTAAATAGTGTAGTCCATAGTGACCACAGCCACAGAGCAATCCCCTGCAGTTATAGGTGCCCTGTAAGCTCTGTATCCCTGCAAGCTGAGCACACAATCCAAGTATAAGCAAATGACAGGAATTGTGCACAGACAGGTGGGAAGAACAACAAGCAATAGGGATTGGAGGGATTTTTTCACTTGAATTGCCTAAATAGTTCCATATTTTCTCTAGGAATGCAGAACTTATGGTCGGGGTATTCACCAGCACTCAGCAACACAGTATTTCAGAGTATATCAAGAGTATTTTTATTTCCAGTTGAAACCACTATTTATTTTAATTATTTGTATTTTCCCTACAAAACTCTGAAGTAAGGGAATGTTTTTTCTTCAAAAGGAAGTTGTGGAAACTCCTGGAGAAAATAATTCATTCTTTTCACCTTCACTTTTGATAGGCCACAACCTGAGGTGAAGCATTATCGGCCAGTATGTATCAAGGTTCATAAACTCCTGTGGTACAACTTTCCATCCTCCAAAACACAAACAAGCAGAAAATTGGGGCTGCGGGAGATATAACCTATCCAGTGATCTCTTCAGCTGACACTAATGAGTCCATGGGGAATGTGTACAACTCCAAAAAGAGCTACATTTTTGTTGCAAATCTTTCCTGCCAGCTCAAACTTTTCAGAAAACCCTGTATTTATTTTCAAGTAATTTTCTTATCGTTCTTCCTGAAAAGACAACTTTCCATCATACACATATCCGTGAGTTATTCATGGATCACACCCTTTTGCTTTTTTTGAAAGGGTGTAAAATACTGTAGTGGAACACAGAGTGATGAAGACTTGAAAATCTAGCCCCAGCTATTTTGCTGTAGGTCACATAACAAGATTCTGTCATTTTCTGTAACTTTGAGATAAAAGGTAAATGAATAGAGACAATTCATTGCTTATGTTCCATGAAGCTGGAATGGAGCAAACTCCACAGCACAGCAGGACACATTTGGAAAGCCAGAGAACAGGGGACATTTATTCTAAATCTTCACTTACTATTATAAATTGTCATAGTCTGTGTAATTTAGAAAACGCTAATGAGAAGTTCTGTGAGTTCGGTGAAGCAAGTCAGAAAGATTCCTTAAAAGTATTTTCTATTCCTATAACCAGCAAAAAGAAAGAAGCGAGAAACCTTTGCAATTTTAAGCCTGTTCTCCAGCCCCACTCCTCCATTTCAGGTTAAAAAACAGCCTGCAGTATTCTAGACGTGTTTTCTTTCTTCTGCTGGAATTCATTAATTCTTTCCTTTGTAGCAGGCTTACAGGAATTTTTTCCCGTTTTTCACATGAGGTAGTTTCCACAATAGCCATAAAGCTATAAATATTTTTTTCAAATTATTTGCAAAATAAAAATACATATTGAAAAAAAAAAACCCAAAAAACCACCAATGACTAGGACTTAAAAACCACTTCAATAGCACAGGAACCAAGAAAATGAATAAGTCTGGTCTAATCTCTTTTCAGGAAAGAATTTGAATGCATAACTTTTCTCATCTGTCTAAATGTAATTTTACTGAATCAGACAAAGGTCACCCACAGAGAATTAAGCAGCTATTTTCATAGTGTAAAATCAGGCAGTTTATACTCAGGTCAAATTGTCTGCACACTGTTTAGTAGTTCTCCACTACTTAAAATGTAAAGTGGCTCTAATTAAGGATGTAAGTAAAATCTATTTAATTGCTTGCATATGAAAAAATGAAAATGCAAATAAATCTGAAATAAAGTTGTACTTATATAAAAAATAAATCCATTATTATAATACTGAATCTCAGTTCTACACTGCATTCCTATTTATTGTCTTATAAAGCATATTATTATCAAATGCCTGTATTTTTATTCATCTGCAGTTAGTGTGGCATTTTTCTTCCATACTGTTAAGTTATTTAATAATAAGCTCATACACAGGTATCTGTAATCATTTGAGATGTTTCTCCCTCTGTCTTGTCCAGAAGAGCCAAAGCCTCCCAGCAGTTCCCCTCCATGAGCCTCCTACTTCTACAGCCCAGGGTATTTGACATGGTGCTGGATGTTGACAGGTTTAAAAGTCAAAGGGGTGGGCATATAGCCAAAAAAACCCCGAAACACTTCATACATCTCCAAATTCAAACATAAAAGTCAGTTCCTCTGGAAGCTGTTTTATCACGCCCTAGGGGCCCATTTCAGGACCGTCTGAGCTGTCTTCTGGAAGCATTTGTCTCTGACCACACAAAGCTGCCTGAAAACACCAAGAGTATTTGTCCACTGGTTCAGTAAGGAAATAGTTCTCTTCCCTTGCAGCTGGTTTTAAAGGAAAGCACTCTCGTTTTGCCTGTGAACACCACAACTTTAGCACATTACTCATGCCTGCTCTGTTCAGATTCTCACAACGCACCCTCTGCTGCCTGTGCTTTCTGGCAGCTACTTGCCACCTCTCTATCTGGGATGGATATTTCAGCTCTCCTTAAAATTTGTAGTGAATAAAATAGATGAGAGAGAAAATCAGGTTTTATCTAACTCACCTCATCCAAGGTGTTGCACTGTTGTCTGACTCTCACCCAAGGAAATCCTCTCTCTTCCCTTTAAGAGTGACTTGGGAAGGGAGTCCACCAGAGCAGGAATGATTTGTGGAAGGAAACCTCTGGTGGAGGTTTTCATATGTCACACTATTTCTTTTGACAATTATTTCTTAAAAAAAAAAAAAACAAAAAACAAAAAAACCCCCAAAAGTTATAAAGCAGAGAAGACATAATTAAGTACAGAAATCCAACCCAATGAACTCTGTTGAACAAATTCAGGAGGAAGTGAACAGTTACCACAAACTTAAACACTTGCTTGCAGCACAGAGAGCAAAAATTATAGAAGAAAGGAAAGGGGAAGGGAAGGGAAGGGAAGGGAAGGGAAGGGAAGGGAAGGGAAGGGAAGGGAAGGGAAGGGAAGGGAAGGGAAGGGAAGGGAAGGGAAGGGAAGGGAAGGGAAAGGAAAGGAAAGGAAAGGAAAGGAAAGGAAAGGAAAGGAAAGGAAAGGAAAGGAAAGGAAAGGAAAGGAAAGGAAAGGAAAGGAAAGGAAAGGAAAGGAAAGGAAAGGAAAGGAAAGGAAAGGAAAGGAAAGGAAAGGAAAGGAAAGGAAAGGAAAGGAAAGGAAAGGAAAGGAAAGGAAAGGAAGTTTTTATATGATATTTCATGCAGAGTAAGCTAGAGCAGAATTTGACCTTTTATCAAGGTGTCCATTGTGAGCTGGGACAAAAGTAGATGCTGTAGATCATCTGTGCTTATTTTCTAATGTTGTGCATAGCAAAAATACTGTACAACTCTTAAGCTGGCACTGAAACATATTAGAGAGCGGAGCAGGCAGAGCAAGGTACTGGTATGAAACCTGAGCTGTGGTGAAACTGCGAAGGAAGGCACCTCTGTCACAGTCAAAAGTCAAAAGGTCAGTTCAGTTGCAGTTTGGCTCTTGTGACCAGGAAGACTTTAATATTTAAAATAGTGCATGAAAACTGCTGCAGAAAAGAGAAAGTACTTGGTTGGCTTAGCTGATTGCCACTGGTCTAATCAGTTAGTTATATAAAACAGTCTGTCTGCTTCTTTATCTATCTTGATATCTTTCCTTCTATTTATATTAAGAAAAATCCCAAAACCAGCAACAACAACAAGAAAAAAAAGGAAAAATAAATATTGGCTGCCTTATTCATATTGTTGAAAAGGGAAAATATGTTCAATTGAGCATTGGAAGACTCAGTATAATTGTCAGAGTCCTGTTTGGTAGGGCTTGGGGGGGAGTGGTAATCTTTTGTTTGCTTGTTTTAGGCTTTTGCCATTTGGCTTGTTTTCGTGGGGAGTTGGGGGTTTTGTTTGTTTGTGACCACCTTAATTTTCACTTTTAACTAAGTCCTGGTAAAACCCTTCGTAGAATTGTGGCATGGTTTGGGTTGGAAGGGATTTTAATGATCATCTTGTTCCAATCCCTGCCATGGTCAGGGACACACTCCACTAGACCAGGTTGCTCAGGGCTCCATCCAATCTGGCCTTGAGCACTGTGGATGGGGCAGCCACAGCTTCTCTGGATGTGCCTCACTATCCTCTGATAGTTCAGAGGATAATGATATCCCCTGTTCCAGTGCCTCACCATCTTCTGATTAAAAAATTTCTTCTTAACATGTAATCCAATTTTTCCTCTTTTAGTTTAAACATGCCCTCCCTTCTATTGCTATCTGCCAGTGCAAGTCTCTCTCCCTCTTTTTTTCAAAGCTCCCTTTAAGTAGTGGGTGGCTGCAATGAGGTCTCCTTTGAGACCTCCTCACTTATGCAGTGTTGCTCAAGGCTGCTGAGGGGCACCCTCTGCGTTGGTGGTTTGGCTCTGCTGTGTTTTTTACACACAATTGCTCTGAAAAGATGAAAGTAAAGCAATCAGAAGAGATGCAACCAACCACACTGTAACACTCTATATGAATATTTTTTCATATACAAAGTGCCTGGTGCAGTATTTTCTCATCTAATGTTTCCTCAGCATTGCCTGTTCTTTCTTTAGGTTCTTTTTTTTTGTCTTTAATAGCTCAGCTATTATCTTTTCAGATGTGGCCCATTAATTCCTCTGTATGAATTCATGCACAGTCAGCTCTCCCGTGCTAATGACCAGAGGGGAATAATGGGTAATGCCCACAGAGAAGGATATGTATTGTTTTAGCTGCTTCTTGATTTATTGTAATCTCTCTGTACATTTCTGCATTTTCATTTTTTACAGAATATCAGAAAAGAAAACATTTCAGAAGCCATCCAAGATAATGGCCCATTTCTGACCAGTGTGAAAACATGGGTATTCTGGGAAGTGGGAGGAGAGGGTGAGAACGGAAAAAAAGGTAATAAAATAATACTTATCTAATGCATTTATAATACCAGAACAAGGAATGCCCCAAGAGATCATCAGTAAACACATTAAAAACTAGGAAAAATAAAGTAATTTTGTGTATATCAGGTTTTAATGGCAGAACTTACAAGGACTGGGTATTATGGGTTGTGAAAGAGCATGAATTGACAAAAGCAAACAAAACAAGGAGGTACATTTATCTAACACTACTAAAAACACCACTAAAACTTCCAGCTCAAGAAACCCCTAAACTACTGCTTATCAGAAACTGTCATGACTAAATCTTTTCCTGTCATAACAAAATCCTTACACCCACTATCAAACATCAGCTAACACTCACTATCAGACCAGGTAGATCCTTGGTCTATCCAGTTATCCTCTTGAGATGCTGCTTCCTTAGCAGGCCAAATCAAAGATCTGCAGAGTACTGACCCTAAAATAAACTGGTCCATGAGCAAGCAAGAAAAAAACAAGATAAATCTGAAGTATTTAAGAAACTATTAAATTAAGAAATTAATTTAATAAAACACTATTAAAATAATTAAGAAACCATTAAAGATTTTCCCTCACATTTAATATATATTAAGGGTGGGTTTTCTGTTGTTTTGGTTCAAATTCTTTCCCTAAACAACATGGAAACACTATTTTTCGTTTTCATCCATCCATTGCTGAATATGTTACTATCCATTATTCAGGTTCTGTACCTGGGCTGTGCTGCAGGCCATCTGGGAAGGCAAAATACTCTGTTTTGTATATAGCTTGCAAAATGTTTTAACATCCTCGAAGTAAATTAATGAATACAGGCAATGTCATCATATGTTGAGGCTTCACATTTTTTAGTTTCTGACTCAACCATCATATTTATAAATAAATGTCACGAGTGACCATTTCAGAACTGAAGTGAAAGTTAAAAATTAATAATAGCTTCCTTGTCAGACAACACATAGACTGCCACAGACTGCAGACAAGCAAGTGAATACCTTTTTTCTTTTTTAAACCACGTCAAAAAATTGTTTAGTGCTCCCAAGGCTGGCAAAGCTTTGCCTAGTGAAAGCCATGAAATTGTTAGACCACTGGAGGAGGCTGCTGACAAAAAAGGTCCAGCTGCCTTTGTGAGTGACATATCAGGTTATTTTCTCTTTGAAAAGTATAGATTCAGATCTTACATATTTTCCTTTTATAGTTTCAGCCATCATAGTAATTTTCAGTTCTAACGGGCAACATGACTGAAACAGTTCAGTGTAACTTTTAAGAAGCATATTTGCAGAGGGTTTTAGTGGCAACTTCACTGACTTCAAAACTCTTCTCAGCATACAATTTTTTCAGGTTGTCATGAATTTAAGAGGATTCTTTGTTCATAATTTCCACATGCCTGGACTACTGCTTTATATGTAGCTGTCAAAACACATGTCAGGACCCAAGCTTTCTTTATGACACATTTTTTTCATGGACAGGCTTTTAGACAAATCAGTCCACTGAAGGTAAAAATATATTTGGCTAAAAATCTGTCTTCAGTAATGTTGGAGACATGCAAAGTAAACTACAGTTTATGCTGATTTGGGGTCCTTTGGTTGTTTTCTTTTGGGGGGGGAGGTGGTTTTCCGTGTATGTGTGATTTTATGTTTTTGTTACTAATTAAATCTGCAAATCAGTCTAATATTTAAGCTGATTAAAGAAGAGAGTGGCAAGAAAAACAAAGCAAACATTCAGGAAGATCTCTTTTTCAGGGGATATTGCATATATCAGGGAAACAAAGGAATCCTATTTAAAATTCAGACCAGCTAATTGTGAGATAAAGCCTGCCCTTCCCAAAGTTATTGTCTCTTCCTTATTTCACCAATGTAGCCAACAAAAGAAAGAACGTGTTGGAAAAGCATCTTCTGTATTCTGTCATCTGGTCAGAGGAGCATTCACTTCAGAGAAAGAAGACACAGATTTCCTCTTCCAGAGTTCAAACACTAAGCTATCACTGATTATAATCAGCTCCTTTACATCTAGATCAGTGGTGCACTTCTACACGTGTGCCTGGAGTGTGGAGCTGAATTGTTTTTCTCCAAATTCAGGTCAGATGAAATCCAGCCCAGCAGCATCTGCTCACCTGCATAAACGACCCCTTTAGATTGCCTATGTACAGCTGGGTTTCACTTCGTTCAGACACAGTAAATGTAATGTATAAGGTCTTAGGATGTGACTCAGTTGTTCAATGTACTTCACAGAACCACAGAAATAAAAAATGGTTTGTGTCAGAAGGGACCTTAGGGATCATCTCATTCCAAACCCCTGTCATGGGCAGGGACACCTTTCACTAGACTTCAGAGCCCCATCCAGCCTAGCCTCAAACACACCCCAGCACTGGGCATTGTCATAGTTTAAGCCCATCCAGCAGCCAACCCCACACAGCCACTCACCCACTCCCCCACCAGTGGGATCTGGGAGAGAATCAGAAGGGTAAAAGCTGGGAAATTCACAGGTTGAGATAAAGACAGTTTGATAGGGAAAGCAAAAGCCAGGCACACAAGCAAATTGAAATAAGGAATGAATTCCCTGCTTCCCAGGGGCAGGCAGGTGTTCTGCCACCTCCAGGAGAGCAGGGCTCCATCACACATAAAGGTGACTTGGGAAGACAAACACCATCACTGCAAATGTCTCCCCTTCCTCCTCCTTCTTTCCCCACTCCTCCCCACCCCAATCCCCATTATATATTGAGTTTTGGCCAGCTGTCCTGGCTGTGGCACTTCCTATCCTCCCCTGCACCTCCAATTTCCTTGATAGTGTGGCTGTACAAAAAGCAGAAAAGGCCTTGGCTCTGTGTAGGCCCTGCTCAGCAATAACAAAAACATCTTTGTATTATCAACCCTGTGCTCAGCACAAATCCAAAACACAGCCCCATACCAGCCACCACCCGGCCAAATCCAGCACATTACACTCCTTATTCCATGCAATTTACATCATGTCAGGTCCCACACTGTTCAATACAGCCCCATTAACCACCATCCCCTTCATACAGGCACATGGGCACCTACAACTTCTCTGGGCAACTTGTTCCAGTGCCTCACCACACACACAATAAAGAATTTGTTCCTAATATCTAAGTTAAATCTACCCTTTTTTAGTGTAAAGCCATGGCTCTTTGTCCTCTCACTACACAGCCTTGTCAAAAGTCCTTCAGTTTCTTTTTGAATTTGCCCAATGTATTTTAACTGTTCTCAAATGTAGAATGATATAATCATAAAAATTGTTTATATTGGAAAAGACCTCTAAGGTCACCAAGTCCAACCTTTCAACCTGGCACTGCCAGGTCCACCACTAAACCATGTATCCAGGTGCCACATCTAAATGTATTTCAAATACCCCTAGGAATGGTGATTCCCCCACTGCCCTGCGCAGTGCGTTCCAGTGCCTGACCATGCTTTCAGTGAAGAAATTTTTCCCAATATCCAATCTAAACCTCTCCTAGTTCAACTTAAGGCTATTTCTTCTTGTTCTGTCACTTGTTACCTGGGAGAAGAGACCTACCTCCACCTGGATACTTCCTCTTCTCAGGGAGTTATGCGGAGAAATTAAGTTTGCTCTGAGCCTCCTTTTCTCCAGCTAAACACACCCAGCTCCCTCAGCTCCTGATTAAAATTAAACTAGATTAAGTCTTACTATGTTTTCTCCCATTTTTATGTTCCAGGTCTTTACACTTTTTACACTGAAATTTGAGCAGACTCCACACCACTCCCAAGGCTGGTAGTGGAGCTTTGTGTTAAAACTTTATTTCTATAATCATCTGCAAGTTACAGGGTAATTCTTAGTGGGTATTTTTCTCTTCAATGTCCCCATTACATTTCAAAGAGGTGAAGGGGTTAAGTATACTTTCATGTAATTAATAATCAAACCTATTTTTTTCTATAACAAATTGTCTACATCGTAGAAGTGGGAGAACAGATAATTATTTATCAAAAAGATAATAAAGGCCAGGAAGAACACACTGAGCCATTCTAGTGACAAAGCAAATAATGCTGCTTAAATAATTTTCATTTATGAAGAAATCAGCTTTGGGAACATTTGAAAAAATAATTTATCTTCATGCAATTTCAAGTTTGTTAAGTGGGTCTCTTAATTGCAGGTTGAGAGGAGCACAAACTGTCTGTACTGATACCTAACTAGAGTCAGACATAATTAGCATTCAAAATCACTGCTTAAGGAGACTATATGTGTTTACAGGAATTGTTTATTTGTACTTCTCTGTCACATACTTTATGGGCCTCTGTGATGTGATGACTTTCAGCTGTTATTGCTTTCACTGGCATAGTGGCTATACTGGCATATGGAAATAGAAACTATTTTAAATCCACTTTAATTCAAAGCAAAAGAAAAAAAGAAAATGGAAAAACCCCACTAGTAAGTGAGAGAGGAAATTCTCCAATTCTGGTTGTTAGAAGCTGCAACTTACTGGAAAATATACTTTAGAAAAATACAAATTAGGAGGCTGGATATGGGGTCAATGAATAGTTATTTGATTTGTAATGGAATTCTTCTGGCCATTGTAAAGTTTAAAAAGTCACCAATACTTGAAAGAGCCTCCACAGAAGCTATATATGTGCACAGGTTTAGTGCCTAAAAAGTGAATCTGCTTCCTAAAAAACTTTCTCTAAAAGGGTAGACTGAGCTTATTTGGATTGACTGAGATTCTAGTTTGACTTGAATCTGTTCTGCTCGGTTCTTTTTTTAATACCTCAATAAGGTCAGAGCTCACCTGAGAATGTTACTCAAATTTCAGATGTTGAGGTTTTTTAAACATTGCATGCATAAGATCTTTGGCTACATCCGATTTCAATTTTGAAACTGGAGAAGTGACAGAGTAAAGCAAAATGAAATAGCAGAGCTTGCTCCTTGAAGTTGGCTTGAAAGTCTGTGACATGGTTTATGCCTTGGCTATTTATACCCCAAGGAAGCTTGCTTTTGAAAAAAGGAGTTATGGAAGGAATAAGGTGCTTGAACACAGCAATGTTGAAATGTGTGGAAAAACTGGGAGGTGAAGCCTTGAAGACCACAAGAAGCACTCATCAGAATCACAGAATATCTCAAGCTGAGACTTGAGGAACTCAAAAGGACCATAATATCTGACTTCTTGCTCCTTGCAGGACTGCCTAAAACCAAATCATATGACTAATAGTGTGTTTCAGGAAGTGTTTCTTTCCCTCCATGATACAGTTTGGATCATGCTCCAATATTCAGTTTAACTGGTTTACAGTGTCTGTATCCAAGCTAACAAATCCTGTGGCTTGGTTCTGGCCCCTCTGAGAAATCTGGGAGGGCTGAGTACATCTTTGCTTATAATATTCTGGATTCATCTTCAAGAAGGTTGTAGGATTGCTGGAAAAAATGGGAATAGACTGAGAAGTGTTGTGTATATTTCTGCACATTTTTCTGCCTTCAGTAAGCCCAACTACAGAGCCAACAGGAAGGGAGAAAGAATTAAAAAGATAATGAAACTAAAAAAACTGGTTAGGGAAAAAGGCAGGAAAATTCAAATACATGCAGAGAGGAAGAACTAATGAAGCATGTGCAGCTAAAGAAACTGGGTTAGAGAAAGTCTAGTATGAGCAAGCTAAGGAGAGAAGCAAATGGGATTACCCAAAGGAAGAAAAGTGGAAAATGCATGCTGTGAGTCAGGGAGGCATAAAGAAGGGTTAGATAAAGACCCATATGCAGAGACAACCACATACATCACCCTGAGGGGGCACGTTATCTGCAGACAGAGATTAAAACACCTCAAAGGTATGGGAAGAAAACTTCCTTGGCTTTCTCTCTCACAGGGAGCTTGGAAAAAAAGACCTGAAGAATGCTAATAAGATGATGGTGACTGAAATTCAGAAGCATAGCCAGGCTTAGAAAACATGTTTATACCATTTGACATTAATATCAGGCAAGTGTCTATGAAAGTGATAGAGAATACATGTATAACCCCATAAAATGACTTCTTCATGCTAGTGACTATCCCAGCTGGTGTATTTTTATCTAATTCCAGAGCTGGTTGTGGTGAGCACAGCTTTATATTTCTAATATACATTATACTACTGGGAAATAAAGCAGCCCTTGCTTAGATGCATAGCTGCAGATGGCACAAGTTTCAGTGCCATCCTTTAAATTACAGTAAAAACACAGGGAACTAGCTGCTGCACAAATAAATGCTAGCATAGATGGTCTCACGAGGCTCTGGGGATCAGTAGCAGCTTTTTAACCTCTGGGTAACATAGTTCAATACCAGTTCAAGAGAGTAATTGCAAAGGAAAAAAGCTCTGTGGCCTGCATGACTTAAATTGGTGGTTTCAGCCCACACCCCTGTAGAAGTGTTGCCATGGTCAGGAAACATCCACATTACAGCTGAACTGTCACAGGAGCGTGTTACCCATATGCTTTGGAAATAAAAATCCTAGAGATTTGTGAAAGGGGTTGTGGCAGTGGTGGCGGAGACCTCAGGGCCGGATTCTGACACATCTGTATTTTGAATTCCAGACACTCGTCTGGAATCAACTGCTCGTGTAACTGAGGTCAAAAAACACATGCAAAAGAGTTATTTGTTTCCCCCTGAGGTGAGAAATCTTCAAAGTACAGTTTATTACTATCTTAATGAAACCAGTCCCAATTGCTATTAAGTGGAAGTGAAAGATGCATTATGCTAATATTATAATTAAAGGACTTACTGCCTTTTATTTTTTTTTTTTTCTCTACGGATTTTTATGATTTGCACAATCTGACTGCAGCGTTCTTACATCTGATGAAATGGTTATATGGATAACAGCTCAACACATTGAAGACATATGTGGAACTGTAGGCACTTCACTTCTACTCCTGACATCTGTACCCCAGAGAGTTTTTAATTTAAATAGGACTCAACATGCCAGAGAAGACTTAAGGCGGTGTTGGCTGGTGAAGGATGTTGGAGATTCACAATGAACAGAGGAAGCGTGACTCTTAGCAGACTATATATGTATACCTTTACCATGATTTGGCTTTGAAGGTTCTAATGAAAAAAAAGTTAAAAAAAAAAAAAAAGAGGACAAGGATAGTTCTGTCACCAAATTCTACTTGTCTGCTTGAGAGAAGAGGCAAATCTGTGATTGCACTGTGCATATATTTACATTACATATCCTCTACTAACATTCCTCATCTGAATGATTTAGTGGATTTAGTGTAATCACTCTGTAACAAGAAAAAAGGAATTTGATAATGTTTTATTTGCACTGCAGAGCTGGCCTTAGACAGAAAAACAAACCCATATCTTGGCTGTGCTCTTGAATTACTGAAGAGATAAAATTTTATAGAATAAAAGGACGACATGTGGAAGAAATTTATCTCACAACCATTGAATTTGGGAACAAAGGAGAAAATCCTGTTGGAAGTAACATATCAGCAAAAGTATCAGTCGGCAAACAAAAAGGAACTTTCTTAATAAGTGCAGATTTCTGTAATAATTATAGACATGAAGGAGTTATGACTGAGGGAAGAATACTAACATACCCTGAATGGACTAATGAGAGAGAGGATTCCTGTGTCTCGCTGCCCCAGATCCTCCTCAGAATACCTTATGGTCTTATTTCTTCTTTCATAAGAGATGCCGAGTACCTTTACTTATTGTTACACTTTTCCATAACTGCTTCTCAAAATGCAGTTGAATGCAGCTTCAGCCATGAGTAGCTGGTTACCCACTCTGCACACTCCTTGAAATCAAGCCTCTTGTTGCTACTGGTCACTTTCCCAACCACTTCTTCCTAGGAGATTATGAGAAGGTGGCAAAAATATGGCTTTTTTTCATTCCTTGTACGTCTGTGTAGTTAGCAGAGATTAATAGTCATTCTTTGAACAATGAACAGGTTTTGTATCTATTTGGAGCAGGTGGAAGTACTCTTGAAATGCTCTAACTGCATTATTTTTTAAATTGAGCAAAGGTAATGAACCAAGCCAAGATGATCACCAAACTGCATACTTAAAGTATGAAATTTTTCTTTTCATGTTGTTCTTAACATGATGCACTTTATTTTTTTGAGCATTTATTTCTGTTTTTTAGAAATTAATTAAGAGAATCTGTTGATTTCTTTCAACATCTCTCACAGTTTTGCAACAAAACAGATTAATTCTATGCAGCTTCTCACTTCTCCAAGTCAGTGCTGTATGCATGGGATACCTGGTAATTACTGCAGGAAATGATTGCTATAAAATGACAACACTGCCTTTTTGTAATTTCTCATAGGTTTATCAATGTTTTCACCACAAGATTTAATGTAAGCAAATACCTTATCCAGAATGTCCAGCACTACATCTGACATGAAAGAAAAATCATCTCTGCTCAACAGTTCACAAATGCTGCACAGTAACAGCAAAGAAGTGACTTAATTCTAATTTTTGGTTGCTCTAGTATACCCTTTCATTTAGACAAGCTGAAGTTTTCAGAGCTATAATAGACAAACAGATATTTCAGTGACAGTTTGAGCAGCAAAGAATAATTTAGTACCCCAACCCCATTTGACATGAGATATACTTACCTTGTTCAGATTTTTAAGAGATTCATTCCATTAAAAAAAATAAACAAAAAAAACCCCAAACAAACAAACAAACAAACAAAACCCCCAAAACAAAACAAAAAAACCACCAAACCAACCAATTAAAAAAACCAACAAAACTGTTTCAGGTTTAATTGCTCTTCTGAGGGAGAGTTAAAAAAAAGGGGGGAAAAGGGGAGGACAGGGATATATAAAAGTCTTTATTCATACTAGGAAAGAAAAGACCAAAGTAAGGGGGAAAACAAAAAATTAGAAAACAAGAAAAGAGTTTGGGAAATGTTGGAACTTGCTTGAAATCATGTAGAAGAAACAGTGCAGGGATTTCTTGTAGCTGATTTCTCTCCTCTGTCTGAGCCAATCTTGTTTGCATATGACCTGCAAACCTCTGTAAAGAGAAAAGAATATAAATGGCAGAAAACATATTACAGCAAGAAAAATTAAATGAGGAGAGAAAACCCCCACATCACCATATTTCTGAAATCTCTCATTTGTGAGCCAGAAAGCTTTTCTAAGTGCTACTTTATGCTAGAATTTGTGCAGTGAACCTATGTGAAAATGGGAGAGCTCAATATAAAAGCTTTCACCAAACTGACAAAACGCTACGATCATTTGTTTAAAAGCCAGCCTGGGTTTCTGAGTGGCAACTGCTATATGCTGCAGACATTCCTCTACAATTCAAGACATACACATAGACCATGGCTGCAAAGACAGTCATCTGGCACGAGTGCCAGCACTCCCCTGTGACAAAATATACAGAGGGGAGCATGCTTGTGTTGCATCAGAATGACTGATGTAGCAAGTAAGCTCAGGAAGGAGGAAAAATAAATATGACAGTGGCAGCGAGATTATTATGATTAAATGAACAACTTTTTGGCTTGCCCTTTGTGTTGATGGATTGATAAAAGCCCTTCTGCTTTCCTCTGCAATATTGGAGAGCTTTTGTCACACTGCTTCTTACACATCCTCCAAAACCTTAGACCTTCTTTCTTGCAGATAATTGTTCTCTAATTCAACAGGGCTATTCATGGGCAGGAATCAGTACATTCTGGTACAGTAATAACATTAGAACCTTAAGTTCTGAACTTTTTGGGCACTTTTGTTACAAGTGCTGACTCTGGGTGTCTGCGAATGCAGCACAATGAAAGTCTGATTCAGTTCTAAGGTCAAGGAGAAAATGGAGGCACTTCAGTGCCTCTCCACTTGAGGGAACAATGCAAGCAATGGACCTGGATGTTTTCTGCAGCAGTTCACTATCTGATTGCTCATGCTTTAGTATTTATTCTGATTAGATTTTCTCTCAGAAAGATTCAAATTCACTAGTGAGATTTACTCCCTGGAGGGGTACAAACACCCTCACAAATCCTTTTTTGTTTCTTAACTCTGTGCTCAGGTATCAATGACTACAAATCCAGATACACACACACACACACAGAGTAAAGTGGTAGAAAGGTGTTTATTTTCATAATATATTCCTGCTGTTTGCAATCTGAAAGCATTTTGAACTAAAGAGCGGGATAAAGTTGTCTGAAAGAAACATTTAATTTTGCTTGAGATGGCTCTGTCATCCTGCATGGCATTCAGCTGCTGATCTTGCATCACACAGGTTCCATGTGGGTTGTGTGTTATGTCTTCCAGCACACACAGAGCTGGCCCATACTCTAGGCCATCTAATATGGAATAACAGGAATTGTGCATAGGGAAGCAACTAATGACCAATTTCCAGCTAGGTTGAATCATAAAATCATAGAATGGTTAAGGCTGCAAAAGACTTTGAGACCATCAAGCCCAATCATCAGCCCAGCACCACCATCATGTTCATCACTAAACCATGTGCTGTATACACACATTTTTAGCCCATCCAGGGATAGTCACTCCACCCCTTCCCTGGGCAGCTGGTTCCAATGCTTTACAACCCTTTCTGCTGTAATGTCTGAACTTCCCCTAGTGCAATTTTCTATTGTTCTGTCACTTGCTTATAGCCCTGTCTGCTTTGAAGAGGGTCAGGGGAATCTGTGCAATACAATATATATCACTCACTCTGTTGCAGGTTTATGCTGGGAAAGGTTTGGAGATTTTTTAATTTAAAGGTGTTATGAAGAATTCCACATTTCATACTAGGCACCAAGAAACCCAGGAGTCATTTTCAACTTTTCAACTCTACTAGGAACAAAGAAAATTTAACAGTCTACAGGCAAAATGTTTTATTATTCTGAAACTGGAATAAAACTAACAAGAGGTTTTTTTTCTGGATGAAAATAGAGCCATTGGTTTAATGGCAATGAAGAGATATTGAACTAGTTCCTGGCTGCTCTTTGCAATTTGTAGTACTTTAGAAGTCTTAAAAGAAATTTGACAGTGACAAATAGACATTTCTAAAATGTCAAGTAATTCTAAACACGAATTTTCATCTATTTATAGACTTACTCTGATATCTCAAATGTTACAGAGCTTCCTGTAGACAGTATTTAGCTTTCTATTAGGAATTTTCAGAATCTTAAATGCATTGACATATCCATGAAGATAATGTTCCTGTGACACATTTCACAAATAAATTATATAAAATTAATTCTTGGTAAATATTCTGAGTGAATTTTTCATACATTAAACCACTTTTTAGAGGAACTGTTCCTTAAAAAAGAAAGCTGCCACTTCTCTGAAAAATTCGGAAATCCCATATTGTCACATAAGGATTAACTGATAACACTACTGAAATAAATATACTCCCTTTTAATGGTAGTTGGATGGTCACAAAATAAATACAATGTATTACTGTAGTGGAAATTCAAAGTCAGCCAGTAAAAATCTTTCATTTCTCCTCAATTTCCTCTAATTTTAGCAATAGTGAAAATTTCTGGATTGTCAATTTTAGAAGCTAAAAAACCTGTTTACCTATAGGATGGGACTTTTGAGCTGGAGTAAATAAAAAGCTTTTCTTTTATACTCTAGCATACTTTAAAATTTTAATATCTCCATATTTATGTTCCTCCTAAATCTGTGTAGAAAACAGAAAACTCCAAATTTTTCGTTTCTTCGGTCAACAAAAGCAGTTCTTAAGTTCCTGTGCTCTGTTCTTTGTCTTGTTTCAGCCTGCCACAGAGATTTTTTATACTGAAACAGCACAAACCTTCCCTTTGCTACATATGCTCAATATTACAAAAGATGGAAAGGGGAAATAAGACTTAAAAAATGACATTAGCTTTAAATAACCTGAAACCCCATAAATCCTTAATTGGACCAAACCTGAATAAAACTGATTATCCTAATTGTACACTTTTGAAACATGGTACAAAGGCAGCATTGTGTCGTCATTGGGTTCCTCTTTGCCAGTGTTTTAATGACTTTATACATTAAAATTTCTAAATGGATCAATGCACCAATTTGTTTACAGGTTTCAGATGGGAGAAAAAAGTCAAAAAAAAAAAAAAAGAAATAAAACAACTCTTAGACTATCGTCCTTCCTCTTCACTGACTTGGAAAATTTCTAAAAATTGACTTTGTGATTTTAAAAATAAATGGTTTATATAGTTTGGGGACAAGCAAACCCACAGATTTCTAGGAGCTGACATGTAAGAATCTTGAACTGTCACCATAGCCAGGTTCTGCCAGATTCTTCAGAGTCTCTTCTTCTGGAAGTTACTAAACAATGATTTGTAATATGTAACTTGTCTATGAAAGGCTCTAAGCAATTTCCCATTTCATTCCTGTTGTGCTGTATTCTACGGTCCTTTGAAAATTCATGTTTCTTATAGTACGGCCAAATGATCCACACACAGCAGTTCTGGGAGCCAGACCCTGCTTTCCCAGTTTTTCACCTATAGGCCATAGAGATCAGCTGTGCCAGAACACTTTCCTCTGCACAGAGTTACATCTTCCCTTTTTCTCAGGTGGACAGAACAAACCTTGAATATGCAAGGTAAATCATAGGAGTGAGTTCCCATGAATAGCTCCTGAAAAATTATTTTCTTCTTATTTAGTAGAGTGGGCAACTTGATTTCCGAAACTCAATGAGTTATCTGAAATTGAACATTGTAAACTGCACTCCATCTTATTTGGATATATCAAAACATGCTTAGTCTTATAAGTGGATCCTGTTTAAACATCCTACTAGTCTTTTTCAGGATTATTACTTCTCCTCCAGCACAAACACTGAGTCTGACAGAATATCAAATTTGTCTGCCTGTTAATTTATTGATACTGGTTTGATTCACCTTACTTCGGGAATTATCTGTGTATTAATGCATTCTGTTCACCCAAATTCATTCCTGATATAGCTGCATTTATGTCACAGGCCATTAAATTTCACATTCTAGCCCTAGGCTCATTCATCTAGACTGTCAAGGCTATCCTGTAAAGAGATTTTTTACAGAATTGCCTTTTGAAAGAGCAACTTCTCTTGGTATCTTAACATAGTTTATCTTTTCAATGCTTTGTCTGTCCTGGCTTTACTCAAACAGGGACAAATCATGGCTGTGCTTAACTTTGATTCCTCTTTCTCTACCTAAAAAAATACTCTTTTAGGAACTTTGATTACTATTACTGTGGCAGGACAGTAATAGTAATCCCCCCTCTCTCATGGCTGGAGCATTTGGAAGAAGTAACTCAGGCCAGGTTAACAGCCCAGAGAGAAGTCAGAGAGCCCAGCAGGAGGACAGAGAGCCCAGCAGAAGGTCACCCCCGGGCTCCTGAGAGTCTGAGCCCAAGCCCCGAGTACACATCTTGGTATGAGAGCAAATGTGCAAAGAGATAAAAAGAAAATAAATATTGGTGACCAAAAGACATGGTTTTTATGTCTATGAAAGCCCACACGAATTATCACAAAGGCAGAAGTCTCTTACACACTCCTTGGGAATGTGTGAGAAGCTTTCTTCCTGAAGCTTGGACGCAAGTTCATGGTTACTTTTCCAGGAATTGAAGGAAAGGAATTCGATGTCTGCCGCTACAACAATTTAGTGGTAAGAAACATCCAATCCTAAGCTGTACTATTTCTTAGACAGCAGTAAGTGTAATGGTACCTTTAACCCAGCATGTATAATAGTAGTATCCCCTTTTTTGTCTCATCCCTGTGTAGTAATAGTTTGTTTTAAGTCTTATATCTGTTAGTTTTGTGTCTATTAATAAATAATTAATTTTATAATAGAGTAAATCAGCCATTATTAAAGAACCTGTGAATGAGATTGGGTTTTTGGGGTGCTGGACACCTCAATAACATGACTACCTGCTGCCAGAGGCCAGGGCAAAAGGCAGAGACTGATTTAAACCTACATCATCCATTCAGAACAATTACCTAATCTATTTAAATTCAAAATCTATAATTCACATGATTGATTGATGAATCTTACCGCTGCAAAGTATTTGTGTTAATATTACTTGCTCATGTGGTAACTTGAATCCTGAAATTGTGAAAGTTCAGTGCTTTTAAAAATTGAGTCCTATGCTAAAGTTGGTTATAAATAAATACTCACTCAGTACAAACAAGCCCTGCTTGTGGTAAACAGAGATTGTGTCAACATCTTCCCAGGAACAGAGCTGAGAGAGCTTCTTTCTGCACGAAGCTCTCTGTAGCAATGAAGAATAGATGCAAAAAAGTGCAAACACTAGTAAAATAATAAGAGTGAAGAAGGGCAAGTAAAGAAAAATAAGAATTCCTTGCGGTGAGGTAAGAATCAGAAGGCTGTTCAAATTTCTGTCACATACATTAATATCAGCAAAGATTTGCAGGTATTTGGGGCTCTCTCAAATGCAGCTGCGACATGTTAAATATTAAAACCAGAAATGAGGAGGAATAATAGAAATAACAGAATTTGTAAATAACAAACAAACTAAAATAAAATAGACATAACAACAAAAAGAAAACAGCGCTATCCCTAAGGTGATAACACGTTGCCATTCAATGAACATTGCCCTACCAAGAGGAATGAAAAGCTTAAAAAAGCCCCCAAAACCGACCTATTTTCTGTTGGAAATTTGTAGAAATGCTGGTGTGAAATCTGAGATTGGTGTTCAGATGACTCCAGCAAATGAAAAGGGTATATTTGGAATACCATCGGATCAGGAGTCACTCTGCCAGCAGCTGGTTGATTGCCTCATTCCGTTGCTGAAGCGCTGCTGCTCGAGGCTCTGTTAGCACTGTATCCATTCTATGTTCATCTCCCATTAGCACATGGAATTTCAAACTCTGTTCTCATTACTGCTCGTGTTTTCCTGGAAGTACTATTTCAAAATGAAAACGGAACAGGAAGGAAAGTTTTCTCTAAAGCACAGTGGACATTAAAATAACCAAAATCATGGTATGTTAGAGGAACAATTAAACAGAACCAGCAAAGACTATATACTTGTTAAAATATACTTGGAACTGAGATGGCTTCATGCAAGTTCCAAAGACAAACAAAAAGTTGTGGAATGAGGCTGACAAAAGGAGAGAAATGTTAAGTTTTAAATCAGTTTAGTAACGCAACAAATATAGGAGTGTTGACCTTAATGATGCATTTGGACACTTTACAGCATTCATGGAAAAGGTTACTAAAATTGCAATTTTCCTTCCTTGGATGATTTGTTTTGTAGATTAAAGTAGTGCCTAAATGCCAGAAGTGAGATCAAGATTTTGCACTGCTGAATGTCATGAAATAAAAGAAATGTTATAAAGCCAACCCTCCTCATAAAGAACTCTGAAGAGATTGTAAAAATGTTATGGAATGGTTTTCATAAATGAGAAGTTTTCTTGAACAAAAAACTTCAGGAAAATTTTTAATATAGCTCGGTGAAAAGGTAGGAATTCCACTGGAACTTTTTGATTTCTTTCAAAATTGTTTCTGCAAGTTTTATCTGATATACTATTGAGTATACAACTCCCTGACAGCTATTTTGGAGCAGGTTTGTGAACCTTGAAAGTTTCATGAAAAATAATGTAGGAGTGCTTTGTTAGTTATATTAGCTTGTAAGTCTTAAAAACAGAGCTCAACTGATGTGGTAATTCAGAGGACAAATACAAAGAACAGAGCAAATACCATAGGAAATAGTCACTATACTTTGCCATAATATAAACCCAAAGATATTCTAAGCAAACTCAACAAGAGGAAAGCTGAAAAAGTAATTAAAATAATTTTGTATATGATGGATGTGTTTTATGAAACTCAGTAGCAAAAATTATCACCACTTGCTGGACTTATGCTTTGCACTGATGTATGAATGTTCAATGCAAACACAATTATGAATTAAACTGGATTTTTATATTGCTAATGTTAGATTTCCTCTATTTCATTTGATAGTGGTAAGGGCTGGCCACGTGTTGACCAGGTTGGAACAGAAAGTGATACAGCTGTTAGCAAGGGTTGGAGTCTTGTTTGGCTTATTTTTCCCAGAAACCAGATCTGTACAAATTCTCTTCATTCCAAAGGGCATTTCTATACAAATTTCAAAACAGTACCACATTTCCTTCCGTTCAGGATATACAAAAGGGTACAGGTGAAAAAGCAGACATTTTACTATAATGTTGACACCCTTCTGGTACCCAGGTTTAAATAACATATTTATCTCCCTTCCATGAGACAGAGGGTACAACACTTTATGATTAGCTGGCCCTCACTGACTATATAGTGGAGACAGAGGAAGCTCCCTGAACCTAGCACCTGTGTTTAGCTACTGAAGCTTGACCTCTGGGTATTTTTGTTGAATTCCCAGCTGCTGTTCAGTAATCTCACAACAGCAATATCAAAGAAATCAGTTTTGGAAAGAAAGCAGATTTAGTTGCTATATTCTATGCTCTTGTGCCCTTGAGACCAGAGCATCACATAAATGGCATGTTAAGCTACATCTTAAAGGTGACCCAGAATGCAATCTGGCAGTAAAATAAAAACCTTCCTTGTAAAATAGAAGAAAAAGCTGGTACTGCAGGTCAAATTAAATAAGAGGAACTCCAAGGAATTGCTTGTGGTCTGGCTTTTTAGGCAGTATCTCAGGAAGTGACACTTTAAGGTCTGAAATTTGCATGAAATGTAGGCATGGGCTGGACTTCATTTTATTACTATTGGCTATTTCTTTTTGGCTTGCTGACCAGGAGCAGCTGCTGGGTTTAATTTAAATTTCCTACTTTATTTTTGGCAAGGATTCTTACATCTCTGAATGAATGCTTTTTTTCAAGGTTTTGATGTATTTATTATAAACAGAGAACAATAATAGATAATAACAATTGTCAGCTGAAAATATACAGTGAGTCCTGTGACTCAGTGACCTTTTGGTATTAGAAGCCACCCACTGCCATGAGTTATGTTAAAACTTTGCAGCTGGGTTGCAACAATAGCAGAAACATTTGCTGGACCCCCATCTTACCATCTCAGAGCAACCAATAAGCCCTTAATGCAGTGGGTGGGAGCTTATTCAACGTATTTCAAAAGAACTCCCTACTTGGATAAGGTCTGCTCTGGTGGGAAAAACTGTTGGAGGATTCCCTTGAGAAGGGCATTGGCTTTATTAAGACACACCAGTGGTTTGGCTGCTTTGTGAATCAAGTTATGCCTATAATAGACACCCATGTTTTTCTTTACTTTTTCATGGAAACATTATTCTTTCACAATTTTGGGTCTCAAACTATGCTACAATCAAGGGTAAGTAAAATAATTTTAAATACATCATGAGCAGAAGGTCCTGGCAGTGTATGCTTTTAAATGAGTCTGGAATATGAAAGGAAAACAAACTCAGATCAAAAATCTTATAGCATAGATGAATATTGAAAGCTTCTAGCTGTGAACAAAAAAATTACACATTTTATTGTCTCTTGATAGGTGACTCAAGGATGCTGAGTTACAATTAATGCTTCAAAAACCTGAGGTGTAAACAAGGCATGTGCCATCAGTGTTGTGCATAGAGCATAAAGCATTTTCAGGAGAAAAATAGACCACATTTATATAGAGATCCAGTGGTTTAAAGTTTTCTTTATCAGAGTAATGCTATGGAAGACATGGAAGTGTTTGCTTTTCTAAGAGTACAGCTTGTCTTTTCTCTTCAGGGCCTGCAGTTTTTATGCCACAACATGGGGAAGCTGTTGTTCAAGATGTCAGGACTTAAATACTGCAAATGTGTTCAATCACAATTCAAATGAGTCCCATTTTAGGACAAATCACTTAGAATTTGGAAATAAAAACTATGACATTTTTGTCTGATTCTTGTAGTAGAAGCTTTTAGTTCCTAAGACCGACTGTCAAAACACCCACTTTTGCCCCACATCATGTGTCCAACTTAGCACATTTAATACACTTAATCCTACTTAATCCCACTTAAATGTCTTTTTCTCACATGCTGGTATTGCATGGCAATTTGGTGCTGTTTTACTCTACACTGCTTGGCATTTTTGTATGAAAGATGCAATACGGGAGCTGCTCCTGAAGTCTCTGTTAGAGTTTGAAAAGGCTTGGATGATGGCTGCTAAGGTTAATAACCACTTACTGCAATTGTCACACAGCAAACAGACAGAAACTGCAAGGTTACCTGGGCCAGGATCAAGTGGGGACTCCCTGAAGTGCATTGACAGACTGGATGGATGGGATTCAACTCCAGATTGTAGGGGTGGGGTTTAGTTCAAGACATCTAAAATCTACCCAGCTCAACCTGAAATATGTGGTTTGAGCTGATTCTCACCACCTCTTCTGTTTCTCTTCATATTACATCCACCTCTTGCTGTATGAAAGGCCATTCAAAGGCTAATCAGAGGCAAGAAGTTCTTATTTCCTGTAACCAGCAGGATTGCTACAATTTTGAGCGTTATGTAAACAAGCCATAATGGGTTTTTCCTCAAAAAGGTGTTAGCCTCCAGCAAGGAGAAAAAGAAACTGGTATTCCAGCACAATCAAGCTCCTTGCTCTTGCAACCTGTGCTGCATCATTATCCTCCCATCAATTTCAAATTAATAGTGCTTACTTTGGATAATGGTGACTGGGGGGAAAGAGACGTAACTAATTAAAACTAACCACACCAAACGCCAATTTCTCTCAAAAACTTTTTATTCTAAATGCCTGGGCAAAATTAATGAGTGAAAATGACTAAAGGAAGACTTCTCGTTTACCTTATTTCTGGATGGAGAGAAAATGACTGAGTTTCCCTGGAAGTTTACCTAGTAAATTAGAACAATTGGGCAGTAAGTAGATCCAAGTGCTTTGGCTCTTGGGTTAATTTAAAGCAATGGATGTGTTCCTGCCTCTGAAACATGCAGCCACGTATTCCAAGTGTTTTGTCTGCTGCTGTAACACCACTTAAAGAAACAAAGTATGCTAAAATATTAAGCTTCAAAAATTTCTCTCAAGTGTTATTACTTGAGAATAAAGAGCTTGATCTTAATTGCACTGTCTAATTTTACACCTTTTAAGGGTGTTAGACTCATGACTAAGATGACTTCAGACAAGGCTGGGATGTCCTTATTAGCACACCATGTGTGACACCGAGAGATGGTGGCCTGGGATGTCTGTATTTTTGGGAGACACCAAGAACTATGAACATAGTCTGGTCTGGACATTGACCTTGTACTGCCACAAACCCATGAGCTCTCCACATTTATTTCTGTGCTGCTCTGAAACACAAGTCACTTAAACATGTCATATCCTGCCTTATTCTTGTCTTAATCTAGGTGCCTGGATCTGAGCTTGCAATGCAGGTGATACTTGAGACATAACTGGACACAAGGAGTACATGGAATATGCCTGGGACTCTCTGGCTGGCTGGCCAGCCATGAAAGTCTGTTTTCTACTATAGTGGCTGATGAACTTCCTTAGTCTCCAAAAAGGGCAACAAACTGTGCATTGGAAACAGTCCTCAACTTGTTCTAACTTCTCTACCATGGTGAGGTGTTTCTGACCATGCTGCCATGAGCAGAAAATATTCTAGGGAGTGCTGATAGCAATCTAATTATCATTAAGATCTATCCCTTTCTATCAGATTTGAATAACACTAAATATTGCTCTCAGACATGAGTGGTGTAGGGGCTCAAAAGACAGAAAGTCCAAGAAAACTAATGAATGAATCTCTCCTTATTAGGAAATAAAGTGAATTAAATATTTTGTAAACTGTATACTATTACACATTATTTTTCCACTAACCAAATCTGCAGTTGCTCCACTGATCTCATGAAAAACAAGTAGAGTAATATAAAATGTAAATTAAAGGGAGGCTATTAAAGAAATTGAGCTCCCTAAATGCTAATTGCAACAAAAAAGAAAATTAAAAGTTTAACAAGAGGGCAATAAAAGAAGGAATTTAAATATTCTAAGTGTATTCAGATATAAGACTTAATTGGTGCTGAGCAAGTTTAAGTTAGGAAGCTAACAAGATAAACACTTCTGATGACAGAAAATTAATGTTGTGTCTCAGCAAAGACTACTGTATTTGATATTTTATACTTTATTCATGTTATATGACAATTTAATTAAACATTCAAGTAATCCAGTCAAATAATTTCCTAGTGAAATAAACCAAGAATGATCAACTCCCTTTTCCATAAAGGATCGATGCAGTATGACACCTGATTTATGCTTTATGACTCTGAAGTCTTAAATTTTATGTCAAAATTAATGAGACAAAATAGATTTCCAAGGGCTGTTATTTTCACCATCACACATGCATAGTAAGTCAATTGCTGGAAAGAAGCTATAATAGAGAAACTTCCATGCTTCTTGTCATAGGATTACTTTCTAATACTTTAATAAAAGCATATTACTAAATCTCAGTGGACGGGGGAAAAGAAAGGCTTTTTGTCCGGATCTGTTTGTTAGGAATAATTTTGGAATGTTTTGAGTGATACTTTAATGTTTTGCAATCTGTTGCCTTTTACAGGAGTTAAAAAGAAAAAACTGCCAAGACAGGTCATGTGGCTCTGAACCAGTTTATTTGAATCAGTATAAACATTCTTTCTACTGAATTCTATTAGAATATTAATAATTTTTTTAAATTGCCTTAATTTGTGTGTGCTGCTTTTAAAGTCTCAATTAAGTGTTGTTTCTTTTTTAAATTGGACACAGTTTCAGGATTGGGCTGTCACATGACTTGAGGCAGGTAGAACATTTGTGCATTTATTTTATGCATATTTTGTTTCCCTGTGGCCGTGCATGCCTGTGGTCTGACAGAAGTTGAGGAAGGCTTAAACTGCTGCTGAGACTGACCAGGCTTCTCATGAAGAGCATCCCCGTGAGTTTCTGGTGTTTTTCCCCCCCAGGTAGAGCTGACCAAAGTTGAGGAAAGGCAAACAGGGAGATTGCCTTGCCCAGCCTCAGAATAGGGCAATGACAAGTGTGTCTCCTTTATGGACGTCTTTTGTTGGATGAGTTCTTCAAGAAGGCCCTAAAAGTGTCGGCCTGAGGGAAGCAGATAATTTGTAAGACTGAAATGTTTTGCAAACATTGGGAAGGCTGTTCTGCAACTAGACATGTCTAGTTTTATGTGCCCAGTGTTTCTTCTTGATGGCCTACATTTGTATTTTGATTTTTTAAAGTAGAACATGAGCAAATCCTTTAGTGACAGTAACATTTGAAATCTCCATTTTCTACTTCTAGCAAGACCATGTGTAGTCTTAAATTCTTTTATAAAGTACTATAATTAATAATTTACTTTTTTATTTATTGAGAAAAGAAAAAATTTTCTTCCAATAAAATGTACCAATATTTAAAAATGTTGAAAGAACATTAAAAATGCCTCAATGTATTTCTCTGTCAAAGGGTAATTAAAAAACCATTTTCCTGCATGATTCAGCAAGAGAGATCTCTATTAAAGAGCACAGATAGTTCTTCAAGATTGACAACAACAAACAAATGAATTTACAGTGTAGAATACATATCTGTGTGCATTAGCACACAGATGCAACACTTCACCTTGTGCTATTTTAACACTCTCTCACAATTTTCTTTCTTATTTCCTTAGTTTTTTTTCTTGTTTCACATTAAAAGGCCTCCAAAGGCTTCCTAAATGTTCTGTTGATGACAAGCTTCTTTATCCTTAATCAAACATTAAAAATATATTTAACCTGTGGACAGTGGACCTTGGCTGGCTACCAGAAGTCAACCCAGATGTTTTCTCACTCCCCCTCATCAACAGGACAGAGGTAGAAAATAAGATGGAAAAGCTCATTGATTGAGAAAAAGACATCGAATACTCTAACATTTTGTCATCTTAAAGCAATCTGATAGAGATTAAGTGATAGAGAAGGTCATATTGAATTTTTTAAAATGACAGAATTTCCATATAATACAGTCTTTGAAGAATATCCATCTAGAGGAAGCTGTGTATCAAGGTACTAAATATTTAACCTTTTAAAATCCTTTCTTTTGGATGAAGGCTGAAACTAATTTATGGTTATATCTGAAGAGTATTTAAAATGCTGAAGATGTGAATATATGATGACCATAAATTGTTTCCTGAAATAAATGACCCAGTAGTTTGCAGGAGAGGAGCTCAGTAGCAGAGATATTCTAGCTCAGCAAGAATAATAGATCACAGAATTTTACTGAAAAATAAAACCATGGAGAAAATGTATCTGATAAAGTCTCTTTCACTCCACAAAGTGGCTTTTAGAAAACCCTAGGCAGACACAGCAGGATTGGTGAATGTCTGTAACAAGGGTGTCCCTGATGAGTCGATGAGGAGTGATGGAACAGTCAAGTCTGTTGGCTGAAGGATGCACTTTCAGACCTAGAAGTACATAAGAAGGTACAGACCATCAGGTATTGATGAAAAACACCTAAGGCTACAAAGTAGTGATGGTAGGGGAGTTGTGAGCTATAAAAAGACAGTAATTTCCACTGTTGGCACTGACAGAAGGCAGGAAAACCTGAGGAAAAAAGGAAATTGTGCATGTAAGTTAACCTTTCCTCTTTGCTACTTCTCTTGTGTGAAATACATTGATCATCTCAGATTATTGTTGCATGGATTGTAGGATGCCAAGAGAAATGACATCTGCACATTTAAATACTGAAGTAACTAATCAGTGACTCATCCAAAGACTGGTAAACATAAGGAATGGGTACAGCATAGATGGTAAACCTTCAAAAGCAGCAGCTTTCTTTTTGAAGAGTAAAGATTAAAAGTAGAACTGAGGAAGTAATTTGTAACAAATAATTTCTGAACATTTTCCTTCATTCTTCTGGCCAAAAAGCAATTGACAAATTTTTTAGGCCTCTTGTTAGCTCTCCAGCAAGAATACTGCCCTTGGTTCACCTATAGCTGGTGAATAATTAGTTGCCAGAGCTCTCCAATTCTGCTGTCTTTGCTGGTGAAACTTCATGGTAAGGCAATTTGTTGCTGTGAAGAAACGACAGCTTCCTCTATCAGAAATGTGCAGGTCAAGCAGCAGGCTCAGGCCATTTGGAAATGGGGTCAGAGAAAGTGACAGCTCATCCTTTGCATGAAGTCAGCACATTTCTACAGAGAGCAAGACACTTGAATCTACCTCACAGCCCAGAGAAGTGCTCTTCTGCCTCTCTACCTACCAAAGCATACACTCATCAGGACAGCAGAAAGACGTGACATAGATTTTGAAGCCCTCCAGCCAAAAATATCTATCTCATAAAAAAGATAAAGAAATCATGTACCTGGCTAAGCCAAGGAGGCAGAGATTTTTTACCTTGGTTTCTGCTCAATGCGAAAAGGCACAACTGTATATTCAGGATCCAGTGTGGAACAAGAGCCTTTTTCACTCTCTTAAAGACAGAAGAAAATGATGTGGGGACTGGAACCGAATTTCTCTCTTCCTACACCATTTTCTTAACCACCAGGCCCTACTTCTGCAAAATGGAAGGTTTTGATTCAACACTTCTGTCCCCACCCTCAGACACATAGTCCAGTGATTAGGCTGTATTTCTCTGAAAAGGGAAACACAATAAAGGCAGTAAGAATTGAGTTTGAAAAGGGGGAGCATGATTTGTCCATCCATTGAAGATGAAGCTCGTACTTTCTTATCTACCTGACAGTGAGGATTTACTCATGTAACCCAGCTTTGAACTTCACAGGTAGGTAAAATTGTATTCTTTGGTGGTGTGAATTGCCACTGTTTTATTCAAAATTTAATCTTTTTGTTACACTTGTTGAAGGCAGGTATTTGATTACCTGATTATATTGGCTCATCTCCTTACAAAGGTGAACCTGTGAGATCTTGGCTCTCAGCAGGCCAGACCAAGCACCAAGCTGTTTTACTGCCTGTGGTTTTATCAATTAATGGGAAATTTGCCACAGACTTCAAAGCCAATAGATTGGAGCCCTGTTTCTGTATGCTATAATCATTCCCTCTAACTGAGGTCTTAGGAGGTAGGTAGATGTAAAAAGGAAGAAAAAAGATTAAAAATATCTAAAATTTTCCTTAGCGAATTATAAACTGTTACACTTATGACACTACTTTATTTAGGTATATTTTTATCTATGTTTTTCCATAAAAACTTAAAACACCATTAAATTTCTTATTCTGATAATATTTTCTTTTCTTTTTTATATTTATTTTGTGTTTATAGAAATATAAATATCTCTGTGGATAAATTAAAATTCTGTCCAATCAGTGAAAACCTAATCAAATATGAGATTTTCTTTTTTTTCACTGAGCAGCAGAATGACTCAGGAAGTATCAGATATAAAATAATGTAACAACTAAATTCACTCTTTTCTCCTCGAAAATAGAGCCGGAGCAGCTTGCCCCAAGGGTACTTAAAATTTTGCAGTTTCATGGTTTTGAGCTGAGTAAAGACCTTCAACTCTTAAATAATGAGCTTCTTCTCTCTAAATTTGTGTGAAAAGTAAAGGTCTTTGTGTCTTACAAATGTAAAAAAAATACATTAATTCGATTGCAGTGATAAGGGGATAAAACCAGTGAAAACAAATCCACACCTTTTTTCCTTCACCCTCGTGCAATGAATCAATGACTTGGAGTTGTGGTCTGATGGCCCAGATAACTGAAATAGTTTAATCAATGTAACAGCACAGATTGTGTTGAAAAGTATCCACAATCACAGATCCCCACAACGACATCGGATACTTTAAATCTCCAATAGCCCAGCAGCCCAGAGAGGCAGATTAGGGCTCTGCTGTGCATTTTTTGTGCACTTGGATTGGTAACCCATCTCCTGCTGGCACTGAAAGCCTGTTGCCTGTGGCATGACTATGAGCTTGTGTGCAAACAGGTTCGGCACATTTTTAAATCCTTAAATTTTCTAATTCCCTACTGGATTGTGTTGTTTGAAGGGCATGGTGGTGTCCTTTAGGATTCTTAAGCCAAGTGCAATGTCTCTGTTTATGCTCCCCTAAATCAGCTGTGCTCAGTGAGCAGAATAGTCTTTCATAGAATCACAGGATCATTAAGGTTGGAAAAGACTTCTAAGATCCTCCACTCCAACTCTTAACACCTCATTGACAAGTCCACCACTAAATCATGTCCTGAAGCACCACATCTACAGTCTTATAAATCCTTCCTACATGGTGGTTCTACCACTTCCCTGGGCAGCCTGTTATGCTTGGCCAGCCTTTCAGTGAAGAAAATTTTCCCAGTAACTAATCTAAACCTCCCCTGCTGCAACTTGAAGCAGTTTCCTCTTGTCCTAAAGATGCTTCTTGCTTGAAAATGGGCAATGTGTGCTCATGACAGCCAAGAACAATGACATATTCTGGTCTGTTTTCCTATTTTTCCTTAGAACCAGCTCTCTCCGGAAAAGTATGTTAGGCAAAATGTCACTTGTGGACACTGCTGCAGTAGGAGCTACTGTCCTTCCAGAACTTCAGGCCTAATTGTCCCACTCATCATTCCTCCAAAGAGTCAGTCTTGAGCTGTAGTGTGGGAAAAGTAGTGACGTGATGGCAGCTCTGCATCTCTGACAGTACCTCCTTCCTAGGAAATTGCCTGCATTACCTTTGCTGAAAGCCACTGAAGGAGGAAATCCCAGGGATTTCCTTTCATCTTTTTGGTATTCTTGTATAAATGGACAAGTCCTGTTTGGCTCCTGTGGTTCTTGTGGTTCTTTTTCCCACTCTGACTTCAGTGTGAGTTTTACTTGAGGAAGGCTTGAATAATAGTAATAGGGAAAGAGAAAGGGAAAAGAAAGAGGAAAAAAGGGAGAGAGATGGAGCAAAAGGGAGAGGGAGATGGGAAAAAAGGAAAAAAAAGGAAAAAAAAATATAGATAAATATAGAGCAAAAGAAAAATTAAAAGAGAGTGAAAAAGGAAAAAAACCCAAAGTTTCTACCTTCTGATAGCGATGCTAATTTTAAAACATGGTTTATGCAGTAGTACCTGTCAAATGATTTCGCTGGAACACATCCTAACAATGCTCCAGAGGAACAAGGCATGCAAAATTTGTCTTACTGATGCTCATCACAAATTAAAGTAGCCAGGACATCAGTCACAGTGCACATTCGTTTTCATGGTTGCCTGACAAGATTTGGTGGGGGAAACACAATTCAAATAGTACTTTAATCCTGTCTAGTTACCTTTTTGAGTTCAACCCTCCTGGGTGCTTTGCATTCTGTGTATTCTGATTCTTTTCCTTGATACACTTATTCTTGTGTTCAACTTTAAATGTATAAGAAGTCCCAGCAGTTCAAGCTAAATGTGTGTTCAAATGTTGCATTAAAGCTGTGGTGCTCTGCACTTAGGATAAAAGCTCTTCAGAGGATCTTGAAATCCTTCTGGAGCTTTATTTAATTGATCTTTATGATATTTCTGCAACAAATGCAATATTGTTCTGCTTCTTAGGACACTAAACTGAGCTATGAAAGGTAAAAGTCATGGTCCATCTGGGTAAGTGTAAAGAAAGGAATTAAAATGTTTAAACTACCAGTGTCATGGTATATGTACTAAACAACCTTAGCCATGAAAATGCCATTGTACATTACTTCTCTAACCCTGAAGTTTAGTAAATATTACTTTGTCATTGTCAGTAACAGACTAGAGTTTCACAGAATCTCAACATCATTTAGGTTGGAAAAGGTAAGACCCTTCACTTACAGTAGGTTCAATACTAACATGGAGCAGAAAATCACAGAAGAAAAAAGCAGATGTAAAGCACCAGTAAACGTATAAAATGTTCTATGTACTTTTTCCTGTCTTATTTTGGTCTAGACTAGTAACAATTCTTTGAGTAGGCTGTTAAGATTTCAATTACACATTCATGATTTTACATAGAAGCTGTTTCCTTTTGCCCACAACAGGGTTTTGAATACAATATTTTTATACCTTTGCATAGCAGAAAATATATAGGGTCTATAAATGATGGGGGTTTTTTTCAGTTTTTCTCTTTCAACAGGCAACAAATGCAGCAATCAAAACAAACATTAATGGATAATTGCTATATTTTGAAAGTATAAGAAAATAACAGGAATTTAAAATATAGTGTCTAATTTTGCATAAATTTGCATATATTTACTTTAAAAATGTAAATCTCTAGTCTGACTCCACTAAGGATTTTTTTTTTTAAAGTCTATTCAAATTAAACAGACTGCTTGGCTGACCAACTGAAATGTTCTTTGTCTTCTTCTGTTCTGAGACAATCCTTATCACTGATTTTGTCATTGTTCTTTTGTTTTGTGGTTTTTTGGGGTATAGTAAGTGATCCAAAATCATTTGGTTCTGTTCTAATTCCTGGTTTACAGTCTTATTTAGTTCTAGATGTGATGTAGCAAATGGCTTAAAGTAACACAAATCTGAATGATAAGTTGCTGCTCTGCATGGGCTGAGCAAGAGAGAAGTGACTTTCATTTGACTAAGACAGACTTCACCAGAGTAAACCAAGTTGCATTAAAGTGGGCATTTAAGGTCTTTAGCAGTGCTCTGGGATACTAAAGACACCTGCACTCAGATTGAAAATTATACGTAGATCTTAGGAAAGTCAAATTCTTCTCCATTCCCACAATGCTTAAAATGACAGCAAACACTCTTGTGGAGGAAACCTTACCTTGTTGAGCATAAAATAAATGCTTTGAGCTGGTTGTCTGTAAGCTTTTATTGGTTGTTATAGGAAAATATATTGTAAAAGACTCTCTGTTGAAAAGAAAGGAGGGGTTTTTTTCCTAAAGTAGGGACCTACAATAGGCCAAATGCCTTGCTGGTGAAAACATCCGTCTTCCGCCACAAGGTATAGCAGTGATCTAGTACAGCTCATAAAATCCTGCTGATACCATGCATTCCCTGAGATGAATACTGAGATACCAAATTATGTAAAATTCTTCAATGCCTTTTGTTTTGTTTTGTGTTCATTAGTTTGTTGGAAATACCTAATGACAAGAACTTCACTGAATTATGTGAAATGATACTTTGCTTCGCTAGTGGATTTGCAGGCTTGTAGTTTGACTGCACATAATTTAGGGTCCCATACGCTGCACACTGTTCTCAAAGCTGAATAGATCTATTGATTTGTTCAAGAGCAGTACTGCAGATCATCAGCTCCATAGTATTGTATTCTTATTCACTTCATCCTGAAATGCACAGCCTTTGTCATTGATGACAAAGAGAGTTGGGCAGAAATGTTTCCATAAGTGATACCTTGCGGATAACTGGTACTTCTGAAAAAATATATGCATCTAGGTTGTTTACATCGCTTGGTTTTAGTAACAACATATATTTTCACAGTCCCTTTCCCCAGAAAAGTATTACATTGAGAATATTTGGTATAAAACTATTGTTGACTTATGAGACATGACATAGAAAGTCTAAAACGAATCTGAAGTTTAAGTTAGGAGTTAAACTCCTCATTAAGACAGGTGAATGCTGGTGTCCTCATACGCCATCCATACCCAATTTCCCCATTTTTTTTCAATGGGATTTTGAGTACTTTGAGACTAGAGAGAAAATTATTTGAAATTTAACTTACTGACAAGACAGCTGAATGTTCCTCTGAACTCCTGTATTTCTGCTCAAGGGATTCAGTTCAGCTTTCTGTCAACAGACACCTATTGCTACTTAGGATACTTTAGGGTATTCATGATCCATATCCATGGCTGTGGCAGATATAACACAGGAGACCTATTAAATGCACACATTTCTAGTATGGGTGGCCCATATGCAAAATACAGGAATCATGTGAAAGGTTGATAAATTAGATAAGAGTAGTAAAAGGAAGAGTGTGCCAGGTTGAAGCTGTGAGAAAAATTATTTCTTGGCAAGTTTTTGGTAAGAAGAACTTTATTTCAAGGTGTGTGTGAAAAACAAGTGAAATTGTGAGACCCTTACACCAGTGTACGGTTGTGGGAATCCATTTTGGATGACAATTTAGGGACAATTTCAGCTCTGCTTTCTCTTCCCCTCCAGACTGCCTCACTGTCCCCCTCACCAAGTTTTTCGGAGGCTAGTATATGTCTGCTGCACTGAGCAGAAATTTTGCACCCCAAGAAACCTTTTCTGGTATTAATTTTATTGATAATTTGATTTTATAAAGTCTCTCTGCTGCAATAAGTATATGATTTCAAAGCAGCGAAAAAAGATGTTTCATTAAATCATTCTCAAGCATCCTAGTTAGGTCTTGCTTTTGAAATTGCATTGTCTATACTCTCTGAGAAAATATTACATTTCTGCTGTGAGGTATAATTATCTTCAAAGCCACTTAAGACCTGTGGAAAAAAAGAAAAGGTCATAGTAAAAATCTTTGTGACATGGACTGGGGATCCAAGTACTCTTGCAGTATGGTTTTCAGACTTTTGTACCTGGAAAAAGAATAGAAAAAAAATTTAAGAAAAAAAAAAGGAAGCAACCCAAAAACTTCTAAGAGAACCTCATTAATTAAAAGGGCTGTCTTATAGTGATCATGAGCTTGGACTTTACTAGCTAATTGCATGTGAATCTTATCTTGTCCTTGATCCATATTCTTTCTGAGTTCAGGAAACCTCAATGGCAGTTTTTGTCTTTATTGCCTAACCGGGAAAGACCATTTTCATCTACTTGGGCTTTGCATCAAGGCAATTGAATCTGTATCGGGAGAGGTTTAGGTTGGATATCAGGAAAAGGTCTTTCACCCAGAGGGTGGTTGGGCACTGGAAAAGGCTGCCCAGGGAAGTGGTCATGGCACCGAGCCTGACAGAATTAAAAAAGCATTTGGACAACATTCCCAGGTACATGGTGGAATCCTTGAGGTTGTCCTGTGCAAGGTCAGGACTTAGATTTGATGACCCTTGTGGGTCCCCTCCAACTCAGGATATTCTATGATTCTGCGAAATTACTGAGTTACCTTTTGAGGCAGTATGGTGTTTCATTTCTACCTACCCTTAAAAGAATTTTACATGTTTATTGTTGATACTTCATGATTCAGTCCTGAAAACCATTATTATTTTTCTTATTCTACTTGATGCTATGTGTTCTCCAGTTTGGAGTGTGAAGCATTTTGCCTCTAGTCCTTTTTTCTCAGGCGTGGATTACATCTACACTTATTGAGGGTTTAATACAGTAGAAATTAGGTACTCACTGCTGGTACAAATACCATCTTGCATTGCTGTGTTTTGTTCTCCTAATGAAACAGGAGGTCTTTGAAGTGTTCTAAAAGCAGGAAGAGGAAGAATGACACAGAGAAAATATTTCTTTAGTTATTGTCACCACGGTAAAAGACTGCAAAAGCTCAGACTTACAGACATAGTTACAACTTCTGCTACAGCAGGATCTTACCAGAAGATCCAGTTGAAAGAGGTGAGTTCTACTGTGTGGCTCTTGGACAAACATTAAGTGGAAGACAGCACAGAAATGAGGGAATTGAATATTTATTTTTAACAAATTGGGAGTAAAACCTTATGGAATTAGTGTTCAGCTATAAAAGATCATGGAATGGGTCAAAAGAGGAAGAACATGGAATGGAAAGCATTGCAATGGACTTTAAGCTTTGGAAGGGGCTGCCCAGGGAGGTGGGGGAGTCAGCATCCCTGAAGGAATTGAGGAAACAACTGGACTTGGGACTTAATGCTGTGGTTTAGTTGACGAGGTGGTGATTGGACTTGATGATCTTAGAGGTCTTTTCCAGCCTTAATAATTCTGTGTTTCTATGATTCTGTGAATGGAAAAAAACTGTGAAGTTTCACTGAATGCTCACTGACCATTTCTGGATTTTCCAAACCACACAGGCAACTCTAACCTCAGCATGTGCTGTCCATTATTGAACTGAACACTGCCTTACCGAGAATGTAAAATGTATTTTGAAGCAATACACACAAAGTTCAAATATTTTCTTATGGCATATTGACTTAACATTACAAAAAATGATCTAAGCTGAAAAAAAAAAAATCCTGAAGGACAATAAACATTGATACTAACTTAGAAAAAGTTTATTACATGCAAACCCAAAATATATCTTGTCCAGAAACCAAAATATTCCATGTATTTTCTTTTTAAATTCCTTCTACATTTCAAAACATAAAAATAATGTAAATGTGAAGAGACAAAGTTACATCAGCAAGTAAAATATGGGTAAGTAAAACATGGATGTTGATCTGGCATTTTAGATGAATATAAGGGGTTTATTTTAGGATCTGCAGTACCATTTAATTATGGCAAATAACAGAAATGAATTCTTAATGTATACATCTCTTTACAGTAATTATGAGTTATTTTCACAGGAATTTTAGAGTATTACCTACTTAAAGGACTTTGTGATAGTTTTGTCATCCTCAGTATAGTGGCAGTAATAACAGTTTATTACTTCATCACTTATCCTAAAGCTAAGATATGAATCCCTTCCTTACACTATTGTTCTATAATGTCTAATAAAATAGGTCTTGAGCTCAGTTTGGGTTTCTGTTTCCAGCAGACCTGGAGATTTAGATTAGAAGCATAAATATAAATTCACTGTAATAATAAAAATATTACAGTGGTACCTTCACAACCTTGTGCAAGAAAAATATACATAAAAGTAAGAAAAATATGCAACTGCCAGTTAAATCAACAGACCTGGCTCTGAAAACACACACAGAGAAAAACTATAAAGAGAAGTGTTATTTTTACTAACATTCTTCATTTTTTTTGAAGTTAGATAATGTTCACAAACTGTTTTCTTATGCTTGGATGATCAGCATGAAATAAATTGAAGCAAAAATGTGCTGGGTAAGTGTTATTAGTAAAAATATGGATTGCTAGATAAAGTGATGTTTCATGATACAACACAAAAATAAACCAAGAGTCTTGAGGTAGAAACTGTTTTGCTTTGAAAAGTCAATGAATATTGATTTTAATATGAACTATGTTTGTTTTATATTGCCAGCTGTATAAAAGATTTTGATCTTTTCAATAGGATAGAAAGACAAATAGAATTGTAGCGGATTTTTCTCATTGGAATAACTAAAATGTAATAAAACAGAGAGCTTTCAAAGATACAAGGCTTTTTATCTATTAAAGTGCATATTTCAAAATGTTGACTCTGCACATGCTGGAATTTAATTGAAAATTAAACTACATCATAGAGATTATTAATAAATGAGAATAAGTGGATGAGCTATCTCCTTCAATGCCATGACTGGGTTTTTTTCAGCCACTTTGAGAGTAAACTTCCAGAAACTGGGAGAAGCAGGACCTGCCAGTCAGGGCCTAGAGTATGGAGGCATCTCTCTCTGGCTTGGTTGCTAATGGAAAATCCTTTTACTCTCTGGTTAAAAAGGTTATAGCCACAACTTCACTACCTCATAGCCCTTTGCAACACTAAAAATGCAGAAATTATCATATGATCAAAGCAGTGTGTGAATGTGAGTAAATGAGTGTGTATATTTAATGGGCATGGGTAAGACTGATAAAAAGCTTTTATTTTCTAATATGTGCCAACATCCTGGTGAGATTCTGGCTGTGCAGACAACACTCTCCTCTCACCATGCTGGATCAACGCTGTGCACATCCCTGCAGGAATGTACACACACATTTATGCAGAGTTGTCCACTCAATTCACTAAGACATCATTGCTGGAAGCTTCCCTGCAGAAAGATAAGCTTTGTTATTTATCCTGTTTAAAATGCACTTTATTCAGGGCCCATCTGGAGGAATTGTATGTTTGAACTGTATTGTGGTCTAACCTGGCAGGTATCTAAACACCACAGAGTCACTTGCTCACTCACCCGCCCCCAGGAGGATGAGAGAGAGAATTAGGATAAAAAATGTAAAATTCATGGATTGAGATAAAGAGAATTTAATAGGACCAAAGAGGAAGGTATGATAATAACAATAAAACAATTAGAAGTTACAAGACAAGTGATGCACAATGCAATTGCTCACCATCTTTTTACCAATGTCCTGTCACATTCCAAGCAGTGGCCCCCAGCCAACTTTCCCTCCCCATTTAACATACTGAGCATAACACAGTATGGTCTGGAACAGACCTTTGGCCAGTTGGGGTCAGCTGTCCCAGCCATGTCAGCTCCCAACTCCTTGTGCACCCCCAGACCCCTCGCTGGTGAGGTGGGATGAGAAGCAGAAAAGTCCCTGACTGAATGCAATCACTAAAATATCTAAGTATTTTCAACTATTCTCATCCTAAATTTAAAATACACCACTATACCTGCTACCAGGAAGAAAATTAACTCTATCTCAGCCAAAACCAGGACAGTAAGTAAAAGCAGATTACCATAATTCAATCAACCTATATCTGCTGAACACTCTTGTCATCTCCTCAAAGTTTTAATAGTGCACTTCTTTTGCCTGACCTTTGCTCACTCTGACAGTAATCTCTGAGAGTATTCCAGGAACATTTCTACATAACATTTGCTAGGAATCAAACAACTTTTAAAAACTGGAAACAGAAAAAGCTACTTAGGAAATATTACCTGCCAAAATGCAGATGTTTTGCAGTTTGCATCATAATTGTTAGTACTAACTGGCAATAGTTCTTAAAAAGATCTGGTAATCCAGGATAGATTTCAGTAATCAAGATGAATTTACTGTTATTAGGATGTATTGCAATGTTCACTGAAAACAAAAGAATTATTTTTTATGCATATAGATGAGACACTCTGTGTTATTGATAACATTTTAAAATTTTTTTCCAGTAGGAAATGGTTCTGGGATTGATTAAAAGCTCATACAGCTTCATATTGGGTCTATAAAATCGACCACTGTGAATGGTATAAGAAAAAGGGACAAGAATGGGACAAGGATATTGCAATAATTTCTGGAATATTCTCCCAGCACAATGATAGGTGATTCAGAGACCTCCTTAATCAGAAGACTTTTCTTCATATTTAATTGGCTGTGATAGATACTTGTCTCATTAATTTGTCTAATCCCTGTCAAAAAGTTCCTTCTCTTAGAAATTCATTAATGCTGACATCTATCTTCTCCAAATTTTCCATTTTTCCCTATTCACCTTTTCCACTCCAGATCTGATTTTACAGACCTCTATTTCATTTTTTTCTTTCTCTGCCCCTTCTTCCTCTGCTTCCAGCTGTTGTCTTTTCAAAACAAAACAAAACAAAAAAGCTCTTGGTCTTGTAATTAACAGATTCACAGAATCATAGAATGGTTTGGGTGGGAAGGGACCTTTGTCATGATTTGACACTGGCCCAGCACCAGGCACTCATGAGAGTCACTCGCTCACCCTCCCCTGCCACAGCTGGGCAGAGGAGGGGAAAGGAAAAACAAAATTAACGAAGGCTTCATGAGTTGAGATAAGGACCAGGAGAGAACACTTCAAGGGCAAAACAGGCTTAACTTAAAGTGACAAATTTATTGCTAATAAAATCAGAAGAGGATAACGAGAAGTAAAATTTTACTCTTTATAACAGAAATATGACTGTATTCTGCTGTACATACACAATTCCAGTTGACAGGTGTAGGAATTGTATAGAAAAAACCCCAAGCCCTGAGAGCTGTAGTGTCTGTGTGTACATAGTCTATCACAATTAGTGAACACTGGTTTACCATGGCTGTGCTTCTTTCACAACCTAGTTTATGCTAAATAGCTACAGTTTCTGCAATTTGTCAAAATGAAGAAAAATGTTTAGTTGTAGTGGTGTAAATACTGGCTAAATTCCTAAGGAATACAAACTTGACTTGACTAGTAACTAGTTCACTAGTAGTAGGACTCTGATACCAGATTTACATGTTTGCAAGTTATATTCTGCTGTAGGCAAGTAATTTCTTTTCTCATATTAATCCAAATATACAGCTTGTTGCTGAATAAACTAGAGAAAATGGAGGGTTCTTCTGGGTTTTATAATCTATGTTTCTATCTTGACTGAAAACACCCCAAACATAAATAGATAATTAAAGGTATGACTGACTTGTTCTTACTTTGCTAATGCATGTGTTTTCAGAATCCTGTTACATTAATTATATATTACATTAGCATTCATTCTTGCAATTAATGTTCTGTTACATGAACAGACAAGAATTGCTGTTTACAGATTAATGGAGTCTGATAGTTGAGCAGATGCTTTTAGTCAAATTTGGAACTGGTCAGCAAAACTTTTCTTCACGTCTTTCTGATGGTTTTGACAGCATCAGATGTTACCAGTGCTGCTGAGATCCATGTGATGTAGTTTTACAAAAAGAGACAGCAATGTGCTTTGTGTGGGTCTGCAGGGTAAGCCAACACAGGAGCTGATGAAGAAGGAAGCATTTTACTTGCTAAGAGTTATAACTCAGCATGAGAACCTGAGCTGAAGTTGTTGAGCACAGAAATGGGGGATTCTGGCAGTCATGAAGGCTCTTCATGTTATTTATTGAATGGCACAAGGCCAAGTCTACAGACTTAGAGACTATACTTCATAAATCTGAGCCACCTTGGGCAAGCCCATGACTACAGGAGGTCCAAGTGGTAAAATACACAGATGTCACTCTAAACTGGGAACTGTCTTAATCCGTTTCTCTTATGAGACCCTTAAACTTGCACCACATCTAGAAATCAACAGGACCAGAGAGAGTTAACTTTGGCTGAGTCCAACTCCCACACAGCATCTCTCTCACTCCCTGTCCTCAATGGGATGGGGAAGAAAACAGGGTGGAAAAGTTTGTGGGTTGAGATAAAGACAGGGAAATCCCTTACGAGGGATCCCTGCTCTGGGCCTGAAGCCCCTCTATCCCTCCTCTTCCTCCATCCCCCTTGGGGTTTGTCTGCTGCTTGCTCCTTCCTTGGCTTCCTCCCCCTGTGCCACTGCTGCCTTCGGCCTGTTCTGGAAACTGTTTCTCCCTCAGGCATCACCAGCTTGGATGACAGTGATGTTCCCTGAATTTGGGTCACATGAAAAGAACCTTATGAGACACATCACACAGGATATAAGAAGCAGTAGAGTCTTACGTGAAACTTAAGAACTTAAAGTTCTTTTCCTGATCCAAAGATTTATGGCTCCAAAAGTTATGGAAATATGTGTAGTCTCACAGTGAAGTTAGAGAGACATTCTGGTAAGAGATTTGCCATATGTCTTCAGCTCCCCTATAAATGGCTGTGGTTCTATTCATAGGTATTATGCACAAGCCCTGAAGAAAGATGGCTGAAAAAAGGGTTTTGACAAAAGGAATATATCTTTGCTAATAAGCTCCTTTGGAAATCTGAACAATCTTCCAGGATGTCTTCTGTTCTCATTTCCCTTTTCTTATATTAATTAATTTTCTGATCACCACTGATGGATATGTTTCAAGTGAGCCATAGTATGTCAAACTGATTTATAGAATAAAAGGTGTATTTACTATTCCTGGATCCTTCTTCAATTAATATTGTAAAATTGTGCTATTTATATAGTCAGGGAGGCAATTTGTCAGGACAACTGCTATTACCTCTTCCACCTCTTAGCAATAGTATTTCTTACAGTAAAACTCCAATATATACATGAGGGCTCTTATAGGCACAGGTTCACTCCCACTGCTTCCATATTTGTTGAAGGAAATGAATTTTAATTTAGATTTTAATTTAGTCTTAAAATAAAGTATATTAACTTGAATTAGCTTTGGGTTTATATTACTAGTTAATTTTTGGTTTATGTTATCCTTCTGCTAATGCATGAGTCCCTTCAAAAATATAGAGATGTTCAACTGGTTTGAAAGCAAAGACCCCACCCCTCTGAGTTTTTAAAACAGGAATTTCTATCCCTGAAATGAAACAGCACCCTCATTAGGTCAAAACACCCATGGGATGAAAAAAAGGTATGAACAGGGAACTGCCCTTTGTTAGCCATTGTAAAAGGACATACTAAAAATTTGCTGAAACTGATCTAAAAAGAATATGGTTCCAAGATTTTGTCTGGGATACACCTCAAGTTCTTCAAGCTTAAAAACAAATTAACTCTAGTGAAATAAATAGGAATATATTTTGAATATCTTATCAAAATGCTGTTTGAAAGATGTGTTTCTTCATTTTTATGGTGCATGATGAGTTTACATTTAGTCTCCTAATTTCAGCCTTTGAAGGGAACAAACGGAAAGACAAAAGTTAACTGAATTGATCCTGCTCATCTGAACAACTGAACCACTTTACTATACAGTGACTAAAAATGTTAACTGAGATGAAATATGTGGAAGTTCTCTAGGAATTATTACCCCGCCTATCCTGGTCTTTAAAGAAAGGTTTTTGCCTTGACAGCAGGACTGGTAGATCTGAGTAAGTACCAAGTCCTCAATTCCTGTGTTCCATTGGTTTATAAGCACCACATAACATGATAGGCTTTTTAAGACGGTTGGGTTCAATGTGTGTTGTAAAAAAGTGAACAAAGTAAAACTTCTTTAAATGTTTGGGTGAGTTACCTGGCACAGGCAGAGATCAGACACTGATGTGAGTCAAATCCTCCTGTTACACTGTATTGAGTCTATTATCTCTTGATGGGTGGTGGGCTGACTGAACATCATGGAATGAAGAATTGCACTGAAACATCTGTTTTTCAGATTGCCAATTAATATAAACAGTCATTAGCAGTGCAGTTCTCCAAAAGATGCAGCAAAAGGTCAGAAGTTTTCCTGACATAATGGTATTTCACTGCCATTAACCCAGCCAATGAAATAAGATAACTGGCTTTTCATTTAGGAGCAACCAGGACTCAGGGAGTCTGGCTAATGGGACATGAAGATCTCCCACTAAGCCATTGGTTAAATTTAGCCTAAATCTGCAGTCCCAGTACAGGTACCTGGTAGTGGCTGGTGCGAAAGGAAGTCCTGATTTCAAAAGAACACAGACTCCTGGTTATTTTTGTCCTCACACCTGGTGGCAGATTTCTTAAGCAGTTTTATTTTTTACTACAATTTATGCAGGAAAATTATGGGTAACATCTCACTTTGCATCGGTATGTGGAGCACTTGAAGATTAGAGCTGAAAAAAAAGTAAATAGGTGCCAAGTTTCTCAGGTTGCCAAGTTTCTTTAAATCCAATGTGATTCATGAGCAAGAGTCAATTGGATTTTTCAAAATACAAAGATAAGTCCTATTGTAGAACTTACACCAAAAGTCAGCCATTTGAGGCTACTTTTAGCATCATCAAAATTCAGAAATTACTATCCTACACTTAGAGTCCTTTACCTGGCACTGGAGGAATGAAAATGAAAAAAAAAGTTTCATAGGAGAAAAAGATAATTATCAATTGTTCTTGACTGGAAAGTAAACCCCATCCCTCTGTTACTATTTCATAGCAAATGTACTGTATGAGAGAAAAGAAGAGACAAGAGAAGCAGAATACACTAAAAACTTCAGTCCCAAAGTATTTGAAGTCATTCTCACAAGCTAATACGTTTTAGTGTTTGTTTTTTTAATCATTGTAGAAGATTCTTACCTTTTCATAACATTTTTGGGGAAAATGGGGTAATATCTCTTTTCAAGTAGGCTCAATTTCTTCACTTCAATTCCAGGATGAATTTAGGTAATCCAGTGTAAACAAAATCTAAAAATATACTAAGACAATAAGGTGTTGAATTGATCTAAAGCAGGACTTAGATCTTAATAATTAGGTATTAGCTTGTGATCCAATGAAAATTTACATTAAAGACATTACGTTTCTCCTTAATTTTAGTAGCAGAATAATTTGAGCAACCAAAAAGCAAGTTTCTTTTTACTCTTCTTGCTGTAGATACACTTCTTGGCAGTAAACACATGGGACATCCACAGGTACAGAGAAGAAGAAGAATAAGCAGCACAAAAAAAGGCACAGGAAGAACTCTCTTCCTTGTGCTAAGGCCACTAAACTATATGGAAGATTTTGAGTATAGGTCTTGCTTCTCCAATTTTACCCTGTTCACTTTAAATAGTTCTTGGGCCAGAAAGTGGATGTCATTTTTGGATGCAAGGCCAAAACCCAGGTTAAGTGTCCCAGCTAATAAGTCACCTAGAAAGCTGAATGCTTTGTCACTACACCTTCTTGTGCCTCCGCATAAACCTCAGGAGGAGTTTCCAGAATCCTTGCAGAATATACCAAGGTATCTTGATTCCCATGGGATTAAGATGGAGCAAGATGCATCCAACATTAACAAGCTCTAGACTAGAGTTATGCTTTCCAGACACAGAAGAACATTTCAAGCTTAGTAAGAAGAGACTTTAAGAAATTATTTTAGATCACTAAAGTTGGTTTTAGATCCCTGTTGCACCAGGGTATAAACGGTACTTTTAGACGACAAAGCCAAGTATATACCACAACAATAGGATTGGGTTCTAGCTCCAGGGACTCTGTGTCCTGACTAATACCCCAGCCCTGCAGCAAAACGATATGTGAATGCCAGCCATCTACTTCCTTTCCTCTCCATCCTTTCTCATTATATGATTTTCACACTAGTAAAGCACAGGCATGGGGGCTGATCTGCAGGTCTCCCGACATATTATGGGGACATTTGGATTTATATGACAAACTGCACATTTTTTAATTGTCCAAAAATATTCATTTCTGTGTTCTCTGTCCTAGCATTGCTGAGTGATTCAGACAAACACAAAGTTCTAGGGTCTGAATTGTTCAGACACTGGAATCTTAATTTCATATTCAGGTGGAGTATTGGCAAGTGACCAAAATGAGAGAAACTTAATGCTGTTATTCTGTGCATCACTGTATTTAATCTGTTGCTTCTTGCACTAGGACATTTTCTGTAAATTGAATTGAGGAGAAGTAAAACAAATACAGTCAAGATACCATCAATCCCTTAGAAGATTTTGACTATAAAGAGCAATGTTTGTACTTTAAATAGGAGATACCAAAACTCATTTCCCTCCTGTTATCTATATGAAGGTGGTCCTGTCTTTTTTAAGTGAGAACAAGATAAACAATGAAAAGCAATTTCAAGAAAGGTCTTTTAACTATGAAAATGAAATAAAAATCCCAGTTATATTCTGTGTTATGTTTTGTCATATTGCTGAACTCTGACAGACACTACACAGAAGAGCATTGCAAAAGGGGAATGGTTTCTCATATTGATGTGTTATTTCTTTTTTTTTTTTTTATTCATGCTCTGTGATGACAAGAAGTAGACAGGTGACAATGATTGGCCTGTAAGAAAAATAAAATAAATTTTAAAAACAAGCAAAGACTAATAGTTGGGCCAATTATATCTATTTTAGAATCTATTTTTAGAATCTATTTTTTTAGCTTGATCCTGAATTGATGCCTTAGTTGATTTGGCTTCATTTGATTAGTAATTCCCTCTCCATTTTTTCTTGATCTAACAGATAACTCAATGCATAATGGACTCTTTGCTTCCCAGACTTGAAAACATGGTCCAGTTCCTGGAAAGAACTCCTGCAACAGAGTTGATTCTGTGTCCTACCTCATCCTCAGGAGGGAGGAACCATCATACCTGTGTTTGTTTAAGCATGTACTTCTACCTTTCCAAAGGACTTGACCACTTGGAAATAGAACTGGAATGCATATGAAACAAGTACAATTTCACATACTTTTCCAGTATTAAAGAATGGCACAAAAAGCCTGTGGACTTCTTTGTTCAAAAAAAAACTGTACTGCAACAGGTGTTTCCCCATCACCCTAATGGGATCAGTGCTGTACTCGGAGCCAATACTAGCCCTGCAATCCTCATCCCATCCACACCACCACAGCAGTTTGTCTCAGCCCAAAATGATAATCTCATTGTTATCTGTTTCTTTATGACAGGGAACATGGTGATTAAAGTCTCTTTCTTCTCACAGTCTTCTGAAATGGCTCTGTGTCTCAGGTTTCTGTATCTATAAAATATGAGGCTATCATTTCTGTACTCTGTGATGTTGTCGTAGTGTAATCCTATTAAAGATTGTGGCATTCCATAGTGTTAGTCCACATATGGATTGCAAAGAAATATTGCAATGACTACCACAAACTCTATGGACTCCCTATGGCCTTTTTGTCAGGGTTCAGAGGGCACTCACACTTTGCACCTCTTCCAGGGCATCTCTTCTTCTCCTCTCTCTGCTGATGGCTCCGGAGTCCATTTCAGCTCCTCTGGGCTGTCAACCCCTGACTCAGTGACACCACAGGACATTGGTCTCTAGCTCTGGCAGATCCCTGCCCTCTGGCCAAAATGCACCGAATTGTCCCATCAATGGGACAATGTCCTGGTCTTAGTCCACCTCCAACCCCAGTGAGGTGCCAGAGCCCAGGGCTGGTGCTGTCCTCTCCTGTCCCTGATGACCCCGGGCTTGCTCCAGACTGTAATGTTGGGACAGATCTTAGCTACCACTCTGCCACCCTTGGAGAGTTTCCATGGCTCCTTGACCCCAGACCCAAAGAGTTGCCACCCCTCACTATGTCCTGACACTTTTGGAGTTATACCCCAAATATCATAAATGATCAAGCTTAATTTAAGAATAATTCCATTTAAAAATAGACAATCTCCCTGTTGCTTAAATGATGACAGCTGACTACCTTTAAAAGCTTTTCATTAGATCCTTTTAGTTTTTATGGAAACATTCAAATTAGGCATGTTTGTCCACAAACTAATGATTGTCTCATGGAACAAAGGAACACTGAAGCCTTGCTCTCCTGGCAATGGGTACTGCTATTGGAATTGCCATGAGGTTGGAGGGTTTCATGTCACAGAATTTGTGTCATGCTTTTTCACAGGATATTGTAGAAAGGAAAGGTATGTGAATAGCATTTCTTCTCTTTGAAGCACCTTTTAGGTGCTACTTAAGGAACTAGAGAACTATAGCTAAGACCATTTCAAAGGTCTTTTTAGCTGGATATGAAAACTGTGTTCCAGAGGTATATAGGGTAAACTTATTCACAAATGTGCATAAAAGCTGTATAATTGCATGAACATAATTTCTTTAAAGAACGTGAAATAGATGCACGAGGCTCTCATCACAGAAACGTTAAGAGAACCCTAGTTATTACTCCCAGTTTTCTTCTTAATTTATTTTTGTAATTTCCTGCAGTTCTTTGCTAAAAAAGCCCTAAGAATATTCCTGCAGATTTGCAACTTTTTGCAACACATCAAACAGTCTGGCCCTTGGAAAAGGAATGAGGCTGTGATACAAGCAGAGTACAGGGAAGAGTGCCAGAAGCCATAGAGTAGGGAAGAGGAGTCAAAACCACAGAGAGAACTGCTGATGCCATGATTGCCACATCCTAGTTCAGACTCTCAAGTGAGTACTTTAAACATTTGCTAGTTTTAAAAAAAGAGTAAGCAAGCTCACTAGACCCTTTTGTGACAGTTTTTAAAAATGCAAGCCAGTTATTTTAAACTGCTGCCCAGGTTTCATGATTTGCTGTAAGTGTTGAAATGAAAAACTAAAGGAAAATGAAGAATAAATAAATAATAAAAGATATGTCTCTTTTCTTTTTCTTCCTGACCTGTTTTGCAATAGCAGAAACTGGAGCTTTTATGTCAATGCCAGAAAATTTGTTGTAAACTGGGGGATGCTTGACCAATCAGTTAACTCTAATGGTGCATATGTAGGATTCGTATATTTCCTATTTTCTTTTGCAGGGTGAATCGGAGTGATTCACGAGCACACGCCTACAGTACTAATGAATTCTTAGATAAGTCATTGATTTATCTGAATTCAGTATTTCTCACGTTCCTGTCCACTGTGAGCATTTTGAATAGAAAAGTCTAACCAGAACAACGTAGATAGCCAGAAATTTCACGTTGCTCCAAGGATAAATTCTTCCAGTGACATTTCAGGTAAGTGGCTGAGTCAGTGCTTTGGTGGCATGTAACTGTGAGCCCTTGAGCTAATATCCCCTGGAAATTATACTTTCAAGAACAGTATTTTTTCTCACTTTCATCTCCTTGGACTGCCTACAGCAAGGGCTGACTCAGTTATCGATTAGTAAGCTGAACTCTAATGAAGCTGAAGTAAGGGACACTCAGCTGAACCCGTTTGCATGTCAGTGCTGAATTTCACTTATTACTGTAGAGAAAGCATATTGTCTTACTGTGTTCAGTGCTCTGATACTGTGCTTTAGAGCAGATCAGGTACTGAAACCTTCTGGAAAGAATCCAGTTCTAATTTTAACTGCTAAATAAATAAATTGGACAGAGATAAAACAGGTGTCCAACAATACAGTGAAGTCTTCATTTATTATGCAGTCCTTTTTACGGTACACCATGCAGTTTTTATTTCAAAGGATAATTAGAGATAGGTTCTCAGTTTCACTGTAATTTGCTATAAACAATGCTTTTGTTTCAAACTGCATTGTATTTCATCAGATATTGTAAAAAACAATGTTTTCTGATAGACATCAGCAAGAGCTCTTGTGGCTTTAAGGCTGGCTTGTTGAAATACCTTTTTTTTCTCCACAAATTTTCTAAATGCATGTAAGTCTCTTCTTAAGGAGATATGCTGCTCAAGAAGACTTCTAGAAAAGGCATATTGAAAGATCCAAACCTGGTGGTCAGGAAAACAAGGGCAAGTTACTTATGTGCTACTGAATTTAGGCACTGCCTTGCTTTTTTTGTGTTAGCCTCTCAAAGGCAAAGATTTTGATCTAGCAAAGCAAATAACAATATATTTAATTCCTAAGATAAGCATGTGAGTATCTATAATTGATTTGATAAAATCAATAAATCAATCACTGATGATTCTGGACCTCTGTGTGGAAAAGAACATTTTCTTTTCTACATTATTTTCTCCACTGAAGCAATGTAATTTTTTATTTCTTTTTTTTTATTTTCTTCTGCCTTCAGTGATTGCATATGGTAAACCAAAGATAGTTCTGGATTTGTACCTTCATAGCTGCAGGTTTCTAGTGACAAAGTCTTCAATCTTGGGAACACAGCTGCTGCCATGCCAATTTCCGTGCCATCTCACTGCTCTCTGAACATTCCTACTGTTCTTCAAGTTATCATCAGTGCATGAGGAGTCACTCACCTAACAAGTACTTGTACAACACTTTCCTGATAAGTGTTTCAAGTTCTGTACTGCTTGGAAGTCCATGCTGTAGAATAAGGTTCTTGTTGGAGTGGGGACCACATAGAATTTGAACAAAGAAAAGAAGACCTTCTCTAGTTAAGAGATCTTGCAATAGAAATCTCAGCAATACAGACAGCTTGGAGACCCTGAGAAAGCCAGGATTGTTTCTTGGCATAGCAGTAACTTGCTGTTCATTTATCTATTTTGTGTAAGAAAAAAAGTGAATTTTAAGAAGAACACTGAGAACAAAGTAGTTACTTTTGCTCAAGTAAATCTTCTTCCCACTCAGTATACAAAGACACATTTGAAAAGTGGAGTTCAAAGGAATGCAAAGGGAATCATTGTAAGATGTATATATAGCCAACACATTATTATCCCCACCCTTTCATAAGAATAGACTGTCAGTCAGATTTTTTTTACATTCATTGAGCTGCCACTTATCAACACTTATGCTGTCAGCAATTTCTAAATTGTTTAGTGCACCACTGCAAGACTGAGCAGTGGCTCAGTGTTGTAACTGCCTATACATTCCCCCATACATTGGAAGAGGTGGAGAAAATAGCAACAAAATTGATCAGAGGAAAAAAGCTCAATTTCCATTTCCTACTGAATATAGGATTTGGTTTTTATACCCATCACTGCTTTGACTCATACCAGTTTTAAGCACTGCACAAATATATAGGGATGTAAGAGAAATAAATTGCAATCATCTGTATGACTTTGTAAATTATACCTAGAAACTTCCACAGAAGCTTTCTCCCACTCATTTTACAGTACAAATGTCTAAATTATAATGTCCATGTGAGTGGTTGGTTAAATCAAAAATCTATTTCACTTATTCTGTATTACTCTGTATCTACCTAAGCTTTTCCTTGGCTTATGAAACTCATGGATGTTGTGTCCAAATCATGAATCACGTAAAGTGATAAAAAAGGCTTTCTTATTTTAATATCCCCTTGAATCCTAGAAGAAAGCTCTTATACCCAGACTGACACAGTGATAGATCCTATTCCACTCATGCGTTTGATAAAACATGTCATCATCATTTACTGTTTTATTTCTTTTCAGCTGGGGATGTGTGTATGTTTGTGGAGAAAGACAGACTTAAAAAGAAAGTTAAAAATAATGTTTTCATTGTGTGTTTGGACAAGACATACATTTTAAGTGCTCCGTTTCAGAATCAGACAAAACACTGCTGAAGCTTAAATGACTTCTTAATAGTACTAGGCAATTTAGATGCACTTAGAAGTGACACAGCTTCCATTGCTGGCCAATTGTTGAAATTTGTCAAAATGGTCTCCAAAATGATCCATTTTTTAAGTGCCTCCAATGCCTACATATCAATCTCAAACATATTCCTGAGTGTTTAAAAGTTATCTAATAAATTTTGCTGTAGTGTATTCTGTTTGTGCCTCAGAGACCATTACCAAAGCCATACTCACAGTGACAGCCTCATGGTACACAGTTTTAATTCTGACCTTCCACTTCAAGAGAACCAGCTATTAAATTCTGAATTGCAGCACTTTTCAAAATCTGTTGAGCTGCAGACTTTGTAAACAAACTAATCCATCAGCGGATATCAGCACTATATGTGAAAAAGGAAGAATAATTTGATGACTATGGGTAGGAGAACAATGAACATGTAAAATTAATGGGACATATTACTTGGGAAAATGTAAGCCCTTTCATAAAAGCCCTTTAAAATTTAAATTCTTTTCTTTCTCACCTCTAAATCTCATGTTTTGACAGTGATTATAACAATAATGTGGTTCCTGATAGTTTTCCTGGTGTAAAAGGCCTGCACTCAGGCTAATGGCTGCATTTTTCCTCTTAGGTTGTATGTAAATATGGGAGGAGAGTTTGATTTTATAGGTTTTGACCCTCTCTTCCACAAAATATTTTGAAATTCTGTGCCCAGAAAGAAGGCAAGTGGAGTCTTGAAATTATTTAACCCCTCTGTTTTCCAGGGAACTAGAGGAGCAATAATATATGAGTTTGAGTACAACCTAATTTGAGAGAATGATTTATTCAAGTATCAGCACAGTACAAGCTTGTTAGTTCCTCTGGCCAGCTTTCCAAACAATATCAGAAAAATATCAACACAGTGGTAGCAGGAATATTATTACTACTCTGCTAACACTTAGATTCACCACTGAGGGGAAGTTGTGTTGGTGTTATTCAAACACATGAGAAAAACATGTAGCACATACAGCCAGGCTTCAATTCAGCATGGAAAGGATGGTGCATTCTTAACCAGGTCCAGAAGTTCATCACCAGCAAGGCACAAAGCAGCAGGTCTGGGCTCCAGGCTGAATCCTAATGGATCAGAATTTCCCATGGGAATTGCATCATTCAAATCACAGGTTTTACAGAAGCAACAATCCTCCAACATCAGGTATTGAAAACCAGCACCGTCAAGTCATTAAGACCCTTGCCTGGGTTCAAAAAGAGTTTTTCCTGAGTTTTGCCATTGTCTTGTTCTGTGACCTTTGGCAAATGACTTGGCATTTGGGTTTGCACAGGCTTTGTCCAGCTTGGGATAATGTTGGAATCTGAAAATTCCTGACTGTGAATCAGTGGTGTCCTGCCCCCAGTGTGCACCCCTATAATATAAATAGCAAATGTGCAATATAGAACTATGAGCTGCACATGTTCTTTTGCTATGTAGTTAAAAATCCCCCCTCACCAATCTTCAAAGACTTCAAGAAGACAGAAATGGGAGAATTATTTCCATATATACTCATTATTACAGCAAAGACAAAGGGAAATGAATTCTGATTCAAGGTTTTCAAGTTCTGCTGGGATTTGCATTGCCAGGGCAATTTCACTATTAATGCTCACCAAAATAAAGATGCAGAAAGTCAGAAACTTGAAAATCCTTAGATTTCCATATTCAGTAGCCTCTTGCCTTTTTTTAAGAGTTTCTGTGTTCTATAATTCAGGTTTCTATTTCTTTTCGAGACAGGTCATGTATTCCCTTGTATAAAACCTCACTCATAATATTTTATATTTTCTTTATAATGTTGAAACACCCTAAAGCTTTCAAAATTAAATATGTATCTTTTGAAATGTGTACTTTTTTATGCACATGTGCAGTTAAACTTACAGACAAAACTGTTGAGCAAGTTTAAAAGTTTAAAAAGCTTATCACAGAATTGATAAGTGAACGGAAACTCAGTCTGAGACATCATAACTAGAATACGTCCTATGAAAACTACTTTATAGTACAGAGAAAAACAGAGACTTTTTTTATTTTGCCTATATTAAGAAAATCATGGGTTTAATTTGCAGAAAAGATTTCTGTCAGGGAAATAGACCACAGTTTCTTCCAAAGGTGTAACATTTGGACACTTCCCTATTTATTTCAGATTTTGGAAAGGGATTATCAGGTCTGATCAACTGATATAAAATGGCATTACTTAATTGTTCTGCAGAGCTGCAACATTCCCATGGTGCTGAGGGCTCTGATTTGGGGACTGCCCCTGATTGCCCCCATCCTTCCCTCTGGTCCCCCAAGAATCCCCTACTGATCCTGACTCCATGGAGTCACCAAACTTTGCAGCATCCTGCCAGTTCAGTGGATCTTCCTAGAAGTTCTTTTGCAACATATCATGATTAATGAATGGGCTTTACAGAGTCAATGGAAAACATTGTTCCAGTGGTACGGGAGGCTTTAAGAACCACCCAGCCTAAGCTGGCAAAAAAAGAACTGAAGGAAAAGCTTTATAAAAATATAAATATGTGCCACTCGCCTTGCACTTCATGTAATGGCAACAGGAAGTGAACAGAGTCAGTGATGAATGCTACAAGCTGGAGTAAATATGCTGTGAGGATTGAGAGTCATTAAACCCCCCAAAGAAACCGGATAAGATAAATTAATTCTGAAGAGTACATAAGAAGTTAAACAAAGTGGAGATAAGGTTTGGAGATAGAGAGGAACAAACAGTGGAAACTGAGGTCCAAAACATCATTAAGGAGCAGCATTGGGACCCCAGAAGCAGTGCAAGAACTTAATATTCCCTCCAGTGATCAAATCTCCCTCAGAGTTTTGCTTACTTAGAGTAAACATATTTTATGCAGTGTATAGCTGTTGATAAAAAAATGATTCCTTAGGGGCTGCAGAGTGTCATGCCACTTGTGCTTTGAAGGAAGACAGAGGAGGGTTTCATCCTCTCAGCAGGGTCTCCTTTGCTGCCTCATTTTAAAACCAGTTTGTGAATTGGGCTGTGAACCTCAGCTGGGTGGCCTGACCTGAGACAGGCAGCAACCTTCAGCTGAGGTGCAATTATTCAAGTGAATAAGTCATTTTGGTGGGTATTGTACAAACATAAGAATGCAAAACCACCTTAACACCACCTTAGAACTTGAGCGGAGATCACTGTAGTCTACGGCAAACTCTCATCTCAAGATTATGTTCCTCTCCTGAAATATATCACTTTTATATGTTAATATATATAAGTAATATGTAAGTTAAGAAAAATGTCATTGAAGAAAGAAATCAAAAAGATATCTGGGCTATACAAAGCCTTCTGGGATCTTCTTTAAACACAGGAGTGGAGCTGAGCAAATAATTAAATTTTGAGTTTGTACGAGCTCTGGAAAAAAATATTTTGGACTGAACAAACTATGTTGCTTTTCTCAAAAGTAAAGATTTTTTTATCATTAAGTAAAAATACATTTTATTTCAAGATCGGCAAAAGAACAAACATATTTTTTTGCCTCAAATTGCTTTCACAAGTGCATTTGCAAAAAAAATTTTGGGAAAAAATATCGTTGCTATTTTAAAAGTCTTGACATAAAAAGCATTATTTTAAGTTACTTTTTGATGGCTTCTATGATTGACACAAATCTGTACTTTTCAGAGGAAAACACACTTCACCCATCTTTACTCAAGAGACTATAGATCATACAGCTGAACTCAGCTCAAAATAGTCAGCTTCTCTTTCAATTTTTTTTCTTTTGTTTACAGTAGCTTGCTTTGTTTTGTTTGCTCTTTTTAATTTTAACTAATTCCCTGCATTTACTCTACTTCTAGGATAACTAAGGGAATATGAGGACCAAATGTGCCTCATTAATCACTTTTACCAAAGGAAGGAAAACAAAAACGATAAGGCAAAGTCAAAAATGCAGAAGCAGAAGCACTGTTATGAGGGGCATGATCTTGTATAAAGAAATCAAGAATTTAGATAGAATATTACATATAAGAACAGGTCTGTCTATCCGAAGCTGAGAAGTAATTTATTTTTTTCTCATGTTTGACATTTAGAATCACATCATATCAGTCTCTGATCCCAAAAAATGTATTGACATATCTTGGAGAAACTTGACATTGCACTTTTTAAAGAACTATTCTTTCAAATAACTGCTGCACACCTAAAAAGCAAGCTACTCTTTCAAAAATAATTGCAGTGAGTAGAAGGAAAGCTAATAGCAGTACATGCAGATTCCTTGCAAAACAGCAGATGCAGAGGTTCTCGGGCTACCTGAATTATTTATGGTTAATTCTGCACATCTCTAGCAATGTCTGAGGCTTTATAGGTCTCTGAAACACATCCAAGAAAAAATGCACCCATATTCATGCACCTGCATACTTTCAATTATAAATTCTGTGGATTGTGTGAGCCAGCCATTTAGAAATTTTGGCTGAATCATTCAGAGGGTAATTCGACATACTTTGAGCTGCGGTCTGCAAAAGCCTCACATTTATTTGCAGGCATATTAATTTTAATTCAATGACTTTCAAACATGACGTGATTCAACAGCACAGACACACAGGAATCACAATACCATCATGGATCAATGCTCCCTCTAGTCTGACTTAGACTCCACTTCTGCACCTGGATCCAGTAGCACAAAATCCTACCCAAATCAATGAGACTGCACTGACATAGGATGCTCAATAGCTGAGGTGTTTGCTGGGCACGGCCCTTCAATAATACCCAGAGAAAAGATTTCTCAATAGGAAAGTGGGTACCTCAGTAACTTTCATTGATCATTAATAGATAATGTAAATTAATTATTTTTCTCCTTTAAATATGTTTCTACCTCCTTATGTATATGCATATAAATCACCATGAATTTTGTAGGTGCGAATATTACATAAAATCTCAATTACACATGTAACAATATTCAAATATCTGAAATCAAATCCAAGTATTTTGTATATTAAAAAAACCCCAAAAACTTGCAATAAATGGATGTGTAAACAAGCAACAGATTATTGAACATCTGAAAAATCTAAGATTTAAAATACAAGGATTTAAATTTGAGGGTCTGGATGAAACAATCAGGATGAAAAGAAAGATCAGATAAACCTTCTGCTTTCTCAGAAATAATAATTATTTTTTTAATTATTTTTTTTCTTTCCCAGAATCATTTCCTGGACAGAATGGACTAGGGTTTTATTTAGCCTGTATATGTCCTGTGTTCGTGTGTAATTTTTTTTAGGAGCAAATACTTAGATCTTATTTCTTCAGTTGTTACATTGCTCAGAAGGTCCTTTGATTATTACAGCTTTAGGGTCAAGAAAGCCGAGTCCTTAAGATAAGACTTCACTATGTTTGGTCTGTACAAATACCAAATAAACAACTCCTTCTGTAAAGACCCAGAGTATGATAAATACTTGTAGTGATGCAATTCAGGTACAGGATCAGACACCAACCGCTCAGTGCCTATAGCCAAGGAGAGCTGGGACTGCCTTCTAATTTAGTCCACATTTAAGAAAGACCATGACTGCAAGCCATCCAGATTTTTTTTGCTCTCCAAAATGTCCCAAACACACATGTTAATCATAGAATACAAAACCCAAAGCAGCAGTCTAGAAAGATTAGGGCCTGAGCTAATTTATTTTAAAGTTATTTTGCTAATTTCCTTGTTTCCTGTTTGGGTGGGGCTTTTTTTTTGTTTGTTTGTTTGTTTTGTAGTATATTTATTGGTTGGTTTGCTTTTAATATTGACCCTTGGCCTTTCTGTATTTCAGGTCTTTATTCTTAAAATTTATTATCACTTCCCTACTTCGCAGCGAAGTCGTCAAGATAAAGTCCATTAACGGTTTTGAAGTGCTCAGATAATGAAGTTTATGCTGTCTGTAAAGATATTTTACTTAGATTTTTTTTCCTCACACATACTTCCTTGCTTTACTCAGCAATTGGTTCAATGACATGAGGATTAGAAACAGCATTAACTGAAAGTGAAGATGTCTAACTCTTATTTGTTCGTTAATTGCACTGCAAGAAGGAATCTGGTATTTCAGAGTACAGTTAGTCTGCAAGCCTCACTGAAAAGGGATGGCTACACCTGGGATGTTGTACCTACAAAATCCTCTGCTGATTTGCTTGAAACAGTCAAAATCAGCTGTCCTAGGCTGAAAATAATGCAGTTTAATTTCACCACAATCCACCCCTCACAAGGTTCTGGTGAAACACTTTTCACTCAACAACCAAAATGCAACAACTTTTAAAATATTTCTGGAACTGCTGCTGTTGCTGCGTCCTTGTTTTCTCCCTATTCTTCCATCCCTGGTAACCTCCAGATGAGCTTTGTGGAACCAACACTAACCCAGCACAGTTTGTTATCTGAGGCTCTGTTTATGATTATGAATTCCTACACACATTCTGCTGTTAAGTGCCGGAATTCTTTGCTAGTGTGAGATGAATGTATCTACCAGTAAAAAAAAAAATATATATACAGAACTATAGCCATGTTATTCTAAGAAATCTGCCAATTTGCAAAAGTATCAAAAATAATGTAATAGCATAATCTCCCTTGGATCTGAACTGCTTTGTAGTACAAGCACTTTTGACCTCCCTTAATAGGCAATTAGAAATTCTGAGTTTTTTTCCAGTTATTGAAGAGTAACTATGAGGCTTTTAAAAACTCATGAAAAAGCCTGTAAAACAGAGAAAAAAATCCAGAGTGTTGTAATGGGTTCAAACAAAAGCCAACATGTACACAAAGCCTATTTCTCAGGGGACATTCTTTTGAAAGGGTCTGGAAACATCTATTTACCAAAATGCACAAAGAACTGTTTTCATGTATTCAAAGCACAGTAACCCAGCGCACTTTACAGCTGTTATTGTGATATAAGTAGAGATAAATTGGCATTTAGATGCCTAAAATAGGTCTACGTTGCTTGAAGGGGGTTCCCTATGAGCCAGGTGCTTTTGGAGATGGACTCTGATCATCGAAGGAGAACAGATTTTCTTTATCTTTTTTTTTTTTTTTAATTTTTATTTTTAGAGGATACCAGCAGTATTGATTAAGCAGGATGTGAGACCCCTTTTACAAGAAGTCCTCTAAGAGAGGAAGAAAAACTATTGGACATGATGGCTTGCTAACACAGAAACACAGAAAACCAAAATGGGTGTGTAAGAAACTGCAAGTTATTTCAGCTATATTCAGTTTTATTCAATGTAGAAGTAGAAAGGGATCACTTTAGTGACTGGCCTCTGTGATCTTTTGAGACAGACCAAGGGTGTTTTCCAGAAAAGAAACGTTTAGATTCCTTTAAATACTTTATAAAAAAGCCAATCAGCAAGAATCAAAATATTCCCTGTGGAAACGTCAATTTTGCAGGGAATATTGTGATGCAATAAAATATCATATTATATTAGGCTATTATATTATCTATTATTTATATTGTATCACATCAGATCATATAAAATGATATTTATATTGTTATATTATATTAAAGCCCATGCTGCTTGATCTCCAAGTACCAGTCCAAAAAAGTGCAACTCTCTGTCAGTTCTTTTGTTTCACTCAACTGCTTTGTGAATATTTTGGATCCTCTTGACTTTAATCAGCCCTGGATGTCTTGTTTTTCCAAGCAACTGAACTGATCCTCAAATTTTTATGTGAAAACAGGCTATTTTTTGTTTCAGTACTTCAGTACTTCTGGTATCTGAATCCTATAGTCCTCCGAACAAAGTAAATCAAGCTTTGGGTTTAAGAAGCTTGGCTGGTCAGCAAAGACTTCTCAGTTGTTCAGCTGATCTACCTTTTTTTTTGGCTCTAAGTTTTTTTGCAAACCAGAACATAAATGTTAGAAATGAAAAATGTGAAGACCTAATAAAAAACATTAAGCAAGAATTAAAATATTATCTGTGAAAATTTAGATTTTGCAGGTGATTTTTATTTACTATTTTATTATTAAATTTTATAATTTATTTTACTTTGCTAACTTTATTTTCCACTGGGAAAATCAATACATCTGTTTTTCCTATACAGTATGCCCAAAACAGAGTATTTAATTTTATGGAGTTAATTTTAGAAATTTTTTTCTTTGAATCAGAGAAAAGTATTTTCTTTCTGCATATTTGCTCTTAAGGAAATGATCTATTGCCTCCCATAGTCTGGGCAGTTGAAGACACTGTTTACTTGGGGTTTGTGTGATTTCTTTTCCATTTTAGATACGTAAAACTTCTCAGTTTTTTGAACAATTTACAGATCCTTCTGCAATTATCTTTATTATCCAGTACTGCAGTGTTTTGCTGAAGAACTCTTTATGGTTCCTCTTCCTTGCCTACTTGTGGCTGGACAACGCCTTGAATCTCTACAGTTTCATGCAGAAAATATATTTTCTGTTCACTATGAGGAGAGAACTTCAAGATAAAAAAATTAGAACTGAAAGTAATGGACTGGAAAGAAAACATACACATCTACACTTGTCTATGAACGTGCAAAGCAGTGACTTTAAACATATCATTAGCTCATAGAGACTACAGAAATGTGCAGCTGAAAAGGGATATATTGGATACAAATTCCTTCCAATCCTGTGTACATATAATTTCATTGCCTTTTGTGTAATACTGAAAATTTCCTATGCCTGTTTTAGATTTAAGTCATAAAGCTGTTATAGTTGTTCAATGTTTTTCTAAACAATTCCTCCCCACTGCCCCTGGATTTTGTAAAACAAAGCAAAACAAAGGCTTTTTCCAGCTGGCATTTTACATGGAAATTAAAGAAAGTATATTTCTCAGGCATTCAATTTTTTCAACAAACAATACGTCTTCCTGCTGCACTGCATTCAAAACTAGAAACAACTAGAGACACACTGAGACAGAACAGTTTGAGCAAAGATTTGCTTAAGTCTCGGTCTAACAAAATGAGATGACCTTATTCTCAAAAATGAGATATTGAATTTGACTTGATCAACTTTTATTTAGTATTATGAAATTTGATGAGTCCTATTGATTTTCAAGTCTATAACTCTATCCCTTTAATTCCTCCTATTATCAGCATTAGATACTGATTGATAACGTTAAGAGGTTCCATAACTGTAGAAACTGATTCTTATGATTAATTTGATATATCTGATGACAATCGTAACATTTGATAATTTTAGTATCTCATTAATTGAAAGACTAATACATTGATTTACCTGTGCTATGAAAAATAATCTGACAAATGCAATATATCAAACAGGTTTTGACTTTGTGTAATATTTAGTAATTAAAAAAGCAATGCATTTTAGTCTGTTTGGGGCAAGGGGCCCGTTTATATTCTCCCTTTTGTCAGGGGTAAATCAAAGCATGAAGGTTAAACACTCTAGGGAGATGTTGGGACCTGATGAGCACATCCCACAGTCCTGAGAGAACCAGTAGTTGTAGTTGCCAAGTCACTCTCTAACATATTTCGAAAGTGTGGTAGGCAGGTGATGACTTATGAACTGAAAAAAGGGAAACATGATGCTCATTGTCAAAAATAGTCCAAAGGAGGAGCTTGGGAGCTACCAACCCGTCAGCCTGAACTCCATGTGTGGTAAGATCATGGGACAGATCCTCCTGGAAAGACATGTTTAAACATACGGAAGACAGGAAAGTGATTAGAAACCATCAATATGACTTCACCAAGGGCAACACATCCTGACAAATCTGGTGGCTTTCGTGTGAGTGACTGCATCAGTGGACAAGGGAAGAGTTATAGATGCAATCTGCTTGGAATTCTGTAAGGTCTTTAATATGGTCCCCCACAACATTCTTGCTTCTAAATTGGAGAGATATGGGTTTGATGGATAGATAGCCAAAGGGACAAGGAATTGGCTGGATGGCTGCATCCAAAGTGTGTCAGTCAGAAGCTCAATGTCCAAATCGAGATCAGTGACAAGTGATGTCCCTCTGGGGTCCACACTGGGACAAAATATTCTTAATATCTTTATCAATGACACAGACAGTGGGACTGAGTGCTCCTGTGCAGATTACACCAAGTTGAGTGGCGTGGTTGATTTGCTGGAGGGAAGGAATGCCATCCAGAGGGACCTTGACAGCCTTGAAGAGTGTGCCCAGGTGAACCTCATGAAGTTTAAAATGCCTGGTGCCACACCTGGGTCCAGGCAATCTTCAGTGTTGTGCAGGCCAGGTGATGAATGGATTGAGAGTAACCCTTCAAAGAAAGACTTGGTGATGTTGGTAGATAAAAAATTGAACATGGACTGGAAAAGTTTGTTTCCAGCCCAGAAAGCTTATCATGTTCTGGGCTGCATACAAAAAATGTGACCAGCAGGTCAAGGGAAATTATTTTCTCCTTCTCCACTCATGAAACCCCCACTTTGAGTATTTAATTTAAATGAGGATCTGCTAGAGTGGGTCCAGCAGTGGCCACAAACATTAGGAAGGGCTGGAACACTTCCCTTGTGAAGTCAGGTTTAGAGAGTTGGGGTTACTCAGCCTTTCAATATATAGAGACCTACATAATACATTTTGCATTTAATTAACAGCATTACAGGTAAGATGCTTCTCTAGTTTCAAACTGACAACAAAACCATGATGCACCTGCTGGAGTTATGCCTTTATCATTCCTGCAAGGGCAGCAGGGGGAGATCAATAGAAAGTTAATTTTATTACTTTTTCCATGTCAGATAAAATGGCCTTCTGTTGGTCTTACATTTTACATATAAAATACAGAAAGTAATTATCAAGGGCAAGTGCTTATTTGATATCATTACTTCCAGACATTTGCAAGTGCCAAGAAGCAGAATACTGTCATAAATTTGGTAAGCAAAAGTGTTAGACTTATAGTACTTCTGTGAATGAGGAGAGGATAATTAGATAAATCAAAATACAACAAAAGGATGTCCAAATTACCTAGGTCCTAATTGAGCAGAGCCCAGAACTAGTGAAGCATGATCACAAATACCGTGTGATCCAATTTTAGGGCTGATCCTTAACTTCTATAAAGGAATTTTGAATGTTTGCTGCTGGAGTGTAAAAAAACCCACCTACATTGTGACAAACGCTGGTATGCATTTGTTTTATGTTGTGTTTGAATAGTCTTAGTATTTCAAGTGATTTGTTTTAGGATATCATTACAGTCTTGATTTTTATGCGTGGTGGTTTGTTTGTATTTTTTTGTTGTTGTTTGTGGGTTTTTTTGGTGGTGGTGGTTTTTTTTTCCTGTCTCAAATTCTTCAGAAAAAACTGAGGAAAATGCACACTGTTAATTGCACACTTTCCAACTCTACTTTGCCGTAGAAATCTCATTAAAATAGCTGCTCCTCACCGCTCAGTTTTCTGATGCTTTCAAATCAGGAATTAAAAAACTGCAGGCGATTTGTTATGACATACACATAAGAAAAGCTTGGTTTATGTCCCAGCTCATTGGCTGGTTCACTGGAGACTAACAGCTCTTCTACCCACTCATGAAATTATTACCCTGGACCTATAATCTGATGCCATAAGTTATTGATGGAAGTGCAAAGGAGATGATTTTCCCAGTGTATGACTGGGTTTTTTTTTCAAATTTTATGAAATTCTCTTCCCTTTCTGTGATAAAATTAAGATTAGTAACATATTATATGGAAGAGTAAAGAGGGATTTTTCTTTCCAGGAGAATTTCAGAGCCTTACTTTCAATATGTAACAACCCTATATCTCTGAGTCAGGAAAGGTTTTGAATGTATGTCTCCAATTTTATATTAATAGTTTTAAATATTGGCTATTGACTAGAAAAAATACAAACATACATAGTCATTCTCCCACAAAGCACACTCCACTTTATTACACTCTTGAGATATTTTACAGAAAACTTTTAGTTCTAAAGAACTACCATTTTTTGTTTATTTTTGTTTGTGGTTAGTGCTGTGAAAATTCCTTTTTCTCTGTGTGTCACTCTAACATGCTCAAGAATTTTTCTTTTTGATTAAGTACCAACTGTACTTATATCAATTTGTTGATCTGATTAAGACTCTAAACCTATGCTCAATCTGAATTCTACTATTTGTTTCAGACATGAAGCAGATCTGAGCTCAAAAGTGTCTTTTTTTTTTCCTCCCCACAATATGTAGTAACAACTTTAGAAAAATAAAAAAAAAAAAAAAGGTATTACCTCCCATATAAACGTTTCTTAATGAATTGGATATTATCTGTGGATTAAAACCCTATTGGCTATCCCTGCTTGGATTTGTTTAGAAATACCTCTTCATTACTGGTCTTGCATAATGTATGCAGATAAGCATAGATTTGAAAAAATAAAGCTTTTAAAAGAAAACTGTTAAAAATAATTTTTACAAGATCTTTTTCCATTTGTTTTGTAAACAGTCTTTCCCAAAGGCTTCAGAATTCAGGTTTGTTTCAAATGAATGCTAAAATGTCTCCCTGACTGCAGTATCAATGTGTTTGAGGTATTATTATTAGTCAAACATGTTTGCCCATCCATGTTGAAATATTTATTTTATTGCGATAAAATCATACCTTATCTGAGCTAGCTGATATTATGCTATTTTAATCATAAGGAGGATGAAAAAATGAGCAATGCAGTGTAAGTCTTCTGGCAAACATGTCAAAGGGAATTCCAAAGCTGCCCTGAAATACATTAGAGCTGTGAATGGAAAGAGGAAACCTAATAAGTGCTGGGAATGTTTTGAAGATTTCTATAATTAAAATAAAATATAGAACCTTTTGGAAATACCGATGGACAAATGTTACAAACAGCAGGGAAAATGAATCTCTAGTTTCTGCATAATTTTAATCTTATAAAAAAAAAAAACTTGAGGTTTTTTTATTTTATTATTTGAGATTTGCCACATAAATGTTTCCATGCTGAACTGAAAATGCAATAGCCGAATGGAGAAAGTGATATGGATATGCAGTACTGCTTAGGCAGCATTGAATTAGAAAGTACTGCGAGTGTACAATAGACCTTTCATGGTCTAGTGGCTGCTTATGGCAGATCACCTGGATAAATCTCCTGTAGCTACAGTACAGGAGCGCTGTGGTTGTTCCAGACTCAACCAAGTAAAATTATGCGTACATATCACCTTGCTCACATCATCTTTATCTCCTTCCTCTTTTGTTTCTCCTTTATTTTTATCTTCAATCAATCTGAACTCTTCTTGAGATGGAGTATTAAGGAAAAATCATGAAATCTTTCATCGGGAGGGGAGGAAAACGAATACTAAAGAAGAATACTGAAGTGGAGGCTTTAGTGTTTTTTTACAAAGGAGAAACATATTTTTAAACGTGTGATTTATGAAATATATCCCCTTTAATCTGGAATACTGCGAATGTCACCCTTCTTTTATTTATGAGGCTTCAACAATATCAAGTGTCAGAGAAGGCTGGTGCAAGAGACAGTGACTTCGACATTCTTATTTTCAGTCTGTTTCTTGTGCTTTGCTTAGAAATCTGGTGAGATTGTCTGCAGTGTTGAACTGTGAAAATAAACAACTCTAAACTTAATACAGACATGGCTCATGGCTTCAGCTCCTACTTGGGCTCCCCTAAAACTTCTCAAGAACCCTTAAAATATTCATCTGTGGAAGCAGGTCTTAAAGTGAGTCTGTGTACTATTAATTGTTTGTAAAGACAAGGTTAAATTAGTGTTGGAAAATACATTGCATTTAGGGATATCAGCTAGGATTTACAGCCTAGACCAGATACTCACTTGGCTGGCCAGTCAGTCTGAAAGTTAATAAAGAAGCCATGGAGTGTCATCAGCAATTCCCCAGCTAAGTGTTTTAGTAGGTTATACTGCACTTAAACAATTAATATTATATAGCAGAATATCCAGCAGAGAAATTCCCCAAAACCTCTCAATGTTGAAGAAAGCAGAAGGCCTTTAACTTCAACCAGGCAGTGACCTGTGATCTTCCCTAGTGGGCTACACCCCAAAAAAGCAACATTAAGTAGTGAATGATGAACATAGGCTGAAGGGGGAATGAACTTAATTAACTTCAGGTGAGATTTCATAAACTCTGTATTTGCCCCATAGTGTAAAACAAAACAGGAACTCCTCTGGGTTAAATTTTGGTGCCTCAGTGTTAGTGGGGAACTTGAGCATGGACCTCCCAAAGACTATGGATACCTCCTTTGTGAGATCCTTTTCACTGCAAATGGCAGCATAACTTCCACGCAGGGAATCTACAGCCAAGGGACAGGGTGACATTTCCCCCTTTGCTACAGGAAGTAGTGCCATAACCTGCAGGATAGTGCTCTACAGCTATCAGTCTACAGCTCAGCACTGGTGTGGACAGAGTTAATAGTTCTGTGTGACATGTGAACATTAGCTTCACTCTTTGGTCACATTATAAATCCTTGTAGCCCAGTAGAATTTCTCTGCAAACGGCCAGCTGCAGATTCTAAGAAAAAAAGGAGCAGAATGATTTTGCAAAGAGATGCTTGAATAGAAGAGGATTTTATTTCTGTATGGTCATGACTGGCCTGGAGGAGATAAATAGGAAATGATGGTTCATTGTGTTTGCTCTTGCAAACAGATCATCTGTTAAAGTTGATGCTCCAGAAGCCAAAAGCTTTCATGTGACCAAAAAATAAGTAAAAAAAATTTAAGGAAGAGAAGAAAAGTTCATCAAAACTCTTAAAAAAACAACCTCTGGCTCAGGAAATCTCAGAATCAAAATGTTCCCTCTTATCCCACAGCAAATTAAACTCATCAAACGTGTTTGTTACTGGCCCTTGTCAAATGCCTCTGGAAAATGCAGTGCTGAGTATTACCAAAAGACATTTGATAATGGCCATCATGAGGATATTTTGAAGATTCTTTAGTAAACAATAAAAGCTAGTATGAAACTGAGCACTGCTTGGAAAAGGTATTGTTGTAGGGTTTGTTTTTGTGCTGCTTTTCTTGCCAAGGACAAGCCACAAATCTGTAAGAAGCTGTCAGGTCTAGCTACTATCCAAAACCCTCCCGTGCTTTTCTAAGGAGCAGTGTTAGCAGATTTCACTGTCAGCCATTTAATTTGAGCTCACAAGCTTAACCAGCTTCTTGTCTTCTTCCAGACTTCACGAAGTCAGTCTGGCTGCTACCAGCCAGGGGGCATTCAGGGGCTCTCAGGCTTACAATTCAAGCAGAGATTGAAATGATTAAGGCATGGGGAGATGGCTGGAGTAGCACCTGAGGCTGATGAGTCTGTCTGCAAGAGCTGAGACTTAGAAAATGTTAGTGAAGAGTGATTGTTTTCATATTTTAGAGGTCATCTGATGTAGGCGCTTGTAACAGAGCTGGTGTAATCACAACGAAATCATGTTCAAGATATCACTGAGTCCCTGCACTATTACAAATACCTCCCAGGTAAAAATAACCGTTTTCATTGTGGGAAAAGCTTCCATAAATTTCTAATTAAGAAATGTATCTTTCTTCTCCTCTCAATACTTGTTTCTCTAATTTGCATTATAAATAGATGAAAACACTCACACCTTCATATAGGACTTTATGAAACTCTCTAGTACTGCTGAAAATCCAGAAATTCACTCATAAATCACCCCAAACTCACTTATCTCAGGAAATTTTTTCCTTCTCAATGCATTTGGATGTTATTCCATTACCTCTGAACAGTCACCCAGAAGCAGTTAGTCCAATAACATCCATTTCATGCTTAGCCACTGCTCAGATTAAAGTATTGAAACACCCTTGAGGAGTTCCTTTCATCAAAGAATTTTAGCAAGAAGGGAAGAGAGTCTATCTTATTTTTTATAGAAGATTTCATCAGTTTCTCTCAGCTCTACACAAAGCTTTGTGAAAGGACCCTGGATCAAGCCCTCAGCCAATGTAGTCATCTTCGATTTCTTTTGAGCCATGACTGAGGCAATCTGGTGGAGTTAGCCAGGATTACTGGTAAACTTTGGATTTCTTTTTTATGCTGCTGCCATCTCCAGTTTTCATCATCTGTGTTTGACTTGGGTCTCCTTCTCCTTTTTCTGTGGGCTTATTCCTGGGTTTGGAAGGCTTCATGGCTTCCCCAAATCCCATCTCACTTTTCATGGGGAAAGACAGGAATAATCCCTGTCACCCCCTCATGTAACAGCCCTGCTGCCCTGGTCTTGGTCCATTGCTCCTGGAGATAAATGATGGTTTTTTGGTAGTAACGGGAAAAATTTACACCAGCTGAGGGTCCGCTAGGTTTTTGCAGCTAAATAAATATCTCACCAGTGCAACCTGACACCCACTGCTCTTCCAATTTGCAAAAAATACCTTCTGAGTTTTTTTTTGGAGTGAATCAATTCAACAAAACAAAATTTAGTTCCAGTTTTGGGCACAGTTCATTGCATGAACCCTCCTAAGTTCCAGAACGGATGAGGTGATATCAGGTTTGTGTGCCTTGGGCCTGCACAACCCTCTGACACTCTCAAGCAACTCTCAAACTCTATTTTCTTCCCTGCACTGACGATATTTGTGTCAAAAGAACAGACAGTATGGGAAAGGGTTTGCTTTCTGGCTCTGAAGGCAAGTGACATAACTGCTCACATTCATACAGTTAATCCTCTCCCCTTTCAAAACAGTGTAGCCTCATCCATACAGCCTATTGCAACAAATCCCAGAACATACCTGAGCTTTGCCTGGAGCAAAACCCATTCCAGCAACCGTGGTAGCAATTAATCTGTAGTGACAATCTCAGGACAGTGCTCAGAATTCTGCGCTGTCTCTGATTTATCAGTTAAGACGTAGCTGGAGAGTCTGCAGAGAATTTGAAGGAAAACTTGGTAGTATGCGCATTTAAACCCTTTACAGACCAAAATCACTTTTGCCAAATTCTATATATATATCTATATCCTTGCCTGGAACTACGTCTGCCCCAGTGCTCAGGAGTGCTCTGGTGTGATTTCCAGCACTTGCAAGTGCAGCAGTCGGTGCCTTTGCTAACAAACACGGTTATTACATGGACAGCCAGGGCAGGGAGCCGCTGCTGCATGCCCAGGAGCAAGAATTGTACTCTGCAAGCAAGCATGGCACCTCTTTCTGTGAAATACCAGCTTGGTGTTGATTCCAGCTATTTTGGGAGAAGAGGGAATATGGAAGGAGAGTGAATACCATGGAGGTGATAAGTCTGAGGGAACAGGGACTCTGTGTTCTGTGACAGCCCAGCACAGGGACTGTGACTGCTTTTGTGGAGCTCCGTGTGCTCTTTGAGAGGCTTGTGTCAGAATGCAGCTCGTGTATTGCAAGACTTTGTGGCGTATTTATCCTCCACACTTCAATGAATGACTAGCATGAGCTTTAAGGGCATAAGAATGGCCAAAGATACAGGCAGATAGCTTAGACAATTTTAAATTGTCCTTCTTGACTGGCTCCTTCCAGAAAGCCCATATGTCCTTTAAATCTTAATCCTCTATCAGAGGATGTCAGCAATTTTTCTCAAAACAATGCAGCAGATAAAAGTGTTGCCTTCATCCTGAAAAGGCTAGCTGGACTGTCCTTTTCTCTCCACAGAGCAGTTGAATTTTAGCTCACCAAGCATCTTTTTCAGCTTTGTTTCCTAATGGGAGTCAAGGACTAATTCCCAGAGGGTTGTAAATTTTATAGCAGATATTGCAGCTTTTAAATACCTCAGATAAGAATGTACATTGAATTACAGATGGGAATGTCATGCTCTTACCATCTTGTGTGATATTTTGGATTTTTATTATTGTTGATGTTGTTCCCCTATCAGTAATATAATAAAATCTTCCAAGTTTCTCACAAAAGGGGGTGAGAAAATAGAATAATACCCATACCATAGTCACAGAGTTAGCACTTCTAGCACTCACCCAAAGTGTGTGTAAATCCTGGATTCAGCAAGACACTTGCACCCCTGGCAAATTGTTCCACTGCCAACTTGATGAGAGTACTGAAAGGGTGTTCTTTTTTAACATGTTTATCACTACAAATTCCAACTGGGTCAGAAGGATTTCTACTTGACAATGAAGTTGTCAAGAGAAGGAAATTCTGATTTCAGTGATCCACAGTCTCATAAAATAGGTTTTGCTGGGCAGTTTAAACCAAAATACGCTCAGCCCTCAAGCTGAGCAGGAGCAGAAAAAGTATGGTGAAAGCAAATCTCCTGATCTCATGGACCTTCTCTGGCATTTTACCAGCTGTTGATTGTCTTAATCACATCTTCTTTTCTTAATATATCTATTCTTTTATGGTCTTTGGAATTTCTGCTTTCTACATGATTAGGCTGAGCCTGAGACAGATGGAAACACAGTGGGCTCTGAAAAAACAGTCTCTGATGAGCAACCAGTGGTGTGTGGAAGTTGAAGAACTAACTTCTCCTGCTGTTACTTTTTAAGAATTAAAATAATACACCTGAGAGACTTAGTGGTACTCAGCAGCATAAAGAAGGTAAAATGGGTTGGCAAGGCATAAAGTGACAGAAAGCTTATTTGCTGGGCTGTTTGTAAGAATTTTGCAATTTCATGTAACAGAAGAAAAGCAGCAAGAGAGAGAAACGTATCTGTTTGTCTCCTTGCTAGTACTGGAATGGTTTCATTACAAATGCTTGTAAGAAAAGGGTTAGTCTGGCAAAAAAAATCAAGGGGACAAATGTTGAAATGGATGAAAATTACATTTTCTAAATAAACAATTTTTATCTTATTGGAGGTAAAGTTGTTTTGATTTTGAAATACATATTGATCAACAGACAAAGAATTGTAGTCATTGACAGGAATAAAAATCAAATCAAATATTATGAAACAGTCCAAATACATTTTTCAGCCCCTGAAAGTTCTACAGATTTCAGTGAATGTTTCAATATTTTCACATTAGCATCAGTTTTGAAGTAGATTTTTTCAAAAATCACAGATATCTCCAGGTGATACAAAATGGAGCAAACTAAAAATATTTCTTCCAGGTTGCTTAAGTGTTTATTTTAACTATATTTGGGTTTCATTTTCAGTTCCATGCTAACATTTGACATATAACATATACGAAATTCTGCTTTTCAGCTGATGTCAGGCAGTTTTATTTCATTGGCTTCAGTAAAGCAAATGCTTGTTTGCATCAACTGAAGTTCTGGCCTAGGAATTGCTATATAAATAAATACACCATTGAAAAATTCACTTGTGACTATATTAAGCAGATGAGGACAAAATAAAAGGACTCAGTAAATTAATCACAGTTCTCAATAGTGCAGTCTATGAAATATACAGGAAAATGTATTGCAAAAAAAAATTGTTGGGGTAGGTGCAATATTGCATTATAGTAAAATATTAATTTGTGCCTCGATTGTTACATGCATAATAGGAAGAAACCAAAAGATCTGTGTGGACACAGCTGTATTAAGAGGAGGTTGTTGCTGTAGTATTCCCAGGGTAACCATGGGAATATGTAACTGTTCAGCCAAATTCCTCTACCCTTTTTCACCAATTTAGTTCTGGATAAACTAAATTCATTAAGTGACTCGTTCCAGATTTCAATTGGTGAGCTGTGCAGCATTTGGCTTCTTGTGCAAGAAATATATCCCCATCTGTAATTGTTACCATCTGTTTGGTATTCAGGATGTAAAAATGTAATGGAGATGAAGTCATATTTCATATTTTTTCCTCCATTTGGAGGTAAGAATGAAGCTATAACAGCCTGTAAATGCATCTGCTGGTGATAAGATAGTACAGCTGGAAATGGGATGCTGGATTCTGCATGGTTCAGAAAGCCTGTGTGTAGAAGCTGTTATACTGTGGTGTATGCTGGTATTCTGGGATCCCATGAGATGATTGATGTATCATATAAATAGGGTGACAGAAGACTATTTTTGCTGGTGTGATGGGAATAGGAAGTGCAAAATGTCAGTAATGCCCTGAAAATAAGCATTCAAATTTATGCAAATTGCTTAATTAATTGACCTCATTTATGCTTGCAGATTTTCTTTGCATTTCCTTTGTGAATTAGTTATTTTTCATTGTACACTGACACAATATTCCAAGGCTAATTAAATCCTTTAAAGCTATAGGTTAATATCTGATTCTTATGTAAACACATTTATAAACATTAATCAGATCTAAATTACCCATTTTATAAATAATGTTTTATTCAGTTGCAGCTAATGGATGTACTGTCTGTATTTATTCTGCTTTGGGCTCGAGGAGTTCACGTTAGTTTGTACAAGTTATTATTAAAATGGTGGCATTCTGTTTACTTGTGCATGTATTTCCAAGGTTCTCTGCAGTTTTATGATCTCTTGGAGATTATTGGATAAAAGTCTGTTTGGAGTATAAAGACTGAACTCAGAGATCTTCTGAGCCTTGAATCCTGCTGATGGATGATGCAAAGATGGTCTAGGGAGGGAGAATGTGCAAGAAGCAAGGTAGGCTGATCCTTTGGTGGAGAGGTGAGGCAAGGTGAACATGTTACCATACAGTTAAAATACCTCTTGAAATATCAGTGAGTCACCTGCTCTTGGGTAACTGAGCTCTTACCCTGTGTGAAATGTAAAATTCAGCTCTCAGTGAAAAAACAATCTTTGATGTGAGGATGTGAAGCTTCATATCCTCTCCATATTTACTTGTTAGAATTTGTCTAAACATGGACAATGTAATTTTTTTTCTTTGCATAAATATACCATCCCCCTTGGAATTTGATCTGCTTTTTGGCAAACGCTTGCAAATACATGGGAAACAGGGATATGCATCTTTTTCTGCTAGACAAGATCAATTTTCTCTTTCTTATTTGAATGAATAGTGAATAAATGCTGCTTCACAAGGAAAACTGTGGATATTACTACATAGAACATATGGTGTCATCTTCAATCACACAGTGATTCATTCTCTTGCTAGCCCAGATGTAAGTAAATTTTGATTGTGCTTGTGCCATGATTTTACATGGAATAGAGTTGACAGAGGCTGTGGTCTAGATCTTGTCCTGGTGTGCTGGGTGAGGTACAAATCCTGAACAGGAATCTTTCCTATTATGAAGAATTTAGAACTTGCATTAATGAAAAGGCCAACAGCTGGAGGAAAAGGTGAGATTCAAAAAAGTGAAGAGGCCTTGCCCACCATCGTACCTGAAATCTGCAGCAGAGATAAGATTAATGCTCAGGTGCTATTGTTCCCAGCGTGGTGCCATGTTTGCTCATGCCATGACAGCATATTGCCTTGTATTTTATAACATGGACATAGGTTAATTATTTGCTGTCAGCCTGTATAGCTGCAGTGTATACCTTTCTGTTGGAATTTTTACTTCACGGGTCCTTGCAGCATCACTTGTCACAAACATCTTCTACATGCTGCTCACCTTGTTTTGTTAAGTCACTTCTGGGGAGGCTGGTGAGACTCAGCATGCTGCTGATTCCTGTGCTGCTTTAGATGCATTCCACAAACTTTCTGTTCCACTGTCATAATATTCTGTGACCCCATAGCCTGTTTGTGCTTGAACTGTCACTTTTTAAGTTCAAAATTACTTTAATGACTGTGCTGCCATAGCCAGTGTTTTCGTATAAGCCAGGTATGTTTTCTGATCTGTTACTGTTGTTCTTTTAATTTCATTCACTGATTCTTGAGAAAAGCAATCAAGTTTGACTGCTATGATTTCTTTTCTTACAAGCTCACAGAGCTTGTTACTCAGAGATATGATATCTTGTACATGGTTAAGGGTTTGGTTTTGTTTCTCTGTTGTGATTTTTTTTTTTTTCTGAAACTCATGCTGTTGTGTAGAAGGGTTGGAAATTAAACTTACAAAGCAGTAATTACCAGGGTCAAATGCCGGAAGATTGATACCATGTCTAAATCTCTGGAACTACTCCATAACATTTCCAAATAACTGTCAGTAGTTCTGTGAATTTATTAGCTAATTAGACAAAATCTCTGAATGCATATCAACTGAGCAGCTGACAGTTTTATTCAAAATTTACAATTTTTCCTTTAATCTGGGGTTGTTTTTTTGCTTTTATTCTGGAGTACTGTTTCCAGTTCTAGGTTCCTTAGTTCAAGAGGGACATGGAGCTCCTGGAACAGGTCCAGCAGAGAGCTACAAAGGTGATTAAGGGACTGGAGCATCTCTCTGACTGATTGAGTGAGGTGGTCCTGTTTAGCCTGGAGAAAAGATGGTTGAGAGGGAACAGTGTAAACAACTGTCTGAAGGGAGGGTGTCTGGAGGATGGACCAGGCTCTGCTTGGTGGTGCTGAGGCAATGGACAGAAACTGATGCACAGGAAGCTCCACCTCAACGTGAGGAAGAACCTCTTTATGTTGTGGGTGACCGAGCATTGGGACAGATTGTCCAGAAAAGGTGTGGAGTCTCCCTCACTGGAGAAATTCCAGAATTATCTGGACACAATCCTGTGCCATGTGCTCTGGGATGACCCTGCTTGAGCAGGGAGCTTGGACCCAGATGACTCCACCCATGTTCCAACCTTACCTGCTCTGTGATTCTGTTATTCCAAGACCATGGTCTATTTAATTGTCAAAGACCAACGTGAGCCTATGTGAATGGACAAGTCTTTCCTCTCTCCTCCATCCTCCTTTTCCTTCATATAGATACATATGGATATATACACATATTAAAGACACATGCATTATATATCTAGTACATTTTGGGGGAAGAAGGGCTGAAATTGTGTTACACCCTCTGGGCCATCTGAGACTTGTTTACAGTCTTGCTTCTTTGACAGCTGTGTACAGATAGCTAAGTAAAGCACTTAGGAAAATCTAAGGAGACATGTCAGGCAAAGGGACTGTTCTGTTACACTTGGAGTTTCTTCCTCCATTTCATAGCTAACTGCACTTGTCTCAGGTGATACTCTTGATGTTGTGGGCTTAAACCTATTTGCTGTGAAAAGGCAAGCAAAAGAAAGGAATTACATGTAACAGTCCTTTGAAAAATATAGACCTAATTAAACAAGCAAAGAAATTCCAGCTGAGGCTGTGTGAACCACAGGATTTCTATGCCAAAGGGTTTGAAGGACAGTTTTTTATTACTTTTGGTTTATATTCTGTAGTTTGGTACTCAAGAGTCTTGGATTGCAGCTCTATTCTGAAGGGGTTCAAAAATATACCTCATCTGAAACTACTCAATTTCCATTTGCTAAGTCTTTGCAAGCAGGAAATCAACCAGCTGGTGTCACTTCCAGGTGACCTTGAAAAACCTGCATTCCTGCATGAATTTAAGCCAAAATCTGGCGTGGGAATGTGCTCAGAATATGGACTAAGGTTGAATGAAAACCAGCCAGAAGTTGGCCCAAGACTGCTGAAAGCCTCGCAAATTATTTCTGGTTTGTTAGGAAAATGTTGCCCAGCTGTAATCATTACAGATGCATTGCAACAATTATTATACAAGTGAAAGAGTGTCCTGGGGGTGTGGAAAGATGGAAGGTACCTTTTCATCTTGTATACAAGAGCAGAAGGGGAATCCAAGTTTCACTTAGAAGAGCTCTAATTAGAGGGACTTACTGTTTCCTCACACAGTAGCCCAAAGAAACCCTTCTTGCTGGTTCAACAGCTGGTTCCCTCAGACATTTCCTCCAGATGGGTTCCATTCGTATCCAGCATGACAACATCAGTCATGCAGCAAATATTTTTTAGACAGTAAGGAGCCCTATGAGAAGGTGGTTGTTTTCAAAGGGAATAATAATACTTTGTTTGAAAATTGTAGCCTGAATCACTGCATTTTTCTTTTTGCACCCTCCATTGCCTAATGTTTATAAAATGCTCATCATACATCATTGCAAAATAGGATGAGGACAGTTCTTATTTGTGTGCCTCTGGTTTGAAAGCTGAAGGCTTTTTTTTTCTTCATCAGATATGATAGGAATCACCATATAATTTATGAAATCTTCCTTTTCTATCGTATTTTCCATGGTATGTTAAAGTGGAATCCTTACAATGCTGGTTGTAAGGAGCCTCTGGAGCCACCTGGTCCAGTTGCCTGCTTGGAGCAGGATTGTTGTCAACACTGATGTATCTGGATCAGGCCAGCTGGGCTTGACACACCCAGGGGCGAAAACCTCCATGGATGGAGGGTCTACAGCTGTGCTATCACCTGCTCTTCTGCTGAACTGCCCTGCTACTGCTGTGATTCATCCCATTGTCCAGTTTGAACATCCCACGCTGGGCTGTTACCTCTTGTTACATTCTTGTCACTATGGATGAGACCTGGATTCCATCACCTCTGTAGTTTTACTTCAAGTAGCTGAAAGCAGAGCTCAGAGTTTTGCTCAAATACCTTTCCAAGAGAGTGAGTAGTGTGAGCTCCCTGAAGCTCATCCTGTAGGTAGTGTACCCTACAATCACAGTTACACCGATAATCCTTTGTGAAGCCTCTCCAGCTTTTTAATAATAATCCTGATGTATCCAGTTCCTATTAGCAACCTTATTCCATGTTTTTGGTGAAACTCTCCTATGCTGTACTCTGTCTCTTTGGTTTGGTTTATCAGCTTTCCTTTGGGTGAGTGGAGAAAAATGTAAAATGTCTGAAAAATGTTGAGAAACAGTGTAGGAATTTTCTTTAAAACCCAAGCAGGTTGAAGTTTTAATACTCAAAAAAAAAAAAAAAAAACAACTCACCAAAGCCACCAAAACAACAAGAACAACAATAAAACAACCCAAGCTTTCCCTCTTACTTCTCATCTCTATCTTGCAGCCAAAATTCCACAGTGATCTAATATCTTGAAATGCCTAAGATTTCTGAGCAGAAGTTTTGCTTGTCTGTTTTAACAGCGATCTAAATAACTACATTAAATTCAGCATACTGAAGCTGAACGCAAAGAAAAGTTTCCCAGCAGTGAAAGAAGTTTTAAAGGCATTTAGACTACACAAAAGTATGAACTGCCTTTCTGTTTCTGCACATAGCAAAGCTGGATGGCTTAAAAGATTGCTTCCAGCATGGACTGCTTCAGGGAATATATGACATTTATCAACTGACACACACCAAGGTGCTTTTTCTGTGATTGGTTCTCACCTTGCAAAGGTGATATTTCTCTCACATGTACAGGTACATGGACAAATCTGTATTTTTGTGTTTTCAGCTGTAAAAAATCACTAAGGTAGATAATTCCTTCAGCAGATCATGTTCTCAGAGGACCTAGTGAGAAGGTATCCCATGGTGACACAAAACCTAAAGAGCCACATGAGCCACTTTTCCTGCGCTCATCCATAAGACTTCCATTTCCCTCTCAACTCGACTCCACTCCAAGGAAGACAAAGAAAATATACAAAATTACGCTTGATCTTTTTTCTGTCAGAGAGGAATTAGTCAGCCAAGGGGAAGAATGCAGAACCTCCTGAACTGGAATTTCCAATGCTGTTGTCTGATAAGGCCAACAGAGTTATGTTCATGTGCCAGCTGTTTTTTGCTTCTGTGGTTTCTCATGAACGTCAGTAAGAAGTCCCTATCAGAATCTTTTTGTTTAGATGATGGGATGGTGGGTGCTGGGTCGAAAACCAGCACAGTCAGGGAAAACAAAACAATCAAAAAGCATTGCTGCAGTAGAAGAAATGCAAAGATTGAGACCGAGAGTGACAACCAAGGTCCTGCCACAATTTCGAATTTTAATTCCAGGAAGAAACAGAGGGTCCATTAGTTTGCTTTGAAATAACTTGGCACAAAAAGTCTCCCTTGTATTTAAACAAAAGCAAGTGCAAAAGGATTCAGACTAGAAAAGTACCAACCTAAAAGGTCTGACTTTCTAAAAATTTTTGACATTTTAACCTTTGTTTTCATTCTAAGTTAGAGTGGAATAAAACATTCTTTTAAGTTTCATGAATAGTAAAATGGTCAAAATATAGTTGAGTTTCTAAAACATCTTGACAGATTGATTTTTATTTTGTGTATTTCAATCACTTTCACATCTTTTCATGGTATGTGATTAATTCTGTTCTGTATGTTAATGTAGGTGACTTCTGGAAGTGACTATGTGGTTGTTGAAATAATTATATTAATTATTTTCCAAATCATAAAGGACAACTGCTATTAGTAAAGATTGAAATATCCTTTTTTCTTTGATGAATCAGTGTCCTCATGTGGTTTTCTTCATCAAAATATTCAACATTTTAATACAAATTATTAATTATACCACAAGTAGAAGATTCTTTAATCTAGATGCTCAAGCATTTCACTACAGGAAACAGGAAAGAAATTGATTATCAGATAGGGTGTTTCAGTCACTGTTAACTAGCAGGTGCCCTTAAATTTTTTTACCAAGATAAACTCAATGACTGGAGAAGAGGATGCTGAGGGGAGACCTCATATCTGTCCACAGCTTCCACACAAGGGGAAGGGGTAGGGACTCACTTTTCCCAGGTGTCCAGTGACAGGACCCAAGGGAATGGTCTGAAGCTGTGTCAGGGCAGGTTGAGGTTGGATATCAGGAAAAGGTTCTTCCCCCAGAGGGTGGTTGGGCACTGGAACAGGCTCCCCAGGGAAGTGGTCACAGCAACCTGCCTGACAGAGCTCAAGAAGCACTTGGACAATGCTTCAGACACATGGTGGAATTCTTGGGCCAGGAGTGGGACTTTGATGATCCTGATGGGTCCCTTCCAACTCAGGCCATTCAATGATTCTGTGATTCTGTCTTATGTTGTATTGTAGTGTGTCAGCAATGATAGATGGCATTATTTTGTGACACTATGAAATAAGGTAAAAAGTTAAAATAAAACCATTGGATATGTAGATAAAAAACTGTTATCTTTACTCAGAAAGTTGTGGTTGCCTTTTTCCCCCCAGACAACAAAACCTGCAAATAAATACATGAATTCTGCTTTCTGAACCTTTCTCTTCCCCTAATCTTCCATTAGCTGTATTGGTACAGTTTTCTCTGAAAGCAGTAGCAGTTGTGTGTGCATTTATATGTTATCCTAAAGGCAGGAAAGGCAAATTTAACTAATTCCATTAGAAATTTCCCAAAGCTCATTAAAAAGCAGAGCCCAGAGCCTACTTAAAGTATCGGTGTCCTTCTGAAGAGTAAAATGCAGTGATAGATGCGCAGAGTTGACCTCGCTAAGGCTGAAGCTGTTGGATGTGCAGTCTCCAATATCTTTGCCTCCTTTTACAGGTATGTAGCTTTTGCCTAAGGGAACATTTAAAGGGAATGTAAAAAGCTGGTTCCCAACAGAGAGAAGAAAAGATGTTCAAAGTAAAATTAGGAGTGTAGAGCTTGGAGACTGAAAATGGCATTTTTAGGGAAATCATGACACATTTTAAATAGAAATCAATTCTCAAAAAGAGATGCATTAATTTTACTTCAATTTAATGTTACAAGCACAACATAAAAATATCTTGCCTATAGGTAAGAGTTTCAGTTTCTGTGGGTAGGTCAGGATGATCTAGCCTTTTCAAAACAACCTGCCTGCAAGTTTTATGACAAATATTATCATTACTGAGATTAGGAAGAGATCTTTTCCTATTCTGCTATATTCTACCAGACGAAAGGTTTTATTCCCAAAGAATGATGAATGTAGAACAATTTCAGTTTTAAATCAATAAGTTCATTCTTGTTTGTCGGAACTCCAAGTAGGCATTTTTTATTTTTACCTCATCCTCACAGAGGATAAATGGTGAGGAATAAATGTAATACATCTCAACTTTTTTTTTAAATTTCTTTCCACTTGTTCTTTGTTCCTTTCTATTTCTCCATTCCTTCGTATATTTTACACTGAATATTAACTAAAACTTCTGAATATTAAGGCAGAATATAATTATGTGAAAACATTTGGTTACACTACTCTTTTTAAAAGAATATATTTATTTTTATATCTCTAAAAATGATGGATGACCTTGTGATAGACATCAGAACTCTTCCATTACTAGTCTTTAGAAGATAAGACTGGAAATCTGGCTCCAGATGGTCTTTCTTGAGAAAAGAGGTTGGACCAGATGACCTCCAGTGATTGCTTCCAACCTCAACCATTCTGTGATTCTATGAATGGACAACAATGAACTGCTTTATTATTGAAGAACAAAATATTTCAGTGAAGAATGAAAAATCTCATTGTAACATGTACTAGCTCGCACAACTTCAGAGTGAGGTTCTAGGATGAAAAATGTCTTCATGCAAACCTACCCTTCAAATCTCTGATTTCTTTCAGCTCTAACTAAAACCTTTAGGAGCAACTCAAGATTACTCTGTATTTTTAGGAGAAATTCATCCCTCTGTGTTTTCTTGCAGTACAAACCCAATATAGGGGACCCCTGAGTGCAAACAAGTGTTCGAGTAAATGTGTTTTACCAAAACAAGGTTAAAAAAAATAGAGACCAATTATTTTTCTTAAAAGTCCTGGATGAACTTGAGACATCTGTCAAAAATGCTGATTAGTGGTTTTTTTCTTTTGAGAAACAACTTTCTAAATGGACTTTCACTTCAGTTGTAGCTGTCAGCTCAGTTGTGCATCTGAAAAAGAAGTTGTCATCGTGCTTTACCCAGATAACTGTGGGAGGAAAGAATCAAAAAGCATGAGCACATAATTTCATTTCGTTAGCTAATGTCATGTATTTTACCTCTTTAGAAACTTGTGTCTCTGTTGTTAATAATCAAGTCATAGGTCTCAACACATCAATAGAATTGGATTAGATAACAAATATTGTAAAACATTTTAAAAAAATAAATGTTGAAATCCGGGCTTTCACAATTGTAAGAGCTGGCTCCTTAACAGAGCCATTGCTAGACAGAGGCAAACCAAACAACTTACAATAACCAAATTATAATAATTATTGTCCCCCAAAAGTCATGAAATTGCTGCTAAAACCTTGAGAAAATAGTGTGAGAGAGAAGATAAATTTAATCCTGATTCCAATCTTAGCTGTTATTTTTAATCCACATTTAAGGTATTATAATCCTCAGGAAAAAGATATTTTAATAAAATATCAGAAGGAGTTGAAAAGCAAAAATAGTATCCCAATAAATTGTAATGAACTGTGGATTTAATATGTTTTTTTTTTTTTCTGGTGCTTATACAATTTTCAGACAATAATTGGACAGAAAAGCTATTACAATTTGTGCAATTATTAGTTTATTTTAAAAACCTAGAAGCAAGTATCTTTCTCTCCTCCCTTGTAGTATAAATAATTTGGTCCAGATTATCTTTTGCCTTACATAATATCTTTTTCATATTCCTACCTTTCATCCTTGCAAAACAAGTGATGCCGGTGTAGTAATGTTTTATATTCCTGATACTAATTTCTTCTGTCTATCAAAAATATTTGATAAAGTTAAATACCAAATCAATTTTTGTCAGAAATTCAGACCTACATAACATGGCACAAACAAAAAAATATTTTCATTTCTAAATATCACCTCAGGATTGAAAGTGTATAACCAGCTTAGTCATCTAGTGTGATAGGTAGTCTTCTGTCTTACACAAAAATTTGTGTCCTTTTTTCACTTCCTGTCCGTGATGTGACAGGAGAAATGGAATGAAGAGAAATAGGATGATTTTGAAACAGCAAATCATTGAAGAGCATCTGTGAAAGTTTTTTGAGAGAAATATTTTGATCTAGAATAGTTGATCAGAATCAATCTAATATACAATAAAAAATTTAAAATGTAATTTCAATGAGAAGAAAAATGTCCCAGACAGCAGCTATTATTCTTCTGAATCTCTGTGCCTGTCTTTCCAAACAGTTGAAGAATTAATGTAGAATGAAGTCTGTCTAGCAGCACCAAAACAGAGGTAAATGGCACCATCAGGCAAAGACTGTATCCATCCTAGTAACAAACAAAAACATCACTAGATAAATCTTTCCCAACTATTCCATGACCAAAATGGTATTTCTGTAATCTACTTATTGCCTGTGCGAAGGGGTTTATAAGTATTTAAATTTTAAATGTTGTCACGCAATCCCAGCCCTTTGAGGGCTATAGTGAATATTGATATGTGTTATGACTGGTGTGTGGATGCTGGTCAAGTCACCAGCTGTCCCCATCTGCCCTGAGCAATGCTGACACCCCCTTCCCTCTCTCAGACCAGAACATTCACAGTGTCAGGAGACCAAAAGTTCACAGCTTTATCACAAACCCCTTCTTGCTCTGAGTCATGTGTCTACCTGAAAAACACTGGCTTGCAGTCTCCATCTGGGCTCTTCATGAAAAAAACCTAAAATAATCACTTGCACAGCAGTGTCTCAAATGCCTTTATGCATTGTCACAGCCTCCTGCATGTTAGAACAACATTTGCTAGCCCAGCAGGAGCCATTCTGACAAAATTGCTGAACAGGGCACTTTGGGCCAACCTTGTCCAATCCAGTGCTGTTCCAGTTCCCATGGAAAAGTTCAAGCTGTGATATACTTCTGCATCATAAAGAGACAATGCAAACTCTGAACATGAGTCACACGGACTGGGGTTACGCTGTATTTTCCCTCATGGTACATCCCAAGACAATCCTCTTACCTTTTCTCCTCACCTTTGCAGTTCTCTAATTATAAACTCAGTGTGTGACCACAGAATATTTTATATCAGACTCACTCAGAAAGTTTTCCCTACAAAGCTCAAAGACATTCTTTTGAAGAATGAGGATTCTCTATTAATGGCCTCCCCTTCCCTGCACTTGCTGCCCACCAGGTTGTCTGTTTACTCTTTTTTTAAATGTTATTCCTTTACTCTTGCTTCTATTTACTCATATAGTTACCTTGTTGTTGAACTCTGTTTATCTTCACGCAGCATCCCAGAAGAAATTTGCAAGTTTGCATTTGGTACAATTTATCTTATTTGTGTTTGGAGATATTAGAGATTCTATCTAGCTCTTGTCTCTGCCAGGCTCCATCCACTCCTCTCTCCTGCTGCAAAGTTAGCCCTCACATCAGCACCAGAAGATGACTTGTAGAGTGCTAGCAATGCTCCGAGCACCATCCAAGGTCTGTCCCTGTCTGTGGGGACACTCTGGTGCCTACTGACCCACCCTCAGCGCTGTCTGGGGAGAGGGAAAAGAGCCAACACTGCATCTGGATACGTGTGTGGCAGGATGCTTTGCTGACTGCATCTGCCCAGTGCCAACCGGGCCTCTTAGGGTGCTGCCCACACCCAGTCCATGTCCCTGTATCCAATGTCTGATCCTGTTTTCCTGTCAGGAAGGCAGAGATGACTTGATCCCAGCTAAGCACAGGACACGAGCAAACACTGGCATTGACCACAGGGAGCCTGGTTTGGAGTGCAGGCTCAGTCTTGAGCATCACAACAGTGAGGGCAGCCTCTGGGATATAATTTAGATCTGTCAAAAAACAGATGAGCCTTTAATGGGAATAGTGCCTGGGCCACCTGTGATGGATTATCACCTTCCTGGCTCGCTTTTATCGGCCATGTCTCTGCTGGCTGGTCAGAACCAGCAGGGATTTTCTCTGCGACAGTGCTTACGGTGAGTTTGGCTCAGGTGAGTGGTGAGAAGGGCAAGGAAAGACATAAATCTGGACCGTGAAGTGTACAGTGGTTTGAACAAACAAAATGACACATTTGGCTCCAAGAACGGGTGGCTCTAGAGGAGAGCAGCTGATGTGCTGGTGAAAGAGCCAGCACACCTCCGGCAGTGGCCGGAGTTTGGATGACTTGTGGTGGCCTGAAAAGCAGCAGCTGCCAGACGCAGCTGTATTCCCATTTCCTTCAGTCTGCTGGTTTGGGCTGCAGGGCTTCCATTTACAGGATTCTTTTTTTCCTTTCTCCTAGCCACAGGGGATCTTATCAGATAAAAAAACTTGGTGGAGTGACAAAGACTGATTAACTCTGAGGTGGAATGGGATTTTTATTTCTGCCTCTATAAACACCTGAGTGACAGTCAGATGTATGTGACTGTGGTCTTATCAATAACAGTTTATATGAGATGGGCTTGAACTAAAACATTTGGTATTTAAACATCTAAATCTTGGGAGACTTGAATCTTAACAATATTAGGTAAAGGAATCAAATACTGAACTGTTTCAGCACCAGGGAACAGCTGTAATAAACAGGAAATGTTTCAGAGAGAGATGACAAAAGCTGTGCAACAAGGTTTGGGAGTATTCCAAGGGATAATTCCCCCAAAATTTAAGTCAATATGAGAAATTTTGACTGAGAAAATGAAGATGGTAGAAGGCATATTTCAGATCCTCGGCCCAGTTCTCTTCAACATCTACATTAACCCACATCTCAAAGGAGTACTAAGTTTGCTGACAACACTAAATTGGGAGGAACTGTCAAGTCCCTTGAGGGTAGGGAAGCCCTGCAGAGAGACCTCGATGTATCAGAGAAATGGGCAATCACCAGCTGTATGAAGTTTAACAAGGGCAAGGGCTGGATCCTGCACCTGGGATGGGGCAGCCCTGGATGTACAGACAGACTGGGGAATGAGAGGCTGGAAAGCAGCTATGAGAAGGAACGTGGGGGTCCTGGTCAATGGAAAGCTGAGTATGGGTCAGCAGTGCCCTGGCAGCCAGGAGGGACAACCCTGTCCTGGGGGGCATCAGGGACAGCATCACCACCCAGGCAAGGGAGGGGATTGTCCTGCTCTGCTCTGCTCAGCTCACTGCTCTGCTCTGCTCTGCTCTGCTCTGCTCTGCTCTGCTCTGCACTGGGGAGGCCTCACCTCTAGTCCTGAGGCAGTTTTGGGCACCACAATACAAGAAGGACATTAAACCATTTGGGAGCATCCAAAGGAGGGTAACAAGAACAGTGAAGGGCCTTGAGGGGAAGCTGTATGAGGAGCGGCTGAGATCACTTGTTCTGCTCAGCCTGGAGGAGACTGAGGGGAGACCTCACTGTGGTCAACAACTTCCTCATGAGGGGAAGTAGAGGGGCAGACACTGATCTCTTCACTCTCATGACCAGTGCCAGGACTTGAGAAAACAGCATGAAGCTGAGTCAGGGGAGGTTTAGGTTGGAAATCAGGAAATCCCTCCCCCAGAGGGTGGTTGGGCACTGGAACAGCTCCCCAGGGAAGTGGTCACAGCCCCAAGCCTGACAGAATTCAAGAACTGTTTGGGCAATGCTCTCAGGTACATGGTGGGATTCTTGGGCTGTGCTGTGCAGGGCCAGGAGCTGGGCTTGATGATCCTGATGGGTCCCTTCCAACTCAGCACATTATATGATTCTATGATCTGAATGCTATACCATTGCTTGTAATGGAGGATTAAAATCGACGTGATGAAATTACAACTGCTTTTAAAACCTGAATAAGAAAATAACTCTCTGGGGTTTTGGGGAGATGTCTTTGTACAATCAAGGCTAAATTTTTTGAATGCAACAGATTATCTATTATTATTATTATAGAATAATAAACTGAGGCCTCACTGGGATCCAAATCCTGTTTTTCAGTCAAAGACTTGGATAACAAGCAGGCTGCAGGTTTTGCAATTTGGGCTAAGTAGGATCTTGAGAGCGTAAGTAACAATGTCCATTTTCATTACTACAGGCCATGTGAGGATGAAGGGAGCCACAAGAGACCACTGAGATGAGTGACTGGTGTTTAATCCATTTTCTGCAGACCTTGGTAAGGATTTCATCCAATATCGCATATCAAGGATGAAATTTCTTGGTGGAATTTCTCCTTCCACTTCTGCCAGCAGAGTCTTTTTTCCAGGCCTCTCTCTGCTGCTCTCAGGCCTAATTGGGAAGCAAGGACCTATTTACGATGAAACTGCCATCTCAGATTGGGCTGAAGGAAAATTTCAAAATTCAATAGCAGCTGCTAGAAGTCAGCTCACATCTCCTCTGTGCTGGATAACAAGAGAAAGATGACATTTGCATGCACACGTGGGTGCTTGCACCAAGTAAAAAAATATTACCTGTCCTGAGTTCTTCTTAATTTGAGGCCAGAAGCTTGTATTGACCCTTCCTTTCTATGCTATAAATAAATAAATAAAAAAAATTTTTTTGTCTTCTGTGTTAGGGACCATTTGACTCTTCTGAATAACAAAAAGAACCACTTTTTTTTTCTCTTTTTTTTTTTTTACCATATCTTCCAGAGAAAATCTATGATGGCCACATAGAAAAAGGCATTCAGGGTTTTTTTCTCTTTCACAATTCTCTGTTCTTTTCCAATGGACACTTAACCAGCTTCTTCAGCAGGATTCATTTCTGACCACAAGGTGCTCAGTGGTCCCTGACAGATGTGACATTGCAATCCCCCTGTGTCATTTCATGATGCTGCAGCATCACAGCTGAGATTGGCTCTTAACAGAAACTGTGTTGATGGCATTAGGAGCTGAAATAAGCACCAGTGTGAGAGGTTAGAAGTGTTTAAAGGCAAAATTTGGCATGAATCTTAAAAATAATGAGGGAGTTACAATGGAACAGAAGGACTAGTATATGAGGAAAACAAAGGATTAAGTAAAAAAAAGGAGAAAAAAGAAAAATAGAGAAGAATTCTAGATCACAAGGTTGGAAGACTGAATTTTGCAGAGGAAAGAAAGATAAAGAAATTGTAACAATATTTGCTAGCAGTTTTTTAATGTCATAAATAGAATCTCTTCTGAGTGTGCTATTCAGTAGTTTAGTCAATACGATAACAGGGAAATAACTCGATTTATTTTTAAAATGTATTTTGGTGTTCCTTGGATATTGCTCTTTCTCTCTTGCTATATTAATATCTATGCAGCACAGAAGTCCCAATTCCATAGTTGTTTCTTTACTTCTTTTACCTTTTTTCACTAATTTTCTTGATGGTCTTTGATTCTTTCCATGGCTTTGCATATCTACTTTATAGAATTCTCTACATTTCATACTGCCTGAAAAGTGATAGAGTTTTGTTTGTTGCTGGAGCTGGTGGCCATAGTAGTGGAGGGAGTGGAGAATCTGGCTCTACTTCAGTGTCATGGCTCCATGGGTTGTTTTTTGGGGTTTTTTTCAAGAAATTGTGAATAGTGCTCCTTCCTCACACTTTCTGTCTTGTATGCATGTTTAGAAAGGATTATATTTGATCCTTTTGAATGTGTTTCTATAACACTGAGCCATATGGAGTCCTGACTCTTATCTGGGACATGCTAGTATCAATATAGAGCAATTATTGCTAGTGTTCCACTGCAGCAGGACTACAGAGTGTTTAGGAATGAAGTTGCATTGGGGATCTAGGGTTTGTTTCTCACATATCTGCTCTTAAAAGGAAAGTTTAGTAACTTATCATCAGGTTCAATTATTTTTTGTTTTGTTATCAAACACTGGCTGTTCTTTGTCCACATCTTCATAACTACTTCAGCTGTCCAAGGGTTAAGCTGTCCAATCAGGATCATAAACCATAGAATCATAGAATAGTTTGGGCTGGAAGAGGCCTTAAAGATCATCTTGCTCCAACCCCCCTGCCAATGGGCAGGCATGACACCCAATAGAGCAGGTTTCTCAAAGCCTCATCCAGCCTGGTCTTGGACACTTCCAGAGATGGGGCATCCACCTGGGCAACCTGGTCAGCAGAATAACTTTTATCTACATACTTATTTTAACTTCTGGCTCTGCAGAATCAAAGGCAACTTTAGGGTCACTTAAAAAATGTGGGGTTACTAGTCTAAAGCCTGTGAGAACTTAGCCAAATTAACTCATAATAATTTGAAAATAACTGATAGACTTTTGAGTACCTCTGTCACTGGCTGAAATTTAGCTGTAGGTTAAAAAAATCTCTGACATAAAAGAGAGGTAAAAAATATTTTATTCTTAGTTGTGCTTCATACCTTGAAACAATTTTTACTTATTGTAAGATTCTTGGCAACCTCAGTTGAGTTTGAAGAAGACTTTTCCAATTGATTTTATAGAAATATTTAAATATGTTAGAATAAAACTCTGAATGTACTGTCCTCTCATAACTAAAACTGACTACTTTGAAATGAGTTGAAAGATATTAAGGAGAATGATTCATATACACATATTCATTCCGTGGAAGTTCTATATGGAAGCAAATTAGCAGGAGCACTTCATTCAAGTTTTAATCTAGAGTAGTTTCTAAACATCTTAACTCCAAAAGCAAACTAAAATATTGTACCAGCAAAATAACCAAAAATGCTAAGGAGAATTAAAATACTTCAATAAAAAATAGTTTATTAGTGTTTCCTGATCACCCACTGAGGACTGAAGAGTTCAAACCACTCAACTAGGGAGAGGGAGGATGAAGACCAGAAGGAAAAGAAATCCTTCTGCAAGTTAACTGTGAAGAGGGCAGTGACTTCAGTGAAAATGAGTGACATCTCACTGCCTTTAAGGCAGTGTACAAGTCTTGTGACCCCTGCTAAAGATTGGTGCAAATAGTGACATTTCCTAGATGAAATCTGAAACTCTTATAGCAGACAGTAAAAAAAAAAACTTCTGTTTTCATTGGCCTGCGGGCAGAAAGTCTAAGCATGATCATATCTTACTAATCCTGTTGTAATAGATGGGAAAATTAAGACAATTGTCTTAATAGCCTTAATTTTAAACTCAAAGTCCCAAAAGAAACTCAGAGATGTTTAGAAATCCATTTCTCATTCCCACTGGCTTCCAGCCCTGTATTTTGAACCATAAGACCGTCTAGAATTGTTACAATTATATATAAGTGGACTTTCTGCACTCAACATTCTATCCACTAGAACAGTGTATCACTGAATATATTGGGGAGAAAAAAAGCTCAAGAAAGGGCTTAAATATTTTTATTTCTGTTTCTAAGAATTCCTGCATGTTTTAAAATCACAAAGCTCTCATTTCAGCGACTGCTTTGTTGTTCTGGACAGGTAAACATGGAAGATTTCTTATTTACTTTTGTCATTCTGAGTGTCCAAACAACTTGCCTGGACAAAAAGTATTATGCTCCCTATAAACAATTTAAGGGGGAAAAAAGTTAATGCATGAAGGTGTACAGTCATATCCCATATTAAGAGCAACAGTACTGCTGTATAACGTTTAGTGAAAGCACTGCACAGCAATATTACATAAAAAAAAGTACATACTCCTTATGCATTGATAAGGATTGAAGTAATTCACAGTAATTCATGGGTCCACTATGAGTCTTTTCATTTTTAATGGACTCAGTACGCTTATTTCTTGTGCCATAGAAAAGCTGTAGTAATGGGAGCAGGCTGCTGGTCTTTGTACACATGACCATAAAGATTGAACTTGGTTTGCTTTATGACTTAAGCTTTAAAAGAATCTTAGAGGTTGTGACAGGAACTGATTGTTGCTTCACGTGAACAGGAGTGTAATAGAGCAGTTGAAACCTCAAGAGTTCTGGTTTGTGACTCTCAAGTTCCTTTATTGCTGCCTTTTCTGGATGTTCTGGTTTTGCTTTTCTGGTTATACTGTTTTTAATGAGCTACTCTGTGATAGAGATGTATGAAAAATGTTACTCACCAAAACCTTATCTCTGCACGTCTGCATTCTGTAAAGGCTGGCAACTCTCCCTTGCATTATCCCAGGTACACCTGTACCTGCCAAACAGTCAATTCTCATGTGTTTTAGGGAAAATTCCGTGGAGAAAACGGATATGAAGTGATGAACTTTACATCTGTCCACGGGTATTTTAACACTCTTAATAGTGAGCAGAAGATGCATATATATACAAAATACTTAGGCTTGGACAGCCCAGATATTTGGACTGTCCTGTAATAATTTCTTTTACAAGGAATACTACTGACTTCTCAGATTCCAGTAAATATGAAGAGTGAAGCTCCTGCTTAACTTTATATGATGGATTCCAGTAGGCAACCATGGAGCCTGGTAAAGCAATGAAATTGCCTATCAGTGTGCTTCAAATCAGAATGTTTGGTTTTGTGTTTGTTATTTTAGATTTCTTGGTAAAACAGCAGACTCAGAACAAAGGTATTATTTATAAAAAACTGAGGTAGGAAATAACTGTGTTTAGTGTTATTACACTAGTGTTATTACACTAGTGTTATTAACTAGTGTTATCTTTTTCAAAACATCTGCTTCTTGTGGATTTTTTTTAAAGTAATGCTGTTTAAAATACTGAGGGGCAGAACAGAGCAGACACTTTCAGTAAACTTTTTGGACACCAGGATAGTTTAGAGATTGTTAAGCAGTTAAAGACGAATAAACACACAAAAAGGTATGGAAAATTAAAAAAAACCCAATTATTTTGTCATTGAAATTTTTTTTAATGCCATCAGCTATTTTTAAAGTTACTGGATTCTGTTTTTTAAAGATCTTAACATCTTAACATTCAAAGCATCCTTAAAAGGAAAGATAGGTTGGTGCAATAAGCTAAACAAAAATGTTACTATTCTATGAAGAAAATTATTTTCAAACAGGGAAGGTCAGGTTGAAAATTCCTAGTATTTTACAAGAACACATTGAAAACTCCCCTGTTTGTGGAACTCTGGCAATTACCTAGCCAAAGAGCAAAGAAAGAAAAGGGGGTGGACCACAAATAAAAAGAGTTTAGATTTAAAGAGTTAATAGAAATTTAATTTTCTGGCCATCCTCCAGAAAGTGGATGCCTGATGTTGAATTCTTCTGCCTAAAGTTAGATAAACCAAATTCTTTAATTTAAATGATCCCCTGCTCCATTCTTGTCATTCTTTTTCTGCCATTATTTTCCATGAAATTTGGTTGCCCAAAACTATACCAGAAGATAAGATTCAGACATTGTAGGTAAGGCTAGAGGAATTATTCATGTAATTTAGCGAATCTGATTGATAGCAGAATTTTCCGTCAAATAACTTATTTGCAAATTGGTGCCTTCCTATTCACAGCTGAAATCCATCTGTGTGCAAAAGACCTCAGAGAAGCTTTATGTGTCACTACCATCTCAGTTAAAAAGCATTTTGAGGACTCTTGTGGGACTAGCAAGATGAATAGACACTGTTCTGACCTGCTGCACAGGGGTGAGTTTTATCCTTTCTGACTGGCTAAAATGATACGAACCTTAAATAGAGCACATATTGACATTGTAAGACACTATTAAGGTCCTCAGTGTACCACGGTGATGAACCATGACCAAAGTACTCCCAGGGTTGTAATAATTCATTACTGAAATAGTTTCCTTCTAATGACTAAGGCTGACTGTGTCAGAGAGCTTGGACTTCTAACCCCAAGGCTTGTTATATAGCATTAAATAAATCCCACTTTCTGTTCATTTACCTACTGTATCAAAGGTCATGAATCATAGCTGACAGCAAGACTTGGATAGGTATCTTTTAAGAATCTCCACGATTATGGGATGAAGCTGCTGTTAGGCAAGCCAGGTCTTGCTCCCAAAGTGGTGACAGGTACACATGGATGGTACTGAGAAATTCCTTCCCTTTCACAACTGAACCAATTGTCCTCTAAATGTTTTCTCTGCATTCCTAAGCCCTATTTTAATTTTTATTTTAATTTTTATTTTGGAAATAGACAAACACTGTTGCTCTTTCATGTGAATCCCAGCTACCAGGGAACACAGTCTATGTTTCCTTGGTGTATTTAAATCCATTGATCTTGGACTTTTTCAAACTCTGCCAGGAAGTGGCATGATAAGAAATGGAGGGTTCATCCTCCCTCAGGCACCACCACTGGGTTTTACCTTGGAGCTGAGGGAGGTGGGAATTAGTTCCATTTAACAAAGAAGAAAGTGGAAGGTGGATGTCTCCCGCCTTGGGTCAGTGCTCTAACTTCTGCATTATAAGAGAAAAGCACTTCATGGAGCACTTAAGCTGTTCTTCTAAATCAAAAGTGACAGCTAGCACCTTATGAATATCTCAGATTTTTCAGCGTGTATTTGATACACTCTGGAAATACCCTAGTTTAGAAACACTCTCAGCTTTCACGGGACACTTGTCTTGAAAGAATCAATGCTCACACCTTTTGGTCCGGGTCCCATGAACTTTTCCTGTCTGCATACAACCCCTCTGACATCATTAAAGTCATGGGCAGAAGTGAACTGCCTGTAAACCACCACGTATAGAGCAAATGTGAATCTTCCTCACTAAACTACCACCATTTGCCTTTGAAATAAACAGGAAAATAACTATTAAAGGTCTTAAATGTTTATTTGCATTTTTCAGAATGTCATAATCTTCATGCAGTGAAACAGATGGACCATGGAAATTCATGCATGAAAATAAATAACCCTTTCTCTACCAGTATGTGGCAATCACAAGGCCCAGTGATTGCTGACTTTCTCCTGTTTTTTTAATAGTTCTTAAATTAGAGATGACTGAAGGGTTTTTTTTTCTTATGCACTTCATTTTTCTTTGCATAAGATTATTTTTTTAATTAATAAGTAAAAAGAAATTAGATTTACAGAATACTTTTGAAAATATTTGTTACAAGACATTTTAAGAAGTGAGTTTTAAGAAGGTGTGACACTAAGGTAAAACAATGAATGGGATTAAAGAGTGGGAAAACCAGGATAAAGGAGTAATTTTTCAATACAGCAAGGACTTTAAAATTAGTTAGGCTTTTGACTAGTTTAGTTTGTAACTACCATCACAGGTGGCAAGTTAGAGCAAGGTGAAGGTGATAGGTAAAAGAAGAAAAGAAGCACAGGGGAATACATGACAAGAACAGTTATTTTGCAAAACTATTTCTGATTTTCTTCACAACTGCAGTATTCAATGTATCAGTGTCCAGATCACTCTGGAAAAATGTCTGAAGAACTAAACCATCAAACAGTTTCAACTCCTCTTTCCCATAAACCAGTAGTTAGAACATGCCATAAAGAGATGAAATACTCTAATTATTCCATTTCCCTTAGAGGAATTTCAATTATGTGAATACTGTAACCATCAGGCTCTGACAAAAGCTGACCTGTTGGAACCTCAGTTGGTGAACCTCTCCCAGAAGTTTTGAATAGCTAACACTGTATTTATTTGACTCCTCAAAATATGTGGGCACAAGAGTATTTTATTTGAGGTTCTGTGAGAGTATTGTCAAGTACAGTAACCTATTCAACCTAGGCTTACATTTTGGAAAGAAACAATGAAACATTTATATGCTTGTTTAAATGCTAATCAGTTTTTGTTTAGCAACCAGACCAAAATATTAATTATTCTTACAACCTTACTCAAGGACAAAGATCCTGTTGATGAGCTTCAGAGGGACTTCATCTTACATAAATGGGTTATTAGATGGCAAATGAAATTCTGTGCTGAAAAAATAATTAAAATAATAAAGCACAAGGAACTCTTAAATCACTTTTCAAACCTTGCAGCATTCAAGACTAGCAGCAGTGGATGAAGAAAAGAACAAAGGCATCTCTAAAGATCTCTCCTCAGTGTTCAGCTGCAGTAAAAATATTTATATTGGAATGCACAAGGAATGAGGTTGTAGTGTTTCAGATCATGCAATAGTGCCTGCCTGTGCTCCCCATAGTGGCCTGTCCTGTGCGATCTCATGTAAGGTACTACGTGGCATTGGTGGAACATTTCTCCAGAAGGACAATTCAAAACAAGAAGGAATTAAAAGAATCAGCAGGATTAATAAAGGACATAGAAAGCCCCCTCAGTGAAAAACAAGAAAAATCTTATGAGATTATGAAGAAAAGAAATAAGAATCAGCTCATTAAAAGAAAAAAAAGTAGAATGAATATAGTTTAGGAACATATTTTTTCTGTTTTCCCTGACTGATGTTACAAATAAAGGACATTATATCAACCTACAATGCACCTTTACACCTTCTGACAGACCTAGCAAAAAGAAATGCCTTTTTCATGTGACAGTTAATTAAATCTGTGATTTTTTCCCCATAGAAAATCTGTTAAAGATATGCAATTTAACAATATTCTCAAAGAAATGTGGCTTCTCAGACTACACAGGTACCAACACCTAAAATATCTTAGTTTTTGAAGAGAGAGTATGTGTGATAATGACTGTTCTAAAGAATGCATTTGTCCATAATTTTCTACTGCAAATTTTTAAGACTTTCTTATATGTAAACCTTAAAGCTGGATGTAAAGCTGCAGCAAAACACTCCTAGATCTCTTGTTCCTGGTCTTGCTCAGAGTAGACTTTTCTATGATATTCATTTCTGCCTTTTACTACTCTGAGAGTGTAATCTAATTACGCATCTTGCAGAATATCTCAGTTATATTTTGCAAAAGTAATTAACTGCATTTTTGTCAACTTTTCCACATTCAGTTTTTAAGAAAACCAGTTATGGCTCATTATCAGTCTTTTCCTCTCTCATCTTCCCTGGAAATTGGAGGGAGCTTTGCTTTCCCTGATACGCATCTGCTGGTCACATTGCTAATGAGCAGAAGATAGCCACTGTCTATTAAACGAATAGATAATTTTCATCAAGATTTTGGCATATAAAATATTCATTAGAGCATGAATAAATTGCACATTTAACCATCCAGAAGTGAAGAAGTTATTTAATAGCAAAACAGTGAACAACTCTGAAATATAAATAATGCTATGGAACATGAACACTTGGAAACATTTAATAGCCAGTGAACTATCTTTTCCTCCTATCATCAGAGATATAAAACTATTATAGCAGCACCTTGGTCTACCTGTAACATAAAATTAATTACCTTCCAATAGACCCCATTTAATTGCTTATAAAGCTGATCTGACTTTCCAGCTTTTTTAGCAACCTGTATGTCATCAACAAAACTGCTTAGAATAAATTCGCACTCCATCTTTTTCCATATCCTTGATATAATCACAAAATTAACACTAAATGGATGGCCCAATGCATTTTGCAACAAGGAGTAGACATATCTCAAGAATACAATAGAAGAGTGTACATACAAGAACTCTTTAAGCTTTTCTTTTAGATAGGACACATGGTCTGTAATATTCGACACTGTTGAATCTTTAGGATATCACTCCATCAAGGCCACCATTCTGAAGGAAATGATGTTGAGGAAGTTGGTAGAATTTTGTGGATTAAATGGTTTATAGAAATGTATGTTCTTAGCAATTCCATGGAAACATTCACAGTGGAGAATGAATAGAATAGAATAGAATAGAATAGAATAGAATAGAATAGAATAGAATAGAATAGAATAGAATAGTTGAGATGAATTGGAAGAGACTTCAATGGTCATCTTCCTGGTGAGTCCAATTGCCTGACTTATTCAGGTCTGACCAAAAGATAAAGCATGTTGATAAGGGCATTATCCTAATGCCTGTAAACACTGACACGCCTTTGGCATTGACCACATCTCTAGGAAACTTGCTTCAGTGTTTGGCCACCTTCTCTGTGAACAAATGCTTCCTAATGTCAAGTCTGAACCTCCCCTGATGCAGCTTTGGGCCATTCCCATGCATCCTGTCACAAGATACCAGGGGGAAGAGCAGCTGTTCTGCCAGCTACATAGAATAATAAATTCACCAAAATGTATTATTACACAAATAGTTATTCACTTTGAGTAGACACACAAACCCCCTGCCCCCCCCTCCCCCCAAAGAAAAGTGTGTGCAAAATTGTTCTGGATAAACATTTTGTCATCCAAAATGTGGAAAAGAAATTAAGCTATTTTCTCTTGGAAGAGCTAAAATTTTTGCTTAATGCTAGTGTAAAATATTAGATGTTATTTTACCTTCCTACAACTTTTGTATATTTAAAAATGAAGACAAAATCACTTCATTCAAAAGCAGGTTAAAATGCCAAATTCCTTCTTAAGATTTCTTTTTTGAGATTTATTTTTTATTTGTCTGAAAGAACTAATGGAAACTAGTGCGACTCTTAAAACTGTCTATTGACTTTTCATAATTATCCCATTATTTTCTTTCTCAAGATTACATAAGTAGGATTAGTCTTTGACCTACATATTTACATAGTCCATGTCTCTGATTTTAAACCGTGGTTTTAAAGTACTTGAGCCCAAAACTAGGGAGTTTATTTTAATCCAAACTACCTCCTCATTAGGAAATGCAGTACAGGTATTTTGGCTAAAATCACCTATATTTAAATGCATCATTCTGATGCTTCTGATTCACTTACCTTTGCACTCTGCAAACTGTCATGTCAACATGAAGTTGTATGACAGGATGCTGCCAAAGGCCTTATTTAAGGGCGTAACGGTGCTGGCTTTGCTGGAGGTAAATTGTTGTTGTATTGGATTTGCATGGCCAGGTTTTGGGTGGCTACAAGGATGCCTGGTAGCTGAAAATGAACAGAATTTTTAAAAAGCAGGGAATTGCAAAAAGTTTTAGACATGAGGCTGAATTTTCCCTCTTTGGGCAGCAGCACCCTTTGGTTAGCAACACTACTGCAGCCTTTGAAGTGTGGTCATAAAGAAGTGAGAGCATTCTATCCCTGGCCCTCACCATGCTCTTCAGTTCATTTCTGAGGGCAACTGGAAGACTAGAAGTGCCCAAGTTGGCTACATGTCAGGATCACAGAACAGTCTGAGTTGGAAGGGGCCCATCAAGTCCAGCTCTTATGTCCAAGTGAATGGCCTATACAGAGATCAAACCTGTGGTCCTGGCATCACTAGCACCACGCTCTGACCAAGGTGTCAGAACACAACCAACTAATTTTACTTCATCCTGCTGCCTTGATTTCTGAAAACTCAGGCCTGCTCAAACACTCAAGCTTTTGAAAACACAAGTGGCTGATCCCTTCTGGTCATCATCAGGATACTCATGTTGTTTCAAATTTCAGGCAATCCCAGGCACAGCTCTAGTTTTTGTAAGACCTGAGGCCACAGCCAGCCCTCCTCCACAGTCACAACAGAACTCTGACACACACATTGCTTTGGCTTCCAGAAACCAGGTGTCCCTTTCAGGTGGCACCAGCTCTGACATTGCAGATCAGGGAGATAGACCTGAGTTGCTGAGTGGTTTAAGTGTGGCAGGAGACCAGCCAAACTGTCTCATGAGGGGTAGCAGTGATATAAATCCCTGGAAACTGGTGCACACAAACATTCCTGGTGCCACGTGCACACTTTTCTCCCTCCAAAGAGTAGCCGCATCATTTTGCAGCAGGTGCTGATGCAAACCACTACACAGTCAAAAGGAAAGCTGAGTAATTCTGTTCATTTATATGCAGGGTATGAGGACCTCAGACATGTGTCCTGTTGTCAGAGATTGAAAGAGTTCATGCCTCAAACATTGATACAAAGTTTTGCTCATCCTAACAAAAGCTGTATAAAGAAGCTACAGCCAAAAAAGCCTCCCTGAAGATACCTGACTGGGACTTCGGACTGTAAGGTAAACCACTAAGATTAAATAAAGGGAAAACCCATTATTTAATCATCTCAGGCCTAGGAAAAAACAAACAAGGCTGAAAAAGAATGTGTCCACAAGAAAGCCAAACACAGCAAAGATTCTTCCCTGGCTGAGTTTGGGGTGGGGGAGACCACATCTTGCAGAAGCCAGGTTTACACAGACCCCCCACCCGAAATGAGGCGGGGGGAGGAGGTTCCAGGGGTAACCTCTGATCAGAGGCAGTGAGCATCCATCCTTCCCTTACACAAACTGGCCCAGCTGTGGAACCTCCAATGCCACAGGCCACATCCACAGGACATTCACATGAGGGGTAGCTGAGGGGGTGTCATAATCCATCAAAGACCCCTCGAAGCGCGCCCCAGAGTCATTCCTGAAGCCTTGCACCACAGGACTGCACGTGATGCAACAAACCCAGAGTCTGTTGCAAGACACAATGGCAAACTCCCCCCCAGGGGAGGTACCTCGGTTTTCCTACCTAGCCTGAGCTGTATTAATCCATCGCATTCTAAGCTTTCCAGGAGGACCTTCACCACCAAGAAGACCAGCTGGAGAGGATCAACAGAACATTGTTGGGATCCACGGAGCAGTGTTATTTTCCTTATTCTGTCCATCACTCCCTGTCGGTCTCCCCCATCTATTTTCTATTTCTTTCTTTCTCTCTCTCTCTCTCATATTGTCAAATAAAATCCATACTGTTGTCACTGGCATATGGTCTCGTTTGTACCTTGATTCAGTCAGAGGCATTTCTAAGAACTTTAATAACTGGATCATGACTTCTCACCCCTGGACTGCCCCTCCCCACTCCCCAGTCTGATAGTGCCTGATGGCACTTTGGAGGCAGAGGACCCCAAGGTAACACAGAAAGAATTTAGCATGTGCCAAAGATCCGGTCAGGAGAGAGGTGGGTTGTTCTGGGATGGCTCAGTCTGACCTGTAAGGAACAAAGACAACAGAATTCCCTACTCCCTTCCATCTGTGTGCCCAGACACAGGAGTACAAATGCAAACTTGCTCCAGTCATGCCCTATCCACTTCTCAGTGACAGGACATCACTGCCCTGACCTTGTCATATTTCCCTAGAAACCAGACTGATTTTTGCCTGACTAAGTTTATTTGAAATCTTCCCAAGGAATGGGATTGGCACTTGGTAAAGTGCTTGGGACATCTCTGGAAAAAACATATCATCGCGCTAACATAGGTGTCAGGATGAATCATGTCCCACAGAAGGCTCTCTGCAGCCCACACCGCTGCTCTGCTTGGGTGACGAGCCACGCTCCTCCTTCGCTCCGAGTCAGCGCCTCGGCACTCGCTCAGGGTAATTGCAGGGGCGGAAAGCAGCACAGACAGAGCTCTGGGGATATTGATCAGCTGTGACACAGCTGTGCCTGGCCCTGACAGACACCCCTCTGAGGTCCCACTGCGTCTTTTCTTCTCATCTTGGGGAAGCAGCTAAGCCATTCTTAAGATCATTCCTTTGACTTGTCCTTAGACTCCTCATTCTTTGCACTGCTGTTCTGGAGAGGGAGAGAAGCTCCTGCCTGTGCTTCACTGATCCTGACTTCCAGCTAAAAAGCTTTAACAGGAGAGCAGGGAGTGAGTCCTGAGGATCTGAAGTTGGGTCCCTTCTCTGCACCCCAGGGTGTACCTAGAAGGCCCTTCAAATAAATACCTATCTTTGTTCCCTTACTCTTGTCTAGTCTGTTTCTTGGTGGCTGGAGAAGGCATCAGCAGCATCAGGGTTTCTGAAGAGTTCATTTGATTCAGCAGAGGTCTTGATGACTTTCACTGTGTGTTCATCACAAGGCAGAGATGGAATATGTAATATTAAGGAATATTTAATATTAAGGAAGCCACATGAGTTTCATCAGTACTAGTAAATCATATTTGCATGGCAAGATTTTACTGTGATTTAGTTCCCCTAAGTAAAAAAAAAAACTTCTTCCCACTCCAATTACTTCATTCTCTTCAATTACATGGGGAAAAAACTAAAATTTCATATATTTTCTTTTATTAAATGGATGCCTCTAATTTTTTTGGTTTTCAGTTTCTTTTCACATAGTAAAGAAAAAAAAAACCTTGTTCGGCTTGCTTTTCTGCAACTTGCATTATTACCTTTTTTATTCTCTTTGTTCTTCAGAAATAATCTTGCTATTTTTAATTTCTCATTGATTTTTTTAATACCTTTTGTTACACATCTTTTCGTATCTTTTTTTTGCAGTTTTTTTGATCATAAGATGTGTACACAGCATTCAAGATAAGGATGTCTCATTGATTTATGTGGTGACCAGAATGAAAGACAGAGAGAGGGAACACTTGTATTTTCCGAAAGTTATATATTAGCTGTTGCCAAATGACTTCAGCTGGACAAGCCAGGAGCCTTGGGGCAGATTTTGAGATATCACCAGGTTCCACTACTGAGAATCTGCCCCGCTTTGTGCCCTCTAATTATTTTACAGCACATGTAAAGCTTCACAATGTGATTTGGAATTGAAGCTTTAGTTGTCATGCTAGCACCATCACCTTGTTTTCCTTCCTTTTCTCCCAGTGGATTTTCATCTCACAGATAGACAGGAAAGCAGGGAGGGGAGCATGGGAAGGAAAAAGGAAAAAAAGAACCTTTTTAATTCTCCATCTGTATGGGGCCACAGAAATGCCTTAAGCTAAACACAACAGACTGAAAAAGGAGTGGGAAGAGATTATCAGAAGCCTGGCAAGAGGAGAGTGCAGTTGGTGGTCAGGTGAAGGCTGCTTTGGAGGATAAGCAATTTGTGTGTTATCAGTGCAGGAGAGAGAACAGTAGCTCCCTACACTGAAAGGAGATTAAAAGTAACAATAGTCTTTTCTGTACACCACAGGCCAATCTGTTAAATGCATGGAAAGCTGAGAAGCTGCTTAGAGTTGATGTTTGTTTAATTCTCACCTGCACCCACTTGAACTGTGTAAATGACATGGTGCTTTTCAGAACATATGCACATTTCCATGTGGCACTGGTTTGTGAAACTGTGCCCAGTTAATCTAGCAGTGCAAGATTTGCTGTGAGTATAAAAGACAACGTCCCTCTCTCACTCTGTGGTTCCAGAAAGGAATGAGGAAAAATTATTTGGTTTTTTACTTTTGTTGTTGTGGTTGTTTAGGTTTTTTCTTTTAAAATCAATAGTAATGGGTAGCTGATAGTAATCAGGGAAGTATAACACCAAATAAAGGCCAAAGCAAAGGTGACCTCCTTTGCCAGAGGAAAAGTTAGGAAACTCAGGCCTTGTCTCAGTTCAGATCCGAGACAATTAATACTCTTAATGAATCAGTACATCACATGCACTATTTTGGAAGAGAGTGAAGGAGGACCACTGCATGCAGGTTGCCAAGATAAGAATTAGGATACAGGGATATGGGTTGTTTTTTTGTTTTTTTTTTCTGCTACTGATTTTATATCAGTATATACGTGAATGATTTTATATAAAGAATGGTAGTTTCTCTGGCTTGAAAGGTACTAAGTACATATTATTGATATTATTGTACAGAGGTGACAGAATTTTGTTATTCCACTTGCAAGCCAGCTTCACAAACATGGCTGGATAGGCATTTTAGCTGTGTAAGCAGAAAACTCTGTGCTCTCCGAGGGTCTTTTGTTTGCTAAACAGTGGCACAGGGCAGACCCAGGAAACCTTTCTGTTGCTTTCTTTGCAGAGTCAGAGCATTTCCCAAAGTGCAGGTTCGTATAATGTAAGCCAACATATACTAATTACTCATAATTTAATAATTGCACATTGTCTTTTCTAGCTGAATAATTGATTTCTCATTCCAGCTGTTCTGCTGACTGTAGTCTGTGTTACAATTACTGTTCACAGGCTGCTCACTGTTTTTATCCTGTGGGTATGACGGATGTTGCACGATGGCTTCTGTTCTTTTCTCTTTTTTTCTTTCTGTTTTTGTGTGGGGTTTTTTTCATGACCACTTTTGAATCAAAAGAAATTTTAAGGATTGCACAATGAAACAGTAGAATGAAGCAGAGTTTAACCATCGATAACGTCATCATCTATTAACACAGGATCTGGAATTCATTTCCCCTGGAGTATCCAAGTCCCCTTTCTGTCAGTCAATCCTGGTGTAGCTCTGAAGAGCAAATATGTTCCCTGTCACACGCATACATGCAAAAATTTATTCTCCTCCCTTTTAAAGCAGAAATACATTTTTCTTAATAATTAGCTTAATATACAAATTTGGTTTTTTTCAAATGGAGTCACCAAACACATAATGTTGGAAATATTTTCAGTTATATTTTTTCCTTCTTTTTTTCAACAATGTCTCGTTAAGAAAAATCTGTGGTTGTTTTCTGGGTTTTTTTTTTTTTTTTTTTTTATTATTAAATCTGGCAATGCTTCTCTCTGTTTTATGCAAGTTGAACATCTGATACTTGATATATCCTCTTCCTCTCTGTGAGTCAAACTCCATGACAAATCCTTTTGTCCAAGATATTCTGACACTTCTTTTCATCCAGGCTGTCATCATCTATTAAATTATCATCTCTATATTCTGGGTACTTTAGTCAAATAGGAAATCCATTCCAGGACATCAGAAGCTGGAGTCTAGTGGACTGACTGGCTTATGAGTTCACTTAATTTCTAAATGGAAAATTTCTGATTTTCTGGCAAAATATTTATTTATTTTTCAATTTTCAGATGGTCCTGTTTTTCAGGAAAAAAAATGGAAGTTTTACTCATAAAAATACTTTTTTTACACACCCTAAAAACATTATCTGCTTAAAAAAAAAGAAGATGTTCATTTAAGCAATGCACTGTTAAAATCATGGCTTATTTATGTCAATGGCAAATTTGCATTGATACTTAAAGTATCAATGAAAATAAGAAACTGTATCTGTAAATATATAGTTGATAGACTTTCCTATAAAGGAATAACAGAGAATGTGAACTTCACCCTGCTGATTTACACTACACCCATCTTCAGAAATACTTACATTTAAACATCTTCTGGAATTGCATGGCTCTCATCTTGCCTCTGCAAAGTAAGCAGCACTGCTCATAGAGAACTCATCAGAGATGTTGGAATTAAACCAGAAACACTCTGATTCCATCTAACCTTCAGAAAATGTAGGTGCCCTCAGTGCTATGTCTGATTTTGTATCAACCTGTTAAAACGAGCCACTGAAATGTGTCTCTTTTTAAAACTAAGAAATCTGAGAGGAAGCTCTTGCTGTGGGGCACTGCTGCTGAAGCCAGAGCAAACCAGGGTTAACAAAATGAACAAACAAAAACAAACACACTTGTCACAGCCTGCTCACAATCCCTCCACGGCACTGAAGCCAAGTTGGCCACGTGGCTGCATTAGCCATTCCATCAAGGTCAAGAATCCCAAATGAGTTGCTATGGGAAACAAATTACTGAGGTGTCAGCTGGAGCTGAAGGTTCAGATATGAGGGAACTTTACCCATTATATGCTTGAAAGATTTCCGGAACAACAGAAGCTGGAAAAGAGCATACTGGTAATAAAAAGCCCAGGAAAGCAGATGTTTCACTGACCTTTGCTCCATGCATTCGGACTCCCTGTTTGCCAGCATGCCTGAGTGGACCAGAGAGGAATTGCAAATAAGGTGGGATCTCACGAGACACAAGTAAATAATTTTTTTAAAAATCAGGTATCAAGTGCTTTTTTTAGAGAAATAGGTGAAAGAAACTCAAAAGCCCTGGGACTTGGGCCCTGTTATTAAAGATGAGGAGAGACATCTATAATTTTATTACAGCATTCATTTCAGGGGAAGGAATTGAAAGCCAGAGAAGGGGCAACCTGCCACGGAGATGAACCTCCCACCAGAACCCAGTTTTATTCACCCTGCTCACTTGCTAAATGGTCACTCTGAACATGACTTTGTCTGGAATTGTCTGTGGAAAGAAAATTGTAAGGACTGGACCTCCAATCCAACACTGACATTTGTCTTTGTCAAGGCACTCTGCTACTCTTGACCCCAGGAAGGTTACCTCCAGATCTGTGGGAAATGGAATATTTTCAGTTTCCACCAAGCATTAATTTTGACAAAATAAAAAATGTATGCCTAGTTATATGCAGGCTTGTTCGGAAAAGTTTGGGTAAATCTCTCTCTCCTAGCTTGAGACTGCTGATCCAGCTGCTCACTCAGCAGCTATGGGATGGTTGGCAGGCAGCGCTGCTATCACCAAAAATAAAATTAGGAACCTTGTCTTTATCACATATTTGTCTAAATTTTCTCATCCATTTACCTTTTTTTTCATTGAAGATCTTTACATTATCTATCCAGAAACAAGAAAGGAACTTCTTTTTCTCTAGTGAGATAGAGGAAGAAACATCTGCTCTTGAGACTCACATTGGATGTGACTACTGGGTAAAAAAAATAGGCATAATTAATTTCCATTAATGAAGACATTTTACTGCATACACAATGAATAAAATTCTTGCCTATTATTTCCTTGACTTCAGGATAATTTTCCCAGGGACTGTCTTTTCTTCAGCCAATTGTTCTTACTATTTGAGGGCTCCTTTTCAAATGTGTTAGAGATGGGGCTGGGAGAAAGAATTAGGCACAGACTTTTGTTTGTTAACATCTTGCATCATTTCTACACACTCTGCCCTACTAAAAATCTTGAAAAGAGAAATGATTGGGTAATTTTTCATAGAAATACTGTAAATAAAACAAAAAAACTAAAGACCTGTGTAGGAGTTCTTCACTTTCCCATAGCACTTGTATCTGTATTTATACATTATAGTCAGGACCTTAGCGTTCAGATGACTCTCAATATAAATGTGTAGCATCAGGATCAGGAGATATATTTTTGTAAAGGACAAAGGAACAGGCAATGAAAATCTTTCCACTTCTGTAATAAGGCATTATTCCTCTCCAAATATTTGTCTCGCTGGCTTTTTCCCCCATGTTACTTCTTGGATTGTAATGATCTAGAGTGAGTTAAAGCTGGATATTACATTTTATCATGGCAGTGACAAAGCTTTAATGTCCTGGAAGACTTTTTTTTTTCTTTTTTTTTTTGCCTTTGGTTTAGGTTTTATTGCACTTAAGTATTGTGCAGGAATAATTGAAGGTAATGTCACTGACAGAACTGTGCCAGCAAGATTTGTAAATCAAAACAGAATTTATACACTGTCTGATAGCTCTCTTGGAAGCATCTGCTCTGAACCCTAATTTCAAAGAAGGGGTAATAGGGATTTTTTTGTGCAATTGCAGATGTCAGTGGATTTCACATTCTCAGGCAGCCTGAAATGAAGCTACGCTAATGAGAACAAGGAGATTTCTAAACTAAGAGCTGCAGCCTCTGCCTGCAGTAGAAGTTTTTGCCAGTGGGTTTTCTTTTAAGCCTTCTCTAGTTAGTCTCATGGAGCAAACACAGGTGTTTCTGGGAATGCTCTGTAGAAGAACTTGAAAATAGTCTCCATCTACTTCAGCTGCTGTCCTTAGAGCTAAAGTGCAAGTGCTTCTGCATTAAGGAGCTCTATGCAATTGGAGATTGCTTTGCCAGTCCCTGAAATGGAAACGCCTGGGGGAAATGGAACAGGTGCTCAACTCTGCACTGCAGCCAGAGCAAAAGTAGAGAAATACCTTAATTGGTGTACCCAAAGAAATAACAGGAGACCAGGAAGCCTAAGCAGAGCAAATTTTCATTGTTGCTTAGGTGAAGGTGGGTTAGAAATGACTGGTCAATAATGGTAAAAGAACAAAAGTACGATGCTCTTGAGAGCTGGGATGCTAAGTGACTGTACCTAGAATGTAGGGGAACTAAGTTTAACACAGAATTCTACACTGGGCCAGTGTCATTGCAAGAAATCTTGGAACTCTTATCAAAATTACTTTTCCTGAATGATTAGATCTATTGTAAGAAAAGCGAGTGCTTTTCTCATGTGGCAGACAGGAAACTGCTTGATTATAACTTTATTAAGTTCAATACTAAGTTAGCACTGGATTTATCATATTATTATGCCCATCCTGTCGACTGTGCCTGTGTTACGATGACTCAATGGCCCAAACTGAGACAATGTGGGCTTTATAGTCCTGACTTGGAGGTATGAGTAGCTAGAAAAGATTTTCTCCTGTCTGTGCTGTCCTGGGTAGGGACTAAAATGGTTTCTTTCAGTGCAGAAGAATAGGACCAAAAAATTAAACTTTGTTTTTTTTTTTTTTAATTCTCTTTTCCCAATTTTTTACAAAAAGGGGAAAATATTTAATTTGCACACCTTGAGTATGTTAGGCAGCAGATGAGAAATGGGAAGAAACTCTGATGGACAGAAAGAAATAGAAAAATCAACACCAATGGAATGAACTGGTGCAGTAGATAGGTGAGCAAAAAGAAAGAGGAAATGCAGGGAGCCAGAGCAGATCCAATCTTGCCACATGGCTGGACTGGGGCTAGAAGAAGAATATATGTGTTCTGGATGGTGTATACTGAGAGTGACAGAAGTATAAAGGCATTAAATCCCTTGTACAAAGCCAGATCAACATCAGCATTCAGGAAGATTGTCTCAACCTCAGCAATTTGGGGATCATTCGAGTCAGTGATGATAAATCTTGACTGCTCTAAATGTTCCTGTTGTCTTTGCATCCATTATCCTGTAGTAAGTTGTATGCTACATTCTGCTTCCTCCCTTCACCTTTTATCAAATGGACACCCCTTAGCTAGGACTGTCACCATCCCTCCACTACATCTTTCACCACTCATGTTACTGAGTATGGGAAGATCAAAAATTATCATGTAAACATGAGATTTTCTGTGCTGGAGAAGCCTGGACAGGGTTCATTAGGATCATATCTAACCTCTGTCAGTCTTGAATACCAATATCTGTGTTCACAATGCACAAGAAATGTTGACAAATATGAAGCAACTGAACCATAGAGGAACCTTTCCCTTAACTCCATTAGTCTGTGATTGCCTTTGCAGGCTGTAAGAGCAATGTTTATACATATTAAAAGGTGGGGTGTTTATTTGGTTGGTTTTGAAGGTTTGGTTTTTTGAACCCATGTAACTGCAATTTGTGATGAGTATTGCATATATAAAAACTGAGAAGCGTGTTTTACTCTGAAAAGTACTATCTTAGACATCTTGCGGCAAACACAAGAGAAGATGCAAATTTTTAATAAGGAGAGCTTCTGTGTAGAGACACCTTTATATATACCAGGTTTTATGTTGTATTTTTTTTGGTTATTTATGCTGATACATTAAATAAAAACTCTTTTTTTCTTTTTCTCTTAATAGCAGACAGAACTTTGTTTTTGTCATCATATCTTACCTATCCCTGCTTCCTTAAGATCCATATCCTCTTCCCTGTTATTAGTTGTTCTCTTTGACCATTTTTGCCTGCTGTTTGTTCTCTCAAAATCTGTTCTAGGGGTTAAGGACATATTTTTCAAAGCTGTCTATGCCCGTGATTATGCAGATAGATACTTACCAGGCTTTTCAGAGACATCTTAAATGTTGAGGAGACTTGTAATTGATCTCAATAATACTTCAGTACCCACCTAATTTTTAAGTTTAATTGGGTGCCAAATATCTTTGACAGGCTGACCCAAAGCAATCAGAGCCATGCACAGAAGACTAGAAGTGACACACTTTTTGGACTAGAAAATTACAAGATTCAAAATACTATTTTCTATGTCTGTTGCTATTTTCCCTTTGCTCTTCCTCCTCTTTGAATTCCATCACTTCTTGCAGCTTTCTGAGGGATTACCTACAGCAAATACAAATGAAGACATAGACATGCAGTTCAAACTGTCCATTCCATTGTGCATACTCTCTCCATGTGTTGAAGCAATACTCCATAGAATTGTTTGGATAACAAAGGACCTTTAAACATCATCTAGTCCAAGCACCTTGCCGTGGGTAGGGACACTCTTCACTAGAACAGGTTGCTTAAAGCCCTTGAAAACTTCCAGTCTTCACAATTTATCTGGGCAACCTGTTCCAGTGTCTCACCACCCCTTTTTGTCATTTTTTAGGTCAAATCTGGATCTACCCTCTTCCAGTTTAGAACCTCTGCCCCTCGTCCTGTCACTACAGGACCTTGTGAAAAGTCTCTCTTGGTCCTTCTTACAAGCCTAGTTTAAGTCTTGAAAGGCTGCAATAAGGTCTCCCTGGAGCCTCCTTTTCTCCAAGCTGAACAATCCCAACTCTTTCAGCCTATCCTCGTGTTGTGGTTTAGGGTAGCTGGGAATTGTAGTTGAAGAAGGCTGCACCGGCCAGGAAGTGATTCCTTGCAAAAAGGTGCTTTCAGCTTCCTCTAGACCCAATCAACTGGCCAGGTTGAATATTGACAACTTTCTAAACCACTTAGAGAGCTTGACACGCCTCTGTGAATCACATTTTAAGAAACAGAAGAGCCCGGGAAGCCCTCTCTTGCTTCTGGCAGCCGAACAGGTAACTGGTGGGGGGTGGCCGGGCCAGGCCGGGCTCTGCCGGCCGGGCCTGGCCCGGGTCGGCCGGGGGGTGGCTTGGCTGAGATTGCAGTCACTTCAGCTCGCCAGACACCCCCAGAGGCCAGGATGGCCCTCACCTCACCCCCGGAGCAGCTGAAATTCCCCTGAGACTGCCGTCCGGCAGGATCACGTGGCCAAGAGATAAGCAAACTCCAAGCTCCAGCTGCAAGCCCAGAGGAGATTAACTCTTTTAGTGCTGTTAAGATTTTTTTCCAGACCAGATGAAGCCTGCAGAGACTAATCATCTCCCTGATCAGATGGAGAGAGGAAAGTAAAGGCATGTGAAGGAAACACTATAAAGATGCCCAAGTCAGTGAGGAAGGAAAACCTGAGACCTCGTGGAAAGAGATTGAGGAGATGCTGTAATCCTAAAAGCTGAAATTCTGTTGGGAAAAAACCATGGTGATGGACTATGATATATTAGACTACCCATTGTAATTTCTTGAAAGCATTAGGGGGGGTTTGAAGCGTTCAAACTGCAACTGTGAGCAAAAGTGCTTGTACTAGAACAGGCAAACGCTGAAGTAGCTGTAACTTGCTGTTAGCAACTGTACTGGTGGTGCAATGCTGAAGTACCTGTGATTTGATGAGAAACTTGAGCAGAGATCGCACCAGAGAGAAAGACCTCTGTTCCCAGACCATGTGGCTACTCCCAGAGAGGGTCCTTACGCCTTTCAGGCACTCCGATAAGTGGAGAAAACTTCTGTTTCTGAACTGCTCATCCTTAAAAATAGTACCCCCTTTGCTAAAGAAACCCTTGAAGCAGCTGTGGGGAAAGCTGTAGTCGGGGGATGGGACATTCACATGCAAGCAGAAAACCATTCCGGGCGGCTGCTTTTGCTGTGACACTGAAGCTGCACGAGATTGTTTCGTGTGGAGATGTTTCCATGGTTTTGACCAAGAGAGACTCCTCTCCCTAAGTGAACTGAAAACCAGAAATTATTATATAGGTGGTGAACTGACTAGAATCCTCAAGGGTTGTGTTTTTCTTTTACGTTGGTGGTAGAAGGGAGCAGAGGTGGGGGGAGAGAAGTGTTCTGAAGGTTTAGTCTGAAGGTTTTTTTTTCCCTCTTTTAACTCTGGTAATAAACTTGTTAATATTCTTTAAGTTTTTGTGCCTGCTTTGTTTTTTCCTCCTAGTGCTTATCTCACAGAAGAGACATCAGGGGGCTACTGCCCGAGTTAACCCTTAAACCACTACACAAATTGGTGTTTCTGCCCGGTTACCAAACTCAACCCGCTACACTTTGTAAAAGAGGAGCTTTAGCCCTCTAATAATTTTTGTTGCCTTCTCTGCACATGCTCCAATAGGTCCATGCCTTTTTTGGGCTGGATGCAGTGCTTCAGGTGGGGTATCATGAGAGCAGAGGGGGAGAATCACCTCCCTCAAATTGTTGTCACATTTGTTTTTATGCAGCTCAGGGTATTATTGGTTTTCTGCCTACAAGAGCTCATTGCCAATTTATGTCCGAGCTTTTATCTACCAACATCCCAAGTCCTTTTCCAGCCTCTCAATCCATTCATCAGTCAGCCTGAACTGGTGCTGATGACTGCCTTGACCCAGGTGCAGAACCTTGCCTTTAGGTTTTTTGAACTTCATGGGGGTCATATGAGCCCAGTCTTATAAAGTACTTCTGGGTGCCATTCCTTCCCTCAAACCAATCAACTGCACCACTCAGTGTGGTGTTTTCAGCAAAGTTGCTGAGGCTGCACTCAGTCCCACCGTCAGTGTTGTTTGACTTGAAATGTTACAGTATTAGATTGTATTGGTCCCAATACAGACCCTTGAGTGGTAACATCACTTCTCACTGGTTTCCACTTGGACATTGAGCTATTGACCGCAACTCTTTGAATGTGGCCACTCTGTCAATTCCTTATTTACTGAACAGTACAACCCTGCAATCTGTATTCCTTCAATTTAGCAGAAAGAATGATTTGGGGAACTGTATAAAAGGCCTTACAAAATTCCAGGCAGATGACACCCATAACTCTCTCCTTGTCTACTGATGCAGTCACTCCATCATGGAAGGCCACTAGATTAGTAATGCACAATTTGTCCATGGTGAAGTCATGCTGGCTGTCTCTAATCACCTCCTTGTCTTCCATATGTTTCAAAACTCCTTGCAGTGGGATCTGTTCCATGATCTTCTGTCTGCAGGGCTGACTTCCATATCTCCAGCTGAGCTTGTTTTCTTTGAATTTCTTCAGTAGACAAATGAGTAAGACACTATAATCCAGACATAAAAAACACAATGAAGCCCTTCAGAGTTCTCTTAGGTGGTGAAGTTACATCTGATCTGTTGCTTTCTATCTCTGCTGAGGAAACTGACAGAACTGAATTTAATTAGCTGGGGTACTTTATGTTGCTTGCCAGAGATATCTGCAGTAGTTACATCACACATCAATGGAAAGCAGCCTAGTTTTCTTCCTCCAAACCCCTTAGGTACAGGGAATTTAGTGAAATTATATCTTTCAAGATGAAAGAAGTATTTTCACTGGGGTCATCTTTACTGTTTGGAAGTTTATTTGGAGATTTGGAAAGCACCAGCAGGTTAACCTCATCCTCACCAGGAGAAACTGAAAGTGGGAGAGGTTTTGTTTGATTCGTTCAGTATTCTTTTTTTTTCTTACCCCTACTATAGAGAGAATTATTTGATCATTATGAGTACTGTTTGTGTGTGTGTAATTATCATGTTTGGTTTTTTGGGTTTTTTTTGCCTCTCCTACTAACACAGATCCATGAATTCATCAGGAACTATTTGCTGGAAGATTAGCAGGGAGCAATGCTCCCAATTCAGCAAAACAATTTGGAGCTGTGACCAACATGGACCTGTCTCAATCTTGGTACAAAAATACCAGAATAACCATTCACAAGATTGCTACTACCAAGAATTATGGTGATCAGACCCTGTTCAGAGCTGTCTCACGGAGCTGTCTCCGTTAGGATGACTCATGGCCAGCTGTACATTCTTTATTTGTGTTCTGATTGAATGCTGTGGTGGGGGGAAGGAGGCGAGGACTCACAGCAAGCAGAATTGTGATGAGGTCAAACATCCACATTTGTCACATTAGGGAACCATTATCTGATCATTTGAGATGTTACATAAATCATTTGCAGAATTGATACTTCATTGGTCCCCTGGAAGTTTCATATAAAGTTGCTGATAGAGTTTAAAATTACATTTAAGGTACTTTATTGCATTGTTGACCAAACATTTTTTTTGTTTAGCAGGGTTGATGACAATTTTGCTGTGCATAATTTACAGAAATACATAATATAAAGGAAAAACCTACCATCATCAATCACCTCTAATCTCAATAAATTATAATGGCAAAGAGCCATAAGCAACATCAGTGTATATGCTAAAAGCCATGTCATTTCTCCATTCCTGGTTGTGGGAACTGGATTCAAAATGAATTAAGATCTTCCAAGTCTGCAAGAGGTTTCTCATCTTTTCTCTGTGTTTTTGCAAAGCTGTTTTTATTTTTTATTTTTCATTAAAAAAAAAAAAGATTAGTTGGTTATAAATATTTTGATTTGAGATAAAAGTGTGTATAACAGATTGAAAGCAGAAAATGATATCCAGTGCTAGGTCTTATGGTGCAATTGGTTTAATTCAAAAGACCGGGAAGGGTCAACAATGTTACGAGTCTTGGAGAACTAAACATAGGATAGAAAACAAGATCCTAAACCAGAGGGAGTTCCTATTGCTTATATAAAGCAAAGCCAGTATACCAAGAACAAAATGCAGGAGTAAGTGGGAAGATTAAATGTCACATTATTCAAGTGTTAAGGTAAAAAGACCCCAACAAATCCAGAATGACTAAAGAAGTAGGGAGGTGTTTCCAGGAGAAGCTCATGTCAACTTTGGATCTTAAAAATATTCTTCACAAATAGAAGAATCTTAATGGAAAATTATCTTTTGTCTTGGGGAATGTGATCATAAACTGATGCAGTAAGGGCAGGTGGTTTCCCCCTCTGTCTTGTGGCTAATGACAGGAATATCTGATGAGTTCACTGAATTGCATGCTACTGTCATTAACCTCTATGATCACTTTTAAGGACAAGACTGCCACAGGACCATTAAATTTTTAGGTTTTTTAATTGAGTGGAAGAAGTGTCTCTGTATCTAAAAAGTTGCAGAGTTTGATCTTTGAATTAATGGAAGGAGTTGTTACCTGCTTTGAAGTGTTTGATCTTTTTTGTACACTGCAAAATTCAGCTGGAATTGATGAAGGCCACCAAAAAGTTTACAAATCTTGAAAAATAACAGCTTGGAAATAACCACTGAGGATTATTTTGAGACTATTATTCTGATTTCAAATGGGAACATCTGTCCTTTAATTACTGTAAAATAACTGCAGATAGATCGGTGAGATTGTAGAAATGTGTGACTTCTGAAAAAGTAATCTTTCAGCTACATTGGAAGTCTCACATTTTCTACGATGTTAACTGACATTAACATTTTATTCTTATTATAACACCACATACACTGAGTAAGTAAAACTTCAGCCTAGTTAGCTAGAGGAAAAAAGAGAAAAAAGTGTTACTTCAATCTAATTATCAATTTACAGTTCAACTAATAAAGGATTTTTTTTTCCAGAAAGACACAGGCAAACCATTTCCCTCCCTATTTATAAATACAGCAAAAAAAAAAATCCTTCCAAGAAACTCAGGATGAAAGTTATATTAGTACTTTTTACCTCAATTTTTATGCAGGCTGATTTAAACCAAAAACAAAACAAAACAAAACAAAAACAAAAAAAAAAAGCACAACAGAACCATAATTAGTACATTTATACAGCTAACAAACCTGTCTTCTTTCAAGGAATTATATAAACAACCTTTTCCTCTAATCTTTGCCTCCTTCTCGCAATATGATAAACTATTTATTTATTTTGTACTAGGAAAAAAAAAGGAGACTGGATCCAACTGAGAAAACAGATTCACAGTAGAGCAAAAAGAAGCCTAGGAAGTAATTTCTTCCTTGCATTCCTGTGAGCCAGTATTGAAATTATACTCCTAAAACCTCACTTTCAAAGCTATGACTAAAATCTTTGATTACAGTACCCTCTTCTATCAGGAAATTATTTCATTTTTCACATTTCCATTTCCGTGCAGTCAAGCAGGACTACTTATATCTTCCTTCCCGAATTAAGTGTCTTGAAGGTCCCAGGTTAAGGTCCTGCTATATGAGCATCATTAGAATTTTGCACTGTGATGAGCTGATTCAAATCACTCCAGTATTCTCCATTCCACCTTTTCTAAGGTGTGCCTAAAACTGCAAAAAATTTGCATGAACAGTTATGCCAATTGACAGTCTGGGAAAAAATTATGTCCAAAATTTCTATGGAAAATTGAGAGATCATTTTTTCAGCTCTGTATTCCTGTGAAGCTAGATGAAAGGATTATTTTTATTTATTTATTTTTGATAATTTCTTTTTTAACTGATAAACATAGCTGTTTAAAGTTACGGCAAGAATGTGAAAAAAGGTGAAATGAGATCTGGTATGGTGACTAAAAGCAGTTCCACTTTTACTTTCCTTAAATACCCCTTGAAATTCAAATTTATTTAAATAGGAATCTGCAATAAAAAGAAGACATGATAATCAGAAAACTGTGCAGCTTCTATTAAAGAAAAGGGCATATATTCACTAGTTAGGGTTTGTAAATTGAATGGTCACAAACATTCGAACACTATTTCCTAGTACAGCCTGGATTATTAATGCACTTTTCTTACTCTTCCATGTCACTTTCAGTAATGGCAGCAAAAATTTAGCCTGACTAAAAATATAATTCAATAAACATATTTTCTTGGAATGGGCAGATTGCTTTTTGGTTTTATTAATGGATTTTTTATTTTACTAAAGCAATGCATTGGGTTTGCACAGCACTAATTGCAGAGACAAACATGGGGCTTCTTTTGTACAGAATCACCACAGTAAAAAGAGGACAAGAACAATTTCTTTCCTCTAAGTAACAGGTTTTAAGTAGTAGAAAAAAGGAAGGACTGGAAGCACCACTGTGTTTCCCTCGTTATAGCTGTTAACTTTATTTAGAAATCAGATTATAATTCATATTTATGTCCTGTATTTAATGCCTTGAGTTGACGTTCGCTTTTGATCCACATACATGGCAACAAAACATCATTGTCTGTCTTTTTTATTGTTCTTTTGTTATTATTATTATTATTGTGATTTGCATGGACTTTGGTAAAAGGGCAAATCTCCCTGTGTACTTATTTCTGCAGGGAGAAGCTGGGAGAAAATAGAAGGACAGTATGAAATGGTGCCAAGAATAGGTGGTTTAGTGGTTGGGATGGCTCTTGATCCTGACATGGGGAATGTTTTCCTCTGGCTGCCTGTGCTTTGCACCATTCAGAGCTGAGGAGATGCATAAAAATTACCTAAATGGATTAGATCAGTATTTGGGTTCTTAGAGTGGTTAGCAAGGAGGCTAAGACACAGTTGAAGATAACTGAAGCAGTCATTTTCTGTATTCTTTCATTTTCCAGACAAGTTCAACCCCTTATTTAGTGAGTGTAAGCAACAGAAAATTGTGGTATTTTTCACATGAGCTTTTCATGGTTCCTTTAAAGGCTTTCTTATGGTCCTGAGGAATTTGTACATCCTTACTGAGCTTGAAAATAATTAGCCCACAGGGGGAACAGTTCCAGCACAGAATATGTGGAAATTGAGGTTTTTCCTAGATTTTTACAAGTTTTTGGTTTTTTTTTCCTTTCCTTCTTTTTTCCCTAGCATGCATTGGCAGTTCCAAGCACTTCCTCTCCCAAATTTTACTGCCAGCTGTCTGCTCTCATCTCTGGCTTCTGTGGCATGATTCCATCAATCTGGCATTGCCTCCTCTTTGTTTTAGAGCTTTCCAGTTATTAAAAAAATCTAAAAATCAATCTTCATGTTGCCACCTTCTCATACACTCAATAAAGGAAGAGCCAGCTTTTAAGGGAAAGCAGCTTCCATGCCTTCACTTTTTTTTCTTTAACATGCACTTATTTTTTCACTTCCAATTAGTCCTTTTCACGGGGGTTAAAATAAAAAAGTAAAAAAATAAAACACAAAAAGGAGAGCAAACAAAAAAATAAAACCCCACCACCACCACCACTAACCAAAAAAACCACCACAAACCAAAAAAAAAAAAAAAACCACACCCAAAAAAACCCCCACCCAAAATACCACAAAACCAACTTCGAAACATTTGGGAGAAGTTTTCTAGGTACTTCATGAAATCTACCAATTCATAGGTCAGAACTCTGAATCACCCTATTTGTAATTATCAGTATTTTTATTTACATGTTCCTCAATGACACTCACAACTATTTATTTAATTATTTAAAATAGTCTATGTCATCTGCTGCAGTGTTCACCCTTATAGTTGAAAATGATCCCTCTTCCATGGGGAAAATCCATCTCTGGGCTGTCAAGAAGTTCCATCTCACCTGCATGATTTGTCAACAAATGGCACTTTGAAGCAGCACTACTGAAGTGGTCCAGCTCTCCAGAGCCCCAGAATACCTTTAAAGGATGCATTAGATGTAGCTCAACTTCCCTCTGACCCCGAGTTCAGCTCTGCCCCCCTGTCTGGGAGCAGGCTGCTCCACAGGGAAGGTGGCCTGGGAGCTGACCTTGGCATGGCAGGCACTGCTGAGGTGACAGCAATCTTTTATCCTCATCAATTTAGATTCCTTGTGGTCATGGGGAATTCTCATGCAGGAGAAGAAAGGAAAAGCTGTAATTTTATATTCACTGCCAGGGCTTTTCCCAGCTCCTTTGTCATTTTGTGGGTGACCTCCGTGGGCTTAGGGACAGATTCTGTCCTGGTAGCTTGGGGTTTGTTCAAAGCAGAACACATCTAAAATGCCCCTGTTTCCTTACAAGCTCAGTCAAACCCCGACATTTTTAATCTACTTCTATCTAAAATATATAATAAAGATGGATGCTACTGAAAGTTTCCAGCTGCAGAGTTTGTATCAGATGCTTTGTCTTGGTACCAATTTCCTGTGTTTGTACTGATGCAGAGCTTCAGGTGAATATTTGTTTCCCTTCTACTCCTTTTCTCAAGTGGATCATGGTCCTAGACTACACCATACTGTTGTTAAGCCCTGATACAGTACTAGAGGCTTTTCTTACATGAAAAGTCATGATATTTTTTTGTAGTTTTACTTAGATGCTTTAAAAAATACTTATCTTTAGTTTGCCACCAAATTAGAAGGGCTCTGTTAAAATTTCAGGTCAACAAAACTGTTTTAAAATAAAAGGGATTAGAAAAAGCGTATGTTACTTGTTGCACTGACCACTCGGCCACCCGGAGGCCTGGCAGGCAACTAGATCAGGTGCTGTAGCAGTGAAGCAGCTTTAAGCCTTGCTGGGCAGTGCGAGCTCCCCCAGAGCTATTTGCCCTCGGCTCCCCAGTTGTGGCAGGCCACAGTTTGGTGTCACTCAGCAACCAGCAACAGTAAAGAGTGAGAGAGGAACCCTTTGGAGTCTCAGTGCACGGCTTTTATTCTCTGCCCAGATGGGACAGAAGGAACACACAGCTGGAAGAGATACAACCAAAAGGCTAACAGGGTCCCCCGGAGCTGTCTGCCCTCGGCTCCCCGCTTGGGGCAGGCCGCAGCCTGGGGTCGCTCAACAACCAGCAACAGTAGAGTGAGAGAAGGACCCTTTGGAGTCTCAGTTCCTGGCTTTTATTCTCTGCCTGGATGGAAGAGAAAGAACACACAGAAAGAAAAATAACCAAAAGGCTACCAGGCTCCACTGCAGACTCTTTTAAACACAGGGTAAAAGGGGCGGAACAAAGGACCAGACCAATAGGGAGATGACAAGGAGTGACATACAACCAGTGGAAGGGGATGGAGGGAGGGACATAGTTGAATCAACCAATTACAAACACGACTGTACAGAACTTTCCAGAACGTAATTATGTAAACAATTAACTATTGACTAAACATGAAACTATTAACCAATGAGCAATCGAATACCAAAGAAATCTCTAGAATGGGGGCGAGGAGATGCTGCCAAGGGAGATACCCAGAGGGATGTGGTCTTATACCTCCCTCGGGGTCATTATCCTGGGCAGGGAAATCCACCCACTGGATGTTACTCAGCCCCAAGGTGGGCTGGGCCACCACCACAGTTATTGATGTTTGGACTAATCTCCCTGTGAAGTTGTTTCTATTTTTTTTTTTTAACAGCCTTCATATAAAACTTTTCTTTAAGCCTCATATTTAAAAAAATAGCTTGGTCTTAGGACTTAAAATGAGTTCTACCAAATCCTTTGGTGAAATCAGTTTTATTGGGCTAAAGAGAGAGACATTTAATTTAAAAAGTTACCTTCTGCCTTGATAGCAAGTTGTACAGTGTTGGTTGGGGCTGTTGTTTGTCTCTTTCCCCAGCACACCTGGGTAGGTGGGTGCACCGCTGGCTGGAAAGCAAAGGAGACAATTCCTACCCTGAGCAAGTGTTCATTCAGTCTGTCCCTCACTGCCCCAACTCCCTCACTACAAGAACGACATTGCGGGACTGCCGTGTGTCCAGGGAAGGGAACAGAGCTGGGGAAGGGTCTGGAGCACAAGTCTGATGAGGAGCTGCTGAAAGAGCTCGGTGGGCTCAGCCTGGAGAAAAGGAGGCTCAGGGGAAAACTTGCACTCTCTACAACTCCCTGAAATGGGTGTAGCAAGACAGATTATCAGGATTCCTTTCCATTATTTCTGTGTAGCCTCAGTGTGCTTCAACAGCAGTGTTTCCCACAGTAATTTGGTGCTACTTCTTCAAATCTCAGCTGGCATCAGAAAAAGCAGAGAAAGGAGGACAGGTTTCAAAAGCAAAACTTCTGTACCTAAAATCCTTTTGTTCCAGTTCTAGAATAGATGAAGTGAAGCCTAGAACAGATCATCATCTATTTATATCCTCATCTTTAAATATCACACTCTCTCTTTATAAACTCTACCTATTTTTTCACATTTGAGAAAAAGTTAAGCTGCTTCAGTTTGTTTGGTATAGGTTTGTTTTTTTGGGAAACTGTCCAACACCCAAAGCTCAATAAGGTCTCAAACAGAGTGGTCTTTAGGACCCAGATGATATCAAGGATAAAGAAAGATGTCAGTGACATTTTACCACTTGCTCTTAAGTTTTCATGGTCTTTCACAGTATTTTCTTGAAGTTTCTAAAACAAGGACTTAAAACTGCTGCTAACACCTCCAGTCAATTCACTCTGATCTTGTAATCAAACAAGCCTGCAGAGAATCCGCCAGGCAATTTTTCTGTAAAGTGTTTGAACCTTGCAGGCATATTTCTAGTGCCAAAAATCATTACAGAATTGAAAACCTCTTAGTCAGGTACAATCAAGTGTGAATCTTGGTCTCTGGGTATATAAATTTTTACATTTAAGGCATGTTAGTGTTAACAACTTGACAGCTTGTCTGAAACAATTAATTTTTTAAACCAAAGGATCTCTCCTGTCATAACTTTTTGCCATTATCATAGAAGTGTTTGACTACAGCCTGACAGCAAGACCTCCATTTCCTTTAAAGTAAATGGCATGATGATGATGATGATTATTGCAATTATATTATTCACCCTGTGAAACAAGCACCAAAAATTTGACTAACTTCTGCCAGATTTACACTTCCTTTAAGTAGTAATATGTCTTAAAATTATTTTTCTAGACTTCAGTATTTTCGTGTTGAAAAAAATCCTGCTGATACTTTATATGTGTGCAATTAATGTGCACATATTTATTCCAAATTTAACAGATAATCACCACTTACCTAGAATGAAATTGTGCCGTCTTGCTAAAAACGTCTCCCATCACTCTCTGGTAAAACATCAATGATAATAAATAAATAAATCCAGAGCTATAGTCAGGTAGCCATTTGCAACCTTTGTTATATTAGAAATGAGAATGACACTTTGAGGCTGTATCAACTGGATGAATCTCTGTTTGGATCTTAAAGAGAAGTGATAGAAAAAAATAGATATAAAATCAATTTTTATTTATTAAGATATGTAAGGTTTTGCTTTGTTTGAGTAGGTTGTTGTTGTTTTGTTTTTGGTTTTTTTTTCCCAGTGAGGATATTTAAATAATATTTTCTGAAATCAGCAGGATTTGTTGTTCATATTTACTTCAGATTCATGTCAGGATGTTCACAGAAATTCAGACATTTAAAATGTGGGCTTTTTTCTGAATTTATTCTGTTCTTTGTAGGTTTGACTTGTTACCACTGCCTCCTTTCGCCTGGGTGTTGTCATCTATGGATTTTGACATGGCGAATCTTATTGCATGAGCAATTTATTAAGAAATGAGGCTGGGCCCATCAAACCATGCATGATAAAAACCTTTATGCATCTAAAAAAAGTTTGATTTCCACAAATACCAAATCAATTTTTCAATTTCATCTTTTGAAGACACTTTTATTTTCAAATCTTGAACTTAATAGTTTAAGTTTAAATACCTAAAAGAAAACATTTTAGTTAAACTAACTAAACCTGGTCAGCATTAATTTCCTTCAGTTTCTTGAGAAAGCTGTTTCTCATTCTATTTTACTCATGCCATCTTATTTTCAACACAAGATTTGCCACATACTGTTAACCTAAATTCAGAGCTCACTAGACATTCTGTAGGACAACACCCCACTAAAAGTGGACGGTTAATGATACTGACTTAATAGTTCTGAAGTGGATGGAGAACAGAGTTGCTGATGCTGTGCATTCCTGCGCTGCTGTCCCAATCTACTGCTGTTTTCTGTGAACATCTTTGTACCCATTTCTGTAAAGTCCATTCAGTTCCTTTTTCCCTCTGTCAGTACACACCATGTTTCACTCCTAAAGCCTTTTTCTCACTGTTCCCATTCTCCAGTCTTCCTTTCATATGTGCATTGACAGTCCTTTGGGCTGTTCTTGCCTCCTTCAAAATCTGGCTCGAGAGGAGGGAGCAGCTTGAATTGATGAAGTGCTCGCATCCCTGGTTTTGGCTGGATTGACTTTCAGTCATATTAAATTAATTGACATCTGTGGACTCCCAGTGCCTCTAACACACAAAACTCTTTTAGGGTGCCAAATATGCAGCATTTGGAACTCTTTTGTAGGCATTGTGGGCAGAATTTTCTTTCATGACTGACTTAACTAAGAGTTACAGAAGGCTTTGATGGCAAACACAAGCTAAGAGCTTCTCTCTGAGTGTTTCCTCCTCAATCACTCTGTCTCTCTTGCTGATGGCTGTAACTATCAGTTCAGGATGATTTCAGTGGCCTTGAGATCAGCAAAATTTATCTCTGACAGTGCTGAGATGTGAATTATTATTGATGCTGAGGCAGACCATGCATTTGTGGGGGGCTTGTTCCAGGGTTACACCACTGTCACAATGAGAGGGTTGTCAGACAATATGATTTCTGCTGCATCCTAAGTTCTCTAATTGTTTATCATATTAACCTTGTGTGATCTTGCAATCTCCTGTCTGCAACATTAATCAGCTGACATCATCCCGTGTTCTGAAAGGACATTATCAAATCCAAAGACCAGAATACATCTCCAATGAGAAGGGCAGTGGGGCTTGGTGACCCGAGAAAGGGGATTAAAAAGACCTTTGCTTTTTATCTTTGCCACATAACCTCAGATGAGTCACTCCCATCTTTGGATTGTTCTGTCTTTTGTCTGAAGGGGAATTGTCTGAGCTGCTCTGCACACTGCTTGGCACACAGGCTGTGGCTGCTCCTGCACTAACTACTGCTAAAACCAGGAGCTGGCCCAGGCTGGGTCCATTCCAGGCCCAAGTTATCATCAGAAGGCACCTGCTGTTCTGCAGACAGGCAGACACTCAAATTACACTGCAAACCTAAACAACATCCAGGTCATCTCAGCGCATTTTAAGAATTACTGTTAGCCAGCAACTAATCCTAAATGATTTTCAGTGGGAGGATTTCAAAAAAATGGTTGCTCAGAGGTTTAGGGAATTGTAGTTTGGGCAATTTGGGCTTTCTTTGTAACTGTTTAGGTGTTTGGGGTTTTTTTTTGGTTTTTTTTTTTGTTTGTTTTTTTTTGTTGTGGTTTAAATTCTCCTCCCCCTCACCCCCAGCTGAAAATGGTCACATTTATAATGTGAGCTCATATTTGATGGGCAGAAAACCTCCCAGTTCAGTGAGGTCTGGCTAATGCAGTATTTTTGCCATGGACTGTTCTGCAGCATGATAAATATGTAAAAGGGAAAATTGCACTGGAAGGACAAAAGCATTCTACTTGTGAAATGCAAATTATTTAAGTAATACTTAAAGGAATATTTCAATAATCATCACTTGGTAAATTAATTGGTTTTATTGTGGGATGAACTTCCTGAAAGGTGAAGTAGATGTAAACCTACACAGAGATCAATTATTTGATTTCAGCTGCAAATACAACACCTTTCCTAAATGGTTTCAATTCACTGGCTCCCTGGGTTAAACTGATGGATGTTTTCTTTGCGTATCAGTAACACAATCTTTTCCAGACAATGATGGATATGATTAAATGGCCTAGGGCTCTATTGGAACCAGACACAAAATACTCCTCCAAATTCTCCTTAGGGAATGAAGCAGTGTGGCTCAGAATATTTGACATGGCCACTGGCTGTTACTCAGCACTGCTCTGTCAGGTATAAAATGGGTCTTTGTGCTCCCCAAACCGAGCCTGATGCATCAGGAATGCTCAAATTGTGCCAGAAATCACTCCCATGGGATACATTTGGGAGCTTTCTGGAGAGGGTCAGTCCAGGTAAATTGTATGACTGCACATGGCTCAGGCTTTGTGTAGGGGTTTGGCTGAGTCTGACCGAATTTGGGGGAATAGGGGACCATCTGCAGCAGGTCTGCAGGGTGTTTGGGATCATCTCAGAGCTATGCTTGAGCTACTCTAGAAACAGCAGTACGGACAGGAAGAATGTCTCTTGAGGCATGAGATTTAGAAAAACAAAACAAATTAGAGAACCAAAAAAAATCCTAAAATCATACTAAAATTGCTGACATAAAAGAACAAATGCAAAAGAATTCCCTATATTGGCTTCAAAATTAGCAATTGATCTGACAATTGGTTTAATTTGGGGTAACTTGAGTATATTACAGATGCTAATTTATGCTCTGGGCCTGAGCTCAGCACTGTGCCCAGCAAGAGCCCTGCAGCTCAGATTTTGTGCAGCCGTAAGCTTCTCACTGCCTGAGTACAAGAGGACTCGTGCTGTCAGCACCTCCTAAGCAGCTGCTTTTCAAACTGAGCTGTTTGCTAGGAACGACCTTCAGTCCTTCAAAAACACAAACACCTGCCCCCTGCTCAGAGGGAAAAAAGAAAAAAAAAAAAGGGAGAAAAAAGGAAGCTGAGAGAGAAGGTTGACAGAAGAATATGCACATCTTGATGGGAGTCTTTTATTTATTTATATTTTTCAGTTAATAAATACCTAACTACTGCTACAAGTAGTATACCTCTATTCAGACAGAGTGAGGCCAGCAAGATATTAATAAGATAACATTTACTGAGGAAAAAATCTATTAGAAAACTATTCAGCTACGCTGACGTAGTGAATGGAACAGTTTTATTCTATTAGCATGCATTCAACAAAGACAAGTTAATTAGTTTTGAGAACTTCTGATATTTCGCTAAAACTTTAGACTAATTTTTGGTTGGATTTTTTTTGCCTTCTGGGGATCCTGTCAGTATTTTCAATTAACAGATTTCCCTGCACAAGCTCTTCAAAGAAATGGTGTTAGAAAGAGAGGAGGGCAAGGACTGCATTTTTCATTTTATGGGAAATACACAGTTCCTTTCGTGTTATAAAAAGGACCAAAAAAATAAAACAGTCAAGTTTTGGGTATAAATTAAGTTTAATAATTCTGAAACAAGTTACACAAACAAATTCTCTGTAGTAGTTTAATATATTAGAATTTAAATGGAAAATCACTGCAACTGCCTTATTCTACCCCATAGTGAACAATATTCAAAGACACCTATCTCATTTGTTGCTCTACCAAGAAAGAGTTTCCTTATCACTCTTAAAATACCACAAGAATTATCAGTATTTCTGGAGAAATCCTGCATCTTTTCTTGGTTTTTAAGTACTTATAAGGGTACATGTGACCTTCAGGTTTTGCTCTAATAATAATTAAACAGATTTTTTTTAAACATAAAGGCTTTACTGTATTATGTGTAACCAGAACCTACAGTCCAAGTGAAAAAATGTTCTGTCTTTCTTTGTAAGAGAAACCTGATTTCTTTTTAAAATGGTATGTGAGTAATAGATGCTTATGTTCCATTTCAGCATTATACATTTATCTACAGTAAACATGAACTTTGGGCTATTATATTAAATGATGACACACAAATGCATCAAAGAAATGGATTTTTGTCAACCAAGTGCCTAATGTAAGGATTTTAAGTGATGTGTAAGGACTGGCTCAGTGATCCCTGGGTCTGGTACACAGGAATTCTTGGTATAGAGTAAAAATATGTGTTCAGATTGCTTTTCTTCAAGTTTACAGTCAGCTAACAGTACTCAGAGGCTTCAGCTTTACTGGCCTGTTTCCGTATTGTTTCATCTATCCTGAAATTTTGAATCATCCCTTGAGAAGAATCTGCTACTCTCCAAGTATGGCTTTCATTTAATTATGATCGTTCCGCCATAAAAATCTTGATTTGTTCACCAAAATAATTTTCTTTTTTCTTGTTTCCTCTTCCTCCGTGACCACAAGCTTTCCTCATCTCTAAGAACTGTGAATTTCATAGCCTCTTTCTTCCTTCTTTGATTCTCTCTTCTCCAGACAATTATCTCAACCTTTTCTCTTCTTGCCTTCAGGGCTTAAATTCTCTAAAAACTTCCTCCCTTTCAATTGAGAGTTTGCAGCAATGATCAAACCAACCATAGCTCCCAGTTTTCTGTACTCAAAAATTAGTGTGTTGGGGCTTATGGTTTTTTTTTAAAACTTCCTTGGTGCTTCTAAACAGTAAAAAAATGCTGGCCAGTTCTTCTACATTTTTCCATCACACACACTCTAAATTACATCACTCTGAGTTCTCACTTCTTCCCTGACTGTGCTTTTAAAGGATTCTAAAATGTACATTTGTAAAGGTTGCTGCCTAAGGTATTGTCTAATTTCAGGTTATGGAAACTAAAGAGCAGGCAAGGAAGGACTGTAGCTTCTGTGTGAGGTCTGAGCCTCCATAAAACAATTAATTACTAGGCATCTGAAATCGCCTTTGAGTGCCCTTGGACACTTCTTAACTCTTCTGTTTCTGCTTTCTTCCTCTAGAGATGAACAGCTCGTGGTTCCTTAGAGAATCTGCCTTGAAAGAAAATATATGGGCTTTCTACAGAGGAAGGCACAGACAGCTTTTAGCATGGGTTCAAGATTTAAAAAAATAACCTTTTTGCATCATTATTATGGTTTTGGATCATTTTTTAAGCATCACACACTAATATCATCTCAATCAGTAGAAATAATAGGGTTTATTTCATTTGGACTAATGTATTAGAGCTATACTGATTCTTTTCATAATTAATACTAGCTTCTCAGTTAAATGTTATGGTAAACAGCTGTAGATTAAGGCAATTTGTGTATATTTTATATTCTGTCTTATCATTTTGAAAGAAAAATCCTGCTGTTGACAGCAACAGCAACAAAAGAAGGTAGGAGTCACACTGTATAACAGAATTATTTTACTTTGATCTGCAGATTTGTGCTGTGTGTGGTGGAAGACAGCAGTGGAGGAATAGATATTGAAAGGAAAAATATTTATAGGATTGTTAGAAAAAATAAGTAAACTCCAATATCAGATCAAGCTAAATAATAAGAAATCAGTTTGGGGGATTATCATGTGAAATGTCAAATCTTATGTTCCAATAATAGGAATCCTTCAGTTAAACAAATCTTTTCTGCCAGAGTTTTAAACAGATCTTTAATGAAAATTGCCTTGTGTAGAACATTTTAATTTTTCTGGGACAAATCCCACATACAGAAGCTGGTGCCAGAATCTTGCAGCAGTTTTATTTCAGTTCTCTCATACTTGCACTGCTCTGACTCCCTGCATAGGCACAAAGAAACCTTCCCCAGGATGTTCTCAGTGAAACACATAGGATGCAGCATCTCCCTTCAGCTCAGACACTGATTCATTATATGAGTCAAATTCACACTAAAAAAAAAACAAACAAAAAGAAGTACAAGGCACCTACCACAGTAAACATGATATGCCTTTAATTACATTTTAAATTAAATAGATAATAATTTTAAAGGGTTTCAAATTATCTCTACTTGCTAAAAATTATTGCCATTAGTATTTTTTGAAAAAAATTTTTGCATCCTATACTAGAACTTGTTATTAAACAAACGAACAAAGAAACAGAACAATAGACAAGATTTTTTACACTAATTCTGGATTACTTTTGGTTGGTCTCATAATGATATAGATGACTTTAGAAGAAGAAGGGAGAGTAATGTCTGTTTCTGTGAGGTGGTCCCTAAAATACAGATTTTTTTGACCAATATTTTTAAATGATGGATATTATGATAAATAAGCTAGAGTTATTGTCTAAAGTCCACTTTCAATACAATGCTGGTATATTTCCGTTGAGAACGTATCTATCTTCCTAGAGGGCAGCTTCAGAATTGTTACTCAATATATCTGGGTTTTAAGCTAGTATTTATTTTTAATTTCTTCTCATCTTTAACAACAAGAAAGATCTACTTGCCTATAGACATATTTTGTGAATGTTTAAGTTCTAAAGTTTCTAAATTTAGGTATTTATATTCATATTTAGAGACTTAAGGTTTAGGTTTCCATGCCTGAAACTTTTGGCAATGAGGATTTCAGTCAGCTCAAAATGCAGACCATGCCAGGAGCAGCTTGTTTCTGCCAGACAGGGTTACCACCTGGAATATGGAGAGATAAATCCATGGGTTTTGATGTGACTTATGTTGATCATTTGATATTATTTCAAGTAATTTTGTGGTATATAATAAGACACATCCATCAAACAGTAACAGATTTGCTGGTGCTTGTCTAAAAAAAGCATGACTGAAAGCATGACCATAATGGAACCCCAATAAGAGACAAATGAGCCTCAAGTTTTTGCTTTGCTTTGCGTCAGGCTTTGTCCTAAGCGTGGCCTGATGTCACAACTGTTTAAGCATTACACCAAGCAAGATGTCTGACCTCAACTAGGCTTTATTTTCACAAGAATACCTTAATAGGATAAACCCAAGGACTGACAGATTATTTCTTTACAGAACACTTTGGGTGTGAAAAACAGAGCAGAGATTAAATACACTCACTGTATAAATGGATAGAGCAGGGAACACAAAAAAATATTTTTTTGTGGGGGGAGAAGGCAACTTCAGGAGGCTCAGCCATCAAAGTTTAGATGAAAAAAGAGTGATGTGGCTCAGTTTTGTTTTGTTCTCTCATGAGAAGTCTCCCAATCACTATAGGTGATCTTTGCATTCATCAGTATGGGGGAAACTGAAGGTGGTTTTATTGACAAGTTCAAATCCAGAAGAATTATTGCCGTGATGGTATGAGATTATGGTCACACTACTGCCATAACAGGAGGGTCTGCATGGAAACTGGTTCTGACACACTGTTCTGAGCTCTGCTCTGCTCTTATAGATATAATAAGTTGATATCTATTTCTGCAGGCAACTCTGTGTCCCTTCTTACTTGGTCCTTTTTCCTCTGCTAGTTGGGAAGCATGTGAAATCCTTCAGACCTTTGTCTGTGTATGTGGTGAAGAAAGAGAAATTGGATTACTCCCAAAACATCAGGTGTTTTAATTCTGGTTTCTCACGGGCCACTCTGAGCCACATACCTCTACTAGTAATATTTCAGAAGTGTTTTATGCTGTGATTTTGGCCCAGTGCAGCTGCACTTTCCCAAAGGGCTTCTGGATGAGATTTAGCAATTAGACTGTTCCAGGGATCCCAGCAGGCAGGTTTCAAGTGTTGAGCTCTTTGGCTGACTGACAGGTCATTAACATGGATGCAGGACTCCTTGCCAGCTTATCTCAGTGTCTGGGAATGCTTCAGGGTACACACAGGTTATTGATGTAGATGTAGCTACAGTGTGCAGAGATTTCTCCCTGGATTTCAGATACCTCCCCACCAATAATTTTAGTGAAATATATGTTTCAGTGGAATACAGCAATAACTAATTAAATGATTTTTTTACAAGAAAGAGAGAGAGAGAGAAAAGAGGAAAAAGTCCAATGCTTTGAATATCAAATATTCTTCAACAACAGTAAAATCATTAACTAGACCCATTTTGAATATTAAAACCAAAATTACACTTTTTTATTTTTAAAAAAAGAGACATTTTTACATCTTTTAGACTTGTGATCATGGTAGATGTTAGGGAATTAATATGCTCCCAAACACTGTGGAGATTGGAACCAGTTATACATCTTTGGTAATCTGGAAAAAGCAGGGAACTACTGATACTGACTGTCTTTGAGAAATGAGATAATTTTCCTATGTTGCTTAAACATCTTCAGGGTTTCTTTTTTTTTACTCCAATCCTTTGGGATTAGAGATAATTGGGTACATGATATCTTTTCTGTGTTGAGGTGGAGGAAAGACTACTTTTATATGATCTACCACAATATGTAGTTCCAGAAGTGTGAAATATGTCTTTGCATTATGGGAATTACTGTGTGCAAAGGGATTTCCAGATTTTCAGAAGTTTTCTCTGCAATGTTACCAACACACATCAGAACAGTAAATATTCGTCAAGAACAGTAAGTATCTGTTTTCTGTGACAAATCTCCACCAAGTCTGAGACCTTTTTTCCAACTCCCAATGAGAGGCATCCATTTGGTAGAGGTTATTTCACTTGTTCTGGGCTGCTTTCCTTTCTTGCTACCCAAGCTTCTTGGAACCCCTCTGGGCTGACTAAATCACTCTCTGAGTGCTGACAAATATCTCGATGTATGGAAACAGAAGAGGTATAATTTATTTTAGTGTTTGCTTCCCACCCTAGAAAAAGAATATGTGAAAAGTACATTGTGAACAGAAGTTCATGGGTGGAAATAACCCTAAACTGGCAGCTGTTGTTATTTTACTTTGTTTATGCTTCTCTACTGTGGAAAAGGCTTTTTGACTGATGCTATGAACAAAGTAGATAATGATTGTAAAACAAAGCACAAATTAACTGTAATATAAATTATTCTTTCTTATATGTCAAAATATAGGATTTCTGGGCATGCATCCATTGTTCATTATATTATGTGCTGTACAAACACAGGCTCACTTGTTGGTCTCTATTTTTAAGATTTCCAGTTCTTAGAAATGTATTGTTTTCATCTGGGTAAAGGGAAAGCTAACATGAGGCATGAGGTTTTGTCAATACAAAGGAGGGAAGTCAAATTAGGAACGGACAGCTCATTGTGCTGAGTTGGTGGAGACAGAAGCCACGTGGTAAGTCTTTATGCTCCAAGCTTTACCCTTGCCCTTGGGATCCTCATTACAATCAGTGGGTGTTAGAGCATCATGATTTAGGGATACACCAAACTGCCCAGAAATAGCTGAGGGGTCCCCATGTGACACTTTAATGTCTTCTGCAGTGTCTTATACCACTGTAGACATCACTAATGTCTTTAGTATTAGTGTACCAGGCCCCTGGGGGTCTTTGCAAAGACACTACATGGTCCTGTAACATATTAAGAAATTTGTCAATTGGCACATGTCCTGATAAAGCAAATAACACCTGTGATGTATTCCTAACATCACTGCCAAAAAGAAGAAAGTCAATAATCTTAGGAGTCTTATTCAGTGCCTCTGGAAAGCTGGGGTGTTCCTGTTGTGGTCTGTGAGGCAGCAGTTCATTTTCAGCAGTGTACTGGTTGCTGGGAATTTTTTTTATTTTCTTAAACACCTCTTCCTCAGCCCCTGCTGTATCTGTGTGCATTCAGCACAGCAGATGCTTCATTACAGTCCTGTGCTGCCAAAGGCTCCTTCTGTGTTCAGAAATTTTGTCCCATGTTGGTCAGGGATTTGTTTTGATGGTGGGATAAAGTCCATTAAGGCAAAGCTGGATTTGTTGCTACCAAATCTCCTCCATTTTGTCCTGCTGTCAAGGCCTTTGTTTGTCTGTCTTCTCTCACTTTCTTCCTCTGTGAGGCTGTGAATCTGCCACACATCCAAATCACTCCACAGAACACCTCTCCCAGGATAAGGTGACTGAAGTGAGACTGATGCCAGAAAACCAAGACTTAGAGAAGCCCATTCTTCAGCACAGATGAATTTGTGAGTTTGGAGCAAAATAAAAGAGAATAGTTGAGCTTGGAATGGACCTCTGGAGCTCATCTTGCCTAACACCTCTGTTCCCACAAGTTCAAAATAACCATGTCTTTCTTTCTATATAAGTCTTTCCAAATTGTATTTGAATAGAAACTATGCTGACGTGTACATAACCTGGCAGAAAACTACAATCCTGCATATAAGTAGGATCGAGTCCTCAAGCACTAAGATAATGCTTCTGGGAAAAAAAGGATGAAAATAGTTACTTACATTTGCGAGGTAAGAAAACTTCCAACTATTATTCCAATTTTTTCAAAGGCATATAAACATTATTCTCCTGATTTTTCATGTAAGAATCTAAAATGATGAACATTTTTGAGAAACATATTCTGGGAGCCTTAAGTCACAGGTGCCTAAAGACAGAGTGCCTGAGGCACATATGGGCTTAAAATACAGAGAAGGAAGGAAAATGGAATAGGAAGAATTTAATATCTTAGCTATCACCTTTCTTCAGTCTATCCCATACATGTATATGGCTTCTCCTCTAAAACAAGAGACCTCTTGATATCTGTATAGCAGAGCCTCACTTGAGACTACCAACAATTTTTCCCACTCAGAGGACTTATTTTCTCATTCTTTCTCCTTTGTCCTGGCTCTGGACTGTGGCTGAAGTTTCATTAGCATTTTAATTAGTGAGGCTAAATTAATAACATGAGTTTCTTGTCTCAGAGTGCTCTCAGACTTTCCAAGTATAGCCCAGACACATGGTTTGGGCTGGTCACTCTTGAGTGCCAACAGCTGAAAATGGGACTGCGAAGTGAAAGTTCACTCTTTTTCTAAGACCATCAGTGCAAGTTCCATGTCATTAAACTTCAATTAAAATCTCAGCCTTATTAGTAACTATGCTCAAATTCTTATGATCTTGGCTTGTCTTTTGAGGCAAATTATCACTTCATCATTCTTCTGAGAGATGTAGTGCTCATAACTGTATTTTTTTCAAAAATACGTGTAATTTCTTGTAGTTTTGTTGCTGTTTCTCTTTCAGAATGTGAGTCTCTTCACAAAAGTCTGGTCCTTCAGAAAGACTTTTTATTCAAGTTCTGAATTTTTTCCTGTCATGGCTTAGGAACAATTTTATTTTCAGTATTTGTACAAGGTAGCCTTAAGTGTCATTCTCAAGAAAAGGAAAAACAACAACAAGAAAAAAAAACAGTGAAGTATTCAGTTTAATGCTGTCCTGAGCAAAGAAACATTGAACTGTTCTGCCAATTTGAGTTGTAAAGAAGAGGATTTGAAGACCTCAGCTTGTATTTCCCATGTGTTAAACACTGAATGTTGCTTCTTACCTTTAAGTGTCTTCTTATCGCTGCTTTTTGGTTACCTTTGCTTCTCTAAACTATGTGAAGAGTAAGTTGAACAGTATCAGGAAAAGTTCCTGTTCAGTCACTCAATTATTAGAATGGTCCTTGCTATGGTTTTAGCTTTGGACAGCTGGGACTATCTGAATAAAATTTTGAGCATGGTTTAGTAGGTTTCCTGGATCTGAAAAGATTCCTAAATATGTTTGGGTTTAGCTACACAATTTTAGAGTTTAATGACGTGGACACATCCGACTCTGTGACAGATGGCCTCAGTATCAGACAATCATCCTGGAAATGTTTAATTTACTAATACCTGTATCTCTTTAGAGATTTATTGTGGTCTCAGTCAATTCCCTTTCCAGAGGTCTATGGAGTTTTTGTTATAATTTTTATCCATTTCAATATAATGGACTGATCATTGCATAGAAAAATTAATCAGCTGGAAAGTAAACTAGCATCCCCAGGAACTTTCAGTCCTGAAAACTAAGAACAAAAGAGTCAGAAGAGATGATGGAGTAAAATGATTTGGGACAGTGAAGGGAAGGAATATGAAAATAGTACAGTCTAAATTCTTAAGCTTCAGTCATACAGACATTTAAATACGTACCATTACTTCACTATCACTGTGAAGTTTACGTTGCAGGACAGGGTATTATTTGGCACTCAGAATACATGAATTCCAGAAAATCGATGGTAGAATAATTCCCTCTTGGATTCTAGAAGGGAGGCACTTTTGGATTGTTTGCATTGTGTCTGGTATTTTTTCACAAAGACAAAGTATGCTGTAGGTGTTAAGATTATAAACTGAGGTTTGAAATACACAGATTCTATTTCTTGCTTCACTGCAGATTTTATTTTTGACCATGAACATTAGTTACTGCCCAGCATGGAAGAAAATGTAGGTAGGTGCTTGGCCAAAACAGATAAAGCACTCGAAAGGAGGCATTAAGGTGTATTAGTTTCTTCAAATAACCAAAGAAAAAATGTCATTTCTCAGAGGGGATGCATCTAAACCTGTGCAAAAAAAGGTAAGAGAGAGGAGTATGCTTAGTTTTGTGGAGCTTAGGTATCCAAATCAGGTTTGCACAAATGGGGACTTCTGCCTGCTTGGGATTCAGAAAAATCATCTCCTGAAAACAGATGGCTGAATCGATGGAAGTGTTTCTCCGTAAAGGATGACTGGAGGAAATACCAGGGAAAATATCTGCTCAGCTTAATTTTGACACTTGGATCCAAGGATGTTCCTGACCTCCAAAGCAGGAAGAGTTCCAAGAAGAACTGCTTCACCATCTCTCCAGAGAGTATGTTGAAGAACACACCCAAGACATCACTGGGCTGATGTTGGGACACACCTGGAAAACAGTGATACAATCAGAATGTGAATCTGTATCTAAATTCTCCTGAAGTCCCAGTTTAGGCAGGCTTTGAGGTATCAGAAACCCTTGCCTTGTGTTCCCTGTGTAAAATGGAGATAGCAGCCTTTCTTAGGCAGATGGGGTGATACCCACCTCTCACAAAGTTTTCTGAAGAAATACAGGTGGCAAGAAAACCCGAGTCTACTTGTACTTGATCATGCTAAGAAAAAGTTTGTCCTCTGTCAGCCTTACTGCTTTTCATATCCAACAATTATGTCCATCTTGCTTTGTGGAAGTTTTCATTTTCACTGCTCCGTTCATTGTGTCAATGACTCTCTCCAGCTTTGCACCAAACTTTTGCTTGGCTTTCTGGTTGACTGCAATTATATTTCTTCCACACCAACTTTCACATATAGAATTAGCTCTTTGTCATTTAGGCAAAGAAGCAACAAGGAATGCGACACTGGGACTTGTTCTGCGGTGTTTGACTTCTCCAAGGGAACATTTCTGTTGTTTTGGTCAGACTTGCCATTCTCTTAATCACTGAATCCTTTTTGGGATTTGACCTTTGTGCTCTAATGAAGCACCCAGAAAGTAAAAAGGAATGACAATCTATTGCAGATCACTGCAGTACCAGAAACAATTTTGACTCCTGCAGACACCAGTTTGAGTACCTACTATGAAACAAACACGAAGTGATGAAAATCAAAAAATTGCCTATAAGGAGTGTCTGACAATCACCTTTTTAGAAGCATTTATTGGTCAATAAATTTGTGGGAAGATATTAATTTGCCTTCAGATAAGTAGTTCACAATGCTCCCAGATCACACTGTATCAGAATTTTACTAGAAATCCTGCTCTGTTTGACTGGAGACGTTATCTGCTGAAATGCCATCTTTTGCATGAAATGCAAAGTCAAACCAACATGCAAATCTGTAGTTATCACTACAGAACTTTGCACTCCCAGCAAAAAATACAGCCATGACTACAACATTATGGTCAGAACCCAGGTTTTTTTTAGTACATTGTGGCACAGAAAATTATTTTTCAGGTTCCATTGCTTAGGATATTTATGTAGCATTACTGAAGGTTAAGTGGAGGTGGGTGAAATGACTCTTATGTTTTGGTACCCTCAAATGGATTATAAGTATATAATGTGCAAAAAATATAATTTTGATTATTAAGTGAACTTAATTGAAGTTTTTGTATAAAGATAAGAAAAAAGAAAACAATCAGAGAAGGAAAATAGAGCTTTTCTCATTAAGATTTGCTGAAAACCAAAACAAGAAACTCTGTAATGTAGTGAAGTTGTTCCAAAGAAATCCAACTCTTTGATCTATTCCTTCACAGCCTTTTTTTGAATTTGGTGAGTATGGTATTGGAAACTTCTTTGGTAAGATGTGCTCAGATTTGATTCTATCTTGTTGGGGGAGGTCAAAGTGGCACTGATGAAATGTAGAAAGAAGGTGATAGGGAAAAACAAATTAAGGAGGGAGCCCAGTTTCCACTGCACTGATTTTCTCTCAGAGAGCATAAAGATGAATACTTTAGGTAGCAAATGAAGAGGTAGAATACTGTCCTCCCGGGAAAAAAAACAACCTAGAAGTGACTAGAGTTCTGGGACTTTGATACAATATAAGAAAGGGCATCAGGATGCAACTTTTGGTGCAATTCAAGAAATTGCCTCCCACCTTCTCCATCTCTCTGCAGTTTTTCCATCAGTGACACATCAAAGGCACCATCAAAGCCTTAAGATTCAATGGGGAGGAAGATCAAAATAGGTAATTTATCACCCTTATAATTGCCAGATGCTATTTTGATTCCAGGGAGAGCACAGAGAATTGGTTGCACAGTTTTCTTATCACTGTTGACGTTGGTTCTATGGAAAAGCACTTTGGTCTATTTTTTCTTAATTATTTTTTCTATTAAGAATGTAAAACCACTTTGTATGGTACAACCTAGTACTGATTCTCTATAAGAAACAAATATGTTCATTTCATATGTACCTGGAAATTCCCTTAAAAATCCATCAGCTCCCAAGATGTTTGCTTGATGACATTTGGTCAGGAAAACATTCTCTCTGCATAATGCCCCCAGCCTGAATATCACTGAAACCCCAGGCACAAAAACAAATGCCTTTGTTAGAAAGCTGTATAAACTTTAGCATAAAAACAAGAAAATAACCCCAAAATATTTCATCCAACACTGCAATTCAGAAGGGAGAAAAAAAGAAAAAAAAAAAAAAAGCCATTACCAGGAATGATTTTGTGTTCAGGACCGCTTACTTCATTGGAAAGTAAAATGGGCCATATCCAGCTCACCAAGCGTGTGGAATATATATCAAACATTAGAGCCTGACATCCTCTATTGTCCTGGTTGATGAGAGCATGTGTTTGAACAGAAAGGTCATGCCCAGTCATGTGTGCTGAGTGTTTAGCTGGTAATGCAAAGTCAACAGTTTTTTTCCCCTTCCTTCTCCCTGTGTTTAGGCAGTTGAATACTGACACAATACTGAGGGTTGCCTTGACTTAAAATCTTCAACTGCAGAGTCTTAAAAGTTATTTAGATTCTGCTTCATAGCAAAAATTTTCCTAACAATGTGTAATCTTACAGTATTCCTTTGTTAAGAGTGTCCATCTGCCACTTCCAGACCCAAAGAAACTCTGTTATGAAGGGCAGTAGGGATTTTTGTACTTCATATATATCTACATGTCTGGTTTTGAATCATCCCTATCTACATGCATTTCTGTCACTTATGGAAAGAGAGGAGTTGGAAAACAAGGATGGTGGAAGTGAATAATATTTCCTTCAAATTATAATAGGTTAGAAGTCAGAGAAACAGATCTTCTTTTCCCTTCACAATAAATATTTCTCTCCCTTTACAAAATATATGACAACTGAGCATTACTAGGCATATAACCATTTTGGCAGGACAGCTTTTTATCCCAGAAGTAGGGAAAATGGTGAGAGTCGACATTTGGGACACTATGATCAAATTGAGAGACCATTTGATTTCTGATGGAGCAGAAATTCTATTTTCTCCAATAACAAGTGTTAGATTCAATGAGTTATTATGACCTTAAGCAGTTCCAGTTCTGTCGCTGATGCTTGAATAATTCTATGTCCTTATTTCCCCTCATGTGTTTTCATCATCTCATCTACTCAAAAGGTGCATCTGGACTGCCCTGAATTAATTATGAGTACAAAGTTTTGTATAATAAAGTTATTATGACTCCTAGAATCACAATTCCACATAAAATTTGAGTGATAACAACCCTGTCATTTTTTTGATGTCAGAGCTCATCAGAGTAATGCAGAATAGAAAAAAAGCTTTGGCCTTGGCAGTTGTAATCAAATTTTAAATTATAATTCAAATCTTCATAGAAAATATTTATTTAATTCATTTATTAAGATATGTTTCCATGCAAAATTCATTTGGAAACTTATATCACTCTCAAGCCTGTTTTGGTAATATAGTGGTCTCTTTATCTCCTAGCAATTACCATCTGTCACCTGAATGTTTTCCCTAGAAAAACAGGAAAATGAAATGTATTATTTGCAGTATCAGATGGCAGAGTGCTGTGTTGTGTTCTGTACATTCCATTACTACAGTTTTCAAAACACTTGAAAGATTCAACACTTATGGAAGAAATAGGGTCTTGTCCAAGACTTCAGTTACAAGAAAGCAACAAAATCTCCATGGTGCTGAGCACTGCTGATTCACTGTTCATTCTTCAAATTAGTTTTAGTTTTCAGAAATAAGATGTGTAATGCAGATGTGCTCTGTGTGACAGGGCGGGGGGGCGAAATTACTTAGGCATACATCTGACATAAAAACGTTGATTATCAGATATTTCAATTATAAGGTACCACAAAGGAAGGATTAGATAACTTGTTAAGGTACTTGAATGGCATACCTAGTTATTTAAGATAAATATTGTAAGGCTTGACTATTTTTGATGTTCTAGAACAGTGAGCTGTGATCAACAAACCCTTTTTATCCTTCTTTTTTCTGTTGGAAGCACTCTCAGAACCATACATTGCAATAGGAGCCAAGTGTTGGAGAATAAATGCTAATTAAGTGAATCCCAGGAAGCTCAGATCTAATCCTTATGCTGCTTTATGTGCTTCCTATGTCATGTAGATGAGTAAATGAAGGATTTATCAATATCCTCTCAATCTACTTCTGTACAAGATTTGGTGTGCAGCAGTCTCTGAGCCTATGGCAGAAAATGTAGGGCTGGTATTGCTCCTTTCACCAGCCCATTTATCTAGCATAATTTAGTAAAAAATTTTTCCTTCTGTGAACCAGCAAGGGATTTCCCTTTTTTCCCACTTCTACACCATTTGTGGTATTGTATGGATTTTTTTCTCTATTTGATACTCCTGGGCTCTGTGCACAATGCTACAACATAAAGTCATATTTGAAAGCCTCTGACCTCTTCTGAGCCACAGGCAGGCTTCTCATGAAGGCATAGGTTGAAAAACTTTTCCTTATAGAGAAAAAGCTGGAATATGTTCTTGGAAAATTTTATGTCAACACTTTATTTCGTGTAATCTCAAGCCACTCTTTGACAGTGTGCTCAGATGAAGATATCTGCCTGTTAGCTGAAAGTTTGTATACCTTGTAAGCAGACAACAAACAAGCTATTGTAATAGCAACAATAACAACAACAAAAGCATATATTTATATTTACTCCAGAATTCAGTGTATTTTAAAATTCTGCTACTATCATTTCTTTTTGGAAGCAAACAGGGTAATCTGTTCATCAATGCAGAATGGATTTACTAGGCATAAAATGATCCAAAATGCCTTCTCCAATCAAGACAAAAATACTTTCATCTTTTCCATCAAAAAATGCCACTAAGACCCCATCAGCTCTTGTGCAGGAGACTTATGTCCAAAGGAAGTATTTAATATGACAGATCTGACTTTAAGATAAAAAGTAATGATAAAAAATGTACATAAGCTTTCATTTTTATAAGAGCAGGGGAGAAAAGAGTGAAGATGTCTGAAGAAGTAAAATTTCTGGCTCTTATATCTTTTCCGTGTTTCCTTTGGTATGTTCTTACTCTTACTGACAAATATTGAAGCAGATCTAATTAGCAGTAGAATATTTGTGTGTGAGGAAAGGCCATCTAAAAAGCCTACACTTGGCAAAAGAAAGGTGAATGTTCATCCAATTCCGTAGGAAATGGATTTTTAAAAGAAAAATTACTGTTCAATCTGCAGTTACTAGATAGAGGTGCTGGAGTGTGTCCCGAGAAGAGCGATGAGGCTGCTGAAGGGTTTACAGCACAAGTCTAATGAAGGGCACATCGAGGAGCTGAGGGTGTTTAGCCTGGATAATCAGCACTATTGCAGTGCTGGGTTTGGTTTAGCAAGGCGCAGCGTTGTCGGGACGCGCTGCGGGGCTGCTGAGCACAGAGCGGCCGCTCCGCTCTCCCGCAGCGCCTCCGCACGGCCCCGCTCCTGCTCCCGCCGGCTGCCGGCTCCGCACCGCGGGAACCCGAAAGGAGGCGAGAAGGATCCCTCCATGTGGGCCTCTGAGGACTTTTATTGCATTGTCACAAGCCAATTCCCAAAGGCAGAGAGACCCCATGGTCAGGGAGCAGGGGGGTTTTCTCTGGGCCCAGGGGCAGCACATGGGCGAAGTTGGGGTAGAGGAACCAACAGGGAGAACCGAAGGGAATGGTCAGGGCTAGGGGCAGGGGAGAGGTGGGGGAACAATGTGAAAGGCATACATTTAATAAGTGAATCAGTGGGAAATACAACACCACAGACACCTTATCACTTTCTACCGCTACCTGACAGGAGGCGGTCAAGAGGATATGTTCTCACGTTACACCAGGAGAGGAGAGATTTAAAGGTTTAGATTGGACATTAGAAAGAATTTTTCACTGAAAGGGTTGTCAAGGACTGGAATAGGCTGCCCAGGAGAGTTGTGGAGTCGCCATCCCTGGGTTGTCAAGGACTGGAATAGGCTGCCCAGGAGAGTTGTGGAGTCGCCATCCCTGGATATATTTAAAAGATATGTAGATGTGGCACTTAGGGACATGGTTTAGTGGTGGACTTGGCTGTGTTAAGTTAATGGTTAGACTCTGTGATCTTAGAGGTCTTTTCCAACCTAAACAATTCTATGATTCTGATTTATAGTGTCTTTGATCAGGTCAAAGTCTAGGAAAAGGGACTCATCAATATCAAGATATGGTGGGTTTCCAAAATCATTACTGGAAAACATAGCCCCCATAAAAAGGAAAAATGTATCTCTGTAGGGCAAAAAAAGATTTTTTTTGTGTTCTTAATTAAGTTGTACAAACACCTCATTTACGATAAAGGAAGGTAAATGAAGAATTCAAATCCTTAATTTCTATCTATGCCAATTATGGACCATGTTCTATTACTCATTTGACTTACATTAATATTTTCTTATTCAGATCAGTCATTAAATTCAGTGAGACTACGTTACAAGGCACTTCTGTCTGAGTAAGGGTGATGTATTCCATCCAGTGGATTAATTTCCAGAACAGCATACTGCTCTTAAAGGGAAGCAGAATTTACCAGCTGGGTTAATGAAGGAGTGAGGACAAAAACTTCAGTTCAACCAGAGCTATCAAATAAAGCTTCATACATTGACGCACATCACAGCTCAGGAGGGGCTTTGGAAACAGGCAGTAGTAGGTAAAAAGGGGAACAGCTTTATGTGTACCTTGAGCCTGGAGACTAAGACAGTAACTGAATCACATCACATACTGAAATAAATTTAATTTGATTAATTGCTCTCATCTAAAGTCCTTAAAAAGCTTGTGGCAATGAACAAATCTCAGTATGCACATAGTCTGCATGAGTGCAGAAGGAGTCTCATACTGAATTGTTGACATGAATCTTCGAACCAAGATGATTCACAAATTAGACAAGGAATTGAAATAGGAATTTGAGCTTTGCAGGGTAAATTCTCCATGTCTGTGAGTCAAACTGTTCTCATATCTGTGTTGCTAAGGGCTGTATCTCTCACAGATAGTGAGGCAGGTTTTCTCCATTAAGATGAACTGTGGTCATTTGAGTATGTATTTTATATATTTTGCTGCAGACATAGCTAAATGTTTCAGATTGATGATCTTACAATTACAGAATAATTTAGTTATTGAATTCAGGTGTGAAAGGAGCCCCATTTTCAGCATACTTGCCTGCCACATGTTCAGTGGAAATTCTCCCGCTGTCTTTGGTTAACACTGAGTAAATACATTGCCCAGAAATACTACTGTTTTTACATACAGAGGGGTCAAGCTTTCAGTCCTCATAAAAATTACATAAGACCATGGAAGGCAGATTGTGGGGAAAAAAGATCATGTTAGACTTTTTGAATATTGAGATGATGTAAAGTTACAGACAAAAGAATATCAACTGATGTTATTGTTAATAGGCAGAAAAAAGTTCCTTCAGATGACTAGGTTATTTAAGGTGAACAAAAATTGTTGGTGGTGGTAGTAGTAGTAGTAGTAGTAGTAGCAGTAGTATAGGTATTAATTTTCTGTAAGTGTCTGTTTCTCTTTAATGATTATATACGGAGAGCAGAGAAGTGGTTTAACAGTTCAAGTCAGTGAGGTGACTCTTACACTAGTGCTGGAGGAGCTGTTGACCATCCAGGGCTCACAGGTAGGAGACTTGCTGACATATTCAAGGACATAATTATTTTTAATATGCTTTAAAATAATCTTAGAATCATTAAAGTTGGAAAAGACGACCAAGATCATCAAGTCCCACCTTTGATCAAACACCACATTGTCAACTAAACCATCCACTGAGTGCCACATTCAGCCATTTCTTGAACAGTTTCAGGGATGGTGATTCCACCACTTTGCTGGGCAGCCTGTTCCAATGCTTAACCACCCTTTCAGTGAAGCAATTCTTCCTGATGCCCAGCCTGAACCTCCCCTGGCACAGCTTGGGGTTAAATCCTCTTGTCTTGGTGCCAGTTTCCTGACAGAAGAAACCAACCCCCACCTGGCTACAATCTTCTTTCAGGGAGTCATAGAGAGCAATAAGGTCTCCCCTTAGCCTCCTTTTCACCAGACAAAACATCCCTGGCTCCCTCAGTTACTCCTCATCAAACTTGTGTTCCAGACCCTTCCCCAGTTCTGCTCCTTTCTCTGGACATGCTCCAGCACCTCAATGTCTTCCCTGTAATGAGGGGCCCAAAACTGAAACCAGTCCTTTTCCACTGGGTCACTTTCCAGCCACTCTTTCTCCAGCCCGGAGCCCTGCAGGGGTTGTTGTGACCCAAGGACATGACCTGGCAATTTGCCTTGTTGAACCTCATAAAACTGGCCTTGGACCACTGATCCAGACTGTCCAGACTCCTGTGCAGAGCCCTCCTACCCTCCAGGAGACCAACACTCCTGCTGAACTTAGCATCACCCACGAACTTACCAAGAATGCACTTGATCACCTTGTAGAGTTCATCAGTAAAGATATTAAACAAGACTACCCAGTATCGAGCTCTTGGGAACCCCATTGTGACCAGCCACCAACTGGATGTAGCATCACTCATCACCACTCTCTGGGCCTGGACCTCCAAATAAATAAATAATTAATAGTAAATCGTAAAACCTTAAAAAAATGTGTACAGAACACATCTCAAAACTATGACAGTCAAAAAAGCTCTGCACCTTTTGATGACTGTGACAACTGAAGTTTTTCCCAATAATTCAGCATCTCTAGGAGTGATTGCAAAGGCAGTGAACAAGGGTCAGATGGTCTGATTCCTTCAACTTGAGAGAAAAAAATAAAGGGAGATCTGTTTCATATTTTTGTTTTTTCAAGAAGTAAAATCTGATATCCCTGCAAACTGGTAGGACCATTATTGATTCATTTACTGAATAATCTTATATAGCAATTTCACACAGCATAAAGTGCTCTTTGGTGGCCTAAACCCCTATTTTTGAGCAAAATAAACCACAAATCTGAAAGTATAAATAGAGAAAGGGAATTACCATATGTTTCTTTGCTTTAAATAGCCCTTCATGTGGACAGTAGTGTTTCATAATAAAGTCAAAGGTTTCTGTGTGGAAAAAGAGGGGAAAAAAAGCTTTCAAGGAAGCAACCTCCCTTGACAGAGAAAGAACAGTCTGACACAAAGGAGAAAAAAATAAAAAGACCTGACACAATCTTTTTCTTAGTCTCCTTACCTATACCTGGTTTCAAAAATATTATTTTAATTGCCTACATCTGTTAACATGAGATATATTAATACAGGAAGATTCATTCATCCCATATACTATCCATTCATCTAGCCTAAATTTAACCTTCCCTATAATATCTTCCAAAGGATGCAGAGTAAATGGGTTCTTGGTAATAGGATCTAATAAAATAGTGTATATGAGAATATTGTGAACAGATTATTTTTCAATTAAATTATCTTTCCATTAGAAGTTTATCTGCTGAATATTTTTCACCTTGGCTTTAATGTGCTCCATTTATTTATTTAATGAAGATATGAATGATGGTGCATTCATTCTAAATTTCAGTTTTCATAATGGAGTGGTCTTTTCAGACCACAGCAGGGCCCATAATTTCCTGTGGTGAGGATTGTACAAACATACAAAAAGGAGATTGCTCTTGCTCTGATTAATTTATTATCTAAAAGATAAGCTGGAAGTAGGATACACCTACATGGTCTCTTACTCTCTGAGCAGACATGAGCTCATTCTATTTGCATCCAAAGCAGATGGAAATTTTGTCTGCCTGTGGTCCACATTAACTCAAAGTCTTTTGAATACAAATAACATCGTGTTTAGCCCAAGCTACTGAGCGCTGATGAAAGATATCTTAACTTGGGTTTAGGGTTTCCCATGGTATCTTCTCTTGAGCATAGGTAAAGTGAGCTCTCGTCTTCTGAAAATTATATATCTCAATAACTCTGAAGAATACAAAATGGCAATATGGAAGAGAGAAATACAATTTTTGGAGATATCTGGAAGGGTAAGACAAAGGGCAGGGGTGGCAGTTTCTTGGGGAAGGACTGAGTAACTGCACATTGAAGTACAAAACCCAGTCCAAGGCAGAATCAGTGTGCCTGTGTCTGCTAGAGTTAGTCATGACTGAGAGTCATTTAACTCTTGGAGTGATCACTTAAGTGTCTAATAATTAGCTTTATTAACTCAGCTACTAATTTATATTCCCTCTGGAGAGAATGGAGGAAAGCAGACACTCCCAGACAAGTTACCTGTCCAACTGCCTCAGACACTTAAATTACAATGGACTGAGTCATCTGTGGGTGTGCCTTTTCTCTCCTCACCTGACTACTGATAAAAAAGGACTGCACTTTCATTTTTAGATTACAGAACTGCTTCCCCTTGATTTTGAAATGCTTAATGTTTCCTTGAATTGGCAGAGTCTCTGTTCTGACCTGCAGCTGCCTGCAGCTGCTACAGGACGCTGTTTTCATTCTCCTTTAATAACCTTATTTTCTGGGGTTTTTTTCCTTATTTTCTGCTGCTCTGCTTTGTAGATTTCCAGTCACCAACCCCACTCCTAAGAAAATATAAAAAGAAGAAAGAAAAAATAAAATAAGAATGGTGAGAAAAATAAAAGCGATTACAAATCCATTTCATACTCACCCTCACCCAAGCTGAAATTATCCTGTTCACTGAGGCACAGGTGGTGATTTTCCTAACTTGATTTGGTCATTAAAAATCCTCTAGCTGCTTCAATACTTTCTCCCTGAGGCCCCTATCAGCACTCTCTTCTCCAGTGATTAGAACAGAGCCGATTGGCCTTCTGAACTTATTACAACCCTTTTTCTAATGATCTCATAATGACTGCAAACCTGAGCCCAGCAACCTGACAGATAATGATGTCAATTATGCAAAACAGAAATGAAGGCTTTGAATCTAATAGACTGTATTGGGGGGAGTGGGGGGAGGAGACTTATTTATAGTTTCACTGAATAACTGTCATATTTCAAAATATGTCAGCAGAAGTTAATAAAGGGGAGGTTGGGAACACACAAAGAGGTGCTGGTTACAAGACCTTTGATAAATTTTAAAAGAGGGTAAGTTCTTCCTTCTTTCTTTAAGTCTTATGATAGGTTTTGACTCTTGTGCTAATCCATGAGATTTTGCAACTTTAGTCTCCTCTTACTCTTTTCCAGTGGAATTCCTGTGGGGAATCCCAACGTTTGTAGGCATGTCAACAGTCAATGTCAGTGAATTTGGTTTTAATGACCACTTATCAGTAAAATCACTCTCTAACCAGTTAACTATGAGGAATTTAAAAAAGATTTGTATGTATCTGCTACTATTACTGTTTTTATTGTTTGTTTGATTATTATTTTTTTAATCATCTAATCACACATAAGGTTTCCCAATTCCTCTTGGTTGTGAAGAGCAACCTCAGCTCTGTGGCATGTTGCTTTATAATATCACCACTTATGGATTAAAATACGAGCAAGCATTTTGTACAAAGCTAAGAGAGATTTAGCTTTTGGCCTTGAATAACCAAAACTTGTTCTCCTTTCTTGGAAAGCTCCTGTAACTATGTGAGAGCAGTGCTTATATGACCTGTGCCATGAAGCTCAGTTTTTGTTAGGACATCTCATCACTTAGCCAGTGACAAGAGCGGATTCCATGTCCCAGCCCAGATTTCTCGTTACTAATCTGCATTGTCCTATTCCAGTCATTCCCACCTTCCCATGATCCCCAGGCAGCAGTAGCCTCCTAGATCTTAATTCTCATGGTATTTTGACACCCCCTAGTGAGCTGTTCTATTTAGACCTCAAAGATTGAAACATCACAGAGTCATAGAACCTCTAAGACCATCGAGTCCACTAAACCATGTCCCCAAGTGCTACATCCACATGTTTTTTGAACACTTCCAGGGAAGGTGATGCCACCACTTCCCTGTGCAGCCTGTTCCAATGCCACCACTCTTTCAACGAAGAATTTTTTTCCTAAAGTCCAATCTAAACTCTTGTACAACTTGTGGTTGTTTCCTCTCATCCTCTCACTTATTACCTGTGAGAAGAGACTGATGTTCCACAGTTCTACAGTGCAATTATTGTTATCAAAATACAAATCTGTCCCAGAGTAGCTAAAAAAGTTGTAGATTCAGGACATTCTGTGTCGTTTCTTGTGTGAGAAACCAGAGCCTGCACAAAGTCTTAGAGACACAAAGAAGTCAATGATATAGAGCACGACACTTGTGTGATGGGAATAATGGCATTAATGGCATTACAGAAGAGGGAATGTACTTTGTAATGGTTCTTCAGTGTAAGGCTGGACCTGGGAAATGTGGAAATTACATCTTTTTATTCCTAACTTAATATGACCAGAGGCAGCAATCTTTCAAACTGACATGCCACATTGCCTTTTCTAAAAAGCAGTGATAACACTGCAGCCAGTTACAGGAGTGGGAATAAAAAATGCCTGTAATCAATGCAAATAGATGCATAATATTCTGCAGGTCTGATCCAGTACATAATGCAATTGACAGGAGAGCTCCTATTGATTTCCACAACGTTAGCCCAAACCTTGGCTGGCAGAAATGTATCCCAAAAAATCATTCAAACTTGGTTATTTTTCTCACGTTAGGAAAAAATAAACACATGGATTTTTCAAAATCAGATACTTTTCGTAGGGCCCTAGGATCCAATAATTTGTAGTGAATCATAAGTACTCTTTATAAAATTTATTGCAACATGTTTGCAGATGAATATTTAAATGATGTTATTTATAGTAGCATAGGAAATGTGCTTGTAATGATCTCAGCATTTACCGGTAGAGAGAGATGGTGAGAAATCCTGCACAGGAGCAAACTCAGAAATCGGAACTGAAAAAAAAGTTCTGCAGCCTTCAAGCTGAAATATCACCTCACCATAAATGTCAGATTTTTCTTTACAGTGGTGATACTGTGCCATCCAGGATTTAGCACAAAATGTGACAGTCTCCATCACTGATACACACCACTGTCATGAGGTATTACCTGGAGAGAAGCCTCTCTTTACTCTGACTGATCACAGTTCTACTCTGTGCCAGCCCCACCTTCTGACACTGAGGAGAATGTCCAAGTTGCGTGACTTCCTAGGGAGATCAACCAACCAAAAAAACCCCAACAAACGAAAAAAAACCCACACCCCAAAACACCAAAGAGAAGGAGGAGATTAAAAATGTGAACCGTGAGATTTTAAGTTGTATTTTGATGCTGGAACCAGAACACCATGAGTCATGGTTATCTCTCTACTACATTGTCAGTAAAATGGAAGTTTAATATTTCTTTCACTGTATTTTTCCCAGAGATTAACAGGTGTTGTAAATCTTTAGATCATTTCACTGAGATGATGGATTTTTGCATATGTTGCCCACAAGTCAACCATTAATAAAACAAACAAACAAGAAAAATGTAATTCATTCTTCTGTTACATGGCTTGTATATAGATACAGGTAACAACAAGGTATTTTTTATCTAAAAGTATTTTCCTTACTATTAGATCTCTTTAAACTAAAAGCATTTTTATTCTTTACTGGATCTCTGAAATTACCCCGTGCTCCCTAAGGTGATGCCTCCCCCAAGACCTGGGAATTTGCAGGATGTCCTGTGTTCAAGGGAGATAATTTACCACTTATTGGTGTCAGCAGTGGACATATGACAAATATTGAAGAACTTACTTTCAGAGAGCAGTTCTAGAGTAATTAACTGAATGGGGCACCATAAATATTGTGTTTAGCTTCTGTTGTGAATAATCTTTTTCCCAAATAGAAAACCATTTCATTTTTATGTTTTTTGGGGTTTTTTTTGATACTTGGAAATAGAGATAAGATTCCAGAGATACTCTTGGCTGGAAACCATCAAATTATTGCTCATGTTTTCATGTCTGCACTCCAGCACAGTGGTACTAAATTTTTTGTGCTCTTGTAGTGCATGTTCATGTCTAATTTGCTCTTCACTACAACTTAGTGTAATAAACACAGTGACCCTGAAGGTGTTGCTTGGACTGCAGTCCTTTGGATTTTATAACAACTTTATTTCCTACGAGACAAGCAACTACTTTGTGGAGCAGTCCCACTTTAAAAAACTTTCCTTTGAATGCCCCAGTGCAGTGACAAATTATGGCACACAAAATACGCATCACAGTACTTCGAGATCAAAGATAATTAATTTCAATCTTACATTGAATTGATTATTTAATATTAGAACTTGTTGCTGAGGGGTATGTTGAGAGTGGCATTGACGACAAAGGAACCAAAGATACATCTTTAATACCAATGCTTTTTTTTTCTCTGCATGCAACTACATCTTGTGTGATGGACAGGAGTACTACTCTTCCTGTCCAGAGAAAAAGATATATAGCAGTAGTTATTAAAGAGCAACAGGGGAAATAGATATCACCTACTAAATGTGTCTGGCACTTTCTTATTGTTGTGAAAGAAAAGCAAAATCTTAGGTACCAGGTATAAGTAATGGTTTAGTTCAGCTTCTGTGCCCACTCCACTTAATGGTTTATTTCCTGCTGTAAGAGCTTTTTCCTTTTGAAAATTACAAAAAGTTGTTAGTTTTCCTATAATCCAAAAATTCTATCAGATTTAGGAACAGACTTGTATGTCTCTGAGTATGTGACTAACCCAGATGTGGTTTTCTTACCACTTAAAAAAACCCACAGTTTATTATTACTTATTTTCTCTGCATGTCCAGGACTTTTAAAGTAAAAGCCTACCTTCTTCTGCACTTCAGAAATACATGTCAAAAGAAAACCAACCCTGAAGACTTTGTAATGCAAAGAGAAAACAAAACACAGCAGGCAAATATGATGGACAGATGGTGGGAACACAAGGTATCAAGAGGACAATCATTCCCCATGACATAAGCAGCAGTCATGACCCACCAGCTGCCTACCTGCTGTCAGGAGTTTCTCCCTGACAGAGACCAGAAAAGGAAATGGAGTGAGGTGGATGTTGGCTAGAAGTATTACAAAAAGACTTCAATGGGAATTCTGGAATGTTATCATACCTCATGACTTGCCAAAGCCCTTGGGTGTGAGGGCAAGTAGGATTGTGCATTCACCTTTCATCATACTGATCATCCATGACTTCATGGCTTTTGTTTTTCTTGCCCCCCAATAACAAGACAGCATTATTTATGAGGGATGTGAGCATTGCAAATATAACTCCTTGAAACTTCTTATTTGTCAGTCATAAAAAAAGACATCTGGGACATGGAAAATTGGAGCTTTGTAAGCAGCAGTTGACACAACCACAGAACTTGAGGAGGCAAAATACACTACATTCAGTGCTGCTCAGTCACCACACGGTCCTTGTTATTTCCCACCCATGGCAAATCCAGACTTTCTTGTGTGTAAAAAAACCAAACACCTGAGGGTTCATAGATGTGAATGCACTTCAGGGCATGTGTGTTTGTACAGCTGCTTGTGCAGTACCAGCACAGTCCCAGCCCTGGCTGGGCAATCTCCTTGACACCCCAGCTCTCAGGTCATCACCCAGTCCTCCAGGATGACCTTCGAGACTTGGAGAAAATGTGAGGGACTTAAAACAATTTGTGGTTGAGTGTCTCCCTCCATTTGTCAATGATGACAACAAATTTCCTTTCCACGTGCTTGCCAGCAGCTAATTATTTCCTCCTTCCTCCAGACCACAGTGAGAAACGATACCTTAAGCCACAAATAACAGCAGTTCATTAAAGCAAAAGGGGAGCTGGTGATCACAAGTTCTTGTGTGGCTTTGCCTAGTGAGCTGATAACTTTTTGAGACAGGATGCCCTCTAAGGGCTGGTCTTCATGACAGTTCATTACTTACTGATGCAATGGAAGTGAGAAAATGGATCAGTACATGCACACAAAAACTTCCTGTGTCTGCTCATGCAGCTCTGTCACACAGCCTGAGGTTATCAAGGAAACTGTCATTTGCACAACCCTCCTGTTGGGAAATGTTCTAGCAATATAGAGCAAATTTTTGGAAAACATATTTTGAGAACCATGAAAAAAAGTGAAGGGACAACTGGAGAATCTTATTCCTTCCACCACCATTTTTAAAGTTCAAAGATCAGATCATCTAGTACTAGATTTGCCCTGGAAAACATTTGTTTTGGGTTGTTTTTCTGAAGGATAAATGTCTTATTTTATCTCATCTAAAACACTGAGGAAAAAAATCACTACTCAAAGGCTAATGAAGAAAAATTGCCTTGTCTCAAGTCTTCCTGGATCTACAGTAAAAATGTGAAGGGAAGGACAAAACACTGGAGAAAATATCATGATAGTGAAGAAAAAACAAAGATGATTTGGCAGGATCTCTGGAAGTCCTTTAATCCAACTTCCTACTATTTGTGGGACTGCGGTTTTTATCGCGTTTGCAAAGGCTTGCTTAGACAAATCTAGAAGACTTCTGGGAGAAAGATTCCACAAGGATGGGTGATTGATTTGAGAGGTTGATGTTTGTTATGTTCTTAATTTCATGATTATGACCACCATTTACAAAGAGAATAAGGGGGTACATGGAGATGCTCCAGGTGCCAGAGCTGAGGTTCCCCTGCAGCCCCTGGAGCAGCCCAGGGTGAGGCAGCTGTACCCCTGAAGCATGTGGGGGTCCATGGGGAGCAGAGATCCACCTGCAGCCCCTCCAGGACCCCATGCTGGAGCAGGGGGATGCCTGAAGGAGGCTGGGACCCTGTGGGAAGCTCCTGCTGGAGCAGGGTCCTGGCTGGACCTGTGGCCCATGGGAGGATCCCACACAGGACCAGATTGTCTGGTTGGACTTGTGACCCAGTGGGGCACCCACGGTAGAGCAGAGTGTCCCTATAGGACTGTGCCCCGTGGAAGGGCCCCACACTAGAGCAGTTCATTAAGAACTTCAACCCATGGAAGGACTCATGTTGGAGCAGTTTGTGAGGGACTTCATCCCATGGGAAAGACTCCATGCTAGAGCTGGGCAAGAGTGTGAAGGAGAAGGAGAGGCAGAGCTGAAGCACTATGACTGTTGGGGCCATAACCCCATTCCTAGTTCCATTGTATCATTCAAGGGAAGGAGGTAGGAGAGTTGGGAATAAAGGTGAACCTGGGAAGAAGGGAGAGATTGAGGAGGGGTGCTCTTAAATTTCTTCTTATTTCTCATTATCCTACTCTGATTTTGATTTACAGTAAATTGAACTATTCTTCTGCAATTCAAGTCCATTTTTCCATGATGGTAACTGGTCAATAATCTCCCTGTCCTTATCTCAACCCATGGGCTTTTTATTGTGTTTTCTCCCCCTGTTCTGTTGATGGAAGGGGAATGATAGAGCACCTTGTTGGATACCTGATGTTCAACCAAGGTTAACCCACCATAGAACCAAGGTGCAAATAACTACTCGAAGCGCTGCTCAGAAATAAACATTAATCTGGACTCTTTATTTACTTTTTTAATCATTTTAGCTTTAACTTTTGTAAAAGGTTAGATTCTCCAAAGAAGAACCTAAATTATTACAATCCTAACAGCTAAAAAAGGAAACAAACAAATCCACCCTTAAAAATAATAAGGCAGCATTTCTTATGCTGTGCATATTTGGCAGTGGACTGGGATAAATGGATCCTTCAGTTAAATGAAATAATACATGGTTTGCTGCATCTGTGAATTAGCTGCATAAAGATAGCTGAGGCAGGTAAATGCTGAATAAAACTGGATGATGTACATTAGAGAACCAATTGCATCTGTTAGCAAATAGCCTCTCTATTAGGCTGCCCACTAAGCACTGATGCCAAGCCAGCACTTGAAATGAATGGTTGCAGATCCTAATTTGATAACTGGTATGGATATGCTGGAAGCAATGGAAATGTGTTGATTTGGGGTACTTAGCAAGGAATAACTGATGCCTTAAAACAGAAACATTATTCTGTAAATGCTGAACATCTGTGTTCTCCCTGTGACTGCCACAGTTGAGATGAGATTTTCTTAATCTAATTTCTAGGATGTATTTAAATTGGAAAATTAGGCCTTCCATCTACTCCGTATGTGCCTAAATGTCAAACTTTGGAACATACAGCCTTTTAGATAGTTAAGGTTATGACACACTCTGGATCATGGTCTGAGCCAGGATCTCAGCACAAAAAATTTGTCCAAATTAATGGAGTTTTGAGGAAATTCCTTTGTCATTTTAACTCAGATGTCCTAAACTGAAACTCATCTTGGGTGACATCATTGCCCTACACCCTCCAATGAAATTTAGTTTGCTATTAATAGCATTTTTTTAATTCACAATTTCACTCTGTGCCACAATGTGGCCATTCCTGTCACAACCTTGCACTCACAGAAACCATAATTTTTCTCCTTTATAAAGCATCAGGTTCCTACAGCAATTTTTGTTCCTAAATAGAACTGACTTAGATTGCTGGGATACCACAGAAAGTCACAGAGAATGAGTATCTGGGAATTATTAAATGTTGCTTTAAATATAAACCCGAACAAAGTAATTTTATGGTCATAGGAGAGAGGCCGTGATACAAACATACATGTATTCTTACCTTTAAATTAACTCCAGTGCAAGGCTGAGAGAAACCTGGCTCCATTCTCCTGATGACCTCCCCATAATTTCCTGGCTGTCAGGTCCTCTGCAGCTGTCCCTTCTTCAGGATAAACAATCTACAGTCCCTAAGCCTCTTCCCACTGGCCAGTCCTGTTACCCTGACCATCTCAGTGCTCCCCACTGAACTTCTTCCAGTAGATGCCTTTCTCGTTTCAGGGAAGGCAAAAGTGGACACAGCATTATAGATGCAGTCTAAAATGTGGGCTGATTCCATGCTCTTTATCAGCCAAAAAGGTGATCTTAGCCTACAACTCAACAGAGTTCAAGTTTGGGCTGCCCCTGTAGCTCACTTGGGAAAGATGTAAACTGGGAAATAACCGATCACCTGTACTGGATACCTCTGCTGAAGACTTCTCTCTTCACTGACTGCAGAGAGCAGTAGAGACTGTAAAGTCTGGTGGTTTAGTTTAGTATGGGTGGCAAAATATTCAATGGTGAAGGACAAGGAAGATGAATATCATGCATGTAGACTGCTCTGTAATTTCCAGTCAAAACTGATTCTTCAAGTAAAAAGTTGAGGCAGCAACTGAAGGCTCGTAATGGCACAAGTTGTGCTTGGTCCATTGAAAGAACGACGAGAAACCATTAGTTTGCAGTGCTGTCAAGACAGGAACCTTTCACTGAGATGAAGTTGATGTGGACAGAAAAAGGATATTTTCTCCTTTTGCTCCAGCCAAGGAACTTCGACTTTCAATTGATGATTCACAAAGGACTTTGTGTCTCCAATGAGAGGGAGGGACAGAAGAAAAACTCAGATTAGCAAAGTATCACTTATAATTTATGAAATATTTTTTGTCACTGAGACTATGGATTTACAGATCTCCTAAGGAAAAAAAAAAAAAACCCACAGAAATAAAAAGAAAGAAAGAAAATGAAAACTCGGATTTCTAGGGGTCATCATGTACGGTGGACCTGCAGATGTGGAGTGTCCCAGTCTAAATCCCTAATGCTATCTCTTGTCAATACAATTTTTTCTTCCATTCTGTGTGTTTTTTTAAATTTTCTGCTCTAGTCCAAGAATGTGTATTCATGTGCCTCCTGAATATGATCACCACCAGCTCATAAGTCTCAGAAAAAACTGTAAGCCCTCAAAACACTACAATTTTCTGTAATTAAAAGGTTTCATGAACCACCTGGGAACCACTTACCATGGCTCCGTGAACCACAAACACCACTTGGATTTCAGTTAGGGAATCAATAGTCTGTGTCATTGTATCTTCCAATATATCTGGCCCTGATTCAGCAAATATTTCTAAATTTACAATTTTTCAGACTTCAGTGGGCTTGAAGATTGTTTTTAAGGTGGAGTGATTCGCTTAATAATGGTCCCTTTTTGTGTGTGTGATTGAGGGGGTTTTTGTTTGTTTGTTTTTTAAGATTGACTCTGTATTTTTCATTTCACTGGAATTTTTTTTTTGATATAATTTCTTTCAGTTTTTGTACGTAGACTTAAAGAATAAATTACTATGTCTAAAGTTAATAAAGACTTGATTCTGCAGTTGACAGAAGAAGAAATTCAAACTTATGAGGCAACTTCTATTTTATTAAAAGCTATAAAAATCATAATTAAACACATGGAGACCTCTAAGCATTCAGTGTTTTTATGGAACAAAGGGCTTCAAAGTCTTTTGAAATAAGCTCCTCCCTATCCATTTAGTGTTCAAAAATAGGAACTAGTCTCATGTTATTTAAGTGTTGTTTGGAAATACACATTAACTGTTCGTCAAAATAATATGACTTACAAACTCTATTCAAGAGACCTCTCTTCTCATCCACTCTTTCTGCATAAAGTCTTTTCTATCCCTATATTTCACTCATCTCCTCTTTAGTCAAACCTGCAGTCTTCACAGTCTTGTTTCATCTTTACAATTGTTTTCCCTCCAAATCAGAAAATAAACCAACCACCCAGCAATTCTTGGAGTTCTAGCTGAATGCTTCCATTCCTGGAGCCAGATTTGTTCACTCTCAAGACAATCAAACTCACTCAGCTCTAAAAATCATCAGTCTGAAGTAGCAAGGGTGTTAATTACTTTCAGTGTTTGTTGGAGGCTATTAAGAAATTAATAAATTAAACTTGATCATGTTTCCAGGAAATGCTACAGTGCTGATTAACTGCTTGTTAAAATAAGGAACGTAGATGAAGCATTTCCATATAATTAATCTTTCCTACTCCTCATTTCTTCCTTATTTATTGACCAAGATATGCTTTCTGAAAGCAGGATTAAAGCCTAGGAACAGTAGTGACACAATATTTGGAACTGAGCTAAGCACTTTGCCTATAGAAATGTTGTGTGTGTATCTTTGTGACTCACTCTAGCAAGAGATTTGTGGAACACAGGGTTAATCGTGTTTTATTCTCAAGAGTTTGCAGGTTGGTGAGAGATGTTCAGCTTAGCAATACAGACCCAGTTTTGGATAAAGTCAGATCTCCACCGACATAAACCCCCTTCACTGATCCTGCACTGCACTTCAGCATCTCGGCATACTTTGCCTGAAGTTCAGCCAAGCAAAGACTGGCACATTTATCTCAGCTGTAGCCCTAACTCAGAAAAAAGACTTAGTAACCACAAAAAAATTGATATTAACAATTAAGGATTCTAATTCCTCTCCAAAATAAACTAAAACTATGGGATTTACCTAACTCTGATTCAGTCTTGGTGAAAGGTTGGTTTCCAGCTATGAAGTCATGGATTTGTTTCCAGTCCTGTTACAATCCTATTCAACCTGTCAGACAAAAGCAGCATCAGAATACTTAGTGGAAAGCTTTTCTACCAGCTAATAACAGCCTGGTTATGGCCTAGTGATTCACACTGATGTATTGAGAGGTCTTAGATCTTCTGTCAAGCTTCATTTACAGTGAAAATGAGCCAATGACTCTTGTCTATTTTCCTTCCCAGGCTATCAGACCAGTCCTCTGCTGACCATGTTTGTTATCCCTGGGGAAGGGCACAATTACACTGATAATCACTTTCTTGATTCAGTCTGACATGCAATTTCTCTTCTTCTCCAAATCCAACAAGTCCTTTTTTAAATACACTTCTTCCAAAACATGCTTAAAGATTGTATCTCCCATGCAGAGACAGGCATTACCTGACTGAACCTGGAGTTAATGAACACGCCTTTGAACCAACTCAAAAAAAAAAAAAAAATTGATCCTTTCCAAGATGGTGTCATTACTTCCATTGTGGTATTTCCTCTTCTTTTCATCTCCTTGCCTTTACTGGGATTTTCCTGTTAGAACTAGAAGGTCCTCATGGCAAGAGTGACTCACTTCCCATAAGCCTGTAAGGCACCTAGACAGCTGGAGTGACAAAAAGAATAGTTAAGCAAAAACTGCTAATGGGCACTGCTGGTGTGGAAGTTTTATTATTATGTTAACTTTAATAAATAGAAACAGTCGAAATTTGTTCCGTAGAAATGATTTTTGATAGAAAGGTTTTTCTTTGACTGAAGGCGCTCCTGGGACTGCTTCCTTTGGGGTGAAAAAAGCCCCACAAGCAGAACTTGTTTAGTTCCTGAAGAATGGAGCCCCAAAAGCTTTGTCTGACATGATTACCTTTGCAATTAAAAGAAAATTGTAAACATAGAGACATATACACTGCACACTCATACACTTCATTCATTCAGTCTGGTTCTGGGGATTGGGGTGTAGAGTGAACAAAATTTGAGAGTCTGAATTCTCTTTGATTTTTAATTAAACCATTTACTACAAAAATTTTAAATGTCTGACTCAGCTGAGATACTGAATGCTGTTGCATTGCTTTGTTTAATCAATACCGTACCCATCATACTGTACATACATATATACACGTGTATGTATATATTTGTACATAATGTACTTAAATTTGGTTTTTTCCTCAAATACAGTTTTCAAGTCATAATGTGTAGATAAGATACCAACTCTTATGTCCCAGCTGAACTACCTGTTCTAGTGGAAGGTGTCCTTGCCCATCAAAGAAGGGTTGGAACTGGATGATCTTTAACATCCCTTCCTACACAAACCATTCTATGACTCTGTGATTCTATATCTGTTCTGCCATAACAATTTAAAATCTTATCTGTACTAGATGGGAGTGAAGAAAGTTATTTAGCTGTTACAGACTTTGCCCCACAGCTTGTTCAAAGTGATGGTGGCAGCCAGCACGGTCAGTTCTGAACTTCATAAACCCTCACCCTGCAAGTATAACTTAAGTTAATTCTAAAGCCCCAAAGGAAGACTTGGTTGACAACATAGGGATTTTACTTAGTTTTTAAGCTGAAATCACACAAAATGTCCATGAATAGATATTCATCTTTGCATTAATTGAAAACTTGTTCCATTATGACTCTGCAAAGACTCATTTTATCCAAGGTGACCCTACTTTTAATTTGGGTTTTTCAATCCAAATAGAAAACCTGGAAAAATTTCACTGATTAATGGTTGGCTTAACTGTAAGAAGATATAAATGACCCAAACCTATTAATTCCTCTTTTATTTGCAATTACTGCATCACACACGCATGAACTAAGCACAATTCTATATTTCCCTCTTTCTGCTTTTCTGCACCAAACCAGCAGCTGTGTTGAGGGGGTTTGCTGCCTGTCTAACATAAGTTGTTTATGAAGCACATATCAAAACTTAATTTCTACCTCTGTAGTTTGTAGAAAACCTATTTTATGGAGATGACAGTTTATCTGAAGACTTAAAGGTAGTGTGTGGGATATGCCTAGCTTTGAAGTCCAGACCCTGAAGGACAGACTTATAAATGGTTTGTAACCAACAGTTTTGCTCACAATTCAGACCATTTAACAGCTCAGCACGAGAAGGGCCATGTAGTAAGACCGGGGTAATTTGTTGCAGAGGCCCAAGATTAAAATTTTGATTTATGAAATATGCCTTTCCTTCAGTTGCTCCTACAGGACTTCTAGCTGTTGTAAATGTGCCTTTCTGGATTAGGCTGTAATGATTAAAATTATGTCTTCCACTGAAAGTAAGTGCTTAAAACTGAATATGAAATGATGTACTTAAAATTTTCAGTATGAAAATTCAATGATAATCACACGTTACAGCATAAAACTACAGGGCCCGATTAACTTTGACATTAGCACAAACTCTAACAAGACATTACCAAGAAAAATAACACACTCAAATCAGACGATTCAGCTCTTGCCACATTAAGGAAGTAATAAGCTTCTAATATCTTTACTGCAAGACATAGCAAAAAATAGAAAAGCATCTTTCCTGTCAGATGTTTTAACATAAAATCAAAACAGATAAAAAAGAGAGGAAATGTAGCTTAAGCAGAAGCAAAGCAAGAGTAGCCAGAGGCTGACCTACATTTGAAAAGTAAAAGAACCCAACAGTAATGCTCACTGTAGCTCCAAGAATGCAATTTCAAGTATTTTCCATGGTATCCTATGAAATGGTGATGATCCAGCCTGAATCAGTGCAGCAGCTGTTGTAATGATCTGTAGGAATTACCAGTAACAAGTCTAAGGGGTGGTTGAGAATGTGTCCTCTGAGCAGATGAATCCTTCTCACCTCGCACTGGACAGCAGATCCTTCTTACTCTGCTCCACATGCCCGGAGTACCACAGGGCAGTGGAGTTGCCTTGTTATTTTCCCACTCTCTGAGCAGCATTATTTTGTAATGAACCTCAATCAGGCTTCATGATTTTTGCAAGTCTATTAGTCAGAGAACCTACTTTATCTTTCCCCCTTGTAATGGGATTTGCAAAGCAATTATACATCGCCGTCTCAGTTGATGTGCCTCGGACTAAAACCATACACATGACTGAATTAGTTTATCACAGTAACACACACACACTCTGTAACACACCTCTGCTACCTGTCACAACAGCCAAAGAAATTAAAGAAAAAGAGAAATCTAGGAAGTTCCTAACTGTTCTTGCTGTAGCCATTTTCAAAGTCAGTCTCAATTAATTTCTTTTAAGGATGAGAATAAACTGCTCTCATCCACATATTTCCAAGAACATTTGAAAGGTTTGGGATGTGTTGATTATTCTTCTTTATGGAATAACTGAGAAAAAATAATTTATTTTCTACACAAAGGAAGAAATTCTGAGTTCTTCCGGGCAAGCATCAGGGCCAACTCCATGCTCAGTAATTGACTGCTCCTGCAGTGCAGTGAAGATATGGAACAAAGACCACCTGTAGAGCCAGTATTTCTGCCAGAGTAACTTTACACACTAAGAAAGTCAAGAAAGATGCTTTGTTGAGCAGTTGCTATGTTTTAATGGAAGTGAAGGGGGTGCTGACTTAACTGATAATGGGTTTTATGAGTGCACGTGAAAATAAATACATCCAACTGAAAGAGTATTTTAAAGATTTTCACTGCTCCTTGTTCCTTTCAGTGAGAGAAAAAAAGGAAAAAAGGCAGTTTTTCAAAAAATGAAATTAATCTTATGCTTTTATCCAGTTCAGTGAAATATCTACAGAGCAGGTTGCTGAGGTCCAGAGGGATCAAGAATGCAGAAGGGAATATATCCATGAATGATCAACAGAGCAGGGATGTTGAGTCCCAGCCAGTAACCTCTGAATTACAGAAGAGCCAAATCAGAGAGAATTTTGATCCTCACTTTATTATAGTCAAAGACACTAAATAGCTAACCCAAAATGCAAAGCTTTTTAAAATTATGGTTTTTTCTTTTTTCTTTCACTTTTTGCTTTTGACATTTTTTCGTTGGTTGGTTGGTTGGTTGGTTTTGAGGAGGCAAGGAGGGTGGAAATGGCTGTGATTTTATAATGTTTAAAGGTGCAGATGTGGTAACTTCCCAGTCAGTGTATTTTTCCAAGTATTTTGCCCTGCTCTCTGTGTTGATCTCTTCTGTATGCTACTGTACATCTGTTCTCGTTGGTTATTTTCACTCCAAGCTGGCAGGATTTGTTTCTCTTCCAGCACACCAAGTAAAAAACATAATCCTGCACTGGGTTTAAATGCATTCCCATGAGATCAACCCTTTCCTAATGAAGTCAGATGTTTTAGTCTTTTCATATACCAGATCATTTACTCTGAGATAATATAAATTTACAACTGGAATCACAGTTGACACCTGGCAGTGTATTAAACAATACAGGGCTCATGCTTTGCTGAATCTCTCCTCATTAAACTCCAAATCCTGTCTCCAGTGAAGTCTCAGCAGCTTGTTGGTCACTAGGGAGTTCCTTCTGAAATAAAGAAGTAGGGACACTCCACAAATGCCATAAAAATCGAAGGCTGGAGCATCTGTGCCTCTAGTTTCCTCTATTTCTGGCAGAAAAAGCTTGATGATATTCATGATGGTGGATCCATCATTTATACTTTCCATTTCCCTTATTTGCAGCAAATCCCTGATGCACATTGGCGGACTCGGGCTTTAAAGACAAGCTGGAGATACTCATTACACACTCAGCCTCCTCCAATCAGCAGAGATATGTTAGCTGTGGTACAGGAATAGCTATCACTTCCCACAGAGATAAGGACCAAAGGGATATACTTCCAAAGCTATAAAACCAGAGTAATTTGATAGTGAGCCATAGAAAAAGAGTTCTGGAATCAAGCAGCTGCAGAAATCTGCTTTCCTGCCTCACTGCTTTACAAATTAGCTGTGGACATTATATGTCTACGACTCAACTATGGGACAAATCTGGAGGACATTCCTACTGGCTTGGTACTGTTTTGGTACATGTTTTGTGGCCATGAAAAGAAACAGATGCTATTTCATTTGAAATTAAGCCCTGTTCTAGATAGACCTAGCTAGCTCTGTGTCCCAGCATTTGTCACTGGTGACTGTTTCTCAGAGTAGACCTTGCAGTAACATCAAATGATTTCTTCCATCTGAGACAAGTTATTGGCTTAGTTGAGAGGCAGTTGTGCCTTGGCACATCCAGCAGAATTTTTGACTGTGCACACTGTGTTGCTAGATTAGGTTTACATGAAAGAATATAAAGGAACTAGTTATGAAGGAATATAAAAGAACTACATATGTCAGTATCAACTACAGGCTAAGAAGCATCCTTCCAGCTCAAGCTCTCTCTGGTGTTTTGTACCACTGGGAAGATACAAAACAAGTGACAGCAGAAATTAAATTTGATGGGATTTATTTAACGTGCCCAAGTAATTCATGTTCACAGTACAAAAAAGGTATTTGTATAAAAAATATAAAGTCAACAAAAAATTATTGAATAGTGATTGCTTAAGTGAATCAGGATCTGGAATGCATAGAGGGGAAGTTTTGAAAGTGCTTTCAGTCGCAGTGGAGTTATTTGAGGACTAAAGACAATCTCAGTTGTTTCACCGGTCACCTTCAACCTTGTAAAACTCATCTTTGCAGCAGGGAAAAAATGGTTATATTAAGTGTAGACAGTTCTTGGAAGTGGAGGGAATGGTACTTTGGATTTATCAATGAACCCATGAAGTGTAGGAGAGATGTTCTCTGTATGTGTTTGTGTACTTAAGAAGTAGTTAGTGCAGGTTTTGAGGAATTAACACAGTCTCATAATGTTCAGCAAACGCATTCACCGTAAAAAAAATCAACCCTGCTATAAAGACTGAATGAAATCTCACTGGACTTGTTTTCACTACTAAAAGAATAGTGGAAGTACTAAATTAGATTTTGGTGAACAGAAATAGCCACAGATAAGGAAAAAAGACTATTTGAAAGCTAATATTACTTGTGATACTGATAGAAATTGACTGGTTTTCAATCAGTGCTCTGCAAGTTCCCTAAGAATATAAAAAGTAGTGTTAGATCCATGAATACTGAGAAAATCAAGATTTGCACTCTTCATTGAAGTTTTTTTTGAATCTGTGTACTGAGAAAGTGTGGAAGAAATTGGTAGGTTAGCTTTATTGCAGAAAAAAATCCTTTTTTTTCATCCCTCATATTTATTTTTTTTTCACCCCTCATATTTACCAGATTATCTGGTAAGAAGACAAAAGGAAGGCTATTCTCTGAGTGTAATACAAGTTTTACTTTATGTCTTAAGAATTCTAGAAGTTATTGCATAAGATGAATTTCATTATTTGTCTGCCTGAGACACCTGTATTATTGCTCTTGTCAGGAAAAGACTGGTTTTCTTTACTTTATGAATGAAAATAAGGCCTTGGATAGAGGATGATGGTAGATGTCCGTAGAAATGTCCTAGCTTATCTTTGTTCACACTTGCTCAAAGTCTTCAGTTTATCTTTGTTGTGAGAACAACTGAGAAAGGTTAAAACCTTTGCTTAATGGACGTTACACAGAATAGGTTAAAGGGGAATATTTTGCTTTGGGAGGGGATGAAGACAGCATGGAGTAAGAGCTGCCTGAGCAAACCTAACAGACATGATTGTATTGGTGAAGGGCTGTGAGTTACTGGTAAGCGGATAATAAATAAGGCAGACAATGTAAGCAATTGTACAGTTTTTTTGCTGGCATAATGTTGATTTTTTTCACAGTAGCTCAAATGGTGCTGTGTTTTGGGTTTGTGACCAAAACAGTGGGGCTGAGCTGCCTACTGGGGTATATGGTGACAGTAAACCAGTAAGACACTAAAGAAAACAGTGGAGCAGAACTGCTGCTAGGCCTGAGCAGAGATGTTTACTTGAATGGTATCCTTTCATTTGTTCCCATCAGTTTTCTATTCAGCATTTTCCACCTGACTTTGTGGAGTACTCAGAGATGTGTGTGGCAGTTGGTTCCAGCCCAGCTCTTGATAAGTACCAGAGCCATCTGAAACACTTTTTACACACAAAGTGACAAAGATTATAGTTTTAAAAACCCACGGTGGCAACTGATGCATTCTCTCTCAGCTATTTCTATTGTTGCTGTTCCTGTCAATAGAATGGACTCCTATTGTGACATTTCTTTCCTTTTTCCATCAATCTTTGTCTTAAAAATGGCAGTTAGAGTCCTTACATGTCACAGTCTCTACTGTGCAGCTGAAATAACCTCCTATGGATACTGAGATTTAACTGCCTACTATGGCAGACTTTAAAAAAAACCAAAAATCCCAAGATAGAAACATAGGTTTCTGAAGAGAGGCTTTGTTCAAAGTAAAGTTATGCTAGACTTCAAGTTTTATATTTTGGATATAATTTGAAAACAAATGCTAGCAAGGGAAATTGAAGAAAGCTAAGTATCATGAGGTCTTTTTAACCATAACTAAAGCAGTACACAAGGAATGAATTTGTCTCTTGCTTTCTGTAGAAAATGTCTCTCTTGAAATTCACACCTTCCTGAGAGACTTTTCCATAAAATTTAAGAGTTACTTCATAGTCAAATTACTGGTGAGAATTTTCAATAAGGAAATACAAGTAATCCAGTGTGAATAGCAAGCCCACGCTCCCCAGACCAGTCATGTCTGCAATAATGGGGTAAATAAAATGCCAAGCCAGAAACTTGTTTGCTGAGTTCTGCTTGACTATCACAGCCTGAATGATGGTATCATGGTAATGCAATAAAAATTGATATTTTGCCTTTTTTTTAAGATTTCCAGGACAGAAAATATCGACTCAGTTCCATACATACTGAAGAGTTGTAACTGTACCCTCATGAGGTAGCCAGACCTTGGCCCCAGGAACCAGTATAAGCAGATGCAGGAGGTAGGAACTAGGAAGAAATAACTTCCCCTTGAACAAAATGGAAAGGAGGAAGATCTAGTGCTTCAGAAGATGGTTCTCTAACCCTTAAATCTCTTCCAGCTTCTAAAGAATTCACTGGATTTTTTGCTTTGGGTTGCCTCATAGTTTTGCTTCTCTTGTGTTATTAAATTATAACTTTAGGACATATTTTGGAACTTCATGCTCCTGACCATGATAGTAGATTCTGAGCGTAACCATTCATAATTCCTATCAATAACAAAGTGTCCTGTGACTGTAGGGCATGGTCACTATGAAACTGTTTTACTAAATAGAGTTACACCATCTGTTCTCATCTCCCAGAGGATAATGTTTTCCACAGGAGAACTTTCTGCACATAAATGGTGGGTCAGAAACATAAACGGCCAGTCCAAGTCAGTTAATTCAGACTATATTCCAGTGTAACTGGGCTTAGAGATGTGATTTTCTGATTGAGAATATCAGGATGTAATCACAGTTTTTCGGTGAAGTGAGAATAAGGGTCACAGTCTACAGCTTACTAATGACAGCACTGTAGAAAAAATATCTAGCCTATAGAAACCAGCTAGAAACAAGAAGATGTTGACATAGTCAAAGACACAAACCAAACCTGTAGATTGTGTTAATTAGGATTTCTGTTTACATAATTGCATGGGACTGGCAGTACTGTGCTCATCTCAGATTTGGAGGGTGCACATGAATCAGAACCTTCTATTTCTGTGTCATTTTTACTCTAATAAGATTTTTTCTTCTATGTCTAAGAAAGGCTTTTCCTTTTAAAAAACTTATTTGAACCACAAAAAGGGAGAAAAAGTCTCACCAGGTATGTGAAGATCATTAAAGAAAACTAATGAGGAAAGAAGAGCATTAAGCACTTGGCTGTTTCCTTTCTTTATCCAATTTTGTAAACAGTTGCAGATAAGAGTTCTTAATTTGAAAATATTTTTGAAAATAATTTGAAAATAATTCTGCCACTGATTCTGGTTGTTTGGGCTCTATGTTCTGCTCACTGCTAACAGTATTCCTTGTGATTTTTGTTATCTCCACCTTGCCCTGTGTGCAGTTGCATGAAAGACCCTCAAAGGTCTGCCCTGGAGCCTGGGCTCAATAACAAATGAGTGAGGTTTTGTCTTTTGTGTGCCAATATGACAGATACAGCATCATTCCTTCTTCTGCAGCCATTGGATGTGAAGACTTCCTCAACCTGTGAGTTGCTCTTGTCCCTCAGCACATATACTTTATTCATACACTTCTTACTGAGCCCCCTACCTAGATATTTTAAGATACCTAACAATTAATTTAAGATATCTTACAAATAATCCCTGCTTTAAGGTCTCATCTTTGTTTTCACTAATAACCCTCAGTATCCATGCGTCGACTTATCTTACCTTCAAATGCATTCTTAGTGTAGTTTCCATATTTCATTGCTTCTTTATAATAGTAGCTGAGCTATTATTAGCTGGGCTGAGTAGTTGGAAACCCTGCCCAATATTAACTTGGTTTTTTTTAGGTGACTCTTTAGGACCACTGTTTTTCTTATACCTGTTTTGTCTGTTGGCATCATTGAAACGTAAGAACCTTAAGTGGTGATAGCAAGAAGAAAGGAGAAATAAAAGTGTTTATTCTGTATCGTCAGATTCCTGATATTCTTGTTCATTCATTAGAAGTACCTGAAGTCCCAAAATGACAGCAAAGTTTTTGTGAGTTTTGCCTTGTACAAATATAGATCCTAAACTCTTTTGTATATGGTTGTTGGCTGCAGTGTTGGGGTGTGCCTGTTTGTTTGAGGTTTGGCTTGGTTTGGGTGGTTTTTAGGGTTTTAAAGAGCAGAAGAAATAAATAAGAAAAGAGAAGTAAGTGACGGAAAGCCTTGCATTTTGATTTAAATTTGGTCATATGGCTGCTAAGGCCCAAAGACCTCTTGCATCACTTTTCATAGGCATAACAAGGGAGAGATGAATTTGTGGACCATGGAAATACAACAGCAGCTTCTTCCTTATGGTTTCCTTACATATTCTTTATCCACTGTGCAATCAAAATACCTTCTTGCCTTCCACAAGTATCAAAATCTTTTGCCATTGTTTACCTAGGGTAAACTCCCTGGCTATCTGACATAATGTGGTTCCTTCCTCAACATTATATTTAATTTGCCCTCTCTAACTCTCATATCACAGCATTCTTATAGGTCAAGAATCAACAAATTACCTTAACCACGGAATTAAATTGAATCCAATTAACTATTTGGCTTAGTCCCTACAAAGCCAATGAACCATAAGTATGTACTTACAGTTAAGGACATACTCAGAAACTTCTCTAAATCAGGCACAGAGTTAATGATGTTATTTTACTCTCACAGTTATAAAAAAAAACCTTTCCATAAATCATGTGATTAGACAGTACCAGTATTCCTTCTTTAATAACTAGAAAGCCAGGAATACTTTCTTTTTCCTTTTTTTTTTTTTTTTTTAAATATTTCTGTATACTTTCACATGTAGAACACTCTCTTTGTAACTGAAGAGATGAATTACTGTAGAGACATTGATCCTGCTTAATTTCCCTGCAGATTCCACACACTTTGTTCTTTAAACAAATATCTCCTTTGAGCTGAGAAATGGCACATTCATTGTTATTAAACTGCCATTGCTCTTGCAGTCACTGCAGTATTTTTCAGGTCCTTGGCCTTGGGACATCTCTATGGATAACACATTTGGTTATCATTTTAACATTTGAGCTACTTACCCCATAAGAGGATATCTGCTGCAGCATCATGATCTAGGAACAGGGAACATTTTCACAGTTCATAAACAATTATGTGTCTCTTGCTAAATATTATCACCTTAGGGTATTTGGATACCTAATTTTTTATTATTGTTGCTGTTGTTGTTTTCTTCTCAGAAAGGCAATCACCATACTTAAAATGCATAATTAAAAAATAATAATAACGCAACTCTTCTGCCAGAACTTGACTGGCAACAAGAACTAGGTTCTAATGTGAAGAAATCAATATTAACACACTCATTAGAGCCTCCACACAGAAACATGAGAGAGCTAAAATAAGATCTCTGATGCTCAGTGACCTAGTTTTCCCCAGTCTCAAAAATCAATTAGTTTAAGAAACAATATTTGCATTAAATGAAGAAAACAAACCACCAACAAGACAGCTAAGCCAGGCAAGCTCCAATCATAGAATCAGAGAATTTTAAGGGTTGGAAGGGATCTCAAAGATCATCTAGTCCCAACACCTCCATCATAAATACCTCCCACTAGACCAGGTTACTCAAGGCCTTATCCAGCCTGGCCTTGAACACTACCAGGGTTGGGATTCATAAAATCTGACTGCTCTATTTTTCAGTCTTTATCCCTTGGGAAGCAACAATTCTGAACCCTTCTATTTTTCCAATACACAGTAAGTCTATACCCATCTTCTTGGAAGAATCCTGTGGGAGAGAGTCATGGATGAAAGAAGAGCCCCAGGAGATTTGACTGATTTTTAAGCATCACCCTCCAAGCTCAAGAACAATAATCATGATTTACAGGAAGGCAAGCAAAGGCAGCAGGAGTCCTGTGTGGATGAAGAAGGAGGTCCTAAAAATGTATAACATAAAAAGGAACCATAAAAGAGGTGGAAGGAAAGACAGGTTGTCCTGGAGGAATGTAAGGGGCCTTGGTGGTGTTGGGAAAGCTGAAGGCCAGGTGGAGCTGGTGAGAGATGTAATAAAAAGATTAGAGAAAAGGTGGATCTGCTGCTAATGGGGCAGGATACCTGATGACAAAGGACAAGGAATTCAGAGGCTTTTCTACCCAATCTTTTACTGCTAGGACAGATTCAGGAATCCCCAGTCACTGAGAGCAAAAGGAAAGTCTGGAGTAAGGAAAAATGACTCTTGGTGGAGGAAGATCAGGTCATGTGAGGAAACTGGCCTTACAGTAGTCCATGCTATGTTACAGGACACAGCTGTAGATTCTGAGCCAGGCCAGTGTTGTCAGTGAGATACCACTGGTGACCATATTTGAAAGGCTGTGTCAGGTGGAAAAACTTTATGGAAGTAAGAAAATGTCAGTCCTATCTTTGATAAGGGAAAAATAGCATCCAAGGAACTGCAGGCTGGCCAGCCTCACTTCAGTCCCTGGAAAGGTAATGGAATGACTGATTCTGGAAGCCATTTCTAAACATATGAAGGACAAGGAAGTGACTGGGAGGAGTCATTGAGGATGTATGATTGGGAAGTCATGCTGATACAGGAGACAATACCATTTAACATCTCCATTAGTGGCTTACATGATGGGCTAGAACAACCTGGAGTGGATCTGCAGAAAGTACAAAGCAGGAGTAGATGATCCACTAGAGAGTTGTGCTGACTTTCAGAGGGACCTTGAAGGCTGGAGAAAAGGGCAGATGGGAGGGAGCCTTATGAAGTTCAACAACAGGAAATGCAGGGTCCTGGACCTGGGAATACCTACACAGGGCTCCTTGTACCACTGGGAAGTTGTACATGGTGTAGGGAGGTTTCTGGGAGGTGTGTAGTTTTGTAAAGGACTTTGACTTCTTTAACATTAAAAAAGGAAACTGAGACTTCAGTTGCTACAGTTGGTTTCCACAAGCACCTGCATCCTATTTGTGAAACTAGCAGATTTTAAATAGGATTAGAAATGAAGTAAAAGAGAGAAAGATTCACTGCTTCAGGACTTTACACAACAAAATTCTTCACATTGTTTAATTTGTACTAAATCTCGCAGCTTTATCAGTGATTTAAAATTAGCCAGCTGTTGTTTCCTGTCGAGCACCATTAGAAAGTGTCTGATTGCTTAGGGAATCCAGATTTTCTCTGAATAGGTTTAAAGAGATAGAGACATTCACTTGCAAAGTTCGCTGTATATTTGACAAGTAATTGGTAGAACTTATTGAGCAATGGGATTTTTTTTCCTATCACAGGAAGAAAAACTCCTCCTCTACGTCTGGTTGTGCTGCAGCTTTCTTGCGCAATTTCTTTGTTACCCTAAAGAGGAAAAGAATAAAGAAGGCACAGAATTCTGTCCAAAACCAGAAAGACAAAGCACTGAAGCACTTCACAGAATCAGGGAGATGCTGTTCCAAGGCTAACTTCTGATATATGTAGATGTGTGTGTATCTATAAATTCTATATAGCAGAAAGCTTAGTAGGAGAGTATAGACATGTTATAGCTTTCAGTGAGACTTCTGTGATGTTGAAACTGGTGACAGAATTTTTATGGGCTCTTCATTGCCATAATGTTTTTCATAAACAGGAAAAGAATTTTCCTGGAAAAGGAAGGAAACAAATTTTCTTCTCATTTGTTCACAATGATGAATATGTGAACAGACATATAAAGACATCAAATGTTATTTTGCATTTTCTTTCATCCTGGCATTTCATGAACAAAGATGGATCCCTTCACACCCCAAACCTATTGTATTGATGTTTCCTAGTCTTAATAAATCTTAAAGTAGTCCAGATTAGTGTATAAGAGTGTAAAAACCTTGAGCTACATCCAATAAAAGATGCAAAAAGGACTTAATAAAAATTTAGGCACCTACTTCCAAAGCTGTGCAAAGAGTCATATTCACACCTGGTCTTTTCTGCTTATCATCCACATTTCTCTTGTTCAGATCATATTTTGGTTTCCACTATAAATTCCCAGACTGGTTTCTTGAGCTCATCTGAAGATGACATCCTCAGTTAGTTGTTCAGGTAGATGTCTAAGCTGTCTCCTGAAGGTACTTTGTTCCAAAGTGATACAGTTATCATAGAATTAATTATTACAGTTTGGTTGGTTGAGGTCGGGTTTTTTTTTTTTTTTTTTTGGTTCGGTTGCTGTCATTTTTGATTGTTGTTTTTTATTGGCTTTTTACAGTAGTCTTGACCAGCTGAGGAGCTCAAACTTAAAATAGTAGGATTTAGAAGTAGAGGGCATGAAAGGCAATCTGGATGTTCAAGTTCATTTGTAATTCTATTCTCTGTCAACAGTACTCAGAATTAATTTTTATTGATGTTCTGAAAACTTAAAAAACCCTAAAACACCAATAATGCAAATGATAATTCACCTTTGGAAGTATTTTTCTGTCTCATCTGTATGAAACTTTAGTGTGAATCAAAATTTCCTTGTTCTAATCTGAAATTTGTTACAACATGATTAAGCCTCAAGTCTCTCCCCACCATTCTTTAACAGGAAGTTGATTGGAAGATATTATTAGTCTTCCTTTCTGATTCTTGCTAATATCTGAGATTCTTTCCTCTTTTTTTCTCTCTGCATAGGTTTTTCTTCATCTAACCATATTACAAACAGTACTTACATTAATAATTTACAGATTAACTTCTTTACCAAACAATTTCTATATTTCTGAAGTTTCGTAAAAGTAGATTTCAGATGGCTGCAGCCTTCTAGATCTGTGTTTGAAGGCTGTCTCTAACAAAGTTCCTGTGTCTAATAAATTGTCCATTCCAGCCGATGCTTTTCCTGTACTTTTGCTGATATGGATTGTCTGGAGTGTTTTAATTTTGTTGTTAATCAGAACCTCTGGATATTTCCACAGCAGGTTCATTATTTTATATCACTCCCCTTTTAATGAAACTTCTTTGTCCTTTACAGCTTTGGGATATTTTCACTCTAGAGGCTTGAAATTGAAACTTAAGTTTTAAAGATATTTGCCGGAATGCAAAGGAATGACAGACACATAACACACAGGCTGATCTTATAGGCATTATTTGGCAAAGAAACAGGTTGACAAATGTCTGTTTTGAAAATGGAAAAAAACCCCAAACATATCAACATCATAACTTTTTCAATAAACCTGAGTTAATATTTTCAATACATAAATGTATTGAAATGTGCATAAACATTTAACTGGGAGACATATAAATTCTGATCTGAATAGTATAATATTTTTTATGTTATGTGTATATATATATATATTTGAATTTCTTGTTTTTTCCAACTTATCTTAAAGTAGACATCTAAAATGGGTTGGATACATTGCATTCTAGAAGTGGGCATTTAACACTTCACATAAGTGTTTTGGTTGCTGAAACATCGGCTTCTTGTGTCATTTGATATTCTTATGAGTATCCAAATTTTTTTTTGTGTGGAAGACAGATGTGCACAGAACTCAGGGCAGTAACTTGTGTTTTTCTGGTGCAATGTATGGAAGCTGGGCATTTATAAGAGGACACTAAATTCCCATATTCAGCCACTGAAATCCTACTGCAGAGAGTGGGATTCAGCTTGAAACTCAGACATCTAAATGAAGTGTCTTCAATTCAGGTGTCTGCATGTGAGCCAAGCATCTCAACTCCTGCCATACTCAACAGAGATTTAGCAAGTGCAGTCAGTGAAGCCTTAGAGATAAATTCAGCTGTAACTGGGATATATCTCAATATTTCTATCTGAATTCTGTCCTAAATTTGCATGATGGCTCTGTTTGCATGATAGCTGCCTAAAGTTTGATCAGATTAATTTTCAGTTATGTGTCACACAGCTGTTGTATACTTCTCATGATGTAGGTTAGGTCATTCTTCCTCTGTGTCTACACAAATGAAGCAAGTCCAAAGGGTGGGCAAGAAGTATGGTAAACTAAAAGAGGGTTGATTCAGATTAGATACAAGGGTTTTTTTTTTTTTTTACAATGAGGGTGGTAGAACACTGGAAGAGATTGCCCAGACAGGTGGTGGGTGCCTCATCTCTGGAAACATTCAAGATCAGATTGGACATGGCTTTGAGTAACCTGATTGAGTTGAAGATGTCCATCCTCATGGCAGGGGCCTTGAACTAGATGACCTTTAAATATCCCTTCCAATCCAAATTATTCTACCTTTCTGTAAACACTTCTCAAGTATTTTTATATTTTGATTACTGAAATTACTTTTGCTATGATGCCTTCAACACAACTGTCAAGGGCTACAACTCTATTATCCGGAGACTATATAATGAGACAATTAATACTTGTGCTCTTCTCTCTCTTGGAAACTGCTGCTTACCTTGTGTCTTAGATATCAAACTTTTCAGGGCTGGGCTGCCTCCTTGTGCAGCACTGGTTAACAGCAGGGGCTATATGGATAACACTAAATATTGTTTTGAGTATTGTTAACCTTGAGTATTGTTAAAAATACGGTTTAAACAAAACAGTTTTACTTTCATCAAGGTTCTTCAAAACTATAGGAATACAGTTCAGCTGTTCGGTAGTAGTAGTGAATTATCACATCTTGCAAATAGAGAAGACAAAAAGGAATACAGAAGAGGCAGCAGCACTGGCAAATCCAGTCATGGATATGTATTTATTGAGCATTATTGCATACTATATGTTTTTCCAGAGGAATCTACAGAAGTCTCATGGTACCTATAATTGTAATCCATTTTCTGTTGATCCTTCTGTTTTTGATGCTCTGTAGTCCCACCTTTCCTTTTAAGGATGCCTAATGATGCCTCTTGCTGGCTTTGAAGTGTAATGCATTTGTTAAGCAGCTTTGCTATTTGCCTCCTCTGTAATGCAATAGATTACTTTGGCATGGGATACTTTTAGCTTTCCACCTTTAGGAGATCTGTGGCTTGGCTGATAAACATGATTTCATTACATGCCTTTTCATCTTGTATGTGTTTTTTCATCAGGGTGCCCCAATATTCAGCTTGGCTGGAGCTTGTTTAGCCTCATTGTGCTAGTTGGGATCTGCTCCTACCTCTTTATCCATTTCACATTTTAATTTAATAGTCATATTTACTGTTATGTTTATGTCTCATGGAGGCTTTTGATGCAGTTCAGCAGGAGGTGATGCTACTTTTAGCACAGTGTTTTTCTGGTAGTGTACTTGTCTAGACTCCAATGTTATGGGAAGTTTTCCTGTTACTGAGGGCTGTTCTACATTTGCAAAGGCAGAGGCTGGCTTAGGTGCTGAAATGTGAGAGCCCTTCTTTGTCTCCTTACTTTTCTTTGATCCTCATTTCTGATATTCCTGTGCTGATTGGATTTTTTTGCAGTGCATTTATTTATTCTGTGGCTTATAGATAAGTCATATTTTCTTAAGTATGGGTGACAAGCTTTTGCCATGGTCTGATTTTGATCTTAAGTGAATCATAACACTGTAGAAAATTTGTTTTGCAAGTGATAATGCTGCTTGAAAAATAAGCAAAACATACTTTAAAAATATCTTCCACCTTAATGTCCATGTAGAACAGATACTCAAGGATACAACCCAGTAAATTTGTATGAGATCAGCTGTAATGTGCAAACCTGCCACTTGTGGATTGGGAGAAATGATGTACTAAACAGTTCATTGCTAGGAGCTGTGCATAAATACTAGATTCATGTCAGTATTACCTGCAGCTGTTATTTTATATGGCATGGTGAATCTGAGAGGGTAGAGGATAAGAAGAAAATTAGAGTTGATAAAAGGAAAAGTCTGACTAGCCTATGAAATTCATGGTCACAAGAGACCAAAGCAAAGGTTTGCAACTAAAATTAAGGAGCCTAATTTTCGGTCAGAAAGGAGTCTGAGCCAGAAGCTGGAATGTGTTCTTCTCCATAACAGAGACAGAAGAGACTTTTAAACTATTTGGCCTGTTTCTTTTGCCAGTTTTCCCAGACTAGGGTAGATTTCTGTCTGCTTTCCAAAATCCTTTTGGCAGAGCTTCGCAGAATTTTTTTCTAGGTTTGCATTTAAATTCAGGTTTCCAAGCAATGTATCTTTCTCTCTTTCTTGGATCCCCACCCTATAAACACTAAATCTTCCACAACCCTCAGATTCAGTAAAGATACATTATTACACATAAAAATGTAATTAAATTAATGCTCTCAGAATGTCAATGCTGAACAAAATTTAATAACAAGCGTCTGAAGTATGACATTACCCCTGTAGAGTATAATGGTGTGTAAGATTGGTGGGTTGCAGCACAGTCCTCCAGGTGAGAACTCATTTAGAGGGCCATAAATGTCTGTCTGCTGTCTGCTTTGAAATGAGTCTTTTCCTTGTGCTGAAAGGTGATTGGAAAATGCATTTCCATAAGATGTGGAGATACGGCAGGACCTACTGGCAGCCCTTCACAGGAATGTAGCATGAATGGCAATTCTTGTCAATAATGGCTCTCCAGCTGATGTTGCCTGACAGACAAGGGGCAATAAAAGGTCAAACTTGTAATTCCTCAATGCTATATTTTCATATTTTGTGTGCTTGACTCAACAGTTTACCTGTTTTTTCCACTAATTATAAATTTATATACACACAGAGATATATACAAGAAAATTTCCACTTGTGAAAAAATATATACAATACAATGAACTTCCATTGATTATACTGACACATCCTTCCCAAATGAAGAAATTATCTTTTGTCTTCTACTTGTCATGTTTTTTGTTGAAATGTGTTGCAATATTTATTAGTTCTGTTTTATATAGTAAATAATTGATAACATTGCACCATAAGTTTTAAATTCATATTCTTCTTTTGAAATCCAATATTTGTCAGCCCAAAATTTATTCTGATAGTCTATTTTTTTTACTTTTTTTAATTTAAAAAAATCTCTGTGTATATTTTCATTTCAAACTATACAGAACTCTAAAAGAATGTGAGTGATTAAGATATTTTAGAATATTTTGAAAGAAGCTGATTTACTTTAAACATGAGTTATGGTTTTTGTTCTATTTCTTGTGTCTGTATCTCTAAGGTAGCTCTCACAACATCAGGAAGAGAATTTGATCTAGCTGGTTAGTTCCCTTCCCTTCCCTTCCCTTCCCTTCCCTTCCCTTCCCTTCCCTTCCCTTCCCTTCCCTTCCCTTCCCTTCCCTTCCCTTCCCTTCCCTTCCCTGCCATTATTTTTTTTTGTTCTTCCCTAATGGCAAAGAAAGGGAGAGATGACATTTACACTGTGAATGTCCTACACTGCTTTTTATCCTGTTTGATATGGAGAGTAAATATCCACAGCACAAACCCAATAGTTGTGTTAAGGCAGATGAGACTGAGAGGAAGAAACCATTTCTCAGTGATTTCCTTAATAATGGAGAACACTTGGTTGGTCACAGACCATGTGCTGCTGCAGCATTCAGTGCACGTCAGGTCATTGAGGAAGCCAAAGGCACTGTGCCTCTCTAGACAGCCAATAGAGAAGACAAGAAAACATGGAAAAGGTCTGGGTGCTGACACTTCATGAAAGGTGGATCAGATTCTTGAAAATGTTGCATTTACTCTTTGGCTGTTTACTAGTTTCTAGAGGGTGTCCATGTATCCCTGAAAAGATGGAAGCTGTACTTGCAAGCTCTGGAAAGGGAGACAGATTTAAAAACTGCCAAAGAAAACAGAAAAGAAAAAGCAAGAGAAAGAGTTTGCAGCACATAAATAAAGTAAAATTTTAAAAATCACATGAAGATGGACAAGATTCCATATGCTCATAGCATTCCTGACCCATTGTTTTCTAGCCTACTCTTAAAAATCTCTAGCAATGATGATTCACAAAAGTGTTCCAGTGCCTCACCATCTCTACCCTTCATCAGTTTTCCAATGTCCAGTGTTTGAACTAACCAGAGCAGGGGTTATGTCCTTTATATTTCCTCTTATATTCCATGTGTGTTTATGTCTACTGTCAGTCTTTGTCCTTTGAAACTAAGCAGTCGTGATTTCTTCAGTCTTTCCTCACTCATACTCTTAAGGCCTCTGAACTCATGCTGCTCATCTCAGATCATTCTGTATCAATCCCACAACCCTCCTGAGTTGTTTTGCACAAAGCAGAACACATAAATGAAGACTCATCATGTGAATCTGATTTCACAGATGGAGAAGTGATCATCAAAGCCCCATGAAAAGCAGCAGTTCTGATTTCACATGGGTGTCTTCAACCAGGCTGACCAATCTAACTTAAATCATGAAGAGTTCAGATCATGTCAAATAGAAACTCCCAGCACTCACCTAAGAACAAATCTTTGCCTAATATAAATTAGCATTGTGCCACTAAAGCAATTTATTCAGTGAAACCATTTTGATTTATAGAAAAGAGCTTCCTCACAGCTATTTTTGGCAGCATTAATCCTTATAATCATTTGGAAAATATGGACAGGCCACATGAACTAAATCCCAGATGAAAGAAATTTGGAAAAAGTGCTCAAAATGACAGAGATCTTACCTTTATTATGGCAGTATCCCTCAAACCTTTCAAAGAAATGCTGCATGTCAGAATTCCATTATGAACTCCAGTTTTTGGGTTTAACATCAAGGTTGTTTCAAATTGCCTGGGTGTGAAATGGAAATACATGTGTCAGTCTATGTGGAGTTTTCTTTAACTTAAAAAAAAAAAAAGTTTATATCAGTCTTTGAAGAGTGCAGGACACTCTTTTTTCTTAAGTGGGTCTAAGGCTTTCTTTCTTGTCATATCCTAGATCGGTAATAGTCTTCCACTGTTAGGTAAACTACAGAGGAAGAGAGCCTTTAATCCCTTTCAAGTCTTTGCATTCTCTTCCAGATAGTGACACTGCAAAAAAAGACAAAAGGGCAAAAATAACATTTTTTGACAGTGCTCAGAGGGTTGATAACAGCTGCACTTCTGTGCATCATTACTGCAACATCAGAGCAGCACAGGTTGTAACTTCAGCTGCAGGAGCCCTGATGCTTGGAGAATGTACAGAGAGTTGTGCACTGAATTCCTCATCACATAGCAGCAATTTGGAGGTGCTTTTTACACATGGGTACATCCAACCTGAGGCATCCAAGGTGTTATTTCTGTAATATTGGAATCAGGGAGCAAAGCACACTCATTGGCCCAAGTGATGCAGAATGTCTATAAATGTATGGAATATCCCTACCATGAAAGCTAATTAGTTTCTCTTCTTGAAATATTGTATTCATGGTGTAGGTGATGAGTAGAGCAGGAAAACTGAGTGAAATGAGTCCCTTTTGTAAAAGAATTCTGACTTTCTGTTGTGCAAACTGACGTCATCCTACTGTAACTGGCAGAAGATATGTGGTTTTACAGAAGATAAATAGCTACCCCCAAACATTGGCATTTACTGGTATTTATTATTTATGACTATTTGTATTCATTTTTTATCTCTCTAGCCAAGCAAGTGTTTCCTGTGCATTTTCCCAGAAAAGGCCACAGTGCATGATCCCTGCCCCGAGGAACTTGCCATCTGATCCGTAATTACTAAGAAATGGCTACGTCTGGCAATTACTAATTTTGTGCAAGAGGCAATGTATAGTCTCCAAAGAGCTTCACAAAGGGAGGCAACAGAGACTGGAAAATGTCTAATCCTAAACCATTAAGTATGTAATTCCTTAAGAGAACTTGCATATGTTGCAAAAAGATAAAGTGATTTCTCTATGCATTTGGCAATTAAACATTTTATGGAGGTTTTTTTTCCTATCTAGGGGGTGCATTACCCATCATTTAGAAGAGTTAAGCACGCTGTGATTGCCAGAATACATGTCAGCAATACCCAATCTCTCTTATTTTAAGCTTCAGAAAACAAAGTGAGAGAAGCAGGAAGTGTGTGGCCCCATACACCTCACAGTAATCCCTTAACTAAACAATAAAGCACCTCTGCTCTTATTCCACTGCACCAGAGTGAAGCTCATGACACTGATAAGTTTGAAAAGACCACTTAAAATACTCACAGCATTTCCAAAACTATATTACAGTGGGAAAAAAATATAAATAAAGGCTTCAGCTTTTTTAAATTCAGCCACGCTCTTTAGAGGATGTTCTGGCTAAACGAACACAGAATCCGTGGTGACATCTCAATCTTCACTAGGTCACCTGCTTTCAACATCAGAAAATATACATGGGCTTAAAAACGTGGGTTTTTTTTCAATAAAGGCAAAATTTACATTCCAAATCAATGGTCTAACCCTTCAAAAAATGCAGGAATATGCTGAAGTATGAGAACAAAACCATAGCAGTATAGCCAAACAGATGGTTAAAATTTGCATAATTAGGCTTTATGACAATTGATAATTCTAGAATTTGTAGAGATTGGGTCTCATAGTCTTTCCACTGTTCAAATGTATAAATATAAGAGACTGTCCATTGCCACAAAAAATGTCAGTAGGAAAGACTGAGAAAACAGAAATTTATTCGGGTGTGAATGAGAACAAAGGAACATCGTTCTCTACGAGTATACTCTGTTTTGTTTAAATAATGAGGTCACACATTGTCCTCCTTTTTTCTCTTCTTTCTTACTGTTTTTGTTTTCCTTACATATAAATACAAAGACATGTAAATTGAGTCAAATTTTGATTACCACGGGTGGAATATTGTAAACAAAGATGTGGGACACCGTAATACAAAGGCATAAATGACACTGTGACACAGAAAAGAGGCACCACAGATGGAGAAATTTGAAGGAAAAAGTTAAAAGCTGGCAGAGGATTTCTCCTTGACATGAACATGTAGTCAACTAAGTGTTAGCAATATTGCTATTTGTGAAGTGAAAACACAGTATCAGGTAGAACACAAGCAAGGTGGGAACTGATGACTAGAAAAAAATTAAGCAAATTACAATGATATCCTGTTTTATAACAGGAAGATTGGCCATGACATGGGCACTTTACTCATCCCCTATGCAATGTGTATTGAGTTCTTCACTTTACTTAATCTGACAATAAATTAATGTATCTCAAATAACTGGAATGGACTAGGATCTCACTTACTACTGATTGTCCATATAAAATTGCCGGTTTAACAAATGAAGTTTATCTCCATTCTATAAATAAGGAATTGGGCACAGAAAGCTGAAACATGAGCTTATACTGCTGCCAAAGGTCCAACAGCAGCTTAAGTAGTTATATCTGACCTAATTTTGGTGTAGCAGAATACAAACTACTTTTGTTATGTTTACACAGCTTTTGACTGCAGCATAAACTAATCTTTTGTGATTTATGACAGAAGCTGCCCATAAAACTTCAGTCATCTAAAAATCAGACATTTATTGTAAGCTTATTATCAATGAAGAGGGAGATTAGTCTGTCCCAAGTTCTAGTCAGTTCAATCTAAATCATCATAAGCTTGTACTTCAGCAATTGAGTCACCTAACTTTTGATGTCTTAAATTAGTTTTCTCCCCTCCCCTAGGAATTTCACTTATTTTTTCAAAGTACTTTCCTGAGCACAGTTTCTGGTGGCAAAGTTTCCAACACACTGTCATTCTCCATACTGTGTAGCTGAATGGAATTTGGGGGAGAGAGTTGTTCTACAGCGCTGCTGTGGCTTCCCTCTTGCCCTAACACAGCGTCCAGCCTGTGGCCATGTCAAAGAGGGTTTTCTGCCCTTGGTTCCTGTCTTTTCCCCATTTAAAGAGTCTCTTCAGCTTTCAGCAAGATGAAAGGAAAACTGTTTTGTGTTCTGTAAAGTGTGAGTTAAATAATGCAATAAATCATGTCTGCCCCTTGACCTCTCTAACTTCAGTGTCTTGATGGCACCACATGAGTTCTAAATGTACATTAATTCATTTCCAGTTCAGTCAGTCTTCTCAGATGTTAAGTACAAGCAAATATTCCAGGAATTTATTTTGATTTGAAGATACATTTGTGAAATACCATAACCTATACATTTATTTTCTCTGCAGTTCAATTCCTGTCACACAGATGTTGCTTCCCTGGCCTCTACCACAGTATGTCAGCCAAAGCCAGGCTATCTGGTGAGAGATATTTTGGACATCCACACTTATATCTGGGAATTTACCCCATCAAATGTCTTAGCAATTTATGCATCAGACTTCTAGATATAAGGGGGAATATTCTTTAGTCAAAAGGCAGAAGCCCAAAACACAAACCCTGTGGAAAAACAAAGGAGAAATATGTCTCTGTGTGTGGTGTTCTGAGGATATAGCTCATTATTTATTTTTAATTCTCAGTCCCATTTCCTTCAAATGTCAGAGGAATTTCACTGACTCTTGAATGTGTTGAGGCATCTACTTTCCTACACAAGCACATAATTCCCTTTTAGTGCTGTAAGTAAAGAAAATTGTGCAGTACAGGGTTTGGTGCCTACCCACTCTTCAATCTAACAGCCTGTGATGACCTGTTGTTTACAGATGCTGTTCCTGTCCTCGGAAGTATTAATTTCCTTGTTTTTGCAGTGTCCTAGTGAATGACAAAATACATTGGACAAACACAAAATTAATGGAATCCTCACAGTGGACTGCAACAGTAAATAAGGTATGAGTAAAGGATAGATGCAGGGTATTTGCTGAGCAGAGTTTTAGTGGAGGCATTGGCATGCAGCTCCACTGGATTAAAAATTGGTCTCTTAACAGCAGATAAAAAGAAAAGCTCTTATAGCACAGTAACCTAAAGAAGGCAGAGTGATGTCATTACATGTTTGTGTCCCATTTCTGCAAGAGTTCACATGCAGACAGACAGGAGTCTTATTGTGCACGAGTAGCAAACATCCAGCTCGCCTCTTGCCAATCAGAGCAGTCAGGCAGATGTTAACACAGAGCAGCCAGAGTCTCTGAGGTCTGAGAGTGGAGTGCTGCAGCTGTAAAACAGGGGTCACTGAGACTAGAAACTGGACAAAGCTTCTGCTTTTTAAAATTTAGTGTTAATACGGTTAAAAAAAAAAAAATAGACACAGAATCCTTGAATGGGTTGAGTTGGAAGGAACCTTAAAGATCATCTTGTTCCAACCCCGCTGCCATGGGCAGAGACACCTTCCACTAGACCAAAAGCCCCATCCAACTTGGCCTTGGACACTTCCAGGGATGGGGTATCCACAACTTCTCTGGGCAACAAATTTAGTGTATTCACTAATAAACTTGTGATATAGTTACTGGAAGAAATCAGTGAGGCATTATATGAACATGTCGAATGTGCATAAATATATATATAAATATATGTATATGCACATGTATAAAACCTGTCCACATTTATAGATACCCTGTAATCATTTTCTCAGATAACTGTTTTCAACACAATGCAGTTAAGCTCCTGATTAACAAACCTGACAACAGTTCTTCTTCCATATACTTTGTAGAGGCTTCCTCTAATCAGCATTGCATTTTAAATAATAAACAGCTCGACTAGCTAAAACACATTAATTTTTACACAATCTATTTTAAACAAGTGAGCATATGCAATTCACACTTTTTTAATAGCTTAGGGTTTTGTCTAAGAAGTGTTATGCAAAGATTGCTCTGTGACAGATCATCTGTGTTTATGGTATAAATTAGTGCGAGTGTTATGTTAGCGGTTGTAGTTATACCTTTGAAGGAGAAAATTGTGACAGATAAAATTGGGTACATTATAAAAAACGGGTTTAAATTCCTGATACAGTTGCATATTGCTAGATATCCAAAGGCTTACACTTTTTTGTTGTTCTTTTCTTCTTTTTTATTTTAGCAAGGAATTTTTTGAAATATAAAGCAGGGATTTAGGGGTTAGTTAAAAATTATGTCTGCACTTAAAAATAATTTAAGGTCATTCTATTCTTTACTGTGAGGGTGGTGAGGTAATAGAACAGGTTGCCCACAGAAGTTGTGGGTGCCCCATCCCTGGAAGTTTTCAAGGCTGGCTGGATGTGTCCTTGAGCAACCTGGTCTGGTGGAAGTTGCCCCTGCCCACAGCAGTGGGATTGGAAAAAGAGGATCTTTAAGGTCCCTTCCAACCCAAACCATTCTTTGATTCTATAATTATTCTATATTTGCTCATAAATATTGTCATGGAACATATGATACTACTACTGAGAGAGAAAACTTGATTGTATTGATTAACTTTTCCAAGATGCTATGGGCTCTATGCCATTACATTGAATTCTAGTTTACTCTGAGAGTAAGGTTTTTGATTGTATTGTGACTACTTAAATACTAAAGTGAAATGTTTTGTGAGCTGCACTCTGCCATTGGGTGATTATTTAGCTATTACTATAGGACTTCTACTCCAGGCTGGGTATATAAGAGCTTAAAATCCTTCCATGTATTGAAAAACCTCAAAGATATCTTTTTGCTTTAATATTTTTTCTTCCTTTTTTTTTTTTCAGAGGATGACCAGACAAAAAATTATTCTATGCATATCATTATGCTTTTTTCTCACTGCTGACCAGGTCTGCAACTGAAACAACTTTGAGGGCACAGTCAATTCTGGAAAGTCCTGAGTGAAACTGTTATTTTGCTAAGAGCTGTGTGTTTGGCTTACCCCCAGTAGCATTTACAGGCTGATCCAAACATCAGGGAGAGGTTCTGTAACAAGTTTCTATTGACTGACTTCCTCAGGTTCATTGAAGTCTTCAAGAGGAGAAAAATGCAGTTGAAATTCAGATAGATTCTTCAAGTATTTTTGTTGTTTTTGCACACTAAAACCCATCTTTCTTTAAAAACTGTCTGCCTTTCACTCTTTTCAACCCAAAGCTGAAATGAGAATGATTATTTGCCCTATAGTAGTTTCCGTTAGAAAAATTAAACACTTTTTTTTTTACTCATGTCTATTTTGTCCTTTATTTTTATCAAAGCCTTTAATAATCAGATTTCTTTGAGTTAAAAAGAATTTGCTTTATCCTCTGCAAATATCTTTGCATCTCATGGGCTGTACCTGTGTCATCTTTAAGGTGCCTGTTGGCAGAAATGTATAAACACTTTGGTATGATTTTGTGGAATAGCAGTGAAGGTGCTAAATACTGTACTGTAAAAACAAGGAAAAGGAACATATCAAAGTACCCATGTGATTAACCAACACAGCATATTTTAATAATTTTTTAAGAAAATCAAAGCTATTTCTGTTCTATCAAGAACCATAGGTGCATTGGATATTAACTTGAGTTTCTGTGGCTGGGATTATTATGCAAAAAATGCCATTAAATGTATATATATGCATTTGAAATCACAGCAAGATCTTCTGAAAATATGAATAACATTAGGCCACCTCCACAAACATGACTGTACTTTCCTGAGCTGTAAATCTTGGTTGCAAAGTGTCCTTTTTCTAAAAACTTTGATCATTTAAATGATCAGTTCAACAATACACTTTTCTTTAGACACACTTGATGAGGACTCAGCATATCTGTGCCACATTGTTCAAATGGAACTGAAGATTAAAAAATACAGATGACAGAATTTCAGACCTACTAACACCTGAGAGGAACTTTAACCTAATGTCCAAGCATGAAATCCTGATTCCATTGAAGCTTGCAGCAAAATCCTACTGAGATGAGGAAAACTGGAATTTCTACCTTAGTGTGAATTCTCCCTAAATGAAATTTATTTTGATACCCATTTCTTATATTCCTCTATATCTTAGGTATTGTAATTCAGAGATCTGGAAGTTCTGACTGTTTTTCTTTGAGGCAGTAGATCTGCAAAACATTGGTTATGTTCAAAACATGAGAAATTTTGAGGGACTTGGGGGTACACAAACACTGGCTTCACACAGGAGCACCTTTTAGACTAATTTTAGAGGGAAACAGTTGTGTTGAGAGAGAGGGATGCCCTAAGGTACCCTTGAACCTGCTCAAGTATCTATTTCCCTGTGTAGACCCTACAGTACTGTGGCTGATCAGTCTCATATGTCCCATTTCTTGTTGCACAGACACTACAGAGAAAAAAGAAAAGGGGACAAGCAATCACATGCAAACACCATGATGTGAATCTCCTCCATGACACCAACACTGAGGAATATTGTCTTTGTGTAAGCACGAGCCAGCAAACCCCACATACCTTCATATCATGATTAGACTGAAAGGCTCCACCATATCATGCGCAAAATTCCAGCTCCCAACACAGTTTAATAATGTTGTCTTAAAAATCAGCGTTGATTAAAAAATAAAATATAGTGTTCCTACAGTTTTGCTGGATTTGCCAATGCAGCAACATCTGCTGAAGCTGAGAAAAGCCAGAACTGGAGCTCTATAAAAGAGAGATGTAAAGTATTTTAACTACTTCTAATAAGTTAACATCTCTGAAACATGCTGCCCAAGAGGTACTACAAATTATTTCCTCTGGGAATTGAGAAATTAGGGCTGCTATTACTAAAGAAACATATTTTTCTGAGATTATGTCCTGAGGGGAGATCAAGGGTAAAGTTTCTCTTTTCTCAGATATTTTCCATCTGATTTGGAGATAGCACAGGAATGTTGGCAAAGAGAGCAGACACAGAGATGTGAGCATAGACATGGATGCTGTCATGGAAAAAGCCCATGGCAGAAATTGGTACATACCCTGGTTTGTACCTTTACTTAGGCTGCTTTTGTTCCAATTAACTCCTAAGGTCAATATTCCCTTAGGATTACTTTGAAAAGTAACATTAGAAATCCCAGTTCTAAATTGTTATACCTGTTTTATAGAACATCACATAAAAATGCAGATTTAGAAAAGATTTATAATGCTCACAAGAAATTAATTTTCAGTAATTGTACAGTTTGTTATTAATATTTGCCATTAATCAGCCTATATGCTTTTATAACACAGATGATCAATAGTCTATTTAAAATGCTTGCTAACAGAGGTCAATAGCACTCTTAATTAGATTTTGCTCACTAACAGTCATGAACTGAAATGCATAATCTATGTTTTCCTTTGTTATCCTTGAATAATCCCTGTTTCTAGTAACTGACAGTGTGATAAACTTTGCTGCTACTGAATACAACTCTGCCCATGTGTTTTGATAGCTGCAGCTAGGAATAATATTGGAAAGGGAGAGAGGCAGAATTAATACAGTGATGCAGGCTGGAGAACATAGAGATGAGCAAACTCGCAAGTGAGATCAGATTTGAGGATGAGGGGAAAAGACTGGGATGTGCACAGCTTGTGTCTGGGACTATCCAGGTATTTTGGTTTGCTGCTGACAAAAAGTAAGCTGAAAAAATCTGGTTCATATTGCAGAGCTGGCACTACTTAAAGTGAAGAGTGTGCTGCTGGGAGGCTGTATTTGACATTTTTTTGCTTTTTATTTCCCTGATGCATTGTAAGATGCCAGGAAATTTACTGAAAGCTAACAGATAAGCTTCGCTTGCAAGTCACAGGATATTCTTCACTTCCTCTAGAGACTGAATGTAAATAGGGATACTAAGATGTCCAAGGAACTTTTAAAATTAGTAATTGTTCCACTTCATGTCACTATAACAAAAAGCCATTTTCAAGTTGTTGTCTATTTCCTGAGATTTATCATGGCACTTATCTAAAAAAACTCCCTAAAGAAACCCACAAAAGCCCAAAAAACCAAACAAAACCCCATCAAAATTAAAATTAGAATTTAAATATAACAGGTTATGCTGTTGCCTGATAATCTCAGGAAAGAGAAAAGAGGAAAGTGTCTTCTATCTTTATAAACCAACTCACTCTAGGAGTTCCCTGATTCACCAGGAATCAAAAATCATTTTCTGCCCATAAGTGACTTGTAAAAAGGTTGTCTGAGTTTGGGAAATATGCTCATTCCATATAGGCTCCTTCTCCAGCCGAAAACCCGTCCCTTCTCACAGCATGTTCTTACCAAAAAACCTTGGTTGGCTCCACAGCCACCCAGCCATCCTTGTTTGGGACATCCACATCGGTCCCCTCACATTCCAGGCTTGTACAGTGAGGTAAAACTGTTTTCAGCTGGTTTCACTTCAAGACATGCAGTGTGTTTTTGATAGAAATCACCATCTTTACTGTGATAAGTAGTTCTGTGAACAGTCATCTCTAGGTTCTATGCAGGTCTGGCATTCTCATGGTTAGCCAAGGCTCCAGTGCTATCAACAACAGCCAAGTTCCATTTCCAGTCCATGTTGTCCTTACCTTAAATCCTTACTGAAATTCTTATAAATGCCTTCAAAGCGAGAATGACACTAGTCTTGTCTTTTTTTTAACACTATGAACAAATGAGGTTTTATTTCCCCCTTCATGTCCCAGCCTTGTTTTTTAAAGTTTTATGATGTACAAGGAAAATGCGATAATGGAAAAAAGAGTCATACCTATAGATTATTATAAAGATCAGACTCCTGAAACTGAGACCAAGAAAAATGAAGCACTTGATGGTCACCGCTCAAAATTTATTAAGAGCATTATGAGCAAATATATTCTATATACCACTTACAAGGACAAAAATATAGATGTTTGTTTAAAAATGAGGTTTTTTTGAATTTGGCTGAAGATTTTTGAAGTGTGATTTTAAAAAAAAAACTAATGTGAAAATAGAAGAGCCAATATGTTTCTTTAAAAGGGGAAAATGTTCCAATTTTCATTTCAGAGGTAGATTATGCAGACAGGTTAATTTAGAAAGACAATTTATCAAAGTCTTCAACATCTGGGCTGGAAATAAAAGAAGAAGAGAATATCAGGAAGACAGATGCAGACTAATATTTGGGCTGCTGTATTAGGATTTCTGGTATCTATATGCCACATCTTCAGGACAGTTATTCTCTGACAAATAGCAGTTAAAATAAATATCCTTGACATTTCAAGTGCATGGAAAATGTATTCTGTGGGTTGGATTCAGAAGAAGAGATAGCATATAAATCCAACCTGCAAAAATATCTCGGCCCTCATTTAGAATCAAAGAATGGCTTGGTTGAAAAGGACATTAAAGATCATTTAGTTCCATCTAGTCCAGTTTAAGACTATCTATTATTATTACTCATGCTTACAGTCCAGGTGTAGGCAGCAGGAGTTATAGCCATGGTATTCAGGTTTGCAAAACATCAGCAGCATTTTGTGTGGCTTTCCTTTGTGCTTCCAGAACATGCTCTGCCCTGGCTCACCAGCTGTCACTGGCTGATAGTCTGAGGCATTTTTGCATTATAAGGAGCTAAATGCTAAGTGCCATGATTTGAGATTTGCCATTGTATCTGTCTCTTAGACATAACCCCACTAATAACACAGTCTTCAAATGTGAGTTTTAAAAACCAAGGTCAATTAAGAAAGCTATATTTTAAGTGGAATTTTTGTTATTTTATTCCCAGTGAGAGGCTGTTGAATTGAAGCATATTTGCTTCTAGAGAAATCCTACCAAAGCAAAATTACAGTGCTGCTCACTTTTAAATTTCACAGCAAAGTAGCACTTAAGGCTTATTGCAGTGCATTAGATTTAAAACCAATTAAGTACAATGTTAAATCAGTGTAAACCACATTTCTGAATTTATCTACAACATAATGAATAACATCTGCATCTGCAAAGAAAAGATTTACACTGAGCAGCAAAACAAAATGTGTTGACAATTTGAGCAGTTTTCATTCCCTTATGTCATATGTCTTCATTATTTGGTAAAGCTTCACTACAATCCTTTGTTGTTAGAGCAGTAAAAGGGGAAAACACCCAAATGGCAACCTGTGGAGGTACAATCTTCCTCAGTTTGTTTCCTCTTCTCAGCAAAGGTACATCTTGTTTACCTCAGGAGCTTTTCCAATTTGAAACCTATTCAGGATTTGACAAGGATCACCATTCTTCAGGTGTGTTGGAGGATCAAGGGTTGTCTTCTGACCTCCGATGGAAATTTCTAGTACTGCCCTTTCCAGAAAACAGACTTTCAGTAAAGCCATCCCACTCCGTTCCTCTCCCTAGATGATAACAGAAAATTATCTGAAAGTTCAATGAAGGGAACAAAAATGCTCCAATGCTCTTCAAGGGATCAAATAATATCTTCAACAGAGCTGAGCTTCCTTGCTAAGCCTGCCTGAAGTTTCACATGTGGCCTTTAACAAACAACTTATCTACTGCTCTGGACACAGTTTGCACAAATCTGTTTTGCAGGCTTGACTGTTAAAACTTGCCATCTTCTTATTCTCCACTCTTAAAATAAAGTAGGAATATTGGTCCCTTTTACCTTCTTGGCTTGTAGTGTTTTTACCTCTATGTGTCTCCTTATTACAGACATGTACAGCACTCAAATCAAAGGAAGGGAGTTTGGTCTGTGTGTCTGAGCTCTGTGACCCAGGATGAATTAATTCATATTTATGATGTTTTATTAATATCCTAACAATGACACTATTTGTTGGTAGCTTACATATTATAATACTCAGCAAGCCAGCAAAAGCTCCCACTGCTGCTGCCCTTCAGCTTTCTGCAACATATTTCTTTGGGTAAAAGAGCAATTTTACTGCCATTTAGTTTTTAGTGTTTTTTATTTTGGAGAATGCAGGAGAGCTGTTCTTAATGATGAGAGGTTCTGTGAGAGAGAACTGTTGTCCACAGTGAGGTTACTAGTAAGAAAGTATTCATAAGGCTACCTCTGTATTTTAAGGATTTGCCTTTTTTGTTCATAAAGCTGAGTCCCAACCTCAAAGCCGATTTTTGTTAACAGTGCCCTTATTTATTTTCCAAATTGAGTCCTGCTCCCATTGTTACGGAGCTGTAAATCCTCTCATGCTTCTCAAAAATAGAATGCTTGCTGGTGATAATTGAGCTGCATGAAGATTGACAAAAACTGATGAGAAATTTTATTGTATAGCTGAAGTCCTTCATCCCTGATACTCTTACACCTGGAATTTCTAATCTTCAGGGCTTGGATGTAGCTCAAACTACACAGTGAGAGTTTGTGTTGTCTTGGCATGAAACAGAAGATGTAATGTCAACAAAGAGTTCATTTAGCAGTGTATTCCTCCTGAATGGTGTCCTGTACTGAAAATACATAACCCAAGGAAAAAGTGATTATGGCACACCTGAAACTCAGGAGGTTTCTAAACGTGTAAGGGAGCATGGGGAGGGGTGGGGGAAGAAGATTAACAAAACTGGAAAGCCAAGCAACAGAAGCAGCAGAAATTGAATTAAAACCACCCATAAAAAAGTGTGTTATCTACAGCCTGGTAATGATGCTAGTGCTGCAGGGAATGCTCTGCTCTACCTCTGAGTGATGGGAGATGGGACTTTCAGCATAAATCTACAACACCCAGCACAGCACCGGACAGAGACCCCTGTGTTTTCTATAGAAACAATTTCTGATTGCACTGGATGCTCAAAAAGGGAATGGCTCTGCAGCTTCCAGAGCTGCAGCTGCTGTTTCTGCTCCATATTGTGTTGTGCTACACAAATGTAACAGGATCTTCACTTACCCCAGTTGGCACTGAATGGAATAGCCCAACCTTCCCATACCAAACCATTACGGACCAGCCATGAACCAGTCTGAGTGAAGAAAGATCAATCTATACCAGTACAGCTTTGGTTCTGGTTCTCACATATCCCAGGGGCTCACTGAAGGAATTTATCCTGAAGAATATGGGGGAGTTTAACTGCATTTCACTGGTGAGCAAAATGAGGCAAGTAAGGTTTCAGAGTAAATGTTAACACTTTTGTCTGTCTTGGAAATAACATTCTTCCAAAAAGCCAACCTAATGTTTTCCTCTTCTGGCTAATCTGTCATAAATATTCTGACTGACATGGCTGAAATGTGAATATTAGTGACCTTAATCCCAGTCTGTAAACTGATTTATGCCAGAGTACCCAAAATACCCACCTCAGACCACTAGCTTTGATACCGTAGTTCTCTACAGTACCTGTGTCCTTCTGGAACTGCAGCAAGAGGTCAGGAAGGATATTTCATAGCATCTAAAATGGCACTGAAAGCCCATAATTTGGAAAACAGGTCCTTTCTGTGGTACCCTAACTGAGAAGCCCCACTGAGGAAGAAAAGGAGGAAAACTATACTCAACAAGCTAAGCAACAAAATTTATCAGTGAAACTTCAGGATGAGTTTTCTCACAAGATTCTGCCATGGGTACAAAAGCAGTCTCCCTTTTGAAGGTGCTGTTTCAAGTGATAGCCCTGCTATGGTGGTTTGTGCTTTTTGCAGTGAAATCTTGTTTGCAAAACAAACAAGGGGTCTGATGGCTTTCATGAAAAGAAATACTTTGGGCTTCTCCTCTGCAAATGGGCAGACAGGCCGCTGGTCAAAAAAAGCTGTTTCCTTCTGCACCCTAAAGGGTCCCCTGTGGCCTGTGAACAGGCCTGGGTCTCTCTGCTAATCCATTTTAAGTCTTATTGATTCTTCCTTTGGTTTGAATGAGGACCAGGAATTTACTTTTTCTAGTGACTTTTCTTGAATTACACTGTGTTTTATACCTCTAGGGCTTAAGAATTGCTTCATTTACCAATATCAGATAATTGCTACTGCAGCAATTTGGTACCATAGAAATGAGCAGCTGGAAGGTATTGATGTCTTGATAAAAGGTTGTTATTTGTGTTAATTTTCCCTCCCTCATTTTCATTTTTGGCCAGCCAAACTTTGTATCATTTGCCATTGTTAATGGTTATGTTACCTGAAGCTGTTACAAAAGTCCATGCCAAGTTCATCCCAATGAATTGAGGAGTAATGTAGTTTTAATTTTAACTCCAATTATATACAGGAAGATTAATTGTTGGGGGCAAATCCTTGTGTGGGGCCAAAAGGGAGTTATAAATCATTCAGTTAGATTATCAGATAATTTTCAAGCTCCTGTGGGTTTCAGAAAATGGACAAGAATAGCTTAAACCTGTCTCTTTCACAGAGAACTAGTAGCTTGTGATAAATTAGAATCTGTCTTTTTCCTCTCTCCAGCGATCTCTCTGGATGTGGGTGAAATGTCCACTAGTGCTAATTTAATTGCAAGTGGAACCCTCTGCTGCCTGCAAGTAATTCACATTTTTCAGGAGCAGATAATGGCACTAGCAAAAGCGTCTCCTTGCTATCAGGTCATTTTATTTTTAAGTCAATGACAATGGAGCTATTATGCACCAGCTGATGAGAGCTTAATTTGTTTAAGTATAGAAGAAGATTTATTAGCAGTAATATGTTAGTATTACTGTGGCCCTCTACTCGTAGCTCTTACATATGCATTAGACAATTTCACCTAATCTAAGAAAATGTAAACTAATCTAGCTAGATGCATAAGAGTGGACCTCATTTTCCTTTCATGGAGACAAGTGTTAATTAGAAGACACTTACCAGACCTAAAGCAGAGTAACTTAGCAGAGAATCAGATCTCATATTTTTTGTATAATCTGAATATTGCATGATATGGTCATGATTCTAAGCATAATTAGGGTCATGAAATATGACTAATTACATCCATGAAAGTGAGCTCTCCCCCTTTAGCAAGGCATACATCTGTGTCAGCTGCTAAACAGCAGCACTGCAGAGCATCTGTGACTCAGCCCCTCTCTATTACTGCACAAATGACACATTTTCCCTCACTTAAATATATATTAACTAGAAAGAACCCAGGAAAACAGAAAAGTTGGGATGGGGCTGTAGTCAGTCTCTTCCAGTTGTTCTGGGCCACTCCTCCCTCCTCCCTGTGTCCCTGTCCCAGCGTGGGCCTTTCCCTGGGCTGCAGTCCTCCAGGGAGAACATGCTCCAGCTGGGACCAGCCGTGTCCACCATTTGGAACAGGTTGAAAACTCTTGCAGTGCTGAAGAACTGTTGCCTCTTCTTGGTCATGCAAGAGGTATTTTGGAGGTTTGGCTTGTTTTGTTTATCCTGGTCTAAACTTTTATGACTGGGACTAGAGTTCCTCTAACCTTCCTTGAGGATTTTGTTCTTTTTGTTTGGTTGGTTGGTTGGTTTTTTGGGGTTTTTTTGTTTGTTTGTTTTGTGTGGTTTGTTTTTTTTTAATTAAAAGGGCAAAGGATAAGTGGGAAAATGGAGATCTGGGAGCACAGAAAGCTCTTGCAAACTTTCTCACTGTCTGGGTCATCAGAACTACATATTTGAAAGGAAATTCTGGGCAGGTGAACAGTTTTAAATGTCACAGAGGTACTAAAAAAGGTACCAGCTACTCTAGAAGGGAGTGGATCCATGCATTTTGACAATTTATGTCTCCTGGAACTTGTTTAGTTCCACTTGTTTAAAATTTCATGGACTTTTTTAGGCAGAAGCCAAATTTGACATGATATTGTGAAACTCATTGTCTATTTTGAATTCAGTCCTCTTTTAAGAAACTTTGAGCAGTTACAGCAATGATTGAAGTATACAGTTACAGCAATGATTAAGGTATACATATGCATTTATATAACCATAATAAACTAATCTTATGCAACTATACTTAAACATACACTTTTGTTTATGAATATTTTATCCTATGGTTTTCACCTCAGAATGAAGGTTTGTTTCAAGTGTTGAAAATCAGCTTCTGTCAGAACTGTTTTTGTTGAAAATCGACCCTAGAGAGGATACTTAGAAATCCCTGTGGCTGTTTTGTCTCTCAACAGCAGATGACTGCTGCAGTATTGCGGGACACTTTGTGATATAATTTGCTCTACACCGAAGGAGCTGAATTTACATTTATTCTTGCAAAAATGAGATCAGAATCTTTATCCAAATCCTCTTGTCAATGAATATTTTAGCCTTTTCAAAGATGCTTTTGAAGTTACATTGTTGTGTCTATTCAGTAAATAAAAGAGAAGTTCTTTATTCTGTGTTGTCATTTCTGTTTTTCACACAAAAGTAATTTAAAAGAAAGGAATGAGGACAAGTAGTGTCTTGCCAGGCTGCATTCCTAATCCTTTTTCTGGTTATACAATGGATTTTAAAGAGCAGCATACTTATTCTGATGGAAAAAGGAGCAAATTACTGAGTGATTTTTCTAGGTTTTCAAATTTTGGGTATCGGAACATTTACAAGATGCATAAAAATCAGATAGTGATTTCTTTAGAAGTCACCAATTTGAAAAGTAAATTGTATGATGCAGTGTAATAAGGTTCTAGTTTTCACTTTTATTAAACAGTTCAAGTGAAAAAGGAATGCAGTTTAGTACAACATGGGTCTAATGATTTATTTTCAGAGGACAATTTGTTTGCCAGTTAAGCAAACAAGTGGATCCTAATGAATAGATCTCTCTGCTCCAAATCATCTTGATAATGATTTAAATCATCTTGATTTAAATATGTTCTCAGTTATAGATGGGTATGGGTGAATAACAGCATGAGAACCCCAATAAGATACTTTTTAGATAAAGGCCAATATTCCATATTCATTTCATAGCCAGCTTTTCTTGTTCTTCTTGCCTTTGCCAACTATTTCCTTATTCTGTCATGTAATCTTCAAAGTATCCAATTTCAAGTAGAGCAAGTAAAATTTTTACCTTTTAGAGATAAAATTAACATCAAAATCTCTATTCAAGTAGTCAAATAGACTTTTTTGGAAGCTGGGCCTCCTATTCACACTGAAGCCCTCTCCTGAGAAGGTGCCCTTTGCCCTTAATCATTATCATTTATTGAAGTCCTTAAATATTAAGCATTTTGGGAATGAATATGTGGATGTGTGACTTCACCCCACTGTCACCAAGAACAGGTCTCCCTTCTTTTTGAAAGGAACAAAATGGAAATAACTTTTTTAAGCTAATTGATCTTTTGTCTATAGTTAGAAGTTACTGACCAGTTCAAAGCAAATCTACAGGCTGCAAAGACAAGTTGTTTGGAGGATTTCAAAGCTTTTCTTTCTTGAGAAACATGTTAGAACAATAATGCTTTGCATACTGCTCCCTTTTCTTAAAGCAGACTGGCTAGAGGAAAATAATAATTCTGATACATCAAAGAATGATACAGTTCCCTGAGTGGTGGTGATGGTAGCTCTTGGGACAAGCCAAGTCCATGATCACTAAATCCATGTTCAATTTCCTTTTCTTTTATTATGTTGATACTCCAGGCTAGGTCATAATTTCTCCAACTTTTTTTTTTTTTTAATTTCCTTTTCTTCCCAATTCAAAACCACACCTAACCACCTAAAATACCAAATAAGATTTATCTTAGACTTACTTACTTTAGTTATAGAACTAAAAGTCTGTGGACCATTTTTTGCACTGTGTCCATTCACATACAAAATATTTTTTAGACATCAAGTAAGAAAAAGGGATCTGAGCTGCCAGTACTTGATGTGGGTTTTTTTTCTTTCTGTGTATATATATACACATATATATATATACGTGGACCACTCTTTGTTGTCAGGGCTCCATGAGTAACACAGTGACAAAACTGAAGTGGATTTTAACCCTTGAGACCTCTCATGAATATTGCTCTGAATTGCTCCAATGAAATACGCTGCCTAAAGATGCGCATTTCTTTTTAAACGTCTATTCTATTCTAAAGAGCACCAAAACAGGTAAAAATAAATCAGGTTAAGGGTTTCATTCAGGTCCTTTGAATGTCTCAGTGCAGATGACAGATGTGTCACAGGTGACACAAAAGCTTGGTCTGAATTCTTGAATTCTGATTTTGGGAGTTATGCATTGTGTCAGTTGGACAGTATTAGCTTTGTCTTTATTCCAACATTCATTTGTTTTGTTTTGTTTTGTTTTGTTTTGTTTTGTTTTGTTTTGTTTTGTTTTGTTTTGTTTTTTCCTGGGTTGTTTCAGGGTCAGTCCTGGGTCAAGGTTGGTATTTTTTCCAAGAATAAGTTGCAAATAAGTGCTATTGGGAAAAAAATTTATTGCTTCATCCTAGTGAAATGCAGTCTGGGAATCCCAGTGTGACGAAGTCCATAGGGGTAGAATAAAATTTCAGAGCTCCCTGTTTGGGCAGCATTCTTTGGATCGATTTATATATTCATAATCCTCTTTGGAACTGGGTGAAGTGTGGCATATGTCTAATAGAGGAAGATAGAATATGAAAGCTTTTTAAAGGGATTAAAATGATGCACTAAAATGCTAGGAATTGCCACCAGCATAACTCATATTTGCAAGCATTAGAATTTCACACTCAAGTCCATACTTCCTTGTGGGTGAAGGGAGTCATCCCTGATCCTGCTTAGGAAGCTCTGATACATGTTTAGGACATCACTGAGTCATGACAGGACAGAAATGGTTCAGAAGCAATATCATGTGAGCCAATTGGGAACTCCAGATTTCAAAAGCCCAGAGCTACTGTATGAATACTTCTGGCCAATAAAAAGAGCATGTTTGTTTGAGTACTTTTGCTTCATTAGTTCTAACATGAATTCGCTCCAAGTTGTAACAATATTTTTAATCATTTGAACCTGGTGAGATGTGCATCAAGGTGAGAGTTAAATATTGGAAGGATGCGTCATTTTCTTTTGAAAATATACTGCTTAGATCTTCCTTCCTGAGAGGCTTTAAGTACTTAAATGATGATGTTTACATAATTTTCTCTGAAAACAAACAAATGAACAGAACAGACTTTTAATCTTCCCCTCCTCCCCCTGCTGCTGTTCATCTTGAATGAAATAGTTCTGCTTTCTCATTAGTAAGATGATACTTTTAGGCTATCCTCTTACCAGTGCTTCTTAGTCTTCATTTATCCTCTTTCTGAACATCTAATCCTACGTTTAAAATAACAACAAACCATGAAATTAATGGACATCATAGGAAACCTGTGCTTTTACAAAATCCATCTATTTTGCACGATGGAGTGTGTCATAGGTCCTATGATTTGAAGCAGGCGGATTCAAATTGTTATGGCTCTGGCTTCAATTTCTTTTTTTTTTTTCAGTTCCATTCCATTCCATGCCACAAATCTTCTACTGGTTTAATTATTGCTTTTTTTCTAATTTCCTTCTGTTTTGTCCATTATCCTTTTTTTCTTTTTTCTTTTTTTTTTTTTTTTTTCCTCTTAGGAAGGAAAAGATAAAGTATAGAGGCAAGAGGATGCAGGATGCACTGTGAAGATTCCTCTTCAGTACAATTTAGACCTTTAGACAGCTCCTAGTTACCAGCAAGAGTAAAATGTGTTAATGAGCATTCTGTGTGTAGACTTAGAAGTTTAAACTGATTAAAAAATAGCTAATAGAGCCTGGACATAAACAGAGTGTTTGGATTTGATTCACTGGAATGGGCAGGAAGAATTCATTAACATATATGCATATATGCCAAAAGCAGAATTGGGCAGGTTGTTTTGTGGAGAATTTCTCTATGGAAGGTGGCTGCCTGCTTTTCTCATGAAATAGGAAGATTTTTTTTGCTTTTTGGTCTGTGCTGTTGTAATCTCACCATTCACCCAAGATCAGTGGTGGAATTTGAAATCCATTTTTTTCCTGAAAATTATTTAGAAAAAGGAACAATTTCAGCCTTGAGGTTTGAAGATCTCTCCACATCTTCTAAACAAGACACTTCCAGGCTGTGACTGAAAACAATTAGCTGTACAATATCAGTCTGTGAGTTGTGGTTAATCGGCTTTATTAATTCCACTATGTGTTCACTGATGTAAAAAACCCCAGCTGACCAAACTTTCATGATTGCTTTGTGTTGTGGATGTGTGTGGCACAGAGAGAACTGCAAAGTAAGAACTGCCTAAGAGAGGAATGAGCAATCAAGGTGTGATCCTTATGTAAAGAATCCTGGAGTATATTTTTTGGCCCTCAGGCTGTGGCACCAGAAGGGTATAGCCTTCCTTGAGCCTTTCCCAATGTCCTGCATGTTAGATACTCCAGCTGTCCTTAGTTTAGTCTAGTGGATTGATCTTAGTAGTGTCCATGGCCTACTTTGAAACTGAAGCTTAAGATGGAAGTCAAGCCACTAAATCTCACCCTGAGTTCTACACCATGCTCACATTCAGATACAGTGAAGGCTAAAATCATAGCATGGCCAATACATATTTATTCCTTTTACTTCAGAAGGTGACTTTGAACTGTGTATTGCAAAACACAACAGAGCAGAATGTCTAAATGCCCTGGGGTCCCCAGCACAGGGAGGACATGGACCTGTTGGAGCGAGTCCAGAGGAGGTCCATGATTAGGGGGATGGAGCAACTCTTCTATGAGGAAAGGCTGAGAGAATTGGGATTGTTCAGCTGGAAAAGAGAAAGCTTTGGGGTAAAATAACTGTGGCTTTCCAGTAACTAAAGGAGCTTACACAAACGATGGGGAAAGACTATTTACAAGAATATGTAGTGACAGGACGAAAGGGAATGGCTTCAGACTCAAAGAGGGAAGGTTTAGATTAGACATTAGGACAAAATTCTTTACTGTGAGGAAAGTAAGGCACTGGAATATGTTTCCCAGAGAAGTTGTGGATCCAATCCCTGGATTCTGAGCAACTTGGTTTAGTGGAAGGCGTCCCTGTACATAGCAGGGGAGTTTAAATTAGATGATGTTTAAGGTCCCTTCCAGTCCAAGGAAACCATTGCCTAGTTCTATGATTCTGATTCTGTATGGGAATAGGAGCTATTACAGCCAAGAAATACTTTCATGAGAAATACTTCTCAGCTTTCAGGAAAAGTTCTCAGGATCTTCATTTATATTTTTCAATTCTTTAACAAAAAGACAAAATAAAACCAAATTATCCAAATTATAATAAATACCCACACGTTACTTGAAGACAAAAGGGAAAAGAGATTAAGAGGAAGTGAAAATTACTGTTTTGTTTTTACCTACAAACAAACAAACAATAAATAGTACGCCTTAATCAACATTTCTATTGGTAGTTCTTCTTGAAAACCAAAAAATTCAAATTTAAGGATAACATACAGATTTGTAACCAGAAATTCACAGCAAGCATATGACCTTTATGTATCTACTTTGTTTGATCCTTTTATTATCTTTAAACATAGTTCATAGAAGCAGTTTAACCAGAAATTTCTGTGAAAACTCCAAGAGGTTTTGTCAAGGAACTTAAATAATATCTGCCATCATTTGAATTTTAGCTCACGAATTTCAAACTTAAATAACCTTATTCTAGGGAGTATTTTGTTTGCTTATTTTAGCCATAAAAATAAGCCTTGGAAGGATCTCAACACTTTGTCAAGTTCCTGCTTGTTCCCTAGGGCAGGATGAACAGTACGAGTGCTATTCCTGACAGATGTTGTCTAACTTGTTCTTTGAGATGTGTAAGGAGAACTCCACGATAACCTCAGGGAGTTTGTTTCAGCATTTTATACTTCCTCTTAAAAGCTTTCTCCATGTATATTCCTGAATCACTCCTTCTTCAGTTTAACCTCAGGTTTTTTTATTCGCCATAGGCACATAAACGCGGATTTTTCTTCCTTCTGTAGCAGCAGACATTTTGAGAGTATTTACATAGCCTCTATCCAGCCTTCTTTCCCTTAAGTTAAACAGCTCCATCTATTTCAGTCTTTCCTGGTTGGGAATGATTAATAGTCCTCTGCTCCCCCAAACTAATTCACACCTAACTTGAACAGTGAGGTTCAAAGTGGAAAATCTAGCTCACCTGAGAGCTAATAACAGACTATTAGTGGGAGATGTGACTTTCTTGCTGACCACATGCTCCTTTGTGTCATCCAGTATTCCCTTCATGGACTGCTCACAGGTTATAACCAGATTTACGGGTGTTTATCAGTTTATAGGATAATCTGTGTTTTCTATTTTTATTTATATAATAGTTATTAGGAAAGAGATCTGTTTTTATTTTACAACATGAGAGATTTTTTGAAGAACTTTAAAGTCCAAATTATTGAGAGATCCTTTTTTTTCCCCAAGGTTTCTGAATACACGAATCTGAAATATAAGGGGTCATAACATTTTTGTTTAACAGTCTCCACCCTTTCAAAGGTTACAGATTTTCATTCATTACATCACTCATGATGACACCGTTGGAATGTTTGGCTTGCTAAAGTTTTGCATTCACTTTGGGAAGTTCTAACTATAAACTCAGGCTCCTAGGAACCTTGCCTTGCCTTGCCTTGCAATGACCTGTAATAAAGATGAGGGAGTTACATGCATTTCAACTTTATATTCTTATTATTTGGATCACACGCACTCACATAATTCTGAGGAAATCCTTGATAAAATACTAAAATCTCCCCCTCTCCAATGGTGGTGAAACAGAGCTCTAAAGATAATCCTGTCATATTCACAACTGTGGAAAATTTTCCATTCTTCCTTTGCTATCCTACATGTGCAGAAAAAGTTGTACAGCATCCATCTTATCTTTTCAATAATTGTATTTTAAATTATGGTTATTTGTCAAATAGTCTTAAACCTGTAGCTGCAGATCTATAAGTACCATGACCTGTCTCCACTGGAAAGGGCTGATGTAATTAGAAAAAGGCCTATATCAATCACTGAGATAATGGGTGTTCTTTTTCTGTCCCTCTCTCCTTCCCTCTCTCTCATCATCAATTACCCTGACTATTTTAGACAAAATATCAGACAAACCTACTTTCTTTTAGCTACAGTGCTGTCGTTGCTATTAATGGAATTTAAATTCTTCTGTTAGGCAAAAAGTTCCTATGCAGACTATTCTGTAACTGCCAGTTAAGGAAAGTCTAATCTGTGTAATCTCACAGCATTAGCAATGGATTTAATAAGTGTGGTAAAAGTTGACATGTCTGGTATGGAGTGATTCTCCTGGAAATAGCTATCTGAATAAAGAGTGTTTCCCTTTCAGTCTTGTTGTGGCTGATATTAAACATCATGAGTCAAAATGCTGATGTAAGGTTAAAATAGCCTTTAATATTACTATTTCTAAAAATGCTTCCAAAGATGTTGAAAACACCAGTTCTAGGAAGGTATTGAAAATCTCCCACTATCAACAGGAGACATCCTACTATCAGTAGTTACCAGAAATGACTCTTCAACAAATATCTTTCAAAAATTGGTCCTTAGAAGATGATTCAAAAAAAAAAAAACCAAAAAACAAACAAACAAACAAAAAAATCTGGAAGCAAAATAAAAGCATGTAGAACTAAACCTTTTGTAGAATAATTAAAAATTTAAATATAAATCAAAACAGGGTCTTAAGCATGCTTAAATTTAAGTATGTTTGTCCACAGTTGAGGAGAAAATTGTCTGACTTTTCAAATTTTAGCTTTCAAATTGTATCCCTGACAACATGAGTGAGGGTTAACAGGACTGTGCTGAGCAATTTTGATTATGCACGTCTTTGACTTCTTTGAGAACTGGGCCTTGCTGCAAGATAAAAAAGGAAAACCAACTGCAGGAAATTATCAGCTCTCCTGACTATCAAAGGCCAAATAATTTCACTATGGATTTCCCCAGTCAAGCCAAACCACTTACAGATAGATGTTTTACCATTTTTAAAAGAACATAAAACAAATGCCACATGGTTTCTGTAATGATTGTTGCACAGTGAAAAACGCTTTGCCTAAAAGTTAACATGACTACAGCCTAGTGAAATAAAAATCCTTGTCAAGTCTTCCTTTAAAATGTGAGAATATTTTAATATATGGCTACTAGAGTAGATTTAAGCTCTAGTATATTTTGTGGGTTAAGCCCCTGCAGACTGGTCATGGCAGGAGAGACATCTTGCATAGAGGTAGCCCAGAAAATGAAGAAGGAATTGAACCCAAGCTTTCTTCAGACAGAAATGGTGTCTCCCAGATGGATGAGAAGAGGCTTAGAGGCTTCAACTTACCAACTTCTCTCTAAATTCAAAGTACTGCCAGCAGTCAGACATTTGCAGGTCAAGAAATCAAATCAGTTGATGATTTCTCACTCTCCTTACCCAAATTTATTTATTTCACACAAATGCTTTTAGGATTTGTATTGATTCTGGGATTATGTTCATACAATGATATTACTTAAACAAAGGCACAAGGAAACATTTTCTTCAGGTAGATTTTCTTTTTGCACACATCAGGCAAATAAATAAAAGTTTCCCCACATTTCTCTGGCTTCAGTTGTCAGCTCTTCAACAACAGGGGTGATAGATACCTTTAGCCCATTGGCCTGTGTTGATTCCAATGGGGAGCCAAAACAATCTTTGACAATGATATAGGTTTATTCTTCACTCTCTTAGAGCAAGTGTCCTACAGCTGCATCATTTTTCAAGAGTGATTTACTCATTGGTGAAGCAGTGCTTGACTTTGCTACAGTTCTTATCTTTTGAAAATGTTCTGCATTGGTAGGAACCTTTCCAGGTATGCAGAGAAATGCAAAAGGTTAAAAAAGGCTTGCAACAGAAGGCTTCTGAACCTCAACATTTCAACCTTTACCAGGCAACTGCTGCTTATCTCTTCCTGATAATGAGCACATTTGTTATCAAACTGCACAAAGGCCACCTTATAAAACACGCTGAAGATGTGTCAGAAATTTGCAATTTGTGACTTGGCCTATTGACCTTATGTCACTTGGATGTTCTAAACATTTTAGCTGAGACCGGTGCTATTGCTGGCAAAGGGACTAATACAACACTATTTCTCATTTTGTTTCTGCTAAATGTTAACTTTATTCATATAACATATAGTTGCCTTCAAAAAGAATTCAAAATTGATATGGATTTGGAAGTTCTGTGTCTCTCTCTTAAAATCTGTGCATATATGTGTCTGTATATGTCTGCGTTTCTACAGCATCTGCTACCGTTTAATGGGCTATAAAATCTCCAGCTTTCTTCAATGAAAATAAATAAGCCAAAGGGAAGCATTCAGTGATATCAACCTAGCTCATACTGATATTTTTCACTGAAAAAGATATTAATAGCAGTTTCTCAGGACCACAGCACAACTGGAGTTTGGATTCATTTAGCAATGAATCTGAATTTCCCAGCTTGTCTTCATTTTACAAACAAGGGCAGTGGAAGACTTTGATTTGAACATCCCCTGGAAGAATTCAGTGATTTTGTGGCTATTGAGAACAGTATTGGCTGTAACCCTAAGTCTTGGAAGTTAGAAGACATCTGCCTGGTGAAGTCATTCACTGCTTACTGGAAAAGGACATTTCTGATAAATTCCACTCCTGCTCTTTGCTCAGTCTCAGCACAGAAAATGTACTTGCCTACATTTTTGTAATGGTTTATTAATGCACTTTGACTCTGGATATTGGAGTGTTTTAATATTGCTTGATTTGAGTGCTGCTCTTTACACTTTTGATTATAATAGCATCCTACTTGATCGTGTCTAATGTTCTCTGGGATTAACGAGATCTACATTTTGAGTTCATTTCCATCTTACTTGTTCAATACATCAGGTTTGGGGGTTTTTGTTTGGTTTTTTGGGGTTTTTTTGTTGGTTGGGGTTTTTTTTTGGAGTGGGGGTTGTGCTGTTTTGATGGTTTTTGTTTTTCTTTTCCATTAGGAGAGCATTTTTGGTCTCTCTACTCAGCAGATATTTATGGGAAGGTTCTTTCACCAATTCAGTTCTGATAACTTTGTTTCTGCACAACCGTGGCTGAAAGAAGAGGCATTTATGTCTCTTTTTACATGATTCCCTCTTGATATCTCACTTTGAGTACACTCACTTGAGTACACTAATCATGTGGCTTTATTTTGCATAATTATATGATACATCATCATAACTGATATTCTACTTTGTGTGTCATGACTACTTTACTATATTTTAGTGAAATGCAAGTGTCAAGAACCACAGCACTCCAAGGGTATACAAAGTTACCCAGTAATTTCTAAGAAAAAAATCTAGCTTCACAAAAAAATCATAAGAACCAGGAAATAAAAGACAGCTGAAAAAAAAAGGGAATCTTTCCAAGACTGAGGATTATTATGAGTTAGACAGCAGGAAACAAAGGTTTCATGAAGAAAGAAGGGCAGTAGACATACCTGATACACAGGTGACAAGAATATAGAGGCAGAGACTTTCCTAACAGATGGATCATAGCCATGTCTTCGTCAGGAACAAGAGATAGTCTTTTGCCCTGAGTTGAAGCATGAGCACTAAGGGAGAAAAAGCTGGGCACTCCTACTGTCCAGGTAAGTAGATGGCTTATTGCAGTCCAGAACCCTGTAGGATGAGTCCAAGCCCTCTACCCATGTCATCTATATCACAGAATCATAGAATGGTTTGAGTTGGAAAAGACCTTAAAGGTCGCTTAGTTCCAACCCCCCTGCCATAGACAGGGACCCATTCCACTAGACCAGGTTGCTCGAAGTCACATCCAGCCTTGAACACTCCAGGGATGAGACAAGACCCTGTTCCAGTGCCTCATCACCCTCATAGTAATGAATTTCTGTCTAATATCTAATCTAAACCTGTCCTTCAGCTTAAGGCCATTTCCCCTTGTCCCACCAGTACATATATTTGTCAAAAGTCCCTCTCCAGCTCTCTTGTAGCCCCTTCAGGTACTAGAAAGTGCTGTCAGTTGTCCCCAGAGCCATGTCTTTTCCAGGCTGAACAAACCCAGGTCTTTCAGCCTAGTGCCATGGGGGAAATGTTCCAGTCCTCTGATCATCTTCATGACCCCCCTCTGGACTCTCTCCAACCCTTCCATGTCCTTCTTGTGTTGGGGGCCTCAGGGTGGGATGCAGTACTCGGTTTCATTGAACTCCATGATGTTCACAAAGCCCCACTTCTCACGCCTGTCAAGGTCCCTTTGAATAGCATCCTTTCCCTCCAGAGTGTTGGCTGCACCACACAGTTTGGTGTTACCAGCAAACTTGCTGAGGGTACACTCAATCTCACTGTCCATGTCACCAGTAAAGATATCAAACTGCACCAGTCCCAACACCAATACCCAAGGAACGCCACTTGTCACCTGTCTCCATCTGGCAAAACACACCCACAACCACCACCAACCAACCACACCACCCCCACCAAACAAAACAAAAACAAACAACAAACCACAAACACCCACCAAAACCCACAAACCAAAAAAACAAAAAAAAAAAAAACCAAAAAAAACATTGATATGTTGACAGCACCTCTTTGAGTGCAACCATCCACCAATTCCTAATCCACTGAGTGGTCCATCTGTCTCTCCACCTTAGAGACAAGAATGTCATGTGGGAAAATGTCAAATGCTTTGAACAAATCCAGGCAGATTATGTCAGTTTTCCTTGTCTACCTATGATGCAACCCTATCAGATGATTTTTCCAGAAGTAATATGAGCAGGATAAGGAGAAAGAAATTAATGATTTCCAAAGGGGTGTAAAAGTAGAGTATACTTTGGTTTGGGTTTTAAATAAAGAAGGAGGTAAAGGATTTTAAAAAAAAGGAGTATGAAATTAATCCAATACCATAGAGTAGAAAATTGAAATTATGTCCTTTAAGCATGTGAAAATAATATAAAAGTGTCAAGTCCCTTTAAAAGTTATCCCATGAAACAACTTTTAGTTCAAAGAAATGAATCAATAGACAAAAGGCAAACAAGTGTTATGGTCTGATTATAAGGGATGCCTGTGCCTGAATTAAGGTGCAAATGAGACAATATGCCAAAGTCAATAGTACACATTTTATTTAACAATAAATGTGAGATAGAGAGATAGAAAGAAATGGGGGGAAGAGGGAGGAAGAGAGAGAGAGTGAGAGCAAGAGAGAGAGATGAAGTAGAAAAATATCACCACCATGAGGATTCCTGTGATGTCCTGCTGGCCCTTCTTCACCCTGATTTTCTTGGTGATGGGATTCCCTGAGTTATTCTTCTGGAGGTACCACTTTTTTACAGTCCATGTCCTGGATATCCACAGGACATAGATGCCGTTCACATAACTCGGGGTAGAATGTGTGTAAATCTATGTAAATATGTGAGGAGAGGTGACTATGGAAAGTAGGAGGGGATAAAAAACAGTCACAACATGGGACAGAGAGTTGATTGCACTTGGCCACCCATATGGGTTCACACACAAGCAGGGTTTAACACTAGAATTGTGGAGCTAAGGGTCTGAGGGGCTTTGGTGCATCTGTGTGGAACAACACAATCTTCCCCATGGCAAAAGAGTGAAGAGGTGAAAGGATGTATCTAAATGTCTCCTGTGTTTTTGAGAACTATTCTGTTTTTGTTTCCTCAGGCTGCCCAGTGAAACCTGCTTGATCCAAGCATTCATGCATGAGGTTTTCCACAGATTACTCTTGTGACTGTTTCTCCCTCAGGATTTCTAATCAAAGATGAACCAAAATTAGGAGATTAAATAAGAGTAAATTTTCCTTTGAGTTTGAAGTCTTGATTAATAGTCCACTAATTAATTAGATTTCTTCTTAAGCACCTCTGATCTCCACTGTCCTCTTCAGTTTCAAGGTGTCCCAGAAAACAATGTTTATATCTTAAGCTGCCACTTGCTGAGTGAGAAAGGCTTTTGGCACCACAATAGCCGATTAACTTACTGCAGTATTTTCTAGCTTTGCTATTTGCAAGGATAATGTGCAAGGAAATTGTGCAATATGCAGTAGCCTGTGTCCTTTGGAGACATTACTTAGTTCCACTAATGGTTTATGCTACTTCCTAATGAATGCTGAATCTTCTGGATGCATTCACTGGATAAAACACGTCACCCTGGCTTTTTTAGCAAAGTTGACTCTGAAAGACAGACATTGTTTTAACAATTAGGGCTGAAGTTTTGCAAGACCTGGTTTCCTTCCATTTTGGGCTTACCCTGTGTCTGATAAGCATTTTCTCAAAATGGGAATTCTTATTTTCTTCCTTTCAGATGGGTTCTGTACAGAGTGGAACAAAGCAGAGGTACATCTAAGGCTTTCCTCAGGAAAAGTATTAATTTGAGTATCTTCTCCACAACCGTTTATTTTCACAAGATATGTAGGAGTACAGCATATTAGAGGACATTTTCTCTGGTTGCGTTTGGCAGAATTTGGACAAGGAGATCAGAAGCCAACGGGAACTGATGGAAAAAGAGAATAGGTCTGGTTTCCTTAGGAAATCAGTCTAAAAATTTCTCTGAATTGCCTTTTAATTAAAGCTCTATGTTAGACTACCCCCTCAAGGGAATGAACTTGTTTATTTTCAGAACCTGTAGAACAATGTTTTCAAACAGAATTATGATCTGCCTCATAGCCCCTTTTGCCTTCTGGTTTAGGATAACTACAACTAAATATCTTGGGCCTGGTTGAGATGGAGTAAACCTTCCCCATGGGTGCACTCACAGTGCTGTGCTGTGCATTGGTGGCTACAAAGGTGTTGATGTCACACTGGTGTTTTGGCTCCTGCTCAGCAGAGCTGGCAGAAATGTCTCTCCAACATTTCTCTCTTCATCCATTTGGCTGGGGGTGGGAAAGACCTTGGGAAGGGACACAGCCAAGTCTTCTGACCCAAAGGATGTCCCATATCATATGTCATATGTCTGCTGAGAAATAAAACCTAAGAGAAAGGAGGTGGACAGTGGAATTTATTACTGTGTTTGTCTTCCAAAGAAATCACAATGAGTTCTTGAGCCCTACTTCCCTGGAAGTGGCTGGACTTTACTTGCTGATGGGAAGCAGAGAACAAGTCTTTTGTTTTCCTTTGCTTCCATGCATGGCCCTTGCTTTTGCTTCATTAAACTGCCTTATCTTGACCAATGAGCTTGTTTTCAACTTATTCCCTCCCTCCCTCCCATCCTGTTGAGGAGGGGGGTGATAAAGTGGCTTGGTAGATACACAGTGTCCATCCAAGGTCAACTAACCACAATAATTGAAAGTTAAGGTAGATATAAAGCAGCCTTTACAGAGCTCAGTAAGAACTGGCCTTCCCCCTATTCCCATTTCATTTTGGAGGAAGGTCAAGCTATGTGTTAAATCAGGATATAACTGTGGATTTGTCATATATCAGAAGAAAAACTGCAAGAAAAATGATAGGAAGGAAAAGCCTCAGAATATCATGCCTGTTATATGTGTAGTTAGATAAGTATGATATACAGAAACACAATGCAAAGGCACACAAGGTGCATGTTAACTTATGGGGTTCAAGTTTTGACCAAACAAATAAACTTGCTAGAAATTGCAGTTTCATGGAGGTCTTGACTTTAAAATTTAACAGCTTCTGACATATAAAACCATTTGGAGTGGTTTTCTTACTTGAACCAGACATTTTTAATGTAGAAACACTAAGTGCCTTTTTCAGATCAAGTCAAGTACCTGAATTACTGCTAGCCTGTAGGAATTTCCCTTCCCTTCCCTTCCCTTCCCTTCCCTTCCCTTCCCTTCCCTTCCCTTCCCTTCCCTTCCCTTCCCTTCCCTTCCCTTCCCTTCCCTTCCCTTCCCTTCCCTTCCCTGCCCTGCCCTGCCCTGCCCTGCCCTGCCCCAAAAATAAGAACAGCTTGGAATATCTTTTAAGTATCTTGGAAAGAAATAAATATGAAGAACACAAATTACTTAATATAATTCAATGAGTAAAAACAACAGAGAAAAGAGTTCAGCAGATGAACATTCTTCTTGACCATATTATTACAGAATTTGCAAATGAACTTAAGTGACCTCTGTTTAAAATACATAGCAAAGAATTTTCCTATTAGATATATAGATTAAAAAATCCCAATGAAACAAACAAAAAAGGACATTTTTATTAATATTTAAATATTACAGGGAAAATAATGTAATTCGGAAGTTACACAGTTAAAAGACCTTGAAAACCTTGTGTTGAAATAATACTTTCCTTCTTATACAAATTTCTCAGCGATGCAGCATCAGGTGCCAGAAAGGGATCCTTTCTCTCCTCCTTGTGTAATGTCTATGAAACTTGGACATTGTTTCCAGTACTTCTCTGTGAGTCCATGTCCGATGTGGGCAAGGCAGAGAGCACATCCAAACTCCAAACAAACCAAACACAACTCCAAACACAGCAGACCTGTCTCACAAATACAGATCACATGAGAAGATTCGCTTGCTTACATTACACCTAAAAGCCTCGAGCAAAAACAGGTTAAAGCAAGATATAAAATCAAGAAAACTGAAAAGCAGAAAAGACAGAACATCATCCCCATTTTGCAGTCTGAAGACAGAGAAATTAAATTGTTTGTGGTCAAATGAGGGCAGAGAGGACACCTTTGGCAGAGGTAGAAATAAAATCACAAATCACTCTCTTAAGCATTAGATTAGCCTTTCCTCCTGGCTTTTACTTAAATCCATTTGACAGCAACTGACTCAATTATTCTTTGTGATTAATTTCCTGAATTTGTCGGCTTTTGTTCATTTATTTTGCTGTTTGTGTACTGTTTTCAGACCAATTCCAGTGCCTATAAATGCATTTTTATTAGCTTTACATGAACACCTCCATTCAATAATGCTGAGGGAGTAGATGGCAATTTAGTATGAGACAATTAACAAAATGCAGGAGCTATCGACCTAGCACGTGATACAGTGATGTCTTCTCTACTGTGCAGGTTTGTTGTGCAATGATAAAACTAAATCAAAGGCAAAGAACAAATACTTATACATAAATATTTATGTTCTTTACATATGTCTTTAGCTTACATATGCATACATAATCCCTGTCTATTAATCAGAAATAGGAGAATCCATCTCTTTATTGTGCCAGCAGCTCAAAGCCTGTGGCTAACAGCTTCTTGTTTAAACAAGGTCATATTGCAGAGTTGTACAACACACCAGCCGATGGTGGTAGAACAAACAGTTTGCACTAGCACATGTATTAACTTCCACTTGATAGGTTCAAGTTTCCCATGATGACCTGCAGTAATATTTTGTTCTCTTTGAGAATCTTTGAAAAAGACAAAAGGGCACCTAACTTGGATCGAGTCTCTTGCACATTTCTTAAGGTTCCTGCCAACTGAGGATGTATGCATGGAATATTTGTTCATCAAACATGAAACTGAATTGACAAAATTATTCAAATTCTTCATTCTCCAAATAAGAAAAAAAAAAAAAAGTATTACAGGGCAAGAAGTACTCTTGTACATTGTGACTGTACTAACTTAGACTTCTAATTTTTTTTTTTTTTTTGCTTGGGAGACTGATAGCACTGATTTGTTTAAGTTGACTGTGAGGTTGTAAGGTTTGTGTACACACCTTTGCAAGGAGTCACCCTGCTCTTGTAATGTCCTTTTCATCATTGCCAGTGCAAAACTTTCCTTCCTGTCTTCTTCTCTTCCTGCATGATATTCAGCTTTTCTTTTCTTTTCTTTTCTTTTCTTTTCTTTCTTTTCTTTTCTTTTCTTTTCTTTTCTTTTCTTTTCTTTTCTTTTCTTTTCTTTTCTTTTCTTTTCTTTTCTTTTCTTTTCTTTTCTTTTCTTTTCTTTTCTTTTCTTTTCTTTTCTTTTCTTTTCTTTTCTTTTCTTTTCTTCTTTTCTTTTCTTCTCTTCTCTTCTCTTCTCTTCTCTTCTCTTCTCTTCTCTTCTCTTCTCTTCTCTTCTCTTCTCCTCTCCTCTCCTCTCCTCTCCTCTCTTTTCTTCTTTCTCTCTTCCTTCCTTCCTTCCTTCCTTCCTTCCTTCCTTCCTTCCTTCCTTCCTTCCTTCCTTCCTTCCTTCCTTCCTTCCTTCCTTCCTTCCTTCCTTCCTTCCTTCCTTCCCCATCTTTTCTCTCTTTCTCTCTCTCTCTCTCTTTCTTTCTCCCAGCAGGGAATTTCATCATCTGCAGGAGTTCCTGGTGCCAGAACTATCTAAATATGGACACTTCCCCCATGGAACGTGCCTGTCATGCCTGTTAGCAGAGGAGTGCATCCAACCCACTCAGCTCAGCTCCAAAGGGAAGGGAGATCTCCAGAGTGTGGGAAGGTGGTTACTCTTGCTGACTCCCACACAGAGCCTCAATTAACTACCAGCAGCTTCGGGGCATTAAATTTACTCCCCACCTACAACAAAAAACCCACAAAGCTGCAGTGGGAAAGACTGAACTGTTCTTGCTTGTCACAGTCAAGGAGTTTGGATGCTGGTGCTGTTTACTGGGTAGGTGGGTACAGATCCCAGTGTTGTGCTATTCCCTGACATTTTTAGAACAAGACCTTCCCCTCTCTTCATAAGTTCCTGGGTTTTGTGCAGAACCAATCTCTGCCATGTTCTGTAGGTTGGTGAGGACAATAGATCCTGCTCCAGCTTTCCTCCTACTGCATTTTCACCTGCCCCAGTCTAGGTAGTGATAATTTAAAAACAAGTGATGCATCACTTGTTACAAGGACTTTCTTTTTCCTCAGTTTCCTGCCTTGCATCTCTCTGGGAAGGTTTTTGAGGATCAGCTGCATTAACTGTGCAGAAGCTGTGCCTCTCATCAGTTCTCCAAAGCACTGTACTGCCATATAAAACAATTTACTTCACACTCACACTCTTCTGGGAAGGGTGTGGGGTAATTTCCATCAATGATGGGGGGAAAAAAAAGATTCTGGGAAGGAAAAAGAAGCCACCATAGACTTTGTTCATCAACAGGTCTATATAAAATACCTAATCCCCAAAACTCCCCATTCAAGCTCGCAGAGAACAGATGCCTTCTACACTTGCCAGGAAGACATAATGAAGCACAGAATAAAACATGTCCATAAACAGATGAGGTTTTTTTACATGTGGGGATAGCCCTAAGGTTCAGCCACTGAATCCACTGTAATCCAAAAAGTAATATCTGAAATAATACAATAGGTGCTGTGAAAAACCTTTGTAAAATCAGTAAGTTTCAAAAAAAGTTACAGGCATGTAGTTTTAAGAAATAGCAAAGTTTATTCTTGGGTTTGTTTCCTTTGTTGTTGTTTTGGGGTTTTTGGTTGGTTGGTTGGTTTGGTTTGGTTTGATTTGGTTTGGTTTGGTTTTTTGTTGTTTGGTTGGTTTTTTTTTTTTGATAGTCAGAATTTTTACTTGGGTAATTATGAGAATAAAATAGATGACCCCACTAAAAAACTGGTCTTTGTATGGCTACTGCCAAGTATCTTGGTGTTTGTACTATTTTTGGCTGTGTAATGGAAAATTAATTCCAGTTATATATAGCATTGTCAACCAGATTTATTTTAACCTCCCAAAATATGAAGTGGGTTTCAGAACCAACAGCTGATATAAAACTACTTCACAATAGAAGGGAATAGAAAAAAATTTTTAGGCATTTTTGTTTTGTTTTATTAAATTTCTTTTGTATCACTTCAGGGGGGAAAAATAATCTTCCTTATATATCATAAACTACTGATAAATCTACTAAGGACAAAAATAGCCACTTCGTTGCTGAGAGGAACCAGAATACATAAATGATGCTATATTTATTTTAAAAGCGATTATATGACCTGGATCTACTTATGTGGAGGAAAATATTTAAGGGGGAAGCTAATGCTGTGTCCCCATTTGATGTCTTTCCCAGAACAGCTAACAGCTTCAGAAACAAAATTCCATTTGCCAAATAATTGCAAACTTTAGGGATGGTCACATTAAATAACCAAAGAGCAATACAGGCCTTTCTAATTCAGGAAACTGAAGCTGCCTTTAAAGAATTGCTGTCTCCTATGGGGAAAAGGTAGTAATGAAATTATTTCATTAGTACAGAGATTAATACAATTTCAAGAAGATATTCTTGGTCATCAGCTTAATATAAAGACATAGAACTGGAATGTAATCATCTGACTCCAGAAATAACTACTGGGCCTGTCAGGAGCTATAACATGTCAGACATGAAACTGAATGACAAAGTCTTGGAGAAAGCTTAATGCAGAAACAAAAAAACCCTGTTTATTTTGTAGTGGGTGATGGTTGCTCTTCATGGTCAGAAGAGATAGACACGACAAAAATCTGATGTAGAAAAAGCATTTTGAAGGGATTTGTAAAGCGCATTTCTCTCAGGTGAATTTGTTTCAGTTAAATGCTTGCAGTTTATTTCGGAGGAGTTGTCAAAATTACTACAGTAATTCAGTCAAACATTGGGGCAGTTACCTCCCACGCACCAGCAAATGCATGGGCACAAGTCTTGTACATAAGCCAGCTCATCACATAATTATTGCAAAGCCTGGAAAATGTGAATTCCTAAACTTTATTCTACTGTACAGGTTAAACACTGCTGGTTCATAATTATAAGGACGGAAAATAGGGAGAGGATAGGGGAAAGCAGGAATTTAAATCATTAACACATTTCGGAGAAGTCAAACAGGAAGCGATTAAGACACAAATAATCACTTGATTTTGAGTAAAACTCAATATGGGTGCTGCTCCCACCTATGAAGTTAAAATAAATGGCTACATTTTTCAATGACAAAAGTTCTTTCCTAGGGAAAGGTTGTCCAACAGGTGTAGTGAGGGCTGAAAGAAAAATTGTCAGTTCTTCCTGAAAGATCAGCGCTAATGAAAGCAGGTTCATGGAACATGTGAAATACTGACCATGTAATTACTGGGGTTTTGGTGGTTATGTCTGAGGAAATTTTTAATGGTTATATTTAAGGAACATTTGGAATATGCTACATCAGAAAGTTTAATTATTGCTTTACATCTTACATATGTTGTACTTGTGGAGGATTGAGCTCTGTAAAACCAAATACTCAGAAGAATTTATTTACTTTCTGATATCTTTGAACATTCCTGAAATATTTTCAAGTCTGTTTCATTTTTTCCCCTAAATTTTGTTTCACATGAAGAGAAATATGGAAGTCACTGCTCTGCATTCTGAGCCAATCAAATGTTATTTTGCTATTTTCTTATGTCACTGCTCTGCATATTGCAAAACTGTAACACTATGTAGACTAATTTACTGTTATTGATGACATCTTGGGCTTGCTGTTAATTCAATCAGCAGAGAGGCTGGTAAATAAGTACTTAGCAGTCTGCCCTCCTTATGGATTTATCAGCTTTATTTAAGGCATTTGAGCTGCAAAGCTGGGGGTTGTTTCCACAGACACCTGCTCTGAACAAAAGGAGACATACAAGCTAAAATTCTCAACACAGCCGACTTGTAGGTTTGAAATGCATGGCACTCATGAACTTTATGGGAAGATGCACAGCCACAGTATAAATTTTTTTGAAAGGTGAAAACAGAAATTCGTGCATATGATAAGATAGTGTTAGAAAAGCCCTCATATTAGATTTTTGTCTGGGCCTTTGAAGGCAAATGCAGTCTGATCTTTACCTCTAAGATTTATATTTACCTCTTACATGCTCATTTTTCCCCTGCTGTTTTTGAAATATCATCACTTGCCTTTACCCTATGTGAGAGGGGTGTGTGTGTGAGACAGGCTATTAGTCTGAGCCACAAAGTCTGGTAACTCTGGAGTGCAGAAAAAAAAAAAACATACCCCAGTTTTATTTGTTCTGACTGATTTTCTCTTAGTTTCTTTGAACATGTTAACACTGATTCTCTTGGAGTAGGCTCAGGTCTTCCCTTTATTGTGTTTTTACCAAAGAAGTGGGTTTGAGAAGGTTAAAAGAGTCCTGCTGGGAAGAAGAGGAACACATAAAATTAAAACAAACAAACAAACAAAACCCAACCATAAACCAAAAAACTGTTCTTAATTTATAGTATTTTCATTTTGAGAAAGCTATCAGATATTCCACCTAATCATCTAACAAAGTGCCTTCAGAAATGGTCTGGGTAGCAGTTTTGAGCTAATGGTGCTGGGGAAGTCTTAAATCAGGTTTTCATTGCTTTATTCAGCCTGAATTGGTGTCTAGATGTTCAGAGAATCATAGAGTGGTTTGGGTTGGAAGGGACCATCCAGTTCCATTCCCCTGCCATGGACAGGGACCCCTGCCACTAGATCAGGTTGTATGTTGTTAGATTTAGTTCCTTGTGTGTTATAAACAAAGATAAGAGCTGTGCAAAACTCAGTCTTCACAGCATCTATACAAAGATTTTCTGTGCTTTCATAATTTGTGCATTCTCTACTTCCCCAGATTTGCTTTCTGTCTGACATTTCAATTAGGCTACAAGTGGTAGGGAAACCACTATAGTAGAGAAAAAGGACCCTTTCACACCCTTAGGGGTCAAAAGTGTATTCAGGGTTTTAAATATAGAAAACGCAGGCCTCAGAGAGGTCTGAACCAAGTCTCATGAATTTCAGGAAAGAAATGACATAGCCTCTGAGAACTTGGTATGGACATCCAAGAGATAGAGAGATGATCACATTCCCCAGACCTATTAGTACAATTTTGAATTTTTCAATAGAGACCAGGTTGGGCTTTTCTTTTTCAAAAAAACTTTGGTTTTTTTCAGGAATAGTATTTTTGTTGGTTGTGTGACTTTCCATCAAAAATTCCAACATTCCATCCAAGTACACCCAGATCATCTAACCTGAAAGAATTTTGGTGAAAGAAAAACTAGTCCTGGGAAAAAAAGCTAAAGCAAATTATAACAACAACAGCAACACACAAACAATTATAGGAGGAAAAATAGAGGGTCAGTTCATCAGAAACTGTTCCCTGAGTAGCATAATTGTTTTCATTTTTTTGGGGTGTTTTTTTAAATGAAAAAACAGATGCAAACTCATCTGTAATGGGCTTCGAATGTAAGTGATATCTGGATGAAAATATTTTTCAGTAACATTATGACTAAGATAATGAGCTAACCTTAACTGACAAGAATAACACTTCCTATCTCATTTTTGCAAATAACATATTTTACCAGGAAAAATTTCCAGAATTTTCCTACATGCATATGTTTGTACCATCTAAATAGATAGATAGGCAGATCGATAATTTACTAATTGATTAAGGAAATAAAATTAATTGTGTTGGGAAAAAAAGTTTTTCACCACTTAAATGCCATTGCCTTTACTGTGATCACATCCCCACAATATTCAATGTTTGAAACATAAAAAGTCATATGTACTGCTCCCTGAAATCAAAGAGTCATCTTCAATTACAGTAAAACTTATCTTTTCAGGCCACTTGCCATTGAAAACCTTTTTTATATAATAACAAAGCTGGAACAGAATCTTCATCTCACATAAAACAGTTTCAAAAAAAGAAGGGTGCAAGAAAATATATTTCTGGGTTGTATTTTAAATTTTCCTCCTAAACCCTAAGCCAACGTAATTAGCAAAAACAAAGCCACAAAATAGCTAAAATTTCCAGTGGAAAGACAAACCATGTTATTTTATCATGTCTAGTGCCATTTACTTAAATGTCTATCTGTATATCAATATTTTGAAGTAAATGGATGTAAAATGTCAGGCATCCAACTGAAACTACAAACGCTGGGCCAAATTCTGTAGTCACAACAACCAGTTTCAGATCTTTTTGGGAGAGAAAGAAATGGTAGTTTTATACGCATTCGCAGTTCATGAAAATTAAAACAAAACAAAACACCAGCTTTGCAGATTTTCTTTTATTTCCTTGAGTAGGTTCATTAATATTGCTGTCTTTTCTGATTAAAACAGCAATTCCAGCGTTTTCCAGTTCTGAAGCTACCAGTAGTTGAACTAGTAAGATTTCCAATTCAGTAGATGTTCTGCTTCTGATTCAACTGAAATTAGAATAATCCAAATTCCATTCCCATTTGAGTCCAACTAAATTAAACAATAGCAGTTCATGTTTCTTTCCACTGAAAAAAAAAAAGTAACTTGATCAGAACTCTTTTGGACTCACCGGGGCAAGAGTGAGAGACCTTATGAGTTCTGAGAAAAAAGTAAAGCTGAAATTGGAATTGGCCAACTCCTGATAAACAAAATGAGGAAAAGACATCAACAAAAACAAATATCATTCACTTTCTTGGCTGTGAGAAACACCTGAGAAACAAAAGAATAGTCATGATTCAGTCCAGCAAATATCTCCTTTTTTATATATATACACTGTACTCTATAATAGAATATAAAACACTCGTATGTACATTTAGGCATTCTGAGGAATACTGTTGAGTTTAAGCTGATTTGGGCTGATGGAATAAAAATGTTGCTAAAATGTTATAATTTATTTGGTGAATATATTCTTTAAAATGTTTCTGCCTGCCCAAAGAAAATAGGTCAATTTGGAAGTGGAAACAAATAAACAACAGAGTGAAATTGTAGTTGGCTTTATGAACATTTCAGGGATACTTTATTACAATTGATCTAGGTATCATGATTTTCTCTCTAGGTACTGTTATTCTTGAATAAGCAACCTTTAATTTCATTCTCAGGCTTCTTAGGAAGGATGCCCTCTCCCCCCACTTTGTGTAACAAATTGTAATTCCATTATATATTAATGCATTTTGTGATTACAGCCACTTAAAAAAGACTGCATAAAACACTCACTGTACACTTGGTGACTTAAATAATAATTGAAATCCAGAACATATCTTTTTTTAGTCCTTTGAATACCAGAGACACAGTCCAAGTGCAACAGACACAGAGAACCCAAATTAGTACCTCATATTGTCGTAAATTAAGACGTCTTATTTCAACAGATGATCCTTTTATTGTTTTTTTGCTGTGGTTCCCAGCCTTCCAGACAATTTGGAATTATATAAGAATCTCAGTCCTAGGCTGTGTAACTATGGTCACAGATTCTGATGGGAGTTTTGATCCTATCTTTCAAAAATGCTGCTCAATTTCTTTCCACACATCTGCCAAAGAGCTGGCTGAGGGTCTGACTCTGGGCTCTGCTCTTGTGCATACTTTGAATACAATGCTGAGACAAGCTGCTGTGCTCTGTTCCCCATCTCCAGTTAATGGCTCTGTTCTGTTTCATTCTTGTTTTGGAGACAGAAGCCTTTAGCTCTCTTAGGTGCTCAAACATTGTGCTAACAAGGACCAATAAACACTTCAGGTTTGGCACTGTGCAAGACCTAGCAGGTCAAATAATGACAGAGAAGGGTAGTAATGCTTTTTCATGCCTATACACAGCTGGAGTGAAAGAAATGCTTTGCAGAGACATCTCTCATGCTATTTAATCCTCATTAGTAGGTGAAGCTGTCCCTGAAGATGCTCTAACGAAGAACAAGCCAACATGACATCATGTAAAAGTGAATCCTCCTTTCTCTCTCTGTCCTATTTAAAAAAAGATGGGCACATGTATAAAGAACACATTTTCTGTGTGAAGCAAAGTAATTCTTTCTCTTGGCCTCTCATTTGTTTGTCTTAAAAGCTTTTTTTTCTTCTTAGAAAGGAAATTATTTTCTTGTAAAATTATCAAAATTAAGACCGTTCATACAGTTTGAAAAGCACAGGATGTAATCTTATCTTGTGAAATCACTTTCATTTTACAGGCTCTCCCTGAGATGTGAACAAGGAAGGCAATCACCCCAGTTCAGTTCTGAGACCATTTTGGAAAGCAGGGGAGATCAGACTCACAAAGGATGTGGTTGCTCTAGACCCTCAAGTGAAGTTTTTAAAAGCTGCAACTCTTTCTGTGCGGCATCAAAGTCTGCTGTTGCATAGTTTTTAAGCTGTACAATATCCCCTCTCTTATTCAAAATGTCATTTCTAGGGCTCAAGTTAAAGAACATCACAATGTCTAGACAGTGGGTATGTGTCCCAGAAAAATGCTTTTTGGCAGAGGAAAACTCATTGTTTTTACATGCTGATGAAAGGGCTGTTAAAAGTGATTGCAACCTCTTACAGTTTAGAAGGCTCTCAGGCAAGGAATCCCACAAATCGAATTTTGAAAACCACCGTGCTAGATCCAGAGAATAAAAAAGATTTAAAAAACCCAAAAAACCCTGTGTGCATGTGTTCAGAGCACAGTGACTGAACAACTTCTTTGGAAAGGAGGAGAATTATAAACAACTGATTGGGTCCAACTCTGACCAGCAGGGTAAGAAATGCCAGCCCTGAAATAACCTTCTTCCGGTGTAGGTAAAAGCATAAGATTTATAAAGTGAATAATGGAAAAAAAGAAGCATCAACCTGAAGGTCAAAACAGGAAGAATTTAATGGCTTGGAGTTTAGTAGGAGACTAGTCTGCTGTTTTGATGAATAACAAAACTGTTGTTCAGGAGAACCATACACAACTAAATGGGATCTTCCTGAAGCAGAGGAACAAGTCAGTTCAAAAACAAAAACTGCATAAAGAAATGTCCTTCAGTACCAAATGTCCAACAAGAAAGGAAAAAATGAATACAGGAGGAATGTGCAATTCTAAATCTGTGCTGTTCTCTTTGCACTGTAGGGACAGAAGCTGTTGCTGGCTGTTCTGTTCTACAAGCCTCAGAAACAGCAAGTGATCTTGAGTGGGGGAATATAACATATTTATGTGGCTTCCTCCTTAAAAAACATTAAAGATGAGGGTGGATAGTATGTGTACAGACTAGATGGCAAAATTATGCCTGTGTGGGTGATTGCAAACAGTCACTGAGGCAACAAGAACAGATCTCTTACCAAGAAATCCCACAAGAAGGGGTTGCAGCTTCTTTTACTGAACTGAGTCAGCCTAGAATCAATGTGATTGATAAGAGTTTTGGACAAAAAACACAGTTTCCATGTTGCAGAGGTAGTTTTAATATATCTTTGTAGCTCTGCACTGTGCTACATATGAGCTGATACCAACATAGATTAAAAGAAATTAGGTTGTGCTCTAGTGAGCACCCCCAAAATGGGTTAATTTGATGTTACATGTTCTTTACTTGCAAATATTTTGAAGAGCTCCAAAAAAAGACTTTGCTGCATTTTTTCAATAATCCTATCACTGTTGTGACTGCAGAGAACTCATATCATGACTTTTTAAAAGCCAGAGAGTAAGCTGTAGCTCAAACATGTACATAACAACCAGGGAACCAGTCAAACCAACATGTTCACGAAGCTATTCCAAATTTAGAGATTCATACCTATTGCTAAGGGAACACAAATCTGGTGGACATTAAGACCCATGGGGTTCTGGTTGAACCCTCTCATTTCTTGGGAGGCTCCCTAAATAATCCCTGTCATGAGGTTAACCTCGGCTGACTTCCAGGTGTCCACCAAATTGTTTCCTCATTCCCACTCATCAGCAGGACAGGGGAACAAAACAAGACCAAAAATCTTGGGAGTCAATACAAGGACAGGGAAATCACCCATCAAATACTGTCATGATCAAAATAGACTCACGAAAGTTACATTTAATTGATGATGGGTCTGCAGCAGGTCTGTCAGAGCTGACTGAAACTGACTCTGTCTGATATTGGGGACAGCTCCTGGTTTCTTCTCAAAAAAGCAACACATGTAGCTCTACGCTATCAAAACCATGTCACAAAATCTCAGTAAAATCATTCACCCTGTGATCTGAGACCATGAGACCCTTTTATCTCCTGACTGAGTCAGTTAGAGTGTCTAGGTGTGATTCATTGTTTTTCTCCATCTCCTTGCTTTTATGCTGAATAAACAATAATCAGATACATTTACAGATCATTACTTTCATTTAAAGAATCATAAAATTATTAAAATGAGAAGGGACTTCTGGATATTCTCCAGTCTAATCCCCTGTTCAAAGCAGTGACAATTAGAACAGGTTGTTTGTGACAATGTACAGTCTGGCTTTGAATATATGCAGGATGTAAGACTCCACAGCCTCTCTTGGCTGAACAGCTCTAGTGTTCAATCATCCTCACAGTAAAAATATGTTTTCTGATATAATTTACTGTATTTCAATTTTCCCATTGCCTGTTATCCTTTCACTGAGAGGAACTGGGTTTCAAAGCACTCTTTTTAGATCATACTAATCCAGTTCTGGTGGAGATTCCTCAATGTTCCTGCACTGCAGGGCTATTTCTCTTCCTTGTTCTGTTTTCTGCCTTCCCTTTCTTTAATTATGACGCTGTCACAGATGGTGTTACGCACTTCACTCACAAGAGAGAAGCAACAATACACTTTACTGATATAAACCAGTGAGTTAAATTCAATGGTAAATGCCACACTGGTTTAACAAGATTTGACACCAAGGTACGCTTGATTATTTACTGAATAGCGGATGGGGTCGGACAAGGTTGTTAGGGAGACCCTCCCACTGAGATTCCAAAAGGATCCCCTTGCTTTCTAAACTGCTTCCTTGAAAGGAATCCCGGTGCAACAAGGAATCTCTGAAACTTGAGGAGAAACCCAGAGAAGTGTCCCCACTCAAAGAGAGATCCTGTCATTCAGCCCTGCAGAGGAGCTCAGGGGGCCCTGGGCTCTCCACTGTTTGGAACATAAGGTGATTGTCCTAAAGTCATATTTGCACACCAGCAATTCACCCAGGTCACCATTCCAGACAGCCCTTGGCTATCATGTCACTCTCTGTCCCCCAAAACCCATAGCAAACTGGATGTAGCCCCCACAATCCCCACTGGTGGTTATGGATGAAGCTGTTGGGGGAGCACACACCACCACAGAGGTAAGAGAAGTTCTCCCTCCATCCAATCTTTTCAGGACAGATTATACCTCTAAAAGATCATCCAGCTATCTTTGGCAGGCCAAGTGCAAGATCTTGAGTCTGCTTTTGGAGTTAACTATTGGGTAAAATTTCATCAGCTATGGTATATGGGTCAGACTGGATGATTACCATGAGGGTTTTTAGCCTCTGAATATATGATTCTTTTTTTGTCTCTTAGTCTTGTATTCTTTTCTCTCCCGCTCTTGTATACTTCCCTCTCCTATGGAACCTGATACAGCACAAAATTATTTGGCTGTAATCCTTTTCTCTAGCATTTCCCTGTGTTTTAATTTCATACAGCAGGATCAGCTTTTTCCAGTTATCTCAGTGGGAGACTGGAGAGGCACAATAGAAACTGCGCCATGAGAGGAGGAAGCAGGGAGGGGCAGTATGGCAAAACTCATAGAATCTGTTATTTTAGTTTGACTACCAATTAGCAAAACAATTTGCAAAAGCAAAACTGCGATATATATCACATGCTGGCTCTGTCTGCCTCCTGATACTGATGAGGTGCTTGATTCATTGTGCTTTTTTCCTCTACTTTTCTTTCTCCTACTGCTCATCAGAGCCTGTGGCCATTAAAGTATTTCCTTGGGGAGAACGGAGCCGGAATCTGGAATATGACCCTATACATATGCTACTCTTTCAGGGCTATTTGTGTATATCAGCCTAATGGGGTCAAAAGGTTGTTCAGCACTTCAGTTGTGTTTGATTCAACAGTGTCTGGATTGCTGACCTTCATGGGTTCTGTCCAGATGTTTTTTTGACTAGAGGGTTTAGGCCAAGGAATCCTCTCTTCTGCAGTCTAAATGCATAGAATACACTCGTTGCTTACTGGCAACCTTAGGCAGACACAGGAGTCAGCCTGTGTGAACTAATTTACAGCACAGATGACCTCGGAGCATTGCCAGAGCTCACTGATGTCAATGAAAGGATCCTTGGATTTTCTGCTTGTTTAGGCAGATTAATAAAGGCCAAGGGAATAAAAACTAATCCCACTGGGACAGGCACAGTTATCTGGGCTGCACTTGAGTAACACCCAAGCACAACCTCTGTGTATACATCATCTTGTGGGCCTGATTGATCCTTCAAAATATTCTACAATGGATAACTCATTTTTGAAGATAAAATTCTTATTTTGCTGGTTAATCCTCCCTTCCCTCCCCCCACTCCCATTAGGAAATCATTCAATATATCAGACTCTGCTTGATGCTTTCCTGGATTTACTTTACATTCCCCGTCCAGGAAGTGAGAGTTTACATCATAAATACAGAACAATTTCTATCACCAAAACGCTACAGTGATTCAGAAAAAAAGGAATAGGAAATACAGCTTGGGAAAACAACTCCCATGTTGGGATTTTTCCTAATAATTCCAATTAAAATAAGGAAAAAACCTTGTTCTGGATTCTTCTCTTTTCAAAAGTCAAATCTGCAATTCAGGCAATCCTAAACTTTATAAGATTATCCATACTATATTTCTGTAAGGAAGCCGCCAAATCCTCCTTGATCCTGTGATCAAAATATCTACTTCAAGCATGTCTGCAACTTCACCTTTTTTAAAGGTTTGATTTCTCAAAGATATAAATTTTCACAAATTTAGTAGATAATTATAGAACGGTTTGGGTTGGAAAGGATCTCGTAGATAGATAATCTCATCCCAACTCCTCCGCCTTGGGCAGGGACGCCTTTTACTAGACCAGGTTGCTCAGAGCCCCACCCAACCTGGCCTTGAACAGTTCCAGGGTAGGAAGTCTCATGAGGCATCCACAACTTCTCTGGGCAACCTGTTCCACCACCCTCACTGTAAAACAATTTCTTCTTAATATCTAATAGAAATCTTTCTCACGTTAAAGCCATTCCCCCCTTATCCTATGACTACATGCCCTTTTCAAGAGACCCTCATCACTTGGGTTTTGTTATTGTCAACAATAATTTGGGATTATTTTTTCCAGTTCCCCTCTTTTCCACTTCTGTTTCCTTCCCACTTGTTGCAAATCTTCACAAATTTCTCAGTCTGGCTTGCTTCATCAATAGGTTAGGTTCAAGGCAGACTGAACATATTGATTGCTAGGCCAGCCGCAGGTCCTTTCTTGATAACTTATTTTGCTAGGTGGGTCCTGGGACCTTCAACACTTGGCACTGAGCCTGTATAACACATTTATAAATTATGGGCTGTGTATGGAGTGTGTCTCTTACCAGCATTGACAACTCATCTAATCTAAGCAAATAATGGCAGTATCTTCATCTCACTGTTCTCTTCCAGATGGTTTTGGGTAAATACCACAGCACTGCTGCTCCTGGCACCAGGATAGGCCACATCAGGGCCTTCCCTAGGATTGTCTTACTGATGAGTATTCTTGAAATAAGCCACTTTTTAACTCCAACAACAATGAACCTTCTTTATGAGGTGTGCATGTAACCTCCACTTAAAAAATAAACACTGATGAGAAGGAATTAATCCCCCAGCTATTTCCTCAGTCAGATTATAACAAAAGCCCTGCTAGTTCCTCTGCTACTTCCTATCCATGAAATTAGGTATTTGTCATGTGTGTGTCCTTGGATATTTATCAACAACCAATTTATGTACACTATTCCTATGTAAAATTGCTAAGTTTCTTGGACCAGTCCTTAAGACACAAAATTTCCCAAGTCACCAGATTCATAGTCTCTAATGTCAGCACATTAAAACATAAACGATACTTTTATATGATTATTCCAGATACGAAGTAATTGTTGAGAATAATTAAAATGCAAATCCAGTCAATGATAGAACTTCATAATAGAGTCACACTACCAAACATATGCACATAAACACACTCATTTGCATGTATATGCACAGAAAAACTCATATGCAAATAAGGGGTCCAAAGCATCTGTCCATCTTTATGTTTCTGAGAAATTGATTTCATATGAGCCAAAACTCCATCCAAATCAAAGGCCTTGGGACAAAGACCACCAAAAAAGGTAATTGGAGGTGAAGATTACCACTTGCCAAAATTCCTAGCCTCAAAGAGCAAAATGTGTGGCAGCAGAAACAAAGAGAAGAGATAATGAACCAGTGAAAAGTGTAAATTCATTTATAATAAACATGTAGCAGTCGTTTCTATCAATAAAGAAGTGCACAGAGTTAAAAAAAATCTCAGAAATTTCAAACAAATTCTCTTTCTATGATGAACTTGGTTTTGTAAATAGTATTAATCATATTCACATTTTCTTTCATTTCCAAGGAAGACATTTATTTCAGAGTCTTGAGTGTCCTATCTTTATTCTCATGAAGTATTGTAATAACCTTCACAGGAGTCTTGCCTTCACTGGATGAGTCCTGGAACCTCCTGGGAATCCTGGCAAACACTTGTGAGGGTAGGGTCACTCTTTTTGGTTTTTCATGCTTTTGTGAGATGCTCAGCCAGCGCAGCTTCTTCTCATCCAGCTATGAGTTCTACATCACGGCAGCACTACAGTCAGAGTAAACTTCCAAAAAATATGAGCAGCAGAGGCAGGAAAAAGCTTCTCCATTGTGAAGAAGTAAATGCAAGATAAAAATGAGAGATTGCTCCACGGAAACAAATATCTAAATGTGCAGGCTGTTTGAGGGGAGATAGAGCACCTATAAACAATGGTGCAATTCAGCCAAAAAGCTTTGATGGAAATAATGCCCCGAGTGTTGCTCATAGCACTATATTTGAAGCTGTCTGCTCATAAAACACTTATGAAAGGTAATTAGCACTTCAATTAATGGTCTATCATTGTTCTCTAATGCTTACACATAAACTATCATTCTTTTCTCTTTTTCATAATTGCCTAATTATAGGTATTTAGAAGCTGTAACATTTGAAACTGAGTAGAATCTGCATAAAATATGCTCAATATCCATTTTGGGTTTGCTTCCAAATTACTATTTTGGTGCTTTCCATTCAGTTTTATTTTATAAATTCAATTTCTGCTTCAACTTCATGGACTTAAACCATCTGGAGAACTGGACTAAGAGCCAGGCATAACTTCAACAATACATTCTTATTGCAGGTTCACTTCAACCACACTCTGGATCAGTGCTTCGTGTTGGTGGTGGCCACCCTGCCAGAATCAGTCGCATACTAAGATTCATTCATAAGATTCATGACACACTTCATTCCACTAAAGGCAGTGTGACATTGGTGTAGAGAAAGTAGGTGGTCTCACTGTGCTCCTGTGAAGCTGAATAGACCATCACCTGCCAGGGTTGATAACTGTTTTTGCCTTCAACGGCCTTTTTGTAGCTGGCTTCCTCCTTTTTATCCAGAAGACCTCAGGATATTAATGCCACCAGGTCACGAATCATCCCAATCAAGCTACACATGAAATGCTCATGAGCAAAATTCAGCTGCCCATGTAATATCCCATCTCTTTTTCTGTACTGTCAATTCTACTGCAAATGGTTTATTAGTCTGAAAGAGACTTGTACAGATTCAGGGTGTGCTATCTTTATTTACACTGAATAATCATATAGGTCTACCCTGTTTTTCTCAGTGGTTCAAGTGTTGTCTCAGCATTATTGCAAAGTGCATATTTATTGCTGAAAACATACATCACACAAGAAAAACTGTGGAGCAGTCTTGATGTCTTTTTTGTGTCCTTGTCAGAAATTAAATGTTCTGTGTGAATCCAAGAGGATGGGGGAAGTGGGAAAGTTTTGCAAAGAGTGAATAGCCTGTGTGTACAAAAATTAAAATATCTACACAGTATTACACTACCACAGTACATCACACTACACTTAGTGCCGGTGTGTCTGGTCCTGATCTGTTCTATTGGATAAACTTGGTTTTGGAGAGGTGACATCACATGGGGTGTTATGGTAATTTTGTAACTAGTACAAAACAAGAGGCTTTGCTCTCTCAGTGTGGATTTGTTATCTCAGCAAGTTTAGGCAAAGGTGCCACTCATTTGGCTGCTGAGGATTTCATAATGTTGCTAATGGGAAACATCTGTTTCTAAGCTGTGCTTTGGAAGTGGTCTAGAGTTCAGCACACACATGGATTTCTCCCTCCCAGTCAGGGACTGCCAGCAGCCACAGAGTGTGGGGTTACTTTGGGACTCGGAGGTTGTCTTAGGTAGCATTTAGGATGATGGGTTTATGAACTCAGTGCCCAGGAAACCACTATGGAAATCAACAACTAATTGTAAACCATGTTTGGTTGGTGTGCTGCAGGCACCCTGTCAGGTTTAAGTGGCTTTCTGCAACAGATGAAAGAAGTCCTGGATTAGGAGCTTTTGTCAGAGATAATTCCCTGTGTTTTGGGATTTGCATTGAGGTGTATATTGGCCATCAGGATAGGAAAAGATTATTTGCCATGGCAAGCAAGAATTCCCCCCATTCCCCTCAGTGCAAAAGTGTTTAGGAGGTTTAGACAGATCATAGGGACTATTCATAAACGAGCATTTTCCATGTTATCAAGATCATAAAAAAATTGTTTCTCCCCTGCGAACTTCCTGAGAGCCTTCCAAAATACTACAGATATTGCTGTAATATGGTGCTATGTAATATAAGGAAAATATGAATGGTTGAACATGTTTGTGGAAGGAGTCCACCAAATGACAAAGCTGAGATCAGCCAGGTGTTCTGCCTCATGTTCTGAAGCTTCATTTCTCAATAGACTGGCTCCACATTGCTTGCAGAGGATAAGATTTTAATTGATTTATCATAGGTGCTTACAATTTAAGCTTTCACTGTAAGCAAATTCCATGGGCAAATTCCTTAATGAGGTTACAGAAATATTTTTAAAATAATAATTGCCTCCTGGAACAGATGTCTAAAGTAAGCAAGGTGCCTTTGGAGCTACTTATTTCCATCTCTTAAGTACAAAGTCAGCAGCACTAGCTTAGATCCGCCTTTAGGCTGACTTTCTGAGACAAAGCAGCATGTGTCCTTCCAGCATGGCAAAGCCTGTGTTAACTCCTTTCTGTGATGCCTCCTGGCCATGTGCTCCTGACCAGAGACTGGACAAATCTTGTTTGTTTTCATGTGGTCTGTTTATCCAACTGTGTGGTATAATCCCTCCATGAAAATATGTAGAGAAGTTTTGTTTTCACTAAACAAAATAATTCACAAATCTTGAAAAAAAAAAAAAGCCACCCAAAAAAACCTCCTTCTAAACAATGTTTTCAAATACTGTGTTTTCTTCCTTCTTTGCATTTTAACTTCAGATAAAATGTTTTTCCTGTAGTCTTTGAATTTATTTCTCACTCTTTGTGCTATGGTTTACATTATGCATTTTAGCAGTTTGTCTCTGCTATAAATAAGTGTTATAATTGTGAATATAATTAGATTTGTTCCACACAATTGCATATAAATGTAATTCCAAGGTGTTTTTAGAACACAGTTTCTTATTGATGGATTAGAAGCAGTCTGTTTAGAAATGGTGCTTTTCTCTGAGCTAATACTATTCATGAAGCCTACTTCACCCTTATTTTTGCTACAGTTTCTGCCCAGCATTTTGCTAAAACTGGGAGCATTGGCAAGTGGCTGCCTTGGCAACTGATAGCAAATTAACTTTTGGTTAGCCTACAAGGCATATTTATTCTGGGCCTTTCAACTTTAAATGAAAGCATGGATCATCTGAAATGTGTTTCTTGGAAATGGAAGAATGAACAGCTGTTTCATGCTCCTTCTTTTAAATCTCTGAGAGTTGGAGCTCTGGTCATAGGCAGTTTTAAATAGCATTTAAAGATGGAGCAAATAGCAGCCTGCTACTCTACTGTGATTCCTGTGCAGAGCTGATCTAAGATGTTGGAGGTTTAAATGAGCTGGCAGCCTTTTAACTCAGTGATGTGAATTTTGATTTTTTTTTCTTCTTCATAAAAATGATATATGAAAGCTTATCCTTGGGTTGTTTTCTTCCTCCCTTTGTTTTCATAGTATCATAGGTGATTCATTATAAACCAGAATTTAGGGGTTTTTTTCCCTTTTGGACTGTTACTGTTTTTTTTAACAACAAAGAAGATCTTAACTTTTAGAAATGAAAGTTATGTCTCTGGAAAAGCAAATCTTGTGTGGGTAGGAAATTACTTGTGAACTAAATGGTTAATGGCATGACGAATGTTAATCTCAGGAGGCTGAAAAATTAAGTATGCTGTTAGCTTTAGATTTATATTCTCTCCCTAAAAGCAGCCCTGCCTATACAGCAAAATTTTAACTTTCATAATTTTATCTATTTGTCCTGCCACAGAAGAACATTCAAGAGAAAGCACGTGAGAGCAGTCCAGACAGCTCAATGAAATTAAAATATTTCAGACCTGTTGGGCTTGTTATGACTTCTCTTTGCTGGACCCTTACTGAAGATTGTAATGCATAAATTGGAATAAGAAATCTGCTCTGTTAAATGATTCATGGATACTTGGCCTCTGTAAGCAATTTTCAGAGTGATACTCTAAGATAACTGAAACTTGCATCCCTTTTGAGCCTCTTGTTCAACCTGGGCCATAGCAAAGCCATGTTTGTGCAAATTTTCAAGGACTTACAGGTCGAACTGAAAAGCCGGGTGTGTGTAAAACTTGTCTGAGGAAGACTGACATTTCATTCTTGTCTACTCAATGTTTAATACATTGATAAGTTAATTTTAAAACATAACCATAAATCTCTGTAATGCTTCATAATTGACTCATATTCTTTTTGAACATCCTAACTTGAAGAAGCTCTTGCTTACCTTTTCATTACCCATATCCTTAACGTTTTTTTATTTCTAACTATTCAGCAGTCTAGTTCTGGGTAAGCTTGGGAAGCAAGCCATCAGTAAGACATTTTTTCAGTCTTTTCTAATGTTATGTGAGATGTGAAAATCAGTGTGAGACTGTTGTAGAACCTAAGTATCTTGTTCTCCAGAAATAAAAATGTCTATTTTCTTATTTAATTGCATTTTAGCATAAATCATCTACACAAGTGATGCATATAGAAAAGAAAGTGGACTTGTCAAGAGTCCTTGTTTCAGGGGTAATTGGTTTGGACATTCTGAAATTTATAGATAATGTGTCTCTGTGTTAGCTCAGCAAAGACAGAGGGCAAAGAGCTTTCGTGTTGGATCTGAAGGAAGATTTCCCCTGAAGTCATAAGAGCTGTTTCAGATAAATAATACGATTACTGGGTTTGTTTGTTTGTTTTCCCCTCTTTTTTTTTTCTTTCTTTCACAGAGAAAATTTCTCCCTTAGCAATATTTTGAACTCTTCACATTTATTTGCTCTAGTCCTTGTTTATTGGACACACAGACAGATTTCGGTGTTGCATGCTGGGCTGTTTTTGAAAGAAGAATTTGGGGTCAGACCCAAAGAAGGGCTGATTTGATTGTGTCTTCTTCAAGAATCAGACAATTCTAGGGCATGCCATGAAATATAACAACGTGGACTAGGTGCCTGGGTGCAGCCTCAGGATGGAGTAGAACCAGCCCCTATTTGACATTCACACCCTGTTCATTGATGCAGTCTGGGAGTATCACATAGGAACGTGAAATTGCTTGTCTTCTGTTTTCTGTTCCTTATCTTAACTGTATTTTTCACTCAGTGGGGCACAATTGTCTGACCACTGTGAAGTAATACAATGACAGTGTTGGTCACCACTAATTAAACTTCTGCACAGTTGTTACTGAATACAAATGGAGTTTTTCTTTTCAAAGATAATTTTTCCTGAAAAGCTCATATATAATAAAATCCAAACCATTCATATAAGAATATATTTTCTTTAATAATATTAAATAAAAATAATAGAAATGTTTCATGTTGACTTCTTATATCATCACCCACAATACAGAACACTTTTTCATTAATATGAAATTTTTTTTCTTTATTTGTGACTGTATATTACAGTATAAAATAAATGCTCAAAATAAAATTCTGCAACTGTGTAGAAATTCAATGACAAGATCAGAACTGAAATTCTGATTTTTTTGCCTCATTTTGTTATGGTCAAGCCAAATAATAACAATCTTAAATTTAAAAAAATAAATCAATTATTTCATATCTCATGTCAGTATTATACACAGTTCAATCTAATATGTTTGGTGTTCATCTTCTTTTGTATCAATTTAATCTTCCAGGTGACTGGAAGAAGTCTCACATGTTTAGGCCCTGGTCTTCCTGGGGAGTTTTAATTCCTCAGTATCTCTTTGTAGACCAAAACTGCAGAGCAAAACCCCAGAAATTTTCCTGGAGAATGAAAACTTCTTGGTACAGACGATCGAGGAGCTGATAAGGGAAGAAACACTGCCTGACCTCATACCTGCAAGCGATGGCCATTAAATGGTTGAGTTCAGCATCTGGAGAGAAGGAAACTGGTCAAAGAAAAATCCCAAAAAACAGGATCATGGGCTTCAGGAAAGCAGACTTTGGCCACTGTAGTGCTCTGTTTGGAAGAATCCCATCAAAAACAGCCCTGAAGAGAAGCAGGTCCAGGAGAGCTGGTTGATTTTCAAGCATCACCACCAAGCTCAAGGTGGGACCATCATGAGAAACAGAAAATCAGGCAAATGTGGCAGGAAGCCTGCATGGGTGAACAAGCATCTCCCAGCAAACTCAAACAATAAATGGGAGAGTACAAGTAGCAGAAACAGGGAACCACCCAAGAGCAAAATAGAGAGACTACCCAAGGATGATGTCGGGGTGGAATTAGGGAAGCCAAAACACATCTGGAGCTGAATCTGATGAGGAGAGTGAAAGGATGCAAGAAGTAGCACAGATTGCTCAAAGAGGTTGCAGAGTCGTTATCCTTTGAGATATTAAAAACCTGAGCAAATGTGGCTCTGAGCAAATCCTGCGTTGGGCATGTGAGTTAAACCACATGAGCTCCAGAAGGGCCTTTCAGCATCAGTGCTTTTGTGGTTCTATGAAATAGGGGAAAAATACATTTTTCTGCAGTGATTCCAATTCCAAAGCTGGTTTATTTCATGTTCTTCTTTAATTTTCTTCATCTTTCAGTATAAAGCCTAGCTCTAAACATGAAATTCTCCCTATCAAGAAATGTTTTCACCTCTCCAGGGAGCTTGAATCTAATCCATAACACCCATTCACAGGCACATCAAATTCTGGAGTTAACTTGAAGAATTATTCATTATCTTTCAAACTATATTCCAACTTTAGTTTTATTTCAGAATTTTCTATTTAACATTAAGGGAGTTGTTTTACCCATCCTACTTAGTTTATCTTTCTTGTTTTATCTATCTCATTTCTTATGAGAACAAGGGAAAATAATCTGGCAAATCAGTCATCTGATGTTAAAGGAATGTCGAAACATCACAAGTTTCGCAATATGGATCTGTTCCAGGTTAAATAACATGTCTTCAATGGGTTTTCACCAGATTGAGATAATTATATTTTCCTCTCTAAATTGATGCGTAGTATTCAGATTCTAATAGCAAAAGTCATAAAGACGCAAATTTACAAATATTTGTCATAGAATCATAGAACCAAGGAATGGTTTGGATTGGAAGGGACCTTCTAGATCATGCAGTTCCAATTCCCCTGCCACAGGCAGGGACACCTTCCACTAGACCAGGTTGCTCCAAGCCCCATCCAGCCTGGCTTTGAACACTTCCAGGGATGGGCTTCCGCAGCTTCTCTGGGCAGCCTGTGCCAGTGCCTCAGCACACTCACCATAAAGAATTCCTCATATCTAATCTAAACCTAGGATCCTCCAGCTTAAAGCTTTCCCCCTTGTCATGTCACTCCATGCCCTTGTAAAAAGTCCCTCTTGAGCTTTCTTGTAGCCCTTTTAGGCACTGAAGGTGTTACAAGACCTCCCTGGAGCCTCCTCTTTTCCAGGCTGAAAAGCCCCAGCTCTCAGCCTGTCACAGGAGAGGTTCTCCAGCCCCCTTATCACCTCTGTGGTCTCTTCTGAACTCACTCCAACAGTTCCACGTCCTTCCTGTGCTGGGGATTCTAGAGCTGGGTGCAGCACTGCGGGTGGAGTCTTGCCAGAGCAGAGCAGAGGAACAGAACCCCCTCCCTCACCTGCTGCCCCCAGGGCTTTGGATGCAGCTCAGGACACGTTTGGCTTTCTGGGCTGCAAGTGCACATTGATGGGTCATGTTGAGCTTCTCATCAACCAAAACCCACAAGTCCTTCTCACTGGGACTGCTCTCAATCCATTTTCCTCCCAGCCTTCCATTGTGCTCAAGATTGCTCCACATCATGGCAGAAATTCAGGCAAACCTGCTAAAGAGTGGTATTATTCATGTTGCATCCTCTGCAAATACCTCAGAAAAGTTCTTAAAAAAAAAAAAAAGGGAAAAACATCTTAGGGAAAGTATTTCAGAACTGCATTAATCTCACAGTTTTAAAGCTATTGCAAAACTCTCCTCTTGGAATGTAATGTACCAACTCACTTATCCAAGATTTACTGTCATCTGAGATATGCAGTTTTTAAATAAATCCTTTCATCCGGGGCTTTCTTCTCCCAAGATCCAGTGGCTTATGCATTTCAGATGCCAATCAGATGTTTATCTGATTATCAAATAGCGTTCTTTTTGTTTCTGTGATTCATTGACGAAGGGAAAAAGGCAAAGGAGAAAAGTAAAGATACAGGTAAAGGCAAGGGGAAAAGGAAAGGGAAAGGGAAAGGGAAAGGGGAAAGCCAAAAGGAGAGGGAGAAGCAAAGGGAAAAGGAATAAAGAAGGTAAAGGGAGGAAAGAGAATGAAAGGAAATAGAAATGAAGATGAAAAGGGGGTGGGAGGGGAAGGGAAAAAGGAAGGCAAGGCCAGGCTTTAGAGAAACAGCTGAAGCAAAACATTGTCTTGACACTCTGACTTGTTTTTCATCCCAGAGCTCCTTGTTATCTGGATCCAGAGGAAAGTGAAAAGTGCCTGTTTACTTTTGTAGGATTTCAATAAATCTTTGCATTGATTTTTTATTCTTTATCTGCATCTCCTCTTTTATCATCACCATAAATATGTAGCAGCTGATGAAAACTTTCTAATTTCAATAACTATATTACATCTTGTTTTCTTTCTCCTGACAGTTCTAAGAATGATTTTCAAACACTAAAGCTACACAAGTCTCCTGCACTGTTTTATCAGGAAGGTATGTTATTTTGCAGTGTCCAAATAAGCAAATAACTTGTCTGTAAGTACATAACAATTACAGATTATAGATTAATTAGAGAGTTATTTATGTCTGAAGATTACATACTAATTATACATGATGTTGTTATGGAAAAACTGGCAAGTGTTAAAGAAGCAACTACTATAAAATTATAAGTAGATGACATTTGATTTTATGACTATTTGCACCACATGAAACAGCAAGTTGCCAAAAAACAAGACCAGGCCTGGTCCGTTGCATCATATAATTTTGACTTTTTAGTAATATGCATTCTTCAAACAAACCAAGAACTGTTTTACAATTGTTCTGCAAAAGCACAGGCATCTGAGAACCTTCCAGTACTACATTAAGTGCCACAACTCTTCTATGTGAGGTTTGTTTTGCTCTAATCTTATCCCAAGGAAAAATGTTTGTGTCGACTCTCTTTCCTTTTCCTTTTCCTTTTCCTTTTCCTTTTCCTTTTCCTTTTCCTTTTCCTTTTCCTTTTCCTTTTCCTTTTCCTCTCCCTCTCCCTCTCCCTCTCCCTCTCCCTCTCCATCTCCATCTCCATCTCCATCTCCATCTCCATCTCATCTCCATCTCCATCTCCATCTCCCTTCCCTTTCCTGTTTAAAGATGCCCTCTGGTTTATTTGCTCATCAGACACAGCAAGTTTTGCTCTTTGAGCTAGGAATAGGAGTAGTGATGCTTGCAGCAGGCCCAGGATCCTGCTGGAGCTCATTTCATAGCCTGAGGAGCAGCCAAGCAAGGGACTGTTCCCTTCACAAGTGGCTGACAGTGTCGTGTGCCTGAGGAGAGTCAGAGCCAGCTATGGATTTCAATTTTAAGGTTTAAGTGTCTCTCAAAGAAGCCAGACAGTCATCTGTCGAAAACATCATGAAGAATCAAAGGTCAGAAAAAAGGCTTAATACATTAGATTGTATTGAAGAATACATTTTGTTTTAATTAAGTATATCTCCTTAAATTGAAAAGACTAATTTCAGTGGGATAATGAATAAGTTACTTTGTCATCTCAGTGTTAAGCTGAAAACAACAAACCAAAAGGTTCATGCCATCCAAAACTAAAGTGCATGTGTGCATGCATCAGTGTTTGTTTTCCTGCCAAACCTGTGATATTTGAATGAGGGGAAACATTTTGTATAGCTGAAAGTGCAGTAGTTCATAACCAAACATTTGTAAAAGTCAGGAGAAGAAAAAGTGAACTCTAATGTGCTAGTGATGGTCCTTGGTGCTCAGGATACGTTAATAATAAAGTGAGAAATCCAGTCCTCTAATTTTTTTCTGGGAGTGAAGTCAACCTCATGATCTCAAGTGACAATGAAGTTGCATAAGTTTCTGACTCAATAAGGATTTAAATATTTCATAGCAAATGGGACAGAGTCATTAGGAGAGATTGAGGGACACACAGACACTTGGGAAGGTTTTATGAGGACACAAGAAAGATTGTTTCAAACACTTCTGTGCTCAGACAGAGGACTTGCATAGTGCTGTTCCCAGTAGACCCAAACCCATAAACTGGAGAGGTTCAAGGAAAGTTTTTCTTGGTCTTCCCTGTCAGAGCTGTTCTGCTTTGTATGTCTGTTTTACTGTTCATTCTGCAGTGCCTGGTGGTGGTCAAAACACCATCTTGAGGGACAAACTGCCCAGTCCCAGTCTGTTTTCAGTCATTATTTCATGCAAAAGAGCACAGTTTCAAGAGGAAAATGGGAAACATTAAAAAAAAAAAAAAAAAGCAGAGTGATTGGAGCTCTCTCCTTAGGGTAACAGTAGGAGAGCTCCAAACCATTTAGGGAGAACTGGTACTGGTCCTACACAGGACATTTAGTCACCAGATAGAAGAGAAACAGAGTCTGCTCCAGTTCTGTGAGTTCAGCTGGGAACTGTGGTTTTGTTCTCTCACCAAACCCTGGCTGAAATTATTGAGTGAATTAAGGTCAAATTATCAAAGTCATTTTAAGATGTCTATAGCACCACTGTTGGTGAAAAATTTATGCTCTGGGAAAAAAAAAAAAAAAAAAAAAAGGTGTTCAGATCTATATTTAGCAGGTCTTATATTATAACTGCTTTAAAAGTTTCCTTTTTCCCTAATTCAAGAGACAGGGGAAATAGTGCTACCTTATGGTAAAGGGAGTCTTTCTCTTGATTACTGCTTTTGTCACATTTAAGATGTTAAAAACATTTTCATATGTTATCCATCCTATGGGCAAATGGATCACTGTCTTTTGTATTACATAGTAATTATCTCTGGAGGTTGTCATTGAATAAAATGGGTCATTGTCAAAAAGCATTCACTAATTTTCATTGTTCCTGCACTTTGGTATTCCATGTGAAGCAGTTTAAAACACTGTATTTCTTGAAGCAGCAACCAGCTACAACTCCTGTTACAGTCAGTGAGGGTGGTGGTGAGTTAACCCACATTATTGGGTGGTCTTAGGAATATTGGCCATATGGACTAGATAATTAGACAGTGAAAATAATTTCTAAGGAGCTTAAGTTTCAATTTAAACCAGTTGAGGGTCTAAAATGAGGAGTGTTTCCACCTGTGTCAAGTCTTGGAGAAACATTCACCCTTTTGAGCGAGTTCCTTCTCCTTATGCCTTCAAGGCCGTGATGTTTAGAAAAAAAAAGATAACACATTAATATCAGCAAATCTATTTTAAGACATTACAGTGGTTTTTCTTGACACTTTTATTACAGTAAAATTGCTCTAACATAAGGCCATGTTTATAGAGGCAGAGGTGCTTAATATTATTTCTACAAGAAATTCATAAGGTTCAGAGAGAGTCTCAGGAGAACTAGTTATTTTTATTGTGTTTGATGCATGTAGTAACATTTCCTTTTCAAGTATTTTAGACTTCTTACTGAAACCCAGAAGTGATGTTCAGCATTATTAAAAAACAAAACAAAACAAAACCAGAGACTCAATTTACCTCATTTGAGCTCTGCATGCAAGTCCCCCTGCAAGTCAGTGCAGAGGAAACCATGTGGACTGGAGTCCTGATATGTTGACAGAGGGGAATTATGTAGCCCATTTTCTCCATCTCTAGTGGTCGTTAATGTTTTATGAAGGGAAAAGGAACATTTTGACATTTGGTAAAGACAGTTTCTAATTAAGGTTTGGATTGAACAAGGCACTTAAGGTCTAATGGGACTTAGACACATGCCTGACTGGAAACCTGCCCTGCTCTGTCCCAAATTTTCCATCTAACCACAAAACCGCAGTGTCAGATTCTTTCTTACTCACTCATCCTCTGACCCCACAAGCTTTTCTCACAGCAGCTTATCTCACGAGGCAGGCTCAGGGGCCATTGCTATTCAGTGAGTGTTGCCAGGTTTTGTTATCCACAATCTCTGCTACAGGAACCCAGCACAGTTAGAAACAGCATAGGAAACAAGAAGCGCTGGACTAAGAAGTAAGACCAAATTGCTCACTGAAGGCAAGGCTTCTTCTTATTGGGGAAATATATCAACAACCAGGTTGCAGGCTCAGCCTTGCAGACGGTGGAAATGCACAAATGTCTGGCTGTGCAGCTGTCCCTGGTGAGAACATTGCTGAGCAGACTTTTCCAGTGCTCAGTCTGGAAGATGAATAATGCTTTAGTATATCTTTAGGTAACATAAGTTTTCTGTGGATGCTGGGAGATTGCACTGCCCTGTTTACTTTTTAGGGTGTTTTTTTCATGAGCTATCCTGCAAGTAAAAAAACCCAAAAAACATAGATATTGAAGGGAGTCCCGTTACCTTGCCTGCCTAGGTCCAGGGAAAGAGTGAAGACAGAGTCAGAGAGGAGAAGTCAAGATAAACTATGAACTAGGACATAAAGCTGAACAAAGGGACTGTTGCTGCCAATGTGTTTTAAGGGGAAGAGTGAAACTTTCTCGCTCCTTTGGAACAGTTGTTGCTGATATATACCATGGGGAATTGGGCTGCAGATATTAGAATAGATTTTTGTTGCAGAACTGTACATTCCAGAAATTTTAAGCTTTTGGACCCAGTCATTTGGCTGTGTTTTCCATTGGCTGACTTGCTGTATCTTCTCTCTCAGAGTAAATACATGTCTGAATAGACACTCAGAGGTACTTTGCTTTTCCCTTATTTTGTTCTTTATAGAGCTCAGAATTTAGAGAGCTCTGTCTAGGAGCCTGTTGTCTAAAACCTAGTCACTTTTCTGTTCAGTTTCCCTGCCATGACAGGGAAATTGGAACTAGAGGATCTTTAAGGTCCCTTCCAACCCAAACCATTCTATGATTTTATGATAATTGTATTTTTTTTTTATATTTTTGAGCTGTTGCGTACTCACTAATTAAAACATTTTCCATTCCCAGTTCTAATGCCTACTATATTTAGTGACTTTACTTTTTTTGCTCTTCTGCCATTTCAGAAATGTTAGACATAGATCAGTTCAAGTTTTGATCATTTGCACGGACAAATGAGATCTCTTTCTTACAATAGTTTTAAATATAGTAAAATAAAATTCCTTCCATGTTAGTTTTCATTTGTGTTAGTGAAAAAGAGACTATTAAGAGACAATTTCTCAAAAAATATTTTGCAACTCTGGAATATTATAATGACCTCGGATTATGTTGTTTTTTGGTCACGTTAATGGCAAAAAAAAAAAAAAATTACAATTTAATGCTCATCAGTGACAAAGTAATCTTATTTATTCTGTAGAAAAGAAACAGTCTGAAAAGAGACATTCTACAGTCTTATGTTTACAAAAATGAGAGGGAGGCTACTGGATCATATTTTATGTGGTGGAAGCTCACAGAAGGAAGAACAAAAAAGTCATCCAAAGTTCATTATATCATAATTAAAGGACAGACTTAATGTAGAAAACCTAATTACCGTAGGACATTGTACTGTCCCAAATTACTCTGAGCATCTAATGTTAGACATGTATCATGTTTCCCATGATGTGAGGATCTATATTTCACAGGCATCTACCAATTTGGGCAAGAAAGGAAAGAAGTCCAGAAAGGACTCACAGAATGAGCCATATGCTCAGGAATTTCTAAGGACAAGTTTTTAAAAATCCTTCCCCTTAAAGAATCACCTGCAGAAACCTCAAAATAGAGAGATAATGAAGTATCCTTGAACAGCAAATTTGTCTTCTATTGTTTCAGCTGAATCGTGGGCTTTAAATTCCTTTCAATTACTTAAGAATATAATTAAGGAGTGAGATCTAATATTAGAAATACTTTATAGACTGGTCTGGGTAGGAAGAGACTTTAAAAATCTTCTAGTTCCAGCCCCCCTTAGTGGCCAGGGACGTCTTCCACCAGACCAGGCTGTTCAAAGTCCCATCCTATCTGGCTTTGAACACTTCCAGGGAGGTACTTATGCTGCAATATTTTATTTTTATTGTATAACTGTTAATGCTTCACCACAAACACTGCAGAAATTTGCTCTTTGGTAAGTTTCAAATTCTAAACAAAAACAGTATAGTTTTAATTTTCTGTGTTATAAAATAGCACGCTTCTTTTATTACTTTAACTTCTAGGAATATTTTTTCATAAATTTACTATAGTTTAAATTTTCAGATCTTAACAATACAATTCAAATCTTCTGTTAGAAAGCAATGCCACCAGAATTTTTTTCACCAGTTCTGGTGACTAGCTTCTTAAATTGCAAATTCTGTCGCTTCAGATGAGCCTGTACCTTATAGCAGGAGCCACCCAGTGAACACTGCCAGAAAAATTGTAGCTTTCCTGTCAGGTAAACTGATACAGTCCTAAAAATTTGAGTTCTGCTGTTTTCTGCCTCAGTAGGAATTATCTTATTGCCTGTGTCACATTCATTCAATATTGTCTCATGCTCTAGGGACTGTTATGTATTTTGTGTGTATATCAAAATAGCAAGATGCAGCTCTTTTTTTAAACTAAAAGTGTGAATAAAACTGATTTTTTTTTTTCCAGCAACATAAAATGTGAAGTATATGGGTATCTCTGCTAGGGAGAAAAATAAAAGGTAAAGTTCTCATTTCATATGCGTTACCTTAATGACATACATTACTCTGTTTGGCTTGCAGTTGTTTATGGCTGCCTGCAGCTCTTCAGCTATAATTAAAATTGTTGCAGGTCACCCAGTCTGTGCTTTTAATCCTTACAGCTTTGGGGTGCTCATCATATGGAAAGATTTTTTTATGAGGAAGAGAATTCAGCACTTAATGTTGATCACTTTTTATTCAGCACCTAAACAAAAAAAAGATTTTTTGCTTGCTTGTTTGGTCCATTTTGGGGATGTAGAGAGTCAACAACAGCTTTAACAATAATAAAGTGATTTACACAATAAGAAAGTACATTGGTATGAAGATTTTCCTGAAAATTTTAGGAAAAAATAAAACAAATAAAAACCAGCAGGCACCTGTCAAATGTAGGCACAGGAAATTATCCTTAGCTAAACAAAATCCCTTCCTTCCACAGCTACAGTTAATAAAAATTTGAAGGGATTATTCTTCAGTCTGAGGCCTTTTACACCATAAAACACAGCAGCAACCTCAAGTAGGTGGGGAAATCCTCCACTGCTAAATCATCTCTGAAGGACTGAGTAAGTGCATATTGCAAGGCAGTGCAAAATGGTCTTCTGTGTCTTAGTTATTATCATCAGCTGAACATGGAAGCATCACAAAGCAGAAAAAAATAGGAATGCCCCAAAAAAAACCCCAAAAACATAAGAAGTGATGAGAATTTTCATTAGAAAGTCCTTTTCCCTTAATTTCTGTGATATCCTTAATATTTTCTTTTCCCTGAACAATGTCTACCAACAGTCACACTTTACACAGGTTTGGAAAGCTCTCACCAACTGTAGCCTCAGCTTGGTGGGAGCCATCTGATTAAATCTGAGAGTTCACAGAACAGGTCCTTCCATCAGAAAAAAGTGACAGTAATTCCCTTTAGAGTGAACAGCACTGTGACCAGCAGAGACAATGGAGATGAGGTTTCTTCTGAAATATCTGTTTATCCAGGGAATCTCATCATAAGCTGCAGTTACTGTATTGACCAAACTACTAGACCTTCCTCAAATATAATGAGAGACCAGATGGCAAACTTACATAAAAAAGACACACAAAGGAATGTGGTAGGGAGAAACTTATGTCCCCACAGTGGCATCTGGTACCACTTTTGTATTTTAGAGATACCCTGTGTGACCACCAGCTGCTGCCCCAGAACAATGCAGGTCTGTCCTAAATCCAGTGTCACACTGGCCAGAACTATGCAGAGGTCCTGAACTTCCTGTTAACTCAAAAGGCATTACATTTAAAAATCTTAGGCAAATTGTCTTAATTTAGGCAAGATGAGTTTGACATCTTATGGCAAGAAACATATCCACACCTCCACAAGCTCTTTATATAAGGTAAGCATGCAAAATAATGTTTCTGGAAAACAGGGGAACACTTCCAAGAAATTCCACATTATACTAACCCTCTTTGCCCAAACTACTGTGGCCATTTTATTTTGTTTGATGAAAAGTAATTAACCCAAACTGTGGTAAAATAAGAGCAAAATACCTTTACTATGAGCGCAGATACTCTAACATTGTTTTGAGAAATTAAAAAGAATTTTATCTGCACTAAAGAAACAGAATTCAGGAAGAAAGAGAAAAAGACAAAAATAACCTCTTGTTTATAACCATTCAAAAAATAAATGTGCCGTTTCTTTCTGCTTTGGAGGACACATCAGAAAAGCCAAACATTAAGAGATGAGCCAACTGTGATAGTTGCTGGAGCTTCAAAACTCAATTTCTTGACTGATGGGAGCCTGTAGTTAAACCCAGGGCAGGAAAACTGAGCTTGCAGGAGAATTTGATGAGGTATAGAAGAGGAGGGTGAAGAGACGGAGGCGGACAGTCTGTATGTAAAGTGAGCTCTAAACAGTACAGAGGGAAAAAAAGGAACACAAAAAAATCCCAAAACCCAAACAAAAAAACTGAGGATGCAGAAAGAGGCAAGAAATAGCCAGATGGCCAAAAATCAGTTTGTCATCTGCAAGTTGAATCATCATAGTCACTTTGGAGCTCTGGAGGTGAACATGTTAATGTAATTCATCAGTTGAGAACGTGGTTTCAAAGACAGTTATTGAAAGATCCAGAAAAGGGCTTTGCTCCAAGTTTAAATGTTCATTCACTGTGGGAAAAAAAAAAAAAAATTAGCAAAGTAAAATAGTACTGTGGTTTTTAGATATGCCAATTAATCTCAAAGCCTCTAGTTAACAATAGTTAAGAACTGCAGTATGAGGACACCTGTGTGTCCAGTGACTCTGAAAACACTGAAATGTTGACCAATACTCAAAACACCACCAAGCTGTAAGCAATTAGTATTTGTTCCATGAGAAATGAGGAACAGAGAGAAGATAGACTTTGCCTGAAGTTACTTGGGGAGCTCTGGAGACAACAGAGGGAAGAGTGAGCACAAAGGTTAAAACAGAGCCAGGATTAATGCTGCCCATGGAGGAGTTTAAATGGTTTTTGAGCAATCTGCTGAATGCAAGTTTGGTCTGGAGTGACCCACACAGCCCAGATTTCAGATAAAGTAATTCTGATAATTCCTGCTTTGGCTAAGTGGTCTGTGACAGGAATTTTGCCTAATCAGACATCTCCTTAGCAAGACTAGAGATGTCAAGTTGCCTGATTTGAGCAAATAATTGCTTATGTAAGTGAGAAATAAGCATCTTCCCACCACAAGGACCTTTCTTTTTTTTTCAGTTCTGAAGTCTTTATTACTGATCAGTCTTGACAAGCTGTCATCATGCCATCTCTTTGCCCACTTTGGGAAAGGTGTGCACAAAGAGAATTTGGGCTCCTTGGTGTATCACAGAGTTCACACAGAGGACTTACCTCTTTCCATGTCCCTGTTTTGAAGCTGGCCAATGGTTTTTTTGAGGAGAGAGGGGCAGGTGGATTGAAATTTCTATACCCTAAAAATAACAGCTTTTAAATTGATGCTGAGGAGGAGGAAAGAAGTGACAATAGAACACAAGTGAATACTCTTTAAGAAACTGGAAACTGAAACAGAGAGATATGACCTGACATACAGAATCAACACAACTCGCACATGATTTATTGATTATGGCCTGTCATATGAGAAGGCCTCAGCTAGCTGAAAATCCCAGAGCAAAGCAGTATTTTTCTGTCTGTAGGATTTGGCATTTGGAAATTGCATACACTTTACCTTTACAGTGATTACTCTCTCCAAACAAAAGAATATGTGGCTTTGCTTTTCAAGGCAGGTATGGTGCAAACTGTGTGATTTTTTAGCTGTCTGTGAAAAAACCTGTGGATTATACTATTGATACCCACAGATAACTTGGAGGGACCAAAAAATACTTGATGGGGAGCAGATGAGTGTAAAGCCTGCATGTATTTGTGAATATGGACAAGATATTGTAAGAATACAGAAAATGCCACCACAAACTAAAACATTATTTTATCTCCTTTGAGTGCACTAGTTCTGGGTGCATGAACTTTTGAGTCCCTGTTTTGTGATCCTACCTTCTCTCATGATTTCGACAGTAAAAATATACAATCTGTAGCCTTAACCACAAAATAGGCCCTCAGAATAAAGAGGTAGCAACAGAGCCCCAAAATAGTCAAACCGTGAGTGGTCCAGCTTCAGCCCTTTTGAAATCAAGGGAAATTTGACTTCCAGAATCTTTGATCTAACATCAGTAAAATGCAGGAAGCTCAGCAGAGGCCACCAAGATGCTGGGGCTGGAGCACTGGGTCTGTGAGCAGAAGCTGAGGACCAAGTGTTTGCTCAGCCTGAAGAAGAGGTGGCACTGGGGGGACCTCACAGCAGCCCCCAGTACACGGTGGGGAGATCACCAAGAAAATGGAGCCACACTTTTCACTGTGGTGTTTGTTGGAAGTATGAGAGACAGCAGTCACAAGATGAAAACAAATTCAGATTGGATATAATAAGAAAAATATTCCCTTTTGCCATACATAAAACAAAAAGTTTGGCTTTCACATTCATGGAATGATGAGTAATCAATTTAAAATATGAATGTTGTTAAGAGTTAATTAAGTTGTTAATTGATTAAGAGAGTTTGTAGTTCATGTTTCTTAATGTTTAAGTGTTAAGTAGTATTTCTAAGTTCCAAGCAAAGTTCCAGTTTAAATTACATTGAAAAATCCCATGATACTTCTAAAATCATCTCCAGGTTTATCTGTGTTCCAGAGAGAGAACCCCCACCCATGGCTAAAGTGCTATATTCAGATAAGACCAGTGACCTGTAACGAAGCTCCATGGTAACCGTGAATTATAATGAGAAAGTTCCCTCCAAAAACTCAGATGACACCACCCAGAGACTGCACCCCCAGTAACCAGCGAGCCATGGGCCTAAAGGCCTCACATCCACCTCCTGAACCAGGCCCAATGAACTGAACTCTAAAGAACTCCAGCAATCATCTCCTGCTCTGGAGGCAGGACAATGGGCGGTGATGAGAGGAACTGGAGGTGTATAAACATCGAAACACAGTGGGGAGGGTCGCTCTTGCTTTTTGCCTGCTTTGGTTGTTGGCCTTTTGCTTCTGCAACACCTTGCTCGGGATTAGCCTGGGCAGAGCCCGGTGCTGGGGATCCTAGGCCTGCCTGTTGAACTACTTCGGGTTGGGGCTAGCCCAAGCAAAGACCCAGCACTGTGGGTCTTTGTTTTGGGTTTATAGCCTTTTTGGCTGTAAGTGTCTCCAATTGCTGTGGATCCGGGTGAGTTTTTTTTGATTAAGGAACTTGGCCATTGTTGTTTAATAAATCAGTTTTAAAAAGAGTGTGGCCTCATTCCTGACACCCTTAGGGACAGTCAGGCTATAGATCAGGTGGGCTACAGAGGTTGTGCTACCTCCATCCTCAAAGGCTTTCAGGACTCAGTGGAGTAGACCCCTGAGCAACCGGACCCCATAACTGACCCTCTTGAAGACAGAGTTTGGGCTAGAAATGTCCTGAGATCCCTTCACACTTGATTTATCCTGTGATCTTCATACCTAAGTGCTTCAAGAACTCATAATAGCTCAAAGGATATATTACTGTAATGTATACTTACCAGATGATTAAATACAGAAATAACATTAAAAAAACCACACATAGCTTTTTGTTTTCTTTTGTTAATCTTAAGGTGTCTGTGTCAAGCTTCACTGTTGGAATGAAAAAATATACTTGATTACTGGGAGGGAATGTGATCATCTTAACGAATAATTCAGTTTTTCAGAGAATAAGACAAACTGGTAGGTGCTGGTGCTTGGACATTTGTATGTGGGCTTCAGAGAAGGCTGTTCTTTCTTATTTCTGGTAATGAAGCTTTCACATATATAACTGGTATCCTAGAAACTATTGCAAACTGACATTGATGCATCACATATAAGGAAACTAAAACTTTCTTTACATTGCCTCTTTTTTTTTCTAACTTGAGAAGAAAAACAATGATTTCTAATTTTTGTATAGAATTTTTATAAAAAAAATCTAAGTATTTCTTGGAGCATAATAGAATGTGTATACTTCAAATTCAGAAACACTCAGGATAACCTAGAATGTGTTAATCAGTATCTATCTCTGAATGAACTTGCCGGATATTACGGATCTCTTTGTAAGCCACTAATGGGCCAAACTACAGATATTCAGCTTGTGAGCATACAACTAGAAAGGACATCTTATTATCTCCCAGTGTAATGCACTGCAAATTTGGCAAAAGAGACCTATCAGGATCCTGAGCAGATGTCTACAAGGTTCAGGGCATTCTGCTTTGATTCCATAGTGCTGTTAACTAAACAAAATGTAGCTTATTTATCAAATAGTAAAGTAATAATTTTAGTTTACTTTTTTAGGGCCTCAAACATCATTTTAATGGGGTCTAATTAAGACTACAAAGAAAGTTAACAGGGAATTATTTCACCAAATGCTTATCCCATAAATTGTGCATATTACTTTCTTTTTAATTTCACCATCTTTTCTGCTTACATGTTCTCAGAGGATTTTTTTTTTTCCTTTGAATCCATTTGAATTATGTAGACCTGTTTTCAGTGTCTACTGTTAGTCTGGAGGCTCCCTGTTTGTATGAGTGATTTAATGGCCAGATGGTCCAGAGCTGAACCCTATCTCATACAGCTGACAAATCTTAAATTCCAGTTTTTGAAATTTAGTGCCTACTTTTCTAGCCAGACCTGCAGACTTGTACTGAAATGATTTCTTAGGAATAGTTCTAATGGATAACCCTTAGCTCCAGAGAGCTATTTCCAGATGATGCAATTGTGCACCACTAAGTCTCACTACAGAAAAGAAAAGTTAACAAAAAGCCATGAGAAGGCGAGAGCATTTCCTCAGCATTTTCTCAGGAGCACAAAATGGAGAATAACAAGTCATAGGCTCAGTGCAGATTGGTAATTTTTGCTCTATAATTAATCAAAGGGTCAGAGATACTCATTAATTACTGCATCCTTAGCATTTTGAATCCCTCTCAGACAGGACATCTAGACAAGTAGGAGGAAACTACACTTGGGCTGAGAAGCTGCAGAGCACAGAAGAATTCATCCTTGCTGTGAAGAAGCAACCAGTGTTATTAACTTCCATCTCCACCTTTTCCTTTCTCATTTCCCGTTTCTTAACCTCTCTATATAGTTTAGAGGACATTCTCCCCCTTTCCCATCATCTGTCAGTTTAGGGGTTGGAACAGGGTCAATCATGAATCACGATGTTTTTATTACTTGAGTTTATAGTTTTTCATTCCGTATTTGTTTTTGTACTCAATTTCAGGGCTGTCCAAGGATTGTGCAGTTTCTGGGATGTGATGCATTTGGCACAGCATGGCTTAGGCTGGCTGGCTTTTGCCTCTGCCTATTTCAGCTGCAATTTTTCTGCAGTGAACCACTGGACTCTTACTGGGGTCCTTAAGGCAGCAGAAATGCTCTGCAGGGAGAGTAATAAAAGCATTGTTGCAGATTCTGAGCTAAATGAGAATCACAGGATATAACCTGAAATTAGTACTGAAAATGATAAATTACTATGATCCCACATCCAACAGAAGGACAGCAGTCCCCTCTATCAGCCAACAAGAGCAGAGCAATGTCATAGTTACAAACAGAACAAAGGCAGAAGACAAATTATTGCACTTTTTTATACTTTATTTCTTTACAGGGTTTTAATAATATAAATATCTGTTTTAAGAAATTGTCAAAAAAAGGAAAAATAAATGGAATTTTGCCAGTTGGGGCACTTGGATAGAGCTGAGGACCAAAATAGATGCATGGCTTCAGAACCTCCATTTGAAAGCAAGATGCCAAAATATTTCTGGAATCTCCACTCTAATTTAAAAACAATGAAGAGTGAGAGAAAATTCACAACAAAAAATACGGAACTCTGGTCTTTGCAAGGTTGGCTCAGAACTAGTGGGTCAGTAGCTGCATGGTTATCAGAATAGTTCTCTGAGAATAATAAAAAGGATCTTACTATGCACCTTCTCTGTCACTGTCATCTCCCCTGAAAATATTCTTGGAATCCACAATCTAAATGAAACCTTATTTGTTAAAGGGAAACAGATAGCAATGATACTGTCTTCTGGAAACATTATGGAAAAGGTGTTTGGAATATGCCATTGGGAAGAGCTTGGGAGCTCAACCTTTATTTGCCAGCAACATGGCAGAGGGTTTGAACGTCCCAAAGAATTGGTCAAGCATCCTTATAAATACCAGTGAGAGCAACCAGCATACAGGAAGCCTTGGAAAACCCAAGTTCCATTTGTTCCTGTGTTCATGTGAAGGTTTGGGTGCCAAGAGAAATGTGGGCTGAAGCATTATATTTTTCATTTATATTTTCTCCTGTTCAGTCCGCTTTGGAAGCAGAAGGGAATGAGGTTGGTATGCCATTCATCTGAGAGGACACGATAATGAATTTTAATTACACTTTTATTGCAGAGACTTCAGACAAACTCAGAGGTAATTCCATTAGGCACTGTGCAGATATATGGTACAAGATATTCTCTGCTTGAAAGTGATTGAAAAACAAAAAAGAGAAAAGGCAATGCTAAATAGAGAGAAGAGAAGGAGAGGGGCAAGGTTACATTTAGTGCGCTACTAAACAATATTTGTTTTGTGGCAGAAAAAGAGTAACTTAAAATATAGCCATTACAATTAATTAATAGGAAATGAACCAAATCACGTAGAGACAGTCAAAAATCAAAGAGAAATCTGTACAGAACTAACACCTCGCCCCCAAATACCCAACTCTGGTTTTAAAAATAGATATGCTACCAAACATTTATGTTTCAGTTAAGGAGATATAGATTCTCCTGGTGCTCATAGTCTGGATGAGTCTACAAGTTCATTAAATCTGTATGTTTATCCAGATTAACCTTTCAGAATTCATTGCATTGCTTCTGCAATCACTAAATTCACTATAAAATTTCATTTAAATGTTTTAGAAAGATATGCCTACCTAATTGCAGAAGGCTGAGGAGTACTGAAGACAAACTTGTCTACAGGACCTGACAACTGCATCATTCCAAACACTCCCAGTGTTATCCTAAATATTACTATTCCGTGCTCTAGCTTTAAAAAGAAAACATTTATCAACATGTGGCTTTTATTTTATGTCCTTCCACTCCAAACAATGCATAGCCCACTACAAAAACCCAACAAAAACCACATAAATTGCCCTTTCAGACAAAACTCCTACAAAGGAAAAAAAAATAAAGCAATAACACAGCAAGTTTATTTTATAAGTCTGAAAGCACAAGCAGAAGCCTGCGTATGTATAACTGAACCAGAGATTTCAGTTGCTTCTGCAGTTCAGTGACTCAAAGGTTTTCTCTCAGCAACACAGCTATGCTTCCCTGCATCATCTTTATCATTTTCCTTCATCTTTTTTTCTAGTCTTTAATCATGGTTGGTCTGACGAACCTAAGAAAATAACTTTAAAGATCAACTTTAGAAATATTTTCATATTCTGTTTTGACTTTTAATCTGTAGTTTGTCAGAAGCCTGACCCTGATCCTTCTGAAAAGAATGATAACCTCATAAGTTCAGCTGAACTCTCCCCTTACTTGTTACCTGCAAAATATCTGGGTGGGTGGAGCAGAAGAGCTGGAGTACCAAATGTTTTTTATTCCTTCGGTGTGGACAAAACAGTTTTCTTAAAAAGATTGAGTTTCCAGAGGGATCCATCTCTCTGGTGTCCTCGGTTGTCCGGCCAAACAGAGAAGCGTCCCATTATTTCTAGAAATGTGAAAACACACTAAGATTTTCCTTCAGAACAGTTGTCTCCTCCTGTTTCAGTAGATGCTGAAGGTACGATAGCCGTGTTTTCTTTTTTTAACATAAGCAGATTTTACCTGTGTAGTTCTGGATCAATCAATTTACTCGACTTTAAATTGCACCAAGGCTAATTCACAGACTCATTTCACTTCACAGATCTCTCCTGAGACACTAATCATAACTGCATATGATTTAGGGTCAGTCTTTTGCAGAAGTATTAGTCTCATGAGATTTTTAAAGGCAATGACCATATCTTAAAAAGCTGTTCAACAAACATTTAGTAATTTCTTCAAAATTCACAGCTGGTATAAATTGAGATGGTGCCACTGATATGAAGGACTAAATTTACATCCACTGAGAATATGGCTCTTGTAATTTGTTCTTTGTTCCCTTCTGTATGGAAGCTTTCCCAGGTGCACCATTCACAGCTTTAGTTATAGAATGACCAAATAAAGGTCAGAACACGCTGCCTCCACAGCACCATTCTGAAAATTTATCCACCTCCTGTTCACACAGTCAACATCTTGTACAGAGATATAAAAAATATGCATAAACTTGATGAAAACTTACAGCAGGACACCCTAAAAATAGACCCTTCAACAGGTGAAAAATGCCTTTGTGAAATTCATTTCCTAAAACTATGATGGAGAGGGATTAAATTGTAACAAATGCACTTTGCACCTGGAAAAGTATGAATGATTTAAAAGAGATAAGAATTGAATCTGTGAGAAAATGAAACCATCATCACTTAATATACTTTATTTCACTGAATTGAACCGAGCTGAAGTTAATTTGCAGTCCATTCACCAAAAGCTATCTTAGGCTGGCTGTGATGGGAGCGTTTCTATCCGAAGACATAATGAAGTGAAACTGTAGGATTAGGAGAAATAAGGTGAAGGAGAAAATTTGACACACACACTGGCATACATTCCAGGGAATAAAAGGCTTCATCAGCTGTTTTACAAAACATGGGGGATCCATTTGGAATTCAGATTTTACTGTGGTAGGTACTGTGCACAAATATTTCCAAACACTAGTCCAGTTGCACTGGGGTTTGAAAGAGACTTTTGGAATTTACAATATGTACTTCCACCAAAAAAAAAAAAAATACAGACACCAGCAAAACAACAAAACAAGAAAAAAATCCCCCCAAACTCAAAAAAAAAAAGGCAAACGACAACAACAAAACAAACCCAAAAAACAAAGAAAAAGAGACAGCTCTCCCTATATTTTCACAGCCTGAAGTTCTACACCTGATGTCACTGATGCCATACAGATGGGTAAAATAATTTCTCTATGCCTTACTTTATATTCCACGCCTTTGGTCCTACCATTCACTCATCTTCCTTTTGTATTCTTTTCCTTGTATTTGGGATTACCACTTGAAAACTGATTCTAAAACAGTAATTGAAGATTATAACTTCTCTAACAGATCCTTTTCTCCACTGTTTCCTTAAAAAGCCACAGGTTTCAGAAATTGAATTTTATTGAAAAACATGGGAAATCCACACGGAAACTTATCCCAAGTCAGGCCAGATGTACCTCACAAAATTTTTAATTTGGAATTTACAGGAAAAATAGATTTTGTTATTTGAAAAGCATCATATTTACAACAAACAAACAAACAAACAACATTGTTGCATTTTTTTCTTTACTAAAGAAGTGTGTTTATTAAAAGCATCGAAAAAACCCAAACTAAAAACTGTAATTTTCCTTTTTGTAAAGAAAAGAAGCTGAAAATTTTGGACTAAATGTTATGTATGGTGTACAGCTGCATTATCTTCAAGGTGCAATGCTTGACATGGTATGAAAGAGTCAGGTTTTCTGAAAAAGGCAGAAGAGACGATAACTAGTGGGATGCAAATTCCAGTGTTATCGCCAAATCTCACTGCCTAGATTTCCTTCTCCTGCTAGTGCAGTCTCATGGGAAGCTTTTCTGCTAGACTCAAACACTTCATCTCATACCCTTGTGAGTGAATGTGTAGAGGGGACTTACAGCTCCTAGAGCTGTCAGCAACTTTAACCTGTCTACACTAAGAAATGAAATTGTGCCAATTTTCATTCCATTCCCAGCAAGAAATTTGCCAACAGCCTGTTTTGTTCACATGGGCATCAGCCAAGCATGTGCAGGTCCTGTGTGTGTTCACAGGTGTGGGCAGCACCTAATTCCCTGAGGGCAAGTAATTCTACAAGCCTCTAATGGAAAGAGGAGGAGGAAGGATGCTTTTTAATGTAAACTGTTTCCTTTTCCCACACCTTCCTCCCACCCCCTACCATTTGTCCTCCAACAAATAGTTGTAACATCTGTGCAGCTAAATCTAGGACAAAATAAAATAGAAGGGATTTAACACATTAGAGCAGCAGATGTAAGATACTATTTCTCACACATTGCTTTCAGTGTAGAAAAGACTTTCCTAAATTACTTAACATGTTTCTCTGATGGCTCTGATGGCTAATTTTTAGTTTGTACCTGTGATTTAATCTTAATCAATCAAAGAGAATAGTCCTGGATGTAGACTTAGGGCAAGGGTTGAAAGGCAATTGTTGTAACAATAAACATCCCAGCGTGATCCTCCTCTCATTTGTCAGGGTGGAACAACTCCACTCGAAGGAACAAAATCATACTGGAGTAACACGGGTGTAAACAAGAGTAGATTCCTGTTGTATAAGATGAAACAATTTCAGATTTGGCACTAAATGCTGATAAACATGCTAGAGTGCAGCTGTATATTAAATAACCAATTTAGAACAAAAACAAGCCACTAATGCCTACATTTTTCTTCAGATTAATAGGTGGCTGAAACACAATATTTTTGAAATGAATGACAGGGAGCATTAGCTTTTGAAACATGTTTTCTTCAGTTTCCTGTAATAACTGTAGGAAATGAAGGCAAAATTGTCTTATGTTCACAGAAAAGAATATGCTTTTATGCCTAAGAGACACTGGCCCCTGATGTACATGTATATAGGGAATATAAGACATCTGTGCTGAGATCCATAAAGGTGTTTAGATTTATAACTCCTGTTGTAGAACACCTAAAGCCCAAGCTGAGAAAGAGGGGGAAGGAAGCTGCAGGGGTGTTTAAATAGGATATCCGTGTCCTGATCTGTAGCTCTCTTTTGCAGGAGGGCTAAAAGAAGGAGCCAAGGAGCAGAAGAAAAAAAGGGTTAGTCTGTGCCTTTGGGCCAAAATCCCACAATAACCAAAACACTGTGTAAAAAGACCTTGATTGTCTTTCTAAGAAGAGCATAACAAGAGCACAGACCAAACTTTTGTGTTGTGAAGTTCTGTTTTATCTGAAAACAAAGGAAACTGAGATTCATAAAAAATAAAGAAATTTAAATTTCCCCTGTCAGATATGGAAAAGTGAGAGAATCACACACACAGAAATATCCTTGCTGACACATGTCTTTGTGAGACAGATTCTTTTTTAAGTCTTTGTCTCAAGCTCAGACTCCCAAGGACATACTGAACTACAAAAAACTCTACATGGTCTTCTATGAAAATGTCTGTTGCCTCTGTGTTTCAGCCATGATGACATACTGGAAAGATACAACATTCTTCCATCTGAAAACATCTCAGTTAACCTCAAATGCAGCAGCCAGATCAAAAAAAATGTAAACCTTCCTTCTCTGCCCTCTGCCATGATCATGCACATCAGTCAGAACAGACACCCTCCAAAGAAAGCATTTTAATCATACTGGTGAAATCAAACTCCTCCAAAGTTCATCTCTTGCCAGTATCTTAGCTCTGATTTCAGTAGCTGAATTTATGCAGAAGATGCCTTAAGACAGATCCAACATCTCCCAGCAGCAGATAAAACGCTGGTTAGAGTAATCTTCTGATACAAAGATCTTATCTCCCTTCTAATTACGACAGGTCTCTGACACCAGCTGTCCCAGTTCCTGCAGAATGCTGTAAGTACTGGGCTGTTATGCCAAAGACAACACAAATCTCAGCTCTGGATTTTAGGAATTTAAGATTAACTTTCTGTAGAACATTAGATCCTTCAGAAGGTGATAATTTCATTTATTTAAGACACTTTTTTTTAATTCAACACAAAAGAAGACTTGGTTGTCTGGTTCTTAACCTCACAGAAACAATTCAGGAATGAACACTAAGTAGGGCTCAATGGCCTTGGCCAGCCTTGCCTGGATCCATCACCTGCACCATGGGACCAGAAACACTTTTAAACAGCAACTGTTTAAACTTGGCTTGGCCCCGCAGTGTTTGGATTTTCCTGTGTTGTTGTTCCACCTCTGCAGCTTTGCCACTGGCTCTTTCAAGGACACCCAGCCCATAGAGCAGGCAGCTTTGTCCTGGGTAAATTCCTTGTGTGAGCATTGGAACTCACCTCCAGTACTGCTTTTGTCCCTGCATCATGGATGTGTCCTTGGCCTTGTCCCCATTCCTGGCTCCATCTCCTTTAGCTCCTGGCTGGGCTCACTGCATGGATCCCAGACCTGTTCACCCCCTGCTGTGTCTGCCACTGCTCCTGGACCCTGTTACCAGCACCTGGAGGGACACACCCCATGTGCTGGGGCCACCTTTGGCTCTCAGGTCCATGTCCCTAAGGGAGGGACCTATGACCTTGCCACTCCCTGACAGGTATTTTTCAAAGTTGCAGGTATTGCTGCATCCTGTGCTGAGTGTGGCAGGAATGTTTGAACCCTGATCTAAGCAAGGCTGGCCAAAGCAGCCCTTAGGTGATTTAGGCATTTAAATTTCCAGACAGCCTTAGGTAGGTGCCCAGATGCTCACCTCCACCTAAAAGGTGGTGACGTAGCATCAGAGAACAGCAGGGTATTAGGCATTTATAGAAAATAGCCCCAAAATAGAGAAGCAGGAGCCATCCTGTCACAGCAACCTTTAGAACACAATATGACACACGCATTTTGTCTCTGTTGCATTTAGAGCATCTTCATTTTATTTCACACTGTGGTTTTGGTGTTTACCTACCTTCTGGACCATAGCATGACTTTCCATTCATTTTTCTGACTGGCTTCTGTCAATTAGATCATGAACTCTTTTATGGAGGAATTTTTATTATAGGTGTGTCCAGTAATAATCAGAGTAACAACTCACTGCTGGAGGTCTCTATGCACTATTCTAAGAGGATATATTGTGCCAGCAACAGTGATGATGTCTGTTTGTATAAGTGTTGGTTTCAGTCTGACTAATGATTTTTGCTGGGAACTGGAATTTCTTTTCAGTTTTCTTTGCCTGATATTTCTACAGCAGCAAGAGGGAAATCATATTTACAAGTGCCACAGGATAACACAAAATAATAAAAGTTACTGAGCATCATGTATCACATAAGAAATTCTTTGAGAAAGAATATATTTCTAGAAGTGTGAGCCCTCAACTTATTTGAGGTTTTAGCACTTGGATGGAGAAGGGGAGAGTTGCATTAGCTGCATTTTCACAGATATTCATACTCACATTTGAATCCACACCTATTTATGACCTGAATTTTCAGTTTGAAGGGCAAGAGAAATCTGGTACAAGTGACAGAATCTGATCCTATATCTATTTCTCCCAGCTGCTAAAGGAATTTGTGATGCAAAAGACACAGGGTAAAGCAGGTTGGTGTATTTGGGATTCAGCATGTCATTTAAAGCCTGCTCCTAGAACTTCTGTAATGATATGGGTGAATGTTAATTTCAATTAAATACATTGCAAATGTGTACAGCATGTTCTGTCCCTGGGAAGATGCCACTATGAAGAGATACAGCAGATGAATTGCCAGGGAATTCAAGTGTGATGGGGAGGGGGAGGAGGAAGGAAGGAAGGCACAAAGAACAAAATGTCCCTACAGCCACCCACCAGGACACACTTCGAGTGAGATATGAATCAGCAGCAGCCAAGGAAGCCCTGATGCCTAAAGGGGATTATGTAAGAATCTGAGATAAGTGGTACCACTGGCACCTTTGGGTATTTCTCAGGCATTTAGCTGTGTCATTTAACCTGAGAAGAGATACCCTGCACTCTCCCTTAGCCTATGAAGAAAGCCAAGCAGCTGTGGAGGGTTACAACTTTAATAAGGAACCCAGAGCAGACAGGCTTGTAAATTAGGCATCTCTGGGGAATGTTCTTTGGTTGTGCTGAACACAAGCCTTAAGCTTGAACCTGTTTTAATGTCTTGTGTACAGCTCTTTACTACCCAAACATGCAGGTCCTGGTCTCCTTAGGAAGGTACAGTAGCTTCCCCATCCCAGTATTCTGGTGCAAAAAATAAATACCAAACAATAATGTCAAGGCATAATTATTGTAATGATAAGACATTTTAAGAGTAATCATAAAAGAACAAACTGTGAGGTCTTCACTAAAGGTGTGTCTCTGTGCTTTCACTGACCTTCACAAAAGAGGGATTTCTGCAGAGCCTTGAGACAGAAGAATCAGCAATTTTCATTGATGTCATCTACACAGCACAGTCAGTGGGGACATTCTCATACACTGATGTCTTTTAAGTCAGATATTCAACCAGGTCTCCTTGGCTTATGGGTATGACCCTTTGTAGAGCCTTTCCTCCTGTACTGGGGAGGCCAGAGTGACTGAACTATCCAGGTTAAGAACATGCAAAAGTGATCACAACCATGATAAATCACAGTTGTCAGTTTGTATTTCTGAGAAGGTAATCATAATCTTGATGTTCAACTGCTGATTTTGAGGTCACATTATTATATCTAATGGGACACCAGGCTGTGTATGATTTGGGTATCAGTGCCATAGCAGCACAGTCAGAACAACTTCCAGTACTACATTTGCAAAGACACTGAATTTTTGTGATATTCAGCATTCCCTTTGAGGGACATCAGACAACAGACCCTAGGCTCTGCAGTTGACCATGCTGTGATTCCAGCTTGCTTCTAGGAATGGCTGTTCTGTATTCTTCTGAAATTTTCTCTGACTCTGGGCAAGAGAAACAGGAATAAGAAGGAGGAGGAACAAAAATTAAAAGAAAGAAGTGTCAGTATTACTGGAAGATCTGCACACGAAAGTGCCACAGCCGGGTGACTTCAATATGTGGTTTCAGGCTGCAAGGAGCTCAACCACAAGTAAAGCTTCAGTAACTGTGTAAAAAGAAGAGTTACAGAGTTCACCTCATTGCTCAGTGGGTACAGGGGACCAAGGTCATAAGTGTGGCTTACTGACAGCTGATGCCACTCACCATTTAATGCAGATGATTTCTGTGATATTATTGACCTGTCAGTGGGGCCTTTAAGGAGATTAGCAAGATGATCCATACAGAAAAGGTGAAAAAAAGCAAAATTCCTTATCCACTTGGGAAAATTTCCTTATTTACCAAACATATGACTACAGGTGGAAAAATACAGAGACATTTCAGTGGAGACAGGGAAGAGGAAGACAATAAACAGGTGGAAACGCCAGAGAAAGAAGTCTAAGAAAGTATCACTTCACATGGGAAATTCTATCTCATTTTACACAAGGTGCAATATGAGGTTTTACACAACGATCATTGATAAGCAATATATGTTGAAACATCGTATCATCTCAATGACCTGAAAATGTCTGATTTTTGTATACCTGAAATGACATATCCTAAAGGCAGGGATTTCTCATTTATGATTGACTGTACTCAGGCTCCTGTCAATTTGCAGAAAGGCTCTATACAAATGAAGAGTGGGATGAAATCTTTAAACACAGTAGGGAAGACAGAATTTATATTGTTTGATCTTTGCTCTCAGACATTTTTTATTAGTACTATCATTATTTACTTTGATTTCAACACTTCAAAACTTTACATGTATCATAAGCTTTTCTTTAGTTCTGTCCAAAGACTCAAAAAGATGAGATTTTTGTTTTTGGTAAGTCTTCACCCTGTCATTGTACCTATTACCATTTTAGTACTTGTGTTACTGTGGATTGTTCAAGTTATTTGGTAAAAGTCAAAAAGTTGTTTCCAGATTGAATAATGTCTGTTCTGGAAATCATGTTAACACAATTAAAAGCATCCAAAATGAGAAAAGATCTGTTGAAGCCATTAGGCTGAAATTACTGAGATTTTTACAGACTTGTAGGAGCACAGGTTCTCTGATGATGACTCTAATTCCTTGAATATGGCAGGTGAGACTGCAGCCTTTTCCACATTCCTGAAATCAGAGTGCTATTTACAGACAGCATGTTTTTCCACATTCCTTGTTATCTGTGTCTTCCTGGATTCACACCAAAGTTTGAAAGGGGAAGTTCAAAGCTGCTTAGAAGATTGGACACCCCTTCTATTTCAGATGTTAAATATATCATTAAGTGTTCACCATGGTCTCAGAAATCCACAGTTAATTTCCCCCCTACATCCTCCATTTCTTGCAGTTTGCTGTAATCTGCTGTGTAAAGCTTCCAAAAGTTGTGGAACAGCCTATTTTGAGAGAACTTGTAAGCAGGAACACATGAATGGGTATCAGGTGCAGCTATGAATTTAATGAATGGTTTGCTGGAAATGACATTAAATAGCAACATCCGTCTGCAGATGAGCTCTGTAATGTCCTTATTTCCAGCCCAGGCAGATGGAGGATTTGCAGTGTGCTCTCTGTTTTCTGTTTTCTGTTTTCTGTTTCACACAGCATTGCTTGCCTGTAAATTCATCCAAAATGATGCTAAAAAAGATTTGGACTCTGACTGTCCAGTCTTTTATTTTTTCAGCTTTCTTTTCAAAATAATGTGTGGAAGAAGTACATAACAAGACTCATTGTGAGAATCAAACTGATCTAGGATTTTGTGCTGTTCCAAAACAAATCACAAGTTGGTTTTTTTTCCTCTCAAACACTTCAGCCTGAAGAAGGGGAGTGACAGGGAAACTGTCAGGTTCTCTTTAAAATTGTCATTAATTTCTGATGTTAAAGTACAGTTAGAATCTTCTTATTAGGAAACCAAAAAATGGGAAATGCCACGTAAGGTATAAAGACCAGTGACATGGTAGCATGTAGCAAGTTACATCATACAACTCTAGCAGACCATTGTCGTAAATTAAATTTTAATGTAGACATACAAAATATACCAATTTCTCTTAACTGTGAGCAATTTCAATCCAAATACATTCTATAATATTTATATGTGGCTGTATACTGGGGAAAACACTTTCTCAGAAAATTATTTCTATGGTACATGACTGGATCAGGTACTACTTTTCTTCCTTAGTCCTTGCCAAGGATAAGAAAAGAGTTAATCTCTCATATACTGTGTGAACTGTAGCTTATTTTTCCTGTGATTCAAATAAAAAGGCTAATGGAGGAAAAGAAAGAGCATATTGAATATTGATTTTTTGTCTCAAGCATAAGGAAGTCCATTTTGGGAATGGTATAAAAAATAAATACTTATTAATGACAACCTGCTTCTAAATGGCTTCTGAAAGTTTCTGATCAGTATTTGGACCAAATCTAAACTCATGCACACTCAACCGTCATCTCTGTTGCTCTAGATAGCAGAAAATTTAGACCAAGTTTTTGGAGGGCCATGTTACTGAGTTGGTGAGATGAGATTTCTCAGAGACAGACAAAAGCAGTGGAAAGGTGTGAAAACATTCATTGGTAAGACTATACTGGTTAAAATATCTTTCTATAAAATTTGTTTCCAGGTAGAAAAATAGTCTTATTCCCAGTCTCACTCCTACCATGTTAACACAGCTCCACTTGACTTCAAAACTACCCTCAGTAGAGGAATAACATAAATATACAACACTATTGAAGTCAAGGGGTCTCTGATGACTCACATTGGTTGGAGCTGCAGTTCAGCTTGCTGTTTGCAGAAATTTCCAAACTTGGAAACTCTTTTTCATGTTTCAGGCAAAGTCAAAATAGGTCTTTGCGAAAAAACTGCAGCCAACAGTAAATGATGTATGAAATGAAATATCTCATCCATCCCATACATGAAGAATGTGCAGAGGAAGCTTTGCTGCTGTCACCACGCAGTTTCAAACGAGATGCTGATGCAGAACCATCATTTGCATGGAGTGATGGGAGGAAGGGGGTGATGCTGTCATTCTCATCTGCTGTCAGGTGTGGCCCTTCCAATAGAGTCAGATTTTATCCTTTCCCCATATTATCTAATATATACTGTCCTATATTCTGTCTAGTAACTTCCATAGAGTTCAATGGGCTTTGAGCCTGAAGTACTGGGTATTTGTTCAAGACTATAAAATTATTTTACATTAAATTAAATTTTTACCTATAACAGATCTGATCTCTTAGCACATGTCTACACTACAGTGTGCTAAAGACCCCTAATCTTTCCATCAATAAACTGGGATATTTAGTGTATTGACATACAATTTTATTTTCTCAGGTGACACACCCCCTGCTGATTTACCAGTTTGGTGACATGACTCAGTTAATATTACTTGCAAGGTCTTACTCAAGCAGCACCAGCTCTGCACCAGGTAGTTTTCACATCCTGCAGAAATTCTACATTTCACCTGAATTTCTTTGGTTTTGAAGTTTGACAACCGGTTTATGTAACTTACCTAGTTTTTTTGACTAGACATTTCCAAGGAGTAGCTCATCTTACTTAATATAAACACCAATCTGAATAGCTTTTTATGAGCTTAATCAGAGTAGAAGGAATCTAGAGGACTGGTTCAAATCATCCCAGTCCAGTGAAGCTAGGTGCAGTGAACTCTACTTGTACATAACAAATAATTCAATAGTAATTTTAAGATCTCTGCTGTGTACAACTGAAAATCGCAAAATTATAAATTGCACTATTTGATTCTGTACCAGGAGAAAATTGAGTACTAATAAGTTCTGAAACTTTAAACAGAGCCACAGCAAGGCTGGAGAAGCTCCTGAGAAGGACCATTTGTTTAAAGACTTTGCTCACTTTTAGTAGCATGAAGGCTTCATGTCCTAATGTGATGGGCAAGTGACCTTTGCAATGTGCTTATGATTTTGAAAACTTGAATTTGCAGATGTCTTACATTTTTGTTGGCACCTCTGCTATGACAACCGTGTCTGGCCCACACAGGATAGACTTTTAACCAGGATTGTGCAACTCTTCTCTGCCTATCTCCATAAGTTCTTCTCACCAAAAATATTATGGATGGGCATGGATTAGACTCTCTCTGCTGACTATATGGAGACGGATTTCAAGTAGCACTCAAGTAATCAGCAAAGCAGCTCTTACTCAGAGTTTAAGCATCACTACAATTTACGCTGTTTTGGTGCATAACATCTTTAAATTCTTAGTCTGTTTTTTATTCATTTGACTGTGAAGGTCTGCTTGGCGGGGATGTGGTAGGAAATATAGCCATCAGGCTTCGGGTGCTTCTGAGTTCCAGTGTGCTCTTCCTGAAGCTTTGTCAGAAACAGTTTGCTTGTCTCTGAAAGCAGAGTGATTTGATCACTTTTGGCAGACACAGTTTCCCCCATGTACTTTGTTTTGTTCCAAGAATGCCAAGAAAATGTTCTTTCTTTCAGAAAATAGTCTTCCCCCTGCTGAACTCATATTAAGATATCCTCAGAGGGCTTTGCTGTCACCTTCTGTAGGTTAAAACAACAGAATGTCCCCCCTTCCTCCCTCTAACTTTGAGTAACATCACAATGGGTTGCCTTTTAAAGTTTTTGAGCTGCAGTCTGTTACCTATGTGCAGTCAAATCTACCATCTAAGAACCTGAAAACTGCATTTGTGCTTTAGTAGAGGAGAATCAACATGCAGAGTTATTAGGCATCCTCATTCTCTTCCACTCTGATGGAGATGGGGCTGTGGCAGCTGCTGCTGTGATTTCTGTGCAGTGTAGGCACACCCAAGATAATGATGAGTTGGCTTGCTAAGGCAGAAACCATCCTTTAGTCTGTCCATTCCCACATATCACAAGGTTTTCTTTGCTGTTTTGTTCAATCTGTTTGGGTCACAAAGCCTCTAATTCCAAGGTTCATCTGCATTTTTACCAGGTGACAGGTACAGCGGTGCAGCTGAGATTCATGACACTGGGTAAGAAACAAATTTCCATAACTCCTGTTATTTATATATCTCAAGAATAAGTATCTACCTACTTCCACAAGGGATGGAGGTGCTGACAAACATGCTGACATGAGTCAGCTGATAAGAGCAAGAGCTCCACAGAAGAAAGTGGATGAAGTTGAAGAGTTTAGATGAACTTGAGGGAAAAGCAAAGTGACAGCATGAGCAAGGAAAGCATGTAGTTCCCCATCCCTAGAGCAGGCCATTGGAAAAGGGAAACTTACTCCCTCTCCCTGCATTTGGGGGTTTTCAGGGGCTTTGACACAAAAAGTTATCATGTGTTGCTTTGTTGGCTGAACCTTAGTAACTGCTCGTGCTGAACAGGATGTGCTTTGACTTAAGCCTCTTTTACTCTTTGTAAAAGATATGAAAATACTTTTGATGCCTTTATTTGGAGTGAAGATCCATCTTACAGTATTCGGAGAGAAGTTTCACTTAGGAATCTCTTATCTACTCTAGTAGCTAAAAACAGATCATGACATGCAGTCACCATGAGCAGACAACCCCTGTCCTTTCAGTCCTTTTTGATAATTATATCCTCACCAGCAGCCAGCACATCACTTTCCCAAAATCATGTGCAATGGAAGGCATGCACATGGACAATACTGCCAGCTCAATAACGTCCTTTGAGCACCTGGTCAACATTTAATACCACCCAAATACCTAAGAAGGCAGTAAAATAAAGACAAGATTACTTTCAATACCAAACACTATAATAATGCATGATAACATCCATGTCATCTACACACAGAAGGAGGAGAAAAAGCATCTCTAAGATATGTGCTTTCCTACTACTCATGATAAATGTGGGGGTTGGGGTGGGGGACTGAAGAAAGACAGAGGGAGATTTTGTTTTGAATTGCCCTTTTCAGAGAAGCTGTCCCTACAGTCAAAACATTTGATCAGTTTGGCAATATTTAGCTGTTTCAGAGGAATTTAGAGAAATCCAAACTTAAAAAAATGAAGGAAGAGGAAGAAAGTTAGACTGAATATTAAAAAAAAAAAAAACAAACCAAAAAAACCCCAAAACAAAACACCAACAAAAAAACCAACCAAACAAAAAAACCCAAAAAACCAAAAAACAACAGAAACAACAAAAACCCAAAAGAAAAAAAAAGAAAAGAAAAACAGAAAACAAAACAGAAAAACACACTTTCAAAATAGAGCTGCAGTGAATTCCATTCACAGAAATGAAATATATTTCCTGCTATATCCTATCTTTTCTAGCTCAGGTTTCTATGAATATGTGACATAAGCCAGTGGGGAAAAGCTGTTAGCTTTGGTGCTCTGCAGCAAAAGAATAACAACAATGCAATTCTATTACTAAAGATTGCATTTTATTTATTTATTTATTTATTTCTTCCAGGAATTCTAGGTTACAACAGCTGGTGTGAAAATAAAACCCTAAAATAATAGCTATACTACTTTTGTTAACTGGTGTTCCCAATCCCATCCTGAAACATCAGGTTTCTGTGGCTACAGCTGAGGGGAGATCCGTGCAATTCAGGAGCTGTCCCTGCTTTTGCTAAGCAGCAGAGCAGGTTCATGTTTCTCTGCTACTTCACTGTGAACTTTAGTCTTCATGTTCTTGTATGTCTGGTTAAATACCTTCAAGGCTTTCCCCCTGTGCTCCTTATGACTACGTTCCTATTAAATCTGGCATTTCACTGTTGTTTCAAAGAGATTGAATAGAGATTGTCTTATACATAGCTTGAACCTTTGATATTTGCATCCACATGTGCTCAAGGAACATCACTGTATAGTTACAGAAATATTCTATGCAACAAACATCCTATAAGAAAGAAATGAATTCTTAGATCAGAATCTTTTATTCTCTGATATAGGTGTTTTATTTTTAATATTGTCTTTTTCTTGTTAACTTAGAAGGTTTGCAATCATATCTCATTTAAGCAGAAAGGATTATTTAGAGGAGCTGGTCATTCTTTACAGTAAAAGAATATTTTATGTAGTCCTCTACAGATTTTTTTAATCTCTTCTCTGTCCCAAAGAGAAATAAACAAAATCATACAGGTCCAGCCGCATGAATTTCAGTTCATCAGAAATGTTGGAAGGAAAGTAATATCTTATAAATTGGAAATGGCATAAAAAAAAAGTCAGAGAAAAATACAATATATTATCCAGGCAGCTACACTGAAAGTGTAAATGAAAGATTAATAGTTCATTAATAGTTCATTGTGGTACATTGACACCTTTGACCAAAGGGAGGGAAAATATCCTTCTGTTAGAATTAAATAGTGATTTCCCAGTCAGGCAGCTGCACTAGCTTCTTAAGGGGGTTAGCAATCAAAGAGAGATCAAGACCTACATTTTCCTAAGGTCTGCTATGCAATCACTTTCACAGTGCAAAATAAGTCTAAGGAACCAATTACACGTCCAAATTCTTTTATACACACTATCACAAGCTTTCTGTTTTAAAACAGTAGTTCCATGGAATTATTGACGTGGTTTTACTAGGAGAAATACTGTTGCATATGAGATTTTTCACTAGATAATCATAGAAATAATTTTGACTTGCCCGTTTTTAGGTTTTATTTTATTTTAATAGGTCTGGTTGTGGATGTGGAGTTGAGAAGCACACCTTTTAAATGGCTTAGGGTCAGATTAATTCAGGGCACTTCAGGCGTTTTCTTGTTTCAGTTTTACAAGGTAAGGTATTGATATTGTAAAAGCAGAGTGCAAACAGGCTGCGTTACACCTGTCTGAGCAGCAGGGCATGCTCCTGTACACGTAGGAGTACCTGTGTTCCCTCCCCTCTGCAGCTGGGGATGTGCCAAACATCTCCTGTGCTCCCCCAGGGCTCCAGCACAGATAAACCCTGCACCAAACATGGGGCGCCCTGGGGAGACGCTTTTGGATCAGAACTGATGGATTCTTTCCAGCTGAGGTGGTCTAAAGATAGTGAGGGTATTACACACACAGTAAACATGAGGGACTGGGCACAAGCCTGTTGTGGAGCACACCTGGAGCCCTGTCCCCAATGCTGCACTGCAGAAGGGTCACTGTGTGCTTGCAAGGACCAATTCCTCCCTCTTCATCACGCAGTAAATGCAGCACCAGGTTCTGCAGCGAAGGTGAAAGGGAGAAATGAGTCAGAACTGTACAAAGTAACTTTGTGACCAAATATTGATTTTGGGTACAGAACTAAATAAAAGAAACCCCTCTGTGACCCTAACCTTTCTGTCTGTATCTGCAGATCTGAGAATTTTTCTCTAAATGATGACTCATTCCTCTGTAATGATGTTCTCTTTGTGGAGTGTCAATACATAATTAGTGGTGTGTGCTGTAGATCACTGTGTTGGTCTTACAATAAAATATGAATGTTCAGGGCCACTCCCATAAATCAGTAAAGATTCTTTAAAAGCAATAGAGCCATAGTGCATCTAAATTTCAGGATTTCCTTTTTTTCATGCAAATTACTATTTTCTGAACTCTGATTACTTGTTTTTCTAAATTTATGCACCACAATTCTAGATTTTGTAGAAATAAATAATTGAGGAGAATAGCTATAGTTAACAATAGGAAGTTTAAATATAAAATGTTGTGCCATACTGCAAAAAAAGCAACTGATATGACATCCTGCTCTAATTGAAGTATATTAATTATGGGAACAGATTTATTCAAATTCTGCTTCCTATGCGTAAGTGCAATATATAACAGATTTTTGAATACTTGTGCAAGCATGGAAGAAAGATAATTGAAATTCCTCACCTTATGTTTCAGTTAGCTAGTCAATTCCCATTTCCTAATGCCATATATGAAACACTATGTTACAAATAAAAAGCTAAGTGGAATATCTGAGCTACTGATTTTAATCCAGAAGGACGATTTTAAGTACTATGAAACCAAGAGGAAAAATGGATTTTGGTGTCACTGTTTTCTGAATTGGGACTTTTCCAAAGAAACTGAACCGAAAAGAAGTCTTGAAAGAAAGCTTAACCATTTGTACTGCCTTTGGCACTGTCTCTGTTTAAGGTTACTCTGCTATGAGTGTGTGGATGATGTGATCAGGAAGCTGGATAGTGACAGTATCAAGGCAGATAATTTTAGAGCCAGAACCCATTGCCACAGAGTTTGCCTGAAGTAAAGTAATCCTTCCACAGATGTCAATGGACTTACTGGAAATCAGGTCTCAGTTTCTTAAACACAGGCAGCTGGTGTCATTTGGAATGTGCCTGGGTATCTGAGGCATCCAACAGTACTGCTCGATGCTGTCTTTCAGGTGTGACAGCTGAATCTGGACTTGTGGGTTCCCCTCAGGCACAGCAAACAGCACTAAGTGCCTCTGTGTGGGCAAGTGAATTGAGCCTCCAGGACTGAATTCATTTTCCCTAAGTAAACTGACACAATGTACACTTCTGCATCTGAGTTGGTTTCCTTATTGGACATTAACAGACAGGAATGGATATAGTTCATTTGACTTATTTCAGGTGTTCACACTGGGATGAGATGTTCCCAGTTCCCTCCTCTGCCGCTAAAAATATTTCAGAAAACTCAGTTATTGGCATCTTTACTTCAGATACCTTGGATTTATGCAGTGCACTAAATAAAAACCTTGAAGGACATCTGCTTACCTAGTAGACCATGTTAGTGCCCATTTCACAGCCCTTCATCTGCTTACCCTGCAGCTCTACCTGCTTCAATGATTAGTGCCCCATAAGTCTTACAAATCTAATTAAAACAAAGAGAAGGTCTGTGGCATAGTGAGATCTTTGACGTCATCCTTTTGACCACTACCTAGCCTGCCTACACATTTCTCCTCTGATAATTAGTTACAACCCACCACAGGAAGAAGGTTCTTATGGTTTTATTATTTCACATCTTCCTGCCTCTGGCTGAGAAAAAGAAAGTGGTACTGGTACCATAAGGCATTAATTTAAGGCAGCAAGATGGTAATTAGAAGCTTTCCACTACCTTTAAGGAACTTTGGACTGGAATCATAGAGAAAAAGTCTCAGCAAACATGTTTCACTGAGAAAGTGGCTTGCTGAAATAAGTCATACAAGACTGATCAATGGTTTCACACTGCTCACAACACCTTGTGTGCCTTCATGTTTCTCAGTATGATGCAATCTTTTCACACTCTCCCATGGCTATGGGGGATTTGGCTGTGTTTTGATCTCTATTTGAATTGTGAATCTTCACTTCTCTGAAGTAAAGGTCTTCTGTGGGTTGGCCTTGGCCAGCAGCCACAAACCCACACAGCCACTTGATCACTCCCCTTTCCCTCCCGCCTCCCCACGGGATGGGGGAGAGATTAAGAACAAAAGTGAGAAAACTTGTGGGTCGAGGTAATGACAGTTTAATAAGTGAAGGAAGGATTTTAAAAAGAAAAAAAAAGTAAAGAGAAAAAAAGTGATGCAAGAACAATCACTCACCACCTCCCACCAACAGACCCGTGCCCAGCCACTCTGAGCAGCACCCACCTTGGAAACCAAGTGCCTACCTCTCACCCCCTTCTTCCTCTGCCTCAGTTTTATTGCTGAGCATGATGTTATGTGGTATGGAAAAGACCTTTGGCCAGTTCAGGTCAGCTGTCTGAATCTCTTGCTCATCCCCAGCCTATTCCCTTCATGGATAGAGTGGGGAAAAAAAGAAAGCCTTGCAATTGAGCAAGCTATGTTCAGTAGTACGCAAAACACTGTTGTGCCATTGTAATGAACCTTTCAGACCTTTTGCCTAAATTTTGCCCTGAAACAGCTGTTTTCAAACCAAAGGAGAAACCACCATTAAGCCATGGATCCTGTAGAGGCAGCATAGCAGGGTTTTTTCATGCTGGTTTGTCTCCTGCACCACGAGCCACCACTGTGCCTCCACAAACCTCAGAAAGATTTACTGACAAACTTTGTTCAGAAACCTTGTCTGGGCAGAGACAGACACACAGACAGACACTCACCCCCCCACCAAAGCTGCCCAAGTTCCAGAATCTTCCAGGAAGAAGAATGCCCATGCCCTGAACTCCTCCTGAAGGAGATATTAGAAGAACTGAAGTTATAAAAAACTGTACATGGGACTCCACCTCTGATGGACCAGAACTGTGCATTGCAACCATGGACCACAATCACCCACACATTGCTGGAGCCATGAGTGGTGATATCTTTCTATCTCTTCTCCTAGCTCTCTTTTTCTGTTCTTCTCTTTCCAATTTTCCTCTCTTAGGGTGATCATACACTCCAGAACATCTGTACATCCCTTTTCCAATCTCTTTGTCTCAGTTCAGTTGTTCTAATAAAATTCATTGTTATATCAGTTATGTAGTGTTGATTTGCTTTAATCCACTTCAAAGGGTCAGTGAGCAATGAACCTGGTTGCTGTGCCTCAGAGGCAGATTGCAACAGCCATCAGCAGTGTTTTAGCCACAAATCCAAAATGCAGCTCCACATGGGCTGCCATGGAGAAAGTTAACTCCATCCCAACCAGACCCAGCACAGGGTCTGAAGTCTTTGCCTTCTTGGGGGAAAGACAGAATCAGGAGTACTGGAGAACAGCAAGATTTATCTATTCTGCCGCCTGTTGAGGGCTGGGCGCAGGAATGGGCTGAAGGGATGAGGGCTGAGGAGCAGTTCCAGAATGGGAGTGAACATCTCATGTCTGTAGCTCCCAAAGCAACTCCACTGTTGTTATTAAGAAGTAATTGTTGATTTGCTGCATGAATGGCCTAAAATGGAAAAGCAGCCAGATATTATTCTTTGTCACTTCAGATCAGATTCCCAAGGGCAGAACGAAGGTTATATTGGGTTATCTTCAGATTTTCCAGTTTTGTGGCCCTTCTGAAGCAACAGCATGAGTTTCTCTTTAAACAGAACACCAAAATAAATGTATATTGCATATTTAAATGCACAGACCTTTCATTGTGCAGTCTAAGCCTTTTACCAGGCAACAAGAATTTTTCTGCTTGTGTTGTATCTCTTAGATCCTGCCTCTCTTCATTTGCACACCCTTTCCCTCCCGCTCTAAATAGACCAAGATCATTGCTACGTTTTACTGAACATTTGCCAAGAGAAAGTGCTGGTTTTTTATGGGAAGTGTTGGAAACATCTCAAAATACAGTGTTTAGAGCAGAATACTCAGCTTTTGCATTGGTTTAGCATTTTTCCTCTGAAAAGTGTCATGTTGGCACACAAAATATCTCTGTGTTTGTGTGGAACAGACACCCAATTAGCAACAAGCTGGTGCTTAGTCCATCAATAGTTGAAATGTTTTGTTTGGAAGCTCTGGCCTGGGTTTTGGTTGGGGGTTTTGTTTCCCTTTTTCCAGTTGAAGAAGCTATTGTTATCACACCATGTAAGCAACAGTAGTGCCAATTGTCCTAAATATCATTTGCTTGCAGCCTCACTGGCACTTATTTAATTATTGTCTCATTTCATTTAAGATACATTCTGTAGGAACATTTTGTACTTTTAACAGAAGAGAACACTTAGGAACACTTTTTATCACTTATAAAAAGACACTCAGAAAAGGGTCAAGGCACCTGAATGAATCTCTTATTTAATATATAGTTAATTATATTACCTAATAAGAAAGATTGTGCATGGAAATATTGGATACAGCCAGGAGGTTTTTATATAATAACCAGTTTCTCAAGATACAGGCCTTTCATACTGATACTCCAGCTTTTTATTTTGGGCTGAGAAATTAACTGAAACTATACATTGCATTTTACTAGATTTTCTTCCTCATGATGACACGTCAGAGGATGTAACTGGAATCTGGTCTTTGGAGTTGGTGTTTCTCATTTTTATTGTACAGACTGATCCAAAATACTTGGTTCAGACATTTTTGTATTTTGGTGCATTTCAAATCCCTGTTGCTGTGCATATTTTAACATGAGCTCACCTTCAGGGACTTTGGTAAGGTCAGTGGAGGTAAAAACCAACAGCTGTGTTTGTGGACAAGTAAATATCTAAAGGGGTTAAAAGCTGTTCTCTGTAACATCAGATGTTGGGTGACAACTTTATGACAACCACAGGTCCTCCTGCCTGCCCCAGCCTGTGTAATTTGTGATGGAGGATGTCCCTGCTGACTCTGGGTCACCATGCCCGTGCAGCACTGTGGAGTGCTGGGAGGAGGTGTTAACTTGTTCCCTTTAAAAGCTACAGGTGCTCAAACAGGAGAAGGTGACCGAACCAATAAATCCTTCCTCTCAGGGCATTGTCATTGTGAGCACCGGATTAACATGACAAGGTTTCACTGCATTTTGCTGAAGCAAATCCCTATCAGGCTTCACTGAGTCCTTGGGATACGACCCTTTTTCAAGCAGCTCTCTATGCTTTGGAAAATATTTATATTTTGTCCTTTTTTTCTCCAAGTTGCCATGCATTTATCACAAGACACACAGGCTGAAGCACAATTGCAGAGCAGAATTCCAACATACAGACCTGAAAGCGCTCTCTATCCCTCACTGATGAAGAAAGAGCATATGAGAAATAAAACTATAAATGAAAGGGGAAAAAAATGCAACTTAGTAATAAGAAAATAAAGGATTTATAGATGACAATTTAGTCCATAGAAAATATTCAAGGTTCAGCAGCTTACCCCAGGAGAAGTAGCAAATTGTAATCCTTAATGTGAAGAATTATTACTACATTCATCTAAGCTATTTATAAAGTAAACTGAGAAAATAAGAAGGAAAAGAAAATACAAATAACTATTTTCATCTTAAGAAAAACATGCTGAGATCATTTACTTCAATTTATTCCTTCTCTCCTTCAGTTTTTGTATATATTTGTCTGCTTCTCTTCTAGATCCCTTATTGTCTGCATTAAGAACACAAATGAAGGAATGTTTACCCGTGTAATGTTTTTTGTCCTTCCCTAGGTGAATTCAATCAAGTGTTTTTCTGTAGTGTCCCTGGTTTTCCCTTCTGATCTCTTTTATGTGTGGGAAATGTGTCAGTAAATAGAGCTCAGCGGTCACTGGAATTTAATACTTCAATTTATTAGAATGTGATCAAAAGATTTGACATCATTTGGACAAGACAGGTGATTCCCATGCCTTGTACATGGTAATCAAGTACTGCAGAGCTCAAGAGAGATATAATTATGCTTTTCTGTGAGAGGCTTATGAAATTTCTTTAGTGAAATCTTTTACCTGTTCTCAAGGTACTAAAAAAATTTGATAAACCTGATAATTTGTTTACAATTAAAAAAAGGCTTTCTGGAAGAAAGGACGACTGCAAGTTGTAAAGCAGATCAGCAGCTCTAGAAAGAACTTATCAGGAGCCTAGAAAAACAGAGACTGATGATATGGATAAGTGGTTTTAGAGGGCAGAGGATGTGCCACATGAAAGAGAGTTAAACTGATTGCACAGTTTAAGCAGTTTGAACATGTGGGTGGCAAAGGTTTTCTCATGTGTCTTTGTTCTGCCTTCAGTAGAGCTAATGTGTCTCCACATCACACTGTGCTGCCTCACCCCACAGGACTCTGCTTCTGAGTGGTGCTTGAAATAAAGCTGATGGCACACTATGGTGATATTGAGAGGATCAATACCCCTGAATTCAGGGGTGAGATTAACTTTTCTTGATTGACAGAGATAAAATGCATGCAAGAAAGGATTCCTGAGATGTTTCTGAGTCAGTGAGGGTCAAAAAGAATTGGGTCCAGCTTTTTCCCAGAAGAATTGTCTCCTCCTATAAGATGACATTTAGTTTTTAAGTGAACTTTTGCAAATGTGTCAAATTGCATAAATATTTTGTCCCCAAGGCAGAAAATAGACCCAATACTTCCCTAATGTAATGTCATTAATTAGTGCATTGCTCTTTATCAGAAGAATCTCTCTGGCTGTTTTGCATAATTATGGCTGGGTTCAAATTTATAAAAACCTATCTAGAACAGCTACAAACAAGATTTGCTTTCCTAAGCCAACTGTGTCTTGTTATGACAGTGGAGAGATAATACCTTGGTGGAATTCATGGTCTCAAGGGATATAGACCAGGCAAAAAGCGTAGGCATAACCCTGAACCTTAAGAAAGTGAACTTCTCGTTTTTTTAAAGAACTAGTGGATTGAAACCTCTGGGAAACTGTCCTCAGGGATAGAGGAGAAGAGGAAAGCTGGCAATAATTTAAAGATATTTTCTTTAAAGCACAAGAAGAGCTCTCAATTACCATGTTCAAGAAATTGGCCAGGGAAGGCAGGAGCCCATGGCCAAGTAAGGACCACCTGGTCAGACTGAAACACAGGAGAGAAATGCTTAGACAATGAAAGTAGAAACTTGCATTCTGGGATGAAGATAGGGATAACTGCCTGGGACTGTAAGGGTGGGGTCAGGATTGATGAGGCACAGTTGAAGCTAAATTTGGTAAGGAGTGTGAGGAATAAGAAGAAGGGTTTCTACAAGTACATTAGCCGGAAAAAGAAGGACAAAAGAAACTTTACATAGCAATAAGTGAGATAGGGGAACTGGTGGCAGGTGACATGGAGAAGGTCATTTTTCCCTGAGAATTGCTCTTTACACAGATTCGAGTAGATGGAATGCAAGACACTTGGGGAATTAAGTCCCACCCATGACAGGACAAAACAAAACAGTTTTAAACTGAAAGATGTTAAATTTAGGCTAAATAAAATGAAGGATTTTTTTGCTATAAGAGTGGTAAAGCACAGGAACAGGTTGTGCAGAGAAGCTGTGGATGCCCCATCCCTGGAAGAGTTCAAGACCAGGTTGGATGGGGTTTGGAGCAACCTGGTCTAGTGAAAGGTGTCCCTGCCTAAGGCAGTGGGGTGGAAAGAGATGGCTTTTAAAGGTTCTTTCCAGCCCAAACCTTTCTATGGGTGTATGACCATATAACTTCTCTTCCCCTCTGCCTGCCTTTGAGTGCTCACTCACCAGATTTAGCATTTTTTATGAAACCTCCTTCAGGGCACAGTCTCTGTGTTCAAAACTAACACTGAGCACTGTGTCAGGAGGGCTGTTCCTGAAGGGGGTTGGCAAGTCACTCATTAACTTGTCAGGGGTTGCTGCATGTGGCCAACCTAACTCTGAACCCCTGAGCTTACAAAGAAGAGCAGGATATCACAACATGGAGTTGAGTCACCTTAGGGGCATCTCTTCAGCACAAAGAGATCTCAGCTGACACAACTGCTCCCACCCTCTGACTGCTCTTAATAGGAACACTGGTGTTATATACAAAGCAATACCTTGGCATTTATGAGTCCTAGATTAAATTTCTTATACTTCTGCAAACTTTCCCCATGAATTTGCATAATCCTTTTAGCAAAAGGTGTTTGAAGTTATCGGGCATCTGTAAAGTTGTGCCTAATGTTTTAAATGGGGCATGAATCTCTTGGAAAATAACACAGAATACCAAATATATAATTTTCATTTTGTTTTAGTCTTCGTTCCTCAGCTGCTCATCAGTAGATAAGAGTACTCTCCTGTCTCCTGGGATAAAAAGATATCAGGATTGTGATTTTTTTCTCTTTCCATGTAAGAAATAGAAGATTAGATACTTTTGATGCAGATGTTGGATGGAAATAGGCATTCATCGTTTTTAGTATCATTTGATAAATCATGGATTACAGTAGTATTTATTTTATTGTAATAGCACTGCTTTGAAATATCCAAGTTGTGTATTTTTCAGATAATGCAATGGCAAAAGGAGAACCCTTCATTACTCTAGAAGCACAATGGAGAGAAATCTCAATAGCACATGTATTCACACAGGGGTAACTATAAATGGTACAATATAAAATCATAGGTATATAACAAACAATAACTGCTAAAATTACATCAGGAAATCGTAGTGGCATGTAGCAGCAGAGGTCTAAGAACAAAACAGCCACGTCAGACACAATAATCCATTTCTACAATAAAATTATTTTCCCTATCAGATGTTTCTGTCTGTAGCTCTTCCCCTTGACTTGCAGCATGCTGAAGTGATAGATCAATGTATTCCTCTGCTAAAGAATACAAATTCTTGTGACAGTGAAATTCTTATTCAAGAAAAGACCATCACCAATGTTTTTGCCTAATAGGTTCTAATACTCTTTGTGCCACTCAGTGTGCCATTACAGTCATTATCTTTTCAGGAGTAGAATTGAGCAATGTGTGGAAAGTTTAGTGAAAAGGCTATTTTGTAGGATAATAACATACCAGAGTATCTGAACCTGAAAGTAAGGCCCTTTAAAGCAGATTCATCTGCCTAAGTCTGTCATAACCATACCTATCTTCATCCTTTTCATTTGCACTAAGTGCCCAGCAGAAAGCATCTCTGTACACTGTAATTGCTGGTTTTGCTCTGTGATCAGTTGTTTTTCTACTTAAGTGGCAGCTTAATACATATTTCTTGACTATCCTTTGTGGTTTTGCCCACGTATCTTGTCACAGAGTGAAAGCAAAGTGAACCACTCCTACAGACTGATGGGTCATCCTCTAAGGACAGGGGGAGTTCACAACAGCCTCTCTTCCTACCTCCGTACATTTCCTGCCTCCCAAAAGACCTTATGTTGGTAATTGCTGGAGAATACAAGAATAAGGCAGGAAATCCATGGGACAGCTTAATTATTAGTTTCTGCCTATCTCAGAGTATCGAATGAATTGGCCAAATTTGCTGATCTGCCTGAAAGCTAATTCAGAAAATGAACCATGAAAAAAAAAATTGTTTTCCTTTGGATCAGTTAGTGAATTAGTGATCTTACAGGAGTATTATCACTGGAGATACATAAAAGATGGGGCTGGCATGCTTGTGTAAGGAAAATAGAGAGCAAGAACAGCCCTTTTGGAATTAGTTCCTATTATCAACTGATTCGTTTGGCTGTAAACTCACAGAATTAGAGCAGACTTTACTTAATAAGCACAATTCTGCATTCCTTCTATAGCAAGCATTGTAAGGACTATGATTTTTTTTTTAATTAAATTGTACTTAAACATATATTTCTTATACACATGAATTTTTTAAAATTTATCTTTATAACTTGTTTTTATTCCAGTTATTATTATAATGCTTCATAAGCTATTCCCCAAAATTGCATTTTTCAATGCGGGCCACTGCAGATAAAAAAAAACCTCCCAAAAGGGAGGACATCCTATGTGATGGGCAGACTGCCCATGTTAGAATGCAAGGTTTTACCTGGGCAGACACTGCTGCACTGTGATTTTACAAATTGCTTGTCTTTTCATACATCTTAGCTTTGACAGCAGTAAAACAGAAATAATTATATAGGCCTCCTCTGAAAAAGCATTCAGATCTGTGAGCACGTTGTGCTCTTGGAGAAATGTGCATTACCAACAGTTACTAAGCCTTCCTGGGGTTAATAGAAGCAAGTAGACCTAGGGATAAGGTGGAGATTAATCTCTTTCTTTTCCTGTACGACACTTCATAGTGCTTATCTTTGAAGAAAACTGGGAGAAAAGCATCATTTAGGGTAACTAAAGTGCTTAATCCCAACTTTAGAGACATAAAAGGTTCTACTGCCATCACTGGCATTGCCTGCATGGTAAAGCTTGTCACATGTGTCAGCAAGGACTGGTGACAAGTTGATAATAAAAACTTGCCTTTGAAAAGTATGGGAAAATTGTTTTGGATTATTAGAAAGTGGTCAACAATAGCTTGTCCTGTACTATGTTCCTTAAAGGAAATGTCAGCCTTAAAATTCCTTATTGAAACTTCCCAGTTCCTATCACTGTCCACCACAGGACAAGTTGCAGATTCAACAGAACACACGGGAGAGTTGAACACCAAACAATAAAGCTGACAACATAAAGCAAATTGAGGCAGTAATAAAGCTTCTGGGATTTGCTGTAAATGGCACCAAGTTTGCAGCAAACCTTATGAAAGTCTGCTTGCATCAGACGTGTTGGGTACCCACTAAAAGCACAAGATGCCTCTCAGACAGCTATGTCAATTCCTGTCAGAACAACAGAACAATAAAGCAGCAGATTCTGCAAAAGTTGAAGATTTTGAAATAAAATTCCAGCAGATTTGATCTGCTGTGTTGTATCCTATATTTTTTAAAGATTAAATGCAGACTTTCTGATGAATCGTGACATGTTTATTTCTTCATTCCCCAGCACAACTGAAATAACCAATAAACACAAAAAATTCTCCTGCAGAGATTGTGATATTATTTTTCTTCCAGGTCTGGCTTTTTGATGTACAATTCATTACTTACTTTATGGGTGATAGTAAAAACAAGTAGCCAACTAACTAGATATGTGTCCCTTCACCCCAAACATCAACAGACCTATAAGCACTGGTTTATTTGAAAAAAAAAATGTTTATGGCTTTTATAGAACACTTTTGGACAAACTTTACAATGGCTGCTGAAAGGGTCCTGAAGACAGTATTACTTTGCTAGAAAATTATTTTGGTCCTCCTACATTGCAGTGACTGGTATTTTAGGTGAATACTTATTTAGCTTTATCAGCAGAACTTTTTATCTAGAATAACATCATTCTGAGGAGTTCAAAACAAATGTATGTAGTGGCTTATTCCCTTTGCCCACTCAATGGCTACATTTATGTGATGACAACATGTTCAAGCTCTGACAACAGTCCTATAAGATAAAAACCAAACATTTTGCCTCTACTTTGCACACATAATGCCACCTTTGTTGGAGTACTTCAAGAGTTCCTGCACTGTGTTTGTGGTGTGCTTTATAAACTGCTCTAAGCAAAGCAGCAGCAATTAATGGTAGCTGCCTACATTGCTATGGAGAGCAGAAAAAGGTGATCCAGAATTACTTTATACAATGACATAAGGGAGAGATGACACACAAAGAAGTGATGAAAGGGTGGGCTGGGTTGGCAAGCAAAGTATGCAGTGTGATGTGGAATAGAGAGACCTTAAAATAATAACAGGGCTGAAGGGGCTCTACCCCAAGAAGATGCACACCATTAAAGAAGTGCCTAGAGGGCCTGAGTGTTTTTTCAGGAAAATATTCATGACTGGGGGCCATTTGAAGGGTTTGTATGCACACAAGAAGGGAGATGGCTGATGCTATGGGAAAGCCAGCCTTGATTGTCTTTAAGGATTATTACAATCAAGGGAGGTTTCAGAGGACTGGAAGTAAAAAAGCATATCACTCCTATTTTGGAGAATAGCAAGAAGGAAGATCTGTAGAAATACTGAGTTACCAACTTTATTTCAGTCTCCAGCAAGATGATGAAGCAAATCCTGCTAAAAACCATTTCCAAACACATGAAGAGGAAGAAGGTGTTTGGAACAGAAACACAGCTTCAGAAAGGTAAAATCATGGCTGACCAGCCTGATAGATTTCTACAAAAAGATCTGTCTTGGTGGGCAAGGGGGCAGCAGTAGAAATTGTTTACCTTGAATTCAGCAAGGCTTTTCACACGGTCACTCTCAACTTCTTCAGATAATCTATGAAATAAGGACAAGATGAATGAATGGTGGGATTCTCTGAAAGGTGGATGAAGAGCTGGACACAAAGGGTTGTGATTGGCTGCACAAAATCCATCTGGAATCCAGAACACCGAGGTACCCCAGGGATCTGTACTGGAGTCTGTGTGGTTTAATCTCTTCATTATTTGTGTACTCTCGCCAAGTCTGCAGAGGATAGAACACCACAAGGAGTGGCTGATGTACCAGAGAGCTGTGCTGCCATCAGGAGGAGCCTGAACAGGCTGGAGAAACAGGCTGGCAGAAACCTCAAGAAGCTCAGCATAGGTGGAGTGCTAAATCCTGCCCCTGGGAAAAATAACCCTCTGCACCAGTACAGCTAGAAAGCGACTTTGCAGAAATTATCCCAGGAATCGTGGTGGCCAGCAGGCTGTGTGTAATTCAGCAGCGTGCCCTGGCAGCAATGGATGTCAGCCACCTCCTGGGCTGCATTAGGGAGAGCATGGCCAGTAAATCATGGAGTCACAGAATGGTTTGGCATGGAAGGGACATTTAAAGATCATCTGCTCCAACCCACCTGACACAGGCAGGAACTTCCTTCACCAGATGGAGTTGAGTAAAGCCCAGTCCAATCTGACCTTGAACACTTCCAGGGATAGGGCATCCACAGTATTTCTGGGAAACTTGTTCTACTGCCTCACCATCCTCATCATAAGAATTTCTGCCTAACATCAAATTTAACCAATCCTCTTTCAGTTTGATACTGCATTCCATCCCACTGTCTGTGTCCTGGATGCAGACACTAAGAAGTTTTGGTCCCACTACGGACCCTGAATGGACACAACTCTTTGGATATGGCCATCCAGCCAATTCATTGTCCATCTAGTAGTCCATCCAACAAATCCTTATCTCTCCACTTTAGTATAAAGAATGTTGTGGGGGACCATTCCAAAGGCTGTGCAAGAGTCCAGGTGACATCAGTACCTCTTCCCTTGTCCACTAATGCAGTCACTTCATCGTGGGAGGCCAGTAGCTGGGTCAGGTACAATTTGCCCTTGGTGAAGATCATGGGAGATGACATTGTCCCTCTGCTGTAGTGAAACAGACATAGTGTGCCATGTCCTGTGCTGGTGGCTGGACCAGACAATCTCTAAAGGTCCCTTCCAACTATTCTGAGAATCCAGGGTTCTTTGATGGGACATTTTATTTTAAATCAGCTCATACAAACATAATTTTGCATGGAAAACTATCCGAAGGAATGTGACAACTGCATAATGATTGGTTCCAAAATAACAAGAACATGATTAGGAGACTGCTGATGTGCTAGAGTTCTTTTGCTGAAACTCTAATGGTTAGGTAAAGATGATATTGCAGGAACTTCTGAGAAATGCAACTCAAAAAGATCTTGGAAACATCAGTAAGTCAAAAACAAAATAGTATAAAAAGTCACCAAGAAGAACCAAGAAGGCAAAGAAAATAATGTATTTACCCTAGGAAAATGGAAGGCCATTAACTTAAGGAAAAGAGTATTTAAGAAAAGAGCAAAAGCACAAACAAATAATGATATTTAAAATCCAGAGTTGATAATAGATAAAAAATAAAATTATTGTGGGAAACAATGTTGTAACTAAAGAGCAGAGAATGATGTGATTTTCTGCTGCCTGCTCTGAGAACCTGCATCACAAAAGAAAGATACCTGGTGAGATAACATCTGGTATGTTCATAGATACACAGATTTTGAGGTCATTTTTATCATTTAGTCTGATCTCACTCAGCAAGAAACTTGAGAGTTCAGAAATCCAATGTCTTGTGTTTCAGGTTTTCTCTTGAAAACTTCTTGGAAGTTCAAATTTCAATATCGTCCTGAATTTTTTGAGACATAATGAAATAGAAGACTAATCACATGTTGTGATTTTGCTCTTAGGGGCTGGAAAGAAGGAGTGACAAAAATATGTCTCTGAAAAGATGCAGAGGGGAAAGAAACAGGGTCCAGAAATAAGAAGGTGAAGGTCCTGGGTGGAGTAAATATCTTGGAAGTGGGAGGAGGTCTGGGAGATGGATGAGATCCATGGAGATGGATCTCTGAGCCCAGAGCCACGGGGGCAAGGGAAATCAGGTGGGGAATTACCTCCTTCCTTCTTAAACCAACCCCAGTATCCAGATTCATCATAGGCTGTTATTCACTCTTTCTTATACAAATGGAGAAAAGAAGAAACTGGGCCCCCATATATTCTGAAGGGCTTGCAGGACAGATAAAAACCAAAATGTAGTTCTTTGTCCAAAGCAGGAAATTCTCACAGTGCCTCGTAGTTAGCTTAACATGTGGAAAACACAGCCCTAGTATCAAATTATTGTTATTATTGTTATTGTTATTGTTATTGTTATTACTATTATTACGACCACATCATCATCATATAATGATAAACAAACAAGTCAAGCATTTGAAGGAAATTTTCTGACTTATAGGATATATGGCCTCTTTGATGTTAAGGAAAACCAAAACGAACAAAATAAAAACAAACAAAAAAACACCCCCAAAATTCACTAACTAATATAATATATTTGATTTTGCATAAAGTGTATTTTCCCTTGACTTTCATCAGCTACCAATGGAAACCCAAACCATGCCTGCAGTTATTGCTTTAAACCAAAACTGTAAGAAATATGTGCTTACCAATAAAATGTAAAACCCCTGCAAGATCAATAATGAAGGAGGAGACACAGAGACTCCAGGTATCAAGCAGGACCATTGACTTTTCTTCCTGAATACAAAGATAATAGATATTTTGTGGTCCAGAAATGAGAGTACATCATGAAATGCAAAGAAAAACATCTAACATTCTTCAAAAAGGGTATAAAGTTCAAATATTAAGAAATACTTTAAAGCTCTTACCCAGTGATCACATATATTGCAAAATATACTGTTCACCTCACATATTCATAATATAGAATTCTTGGTATTTATATGCCTTAAATCCATGAAGTGCTCCAATTGCAACGCCCCAAATGTTGTGGATTTGTCCTCAATTTTAGCTGCAGACCTGGAAAGAAAGATTAATTGTCTGTACTGGGATACATCTTCAACATCTTTAGACAGTGCAGATACCTACATTTGGGTTGTCTGGATTCCAGAGAAGAACTCCAGAAGCTACAGTCTTGCAGCTAATTTACTCATGCTAGAGGTCTCCTTTAGTAATGAATCACAAATTATTTATTTATAGATATTAAAATAAAAGGAAACTAGAAAAAGCATGTTTATATGAAATATTTTCCTTGGGAATAAATCCACATTGATTTTATACTGTAGTGAGATAAGATTCATAAGGAAATGATACAGTATGGATCATTTTCGTGGAGAGCACAAGGAGTGACTTCAGTTTGCACCAGGGGTTCACAGAGCTCCAATTATCTGAGGACAACCTGGAGGTAAAACCCTGTATCAATGTACACGACTGTGTAATGCACATCAGTCATCAGTGCACTCAAACCTCTCCTGGCACCAGTCCTTCTGACCTCCCTGTCCTTCTTTCTGAACTCTAACAGTGCTTGATTACTCTAATTGCTTGGAAACTGCACATTATAATTTCTGGGTTGTTTTTTTCAACTCAGGGATGCACAAACTTAAACTGGTCTCACTGTTCACTGAATCCTGTTATGAATTTTTCTCTGCATTTGCCTCATTAACAATACAGTGCCAAAACCAATTTCTTTAATAAGCTAAATAGACTGAGCTCCTAAATTTTTTCAACATAAAATATGATCCGTAGAGCATTTTTACTGCCCTCCTGCCATATTCCTTCCTGCATGAGTATTTTTCTGCGTCATTTAAAAGTCTGCACCACAGAACTGTTGGGGATCTTGACAGATCTTGTACAGAGACAAGGCAATTTCTTTATTTTTATTTGACAGTCCTGCTTTTTATACTTCTGAAGACAATATTAGTCCTTTCTGTTACAGCACTTCACTGCCAGCATGTTGAGATGATATTTTCTTGTTGAACAAAAGGGGTTTTTTTTATGACTTACCTCTTTCCACTCTAAGCTCCATTATCAAGTAAATTCAGCATGAATTTCCTGCTCTTGCTCATGTTATTGAGCAGCTGATCACTGGGAAACCGTTGTAAGGTACTTTACGATACCCTGTTGAAGAAGCATGTTTCCATTATTTATCTCAGCTTTTTTTCATACTTTAAAGATTTATCTGTAAATTTCTGATATAATTATTAAAAACTTTACTATAAGCATTATAAATTGGTCAGTTCATGGATGACTTCTCTTTAACAGCTGCTAAAAGTGACATTAATCCATTTGATGTTTTATTTGTTCCACAGAAAGTAAAATATCATGTAGTACCTTCTCAAATGCCCTGCAGAAATTCCAGTGTGTTATATCAACATGTTTATCTTGATCAGATGGATGAGTTACAGCAGCGTAGAATGGGAAGAGGCATTCCATGTCATTGAATTACAGTTTTGTTTTGTCACAAACAATGATGTTATGTAATACATTCTATAGACTGCTCTATAAACAAAGAAGGGTATTTGCCTGACTGCTACAATTAGCCTGGTGTATCAAAACCCCCTTACTGCTAACATTAAAAACTTTCTTCTAAATTATAGCTTAATTAATTATACTCATATTTCCTTGTTGCACACTTGCCCTTTTCCTAAAAGAGTTTTTCTGTCATCTTGATATTTAGCCCCAGGTATTATTTCTGAACGGAATACTCCTTTTTCGTTTCTCTCTCTCCTTTTTTTTTTTCCCAGGTAAATGAAACCCAATTGTTTTACTCTTGGGATACTAAAAATGACTCATTGTTCTTGGATTTCCATAGAAATTATTTTCAGGAGTTATACTATGGTGACAAAAATGACATGTTTATTTGATGAGCCACATTGATAGACATTAATTATGGGGTTTGATGCTTTGTGTATTGGATAACCATTTGATCATTACAGTTCTCTCTGGGACTGAAGTCAAAACACTCTTCAGTTTTTGCAAAATTCGTCTGTCCTGCTTAATGCTGCAGCTGAGGCTGGTTGTCTTTTCAATCAAAAACTCTCATAACTCCATTTTATGTATTTATAAATTAATTAATTTATTTGATACTCTTTCTTGTTCAGGAAACTTCTCAAAATAGATCTTATAAGAAAGAAATCTCTGTCCATAAAGATCTTGCATTTCAGCAAATGCTACTTTTACCCACCTTTATTATCAATACTGTGTTTTCTATTTTATTCAGAGCATCAGGCAAAGCAAAAATATATATTGAATATTTTTCCTTGTTTTGCATCCTTACCTCTTGCATTTCCATTCAAATTTAGCAGGGGATGCTCACACAGGAGCTCACCTCCATTGCAATATACCCACTTACTGGGCCATGACCCACGATTTTTACTGGGCCATTTAAACTTCAGTGATCACTTTGCCTTCTTTATCAGCTGCCTGAATTGAATATTCTATTTGAATTCATTATATTACAGTGGCTCTTTTTCCATGTCATATTGCATATTAAGCTAGAATAGTCATTTTTACCTCTTCTTTTAATCAAGATTTTTTTGTGTGTAATGAAAGATTCTCTGTGTTTGTGAAATCATGGCTTCTCGCGCATCCAATAAGATGTCCTTGGAGTATTCATAATGTCCATTAACACTTCTTTCTTTAAATTTACCACTTCATATAAAACATCATTAAGAATTGAGATTAAATTTATTCCTTATTATAAAACATCATTAGTGTTAGAGTGTTACTATAATCTCTTTAATTCAAGGATTCAATGGCACTGGTTGTAAGCGATGATGAGAAAATTTTAAGAGTCCTTTAAGCTTTGTGATTTCCATAAATCCAGGTAATTTTTGTAGACATGGACGCAATGTTTTTCCTCACCAACATAGCCATAGCTGCTGTAGTGACTAATCCCACTAGTCCCCAGCAACTGGGCCCTGCGTGGTTCCTCTTGTTATTTCAGAGTCAGCTCTCTAATTTGCCAGTGTTTCCAGTGCTTATCACTGCTCCTTACAAGCAGCCTCACAGATCTGTCGCTAAGTCCTGGAACTATTTACTTTAAACCTGCTGCTTTCTTGAGTGTGCAATTTTATCTGTATTGTAAAACTGCCTATGACAAGATCCTCTTTTTGAAAAGGGCCATATCTCTGAAAGAGAAGGACTTTCTAATGGTAAGGCAGGATGTCACTGAGAGTCCAGTAAGTGCACAATCAGAGAAGTGTAGGAGATTGTCAACAAAGCAAGACGGAACAGAAAAGAAACAGCCTTTTCTGCAGGAGCAGTCAGGTTTGTCCTTTTGGGGAAAAAAAAAACAAAACACGGGGTGCTAAAACACTTCTGTGTGATTCAAAAATATGAGCTGACTGCACAAAATGATACAGAAGGTATATTATTTCCTTACCTAGGTGTTAGAAGAAAAAGCCTTTCCTGTTAACTGAAAATGCTTAAGAAAATGAATGGTGAAAAAAAAATCCTATTCTTTACAGTGATGAAATTGTATAGTACCACTAATGTTGCAAGGGACCTCTGGAGGTCAGCTGGTCCAACCTCCCTGCTCAAGCAGGAACACTTACAGAGAGTTGTGCAGGACTGTGTCCGGACACATTTTAGTATTTCCAAGGAAGGAGATGCCACAACCTTCCTGGAAAATCTGTGCCAGTGGCAATCACCCTCATAGGAAAAAATGTATCCTCATGCTCAGAGGGAATCTCCTGTGTTTGTGCCCACTGCCTCTGGTCCTGTCACTGTGCCCAGTAACCATAAAGAGCCTGGCTCTGTCCTCTGCACCCTCCCTTCAGGTATTTATACACATGAATAACAATCCCCTGATCCTTCTCTTCTCCAGGCAGAACAGTCCCACCTCTCTCAGTCTTTCCTCATAGGAGAGATCTCCTGTCTGTTCATCCTTTTTGCACATTCACTGGATTCCCTCACATAAGTCCATGCTTATCTTGCCCACATCTGGACTCAGTTCCCTGGTGGCTCTTACCAGTACCTTGACTTTCAAGCAATGCTCTTCCTAATGCAACACAGGAAACTGCTGGGCACTTTTATTGCAAGGGCACATTGTTGGATCACTCGTTGTCCAGCAGGGCCTCAGGACTACAAGGCTGTTTTCCAGCTGCTCAGCTCTCAGCAGGTACTGCTGCAGAGGGTTGTTGCCCTCCAGGAACAGGACTCCACTTTTATTTTTTTGAACTTTGCAATGTTCTTATCAGCCCAGTTCTCCATCTAGTTGAGGCACCTCCAAATGGCAGCACAAGATGTGAATGTGGGAATTCACTGGTCTGGATCAGGAGGGGAAGAATTTCAGCCTCTAGACCCTAAAACCATGTTATTCCCATACACGTTTCACATCCGGCAGTTTCCTTTACCCAGTGTTTTCATATTCAGACACCAAAATTAAAATGTTCTCATAAAAGGCTTCTCTTTGACAAGCTCTGTTTTCTGATATTTAACAACTCATTTTATGCCTTCCAGACATTCTGCATTCTTTTCTTTTCAGGTAATGAGTACATCCCTACTAACTGCCTAGGTACAGAATGAAAGACATCTGTCATCTGAGTTACAGCAAGCCAACAAAGACAAAGAATACACATTACTGCTGCAGTCTGGAAAGAAATTTCTAGATTCAAGATCATAAGAGAAACATTAACTCCTCAAAGGGGCACTGAGGCACTGTGGGGAGAGCTTGAAGAATATCATCATAATTCCTCCATCTGGCCACAAACACTCTGTCATTTGCTGTCATAACAAGGAACACGGTGATTAAATATGGCTAAGCACTCGGGCTAGTTGTGATTTTTTTAATTAAAAGAAAAGCAAATTTTTTGATTTTTAATCATAGGGAAAAGATATATTGTCAACCCTTGTGCACAGACACAATTCAATTCAAATTGTGACTAAGCCTCTGAAGCAGAGAACAAAACCCAGCATGGCCTTGTTTAGGCTTTTGTTCAAAAATACAGAAACACCTGTAATCAACTTCATTTGCTAATGGATGATGTTTTATGTAGCAATGCTTTGGGCTTAGTTCTGCTGCTTTTGAAAGTACCCATACACTTGTATGGGTAGTCCTTTAAATATAGTGCAGGCTGTATGGTACAGACCTGACTGAGCCTGATCCTGGGGAGGGGGAAAAGTATCAGATGTTGAGGAGTGTCTGAGGGCTTTGTTAGTCTGCATATTTGCACGATTTCCCTTTCACTGCAACTCCTTATTTTCTATTTTTCTTATCTTCTATTCTGATACAGACCATTTTCAGAGAAAAGAATGCTGTGCTAGAATGGACTTTTGGGGTGAACCGCACATATTCTTTACAGAAATGTTTTGAAGCAAAAGCCATAAAAGCAATAGAGAAAGCCAGGCAGTCATGCACATAACTGAAGAGCAGTATTTGTTGACAGCTATGTCAGAGCATCATGCCTGCTGAAAATGGTCTGGTTTGGTGCCAAAACCCATCAAAATCACAGAACATCCTCTGTTGATTTTAACCAGATACTTTGTTTTAAGTAAAATTGCATCCTCTGAAACATAACCCTTCTTTTTAACCTTACACAACACTCGGTTATTAACCAACAAGGATGCAATTAACTGATTTCAGCTCCAGCAACTCCTTTTACCCCTGTGATTTTGTGCCGAACCTACCACAGGTGAGAGGTACTGAGAAGTTCTTACCATCTCAAAAATGTCTGGTGGTCTCCATGAAATAAGATTGTGGATCAGCTCCACTACCTATGTTTCATTTATAGCAATGATTTTTTTTTTTTTTCCCAAGGATAAAGTCTGAGCGTGGTGTAGGTAGGAATCTATCTTGCCTTATGTATACCAGATTCTTTCACCATACTGTCATGGAAACATGAAAGTAAGAAAATACTCAGTGCCTAATTCGGGACAGTGCTAAAGAAACACTATATTCCTTAATTAAACAGCAAAAATTATATGGAGAAAGAGCGAGACAGGAAGAGAGAAGGTTGTCAATACAAAAATATGTCCTGTTATCCTGTGGCGGTACTCTGAGATGTTTTTCACTTTGGTTGCTGCACCCAGTTAATCCTGTTAACTGTAAATGATGAGTCAAGTTGACAGCTTGGTCCCTATTTATGCTTGTATTTTCTTTATGCTCAAAGTTTAAATAAATGTAATTTGATGGGGATGAATAAACCCTTCAGGCTTTTTACTGAAACAGCTCAGGAAGAGGCTATTTTAAATGGAAATATAAGATTGCAAACCAGAATTTCCTGAGAGCAAAATAGCAGAGCAGTTCCAAAATTCTGCATACCCTGCTTGTGAAGTAAAGAGCCAAAATGGAAAGAACCTTAATAGTGAATGAATCTACCATCTAATAACTGCAGCTTGGTTAGTATCACAAACTACATGAGCAGAACAATAGCTTATATATATTAAAACTTATGTCTTTAATAAGCTATAGTATTTGCTGGAGAAAATGAGACAACCATGGAAAATATCCTAAACAGGGAGCCTGAACATGAGATATGAGTGAATTTACCTTCCAGTGGGTGATCTAAACAGCTCTGTTCATTAGTGAACTATGCCTTAACTCATCAGTTTAGGGTCAGATAAAATACTAATGAAAGCTTCCCTCCTCCCCTCTTCCCTCCTCTCTCTTCCCCTTCCTTCCCCTCCTTTCCCCTCCTCTCCTTTTTTCATGATTCTGTGATGCTGCTGTGAGGGTGACAAGGCCCTGGCACAGGTTTTCCAGAGAAGCTGTGGATGCCCCATCCCTGGAAATGTTCAAGGCTGGGCTGGATGGGGGTCGGAGAAGCCTAGTGGAAGATGTCCCTGACCATGGCAGAGGGTTTGGAGTGAGATGATGCTTAGGTTCCTTCCAACCCAAACCATTCTCTGATGCTCTGCTTTGATTTATTGCTCAGGACTGTAGAAATATCCGTGCAGACCACAGAGGTTTTTGTTAGCACAGAGTGATGTAATTCTTGTCAGACTGACATTCATTCTCACTTGCTTCCCCCTTTCTTTCAGCTGAAAACCAGATTTCAGCAGCAAGCAGAAAACTAAGAGGAAAAAAAAAAAAAAGAAATATAAAGCTTTCACAGAATCATTTTGTGCAGATGTTAGCATCTTAGGGGTATCCACAGAGGTTCACACATTCACAAAACTTGCAGCTGAAAGATAGATGACACCTAGACTAATAAGCACTGGTCTCTGAACAGGCATTCATTGATTTTAATCTTGTTAAATCATGTTCTAGTTTCTCAGAGACATAAAGAAGGAAAGAAATACAAAACACAACTCAGTAATAACCAAATTACCCAGGAGATGAAATCAACAATTTTAGTGACTTCTCAGGCTAGAGAACAGGAGTTTAAAAGAATTTAAAGGATAAGTAATGAAAGCTGGTGTGTTTTACAACATGGCAACAAAACAAAATAAGTAGCTGCAGAGAAAGCAGATTTTTAAAGGCAAAATGTGAAGAACACCCTGGAACAAGCGTAAGAAAAGATATTCCAGTGAGATCCAAACTCTCATGATATTCACTTGTTCATAAAAAAAGATAATGCTGTATTTATTTTTGAAACATGCTTATGAGCTTCTTTATAAGGCTGAATCATAGAATCATGGAATAGTTTGGGTTTGAGGGGTCATTAAAAGGCCCCCTAGTCCAGTTTCCCTGCAATGGGCAGGGATATCTTCAGCTTGATCAGGCTGCTCAGAGCCTTGACCTTGAATGTTTACAGGGATGGGACATCTACCACCCCTCTGAGCAACCTGTCCCACTGTTTTGCCATCCTTATTGTAAAAATCTCCTTCCTTATATCTAATCTAAATTGACCCTCTCTCAGTTTGAAACCATTACCTAAAGCAACAAGCCCTGCTAAAAAAACTGTCCCCATCTTTCCTTTAAGCTCCCTTTAAGTACTGAAAGGCCACAATAGGGTCTGCCTTTGCTAAGTCTCCTGTCAAAAAGTGGGTTTGACATTTTTCAGAGAGGATGTGATGGGCCAGGAACACTGTGCTATCCAAAAGCAGAAATCAGTCTTAGGTCTGATCCCAGCTCTTGAGACATAACAAACAGTAAATCAGGTGTCCAAATACTCATAGATTGGGTTGGTTTCTTTTTTCCCTTTCTTTAACTAAATGGTAAAAGTGCTCCCAGATTGCACAGAAAATGTGACAAATTCACAGAAAGAGGGAGGGCCTGGGCTAGAGCTCAGAGCTTGGCAATGTCTGCCAGGTTGCACTCTGTTCCCAGTCTCACCAGTGGCTTAAGAAGTAGCTCAGGGAAAATATCTCTTTCTGTTTTCTCCATCTTTAGAATCATAGCATCATAAACATGCTCAGGGCTTTAAAACATCTAAAGTGACACCATTCCTATCATGGAGAGATAGCAACCAAATAACACTGCAATAATTACCAATTACTATCCTCTCCTCAGATGGAGGGAAACTTAATCCACTAATGCTTGTAAAATGCTTCAAGATTCCACAGTGAAAGCCAGCATGAGAATGTAGATCATTAGCCTTGTAAGTGACAGCAGAATGCTGTCACTTCTTCTGGAAGGAACAAAACAATAAGATCATTGGGTTAAATTCTCCAAACTCACAGGAATTTTCCCAAGAGCATGTCTCAGTAGCAGCTCTAATCCTGATGTTTAGAAGAAGTGACTTTAGATGAACACCAGTGCATCATAAGGTCTCCTCGTTTTGCTCCTGAGCTGAAGGGATGGTATTGTACTGAACTTACTTGCTAAGAAATTAGCCTGGTGTCTCTCCACTTCTGTGACAGTGACCACTGATGTTTCAGAGCAGGTGGTGGTTAATGCTGCCCTCTCCTCCTGGAGCTGCTTATCCAGCTCTTGGATATTGCAAAGGAAATGCCACCTGCTGCACATGGCTTTGGCCTTAAAAATACCAAGGAACTCACTGAAGATTCATCACTGTCTCTCTGAATTGTTCGACTGCCAATGTTTTTATGACAGGCCTGCTGACCCTTTACTGCTTTTAGCCATTTAGCATATGCCAAGTTGGAAATTATTATCTGGAAAAATCACCTCCAGACAACGAGCCAAGGCTTTGATCAACTGATCTGTATGTCCCAGTCTTATGTACTATGATTGTGTCAGGTGCATACAATGTTGGATCAAACACTGTGCAATTTAACCCCGGGGTCTGGCCCAAAGAACACACCTTTCAGCCAGAGGCTTGGAGCCTTGATTCAGTTGAGACAAATGAAGAGAAAACCCAGTGCTGAAAAAAGTTATTCCTTGTGCTGACCATGGATTACTGTGGAAAGCAAACGTGCCTTTAAAAGCATTTCCCATACAGCTGTAAGGCTATAGAACACCAAGCCACAGCAGTTCTCTGTTCTGGTGACCGATGCATGGTGCTGTCCTCCACAGCCCACCAAATCACCAGGTGCTATTGGCACACAAGCATGGCATTCCTATAGTGTCCTTTTGGAATATCTAAACTAGCAAACCTGCCAATTAAAAAGCTGCAGCACCCACCTATGAAGTCAAAATTTGGATGTTCTAGTTGAGTGTTGCTCAAGTGAGTCCTGTGACCTTTTCTTATAAAGAAGAGCAGAGACATTTCCTTCTGTTCGGTGCTCTCACAGGAGAGTCAGCTGCTCAGGCACCTTCAGAGATCTTCTGTGTCTCGTCTGAGAAGGGTTATAAACTGGTTTGACAGTTTTTAGCTCCCATATTATTCCTAATCCTTGTTGCCTGCACTTCTTTTTGTTTGTGCTTGCCCAGAAAATAGGGATTATCTGAGAGTACAAACCTCAGTGACCTGATAGAAATCATCTGTCAGAGAAGGATGATAATCATCCACCAAAAAACAAACATCCAATCCATTTCTTCCCCCTCCTTCCATCTATCTTTCCTCTCAAATGAGGAGCTCAGTCACTTCTGGAGCACAGTGATAGAGGGAGCAAAAGACACAGGAGATACATCTGCATTTACAGGAGGCAGATTTTCACCTGGCTAAGATGTGGCATGAGAGCTTGCAACTTGTGAAATGGGCATTCAATTTGATTTGTAAATGTACAAATAGCTGCCATTTTACTATAGAATTGTCAGAGTAAAGTTCTGTCCCAAACCTTTCTGTTTCTATTGTCATTACCAAAAGTGAAATTGCTCCTTTCCTTTGCCTCAGGAAGTGTCAGAATGCAGGTAGAATTGTCTAACATCTTCAGACAGGAAAAGTAATGCTACCTTCTGCCCACATCCCATTGATGTTATATGTGTAAAATCCATGTTAAAATTGCTCTCTCAAATGTTTTCTGTTGGTCAAATGGTCATCGCTGTAATGTAATTTTTTATTAAACAAAGACAGTTGTAGAATAAAATAGAATTAGATTAGACTGGCTCTATTGGAAACGATTTATATTTTTGGTGGCCAAGGTTTGCCAATCTCCTTTCTAAGCTCCACCATGTCTCTTTTCATGGCCACTGTCAGGCTTTAGCAGTGGCCCACCTCTTTCTTCAGGATTAGGTTTTGTCTTTGTGATATTCCCTTCCTCTCCTCTGAGTTCATGCGGAGGAAAGGCAAAGCACAAGGTGTCACCACAAGTCACAAGTTTGGTTTCAGAAAAACTATCACAAGATCACTGCTGGATATTTTAACACTGCCTAATCTATATCCTGCTACATGTTTGTGCTCGCCACATAGCAACAGGAAAATGAGGAAGAGTGCACAGATGTGGCAGGATCCTAAATAATTTTGTTTTCTTACTAGAAATAAACACTTTCATGAGTCTGTTTTGCAAATACATTGCTCTAATCTGCAGTAGGAGTCAGTCACACACATCAGATGCTTTCCAGTGCCTTAAATGGAAAAGTCCTTTACACTTGGTGTCAGAGAGCTGTGAAAGTGGGCTGCTCCAGGTGGGAAGGGGAGCCATGGGGTGGAGGTAACAGCCAGGCAAGCAGGCCAGTGCTCTGGAAGACAAGGGGTACAGCCCCACAGTACCCAAACCAGGAGAGCAGACCAGCTCTGGTGACAGTAACCAGGGGCAGCACAAAGCAGCAGTCACCACATTAGACCTGGTGATGAGACAGCTCTGAGTTCAAGACAGCAAGTCAGGATCTACAAGGTCCCAGGCCAGGCATGGACATACCTGCAGTGTAGTTCAGATAGAGGCCAAGGGCAAGGGCTGGGCTAAAATGCAGCTCCTGGACAGGGCAGAGGGGACAGAAGGGTTCAATATCCTGGATAAGGTTCTCCACAGGGCTTTCTCACAGTTAGTTGTTTCCTCAGCTTCCTCTAGAGTTATGCGTTTGCATCATATTAAGGCTGACTCTGAACACAAGCAGTTAAACACCCTGGTAGGAAAGGAGGAGAGAGTTTGCAGAGGAAGATCACAGGAAATGTTTTCAGGCTGGCCAGAACAGAGTCTGCGTGTTCACTCAGGTCCCTGACACTCTGTGTTCTACCTCTGACCTCTGAAAACCAGCATTAACACCAACCTCAATTTATTAGACTGAGAATCTTCCCAACATCATTGAAAAACAGTCTATAAGGTAGCATTAAGCCCTAGCTTAACACAGCTTTCAAGGTTTTAGACAGCTGATCCACTGAATACCTGAGACACCTGCAGGAACTGGCAGATGTGACAGAGGCCTTGCAGGAAACCTGCAGCAGGAGGCCAAGCATGGTGCAGTAAGATGTTTAAAATGATGCTGGAGACCTAAGTTTGGCATTTGAATCAAGCAGTTTCCTGGATTGTGGGGACTCTTTTACCTTTGTTTAATTAGATGATAGCTTTTGTATGGATTGGCAGGCATGAGGCTCCCCGTGAAGAGGAAAGGCACGTCTTTGGGAAATGTGCTGTGTTAAGCAAGCTGTTAGTGATAATTGTGGATGGTAATGCCTCTGACACTTACAGGACCCATTAGCTTGTCTGGCAGAATAACACCCTAATGTCAAATTGTGCATGTTCTATTAAGAAAGCATTTTATCCATGGTCCCCCAGCCTCAATGCCCCACAGTGAAAGGGACTAATATATCGCTGTGTTACGACTGGGGATGTGCACAGGGGTTGTGAGTTCTGAGATAAAGAACTGTCTGTGCATCAGTGGTGTTGTTCCCCTTAATTATTGCTACAGCCCTGCTGATTTCGATACCTACACCCCAGTGATAAAACCTATTATCTTTGTTGATAACTGAGACTGACAGGTGATCAGAAGAAACAAATAGTAATGAAGAGCTATAAGGAAGTTCATCTGGCTGAGCATGAAACTTGTTTCCAGTGAATGCTAAAATGATGAATGTGTGGTTGTTTTGTCTGAAGGAGAGTATGAGATGCCAATTTGCAGAGGAAGATACATGCTCTATTCTTCAACACTGGAACAGATCTGGATCACATAGCTCTGTAAACATCCACCTCCACCTGCTTCTTAACCTGCTCATATTTATACATGAGCAATGAGCAAGGAAGTCTGTACATTTTCACAGAGGAAATTTAAACACAGTTTCCATGTCCTTTAAGTTGCAGATTAGTGTTTGGCAGGTGTATGTCTCATTAAGTCTCTTTGAAACCAGCCTCAGTGCATCAGGGAGCAACTCTTCCTCCTCATTATATTCTCATAGTAAGTTTTAGTCCATGCCTCTACTGGTGGGGATTTGTGTATTTGTCACATCTTGTAAACACTAATGTAAATAATGTTTTTTGCTTACACTTGAGACACTGTACAAACTGATATTAAAGTGGTATTTGAATCAGTAAGAGAAAACATATTTAATCCTAACTTGTGTATCTGACTATAGGGATAAGGAAAAGAAATTTTAATATGATTAAAATTTTTTAAATTAAAAATTTGTTGCTTCTTCATCCCTCTCCTTGGTTTCCCTATCACACATGCATTCAATATCACAGTCCATAAAACAAGATGGATTTCTAGGGAAATGACAGCATATAAAACAGACAAGAATTAATACCTCAGAAGTCAAAATGTTTTAAAATGGCAGAAATCTGGAGTGCTTAAGTATGTCAAGCAAATAATACAAGATAGAAGAAATTCTACACAACCATCAACTACCCTCTGACATTTGCTAATGTCGGAGGTTGTCAGGCCCAATTTTGTATATAAAGTTATGTTTTGTTTTTTTTTTCATGTCATGTATTGTTTTGAAACTAAAGATGTAGTTAGGGGATCATTTGTTTCAGCAGCTCAAATAATTTCTGTTTACCTCTCCTGTCTCCATGTGATCTATTTCTCAGTCTCCTTTCAGTATGTGCATGGGGATATCCATGCATATCCGTGTACATCCCAATGCAGGAAGTGTGAACCTACTTCGAACATTTATTCAAGTTAAAAATCAACTTATTCGTCTGCAAAGTTATTTGGCTAGAAGTGTTTTATATCCTAATCACAATGTAGATCTGTGTAAAGAAGGGAGAGAGAAAAATCAGTGTTAAAGTGTAGATTAGTGATTTGGCATCATGGTTGCCAGAAGTAATGCTTCTTGAATGACTCCTTAATAGAAAAGCAGTCAGAAACATCACTCCAGTTGCTTAAATTATTCTTCTTCATTTATTAAGGGACACTGGCTTTTACACAGATGACATTGGTTGTAAGTTCAGTTCATCTCTCTCTTTTCTGGAGTTAATGAACACAGTAAGAAATAAAATTTCTACTTCAATGTTTTTGAACACAAGAGGGCTGGCGAGTAAGATGCTATTTAAATGCCTATGATCTCATATTCTCTGATCAGGCAGTGGAGGTGGCTTAGGAAGTTGCAACCTTTTAGCTGCTTTTTATCACCTCGCTGCTATGCACTGATGCAGGAGTAGCAAAGCTGACACATGGACTTACACTTCAGCTACTTCATTTCATGGAATAGTGTCTATGTTCTAAGTAAAAGTATCATGACCATCTCTGAAAAACTGGTTTCTAAATGCCATCCCTCCATCTGACCACCTAATTCTTGCTTCACAGATGGATTAAAAATCACTATCTATTGGACAACCAAAGCTTTTAAATTATTTAATGTTATACAATGTTCTTTCTGGCTAAGTTCGAAGCAGCTGCTCTTGTTCAAAAAAATCTCTTTGCCTTCCTCCCTCTGACATGAAAGTTCCTGCAGTGTTATGTGCTCTTGAGACACAAAAAGCAACACTTACCTGGGAGAGAAGAACCCCTCTGGTCTCTTCACTCTTGGAGGTGTGTGTGCTGTTTATTAGACCTGGGGGAGGCAATACAAAAGATACTCTCACAAATTATCTGGTTGGGAAAGAGAGAGACAGAGAGGAATACATGAGGCAGGGAAGTGTCCCTTGCACAAACTCTCAGAGGAAGCCTGTGCTGCAGCCCAAGCACCTTCAGCCTCATCACTGAGAACACAAGCCAGTGATGCCTCAAACTGCCTGCAGCCTACAAGTCTGACACCTTTTCCACAGGAAGATGAGGACAACAGTGGGATTATGCAGGTGCCAGCTCTGTGGAAGAAATTGCTGAGAAGGGATCTGGCTGCTGCTTTTTTAGCTCATCTAGATCTCTTAATCCTCTCTGGCATTCTCACTCACCAGAGATGTGATGGTGGCCAGCAGGATATAATTCTTGATGATTTTCTCTGAATAACCTTTCCACAGGTCAGCCCTAGCAGAGATAAGACTGTCTCTCCTGAGAGAGACAACCACTGATATATTTGGATACTTAGCAAACGTGCTGTCTGAAGCGCCTGTCACTGATAGCAGTGGAACAACACTGGTGTAGAGCTGCTCAAATTATCTCAGGTTCAGAATGATTTTTCAGTGCTATCCACTTTGTTGCTTTTTTCTCAAGAGGCTTTTCAAATGTCATATCACCCCTGCTCTTTATCACAATAGTCTTTATGTTGAAATGAGCTATAAAAATCAGCAAGCTCTGCTGGAGAATGCAGGCTGTGCATATTTCACAGCAGGGCAATGCAGACTATTTTCAAGGGGGGAAAAAGAAAAAGCTTTACATCTTTGCTGACTCTAAATGAACACAATCTGTGATATAAGATTCTCCTTTCACTGCTTACTTGTACAGGGGTTTGTACTATGTCAGACATCTCAGATTGACTAGATCAGAGCAGCCTAATAAACTAAATCTGAAGGCTAGATGCAATAGAGATATAAAAACCACAGAAGATAGGGCCTGAATAGCTTAGGTGGCTCTTGGAACCTGGAAAACACTGTCACAGTCAGTCAGCCTGAGTCTTTGTGTCAGGAGATTTGGGGGCCTCAAAACCACCCAAAGAACCAAGCCTGGAGGGTAAAACCACCTGGAGCAAGACAAAGGGAAACACTGATGCAAGAGGTGATTTTGAACTGATATTCCTCTCTCAAAGGAGTACGACTCCAATATCCATTCCAAAACTGAAATCTCAAACTGAAGCAAAGCTGGCACAGGATTTTCTTCCTGAGGGCCAAAGTCTCCTGCTGCTTCTCTAGAATTAAAACAGACTTCATCTTTCTGCAAAAAAGCTTCATGGTTTGAAGATCGTTTGGGATGTGTGGGAGGATCCAATTCAATAGGTGGGAAGAGTCTCAAATCCTACACTCACATTTTCTCAGTGAATCCCTTCACCATTTATCAATTTTTACCTCTCACTGATGTTGAACTGACTGCACTTGGTAGTGCTACAATATTTGAAGCAACAAGAATTAACATGGAGAATATGATTGTGAACCCTTGTACTGGAGCTGTATGGTACCAAGCTGATTAATAAGTAAAGTTTATAGAAGAAAGATATCATGTGCAAGTGAAGCCTGTGCATATCAGCGTTTACTGCCCTGTGAAGGTGCCCTTTAGGTCGCTCAGTTGCTGCCTTTTGGTGACCATCCTGAGCTACCTCACTTCTACATTCATGAAGAATGCACATACATGAAGAGCCTCCTCAGGAAGAGAGGACCAATCTTTTCAAGCAGAGCAAAAACAATTCAGTGATCTGATCTCTTTCCTGTTGGGGATAACCGGGTCAGCTTCTGTAAGGCCACTGCCTCTGTGGAAAGCTAGAAGCCCAATTCCTGTAGTGTCCTCTGCTGAACATCTTTTAAAAGCATAGGAGATTGACACATTTATTTTTGCCTGTGGACTGCAGCACAGTTTTGTACACCAGGGCAGTGGGTAGTTCACAATGTGAGTTTTCTCTGGAAAAAGAAGAAAACAAAGAATTACCCTTCGAGTCCTTGGTTCGTATTACTGATGTTTGAATGTGAAACGGTGACATTTTTTATTTAATGCCCAAGTTCTGATCACCGTTAGTGAGGACAGGGTTTCATCCACAGGGAATTATGCCATTGATTTATATGAAAGTTTTCTTATTTATGCTGAGCTGTATAGGGTTTTTTTTACTCCACTAATACATTTAAATCTTTCTCTTCAAAGCTAGAATACAGTCCAAAGGGAAAACAAAACCTTTTGCCATGATAATTTCTTTTAAGAAAAGTTGTGTTCCTTAGCCTATTCAAATAATCAGCGAATAAGAGGTTGTCTGGCAGAATAGAAAATCACATAAATTGTTATGCCTGGGCAGAGACTCTTCTATTTACTACCGGATGAAAAAGCAAAAACCAAGGCCTCAGCAGGATCTAGGGAAAAGAAACTTTTATTTCATTGAATATAAGCATCCTCAATTGTCTTTTCTTTTTGATGTCTCAAGAATATCATGGGAAGCTTTGATAGAATATGCTTGGATACATCTGGGGTATAAAATACATCCATGAAAAGGTAGATCTGTCAGTATTAGTAAGCACGATCCCACCTTGCTGAATCCTTTGTATGATGTGTAAATCTACTGTAAATAGATACAACACTGACATTTCTAGCGGGGTTCCAGTTCTCCCAGGTTAGGCAAATGCACCTTCCTTTCTACATCTGTTTACAGTCATGAAGACACCCCAGTGAAGTGTTTTAATACTGAATATTGAAATTCTGCAATTCCTCACAGCTAACAAGGCAGACCGCAAGGATAAATGTGAATCAGCTGGTGGTAAAACAATCCCTCTCATGTTCATTTAAAAAATATATTTTCCCCTAATGTAGTTCCATCAGCTTCTAGCATGAATAAATAATCATGTGCCAAAGTACAGTCTTCTTCTTGTTCCTGTTCTTTCTGTTCCTAATTGGTCATTAATACAGAAACAATTTCTGTATGGAACAGATTTTTGGTATTTGAATTTTAAGAGCAGAATAAATGTTAAAAGTCATCAGGTGGTGCTGATTTACTGCCAAGGGCTCTGGAAGTCTAGAAAGACCCACTCAAATCCCTGGTCTTCGGGGGTGCTAAAGTGATGTGTGACATCATCTCCTTCTCAGGTCAAAGAAATTGAAGGGACTCAACATTTCACAAGGTTGGGTCTTACACTAAAAAGACATTAACAAAAAAGCAAAAGAAAAAAATCCCCTCATGTGTACCTTGCCCTCCATTTGTACCTGAGTTATGAGCAACAAAAGCCTCCTGAGCACATTTCAGAAAGAGATGCATTGTTATTTTCTTTCAGAGGAACATAAGCTTGGAGTGGCTGAATACAATAAATAGTAACGACACCAACGTTTTGTCTCAGACACCACAAATAGCAAACATTTTAACGAATGTTTCCATATATTCCATTTACTTTTCATCTCTAAAGTAATGAGCTCAATGACTGTAGGAGTACATTTCAGGTCTTTTTACTTTGGAGAATCACCACAGTAGTGTGGATTCTGAAATTATTATGGGCAGCAGGGAAAACTGGGACCTAATGTTCCTTTGATGCTGGACCTCAACACCATTATTGCAGCATATCCATAGAAAACTCAAAATGGCTGTTTAATATCTGAGCCAATATTGGTCTACAAAGACGGAGTTTGGAAAATCTAAAAAAACCAAAATTTCATCTGTTTCATTAAAATAGTACTACACTGGCACTGGCCCCACCAAAGAACAGACAAAAGAAATCAGTATCAGTTTACAATCATGTTTCCATAAGAAATTATAGTTTTACATTGTAGCACACAACCCTGTCAGAAAGATTTTTTCCTTAAAATTTTCTTCATAGGGAAATAAATAATAACAAAAAAAATTCTCTTTACAGAAGTGTGGATAAGTATTGGTGAGGCATTTCTTCTCTCTTTTTTATCACAGGAGACGTGACTCAGGGTGTTCTGTGCCAGGAGATGCATCCCCTGGGTTTTGTTTTGGCAGTTTCTGTCAGAAACCTGTGATTTCTTTACACACATTTAGTACTTTAATCTGCGGGGGTTTTTTTCTGCTTTTGTTTTCATTGCATACTGAACAAAACTTTGCTTCAGAAAATAATTCCACAATAACGTAGGTTACAGAAGGTCAGATAGTCCAACTTCCTGCTCACAGCATCGTCTTGTCATGTTGCCTGTTGTTGCCTCCTGTCCCATCCCTGGTCTTCTGAGAGGAGTCCCATTCTGTTTTATTTACACCTTGCTGTTGGGTGCATCAAGCCACAACACAAGATCTTCACTCAGATTTCTCTTTCCAAGGAGAAAGAAACAATTCCCACTCTTTTCAGCCTCCCGTCATGTCACTCATGTTTCTTTTCCAGTCTGCTGTTCACCCGTGGTGCAAATTAATTACTTTGAATCCAAACTTTGACATGCAGTAAAATAAATTTGGAGGTTTTGTTGTAGGTTTTTTGTTGGTTTTGTTTTTTTTTTCTTTCAATTATAGCTCCATGAATGAGGTATAAATTTCATTAGACCTCTTAGAATGGGCATTTTTTATTGTAAGCATAAATTATTTTTTTCCCCCCAAAGAACAGGGAGCTGGCTATTTCAACACTTCTTAAAAAAATGTTATTTTGACTTGACTAAGTTAATTTAAAAAGCAAAATACTTCCTTGAACTATTATGTGGTATTTTATTATCATTGAAAACTTTCTTAGTGAAAGACAAAGTATTAACATTGAAACCATAGCATAATATATTTGTGACAAAATCATTAACTGTGTTTTCAAAAAAAATTCAAAAAAATACAGTCATCTAATTAGTGTCATGATGATTTGTTTCTTTGGGCTATTGTCTGTCCTATTTATCAGCACACCAGCTACAAGGAAGTATTATTATTATATTTTATATATATAGCATAATTTTTATATATAAAAAATATGTAAGTATTATATTGGTATTATATTAGTATTATATTTTGACAAAGATGCCAAAGAAAATATTCAGTCATCCACTAGATATTCTGAGAGAAAAGTTGGGGGGAAAAATATCCATGCTTAGAGTTGGTTCCTAATTATTAAATCTACAAAACTGTTCCCAAAGTCACATTTGGAGATGTGACCATGAATAAGTGTTGAAAAGTTAAATCCCTTCCTATTGTTTAAAATATTTATATTTTTACCTAAAACACGGTGCATTGTGATGTCTGCAAATAGTTTAAACTCTGCTTAACTTGTATTTCTATACATGAGTTTCAAGCAATCCACTACCCAATTTAATCTTCTTAGTATTAAAATTAGCAGCTGCTACAAGCCACGTCCTCCCCTTTAATAGCTTTGGTTGCTGCAACTCTATGTTGGAAACCAGGAAAATTATTTAATTTCCTTACGACCTCAGTTCCCAGGGGTACACTGGGGATGAGAACACCTTGTAATCCTTTTCTGCCACACACCTGTTCTGTTTCCTTCAGTTTCAGGAACAACTGAGCTACAAATTGCTGGAAGTCAAGAAGTTCTACCACGAGCTGGGTAGTTTCATCCTTTCTGCAATATCACCTTTGTTCTCTAAGCTCTTGTTTGGAGCCATTGTCAGCAATGGGCTGTGGTATTAAATGGGTGATACAATAGGCTTCTCTCATTTTCTTATAATCCCAAATCACTGCCAGCAGCAGTGCAGTTTGGATTAGACTACTATTTTATAAGCTTTTGAAAAAAGAAATGTGAAGAAAAATAATAGGAGTATTCTATTTGTACTTCTAATGACAAGCATTATGTAACTACATAAAATTATCATTCATTATCAGTTTATTGGCAGAGATACACAAAGAACAGAATTATCCCAGACTTACTTTGGATTTACTGAGAGCAGAATTATATCTTCATTTCACTAATTTGGCTTGTAGGCATCTTTAACTTTTCAAACTGCATAAAAAATTTTAAAAAAATGCTCTCTGTGTATTTATGCATTAGCTGTTTATTTAAATTAGAGATGGTTTTTATCTTTCAATTTCTTGTACATGGAGAATTCTGCTGTATGAAAAACTACTTTAGGTCATATTTAGTACTTGGAACAATTAATCAAGTGAGACTATTACCTTAAGAGGGACGAGTGACTGCTGTAAATGTTTTTGCCATTTAGGATGTACCAGAGAGGATGCACAGCGCCTCAGTGACAATGATAGGTCTGCAAAAGCCACAGGTTATCAAGATGAGAGTGTCCCCCCAAATAAAGGCTGAGTCATTACTATTTTATTGAGCCTTCTTCAACTTAAATTATGTATTTTGAAAGTTCTCTTTAGAAAGCAACCTTCAAAATGTTGGGTTTAGGGAGCTAAGTGTTAATCAGGCATTAAAGCATATTATGAACAGATATGTGTAAATCAAACAGCTTTGGTGCTGCAGAAACTACAGTGCAGATATTGGTAGTCTTTTACAACAGAAATTAATTCCTCTAATAAAATAAGTCCTCAGCAAAGGATGCTGTTATGATGTATGTACTGAGATTAGCTAGAAACTCCCTAGCTAAAAGCCATCATTATTTACCAGTATGGATTTTAAGGACAAGCTTTTCAAAGCCACTTAGGGCTGAATATGCCCAATTCTCATTAATTTTATACATGATTTGGTATCCAAATCCCTTTGAAAAGCTGAATAGCTCATTTTATGAAAGTCCAACAGGCGTCTGTGTCTGGATATTTCCTCTTGGGATCACAATTTGTATGTGCCCTAGACACTTGAAGAATGATTTTTCCCATTAACTTTTGAAGCAAGAAAGGACACGACACTCATGCAATATGTATATGAAGCTAAAATGGAAACTTTGATCTAGCAAGTCATGTGATATGAACAAAGATAGAAAGTGATCAAGAAAAGACAGGAGAGAATTTTCCTTTCTGGAATATATTTTACTTCAGGGCAAAGAATCCTCTATTACAAGGCAGAATTAACCCTGGCCATGAACACAAAAGCCACAAAACTGCTAGTAAAGCCTAACTTTGTTAGTTTTTCTGTTTTTCTCTTGAAACTCCACACTAAACCCACAAATTCTTACAGATTTCTTAGGCAGGTGTTCTTAAAACAAGTTTTTCTGCCTCAAAAGGGGGAGTTTTTTCACTTGCCTCTATGAGGAGGTATCCTGCTATGAAAGGAAATCAAGAGTTTTACTGGTAAGAAAAATTTCTAGCAGATCTGCTCTATTTGATTAATGCTAGCAGTGATAAAAGTATGCTAGATGGCAGACAGACCATTAGATATAAAAAATAGTGATTTTTTAGCAGTAGTAATTTTCTTCCTGGAATTTATCTGTTTGTAATTTCTGTGGTTTCGGAATAAAGAAATGCTCATTTTGGTGGAGCAGGTGTTAAATGAGAAGTGAATGAATAGTATGTTACCAGGAGTAGAGGTTCAGTAATCGACTGTTATATGCTTGAAAATAAGACTTTTGGTTTATAAAATAATAACATGTAAAGATTATTTTTTTTGGTTATCTGGAAAGTTGTTCGTTTTTTTTTTTTTTTCCCTAAATCTCATACAGTTGGTTTTTTTTCATAGCAGTTGATATTTTCAGTAAAGCCTTGTCTGGTGTTATGCTAAGAGCTGTCAGTGCCCTGGCTGTGCCCTAAGTCCTAACCACCAGTTGTCACTTGTCCAGCAAGGAATTGACCATAGTAGATGACCTAATGAAGGAATTGGTCAATTAAATATCAATCAACTTGTCTTTCTTTCTTGCCAACCTTGTTTGCCTCCAGGTATCCATTCTCTAAGACCACTCACGTGTGATTTAGTGTTTCACATCCTGCCTAAACCCTCTAGTGACACATTTCAGTTTTTCCCATCATTTTCAGCTCTGCACCCACACCAGATATTACACAAACCTGCTGCAAAAGCCCCTACAGATTAATCTCTGAATTAACCTCGTTTTTTCACTCTAGTTTGTGCAGTCTGAAGACTGGTTATTGGAGCATGCAGGCATGAAAATAAAGAATAGGGGGAAAAAAAGGAAAGGGTATTTTTTTTGTTTTCTCTCTTTTTTAATTTGTAAACACTTGGTGACAAACTTGTTTATGTGCTCTGAATTTAGAGGGAGGTGTGCATCTCTACTGAGTGTTCAGCTTCTGCACGAGGCTCTGCTCAGGGCAGGGTATAAAGTGCTACTCAAACCCACCATGTGCAGCACATCAGTTCAGACATATTTCTAATTAACATCTAATTTTGGACTAATTTCTGATTCCTTCCACTGGGCTTTTCTAATGACATCATGAGCTACATTGGCAGAAAGTTTATACTTGAAATGCATCTATAAGGTAGAACCAACTAGGTAGTTAACTGACAATAAGATTAAAAAAATCCAAATCAAACATGCAAAAAATAAATCCCCCAAATCCCTATTTGTTAGACATCTGTAGTCTTTTTCTTTAGTTTCATCAACTACAATCAAGGAAAGAACCTAAATACTTTCTGCTCCAGCAGTTCTTTCCTTGCCTTTCTTTTCATGCATTAAGAAGCTGTATTTTATTAAGGAACCAACCACAGCCCCATCCCCATGCCTGCACCCCTTGGAGGAGAGGGCTTGGGAGCAAAGGGGGGAACGTGGTAATGGGAAAGGGGGATGCAGATATTTTAATTTTTACTTTGTTTCTTATTTAATTTTTACTTTTTAATTTTTACTTTGTTTCTTATTTAATTTTTACTTTGTTTCTAGTCAAATCTATTTTGATTGGTGATAAAAACAATTAATTTCCCTAGTTCTAGTCTGTTTTACCCATGATGGTCACTGGTGTGTGATCTCCCTGTATCTCAGCCCAGGAGCTTTCTCATCCTGTTTTCTCCCTATGTACTGTAAGGAGCGGGAGTGAGGGTGCAGCTGAGTGGGGTTTCTGACTGCCAGCCAAGGTCTTATAAACACACACGGAATAGAGAGTCCTTCATCCAGAAAAAAACATCAGAAAGGAATTTAATAAGACAATAAAACTTCCAGACACAGTCAGACAAACTCACTGACAAGGAGCTTGTTAACATGTGACAGTTTTACCCCCTTATCCCTTGGTTTTACCATACTCCTTGGATCATGTAGGCCTATCCATTTTGGTACCTTTGTTTCCCCTGCTAAAACCACATAATAAGTCATTCACATTTCCAGGAAGCTCTTCCTCTGCATCCCATAATGTGTCCTGGGACTCTGGGCAGTGATCCCACAGTGTAGGTGCCACCCCCGGCCCATGGGACTGAGGCATTTCTGGGACAGCACTGGCAGAGGCCAGGGCAGGGACTTGTGTCTCTGACTGGAGCATTTGGGCTCTTCTGCCTCCCTGATGCCTCTGAGCTGCTCTGTGTGTGTTGGGACAAACTTTATATCACACAACCTGGCAGTGTCAACCAGCTGGACTTCTTCCTCACCCCAGACCTCCGAGGAACCTATAGTTCAGACATCCCTCTGCCTTGCCCACAGAGCTCAATCTCACTGTCATTTTCAGGGTATTTCTTGGAGTTTAGACTCTGTGAAAGCACAGGACAGTAACCACCTTTATACATATCCCTGAAAGCACTGTCTCTGTGCTGTGGAATAGGGGAGAGGAAAGAGGCAGAAGAGATAACTTTGGAGCATGAAGAAATTTGCAGCCAAACATCTCAGGAGAATGTTAAAACGGACTGAGTATAGGGTCTCATGGCTGACTCTACACTGGGGAATCTCATTCCCTCCTACTACAGCTCTCCTACTTTAAATAAGTCTTAGATGGAAAACGAAATAAAAACTGTGAGAATCAATCTACAGCACTGAACATATATCTCCCATGATAGAACTAGAAGGTGGAAGCCACCGTCTTTTGCATGGTTCCAGAAAAAATACTATGATTTTTGAAAGAGATGCATCAGATACTTGACCCCATAGCAAACAAAAAGTGGAAAGACTTGAACTCCAAGGCAGAATATATAAGAAAATGTATATTTGTTCTTTGCAATTCCTATAGAGATAGATGACTGGCTTAAGCACATTTTTTTTTCCTTAGGAACTTGATAGGATGTCCAAAGGTAAAGGGTTTTGTCTCTGTGTATTTTATGAAGGACTATGCAAGCAACAGAGATACTTCTTTTAAGCTTCTAAGTGTGTGAAATCCTTTGTGTAGATATTTTGTATTTTCCAAACCCTATTGAATTCCACACTGCAGGTCCAGAATGTGGGTGTAATTTCCATAGCTTTTGTATATTCTTTGAACCTAACAGCAACCTTATCTTCCTGGTAGATCCAGTGACACAGGGTCACAAAGGCTTGAAAGGAAATGCCACACAGCAGAGCCGAACCATCACTGAGACCAAAAAGCTGAGGTTTTCAGTGTCATTGGTGAAGGTCTAGTTACAAGTTCATTATAACCTCAAGATACTCTTTTAAACTGCACCTCTGATCCTGTTTCAGCTGCTGTCTGCCTTTGTTTTGTGGTTGGGTTTTGTTTTTCCTGAATGTCTCAAATTCTGTGTTTTCCTCCTGTCACACAATTATTTGTGAACTCTGAATAAATACATATTGTAGGGCTGGATTACAGTGGAGATAGAGGAACTGTCTGACACAGCTTGCTTTTTGGAGAGGAAAATTTATTGTGGAGATAAAACTGCCTTACAGCTTTAACAGAATTTCCTTTAGAAGGAAAGCTGAAGGGATTAATTATTACACAGTAGACAGTTAAATATTTATTAAATACAATTAATGCACACTGTAGTGAACCAACTAATATGCACATGAGTTTTTTTATCATTATGGCCATAACTGCTCAAATTGAGCTAGGCAACTTGCAAGTGTTCAGGATACACGTTCCCAGGAGAGTCTGAAGCTTTATATAAGATATTCATACACAGTTAAATCCATTTAATACACTAAACAGTCTTGGCAGAAAGGGACACTTCCTCCTGCACCCAGAGTATTTGACCTCCTCAAGCTTCTCACAGAAACCACCCCTGTAGCTCCCCTGCTACCAAAACCTTGCCATGAAAATCGGTTGCAGGGATTAACAAATACTGTAGCTAGAGCTCCATATGTGTACAAGGAATGGGAATACTCTTCCCTCAGAAGTCAATCTGTTGACATAGTGACTTGGTTTGATACAAATTTGGAGGAAAATGTCCAAGATGAACGCCCCTGTTAGAAGGCAGATTTCAGCAGCCCCTCCTCCACCAGGTTCAGAAAGAAATTCCTTGGAGGAAAGTGAAAAAAAATGCTGTTTATTTAACAAGTGAAGTGCATGCAGGCACAGAAAAAGAATAATGTTAAATAATAAAACCTCTCACTATGGAGAAGACCTGAGAAGATTCAAAGTCCTTTCTGTGGGTGTGGCTCTCTCTCTCCAGAGCTGGGATTCAGTGTGGGCACCCCTGGGCCACGGTGTGGGGCCTCTCAGTGATGTTGTTCCAGACCAAAGCAGAATAGTCCCGAGAAAAGAAGAAGCCAAAGTCCCAGGGACAAACTTTCTTGCCTCAGCTAGTAGGCTAGCTAAAAAGCAAAGAATTTTAACTCTCTGTCTCTCTCCTGAGATACAGAGCCGAAAACTGGGTAAAGCAGGAAAATTCCTTTCCTCTGCTCTGCCACAGCGAGTTATCTCTGCTTTGAACACAAGCCACCAAAAGAATTCCACCACCTTCCCCCACCTCTCTTTTAAAGGTACAGAAAGGCACAGGATTCATGTCTGGGCATAGAGCAGGTGTTAGGGGATACAGAATCATAAAGTCACCCCAAGACACATAGTTATCTTAGCCTGGAGTTTTTATCCTCAGTTTATTCTTAGACTTGAGAATTGCTGTTCCTTCTTGTGACCTGAAGATGATTTTGTAAAACCCTCGTGCTCTTCAGTGTCTGCTTGCCCTCACTGTGTGAATTGATGTCATTAAAAATAGCATCACTCCCTACAAACCTTGCCTCTGTTATATCTCACGTGCCACCAAGGCAACTACTCTAAATGGTAAAATTAATGAATGAAATAGGGATAAAATGCTTTATAGAGTGGTAATAAAGCTACATTTGTCTTCTAAAGAGCTGCCATGGCAGCCAGGAGACTTCGAAGGAATGATGCCTTGCAGGAAAATACAAATCTCAGCAAAAATATCTTTTCTAGCTTGGTGTGACAGAGTCAATCCACAACAGAAGGGATATCAAAGAAAATGAGAGCTAGGAAGAAACACAGGCATCTAGTGTCACTTGGGTTACCCGAAAGAATCTAAGGTTGCCACACATGACTGGCAAAATGACACAGGGAGGTCAATATCTGTCTGAACAGTCATTTGCAGGCTCTGGTGAGATCTGAGACAGCCCAAAGTTTCAATTTTCAGCAAACTGAAATGCTGTCTCATGACTGAATGGTGTTGCTCCATTCCATAGATGTTGCTGCTTACTCTGGAGGTTGCCTGTTTTGGAGGGGTAAAAGGCTCAATGTGAATCCTTTTCATTTTGAATTATGGGAGTCAAGTGAAGAAGATATAGGGAGGAGTATTTGAAAGTGGAGGAGTATATGAAAGTGGGAGAGAGATGGGAATGACTGTGGGAAAAGGGAAGAAAGAGCTGTAATCCTTCAGCACTTGGAAGAACAAAAATGGTAAGACTTTACATGCCAAGGGGAAACACTGATGCAGAGCTCAAATGAAGGAAGTAGAAATTCAGTTTTTGCTGTTGATTGTTGTAATTGTTGAGTGATTTATTTGGAATCTGAAACCCTTAACCTTTTCCAACTACTGAAAAGTATGTGCTTTGGTAAGCAAGAATAACTGCACAGTTACTGATAGCAGGGTAGCTTAAATAGTTTTTCCATTTAAAAAAAAAAAAAAGGAAGGAAAAAAGTAAAAGCATAGGTTTTAAAAGATAAAGTCATCTTCATTTTGATTCAAACAATTTTTCAGAAAAAAAAAAGGTTTAAAATGTATTCCATGTATTAAGAGTGTTTCTATACTCCAAGAGGCTTTCCTTTGGGAACTGTAAGGTGGTTTATTATCCATTATCTGTAACACAAAGATAATGAAAGTGGTTCTATTGTACTGTACGTGAAACCCACAGGAATACCAGGATTTGACAGTCATGATATATCTCAGTTAGTTTCTAATGTGTAAAGCCATCACCAATCATAGAGAAGACAGTCTGTTGGTTAAATAAGTCTACAAAGTAAGATGATAGAGTTCTTCATTTATCTTCATTGAAACAGCTTTGACTGCTGTGTGGTTGATAAAATAAATCCAGTCCTATTCAGAATGTCTCCTCTCTACCCATTGCAAGCAAGCAGTTTCTATTCTCCTGTATCAATTCATATGCAGCCCTCATCACCCACAAGGTGGGAGTACCTTCCATTAGCACCTTGAGTAAAGTGACTCACATGTGTCAGCTGTAGATCATTTTCTTGCTCATCCTCTCCCAGGGGAGAGAATTGTGTATGCAGTGAAGCATTTTGATTGGAAGAGTTTTTAAAAAATGTATTTGTGAAAGAGATGGTTGGTCAAACAGATGCAGTAAGAGATGGACAGGTTCATTATTGCCCGGACAGGTTGCGGATGCCCCATCCCTGGAAGTGTGGATGGGCTGGATGGGGCCCTGAGCAGCCTGATCTGGTGAGTGGCACCCCTGCCCATGACAGAGGGGTTGGAAGTAAATGATCTCTAAGGTTCCTTCCAATCAAAACCATTCCATGATTCTATTATGTTTCTCTGCTTTTAGGGTTGCTCATTGTACTATTTAGGAATAATCCCATGAAACTCCTTGAACTTCACAGTTACATAAAAACTTTAGTGCTGACATCAGACCAGAGCAGTTGATCACAGTCTCACAGCCTCTGTTTTCTACAAAAGCCTGTTTTCATCTCCAAAGGTTATAGAGACACTTGAAGCACATACACACATATGTATGATGCAAATTTTACTGTTAGACAAGATGAATATAACCTCTCTCCCTTGAGGACCATAAATAAGACTCAAGATTTTGAATTTGTTTTGGTGTCAACAGCAAGTAATGATAAAACCAGACAACTGTGTTTGTTATGTCTCCTGGACACACCAGATCCAAAGCAGACAGGATCTGCAATTAATGACTTAATTCTAAACTATATTTCATGGTTTTAACTCAGACAGGAAGTGGGAAAACCATGAATATCACAGTCACTGCTATAGCAGTGTTGAGTCTCTTTGGACAGCTGGTGACAAACAAAAGACATCACTCAGTGTGGGTCAGTAAGAGTGTAAATCATCTAGGAATGCAGAAAGGGGAATAAACTCTAGATTGTGTTGCCCAAACATTGATATGAACTCTTTAGACAAGAGCTGTTTTTTAGTAGAAGCCTCTTAAAGTGTTTTTCTTTCCTCATCAGCATCATCACTGGCCCTTTTGGGTTTAATTTCAACAAGCTGTTTTCAGGTCAGACCTGGACCTGCTTTCCAAGTTTTGTTCCATGTGTATGAAGTGCTGTAGACTATACATGGTGAGAGGTTGCTGATGTGAGTCTATATCATTTTATGACTGCGTTTAAATGCCATGCAACACCAAGGAGATGTTGACCTTTGGAACCCTTTTCCAACGCGTTCTTTGAATGTACTGCAGTATGAAAACTTTGCCTTGGAAATTTGACAGATGTGTCAAATGACTCAGGGAGGTCAAAGATAAGAATGTCTCCCTGTTAATCATCCTTGATGGTAGCAAACCATCTATCATGTCACCAAGACCTTTCATGCGCTGGTCTGACACTCGATTATATCAAGTTCAGGATATTAAATGTAATTTTGCAAGTTGAGATTGCCTTGGACTTGTATTTATGTGAAATTTCAGTGGGAAAAAAAGAAAATTATATTTGATTTTTCCAGAGAAAATAAGTCTTTACTGATTGGAGTTTTTCTGGAATACAATTAAGTGTGTCTTAGTCATTCGTTTACAGGCAGGATAAGAACGGCATTTTATAATGAGGATATAATATTGAAAAAAACACACTAGGAAAAAAACCAAACAGCAAAACCAGTGATAAATTGTTTGAGAAGAGAGAGGAAAAGAAAAAATCTATCAGAATGAGACTCTAAGTTGTGAGTAACCGGATAAGTAAAGTAAAGGTATTTTACTTATCTGCCATCCCACATTTAGTGTCATTGTGATTTCTTTCATGTGTCAATGCAGGAGATACATTAACTGTTCAGGTTTCAGTAACAAGAATGAAAAATCTGTTTTTTCCTGAAATGGTATTCATGGATTACAGTAAAGAGTCAAACTTCCATTTAGGCTGGTATAGCACATAAAGCACACATAGCTCATAAATTGCTGCTATAGTTTTGTATCAGAAATAGGAGGTCTGGTCATGAAAACTGACATGTTCATTTCAAAATTTATAAGGGAACACTTGTTAGCTCTGTGAGGACACCAGTGCTTCCATTTAGCTGAGTTGTGTGATGATACTGGGGATGGCAATATGACAAAATAGATGAAATGTCTCCTTTTCTTTGTCTTTCACAAATCCTCGAAGAAATTGTACTTCCTAACACCTCCAGTCATCCCAGATTGGTTTGTTCTTACCTTTAAGTTCTCCTCAAGTTATCAGAGATCAGAAACCTCAGTGTCCCCGCTGTGATCATCTGTAAGATCGAGAGTTAAATGGTGCCGTGGATGACAGAAAGGCGTCATGAAACTATCAGAATAAAATAATCTCTAGCATATAGCTATTGCACAGCTGCATCATATTTCGAAAAGAAATAAGATAGAAAACTTAAGCATAGGTTGCATTTACAGCTGGGTAAAGGGGTAAAGACAAATTTCTCCTCCTTTCTTTGGCAACACCGATATCTGTGGTGCAAGTCTGTCAGATTCCAACAGTCAGCTAAATGCCACTCCTGAATTCAGGAGTGTGTGGTAGAAAGGGAGGGAGGACCAGCACACAGCTGCTTATGTCCCTGGTTAAACTGGTGTCACTTTTCCTCTGGAATGAACATTGGAGAAAATGTCCTGTGGCAGAGAACAAGCATCACATGTAATTCTTAAAACTCTTTCATCAAAATAAAATCCCAAGGGCTGTGGTTTACCTAGTTGTATTGCCAGTGCTCCTTCTGCTGGAGACTGATTGCTTAGTCCCAGAAATAATATTCTACTTCAAAACAGAGCTGAGAAATAAAAAATATTACAATTCAGCGCAGTGCTTTCATCAAGGGGCAATGAGTACCACTTTCATACCTCTCAGTCGAGGATACATTGTGACTTTAAATTATTCTCTACCAAAACTGTGAGGAAGTAAGATCAATTTACTTTCCTCAATAAAATTTGAGGACTGTAACCAATTCTTTATGGTGCTTTGTAGCACTTAGTTCTATGAGGTCTAGATCATCCAGGCCTGAGTTCTTCAACTTGTTTTTATACTTGTGAAATATATTACTGCTAAAACCCAGGGAATACTCTTAAATTAGCCTTTTATATTGCATGTGAGCTGTAATGGAATTTGCTGCATTAAATGATTAAAATAACATTTATTCAAGTAAATATAGTGTGAAAATTGTTTGCTCACAGCTGTTTACTGCATTTATTCATCAATTCATTGATGTTAAAACCAGAATGGTCTATAAAGACAAAGGGTTCTTAACTCAGAGAGCAGTGCACCCATTCAAGCCATGAGCAGCCAGTGTCTCCAGGAGAATGCTGTGGGAAAGTGTCAAAGGCTTTGCTGAAGTTCAGGCAGACACATCCACAGCCTTTTCCTCACCCACTGAGGGAATCACTTTGTCATAGAAGGAGATCAGGTCAGTCAATCAGGACCCGCCTTTCACAAATCCATCAGGCCAGGCCTGGTCCCCTGCCTGTCCTCTGTGTGCCGTGTGATGGCACCCAGCATGAACTGCTCTCACGATGATCTGGTTACCCACACAATGAGCTTGCACACAACTTCCAGTCATTTGCAGCACATTCTGTTCATTTGTGTGCTTTGAAATGCTTTATTTAGCAATTTCCTGGGTTTCATATTCTCCTCCAGAAAGTACCAGAGGTATCTTAGGTAGAACGTCATCAGTCCTTTGATGAATTGCAATCATCCCGCTCATCAGTCTAGTACCAGCTGCTCATCAGTTAAACTGCTGAGTTTTGCTGACACAGACATTAGCATCTGCAATTCTTTCAAAATCAACAGTTGCCCTGGAAGTCAGTCCCAAAGAAATTTATTTTAAAGTTAGGCATAGAATGCAAGTTTGACTTGTTCTACAACTGGTACCCCAGGGAGCCATTTGATGGAAGATGAATGCTAATTTTAAAAGAGAATCGCCCTTTAAACTCTGTGGACTGTAGAAGGAGCCTTGGTGATTAGCTTAGATTTGACTTTTAGATGGCATAAATTCATCAATAAAAATCCCAGCCTGCATGCCTAGGGTTTATTTGTATTTAATCAACAGATCTTATTTGTATGCAACTATTTTAAAACAAATGTAACTTAGTTAATGAAAACAAGCTGAGACAACAGAAGGAAATTCTACACTTGTAGTGGTAGCTATAACTAATTCCATGGAAATCTACGCTGCTCTACCTGAAAGTAAGACTTTGCTTTCAGTTCCAACTCCCAATGCAGAGGTATTGATTGTACATATGGGGACTTAACCTTCCTTAGAGGCATCTCTAAATACTGTGTTGTCAAGATATTTGAGCACTTTAAGGATTGAGAATTTACCTGTTAATCTAATTCAACAGTTAAATTATGATGAAAAAGAATTTTCTTTTTTTTTATACACGTGGTAAGATGCAACAAATAGATACAATAATAAGAGAAATGTGTATGTCTGAAAAACCAGTGCAAGCCAAGCCATCATTAACAAAAAAGAAGGTAGGGAACAGAAGGAATCTTTCATATACATTGATTTGAACAATTTCCAGGTCTTAGCAAATTGCTATCTACCATAACCTTCTGTTTGGTCACTTTTTTCACCACATTGGTGGGTTTACAGCCCATTAAGATAAGCCATGTCCCTTGACCATTTCTCTTTCTGTAAATAGGCTATCAGAAGTTATTTTAGTTAGAAAGCAACATTGTTAGAAATTAAGGGTTATTGAAGAGTATGCAACAATAATTACGCAGAATAATCAAATCTGTGTAAAGTCCAGCTTGTCCACTTGGAATATTAATCACACATTTCAGCACAAAAATAGGTCTAGGCACAGCCTGAGCTCCCCGGAGGGAATCTGGGATGTTCTGAAAATCACACCTTTCGAGCACCTGAATCAAGCACTTCATTGTGAAGCAGGTTAGGAGGTTGGTCAACCATCCTGTCCCAGGTCAGTTTATTGTCTTACACTCATCCATTGTCTCCCCCATACTGAGAAGAAAATAAGGACCTCACAACAAACTGAGGAGTTCCTGGGACACCCTAGGGATTAATGAGGTAAGTGCACTGAGTGCACACAAGATCTCCCATATTTATTAGGTAAACATAAGATTCAAACTTTTGACTAAAATTCCATAGCTCTTGCCACACAGGTATTTTGAAATTGTTATTTGAAGGCCAGAATAATGGGACTGCAAATGGCTTTTGCTTTACTGGTAGTCCATAGTCTGTGTTATAGAATTTCATGTTCAAGGTTAGAAGTTGGATTATTTTTTATTTAGTATGTCTTCAAGTTTTTCAAAAAACTTGTTGAAATGAGTTTAAAATTGTATCAGCAAACTGATTAGTTGGGAAGGTGACCCCAGTTTTAATTCATTAATTAAAAAAAAAAAAAAAGGAAAAAACGGTCTGTCATTTCCCTCCCTCTAAATTAAGTTTCCAGAAACTTTTTAAGGTATGATTTTATGGGTTTTTTTGTGCCTTGACCTCTTACCAGTAGTGTAAGGTTCTATGCAATCTGCTTTTAGGGTCAGTTGAATACCAATAGAGTTTTAACTGATTGTCTGTAGCTGGAACTAGCTTAGTCACTGAAAAAATTTAAGGTTCAGTATCAACTTCCTAGTTTAATTGATAGTTTAGACAAGACTAAACAAGCTATTTTTATCAGCTAAGCATAGAATATATTCAAAAGACCTAAAATTTAACAGAGAATTAGCAGTTACATGAAATGAGGAGTATCTCCCAAACAGTAAAAACAAGTATCTATATTTTTGTCTGAAAAATAAGGACAAGAACAAGTGTTAAAACTCAATGAGGAACATGGAAATACCCAAGACCAAGCATTCTCTGTTTCCATTACAACACTGAAGTAAGTGGCAGCACATTCAACACTTGCTGCTTAGAAGATAGTTTAAGTTCTCAAACTTTCTATCTGTACTTCAAAAGAGCACTAAATGGAATATATAAGGTAAAATCTGCCCATAAAACAGGTAAATATATGTGTAGTGGGTTGACCCTGGCTGGGTGCCAGGTGCCCACTAAACCCCTCTGCCCTTTCCCTCCTCATCTGAACAGGGGAGAAAAAAATATAATGAAAGACTTATGGGTCCAGATAAGGACAGGGGGAGATCACTCAAAAAATACCTTTATGGGAAAAGCAGACTTTTTTTGGGGAAATTAATTGAATGTATTACACATCACCTTAGAGTATGCTGAAAAATAAAACCAAATCTGAAAACCACCTTCCCCCTACGCCTCCCTTCTTTCCAGTGTCAGCTTCACTCAGTTCATCACACACATTGTGTTTACTGCTCCTTCTTCTGCCCTCTCTTCCCCTACTCCAACAGGAGCTTCCCACGGGGTCACAGCCTCCTTTGGGCATCCCCGTGCTCCTGTGTGGGGTTCTACAGGGGCTGTAGGTGGATCTCTGCTCCCCATGCACCCCCATGTGCTGCAGGGGCACAGCTGCCTCACCATGGGCTGCACCAGGGCTGCAGGGGAACCTCAGTTCTGGTGCCTGGAGCACCTCCTGCCCCTCCTTCTGCACTCACCTCGGTGTCTGCAGAGCTGCTTCCCTCACGTGTTCACTCCTTTCTCCCAGTTGGTGTTACACAGCAGGGTTTTCTTCCCCTTATTAAACATCTTACCCCAGAGGAACCATCAGGATTACTGATGACCTCAACCAAGGCCAACAGCAGGTCAATCTTGGAGCCAGCTGGCACTGGCTCTATCAGACGTGGGGAGAAGCTTCCAACACCTTCTCACAGAAGCCATGCCTGCAGCCCACCCCTCTACCAAACCCTGGCCATGGAAACCCAACACAGCATGTTCCTTTTGAAATGCTTCTTTGGGTTAACTGGATTTTCTTCTTTAAAGATATATATTCTTAAAACACATTGATGAATAAGGATGGTCGGATAGCAGTAAGACTCTTCTAGATCAGTAATCCATACCTGAATGAGTAAATGAATGTATTTAATTACCAATAACTTGATTGAAGACTCACAGGATACAGGCTCAAATATACTTACTTTGGCTTTTGCACTGGAAATGTTGCAACCCCAGATTCAAGAAGAATAAAGGAACAATTTGTCCAGAATAAGAGGAGACTTTTAGTGCAGTGGTTATTTTTTTTATCCCTCTGACATTTACAGATGAAAGAGTAAAAAAAAATACAATAATGCAGTTGCTGTTTTTTCCAGGTGACAGGTCTTTTCCAAAAACAACTGACTGCTATGATCAACATGTTTTGCTCAAAAAATATCTCTGACTTATTTTGTGAAATGTCAGAACAATAAAGCATTTCTCTTCTGGAAGCTGGCCTGAAATTAGCAAAAATTGCTGAAAAGCCCAGGCTTTTCAGCTGTAGCCAAACTACCCCACCTTGCGTATATTTTTTCAAGGATGTAAAAATCACTGGGTTTTGGCTGGAGATCTGATATTTTCTGGAATCACTGATTTTAACTGGTGATGTTAAAACAACAAGGCTCCTTAACACAAGGCAAGGCTCAATTGCAAATAACACAAAACAGGGAGGAGTGGTTTGCTCACGAGATGGTTGTGTGGCCATTCAGGAGGACCTTGCCAGGCTGGAGGAATGGGCTGACAGACCTTTGCGAAGTTCCACAAAGGGAAGAGCCAAGTCCTGAACCAAAGGAGGAATAACCCCATGCACCAGTACAGACTGGGGTCCATGTCTGTAGAGAAAAGATGAAGGTCGTGGGGAACACCAAATGGCACATGAACAGCATTCCCTGCAGCAAAAAGGTCAACAGCCTCTTGCTGTGCTTTGGGCAGAGCAGTGATGGAAGCTCAAACACCTAAGCTGGTTCTAAAGCACCATGAATGGAGTTAAATGCAGGCTTTGAATTTCGCACATTTTATCTAAGCAGTTTTAGATGCACATCTTCAAATAATTTCATTGAGAAGTACCTATTTATCCCTATGACTCAATCAGGTTAAGACACACACACTTGCTTAAACAAGTCCTGTTTCTAGAGCATTTATCCAATAAGAAAATGGGTTAACTTGGATGCAGAATTACACAACTGCAGTTACTATGCTGCCACAAGCTTGTCTCCACACAGTGCTGCACTGAGCTTTATAGACATATCAGTGTGAGCTGCCATAACTCATGATCTCTGAAATCTATACATCATTATGCAAATATTTATTTTTGCAGTGATAAATCCACAAATTAGTTGCAAATGTATGTGTGATGATTTCTCTCCTGCGGATAGTTCAATTTTAAATAGACTTGCCAGGATTCATTGACATGACATTTTGAAGGAAAAGAGCAGTCCAAAATAGCATGGTATGTTCTGGTTCATCTTGTATCAGTGGACCTGTTCCCAGATCCTTGGCTACCCTTTGTTGATGCCTTGGTTTGTGATGGATATAAATTCAGCACAAGCCAGGAAACGGCTGTTGCTTTCTTTGAATAAGAAATCCACAGGTACATCAAAGAGCTGACAAAAAATTAGTTACTCAGAATGCCAGGTCAATTTCGACTACAGCCTTCTGTTGTTTTAGGGATTTCACTGTTTTTTGAAAATATTTATTTAAGTTTATCCAAGGTCTGTTGCCGGGCAGTCCGAGGCACTCCTCTGCCAGGGACGCTGGCCCGGGGAGCCCTGCACTCGAAGATCCCTTCGGTGTGGCAGGCTGTGTGTGGCTGCTTCGCACTGAGGGAGGTCGCTCCAGGAGAGGGAATGCACGGCGCAGAATGAAAAGCAGGAGGCAAAAGGCTGCAAGAGGGGGTCTCCCCATGAGTTCCTTTATTGGGCAGAGGGTGAGGAACCCAGCACTGAGAGCACACTGAGGAGAAGTTCCCACAAGGCAGCCGCGTGCATGACCTTTTAAGGGGGGCGAACAGGGGCGGGGTGCCGGATAGCTAGCCAATAGGGCAACAGACAGAGGGAGGGAACAAGAACCGAGGGCCAATCGAAAAATGGAGGGGGGGGGTTACAGAACCTGTCAATTATGAACCAACCAACCACACGACGCCTCTTAGGGAACTTTCTAGAACAGGGGCTGGCCCTAGGTGACGGTGCCGCCCATGGAGTCCTCCTCCCAGGAGGAGTCTTCGTCCCCCGAGGCGGAGTCAGAGGAGGTGTTTGGGAGATTGACAGCGGCCACTGTTGGGGCTCGCCCCTCCACAAAGGTCAGCATGGATCTCAAGGAATGTGACTTCTGGATCCTCATTCCTGTGTGTTTTTCATTTCAGTTACCCTAGTTTTCCTTCTAAAATGGGTGGTGTTCTGCTCTTGCGTTATTTATTGTCCCTTGTTTGTGTGCCGTGACTCTGTAAGGAGAAAGGAATGAGATGAGTCCAGAATATTTAAAAGGTTAAAGTCTGGTTTTAAGTCCATTAAGAGTTTATAGTTTTTAAACAGATTTTACTGGCCATTAAAATTCTGATGCCTTTTCCTGGCAAAGATTGTAATGAGAACAGAAAATGGTGTTAAATGGAATCCATTCTGAAGATGATTGCAAAAGATACAAGCCTAACTCATTCTCATTATAGCTTTGTGTTGGTATAATTGAGAATGTTATTCAGATACCTGAAATACTTGGAGAGAATTTTATTGTGATTGTAAAAAGGTGCAACTTAATTTGATTTAAAATTGGAACTGCAGTTGCCTTCTTTTGCCATTCTGTAAATGGCACAGGAGCAGCTGACGCTGATTTTGTGCAGCCCTGCAGGAATATTTTTCTCTTGCATAAGCCCAGCTATTGACATTCAAGACATCCATGCATGGGTTTAAGACTCCATTTGTCATCATCCACAAAGCTGACATGTCAGCTGTTACGATCTTATTGTTTAGAGTGAAACCAGGCTGGAGAAAAATCCTACAGATTTAGATTGTGTTGAAACATGTCCTTCTCTTTGTGAGGATGATCTCGAGGACACCACCTCAATATTTACTTCCAGGCAGGGTTGTTTGGGGTTTTTGATTTTTTTTTGGTGGCTATGTCTCCTATAAAGATCTCAGTGTGGCCTGCCTGGGAATCTGAGAAGCGTCAATTCAGGCTGGTGGATCAAGCTAATGTGAAAGCACAAAGTTAACTTTAAGGAGTGCTCAAGCAGCTCTTAGAGCCAGTGGTTTTGGGCAAACCAGTAAAGATGTTCTGTAACTGCATGGAAGAGACAAATCCATTCATACCCGTGAAGTTTTAAAGCAAGGAAGACATGCCATGCCAAATGCCATGCCAGATGCCATTTGCTAAAAGTTCAGTGGAAAATCATGGAAATTTGGTTTGCAACTGCTGAAGAACATTCCATTTACATCTTTCTTTGTTGACTTTCATGGAAAAAAATCTTCAGTTACTCTGTCTAAAAAAATAAAATATATCTATCTTTTGCAGATATCTTAGAGATAACCTGGTACTAAAAACCCCTGACAAAATACTGAAGTTTAGAGTTTAGAATTCTAATTAAGAAATAAACATTTGCACCTTTGTCTGTTATTAGATAACATGTTGGTAATATTTTCAAGGAACCCTCAATGTTTCATAAGCCTGGCTTCCAGATTCAAAAACCAAGGGCTTGGGGAAAAAAAGCTTAGCTTTACATATGTACCATATCCAGATTTCATTGCTTCTAAGAGCAGTACAATCAACAGCCAATAATTTGCAATACAGATTAACACCTTTTATTTAGTCACTACTAGAAGAAACCTCACAATAATGAAAAAAAAAAAAAAAAACAAAACCAAAAATGAAAGCAAAGCCCAGAGCATGGCATTGTATTTTGGTGAAGAAGATCATTGGAACCTGCTCTCACTTCTTGCCCTTGAGCAGTGTAACACAAAGATTAGTTGTACCAGAAACTCAGTGTGAAAGCTGTATTATTCTGTTTCAAGTGTCATTTACCCTTTAAGAAGTCAGATGCAGAACAGAATAGAAGGGAAGGAACTAGTGGGTTTTTAGGACACCCTGCAAAAACTGAGGATTTTGGCAGAAAAATATGTTTTATAAAATTTGTAAGAATGATGGAATATTTACTTCAAATTTAATAGCACTTATATTTTTTTTCTTTTTTACTTTTTTTTTAGAGAAAATAGTACAATTATTTCTAGATGAGGGCGCCTGGTTTGAGAGTTCATTTGAGTAAGTAAAATATGAGCTAGTCTCATCATAATTTTTCCCAATTTTCATGCACAGCTACTACCTGAGGAATAACCTATAAAGAAAGAAAATTTGAACAACATTTAAATAACCTTAAGCTTTTAATTTAATTTGAGGCATATCTCAGATCAACTGAAGGTCATAATCAAGGAGATATTTTAAACAATCTGTTCTACAGAGTGAATAATTTGCTAAAATCCTCCTACCTAAAAGTAGGTAGATTTGGTTTGGGTTTTTGGAGACTTTGTTTCTTTGTTTCCAGGAAAACATGGATGAGGAGAAAGAAAATTCATAAAAATTACTCAAGTTCTCTAAAACAAAAACCTGTGCACAGTGCACTCCAAAATGTCCACAGTGGACAGTCTCTTCAAAAATAATAAAGGGTTGGGATTTTTTTATATTTGCAAAAATAAAATATAAGTCGTCCTCCCTCAAATAAATTTTTTCTTGGTGTTAATCACACAGCTCAAGGCTAATAATGAATACCAAGTGTAGGAAGACCTCTGCCTTAGTACAGGTCCAAAATGCTGTTAATATTGCATAAGAAAAAGAGACAATCCTTTCAAATCATCTGTCTTGATTCCTTTTACCCCAGTGTGTTAGTGATAAATGCCAGTATCAGCTTGTTCTGAGTGGCTGTGTACTGAACTTGCAGCAAGAACAAACGAATCCCTTGAAAATCCTTGTAATTCAGTAAGAGAACAGTTAGCAACTGGCAATGCAGCATCCTCTGAGGGGAAGCAAATATCATGAAAATATTACAAGCTGCAGGAAAATGTGGAAAAATCAAAGATGACAATCAACTGAGAAGAGGAAAAAAAGATAGTTACGGCTGGTAACAACAATCTGAGGCCCATATTCTTTTTGAATTGATTAAGAATCAATATCTCATGCAAGTGGATTTAATACCAAACCTAAGAGAAAGACAACTCAGCCAAGAAATCACTGATCTCTTTTATGCAATACATGCTGTTCATGCAACTCCATGTATGTGCATGCATGTGCACATGTATCTTTGTGTGAAAACACATTTGTGTATATTACTTCCCAAGAAATCAATATAATGCCATGTTCTTGCTTAAACTTCTGCTTTGTAATATGGATTCTTGGGGAGATTCATGGCCTGCTAATGTAGTGCAAATTGTCTTACAAGATTCTTAGCAGTGGTCAATATGTTTACTGTTTTAGGGAATAAAGCGTTACCCTTGAGAGATTTGACTCATATCCCAAATAACAAAGGAATGTTTAGTGAACAGAAAGCAGGGAATGCAAACAGAGCTTACGCTGAACATATTAATTTTAAATGTTGTGGCCACATCCTTCAGCACTTGCTCAGAGCAGATTTTGCTTGACATAGTAGAACTGCTTCTGATTTATGTCATGTGAATAATAGGAGAATCTGTGCTGCCATTTAAATGTGCTTCATTGGAAAACAATGAAAACAATTCCAAAGGCATGCATTGTTGAACAGCATAAGCAGTCCAACTGCACAAGCAAGATATCTATATCGATCCAAACAAAGTCATTTTAGTCTTAAAGGGAAAAAAATAGAAATAGAGAAAACCAAGATTGCATGGCTTGTCTGAACTTGGCTTAGCCTGTGCTGATTTTAGCTTCTTTCAGTTGTGACAATTGTCTAGCCATCAGGTAAGTGTCATCTAAATTTGTTTAAGCTTTAGTTTAGCTTTGTGTGGTGTACTGCCTATTATTCATGGATAAGTAGTAAAACAAGTACTCTTCACAGGCTGAAGAACTATCTCATAGCCCCAGAATAAAAATGTAGGGTTTAGGAGAGAATAAGGAACAAAAGGAGGCAATTAGTTGGGCTTTACACACAAATCATGGTGGCCAGACACTGGTGACCAAAGGTATAAACAAACACATAAATAAACAGGTGTGAGTCAGGTGAAAGAGGTTTCAGGGAAAAGGAAAACAGTAAAACAAATCTACCAAGTACTGGAAAGCAATGAAGTACTGGGTGAGTCACTGGAGGAATGAAAGAGAATACCCTTCTGGAGAGGGACTGAAGGTGATAACCTTCAGAGGCAAATGAACACTGCAGAGGTGAGTGTAATACCACAGAAGAATGTGCAGATCCTAGAAAGCTTTTGTTAATCAGTCTTAACTCTCTTACTAGCTAAAAGTGTTAACTGTCATCAAAACTGTCCTGTAGTAACTATTGTGTTTGATTATACTACCTCAATGACAATTGCAGTAACCATAAATTCTCACATCTGTATGTAAGGTGTATTTCTTTTGATTCAGGAATGTGACCAAGGCACTCCCTCTCTAGAGACAGTGACTGAATAAGAAAAGAATAGAGGACATGGGGAAATAGGGAATAACTCCTGCCCCTGACTGCCACCCTGCTCATTAGCAGCCTGAAATTTAGGAAATTCCTGGGCCAAATATGTTCAATATTTCTTTAATTAACTAGTCCTCCATGAATTTTTCTAAGCCCCTTCTGGATTAATACAGTGTCTTCTGAAAATAGCTACCACAATTCAATTACTCATTTGGTTAAAAAGATTAAAAAAACCAAACAAAAAACAAATCCCAGTACTTCCTTTTTTAATACATAGAGCTCTTCTTTATGCCAGCATAATACAGTGTATCTTATACTGTACATTTTTTAAACAGCCATCTTCTCAGCTATGCTTTAAGGTTATAAACATGGTGTCAGTATTTTGCAATTTATTAAGAGTTAATGAATGATACAGGAGAGATACTGATTCAGACTCTTTAGGAATCAATTTTTCTCCAGAAATACTCAACAGAAATACTTAACTTTGCAAAGCCTTTATCCTGGTTTTTTTCTGCTAGGTAAACCCATCTTTCTCCTTGGGACTTCAGGGATTGTTAGTCTGTAGTCCAACTTTAACACAAGAACAGGCCAACATGGCTTATACAGGCCACACTGCTGCTTTGGGACCTGGCAAACATAACTAAATATGAGATGGTTTCTAGATGGAAACTTAATTTCCTTACATAGCTTATACTCAACCTTCTATGGAAATTCATGTCTTTTCATTGTTAAGGAAATACATGAAAGCTAAAAATTAATTCCTTAAATTCATAGTTAGAACGGGTTTCCAAACAAGTCCCTTCATCAAAAGTTGAATGTTAACAAAGAAATGACTTTTTATTATGAGCCTGTTTTTGAGTCTAAACAGCCTTACTTTGGCAGTATGACAAAGACATCCCTAATAGCTTTGTTTTTATGACTACCATTCATCCCAGGTGAACTCAATTGATACCAAGGGATTTATATAACAGGTATAATAACAGGTCTTGGCATTTCCAAATTAATATCCTTGACCTGATACAGAGACATAATCATAATCTTGGGTCTTCTTGCCAGAAAGTTCCCCCATTCCCATTAGTGCAGAAACAAATATTAGCAAAGTTTAGGCTGTCATTCACACTGGAGAAAACTTTGTAATAGTTCATTTGGATATTAGGAATAAATTCTCTGTTAATTCCACTGTGACAGTGGTGAGATGCTGGAGCAGCTGTGGATGTCCAATCCCTGGAAGTGTCCAAGGCCAGGTTGGATGGGGCTTGGAGCAACCTGGGATGGTGGAAGGTGTCCCTGACCATGGCAGGGGGTTAGAACGAAGGAACCTTTAAGATCCCTTCCAACCCAAACCTCTCAGTTATTCTATGATTCATTTGAGCCCTTCTCTCTGTTCTCAGTGAGGGCAGACTTCCTCCCTGAGTACTTGTTTATGTCTATGGTGAATGGGTGTAAACACTACAGCATTGTCAGTACTTTCAGAACGGTTTAGATTTCCTTCTTTTTGGTATTTTTCACTCTTCAAATCAGTATGTGAGTGACAGGCTTCTACTGCAGTGGACCTGAGTTTATATAAAGGATTTTCCTGCTGGCAGGGATTTGCTAGCTACAGTGGCTTTGGCAAGCAGAAGCTTGTTGTTAAGGAGCATCAGAGCCCTCATTCAGAAATGCTTTCTGCAGCTGTGTACAGCTGACTGACATCCCCAAAACCTGTGTATCCATGGTCACAGATCACCATAGCTGAGTCTCTCTGCTCTATTGGTTTAATTACAAGGAAGAGTTTGCTTATAAAATGAGTACTCAGGTTTTATACCTCATGGCCTTTGCTACATTGCTGTGTCACACAACTGCAGTTAATGTGTCGTCTGTCTTTCATAACCTCTCTGACTTTTTCCACTCGTCCTTACAGAATTTATTAATTTTATTAACAATGTGGACAGAAGATTGCATGGGATGTACTGTTGTTGGCTGAAGATGACAGCAAAGAGCTCTGGACAGTCTAGAACTACAACATGAGAACTGGAAGACCAGCTGAAGCAGCAGCTGTTGCAAATTTGGAGCATCTCCTGAGCTCAGAGAGGACAGAAATAATCTCAGCCCATCCCTGAGCCACAGAATGATGCTATTAAAAATAACTTCTTTCTGAATGTGAACAAATCCATGTGGAGTTAACAAGTACAATACAGAGATCTTTGATTCAGTAGAAACCTGAGAAATTCCATATGATCCTGCACAGTGTTTATGATTTTACCTGGCTGGAAAAAGCAGCCTGGTTGTGTTTGTTGTGAGTAGCATCCCAAATTCTCTCTGTTGGCAGAGATGCAATACCACACAAATACAGCAAAGAATAAATTGTGCTGCTTTTCATTTCCACACCTTTCTGGTTCAGATAAGTACACAGCATTAACTGCCCCTCATACAAACCCAACAATGCTTTACAAGGCAGAGCATCAGAGGGCTACAATGCTCAGCACAGCACTTCTTCAAGAAAATAATTCCTCTTTTCTTCCTGTCCCAATCTGTGGTCAAAGGTTAAGGATCTTAAAATTGTTTCTGTTTTACTTGGCTCTACTCTTACAAAGACCTTATGAAAACAGAATGCTTGATATCAAATCATAGACTCACAGAATTGTCTGGGTTGGAAGGGATCTTACAGATCAGTTGGTTTCCAATCCCCCTGCCTTGGGAAGGATGCCACTCATTAGAACAAATTAGTAAAGACCCTGTCCAACCTAGCCTTGAACAATTTCAGAAATGAGAGAGTGAGCTGCATGTGTCTTGTCCACTACTTGCAAATCTTCACACTTCCTCAAGCCCTCAGGCTTTTTTCCTCTATTTATGGTGATGCCCAGCTGCCCTCTTATGAACTGAAACCACAATTTAACCAACATGGATTTTAAGAACAATGGTGTCAAAGACTTATGAATCATCACAGTTCCCCTGTGGTACATGGTGATATTTATTATAGGTCCTGAGCAGCCAGTAGCAAAGTCTGGAATTCCTGAGACAACTCATGCCAGGAGTGTGCTATCAGAAGTGTCCGACGCTAAGATGTGTTACCTCCTGAGGTTGGCTGGGCTGCTCCCTGAAAGCGAAGAAAAAAGCCTGAAGATCCATTATCATTCTCTCAAGCAAGCTCTGCCTTGCACTAAAGAGATAATCAGCACTGAATTTCTTTGTATCTCCATTTGTGTTCCCTTCCTTCCCCTGCAAGTCAGCAGGATTTTTAGCCTACTAGAGGCCAGTGCAGTAATGTTTGCTGAGAAAAGCTTTGCAGTAATTGTTTTCTTGCTGCTGTTCTTTGTTTTGGTTTAGGGTTTTTTCCTCATTTGTCAGAAAATGCTTATTCATGCCAAGGAAAATTTTACTGGGAATGCCTTGTCTTGGTTGCATTTGGGAATTTCCCGAGGTTGAAGATGGAAATTTGCACCAGAGAACTTTCCCTTCATTGCTGAATAGCTCAAATCACTATGGCACATACAGAGTCCAAAGCCCTGGTTCCTCCTTTGGCTCAATCAAGATCTGTTCAATAAAAGTGGAACATAAATTTCCCCATCGGAAGTTATCATATGAATAAGTGTAAAAGTTTAATTTTTTTAATATCTTATTTTACTCCTGTATAATGAATGTCACTGGCAGGTTTGTTTGGTTTTTTGTTTGATGTTTACAGAAAGGGACTAGGCTGCATTCTGAATCACATGGAAACAAGTGCTTAAACTTAAGTCAGTTAATATACTGGATAGGAAAAGGGATATGTTGTTATTTGTTCATACTTCTTTGGAAGTTCATCAAACATTTTTTTTTCTGAATTGCTAAGAGAAAGGGGTGAGTGGGAGAGATGTTAAGCAAAAAATAAGAACAAAGATTAAAATAAATGACAAGTATAGAAACATCAAGTGTTCTTTTAACAACACAGACATGAAAGAAATTAATCTGACTGTGAAAAAATTGAGGAAACACCTGTACCTCTTCACAGCCTGACTGGCAAGAATCAGTAGTGAAACTTCAAAATTCTCAGTTGTTAAACTGAGACAAATCTAAGATCTATGCAAAATTGTACCTCGAGTTCCACCCATGCAGTCTGACTGACTTCACTGAGTGTGAACAAAGTTACTCTTAGACGCTTCAGAGTTACAGAATTCTCACACGGGCTTTATTTCCCCCAGATTGCACTCTGTTCCTTCAGTCTTGCTGGGAACATTAAGAACATAACATAGAGGACTGAAATAGGAATACTTCAGTACTCTGTTCTGTCTTTTCAATGCACAGAAAGAGGATTTGGGGCTCGTAGGAAAGGAATATCTGATCTATATACCTCATCTTTCAGCTAGCTCAAGTAATATACCTCCTGCCTCTCCCACTTGTCTCTGTTGGTCATTCAGGAGACAAAGAAGAGCAAAGTGAGCCAAAATGTCTATGGGAATGTGGGAAAAAAGGATATTAGAAGGAAAACTATAGAGTCATGGAATGGTTTATGTTGGAAGAGGCCTCAAAGATATTCTAGTTCCAAATCCCCTGCCACGTCCAGGAATACCTTCTATTAGACCAGGTTGCTCAGAGCCACATCCAACCTGACCTTGAACACTTTAAGGGATGGGGAGTCCACAACCACTCTGGAAATCAAAATACTGAGCCTTTAGGGCTTTAAAATATTTCTAGTTCCAGGCTGGTACCATTGTGCAAGAGAGGAGGAAATGCTGTTTTGGTTTTACCCACTCCACTTGTATTCAACACTCAGAGTTTCTAATCTTCAGATTCTACTGGCATCAAAACTCCAGGCTATTTAGGAAACTTTGGAACGTATGAGTAGTTGCTACAGTACACTCACAAATTAAACTAATCCTCAGCGATAATAGTGCTTATCAGGAACAAATCTGGATCCGAAATATTTATCTACTCTTCACCCCACTCTTCCAGTATTAGCATAATAATCTGTCTTTCCAGTTCAAATGCAGCATTTGTAATACTACTTTGCAGCATGTTTCTGATGTCTTCTGCCCTTGTCTGTGTAATTCATGTTTGAAATGCAACAAAAGATTCAGGAGAACAAGAGCACTACATAAATCCTTTCTTAAATCCTTCAATCTTTAGATTAAAAAAAAATCCTCGAATTAATGTTTATAAACCCAATAATGGGACCAGGTCCAACCATTTATGGCTACATTTGCAATTCAGATCTCTGTTAACATGAAGATTAAAGAAAGGATTAGTTTCCAGCCCCAAAAGGCACGGTTTAGCAGCCAAACATGAGTTGATCATCAGATGTGCCAAAACATAAAAACACAGGAAAGATCAAAATGGTCACTTCTGATGTCTCGTCTTTGAAACAAAGATTAAAACCATTTTAAATGCCTTAGCATTCTGAATGTTCCTGTAGGACTTGCCAAACTGCTCCTTCTGATCCTGTCTCATTGACGTTAAAAATTATGAAGGCCCCAGCTTGGGTGTTTTTCTGCTGAGGGTAATTTGACAGCGTTAGTGGGGGTGAGCTGCTTCTCCCGTGCTCTGACCCGGGGTAGCAGATCTGGCAGATAAACAAGTCTGTGACAAATAGCACTGACATCCCTGTCAAAAGAAAAGACATGACTCAGACCCAGTATCTGTGCACAGCCCGGTGCTGGCTTTCAGTGACAAATGGTTTTAGTCTGACAGTGTGTTTCACTGCTTGAACTTTCATCTATCAAAACAAGACTCAGAGGGAGGGAGCACAAGAGAAAGCCACACATACAGGCAGACAGCCTGGCCTGCCCACTCAAACAGTACTTACAATTTTTTCCACTCTTTTGGCACCCTTTTCATTATCTGGAAAATATTTTATTTCTCCTCCCTTTTTTCCTAAAGTTAAAAGAATAAACCAAGGAAAGTTTAGTTTCATTACTTGCGAATCCAAGCATTAGAATAGAGCACGTGACATTTTAATGAAATCCCATTTCCATTTCAAATCCTCCACACAGGACACTAAGTTTCACTCACCCATGGACAGAGTCTAACAGTTGGTATTGGACTAATGGAAAATTTAGTTAACTTCCAGGCAGTTATCCACGCGTGCTTTGAAGGCACCAGCAGGTAGAAAATCAACACCAGGCAGTTCCTTCTGGATGTTCATCATCTTTCAGCGCTAGCAGCTTAGATCTGGATTTCTGGTTTTTATTTCTCTGCCTCCGACTTCCAGACAGGAATTAATTTAAAGTTTTTCTGCACTATAATTAAAAAATAAAACCAAGTGAAACACAAAAATCAGTGGACTTTTGTACAGTGTGTCCATGTCAGAATGCTGGCAGGAGGCTCTGCGGGTTGGGCTCTGTGAGGAGAGGCTGTGAGCAGTTAGTTGTGTCAACCAGCATCCTCTCAGAATCTTTTTCACAAAACCTGTATCCTAGAAGGCTGTTTTTACTCTCATTAATTCCATTCCTGTCTTTTAATTGTTCTGTCTCTTAATTTAATATGAAAATTAATAATTAAAGTAATTCTCTTACTTTAACAGACTTATAATCACCAAGTCATCCTACTCTTTTTGTTGTTGTTGTTTTGAATACTGAGAAAATACTGGTTTTCTCCAGGGTTTTGTGATGTTCTATTATTATATCCCTTAATAAATATCTAATTCTATATCCAGAGATCTGCTCAAAAATTTCTCTGGGAAACTTGCACATGATTTTAGAGTTATCATGTTTTAATGAAGACAGGTAGTGACTTCTTCAGTAACCAGTAATTCAAAATTACCTATTCGGCACCTGTGGTTCAATAGCAGGTATTTTGTTTTGGGGTTTTTTTCCAAATGCAGAAGAAAATGTCAGCGTTTTCTTAAAATTATTTATAATACTCGTAGAATTCTTCTCAGAATTTGTTTCTCTTTTGCGTAGTCTTTGTTATTTGAGCTGTTAATTTTGTTTTTGTGCTTGGCTTTTTGTATCAAATTTTACTCTTAGTGGTTTTTAATTTATATCAATTAATACCTTTTTCTTTTATTCCTTTTGACATATATTTTTATTTTCCATGTATTGCCTTAATTTATCCACTATACACAGAAATGGTCTTCTTTACAAATATTGAACCAGTACTTCTCAAATAAATAGTAAAATAATCTCAGGAATTCTTTTCATAAAGCTCTATTTTTCAAAGATCATACAATTATAGAACCATAGAATGGTCTGGGATGGAATTGACCTTAAAGATTATCTAATTTCAACACTCCTGCCATGGGCAGGGACACCTTCCACTAGACCAGGTTGCTCAGAGATACTCAGACACTATTGCTTCCTTTTTTTATTTTTTTTTTCTTCTACTTCCCATTAAATTCTCCTTAGCTTGGAAACTGAGTTTGTCTGAAATGCCATTTATAATTCATAGAGACAAGCTAATCACCATCTTGGAAGTTGGTGGTTTCCTAGGAAGCAGTGGTCAGGACCATCTTACAATAAATGAAACAAAATAAAAGTGATTTGGACTATCTTTTATCTTCTTTTATTAAATATAAGCAGGTTATAATCACCAGTCTCTAAGCAACAGACAGCTACTAATCCAGCAATTAATTCATCTTTATCCATATAATGAGGTCCAAAATAGAGCTGGCTTGTGTTAAATGTGACACCTCCAGTGAGGAAAAAAAAGAAAAAAAGAACCCACCTCTATGTACATGTATTCAAGAACTCTAATGACTAACTGCTGTCTGTGTGAGACCTTTAATATGTCTCCAGAATTGAAATTCTCCTTAGTAACACAGTTTTTCTTTCTGTTACATACAGATATTAAAAAGCAAACCCTCTGTTCTTTGCCTTAAGTAAGAATCTTGAATAGACTCCATTTCCATTCTTTGCTGTTTAGCCCTTTGGTCTTTTCACATTGAGATCTGTGGACCTATTGATGCTAAAACTGGTACTGACATTGCTACTAGTGAATGACATATTTTTTTTTCTTTTCTCTACCCTTTCTTTTCCCTTGTTCAACCCTTTCTGTTTTTCCTAAACTCATTATAAGTGGAGCTGGCAATTCCAGCCATGTAAATTAGCCCAATATCAATATTACAGTCACTCCATTTGCACCTCACTTTTCACAGGAGTGGGAGAGCCAAGTCTGGCCCCAAGTTTTGTGCCTCAGATAAACAGGAAACTAAAGGAAAGGGTAAAATTTGTTCCATTGTGTTTATTACATCTATCTAGTCAGAGTCATACAGTTTCTTACTTTTATGCAATTTTAATCTAAATTCTATCTGTTCACACTCACTTTTCCAGTGACACAAAGTCTCCCTATTTGTCTTTGTGCAAGATGTAGGATATCCCACACACACAATGCATTAGTTATGGTGCCAAAAGGCTCTTGCTATCACTCGTTCATTGGTACTGCTGAACCATTGTCAAAAGCTGACAACCAGCAGTGCTTAAAGAGACCCAGCTTCAACGAAACTAGGCTTTTAAAATAATATGGGAAAGGAAGTTTTAGCCCAAAGCACTCACAGCTTGCCATCAGCTCCATGAGGAGCTGCCGCACGGCCTCTTAAATGGCAAAAAGGCACCTCTGGTGAGTCAAAGGTTGCACCCTAAGGAAACAGTCAGCATAAGACTTTTACATTTATGTTACACTTTACACATTACTATTTCTAATCACCAGGGATTGTTTCTTCCACTTCTTTTTTCTCCCCATCTTGCAGTGATTCTAAAATTTCTTAATAGTGTATTCCATATAGACAGATGTATGCTTTCTATTAGTAATATGTTATTTCTTGACCATGCAACAAAAGTTAGATAAGAATATTCTGAGAAGATATTCATATTGCCTGCAACTTTTGCTTACCCATCATTCTTGACTGCTCATTACTGCTCAACAGGTGCAGGCTGCATCCCTCCAACACTTACAGACTAGTTTATTTAAGTGTTTTTTAATTAATTGATAAAATTACCAGTTTTGTTGAGACCAACAAGCCATTGCAGTTAACCTGTCATTTTGCCTGAATTTAATCAGGTACTGCTCATGAAAGTTTTTGCAGGCTAGGTGATGGGATTGGCAACATGAAGGGGAAAGCCAGCAAAGCAGGGGGAGAGACAGTAATCTCTTTCAGCCTAACAGACTCTGAAGTGAACGTCAGTGACTTCAGTTATGAGAAAACAAGTTGAAAACGTTGCACAAAATCCCTACATACTCTACACTGGAAGTTACAAACCATGACCTAAGAAAAAAAAGAGAAATATACCAAATTAGCACAACTGCAACCTCCTTTGCTGCTGTTCATGATAGCAGACTCTTTTTAACACCATCCTTTTTCCTGTTTCTTAGACCCCTCAGCTAGAGTTTAAACTTACCTTGCAGGCTCATTAGGAGAGAGCAATGGTAAAAAGTCAAAACCAGGAGTCTCTGAAGTGTTCAGTTTTTCATCTGGTCCCGTGTGGAGTTGAAAATTTGGCTTCACTGTGTGCTGCTGTCATTAGAGATTCCATATTTTTGCTTTAGTGGCACTTTGCCAGTTCTCTCTGTGTTCTCTCCTGGATATTCTGGGCACTTTAATGTTTTGGGGGTTTTTTTCTGGCATGATAACTGCTTAGGGGAAATCGACTCCAGAAGATAAAGCCACATATTGAGTGCATTCGACATTAATATTATCATAAAATCTTTAGGGTGAGAAAAGACCTCAAAGACCATCAAGACCAATTGTTGACCCAGCAGCACCATGTTTACCCCTAAGTCAGGTTCCCAAGTGCCACATCCACATGCCTTTTGAACACTTCCAGACACTGTGACTCTACCACTTCCCTTGGCAGCCTCTTCCAATGCCTGGCCACTTGTTCAGTAAAGAAACTTACCCTGATACCAAATATAGGGAAAGCTCCCTAGCACAGCTTAAAGCCATTTTGTTACTGGGAGAAAAGGCCAATCCCCAGCTGTGTACAACCTCCTTTCAGGGAGAGATGAGGTCCCTCCTGAGCCTTCTTTTCTCCACATTAAGCAACCCCAGTCCTCTCAGCCTCTCCTCACAAGAATTGTTCTCCAAACCCTTCACCAGCTCTGTTGTCCTCATCTGGACACTCAAAACTTCTGGGCTGTTATCAGCATTCACAATGCATATTTCCAAGAAAGATTAAAAAGAAAAAAAAGTTTACTATGGTACCTCACTCTTTGTTAGGGTGAATGCAGCTTTATTTAAACATTGTTAAAAATGTGCCTTGATGTCAGCCCCACAAATGGGATTTTTTGTCAATGATGTTTTTAAATTTTATTTTTCAGAGAAAGCAATGCACTGAAATAAGCATGACCACGTGATATGCAGTTCTAATAAAATACATCCCCATACAGAACTGTTCTACACGCCTCTTTAGAATATTAAACTACTTTTATTCTTTTATGTGCTATTTAAACTGACATGAAGATTTGTGGATATTCAAAGCCTGGAGACTATAAAAGAACATTCATAGAGATGTAAGATAGGAGGGATTGGTTTGTTTGCTGTTTGTTTACTTTCTCAGTATAAAATATGTTTTTGAGCTAACTTGACCTCTATCACTTAGTAGGTGCATGAATTGCTTACTGATGTCTGAAAATGCTTCAGTTCCATCTTAGCCACTTCATTTATGTGCAGAGATTTACCACTGCTCCCAGAAGCTCCTTGTTTTGTCAGGTTCTGATTTAAAACATACAAAAGTCTCTGAAAACGTTTCTTATGTGTAATTTGGCCAGTTTGGGTCAGCTGTCCTGGCCGTGCTCCCTCTCAGCTTCTCGTGCACCTGCCCCCTGGCAGAGTGTGAGATGCTGAAAAGTCCTTGACTTGGTGTAGCTCTCTCTGGCAACAACCAAAACATCAGTGTGTTATCAATGCTGTTCTCATGCTAAATCCAAAACACAGCACTATACCAGCTACTAAGAGAAAAAAAACTCTATCCTAGCTGAAATCAGGACAACACTGAAAACTACTGACTAGTTATTCAACAGTAAGGATTAATCACCTGAGCTTGGTGTGAAACTAAATCAGGCACCTTTTCCTGAAATAAAATATATGAAATCTATTTTCCTTCCTGAAAATTCCAGCTCCCAAAGTGTTATTAATTAATTAGTGTTGATTTTGTTCATTAAATATAAATCCCCCCTGTCCAAACAGTTTCTACACTTGGAAGAGTTTTTAAGCAATGTGTGGTTCAGTTAGAGGGCAGGTGTGTCGTGGTTAAAATGTTCACAGCTGTATTTACAAAACTTTCCACTTCTCCTGTTTGAAAATGGCAGCAAGGTAACTGCTTATCAGTTCAGATTCTCCTGAAGGTCAGGGTGATGCCTTTCCTTGGTCTTAAAATCAAGAGGCAAACACGGTTAGGAGGGAGCAAAGGGATTTTACCGTGGTATTTATTTTAAGGATCCTTAGATACACTACATCCAGGGCGAATGCACCTCAATGCTCACTGCAATGCACACCCCCAAAAGATCTGGCATAACATTCTAGGTCTTACTAATTGGCATATCTATCAAAAAGTCCCCAATGAGAGGCTTGAATGAGCACCCCCTCCCCAAGGAACCTTCCCCTGGATGGTTCTATCTTAGTTTACAAAATGTCTTCTGGAGAGCGCCTTTGGGTCTGGAGCACACTAACCCCTAACTACAAAGCTTCTAAAATGTTTAGTCTCCTAAACTTAACTCAACAAAACTCCTAAACTTAACAAACAAGTCCAAGAACTTAGGCAAAAAGCACTAAGAATACAGAAGTTGTAAAAAGGTATAACGGGTATAAAAGAAAAGACAAAATTCACCATGGCATCAAGGGAAATGTTTTTAACCTTCCATGTAAATCCACAACTCCACCAGTAGGTGTTTCTACACGTGTGGCTATCAGGGAACTGAAAGGGTGCTACAGCAAAGGAATGACTACAGGGAAGCTTCCGCAACACATCTGGAAAACAGAAAAGTTTCAGATTTATTATTTGAATCCGATCTGAAATCAGCTGATAATCATTAAATTGTTCCAGAACTATAAAGAACTAAGGATAAGCCTTATCTGACCAACAGAGGCACCTGTAATGCAGACACCTAACCAGCTACCTGGCTACCACATGTGAATCCAGCTCCACTGGACAGTGGAGAAAAATGGGCATTTTTAGGGAGCAAGCCAAATCCCTGCTCTAGCTGTTCATTACACAATGAAATAGAACAAACATTTGAAGTGCCAATTCCTCCTTGACTTTATTTTGAATTTAGATAGTGAGCTTAGAAATATATCTCTACCCTGTCAATTCTTGCAGCTGATTCCCCCTCAGTGGGTAGGATTTATCCCATCAGTTTCAAGCTCTTATTTTTAGATAGGTTTTGTCACAATTTGGCAGAACTGTTGTCTCTCTGTTCTCTCAGAGAGGGACAAATGTCGGCTTTTCCTGGGATCCTAAGCTTTTTCCTTTTAAATCTGTAGAGGATGAATCCCACACCTGGTCTTGATTTAAAAACTATTCAGGATTAATTGAAATTTGTATCTAAACACTGAGTTTGGACATGAAATGCAAAGAAAATTTTAAGAAGGTGGTTCTAACCAAAGAAAATATCCTACCAAACTATATTAAACAAAATTATTTGAATATAGTATTTTACTTTGCTCTTTATTAAAATAGTTGAATAATTCAACTGATGTAAATTAGTATTAACATAACATTACAGAAATTGACAGTTACATTGATTTACACTGACTTTTATATCACAGAAAATATACAAAATCGACAAATAAATTATTAGAGATTTAAAAGGAGTTGTATGCTTGAATTTTTCCCTCTGTCACAAAGCCTGTGAATATTTTTATCATGCTGATCAGTATCTGAAAATTATCACCTGTTTATTTCATTTAGCTGTCCCTTGAGTTACACCTTTTGTGTCTTTCTCTGGATAGATCTTAATTAATTCAAGACATGTAAATGAGGTTTGTAGGCTTGGAGTTTCATTGCTCTTCTTTGCTAGTCAGTAGAGACAGATCTCGTGATGCAAATAAAATATGAAGTTTATTTGATTTTTGGAGGCTTCTTTCTCTATAATGACAGGAAAATAATGACACCAAATAAGATTCTAATTCTGCTTTTTAGTCAGGTGCCTCCAGTGCAGAGGGACCAAATTGAGCTTTGTGTCTGCCATAACAGTAGCTCCATTTGGCAGCTCAAAATATCTCTGCAGTGATAAAACCATCTTGGAAGCACAGACCAGAAGGAACCTGGCCTGTTCACAGACACTCCACATGACCCACCACTTTTAAAAACTGTTCTCACATCTGATGCAGCTCCGTTTTAAGGCACAGATTGGTATGTTTGCTTCTTGTTTATTTTCCTCTAACTCAATTTAAACCCTTCTCATCAAAATAATTGAGTACTAACATTTCTTTTTCACATAAATGATAAATGTCTGAATTCACTAGTCCTTGCAGTTGTGTTTAGAGGCCATCTGGTGGAAGATGTTTCTTACAGAAGGAGAAAATATTTAATATTTTATGGGTTTTTTTCTATTGTGTGGGACAAAATATTTTGTGTAATTAATTCTATTTATAATTATAAATATGTGTATATATATATATAATATATATCTAAATATATATAATGCACAGATTTATGTCCCAGTCACTGAAATGCAAAATATTCTTTCATTTCATTTCCATGGAAGTGAAAGGAAATCCCTTTAAGAATGGAGCACAGGAGAAAAGCACTCTGAAGTAGTCAGCCATTATATCTTTTCTTTTGCAACTAAATGTAAAAAAAAAAATAAAATAAAAGAATGCAGAAAGTGGTCAGGGAGTAATTAATTATCACTATGAAGCTCAGACTTTTATTCAATTATGCACAATTCATGATAATAAAATTATGATATCGTTCCACTTTATAACTCTTTAACCACACTTATTCAACAAAAATGTGAAGATCAGTAAAAGCAGTGAAGAACAGAGTAGTAAAAGCAGTGAAATGGCATCAGAGCAGTGCAAGGAAAAGTTATATCAATGGTCACTATATCACAGAAGAACAGAATCAAAGGCTGCTGCTTCTAAAATGGCCATCTCATTAATCTGATGTGTTGAAGAAAAGAGCCCCACAGCTTTTATTTGCATCTTTGTTTGATTTATTCTTAGTAATTATTTTTATGGAAATTCTATTCCAGAGATGTTGACTGTTTCTGATGCTAGAAAATTTATTTTTATTATTTGTTTAAACGAGTATCTGTGATCTTAAAGTACACAGCTGCTTTCACCTTCGTGTTTCTTTTTCTATTTACACACACTACAGACAAAAATTAATTATGACCCATAAAAAACTCTTTTCATAAACAAAAATGTTCACCTTATCCTTGTCCACAGCAGGAGGATTGGAACTAGATAGTTTGGGAATGAGGGGCTGTGTCACTGGGAATTATTTTGCTGCCTTGCAGGTGAGAGCTTGTGTTTTCCCAAGATTTTTATACCTTTTGCCCAGATACTGTTCAATAGAAACTTTGGTTCCTTGACTTTGATGAAAGTTTTAAATTTTGTGGGTTTTTTGATTTGGGGGGTTTGGGGATTTTGCAGTGTTTTTGATGGGGTTTGTGGATTTTTTCCCTTTCTCAAAAAAAAAAAAAAAAAAAAAAAAAAAGTAGAGTTTGCATTACCATTAACTTCTGCCTTAGGTATTTAAGAAAAGAGAATCAATCCCTGGCTGGAAAAATCCTGAAATAAAATGCATACATATACACCTTCCAGATATTATGTTGTAAAGGGATGGAGAAACACTTTGAATCTCTTAATGACCTGCCCAAGGCAGCACTGCAGAACTGTAGGCACTGTCAGGTAACATTTCCTGCTGCTGGCCTCTGGGCATGTGGTGAGATTTCCCTCTGCATGGACCAATTTGTTTTCAACCCTTTTTTCCAGAGCTCAATCTTCCTACACACTGTTAAAAAACTGACGATTTGAGTCCTTCTGTAAGGAAAAAGGGTTATGCAGTTTATCAATGTAAACTCCAAATTTCTGCTTCTTTACTTATGCTAATAACAAAGGTTTCACTGATTTCACTGGATATGAAATTAAGCCTTCACTGCCCTCAGGTAATGAAAACCATGTTTCCTTTTTCATGAACATGTCTGATTGAATTAATTAGAGAGAGCTTGCTTTGGGATTTGATCTGGGTCCTCTTTCATGCTTTTAATTAATTATTTGTGATCTGACCCACTTTTATTTTTGTTTTATGGATTTTTAAATTGATTTTGTTCAACTAATGTTCATCGAAGTGTAAACTTCAGTTTGTCATATCACATGTATGTTTTCTATATGCTGTTTTCAATATTCTGTCTTGTTGGAGATTTTGATTTTTTTTCCTTGCATAGTTTTCTTATATCATTTATATTCTTTAAACACCAGATAATTTTCAAAAGAGAAAATAGGGACAAAGGAAAGGTTTGATTATTTTGCCAGATTTTTTTCTGTTTCCTGATGGGACGAATAAAAAAGTATTAACAAGAAAATAAATATAAAATTATGAAGAACTCAATTTCTATTATGATATTTTGGATAAATAATCACCTGTTCTAAATCTCTGCCATATTTCTGAGCTTCCTGAAACTTAACATGAGTACTCAGGGGATGCTTGGGAAACAAGATTTGTTGATTTGGGATCTTTTGAAGCCAGTTCTATTATAAAGCAGATATTACATTTTTGTGCAAATCACCTCCTAAAAACTCTAAATTGCACTAGTGAAATTAGCACTAAAATAATTTGGTTTTTTTATTATGTACTAGTAGTTACTTTAAAGAAGCTGAAGTGAACTAAGAAGTTTTAAATTTGTTGTATTACTCCACAAAGGTTTTCCCTCCATGGTCATGAAGCTCCCAGGTGTGGGTGGGACATTGTGGAAAATGCAACATCAGACAGACAACGATGGGTGAAATCATAATGAATGGGAAAAAAGACAGGGCAGAAATAGAAATAATGTTCATTACCCTGGTAATATGTTCTAAAATTGCTGAGTGCCAGACTGAGCCTCATCCGCTGTGAAATATTCTAATGACCAATGAGTACATAAGTCTAAGTGAATTAGGAAGTCCACCTAAATCAAATAAATCTCATAACTTAGTACTCACAGATCATTATTAAACTTAATATGAAGGATAATAAGGGCTGCCCAGGGAAAATTTTATCACTGGAAATCTGTGGCCATAGGTGAGTTGCAATTCCCTGTAATAATCAAAGACAAATTTTCTTTGAATTTCTAATAACTGCTTGAAGTATTTTGTTTTTTGCCTTCACTTATAATTTCCATCACATGCAATGATAATACAGTGGTGGGACTATTACTCATGAACACAGATTATGTATTTTAGATTTATTTAGAAACTATTTGCAATTAGCTGAATTATTTGGAAGTATGCTTCAACAATAAATAATTATTAATAAAAATCCCCAACAAGATACAAATATAACAGATCTTGGTATGGTTTTATATTTCAGCAGTCTTTCGTTCCACCAGTATATCAAAAGGAAGTGTTGAAGATTCAAATTGACCTTAGAGATTCCTTGGTCCTCCCTTTCATGCACAGACTTTAAGATGTTATCAGTCTGGAAAGTAGCTGTCAGTTCTAGAGACAACATTTCATATCCTCAAGTGGTTTAAATTGGAGTATTTACATTAGATGAAAACCTATGTCATTTAATATGAGTTGAGTGTTTTATGGCAAGTTTCCATTCAGGTTGAGTTCTCAGTCTGGCAACAGTTATGTAGCTCTCTGATGATGATCTGTGCTGAAGACTGGCTACCAAATTGTGTCTCTCTGTAGAGAGAGTGGTGTCTTAGGTTGCAATGGTAAGATGTAACCAAAAGTTTGTATTCTATCACCATCTTCATAAGCTGTTAAAACTAGGTGGGGCAGTGGCAGTGTTCCTTATCTCCTTCATGACTCATACCTGATAACTCCCTCCAGGAGATATCTTTTGTTGATGGGCCATCTAACCTCACAAAATTACTCATAAAATTACATCATCCCACCCAGGAGGAGGAACCAAGCATTCCTACCTGGGTATAATCTGAGGTTTGGAATACTACACTCAGCCCTTACCTACTGCGTTTCCAGAGGACAAGAGCTACACTGGACCTTCAGAGGAAGATCAGACCCTTCTACAGGATCACCACTTCAACAGAACCACATCTATCACTTCAGGAGGACTGCAGCCACCACTTAATCAGACTGCTACCGCCACCCTGCCTGACAGGGTGTCAGATCATACCCTGACTCGGCCACTTTAAGCCAGTGTTTGCCATATTTTTGCCTTTATCTTAATTTTCCTATTAAATTGCAACTCTGACTTGGGATCTCCCAATGGTTTGCTTTTGAACTAGTACAAGTGGTTAACAAAATCTCTGCCATTAAATAGGAATAACACAAACACACATATCCACACATCTGCACACACAGAGAAGTCCTTTGCAGATGTAACAACATACGGTCTTTGTTTCTTATTTGGGATAGGAGTAGTTTTTGATAAAAGACAGCTAACCCTGGGTGTTCTGCTGTTGGCACTCACCACAGCACCTTGGTAAGACACCTTGAAACAGTATAAGAACTTTTTACTGACAGATGCCACTGTCATCTGTATCAAGTTCCTGGACTTTGCCTTTCTTTTTTTCTGACATATTACATCCTGAAAGTCATCTTTCCTTCATTTTCCACATCTCATTTCTCTTTCTTCTTTGCTTGAAAGACTAAAATTGCTCATTATCTGCTATAAATTGGCATCAACAGCGTTATCTCAATTTATAACAGCTGGACCAGAGCAGTGAATGGCTATAAAATGCTGTTCTATTTTATTATAGAGTTGGCTTGGATTTAACCTATTCTTGTATTTCACTGGCAGGGTTTTTTTTTTTTTCCCTCCATCATCTTGTAATAAAATTATTTAGTAAAAAAACATAATAAACTATAATAGTTTTCCTTAAGAATCCATATATTTATTGTACCAGCCAGCCCAGATAAAGTGTGTTTGAAAAACTGTTGAAGCAAAGAATGTACAATATTATGTTATGTAATGGAGGTTTATATGTAAACCCACAGAGGAACTCAGAGAGTGAAGAGGACATAAATAGGCACATTAGTTCTAGAGCTCACTTACTATTGATGCAACTCTTTATTTGAGGCATTTGGGCTATTAAATGAGTCATAATCCTAGAAAGTTCATGCAGTTTTTAAAAACTGTTTTAGCTGTATTCTAAAGCATAAAATTCCCTTGTATCTCTTCTAGGTTTCCAGTAGGTTTGACTCAGATTGGCTTTTATTTCATCTAGATGTGGTTACCTGTTTCTAACTGTTTGCTTTTAAAATCTCCAACCCTCATTTGATGAAGGAAATGCCATTCAGTTTGAATCAGGAGCATAATGGATCTCTTTAGGAAAAGAAAAAATCTGTCAATTAAGAATAGGTGGGAACAGCATTTTCTAGTATTTCAGTTTGGATTATCCCCAAAGCACTAAGCAGTATCTCTCAATAATTTAGCTGGCATTTAACTATAAAGTTGTTAACTGATAGAAGTAATTATAGTTCTTTCTTAATATCACAAATCTCTTGTGTGCAGTATAGAAAACAATTGAATGGTAGAAAATGTGCAAAGGACTAACTAAAAATTCTGACTTGATTTAAATACTGAGTTGATGTAAAATATATTTTTTAAAAATCATAACAGGAGCTACTTTCTAAATTCAATCAAGAAATGGGACTACAAACCATGCAGATGCACAGAAGTATAGCAGGACATTACATGAGGTGAATCAGACTTTAGGTTATAAATGACAAAACAGCAGCAGTGCATTGTGCTGATCTATACCCTCCAGGAATCTGATATCTATATCAAAGGCCAGTGCAATACAAATAGAACAAAGACCTATCTTTTTTTTCCAGAAGTGTTCTCTATAACCATACCTAAATGAACAACACTAATCTAATTAAAATGTCTAATTTAAAAACCATTATGTTTCCAACTATGGTCCCCAGAAATACATATCAATATCAATTTATAATCTGCCTCTGCAGACGAAGAAGGAGAGGCATGCACATATATTTAAAATGAAAGGGGATTCATGAAAAAAATTCAATGTATTTGATTAATACTTTATCCTGGCCTGTTGTATATTGAGGAATAAATGACCAGTCTGGAAACAAGCACTCCAAAGTGAAGAGGGCAATGATAAAGCTCTTACCTGAAACCTGGAACTCCAGGTTGTAATGAAGTTGTACAAGTCTTTTGCCAAGCAAAAGAAAGTTGGATATATTGATACATAGATGTGTGTGTGTATAAGCTCCTTCATAGTTGTCACAAGAAAGCAAGTCTCAAATTTCCTAATAAGTAGTTTTCATCCATCCCAATACTATTCCACACTAGCATCCAGAATGACCAGGTATTTTTTTCCCATCAAAAGTTATCCTGATGATACAGATTTTGAGAAGGTGCTGGAAGTCTGAATGTTTCAAGGAAATCCATTGTGCATTAGTCCCAAATAATTTGTTTCTGCTTATAACCCCAAAATACAGTGTGCACATGTGAGCTAATAAAGCACATAAACTTTCTAAACATTTTTCATCTGTGCAGTTATTTATACTTTGAGAAGAAACAGTGATGAATGAAACTAATAAAATTTGCAATGTTTTCTTTCTCTCTCTTTTTTTCTTCTTCTTTCTCATTCTCATTCTTCTTTCCATTCTAGCTCTTTAGCTCTTCCCCCCCAACACCCCTTTTTACCTTCTCCCTTTGCTCCATTCTTTCCTTTACTTCTTTCTAAAATGCAAAATAAAGAGGAGAAAAATGAGAAAAGGGGGGGGGAGGGGGGGGGGGCAGAAGAGAAATGAATATCACTGCAAGATAAATTTTATTTTCATTTCAAACTCAAAATTTGCACTTCTTTGCTCGGTTCAGGATGGAAAATAAATCTCTTAAATGGTAAAATATTAAAATTTCACATGAAACTGGAATCTTAATTTCAGTCATCTTTATTTATTAGCAAAATTAATGTCATGATTATAGCTATGCAATATTTGAGCTGGTGTTTACACTACATTTTAATTCTACTCTTGAAGTTTCAGCTGTTAGATTTCTTTAACCATAATCAATCTGAGTATTGAGATTTCATCAATCTGATTGTTCTAATAATTCATCTGGGTAGGAAGATGCTTAGATGGATCCTACTGTGATTGAAATGTTGGATTTGTGTTTACAGTGTTGATAAAATGTCTAATGTACAGTTTTGTTCTCTTGCCTCATCCTGTATAGGTCTAACTGAGACATTATAATAAACCCAAGCCAGTTCAATGTATTGATCCAACTTACCCAGGCCAACATAAAACCCCAAATATGGTTGCAGTTTTCATGTGAATCAGCTAACCATATATAATATTTTTCCCCCCTGAAAAGCAGAACACTTAATCGATTGCACCAAGTATGCTAATTTTGACCAAATTTCAGAATACATTGTAGTTTTTTTGTCATTACGGTGCTTTTTTAGTCCATCTTCTGTATTTGTTCAGCTGAGTTGCCTCTTTTAAGGAGGAAACGGATCAGGATAGCTTTGATGACTCATTTTTCCTCTGATTTATTTCTCTCCATGTTTCTTTCATCCTTGCTCTCAGGAGCAGCATCTACTCAAAATTTAATTCAGTCCCTTACTTCTCCTCTGCTCAGCATGCATGGAGTTCTGTGACTGTTTCTTGGCTCTCCAGAGCAAGAGAGACATGGACACAGAAGAGAGTCCACAGAAATGTGCTCCTCTGGACCTTCCCAAATGTTGTCCTGAAGGCAGCCTGCAGGGACACGATGTGTGACACTTCTGCTTCACCCCTTGTTAACTGGAACAGTTAATTCACAGTGTGAATTCACATCTACCTTTTAGTGTCCTTTCTTCAGGAAAGAAACTGAGCAGCAACTTGAGAGGAGCAAACCTTGTGCTCCTGTGCAAACATAAATACCCCATGCACAGTGCTCTGTGTAAAAGCAGTCTTGGGACCACTTGCAGGAGTGGTTTTGCTCAAATTATATGTGGAGTGTTGGGTTTGACTCTGCTTTTATTGTATAAAAGCAGGACTGGGCAGAACAGAGCAGATTATTATGGCATCACTTAGCCACCAATTATGCAAATATCTATGTTATCAGTTACTGTCAAATGCAGCTAATGCAACTATTTGCTTAATATTCAGTTCACAGGAAAGTTAATGTGCCATTCAACTGAGTTTATTGATCTCAACAATGATATTATGATGCTCTGGTGAGATTCAATTATTGCAGGAAAAGTGCAGGGGTAAGGGGATGGATACCACATGGGATACAATTTCTCAGAGAGTTTGAGGTGTGAAAGCGGCATATTTGGGATAACAAACAAAAAGTTACTTGTACCAACACAGTAGAGATGAAATTGTGCAAACCAACAACCAGCTAGGAATTCAAGTTGCTGTTAAACCACAGTTTGGACTCATTTCACAAAGTTTTCTACAGCATTGCAGTGTGCTCGCTGTTACTGTCACACACCCTGGTTAGCAAGGCACAGTGGTACAGCCTCACCTTCAAAGTGGTGTGCAGACTGAGCCACATGATTTAAGCATTCAGAAATTGGCAGCTATTCCTGAACTTGCTGCCTAAGCTTCTTTCTATAGTCCATGGAGAACAAGAAGTATTTCCTGAAAAAGATATTCCAGACAGACATCATGAATCACTTTCTGATGGAAGCTCTCATACCCTCTACTGATTAGGTATAGAAACTAGATTAATAACTTCACTACCTAATTTAAAGATGGCTATAATGAGACAAGATGAATTCCACTCATTTGAAATGTACCGGTGCTGGATAATTAACCTGAATTAGAAAAGGACAGAACTGGACATTAAATTGTCAGCTCCCAGCATATCTTTGAAAATTTCTCATGCTGTCATGTTCAGGGGTTGGAAGACTTCACAGGAGAGGTAGCTTGTGTAGGAATTGGAACACTATCTGGTGGCAGAGGAATGCAGAAGCTGACTGCTTTATTGGCATCGTATAGAGATTTTTATTTGAAGATCCAAAAGATTAAAAAGGTTGGACTTGGCTCTCTTTGCTGGCCACAAGGTTTTTGTTGCAGCCCAGGACATGTTTGGATTTCTGGTCTGAGAGTGCACATTGCCAGCTCATGTCCAGCCTCTCATCCACCAGTGCTCCTAAGTCCTTCTCAGCAGTGCTGCTCTCAAATCAAATATAAGCATGGGCAACTATGATGATAAGAGGGATGGAGCAGGTCTCCACAAGAAAAGTCCAAGAGAAGTGGGATTGTTCAGTATAGAAAAGAGCTCAGAGTGACTTGATTGGGGTCCTTCTGTGCCCAAACGGAGCCAACAAGAAGATGGAGAAAATCTATGAACAAGAGCATGTAGTGACAGGACAAGGGACAATGGTTTCAAACTGACAGAGAGTATGTTTTAGAATAGATATTAGGAAGAAATTCTTTATTCAGAGGGTGATGAAGCACTGGAACAGGTTGCCCAGAGAAGCTGTCCCTGACAATATTCAGGCCAGGCTGGATGGGGCTGTGAGCAATCTGGTCTAGTGCAAGGTGGCCCTGCCCATGGCAGAGGGGTTGGAACAAGATGTTCTTTAAGACCTCTTCCAACCCAAACCATTCTCTGATTCTGTGATGATTTTGTGATCTCGATATCTCAAGCTGAATGTACTCAATAAATTATTCTCTTCTCACTTCAGTAAACCATTAAAATGAAGTAAATACAGATGCAGATGCTTGTTTGGGATTGAAGACAGGTTTGTATTACATCTTATGCTCTGTGCTGGATGCCAAACATCTTTCCACACACTTGTTCATCTAGCTCAAAATCCAGCCAGAACTTTCTCCTGGTATTGCAAGGGAAAGGAGTAATAACCTTCCAATCCTCCACCTCTCATATCCATATCTCCTACTTCCTTTCTGTTAAGAAATGATGTCAGTATTTTTTTCTTTCTTTTCTCTGTATGTTTGAATTACATAAACACTTAACATCAAACAATAACTTGTAAACAATTCATCTCTACATCACATCTTGATCTTCATCTGTTTTTCTCCTTGCCTCCCACGGGACATTTATTTTCTTGAAAAGAAGTCAGCTATGCATTGGACGTCTCTCAATGTTGCACAGACACATAGCAGAATCCTCAAAAGTATTGTTTGCTTTTAACCTTTCCATTTCTGTGCCATGTAGTCACTAGATTGTTTGATGCACGGTACGAGTGAGAACTGATCTATGTCACAAATGTGTTCAACATTAGAGCAAAAGATGAAGACTGTGAGATAGCCTCTGAGTTGGCAAAATATATCAGAGTCCCTTAATGGCTTACAATAGCAAAAGATATGGTTGAGCCTTTCCTGCTTGTATTGAGATTTTCACATCCAAACAGATCCATACTGCAGACAATTACCATCAGCAGATGGGAAGGGAGAAAGCAGATGTGTGTCATTAGACTTCCTATTGTGACTTTTGCTTTCTGTAGTATGTAGTTTCACCATCCGTGTAACTTTTACCACACCACAATTACTGTTCATCTTTCCAAGGTTATATTGACTTAAATTATTGACATCTTGGAGTTCTAGTTCAAGAACTGCAGCATCTCTGTCCTCTGCTTTGAAAACCTGAATAGGCTGAACCTGCATCATAAACCAGGCAAAAAATACAATTCAAACACTAATTTAAGATTAAAAAGTCTGTCAGCACAGACTCACTCTGACACATTGACTTTCTCTTCCTTCTGCCACACAAATCTGTCTTTTCCCAAACCTGAAGGGTATGGAGGAACACAGCACAGAGACAGCAGCTAAGGGCATTAGGCAGTAGTGAGTACTCAGAAGAGATGTAAGAACAGGGCATAGAGTGATAAATTCTCACAATTTTATTTCCAAGTTGCAGGACCCTTTTGCTTGGTGGCTTTCTCAGCCAAAGGATTTTTGTAAATCTCTCAGTTTTATATCGTTTGCTAGGCTTTATCTACAAGGGATTGTATCACTGAGGTTCAGGAACAAGAAACTGTGGTGCTAAAAGATGAATAGAGAGGAAGGAGGAAGGTGCCAAACAAGTGAAGGACCGCACGCCCTGGAACGGACCCATGCTGGAGCAGTTTGTGAAGAACTGCAGCCAGGGGAAGTGCCAGTGCTGGAGCAGTTAGCGCAGGAAAGTCTCCCCTGGCAAGAAACCCAAGCTGGAGCAGTGGAAAAGCATGAGGAAGAAGAAGTAGCAGAGATTAAATGCTATAAACTGTCTCTAACCAGGGTTCCCTTTACCCCTGAGCTGCTTGGAGAGGACAAGGTCGATGAGTTGGGAGAGAATTTGATTGTGTGAAGAAGGGTAGGGTGACGGGAAAAGTGCATGCAATTTTATTTTTGTTTCTCACTAACCTACTGTTATTTATTGGAAATAAATTACATTCATCCTCTCAAGCCAAGTCTTGTTTTCCTGTGACAGAAATTGGTGAGTGATTTCCATGTCTTTATCTTGACCCATGGGCTTTTTCATTGTGTTTTTTTCCCTCTGTCCTGCAGGAAGGTGGAGTGATAGAGCAGCTTGGTGGGCATCTCTCTGACAGCCCAGGTCAACCCAACACAAAGGTTGGTCCTATTTTGCAAGTTCAGATCCAGCTTTCTTTGCTGAAGACTCCTGTGAAATTACTAAGTATCTCCTTTTATGACTGTGGTAAAGTATTTGGCTACAAATAAACTAAGAAGTTACTGTTTGTTTCCCAGAGCTTCCCTTCCCTTTCTCACTCTGCTACTTTTCAAGTTATTTTGGACAGACAGAGAAATTTTTTTGGACTTTGCAAGAAGCAAGTAAAACCTTAACTAGAAACTCTAATGGAGGTGTTTATTTCAGGTAGGAAAAAATCAATGTATTTTGCTCCCAGTCCTGTTTGCTACTTCCTAGAGCAAAATTCTCTTTCTTAGCTTACAGAAAAGTTTCACATCTGACAAAGCCACAATCATTCACTTCAAAAACATAAATGAAATAAAAGAAAACCTGCCTAATTAATATAAATGCAAAACACACTGGATTGCCAGATCAGTGAATTTGCTAATTCAGTATGTAAATCTCTCCAGGAACGTTCTCCTACAGAGAAATTAATTCACTGCTTGTTCAGTCTTTGGATAATGATAGTCTATTGGTCTGTACAGTTGACTGCACTGCAAGGTAAAGATAGCTGATAACATCCTGCAAACACTGGAAGACACCACCTTGCTTTCCTCTTCTGCGTGAAGGATCAAGTTTTAAACACTTGACTTGTTTAGAGAACCTCCTTCTCATAAAGCAATATGCCTCTAAAGCAAAAGTACGGCTTTTCCAAGCCTATGATCACTGCATCTTGACATGTATAATCTCTTAGATGTCAGAATAAACTCAGCCATAGCAATACTGAGCTTCTTGGCATCAGCAGGAACAAACATAGGTCAATGCTCTGCATTTTTAACAACAAAACCCTTGAGCATTTTTTGTGCCCTTCTTCAGTAGTTGTGGTGTATGCAGATTCCCAGATGTGGCATACTTGTCTCTCTTACACAAGTTTTCTGCAACACATTCCTATCTGAGTTCAAAACAATAACAACAAAATATTCCAGAAAATTATTACTGACATGGGAATATCAAAGCTGATTTCCCTCATTCTCTTTTGCCTTACAATATGTCTATTTGTTCATTCTCTGCCACATTCTCCTGTACACTTGAATGAAAATGATTATTTATTCCAAATCATTTCCTTTTCTATTTTTCTTCTCCCTGTAGCTGACATGCTGTCACATGCACTCTTCATCTGGTACATTAGTCAGTTCCTGAGGCAATGAACACCCGCCAGGTTGTATTTGGCAAAGGGAAGAAGTGAGCTCATACAACAGAAGATTCTTGGATCCCAAGCAGAAACCACCTCGCTGAACTACATCAATGAGGGACAGATTTTAAGATACGTCCAATCAATACACTTAAATCCCTAGATCCAATCTTTAGCTGAAGGATCCAAGCCATCAAGATGTCTAAAGCACCACCAGAGAGGTTAATCCATGACACACACACAAGATAACACAGTTTCAATGAACTCACAGCGGTGATCATCAAGTTCATCCTCCCAATTTAACTGTATTCACAGAAATTGATTATATACAGACTTCCTTGGACAAGTCCGTTTGTTGACAGGCATTTCCGAGGTTAAATTATTCCAGGCACCATTAATATGACTAAAGCTGTAGATACCATCATTTATTTTATCTAATCTGATCATTGTGGAGTTTGGGACTAAAGACCAAGACAAAATGAGAAAACAATCAAAAATACAATAAAAATACAATCAAAAGACAAGGGAATAAGTTCATTTCAATTCCACAGTCTACCTTCAAATTGCAATTCTTCTATAATAGAACTTTTAATTCACATCCTCAAGATGAAAGTTTCCTAGATATTTAGAGTTACATCCACACAGGTTCAATATTGAATTTTGAATTTATTGCTGTATAACTCTAACTGATATGGATCCAGAAACTAGATTTTGCCTTTGAAAATACTTGAGGGATTCAGTAATTTAAAAATATTTTGTTAATGCTTGGAATTGTTCTGAATGGACAGATTGCATGAAAAGAATGTCATCTGCTTTCTTTTTCAATTTTTGCTCTCTATGAAGGCAGCAAAACCACCCACATGTTTTTCTAACACCTGAGTGGCTACAGGACTCTGACTTAATTCCAGCCTCATATCAAAGGGTTCCAGATTTAAAATTCTCTAATGCCTGGAATGTTTCCTAACCACTGGCTTATGAGTTTTCCAAAGACAGACCATACTTCAGACCTTCAGTGACTGCTGTGTTATTCTGCAGAAAATTTGGACAGGTGGTGAGAAGACAGGAATAAAGAAAAGTTCTCTGTCTCCAAGTGATTAAAATAGTCACTTGAATATGAAAAGTGTGAGGCTTTAAACTCTACACACAGGACTTGTTTTAGCACGGGGGTTTTTTAAATTTATTTATTTAAAGTCTTCATTCATTTTTAAAGTACCAAATATTGGAACTATCTGTCAATTTCTTAGATATTAGGCTTTGTTGCTAACATCAGCTACAGCATGCTTTTAATGAAAAGTAGCATTTCAATAAAGGAAAGAGAACAGAATTTGTGTGCTCTCTTGAAAACAAAACAAAATGACATAATTACTTAAGGACAGATTGGCTAAAGAACATACAGCTTTAAAAGCGCTGCAATGAGTATTGCTTCCTGCCTTACAGAAGGAAAGAGGATGTGCAATGTCATTTAGAGAACATTCTGGGAAGTGCTGATGTTAAAATGCTAATCTTAAAATAGAGAGCAGACACTCTTAGAAAACAAGACCTGATGTGTTTAGGTGATCTACCAAATAATTATTTATATATATCAAGTGGGTGTGAAATATAAACTAGAGAAGCTGTTCACAGGCAGAAGTCAGAGCAGTTTTTCCTCTGCTTAAAAGCTGAAACAGTGGATACAGGCAAGACACACTCCTTTTTTCTGTGTCTTATTCAATTTTATTTACAACAGCATAAACAGGAGGGTACTACAACCCTGTTCTTCCTTCTCAGGTCTCACAGCACTCTGCTCTACAGACTTCTAGTAAGAACATGCTTACATGCTTCAGGAGAAGAGTGATATTACTTTGAATATCTGAAGTGAAGTGAATAAAATGTTGACCTGCTTTGTCTGAAGATAATATTCTAAGTATCTGTCTCTTGCATAAAAAGAAACTTGTTGGGGTTTTTTTGGGGGGGGCTGTTTTGTTTTTTTCTTTAATTTATATTAAATTAAAATGCAGGTCTTTGTTATATTTTGAATGGATTCAAAATCCAGTAGTTTTGATGTTAAGGATTTGGATGAGGCACAAAGAGAGGAATTATGGTTGATCCCTAAATTTGGGTATCTGTAAAGGTATTAGGTGTCTCTAAACTCCCTTTTAGTCAGTGGATATCGTGGCAGTACAGTGCAGGTGGAAAATCCATTCAGGTATTGAACTAACATGGGCTCAATTCTGTTATCTTAATGTGTCCTCAGAAATCTGCAGCAGGACTCACCGATCCAACACAGGAAGTTCAGGAGACACACATCCTTCTGGATCACACTTTGGGGAGCAGATAAGATGCATAGGGTGTGCCAAATAGCATTAGACATGTTTAGTATACAAATCATGTTCTATTTGTCTACCTTTGGGTGATCTGAAAAGCTCAATAAGCTCTATTGATTGTATTAAGTAGTTAAAGAGTAGCTTACAACAGACACAGACAGGTAGATCAGCCATTCAGCTGCTTAAAGATACACACCCAGTACCTTATAAAATACCCTGTATCCTGGCTGGCCGCAAGCTGCAGTTACAGAAGGGCATAATTCTTCTGTAGGTGTTGAATATTACCTTCCAGCTCAATTTAAATGTCTTAAGTATCCAAAGGAACCTTTAGGAACACATGGTCTCTCTCATGAGACCTCACCTGGAGTACCATGTTTAGGTCTGGGATTCTCAGAACAAGAAAGATCAGGACTTGTTAGAGTGAGTCCAGAGGTGGCTACAAAGATGCTCAGAGGACTAGAGCACCTCTCCTCTGGGGACAGGCTGAGAGAGCTGGGATTGTTCAGCCTGGGGAAGAGAGGGCACTGGCAAGACCAGAGCCTCCCAGTACCTCGGAAGTATCTTGGTTTAGGAATGGTATTTTCCAATTTACTACTCTGGCTAAAACCATGAGCTGTTTCCCCTCCAACTGGAGGCACAAAAGGCAGTGATCACAGGTTGAGATAAGAACAATTTACTGGACATGCAGTGAGATAAGCAAACAAACAGAAACACCAACAATATTAATAACAAAAGGTATAAGAAAAAGAAATTATTTACATGGAAAGCCTGTGACAACAGACAAAGCCAGACACCTTCTCCCACCATGTTTTTTTAACTGGAACTTCCTCTCCTAGGAAGTGAGAGTCCTTATCCACCACCCCCTCAATTATGTGAATGTTATAGAATAATCTCTGTATTTTAGCCATACCCCCTCCCAGCTACTGCAAAAATTAACCCAGTCTTGACTGATACCAGGACATACCTTAAGGGGGCTTATTAAAAGGAGGGAGAGGGATTTTTTATACAAGCAGAAAATAAGGACAAGGGGGAATGGTTTTAAAATGACAGAGAATAGGTTTTAGACTAAATGTTAGGAAGAAATTCTTCACCCAGAGGGTGATGAAGCACTGGAACAAGTTACTCAGAGAAGCTGTGGACACCCTATCCCTGGAAGTGTTCAAGGCCAAGCTGGATGGGGCCCTGAGCCACCTGATCTGGTGAATAGCCTCCTTGCCCATGATTTTTAAGGTCCCTTCTCACCCAAAATACACTTTGATTCTATGAATCTTACATTTAGGCAATTGAATTGAGAACTTACACAGCAACTGAGTCATCTCTTGCTGCAGCAGCTTGAGTGGGCTAAGAACAAAAAATCCTAAATTTCTCAGAAAAAGAATTTTCTCCAAGAACGTTGAAATTAAAGTACAAAGGAAGAAATGAACAAATGATGAAATAACTGAACTGTTCTGTAAGGATTAAAACAACTTTAAAGGTTGTACGTTTTTCAGAAAAGTACAGTTTTAAGTATCATAATTTTGTACTCAGCTATCTAATTCTTTAATTGCAAATTCTCTGAAGCAGGTTGTTATTATGCCTGACTATTACCTAGCATGGTGTTGCTTTCAGATGAAGGGTCTGTGTTTTGACATAATAGAAACAGCAAATAAAAGAAACAAATGTACAAACTGCTAGAGAACATAGCCCGCCACCTAGTAATTAACTTGTGTGCATGTATTTATAATCCGCATGGTCTCTAAGCCAAGAGCTCATATATTGTACTTCAAAAACCATTGTCCCAGTTGTGTGAGCAAATTCCCAAACCTGTGGCAGTTTCTTTGAAGAGGTGCCTTTCTGGGTCAGAATTCAAGACGTGTCTTCACACATTTCATTGTCCAGGTTTAGGAGCAGCCTCTGTTGGGAAGACAGCCCCGTGTCTTCAAAGTACAAAACTTCATTGTTTCAGAGGCATACTTTGTTACAGTGTTAGCCATGGGCTGATCATAAATATTTATGCTTTCAGCAAATGGATCTGTTGTGCCAATAAACACTGGTGTTTTGTCCTCTTTTTCAATATTTCATGAGTGGTATGCAAAAGCTAGATTGTGCAGTGACAGGTAACACAATCCTCTTCATCACTGGAGTTCAGAACCATGGAAAACTCAAAACCAAATATCACAATCATATTGTTTTAATGTTTCCATTTCATAACCATTCTCCTATGTAATCAGGCTTGGAAGAGGACATGCTCTAACTGGTGAGGGTTTACTGTGTTTTTGGTGACTAATTCCAGGCAATGAAGAGAGTTCATTTTGGTTTTTTGATTATTTCTAATAGTATTCAAATAAAACAGAATGGAAGTTATTTCAGGCTACAAAATGCACGTATCTCAAATATATTCCTTTACAGTTACACCTAACAGACATTGTGTTGCTTTTATCATTCTACACTTTAGAATTATAGTTTTCAGGAAAATATTATGAACACACAGCTAAAGTTAAACCTCTGTTTTATATACTCAGCCACCCATGTCTAAAATTCTTTCCAAGCTCTTTTATGTGTTCAAAACCACAGTGCCATAATATGCCATTTTTGTAATATTGTAGATGATTCAGTAGCCTCCCTCTCCTAAGCTGTCCTTGATGCTGCAAGGAGCTTTTCAGACTAATGGAGATAGATATGGATAGCACAGTAAGGCTTGGACAGCGAAACTCTGAAGTTTATTTTATTGTAAAGTTGTTATTTTACTGTAATTATGCTCTTATATTTGCTGTAGGGTTCATTTGAAAAGCTGCTGGAGTCAAGGTTGTTCGCTCAAGGCTGAGAGATTACTACTGAAATTGCAGAAAAAAAAGTATATGACTTTAAAATTACTTGTACTCAACAGTTCTATTTTTGGTGGGTCAGAAATCATGGACAGCACATGAAAGAGTTCATTAATGTAGAATGAAAGTTATCTTTTTGAGTAAGGCGTGAACAGAGATCTCTTGATACAACTCAGTAACTTAAAACACTTCCAGTTTCATATTTCTTATCATGCTGTCATTTTTGGGTCTTCCCCACAGTGAAGAAAAGTAGGAATACATTATTCCAAGGCCAAATGGAGATCAGAAATGGTCTGATGTCTACTTTCTTTTCACTACTTTCAAAAGTTATTGTCTGCAATGATATTTAGAATAATTCTGAAAGTTTGTTTCAATACACCAAGAATTGCCGGCCACCTGTTATCTCTAAGCTGCAAGTGGTTGTTTATATTCTTAATTTATGTACAGTACACAGAAGATTAGTCCAAAGTTCTTTGTAGTAAGGAAGTGGAGCCACCCTAAAAATGGATCTCTGGGCTATTTCTGTCCCTGTGCAGTCCTTTATATGAGAGCAAATATAGGGCTGCAGAAAGTTTCTGGTATTACTTGACATGTTGAAGAGTAGCTGGCAGAATTTCCAGTCTCAAGACAAGGAACATGACAGTGATTTGCAAATAAATTGCAGAGACTTGTTGGGGGCAGTCAGAAGGAAAAGTAATCCTATACCAATTTTCATCATAACTCCTCAGCTTTAACCAGCTGATGCAGGTTGAGGCTAATGCCTTGCAACACAGATGCTCCATGAGTATGACGTGAAATGTGATGTATAATCCAAGCCAAGTAGTAGCAGTACATATATAATTAAATTGATTTTAGCACAAAACTTTAAGGAAGAGAACTTTAAACTTGGCTGTGATCTCCAATGAATAATACCCATTATGTGTTTCATGAAGAATGGTGTCCATATATTTTATGTAATAAAAAAGAAGAAATGGTTTCAATATGAATAAAGAGATGAGGGAGTATATTACCTGTGTATGCATTTGTATATGCACACACACATATACATATACAAACAGCCTAGTTTCATCCTGTATCCCATTGTGTCCATAATTCTGGTGTGTACAATGGAACAAAAACTTTCAGTTGATGATTTATCACCTCTGTACTGGTCATATTATCTTGGATGGATTGCTCTTTGGTTTTTACATTATTTCACTGCCTACAGAGAAAAGATGCAACTAGTTCAGCTTAGATGGTTAACTTTAATGCATGATCCATTGCTCAGAATTAAGTAACCTCATTGGACTTAAATCCTGACAAAAATAACAACAATATGAAGGCATGGACAGATGGGCTCTGAAATGCTGAAGCTCTGCAGTGAACACCAGCACAGTGACACCATGGTGTTTGATCTGCCTGTACAGTGTTCCTCTCAAAGGCCAAGGAAATCGCTTTCACCCCAGCCCCTTGACTGCAAAACTGCTTTTAATTTGTATGGTAGGGGTTAAAAAAAACAAACAAACAAGGATTTGGTTTGACATTTCACATTAAAATACCCCTTAATACTCCTTAAACCACATCAAAATGCCCACTCTTGTGAGACCGCACCTGGAGTACTGTGTCCAGCTCTGGAGTCCCCGGCACAAGAAGGACATGGACCTGTTGGAACAAGTGCAGGCGAGGCCACAAAGATGATCAGAGCACAGGAACACCTCTTCTGTGAGGAAAGGCTGAGAGAGTTGGGGTTGTTCAGCCTGGAGAAGGGAAGGTTCTGGGGTGAGCTTAGTGTGGCCTTCCAGTACCAGAAGAGAGCTCACAAAACAGATGGAAAGGGACTTCTGACAAGGGCATGTAGTGATAGAACAGGGAGGAATGACTCTACACTGAAGGAGGGTAAATTTAGATTAGATATCAGGAAGAAATTATTGACTGTGAGGGTGGTGAGAAACTGAAACAGGTTGCCAAGAGAAGCTGTGGATGCCCCATTCCTGAAAGTGTTCAGGGCCAGGTTGGATAGAACTTTGACTTTCCTGGTCTAGTGGAAGATATTCCTGTCCATGGCAGTGGGGTTGGAACTAGATGACCTTTAAGGTCCTTTCCAGCCCAAGCTATTCTATGATTTTATCATTAATCACATGGGAAGTACATGTAATTTTCTTAATCTTTCTTTTTCAGCTTCTCATGCTATTTGTCACATTTGGCAACTTCTCATTTGGTGTCCAGCACTTTTCCACATCTTTTTTCCACAGGTCACACTAGGCAGACCTAGTCACAGCCTAATTATTTGTCTGCAGAAAAAAAGAAGTGTTCAAGTCTGAGGCTTCGGGCACTGACGATCTTCAGAATGGATATTCTTTATAGCCTTCAAATTCTGGGTTGCTGCATATGAGACATTAATGAGGTAAAAGGGTTTAGTGTTTCCTAAAGAGGAAAATGAATGGAGCTCAGTAATGCTCACATCCATACCCTGCTGTGTGTGAACATAAACCCGCCTCAGAGCTGTGCTGCATTTTGCCAACAGCAGCAGTTACTACAGGTGCCTTATAACTTGTAGATGAGTCACATTCTTGGAAACTGCTAGAATTGTAGGAATGTTCTTAATTCAATGCCCATCTCATACATTTTATATATGTGCTTGAGTTGGAACATTCTGTCTTCAGCTGTTACAGCACGGATTTTGCTTGCAGAATCTTAGGCAGCAATGTAGAGTTTGTGCAGATATTAGAAAAAAAAAGAAAAAATCCTCTAACAGGAGTATTCTACTGAAGTCTGCCTTTGGATCATAGAGCTTGCAAACCACTGGATACTGTTTGTTCTTAAGTGTCATGGTGTAACCCCAGCCAGCAGCCAAGGCCCACACAGCCACTCACTCACTCCCCCACCAGTGGGATTGGGGAGAGAATCAGAAGGGTAAAAGCTGGAAAACTCATGGCTGGAGATAAAGAGAGTTTAATAGGGAAAGCAAAAACTGCCCAGAAGCAAAACAAAGCAAGGAATTAATTCCCTGCTTCCTACAGGCAGGCAGGTGTTCAGCCATCTTCAGGAAAGGGAAGGGAAAGTCAAACACCATCACTGCAAATGTCCCCCCCTTCCTCCTTGTTCCCCCCACTTTATACACTGAGCATGATGTCACCTGGTCTGGAATATCCCTTTGGTCAGTCTGGGTCACCTGTCCTGGCTGTGTCTCTTCCCAACCTCACCTTCACCCCCAACTTCCTCACCAGTGTGACAGTACCAAAAGCAGAAAAGGCCTTGGCTCTGTGTAGGCCCTGCTCAGCAACAACAAAAACTTTTCTGTATTATCAACACAAATCCAAAACACAGCCCCATACCAGCCATTGTGAAGAAAATTAGCTCCAACCCAGATGAAACCATCAAACTCTGTGTGTTCCCAAATTTGTTTTCAGAATCTGTCAGTCACCCCAAGACAGAATCTACATCTCAGTAAGCAAATTTACAGTTCATTTTTGTATTAAAAATAATACAAATAAGTTGTTTTCGTTAAGCTTTAGATCCTAATGCATAATTAGACCTTCATTTAGAAGAAAATAAACATCTAAAAGATAATTTTGGTCTCTCATTTAAAATTAAGAAGCAACTACAAGATAATTCTGGACAGCTAAGGTTCTTTCTTTTATTTTTTTTTATTTTATTTTTTTCCGGTGTCTCAACTTTCTTGAAGGTCATATTTGCATAACAGTTCAGATTGCCCATTCATCCAATTAAGATAGATTTTAGTCAGGTTGGAGATGCACATACTGACACCAGAAATTTTTGCGCATCTTGAAGAAATATTAGCCAGGGAGATTTATTTCTTCCCTTTTAAAATTGCATTAATATTTATCATGGTGTGTAATGACTGAGTTATATGGTTGATTGTTTCCAGGTATTAGTGCAATATGAATATATTAGCAGTCCCTTTCTTATTGTAATAAAGCACAGAAGCAAATGACACAAAACAGATTGAAATGGTTCAATATGTATTTACAACCTCATATAAATGAACACCCAGAAAGGATGGAAAATATAGAGTAGTATGTAATGCTCCTTAACCTTGTTTCAACAATTGTGAAGGGCAGTTCTGCCCCAGCTCTTAAGTGACTGAGAAAATGCTTCAGGAAAGTTAACATATAGGTTTTTTTCTATAAATGTAAAAAGCTTTGTATCAATAGATTAGGAATCTACTATTGTATCCCTGCTCTATTTGATAACATTCATTTTGTCTGTTTGTCATTGAAGTTAAATGGTTCACAGAGAAGAGAAAAAGGAAGTGCAGAAGAATTGTGTGTCACAAGGGAAAGAAGATGCCTTATAAAGACTCTGAAGGTGTGAAATTTACTTCTTATAGGAGGTTTTCCATAGCGTTTTTATGCTTTAAATTATTTAAGCTGTTAGATTCTGATTAGAGATGTGAAAAATAATAATATTAATTGATCTCTAATTCGACGTCTCCACCCACCAGTGGGACCATGGGACCACTTCTATAATGGACCAGTCACAAGGACAGTCATGTTTCTAGGACATTATTTTTAATGATGAATTCCGTATTTTCAAGAGGAAATTTGTGATTTTTTTTCACAAGAAGAATATAAATAAATCTGGTCCTGTAAAATTCATGTCAAAGTATTCTGCACTCTCTTTCATGTGAAAGAGTCGTTGAGGTTTTTTTGGTTTTATTAATTGTTTAGCAATTGCTACTTTGTAACTATTAAATACTCTCCTCATACATTCAAAGACGTGTGGAACAGATCTTCTCAATCTACATTAATATTGATTTTAAACTTTTATGGTTTTTTGTTAGTATTATTATCTGACTCATGGGTCCCTTAATTTCATAACTTGTCACAGACTTTTCACTCCCTGCTTTTTGAGAACATTTTGAGTCAATTTTAGTTATTGTCCTCTTCTGACACTGCTCTAATTCTGACATACTTAAAGCTTCCCCCAGACAGCACTCTGAAAAGGGGGGCTGTTCACCATCTGAACAGCACCAGGTTTGCTGCTGACATGAAATTCTCCTCAGTGCAAAGCAAATAAATGCTGCATGTGATCAGGGCTGCTGGTGATCACTGCTCCTGCTTGCAGACACTTCTCCACCACCACCACCCTCACCACCGCCGCATATACCTTCACCTCCTCCACCTCGTCCTCATCCTCCTCCTCCTAATCTTCATCCTCCTCATCCTCCTCCTAGTCTTCATCCTCCTCATCCTCCTCATTCTCATCTTCAGTTTCATCCTCCTTCTCCTTGTCCTCATCTTTGTCCTCATCCTAATTCCTCCTCCTCCTCAACAACGATAAACACAGGGAGCCAGGTGCCCTCCTTCTCTTCAGCTCTCAGAGAGAACAAGTCATTCATGGTGGCCCACACACACTCCCACTCTCTGTGTTCACAAGCACACAACTATTTGCGGATCCTTCAAGCATCACCACAGCCCCTCTGTTGTCCCTGCACCCCTGCTTGGATCCCAGAGCACCGTAACTGCCCATGGGTCCTCTGCTTGCCTGCTGGCTAGCTTGGTGCTCACTGCAAACACACACTCAGAGCTGTCCCTCATGCACTGCACACTTGTAGCTCCTCCTGTGAGTACCAGCACAGCCCACCTGTCTGACTGACACCCTGGCCCAGCTTGAATTTACTGGTGAATACACACACACACTCCCACAAGGACTGGGGATGATGCAGACACCCTGCCTCAGCAGCTGGCACCAGGCACACGGGTGCCTTCTCCAGACACTCTTCTTCCACATACTCTTACAAAAACCTTTGGTTCTTTGATAGTAGTTTTGCACATATGTCAAACTGTCAAATTAGGGACCAACAATCTGTTGTGTTGGGGAAAGTTCACAGCCATAATGAAATTATATTCCCAGCCTTCATGATATTGCAGTTTAATATTTTAAGACAAAAACAAAATAGAGTACTCCAGGGAATAGATTAGAGTAATCCAAGAAAAGAATAAAAATATTAAACATACTGCAATAAAATATGATTATAGTGCATCAGCTGTCTAAACAAAGCCAAGTGTATTGGTATCAGGGAAATTTAAAGAATAATTTATATCTCTGCCTTTCCTACATAAGGCATATTTAAGAGTGGCATTAAAGCAGAAGAGAAAGGAGCATGCTTTTTGCAATAAAGGAATCAATCACACTTTGAACTCAATGGGTTTATACATTTGTAGCTCTATTATGTTGGTAACATCTCAAATCAGTTACCAATTTTATTGGAATGCAAAGAATAATGTCTTCCTTCAAAATATCTGATAGACTACACTGAAGCCTTACGATAATTTAATTGCTTGGCTACATTCCTATTTATATCACAGACCAACTGCAAACCTTATATTTGGACTTGGTGTTGAGAGGGACCAATCTGATTTTTATTTATGCCTCAACATATGTTATATTCCTTTAAGGGCTGTACATGTTCTGGCAGCCCTGTCCCTGGGAGGGCTTTGCCTGGCAGCCAATAAGGCCTGAGAAAACTTCCACAATCGGGTTGTGAGCAACCCTCTCCACTGATTGGTGGGATAAGTGCCCGGATACCAGGGAAGAATGCCTGCGAAATTGGGCTGGGGGAGGACCCTTAACACATAAAAGCAGCTAACTACAGCACAACGTGAGCCATTTTGCTTTTGGGTATTTTGGAGGGAGCAGGGAGCTTGCCTGTAGGGTCAGCTAGGCCTCCCTCCCCCCCTTCACTTTTTCTTTCCTGTGGTCCTGTTTCTTTTTCCTGCCTGTATCTGCTTCACCATTTCCATGAAGCAGCTCATCACCGTGAAGACCTTGTGCTCCACAGCCACCGCTGCCTGCACCCAGCCGTGACCGCCACTGCCGCTGTGTTTCCTGCACTGCCTGCAACCCCACTTGCTATAGCACTAGCCTGTAGCAACCAGCCTGCCACCACCGCCTGCATCCAGCCACAACTGCCTCTGTCGCCACATTCCCTGTGTTGCCCATGTCAACGAGCCCAGAGCACAAGCCCATGGCACCCAACTTGCAGCCACCACTGCCCGTGGCCATGCCCCGACTCTGAGAGTCTGCAACTGCTCCAGGAGCACAGTCCTAGCAACAGCAACTGGTTCTCTGCTGATGGAAGAAACACGCAGCCTGCTGCTGTTTGGAAATCATGCCCAGCTCATCACGGGAGCTATGCAGACGCCCCGCGGTTCACAGCACACACACTCTGTCTGCTGAGCTGATGCCAACAAAGCACCCAGGCTCCTTTGGTAACTTTGTCCCTGTCTTCTATTTCTTCCTGTTTATCTCTCTTCCCCCTCTCTACTCTTTTTTCTGTCCCCTTTTGGTAGGAACATTCACCCTTTTCTATCAATAAACGGTTCTAAGATATAATGTTGACACGTTTGCTCTTTATTTTCATCCAAGAAATCTATCAAAAGAATCCTTCCCGATGCCTCTTTTATATTGGGATGGGGTATGCATAAATAACAATTTACTGATAATAATATGTGGTATGAGTTAGAAGTCTGAGCTTCTTCATAAATGCACAATACAAGATTGTCCTCACTCTAAGGAATTGATAATAGAGAAATACTTTAACTTGAAGTGCAGAATTTCTCATCTACGGCTCCTATAAACACTGCAGAGAACTTGGAACGACCAGCATACCAAAAGAGTAATTGAAGGCGAAACACTGAATTACTTTGTACTTTCATCCTGGATTATTTCAATATAACCCTTGCAACATGCTCTGCTGTATTTCATGTAGAACTAACTTAAACTGTATAACGCAAAATAAGGTAACAGTCATAATATCCAATTAACAGGAACATGTATAAGCTGTGACAGTGACAGACAGTAAAGTCATTGCAGTAGAGAGCCATTGGCAATGGTTGATTAATTATTAAAAAAGCTGCTGGAATAAGTAATTGATTACCATTGTCCATATAATTAGAGGGTATATTGTTCATACCCAGATGAATAGGAAATGATATACACACCTCATTTTAAATGTTTAAAGTTAATTTCTTTCCTAAGAAAAAGGAAACTCCTCTTTCCCCATACATCAACTGACAGGCAAACATAAACAAAACCACTTTTGAAATTTGAAACAGTACGATTTACATTTACTCACATTTTGTGTTTTACCTCTCTTGGTCTTTTTTCTTTAATTGAGTTTTCCCCGAATTTGATGGCAAAACTGTCGTAGATGTCAATGTTGTTGGTGTCTGTAGTGGTGCATCCTCCCCCACCCCAATCACTCCTTTCCAGGCTGCAGTGTGAGCTGAGAAAATGCTTGTTAGGCCTTGTCCTTGGAAACACCACCTGGGCTCAGCTCTTTCACAGCTTATCAAAAAACACTGTCTGCTCTCAGGAACTCCTAACAAGCTTCTGTTTTTCTCATGACCAGCCTTGGAAAATATTTCTTTAGCCTGAATGGCATGACATTCTTATTCTCACACTTTCAAAGAAAGTGCCGACCCAAACCGTGGCCAGGATGAAACTTTCTTATGACTAAAGCCCACTCTCTTGCGACCCTATAAATAGCTGTCCAAAATGGAGCCCGTTAAGCTCTCCTGGACTGCAGCAGGCCTGTGACCAGCAATCTCCCTCTGAGTGGGATGCCTCTCAGAGCCAGCAAACCCTCACGTTTGCTATACCTGGAGGATTGCTGAACCATGATGTATCCTGGGCCAATAATCTCACTCCTTGAGGCCTGATCCTTCACCCGTCAGGAGATGCAAAAGCATCTGAAGTGAGTACTTTCACTGACCTCTGAGGGAAATTCTTCCACAGGTATCCTATCTTGCTCTGACTATTTCTGACTGCGTGCATACCCCTTGCGCATATGCTACAGCAAGTCTGGAAGTCAAGTTATAGTTATAATTTAGGCTAAATGTTGTTAAGTGTTATTTCTCTGTTAGATTGTTAAGATTAAGATATAAATTAAGGCATAAGTTTAAATAATATTAATGTTGAGCTTTAGGCCGCATTCCTTTTTATCCTTGTTTACACTGTCTTTACACACAGACACACACACTCCGCCCCCCCCCCCCAGTAGTTTCAATTCATTTCTGCTTTGATTGCCTGGATTTTGTCTGCTTTTCTTGTTGCTTATTTTCCCTTGTTGTGCCTTAGGTTGCCCTTTGTAAGTAGAGTGAATCTTGCCAACGAATCTGTTGTGCTTTGTAGTTTAATATTAAATCTGATGTTTGTTCATACCCTTGCTGGTGATTTTTTGAGCAATCTCAAGCACACTTGTTTGGGACAGTGTCCCAAACTAAATGTCTTAGGTTACAATGTAAGATGCAACCAAAAGTATGTATTCTATCATCATCTGTTGAAACCAGGTGGGGCAGGGTTCTTTATCTCTTCCATGACACATACCTGATAACTCCCTCCAGGAGATATCTTTTTGTTAATGGGCCATCCAGCCTCACTGCATGACTCATAAAATTACATCATCCCATTGTGAGATGCTCTGCCCAGGAGGAGGAACCAAGCATTCCTACCTGGATATAATCTGAGGTTTGGAATACCACACTCAGCCCTTACCCACTGGGTTCCTAGAGGACAAGAGCTACATAACCACCACAGAACCTTCAGAGGAAGACCCTTCTACAGGATCACTGCTTCAACAGAACCATACCTATCACCCCAAGAGGACTGCAGCCAGCACTTAATCGGACTGCTGCCACCACCCTGTGTGGCAGGGTGTCAGGTCGTACCTTGACTCTGTTGGGGTTAAGCCAGTGTTTCTGTATTATTGCCTTGTTCTACATATATTAGTAAAGCACTGTTATTCCTATTGCCCATCTATTTGCCTGAAAGCCCCTTAATTTCAAAATTATAATAATTCGGAGGGAACGGGGGTTACATTTTCCATTCCAAGGGAGGCTTCTGCCTTCCTTGGCAGACACCTGTCTTTCAAACCAAGACATTAAACATTCATAATAAACTTGCTAGAAGAATGTTGAAATTGATCCTACCTATAATTCATCTATGTTCTGCATCTGTATAAAATGACCATAAGGGAAGAACAAATCATTTTTGTATTATCTTCTTGCATCCTGTTTCATAAAAGTCTGAATAGTGTAATTCAGATACATATCCAATTGGAGATCTAGTTGTCAGCATGTTTACACAGAGTCACATAGAGCCACGAAATCAAAAAGGTTGGAAAGGACCTCTAAGATCACTGAGTCCAACATTCAACTGAACATTGCCCTGTCAATTAAATCATGGCACTAAGTGCCATGTCCAGTCTTTCCTTGAAGACCTACAGGAACAGTGACTTCACCACCTCCCTAGCAAGTCCATTCCAGTGTATAATCACCCTTTCTGTAAAGAAATTCTTTCTAATGTCCAATCCAAGCCTCTCCTGGTGCAGATTAAGGTTATGTACTCTTATCCTATCGGCAGTTGTCTGGCAGAAGACACCGAGTCCCACCTGGCTACAGCCTTCTCTCAGAAAGTTGTAGAGTGATAAGAAAACAACCAGGAACCTCCTTTCCTCCAGGCTGAAAAACCTCAGCTCCCTAACATGCTCTTCACAAGATGGTGCTCTGGCTTCATTGCCCTTCTCTGGACCTGCTCCAGCACCTCAATGTCCTTCCTAAATTGAAAGGCCCAGAACTGGACACAGTACTCAAGGTGTGGCCTTCCCAGCGCCCAGCACAGAGGGACAATCCCCCATCATGGTCCTCCTGCCCACTCCACTGCTGACACACAATGCCAGGAGGCCACCGGCCTCCTTGCCCACCTGGGCACACGCTGGCTCATGTTCAGCTGCTGTTGGCCAGCACCCCCAGGGCCTTTCCCATTCGTTAGTTTTCCAGCTGCTCTGCATCCAGCCTGGAAAACTGAAGGGGGTTGTTGTGGTCAAAGTGTAGGGCCCAGCACTTTGTTTTGTTGAAGCTCATACCTTTCACCTTTGAGCATGGATCCATGTCCTGGTCTCTCTTAAGAGATTTTCTGCCATCCAACAGATTGACACTCCACCGAACTTGGTGTCATCCACAGATTTGCTAATGAAAAACTCAATCCCCTCACTCAGATGATCAATAAAGATATCAAACAAAACTGGACCCAGCATTTATCCCAGGGGGACAACACTAGTGACCAGACACCAGCTCAATGCAGCGTCATTCACAGCCACTCTCTGGGCCTGACAGTTGTTAACCCAGCAGAGTGCACCTGCCCAAGCCCTGGGCTGACAGCTTTCCCAGGACTGTGCTGTGGGAGACACAGCCAAAGGCTTTGCTCAGGTCCAGGGAGACTCCATCCTCAGCCCCGAGGTGGGTCACCCTCTCCTCAAAGGACATCCCATTGCTCAGGCAGGACCTGCCTTTCCTAAACCCATGCTTGCTGGGCCTGATCCCTCGGTTGCCCTCTATGGGCAGTGTTATAAATAAATCTTAGTTTTCTATAATTATTTAGTAAGTTGCTAAATATGTTAATGGTGGGAGTTGGGTTGGTTAAAGTTTTCTGTGTTAATTATCTTGTTACATCAAGTTGCAGACAGTGTACCGGGTGTAATACCTGCATGTAACCATCAGGTGGTAGACTAAATATCATAGGGAAAGGGGAAGTTTTCCAGATTGTTCCAACACGTAAGAGTGATGACACTAAGAACATGGATTGGACATTGCACGAACCAGTCCATGGAGGTTCTCGGAATATAATTGGTGAAAAAGGCATTGTGGAAATGGACCAATAACAGCAGGAGAAACGAGCCAATAACGTGAAGGATCCAGAATGGACCAATAGACTTAAAGGACTGGGCATAAAGACTGATTTGGGGCTCAGCATCTGGTCCTCTGCCCATTCACACTGCCAAGGAAGACCGTCTGGAGTTGTGTGCACAGTGCTAAGAGCCTCTGCCTTGCTGTTGGGGTTTGCGACCTTACCTTGGTACCTATTCTTAGTTGCTGTTTAATAAAGTGATTATTCTTTGCAGTAAGGAGTGAGTGGTGCTGCTTGACTCGCCTACATAACCCTTCCTGTCAGGCCATGTGTTCCCACTCAGGACGGTCTGCTCCAGAACCCTGCTGGGCCCCGAGGTCAGGCTGACAGGCCTGGAGTTCCCCACATCCACCCTGCGGCCCTTCTTGGGCGTGGGTGTCACATTGGCACCTTCAGTCATCTGGGACCTCATGACTGCCCAGGACTGATAATAGAGGATGGAAAGAGGCTTAGCAAGCTCTTCCACCTGCACCCTGAGCACCCCTGGGGGACTCCCGGCCAGCCTCGTAGACTTGTCAGTGTCCAACTGGCTCTGCAGTTCACTAGCGAGTTCCTCTGGGATTACAGGGGCTCCAGTCTGCTCCTCGTCCCTGTCTATGGACTCAGGGGGCTGCTTGTCCTCTGCGTAACTGCTCTGACTGTGGGAGACTGAAGCAAAGAAGGCATTCAGTACCTCTGCCTTTTCCTTATCCTGCCTGACCATATTCCCCCCTGCATCAAATAAAGAATGGAGATTTTCCTTGGCCCTCCTTTGTTGTTAATCTTTTTAAACAAACACTTTTTATTGTCTTTTACAGCAGTGGCCAGCTGAAGTGCTAACAGAGCTTTTGCCTTCCTGATTATCTTTCTACCTGCGGTCAGGGCCAAGGGGTGGGACACATGGTGGGCTGGGTGGGAAGAGCAGTTTGGCAGGGCACAGGGCTTCGTTGGGGATGTTTAGGGGATGATGCCTAGGCAACAAGAAAATGCTTGAGCTATGCAAATACCGTAGCTATGCAGAAAGAAGTAGTTTACTTTGTAAGAGGGCATGTGTATGAAGCATTTCTTAGAAACCAGCAAATGTAGCAAACAAGCTAACTGCATAAAGCTAACCACTGGGTGTCTGAGCAGACAATCTTAGGGAGCATGCACAGGAAACAGGGGTGAAAAGTGCAAGCCCGAGGAAGACTTATGTGCCTTCATCAAACACGACCGCCTGGCTGAGGACCACCTTGTGCTACAAGGGCTTACATAATCATGGGATTAGGATACGTTGCAGTATGAAGGTTAGGAAAGTTTAATGTGCACACTAAGGAAACAAAAGTATAAAAGTTAGTACTGTGTGAAGAATGGATGAGTGAGTTTGTGGTGGAGATATCCCCCTCACTCCTGGCATCGAATAAAGAAATACCTACTCTTTAGGCCTTATACTATGGAGTACTCTTTTCTCACCTAGATTTTGGGAATCAGGAACAGAAGGCGGGACAAGAGAGAGCTGCAGGTCACTGGGAGTGTTGCGATCTGGTTTAAATCCAGAAAAGCAGAGTCTCTGTGCATAAATGGGAAAAAAACTAAGAAAACTATTCTAAATATTCCCAGAAATGAGATTAAAACCAAATGAGGCTAGATGTTGATGCCAAAAAATGGATGTATTTTATTTATCAGAAGAGAGGCAAAGAGAAAGAACAAGAAAAGAAAGAAAGAAAAAAAGAAAGAAAGAAAGAAAGAAAGAAAGAAAGAAAGAAAGAAAGAAAGAAAGAAAGAAAGAAAGAAAGAAAGAAAGAAAAAGAAAGAAAGAAGGAAAAGGAAGAAAGAAAAGAAAGAAAGAAAGAAAGAAAGAAAGAAAGAAAGAAAGAAAGAAAGAAAGAAAGAAAGAAAGAAAGAAAGAAAGAAAGAAAGAAAGAAAGAAAGAAAAAGAAAGAAAGAAAGAAAGAAAGAAAGAAAAGGAAAGAAACAAAGAAAGAAAGAAAGAAACAAAGAAAGAAAGAAAGAAGGAAAGAACTAGAAAAAAGAAGTGAGCATGGGAGGCTGCGGGGCAGGGAGAGGTGACGGGGTAAGGTGGAAGCATATCGCCCATCCCAGGGTCCCAACGATGTCTCGTTGCTCCCCTCCATCTGGTCTGCTGCTGGTGAGGGTCCCCCATCGCCACCGTGGCCACGCCCCCACACACCAAAATGTACAGAATCCCGTGGATTAATGTACACTGTGGGCCAGGTGGGAACGCCCACGCCTCCTTTGCAAGGGCTAGCTTGACACACTGTCCCTTGCAACACTGAGGGTCTGTTGCATCATCTCTGGTGCTCTGGTGCAGGGTCTGGGGATCCCTTTAAGGGGGGCCCCTTTGATGGGCCATGTCACCCCCTTCAGCTGTGGATAAGCTCCCCCCCACCCAGGGAGCACCCCTCAGCCGGGCTTCCCTGCACAGCGGAGGATGGGCACTCACTGCGCCTCTGACCAGAGGCTTTTCCAAGACACCCAAAGCCTCTCCTCCCTCCACCCCTTGGTGTAGGGTCTGTTCAAGCCTGGCAGCTGATAGCCCTGAGGCTCTGGTCTCCACTTTGGAGGTGTTAAGCCTGTCCTTTGTGAATGTCCCCAGCCCTGAGTTTTTACTTTATCTTATTTTCACCAGCGAGCGGTGTAAGGCCTCAGTCAGGGCCCCATTCAGGGTGTGATAGTTTTCTCTGCAGCTTTTGTAATTTTTCAAGTCCTTCAAGAAAATTTTTAAGTCATAAACTATGATATTTTAGTCTCTGAAAGAGAGGAACAAGCATAGGCAAAGTAGAGGGGCAAAGGCCTAAACATGCCTTTGTGCCCAGGGGCATCTGCATGGAAACTGCCACGTGTCTGAGACAATGGGTGGCTGTGCCCAGCAGGCCTTTGTGATGCATGGTGGCATCATGCCCAGAGGCCATTGTGACAGGGGGCCACGAGGTGACCTGGAGGGCACTTGTTGGGCCAAACCCCTCACTCCCAGGAGAGCAGCTCTCTGAGGAGGCAGCAGCTCCCTCAGCAGGCAGCAGCTCTCCCGGGTGCCCGTGGCTGTGTTCGTCAGAGCACCGCGAGGATGTGGAAGAGGCAGGAGGCGAATGCCCACTGCCAACCCCGTGAGGGGCAGACGCTGCTGTCCAAGCGTCAACAGGTGGGAGATGGGGATGGAGGGAGAGGCTGCAGTGGGACCTGGGGGAGGGCTGGGGGCAGAGACCGCCAGCCAGGCCTGGCACCAGACCTTGCTCTGGGGAGGAGCCGGTGCTGGTACAGCTGAGGTGCAGCAATGCCCCTGAGGCAGAGAGCGCAGCTGGGAACCCAGCCCAGCCTGGCTGCCACAGCCAGCATCTGCCTTGGGGCCAGGGCCAGGCTTGCTGGCATGTGGGGGACACCGTGCCCACACAGCTGCCTCCATCCCGCGCCTCCTCCTGCTTCCCACAGGTGACCCAGAGGCAGCCACAGGAGGCACCGCAGGTCACCTGGATGACTGTCTCACCCCTCTATAAGGACAGACTGTCCCCCAGACCAGTCACCTCAGGGAGATCCCCGGGACTGGACACACGCGACAGCCTGGAGGGCAGGCACTCACGGCCCCGCAGCGGCACAGTCCCACGGCCACAAAGATTGTCCGTGTCAGACTTGCTGCCCCTCCAAGGCCCTTCACTGACAGTGACACCACCATGCCGGCTCAGCCCTCAACTGCCAAGAGCAGCCTCTGCCTCTTCTCCCAGAGGCAGAGCACGGTCTGAGACCGAGGTGCTCAGCAAGGTGCAGGAGAGGCATGGTGGCAACACTGCCAGTGACTTGCTTCGAGACCTGGCCCCATATCTGCGTGAGAACAGGCCCTTAAAGTCAACCTCAAGCTCTCCCAAGTGGCTAAGGGCCCTCCAAGAGGCGCGGGGAACGCGTCGGCCAGCCGAGCAAACTGCACGTTGCAAGCAGCTGTGCCAAGAGGATGAGGATGCTTTGACGCATCTTCTGCGTAAAAAGAGAGAGCAGCTGGAGGAGCTGGAGGACAAAGTGTATGAGGAGATGTTTACAGCTATCTTCTCCTCCCTGGACGACAAAAAACGCCCCATGACGTCCAGCCGCGTCCTCACGGATCCCTCCAGTCCCACCCTGGAGCCCGCTGCAGGCCCCTCGGTGCCGCACAGCACTTGCAGCGTGACCAAAGAAGCCACAGGAGAGACACAAAGCTCCTCAGAGCAGGTGTCTCTTGACCAGTTGTTGGCTGAGCTGGGCCCTGTCTCTGATGGCTCGCTGTCTTGCGAGGCTCTCGTCAGGGAGCTACTGGAAGAGCGGGAGGAAGAAAAGCTCCCTGACAGAGAAGCAGCAGCAGCAGAGATGGACAGCGAGCCAGAAGGCACGTTGTCCCACCAGCCACAAGACGGAGAAGGAGAGCCAGCAGCTTCTCCCCTGGACAGTGAACCCTGGGATGAGAGGAGAAGCCAGCCTGCCCCCACATCACAGCCTGGGGAGACGTCAGGCTTCTCAGCTTCTCCTTCATCTGGAGGCTCCTGTGAGGAGAGGGCAACTTGTAAGGCACCACAGCAAGCTGAACATGGCAAGCTGCTCTGCACGGGGACTGCGGATGCTTTAAGGGACCTTCTGCAGATCCAAACAGAGCAGCTGGAGGAAGAGGATGATGACCAAACACATGGAGACCTGTTTGGACACATCCTCTCCTTCCCAGACAAAGAAAGCCATCCCAGCAATGAGGGGCACAGCGAGCCTCTCCCCACAGCACTGCCCCAAGACACAAAGATGTCTGGGGTTTGTGCCTTGCCTGCTGATCCCCTGGATGAGGCCGACGCAGCAGGCGTGGAGGCTGGCTGTGCCCAGGCCGCCCCTGCCCAGGCAAAGCCCTGCGGGGATGGGGCGCCGGCAGGGGCTTGCCCGGTGCCTGCCCAGCCCCTGGAACTAAGTGTCCCTTCTTCCCCCGCCGGCATGGCCACTGTCCCACAGCCCCCGGCCCCACGGCGATGGCGCTCCATCGTCAAGACGGCCCGGCGGGCTCTGCGCCGGCTCTTCTCCTTCAGCTGCCTCAGGGGGCAGCCGGAGGAGTGAGCCCGGCCGCCAGCACCAGGACAATCCCCAAAGCTGCCGGCTCACCCTGAGGACGCCCAGATCCCAGGGGCAATGGCAGCTACCGGAGGCAACAGCACAGGGAAGCAAACACGGGAGGCACCAATGCTGGCATGGATGCATGGATGGATGGATGGATGGTGCCCACGGCTACCAGTGTCCAAAGGTAGGTCCTGCTGCCGGCCCCAGCCCCTCAGCCCCAAGCCAACTTGCGAGGCAGCCTGGTCAGGGAGAGCTTCCTGAGGAAGGATTCCTGTGCTGCCTTGGCAAATCCCACAGAAGCTGACTTTAGGGCTGGGCTGCATTGTGGGGGTGCATCCCCACCCCGCCCCCAGGCTGCATCGGGAGCTGAGAAATGCTCCTTGGGCCTCTGCGTTGCAGGCAAAGGAAAGCCCATCCTCCTTGCACATGGAGAATCGGAAAACGCTTCCCTGGATACCCTCAACACGGACGGGACAAAGGTGTGAACCCCGGGTGGAAGCTCGGGGATCCTCACCTCCACAGGAACCACCGGCACCCCCAGCGCAGAGGAGCGCAGCGTGACCGAGGACCGACGGGATGCTGCTGGAGCCAAGCGTCTCGGACTCTCTTCTCTTTGATCTCTTCCCCACCTCACCCCAGCCCTGCTCTTCCCCTCCCCACCCCAACCACCCTCTTCCCCTCCCCACTGATGCCGTGATGATTTTTGTCTTTTCTTTTATACCCCTCTTTTACCTTTTTAAAACATCTGTATTTTTAGTCCTTTTTGCCTACATTGTTGGCCTTGTTTGTTAAGTTTAGGAGTTTTGGTAAGTTAAGTTTAGGAGACTACACATTATAGAAGCTTTGTAGTTAGGGGTTAGTGTGCTCCAGACCCAAAGGTGCTATCCAGAACACATTTGTAAACTAAGGTAGAATAATCCAGGGGAAGGTTTCTTGGGGAGGGGGGGCTCATTCTAGCCTCTCATTGGGGACTTTTTGATAGATATGCTAATTAGTTAGACCTAGAATGTTATAGCGGATTTTTGGGGGTGTGCATTGCAGCGAGCATTGAGGTGCATTTGCCCAGGATATAGTGCATTTAAGGATCATTAAAATAAATACCACGGTCAAATCCCTTTTTTCCCTTCTAACCCTTTCTGACTCTTGGTTTTAAGACCAGGAAAAGGCATCACACCCCAACCACCCTCTTCCCCGTCTTTGCTTCCCACCCCCCTCTTTCCCATGCCCTTCTATCTCTCTACCCCACATTTGTTGTTAAATAAAATCCCTCTTGTTGACTTTGCTACATGGTCTCCTTGGCACATTAATTCCCGCAGAGGCGTCTCTCACTATTCGCACCCGAAGAGGGGCACCCATCTGCACACAGCACTCGAGCTGTGGCCTCCCCAGTGCCCAGCACAGAGGGACAATCACCGCCCTGCTCCTGCTGCCCACACCATTGCTGACACACAATGCCAGGAGGCCACCGGCCTCCTTGCCCACCTGGGCACACGCAGGCTCACGTTCGGCCGCTGTCGGCCAGCACCCCCAGGGTCTTTCCTGCTGGGCAGCTTTCTGGCCACTCTGTCCCCAGCCTGGAGCACTGCAGGCCCTTGTTGGCACACGAGGGCAGGACCCAGGCCTTGCTCTTCATGAACCTCATCCCGCTGGCCTCACAGCACCCAGCCAGCCTGTCCACATCCCCCTGCAGAGCCTTCCTACCCTCCAGAGCATCGACACTGCCACCCACCTTGGTGTCATCACAAATTTACCACTGAGAGTACGCTCCATGCCCTTGGCCACATCAGCAGGACACACACCGAACAGGACTGGGCCCAGGCGACAGCGCTACTGACCGGATGCCAACTGGATGCGGCAAAATTCCCCAACTCCCTGAGCCCGGCCATCCCGACAGTTCTTAAGCCAGTAGAGAACACCGGCCCAAGCCCTGGGCTGACAGCTTTTCCAGGACTGTGCTGTAGCAGATGGAGTCAAAGGCTCTGCTCAAGTCCAGGGAGACTTCATGCACAGCTTTTCCCTCAGCTCTGAGGCGGGTCACATGCTTCTAAAAGGACAACACTATTCTCAGGCAGGACCTGCCTTTCCTACACCCACACTGGCTGGGCCTGATCCCTCGGTTCTCCTCTATGGGCCGTGTGATCCCACACACAGCGATCTGCTCCAGAACCCTGCTGGGCCTCAAGGACAGGATGGGAGGCCTGCAGCTCGCTGCATCCTCCCTCCGGCCATTCTTGGGCATCACAGTGACACCTCCAGGCATCTGGGACCTGCCCCAACTGGCCAGCAATGACGATAATAAAAGATGGGAGAGCGACCTCTTCCTTGGCTCCCTCAGCACCCTTGGCAGACTCCAGGCCAGGCCCTGTGACAAGTCACTGTTTAAGTGGCTCCGTCGGTCACTAACAACTTGCTCCAGGATTGCAGGAGCCTGGCCTGCTCCCCGTCCCTGTGTACCAGCTCAGGGGATTGCTTGTCCTGCACATAACCCATCAGACTCTTGGAGGAGACAGAGGACGAGAAAGAATTCTGCACGTCAGCCATTTCCTTGTCCCTTGTGACCATATTCCCCTCACTCCTGCAGTGAATTAAGAAGGGCGATATTACTTGGCAGTGCTGCATTCCTAAACTTTTTAAACAAAGACATTTTCTTGTCTTTTACAGTAGTGCCCAGATAAAATTGACATGGATTTTTTTCCTTCCTGGTGATCCTTCTACCTGAGGTCAGGTTCAATGGGTTAGGCACATGGTGGGCTGGGAGGGAAAAGTGCATTGGCATGTGACAGGGCTTCTTTGCAGATGTTTAGAGGACGAACATACAAGATGAGACAACACAGAGCTGCAGGTCATTGGGACAGGAACAAGAGTCGGCAAAGTTGAGGGGCAAAGGCCTAACAAAGGCCTTTGTGACCAGGGGCGGCCCCATGGCAACCGCCAGGCCTCTGGGACAAGGGGCGGCCGTGCCCACCAGGCCTTTGTGACCCGCGGTGACATCGTGCCCAGAGCCCATTGTGACGTGGGTCCGTGTCATGGCCCTGGGAGCTCTGAGTCCCTGCAGTGGTCACTCCCAGGAGAGCAGCGCTCCGAGGAGGCAGCAGCTTCTCAGGAGCCAGCAGCTCACCTGGGTGATTGTGGCCAGTGTTTGGCAAAGTACCCTCAAGATGTCCAGCCAGCAGCAGGTGAATGCTCACGGACAGTCCCGTGAGGGGCAGCCGCTGCTGTACAAGCGGAGACAGGTGAGGGACGGGGATGGAGGGAGAGGCTGCAGTGGGACCTGTGGGAAGCCCTGGGGCAGTGACAGCCAGGCCTGGCACCAGACCTTGCTCTGTGGAGGGGCCAGCGCTGCGATGGGCCAGGCACAGCAATGCCCCAGAAGAAGCGACCATACCTGGGAAGCCAGCCCAGCCTGGCTGCCACAGCCAGCACCTGCCTTGGGGCCAGGGCCGGGCTTGCTGGCACGTGGGGGACACCGTGCCCACACAGCCACCTCCATCCCGCGCCTCCTCCTGCTTCCCACAGGTGACCCAGAGGCAGCCACAGGAGGCACCGCAGGTCACCTGGATGACCATCACACCCCTCTACATGGACAGACTGTCCCCCAGACCAGTCACCTCAGGGAGATCCCCGGGACTTGACACATGGGACAGCCTGGAGGGCGGGCACTCACGGCCCCGCAGCAGCACATTCCCACGGCCACAAAGATTGTCCGTGTCAGACTTGCTGCCCCTCCATGGCCCTTCACTGACAGTGACACCACCATGCCGGCTCAGCCCTCAACTGCCAAGAGCAGCCTCTGCCTCTTCTCCCAGAGGCAGAGCACGGTCTGAGACCGAGGTGCTCAGCAAGGTGCAGGAGAGGCATGGTGGCAACACTGCCAGTGACTTGCTTCGAGACCTGGCCCCATATCTGCGTGAGAACAGGCCCTTAAAGTCAACCTCAAGCTCTCCCAAGTGGCTAAGGGCCCTCCAAGAGGCGCGGGGAACGCGTCGGCCAGCCGAGCAAACTGCACGTTGCAAGCAGCTGTGCCAAGAGGATGAGGATGCTTTGACGCATCTTCTGCGTAAAAAGAGAGAGCAGCTGGAGGAGCTGGAGGACAAAGTGTATGAGGAGATGTTTACAGCTATCTTCTCCTCCCTGGACGACAAAAAACGCCCCATGACGTCCAGCCGCGTCCTCACGGATCCCTCCAGTCCCACCCTGGAGCCCGCTGCAGGCCCCTCGGTGCCGCACAGCACTTGCTGCGTGACCAAAGAAGCCACAGGAGAGACACAAAGCTCCTCAGAGCAGGTGTCTCTTGACCAGTTGTTGGCCGAGCTGGGCCCTGTCTCTGATGGCTCGCTGTCTTGCGAGGCTCTCGTCAGGGAGCTACTGGAAGAGCGGGAGGAAGAAAAGCTCCCTGACAGAGAAGCAGCAGCAGCAGAGATGGACAGTGAGCCAGAGGGCACGTTGTCTCACCAGCCACAAGACGGAGAAGGAGAGCCAGCAGCTTCTCCCCTGGACAGTGAACCCTGGGATGAGAGGAGAAGCCAGCCTGCCCCCACATCACAGCCTGGGGAGACGTCAGGCTTCTCAGCTTCTCCTTCATCTGGAGGCTCCTGTGAGGAGAGGGCAACTCGTAAGGCACCACAGCAAGCTGAACATGGCAAGCTGCTCTGCACGGGGACTGCGGATGCTTTAAGGGACCTTCTGCAGATCCACACAGAGCAGCTGGAGGAAGAGGATGATGACCAAACACATGGAGACCTGTTTGGACACATCCTCTCCTTCCCAGACAAAGAAAGCCATCCCAGCAATGAGGGGCACAGCGAGCCTCTCCCCACAGCACTGCCCCAAGACACAAAGATGTCTGGGGTTTGTGCCTTGCCTGCCGATCCCCTGGATGAGGCCGATGCAGCAGGCGTGGAGGCTGGCTGTGCCCAGGCCGCCCCTGCCCAGGCAAAGCCCTGTGGGGATGGGGCGCCGGCAGGGGCTTGCCCGGTGCCTGCCCAGCCCCTGGAACTAAGTGTCCCTTCTTCCCCTGCCGGCATGGCCACTGTCCCACAGCCCCTGGCCCCACGGCGATGGCGCTCCATCGTCAAGACGGCCCGGCGGGCTCTGCGCCGGCTCTTCTCCTTCAGCTGCCTCAGGGGGCAGCCGGAGGAGTGAGCCCGGCCGCCAGCACCAGGACAATCCCCAAAGCTGCCGGCTCACCCTGAGGACGCCCAGATCCCAGGGGCAATGGCAGCTACCAGAGGCAACAGCACCGGGGGACAAACACGGGAGGCACCAATGCTGGCATGGATGCATGGATGGATGGATGGTGCCCACGGCTACCAGTGTCCAAAGGTAGGTCCTGCTGCCGGCCCCAGCCCCTCAGCCCCAAGACAACTTGCAAGGCAGCCTGGTCAGGGACGGCCGATTGCGGAAGGATTCCTGCACTGCCTTGGCAAATCCCACAGAAGCTGACTTTAGGGGCGGGCTGCATTGTGGGGGTGCATCCCCACCCCGCCCCCAGGCTGTATCGGGAGCTGAGAAATGCTCCTTGCCTATGCATTGCAGGCAAAGGAAAGCCCATCCTCCTTGCACACGGAAAATCGGAAAACGCTTCCCTGGATACCCTCAACACGGACGGGACAAAGGTGTGAACCCCGGGTGGACGCTCGGGGATCCTCACCTCCACAGGAACCACCGGCACCCCCAGCGCAGAGGAGCGCAGCGTGAGCGAGGACCGACGGGATGCTGCTGGAGCCAAGCGTCTCGGACTCTCTTCTCGTTGATCTCTTCCCCACCTCACCCCAGCCCTGCTCTTCCCCTCCCCACCCCAACCACCCTCTTCCCCTCCCCACTGATGCCGTGATGACTTTTTTGTTTTATACCCCTCTTTTACCTTTTTACAACTTCTGTATTCTTAGTCCTATTTACCAACATTGTTGGCCTTGTTTGTTAAGTTTAGGAGTTTTGGTAAGTTAAGTTTAGGAGACTAAACATTATAGAAGCTTTGTAGTTAGGGGTTAGTGTGCTCCAGACCCAAAGGTGCTATCCAGAACACATTTTGTAAACTAAGACAGACCCATCCAGGGAAAGGTTCCTTGGGGAGGGGGTGCTCATTCAAGCCTCTCACTTGAGAGTTTTTGATAGATATGCAAATTAGTTAAAGACCTAGAATGTTATAGCAGATCTTTTGGGGGTGTGCATTGCAGCGAGCATTGAGGTGCATTCCCGTGGATGTAGTGCATCTAAGGATCCTGAAAATAAATACCACGGTCAAATCCCTTTTTCCCTTCTAACTTTTTCTGACTCTTGGTTTTAAGACCAGGAAAAGGCATCACACCCCAACCACCCTCTTCCCCGTCTTTGCTTCCCACCCTCCTCTTTCCCATGCCCTTCTATCTCTCTACCCCGCATTTGTTGTTAAATAAAGAGCCTCTTGTTGACTTTGGTACATGGTCCCCTTGGCACATTAATTCCCGCAGAGGCGTCTCTCACTATTCGCACCCGAAGAGGGGCACCCATCTGCACACAGCACTCGAGCTGTGGCCTCCCCAGTGCCCAGCACAGAGGGACAATCACCGCCCTGCTCCTGCTGCCCACACCATTGCTGACACACAATGCCAGGAGGCCACCGGCCTCCTTGCCCACCTGGGCACACGCAGGCTCACGTTCGGCCGCTGTCGGCCAGCACCCCCGGGGCCTTTCCCGCTGGGCAGCTTTCCGGCCACGCTGGCCCCAGCCTGGAGCACTGCAGGCCCTTGTTGGCACATGAGGGCAGGACCCAGGCCTTGCTCTTCATGAACCTCATCCCGCTGGCCTCACAGCACCCAGCCAGCCTGTCCACATCCCCCTGCAGAGCCTTCCTACCCTCCAGAGCATCGACACTGCCACCCACCTTGGTGTCATCACAAATTTACCACTGAGAGTACGCTCCATGCCCTTGGCCACATCAGCAGGACACACACCGAACAGGACTGGGCCCAGGCGACAGCGCTACTGACCGGATGCCAACTGGATGTGGCACCATTTCCCAACTCCCTGGGCCCTGTCCCGACAGTTCTTAAGCCAGTAAAGAACATCAGCCCAAGCCCTGGGCTGACAGCTTTTCCAGGACTGTGCTGTGGCAGATGGAGTCAAAGGCTTTGCTCAAGTCCAGGGAGACTCCATGCACAGCTTTTCCCTCAGCTCTGAGGTGGGTCACACGCTTCTCAAAGGACAACACATTTCTCAGGCAGGACCTGCCTTTCCTACACCCACGCTGGCTGGGCCTGATCCCTCGGTTCTCCTCTATGGGCCGTGTGATCCCACTCAGGATGTCTGCTCCAGAACCCTGCTGGGCCCCGAGGTCAGGCTGGCAGGCCTGGAGCTCCCTGCATCCTCCCTCCGGCCATTCTTGGGCATACGTACACTGGCACCTCCAGTCATCTGGGACCTCACGACTGGCCAGCAATGACGATAATAAAGGATGGTAGAGAGGCTTAGCGACCTCTTCCGTGCGCCCTCAGCACCCTTGGCAGACTCCAGGCCAGGCCCTGTGACAAGTCACTGTTTAAGTGGCTCCGTCGGTCACTAACAACTTGCTCCAGGATTGCAGGAGCCTGGCCTGCTCCCCGTCCCTGTGTACCAGCTCAGGGGGTTGCTTGTCCTGCACATAACCCATCTGACTCTTGGAGGAGACGGAGGAAAAGAAAGAATTCTGCACCTCAGCCTTTTCCTTGTCTTGCTGACCATATTCCCCCCTGCATGATTAAGAAGGGCGATTTTACTTGGTGCTGCTTCGTTCCTAAACTTTTTAAACAAAGACATTTTCTTGTCTTTTACAGGAGTGCCCAGATAAAACTAACAGAGATTTTGCCTTCCTGGTGATCTTTCTACCTGAGGTCAGGGTCAATGGGTTAGGCACATGGTGGGCTGGGTGGGAAAAGTGCATTGGCATGTGACAGGGCTTCTTTGCAGATGTTTAGAGGATGATGCCTAGGCAACAAGAAAATGCTTGAGCTATGCAAATACCGTAGCTATGCAGAAAGAAGCAGTTACTTTGTAAGAGGGCATGTGAATGAAGCACTTTTTAGAAACCAGCAAATGTAGCAAACAAGCTAACTGCATAAAGCTAACCACTGGGTGTCTGAGCAGACAATCTTAGGGAGCATGCACAGGAAACAGGGGTGAAAAGTGCAAGCCCGAGGAAGACTTATGTGCCTTCATCAAACACGACCGCCTGGCTGAGGACCACCTTGTGCTACAAGGGCTTACATAATCATGGGATTAGGATACGTTGCAGTATGAAGGTTAGGAAAGTTAAATGTGCACACTAAGGAAACAAAAGTATAAAAGCTAGTACTGAGTGAAGAATGGATGAGTGAGTTTGTGGTGGAGATATCCCCCTCACTCCTGGCATCGAATAAACAAATACCTACTCTTTAGGCCTTATACTATGGAGTACTCTTTTCTTACCTAGATTTTGGGAATCGGGAACACAAGGCGGGACAAGAGAGAGCTGCATGTTGCAGAAGTTAGGTACTTCTACAAATGCTGGTTCATATCTTCACCTCTGTGACACCTTACCCCAAGCACGAACAGATGAGAAAAGTCTGCAGACGTTGTTTCAGGTTGTTTATTTCTTCTTATCTCTAGCTAGCTCTCAGCTCCAGCCGCACATCTGATGCCAGCCGAGTCCGAGAGGGAACTGCCCAGTCCTGGGCCGTCCCGTCCTTTTTGTACCCCTTTCATGATCCAACCATTCTTCACAACGTATTTATTATTTACTATTCTATGCCAATTAATTTGCACCTCTTCTAGACATGTAATTTCTACCTCTTTTTCATCCTACCAATCATTTTATGCCAACACTAAGAGAGAAGATGGAAGAGAAGGAGAAGAAGAAGAAGAACAGGGCAACACCCAAAATCTTCCATCTCAGACCCTTCATCCTCATATCAAAAATCCTAAAATCTACTTTTTACCTTGTAAAATACTAAACTACTACTCATTTTTAACTTCTCTTGTTTTACAATACTTCGCGCTGCGTCGGCAATCTTTCCCATGGACTAAAATCAAAGACGGTGGCATTCTGGGCTTTTTGCCAGAGTCTGGGACCCCGTGCCGGGGCTCCTGACCTCCCAGGGCAGCCAGAGGCGTGCCTTGGGTTCCAACAGCAGGTCATTGGGAGAGTGTTGTGATCTGGTTTAAATCCAGAAAAGCAGAGAAAGCTAAGTCACTGTGCATAAACCAGAAAAAATTAAGACGGTTCTGAATACTCCCAGAAATGAGATTAAAACCAAATGAGGTTAGATGTTGATGCCAAAAAATGGATGTATTTTATTTATCAGAAGAGAGGCAAAGAGAAGGAAAGAGAAAAGAAAGAAAGAAAGAAAGAAAGAAAGAAAGAAAGAAAGAAAGAAAGAAAGAAAGAAAGAAAGAAAGAAAGAAAGAAAGAAAGAAAGAAAGAAAGAAAGAAAGAAAGAAAGAAAGAAAGAAAGAAAGAAAGAAAGAAAGAAAACTAGAAAAAAGAAGTGGGCGCGGGGGGCTGGGGACAGGGAGAGGTGACGGGGTAAGGTGGAAGCATATCGCCCATCCCAGGGTCCCAACGATGTCTCGTTGCTCCCCTCCATCTGGTCTGCTGCTGGTGAGGGTCCCCCATCGCCACTGTGGCCACGCCCCCACACACCAAAATGTACAGAATCCCGTGGATTAATGTACACTGTGGGCCAGGTGGGAACGCCCACGTCTCCTTTGCAAGGGCTAGCTTGACACACTGTCCCTTGCAACACTGAGGGTCTGTTGCATCATCTCTGGTGCTCTGGTGCAGGGTCTGGGGATCCCTTTAAGGGGGGCCCCTTTGATGGGCCATGTCACCCCCTTCAGCTGTGGATAAGCTCCCCCCCACCCAGGGAGCACCCCTCAGCCGGGCTTCCCTGCACAGCGGAGGATGGGCACTCACTGCGCCTCTGACCAGAGGCTTTTCCAAGACACCCAAAGCCTCTCCTCCCTCCACCCCTTGGTGTAGGGTCTGTTCAAGCCTGGCAGCTGATAGCCCTGAGGCTCTGGTCTCCACTTTGGAGGTGTTAAGCCTGTCCTTTGTGAATGTCCCCAGCCCTGAGTTTTTACTTTATCTTATTTTCACCAGCGAGCGGTGTAAGGCCTCAGTCAGGGCCCCATTCAGGGTGTGATAGTTTTCTCTGCAGCTTTTGTAATTTTTCAAGTCCTTCAAGAAAATTTTTAAGTCATAAACTATGATATTTTAGTCTCTGAAAGAGAGGAACAAGCATAGGCAAAGTAGAGGGGCAAAGGCCTAAACATGCCTTTGTGCCCAGGGGCATCTGCATGGAAACTGCCACGTGTCTGAGACAATGGGTGGCTGTGCCCAGCAGGCCTTTGTGATGCATGGTGGCATCATGCCCAGAGGCCATTGTGACAGGGGGCCACGAGGTGACCTGGAGGGCACTTGTTGGGCCAAACCCCTCACTCCCAGGAGAGCAGCTCTCTGAGGAGGCAGCAGCTCCCTCAGCAGGCAGCAGCTCTCCCGGGTGCCCGTGGCTGTGTTCGTCAGAGCACCGCGAGGATGTGGAAGAGGCAGGAGGCGAATGCCCACTGCCAACCCCGTGAGGGGCAGACGCTGCTGTCCAAGCGTCAACAGGTGGGAGATGGGGATGGAGGGAGAGGCTGCAGTGGGACCTGGGGGAGGGCTGGGGGCAGAGACCGCCAGCCAGGCCTGGCACCAGACCTTGCTCTGGGGAGGAGCCGGTGCTGGTACAGCTGAGGTGCAGCAATGCCCCTGAGGCAGAGAGCGCAGCTGGGAACCCAGCCCAGCCTGGCTGCCACAGCCAGCACCTGCCTTGGGGCCAGGGCCGGGCTTGCTGGCACGTGGGGGACACCGTGCCCACACAGCTGCCTCCATCCCGCGCCTCCCCCTGCTTCCCACAGGTGACCCAGAGGCAGCCACAGGAGGCACCGCAGGTCACCTGGATGACCGTCACACCCCTCTATAAGGACAGACTTTGCCCCAGACCAGTCACCTCAGGGAGATCCCCGGGACTGGACACACGCGACAGCCTGGAGGGCAGGCACTCACGGCCCCGCAGCAGCACATTCCCACGGCCACAAAGATTGTCCGTGTCAGACTTGCTGCCCCTCCATGGCCCTTCACTGACAGTGACACCACCATGCCGGCTCAGCCCTCAACTGCCAAGAGCAGCCTCTGCCTCTCCTCCCAGAGGCAGAGCACGGTCTGAGACAGAGGTGCTCAGCAAGGTGCAGGAGAGGCATGGTGGCAACACTGCCAGTGACCTGCTTCGAGACCTGGCCCCATATCTGCGTGAGAACAGGCCCTTAAAGTCAACCTCAAGCTCTCCCAAGTGGCTAAGGGCCCTCCAAGAGGCGCGGGGAACGCGTCGGCCAGCCGAGCAAACTGCAAGTCACAAGCAGCTGTGCCAAGAGGATGAGGATGCTTTGATGCATCTCCTGAGTAAAAAGAGAGAGCAGCTGGAGGAGCTGGAGGACAAAGTGTATGAGGAGATGTTTACAGCTATCTTCTCCTCCCTGGACGACAAAAATCTCCCCATGACGTCCAGCTGCGTCCTCACGGATCCCTCCAGTCCCACCCTGGAGCCCGCTGCAGGCCCCTCGGTGCCGCACAGCACTTGCAGCGTGACCAAAGAAGCCACAGGAGAGACACAAAGCTCCTCAGAGCAGGTGTCTCTTGACCAGTTGTTGGCCGAGCTGGGCCCTGTCTCTGATGGCTCGCTGTCTTGCGAGGCTCTCGTCAGGGAGCTACTGGAAGAGCAGGAGGAAAAAAAGCTCCCTGACAGAGAAGCAGCAGCAGCAGAGGGACAGTGAGCCAGGGGGCACTTTGTCTCTCCAGCCACAAGAAGAAGAAGGAGAGCCAGCGGCTTCTGCCCTGGACAGTGAGCCCTGGGATGAGAGGAGAAGCCAGCCTCCCCCCACATCACAGCCTGGGGAGACGTCAGGCTTCTCAGCTTCTCCTTCATCTGGAGGCTCCTGTGAGGAGAGGGCAACTTGTAAGGCACCACAGCAAGCTGAAAATGGCAAGCTGCTCTGCACGGGGACTGCGGATGCTTTAAGGGACCTTCTGCAGATCCAAACAGAGCAGCTGGAGGAAGACGATGATGACCAAACACATGGAGACCTGTTTGGACACATCCTCTCCTTCCCGGACAAGGAAAGCCATCCCAGCAATGAGGGGCACAGCAAGCCTCTCCCCATGGCACTGCCCCAAGACACAAAGATGTCTGGGGTTTGCGCCTTGCCTGCCGATCCCCTGGATGTGGCTGACGCAGCAGGCGTGGAGACTGGCTGTGCCCAGGCCGCCCCTGCCCAGGCAAAGCCCTGCGGGGATGGGGCGCCGGCAGGGGCTTGCCCGGTGCCTGCCCAGCCTCTGGAACTAAGTGTCCCTTCTTCCACCGCCGGCATGGCCACTTTCCCACAGCCCCCGGCCCCACGGCGATGGCGCTCCATCGTCAAGACGGCCCGGCGGGCTCTGCGCCGGCTCTTCTCCTTCAGCTGCCTCAGGGGGCAGCCGGAGGAGTGAGCCCGGCCACCAGCACCAGGACGGTGCCCAAAGCCGCCGGCTCACCCTGAGGACGCCCAGATCCCAGGGGCAACAGCAGCAACCAGAGGCAACAGCACTGGGAAGCAAACACGGGAGGCACCGATGCTGGCATGGATGCATGCATGGATGGATGGATGGTGCCCACGGCTACCAGTGTCCAAAGGTAGGTCCTGCTGCCGGCCCCAGCCCCTCAGCCCCAAGACAACTGCAAGGCAGCCTGGTCAGGGAGAGCCACCTGAGGAAGCATTCCTGTGCTGCCTTGGCAAATCCCACAGAAGCTGACTTTAGGCCTGGGCTGCATTGTGGGAGTGCATCCCCGCCCTGCCCCCAGGCAGCAGTGGGAACTGAGAAATGCTCCTTGGGCCTCTGCGTTGCAGGCAAAGGAAAGCCCATCCTCCTTGCACACGGAAAATCGGAAAACGCTTCCCTGGATACCCTCGACACGGAGAGGACAAAGGTGGGAACCCTGGGTGAAAGCTCGGGGATCCCCACCTCCACAGGAACCACCGGCACCCCCAGCACAGAGGAGCGCAGTGTGACCAAGGACCGACGGGATGCTGCTGGAGCCAAGCGTCTCGGACTCTTTTCTCTTTGATCTCTTCCCCACCTCACCCCAGCCCTGCTCTTCCCCTCCCCACCCCAACCACCCTCTTCCCCTCCCCACTGATGCCGTGATGACTTTTTTTTGTTTTATACTCCTCTTTTACCTTTTTATAACTTCTGTATTCTCAGTGCTTTTTGCCTACATTCTTGGCCTTGTTTGTTAAGTTTAGGAGTTTTGGTAAGTTAAGTTTAGGAGACTAAACATTATAGAAGCTTTGTAGTTAGGGATTAGTGTGCTCCAGACCCAAAGGCGCTATCCAGAACACATTTTGTAAACTAAGGTAGAACCATCCAAGGGAAGGTTCCTTGGGGAGGGGGTGCTCATTCAAGCCTCTCATTGGGGACTTTTTGATAGATATGCTAATTAGTAAGACCTAGAATGTTATAGCAGATTTTTGGGTGTGTGCATTGTAGCGAGCATTGAGGTGCATTTGCCCTGGATGTAGTGCATCTAAGGATCCTTAAAGTAAATACCATGGTAAAATCCCTTTTTCCCTTCTAACTGTTTCTGACTCTTGGTTTTAAGACCAGGAAAAGGCATCACACCCCAACCACCCTCTTCCCCGTCTTTGCTTCCCACCCTCCTCTTTCCTATGCCCTTCTATCTCTCTACCCCGCATTTGTTGTTAAATAAAATCCCTCTTGTTGACTTTGTTACATGGTCCCCTTGGCACCTTAATTCCGGCAGAGGCGTCTCTCACTATTCGCACCCGAACAGGGGCACCCATCTGCACACAGCACTCGAGCTGTGGCCTCCCCAGTGCCCAGCACAGAGGGACAATCACTGCCCTGCTCCTGCTGCCCACACCATTGCTGACACACAATGCCAGGAGGCCACCGGCCTCCTTGCCCACCTGGGCACACGCAGGCTCACGTTCGGCCGCTGTCGGCCAGCACCCCCAGGGTCTTTCCTGCTGGGCACCTTTCTGGCCACTCTGTCCCCAGCCTGGAGCACTGCAGGCCCTTGTTGGCACACGAGGGCAGGACCCAGGCCTTGCTCTTCATGAACCTCATCCCGCTGGCCTCACAGCACCCAGCCAGCCTGTCCACATCCCCCTGCAGAGCCTTCCTACCCTCCAGAGCATCGACACTGCCACCCACCTTGGTGTCATCACAAATTTACCACTGAGAGTACGCTCCATGCCCTTGGCCACATCAGCAGGACACACACCGAACAGGACTGGGCCCAGGCGACAGCGCTACTGACCGGATGCCAACTGGATGTGGCACCATTTCCCAACTCCATGGACCTGGCCATCCCGACAGTTCTTAAGCCAGTAGAGAACATCAGCCCAAGCCCTGGGCTGACAGCTTTTCCAGGACTATGCTGTGGCAGATGGAGTCAAAGGCTCTGCTCAAGTCCAGGGAGCCTCCATGCACAGCTTTTCCCTCAGCTCTGAGGTGGGTCACACGCTTCTCAAAGGAGAACACATGTCTCAGGCAGGACCTGCCTTTCCTACACCCACGCTGGCTGGGCCTGATCCCTCGGTTCTCCTCTATGGGCCGTGTGATCCCACTCACAGTGATCTGCTCCAGAACCCTGCTGGGCCCCAAGGACAGGATGGGAAGCCTGCAGCTCCCTGCATCCTCCCTCCAGCCATTCTTAGTCATCACAGTGACACCTCCAGGCATCTGGGACCTGCCCCAACTGGCCAGCAATGACGATAATAAAAGATGGGAGAGAGACTTCTTCCTTGGCTCCCTCAGCACCCTTGGCAGACTCCAGGCCAGGCCCTGTGACAAGTCACTGTTTAAGTGGCTCCGTCGGTCACTAACAACTTGCTCCAGGATTGCAGGAGCCTGGCCTGCTCCCCGTCCCTGTGTACCAGCTCAGGGGATTGCTTGTCCTGCACATAACCCATCAGACTCTTGGAGGAGATGGAGGAAAAGAAAGAATTCTGCACCTCAGCCTTTTCCTTGTCCCTCGTGACCATATTCCCCTCACTCCTGCAATGAATTAAGAAGGGCGAATTTACTTGGTGCTGCTGCATTCCTAAACTTTTTAAACAAAGACATTTTCTTGTCTTTTACAGTAGTGCCCAGATAAAACTGACACAGATTTTTTGCCTTCCTGGTGATCCTTCTACCTGAGGTCAGGTTCAATGGGTTAGGCACATGGTGGGCTGGGAGGGAAAAGTGCATTGGCATGTGACAGGGCTTCTTTGCAGATGTTTAGAGGACGAACATACAAGGTGGGACAGCAGAGAGCTGCAGGTCATTGGGACAGGAACAAGCATAGGCAAAGTTGAGGGGCAAAGGCCTAACAAAGGCCTTTGTGACCAGGGGTGGCCCCATGGCAACCGCCAGGCCTCTGGGACAAGGGGCGGCCGTGCCCACCAGGCCTTTGTGACCCGCGCTGACATCGTGCCCAGAGCCCATTGTGACGTGGGTCTGTGTCATGGACCTGGGGGCTCCGAGTCACTGCAGTGGTCACTCCCAGGAGAGCAGCGCTCCGAGGAGGCAGCAGCTTCTCAGGAGCCAGCAGCTCACCCGGGAGCTTGTGGCCAGTGTTTGGCAAAGTACCCTCAAGATGTCCAGCCAGCAGAAGGCGAATGCTCACGGACAGTCCCGTGAGGGGCAGCCGCTGCTGTACAAGCGGCGACAGGTGAGGGACAGGGAAGGAGGGAGAGGCTGCAGTGGGACCTGTGGGAAGCCCTGGGGCAGTGACAGCCAGGCCTGGCACCAGACCTTGCTCTGTGGAGGGGCCAGTGCTGGGATGGGCCAGGCACAGCAATGCCCCAGAAGAAGCGAGCATACCTGGGAAGCCAGCCCAGCCGGGCTGCCACAGCCAGCACCTGCCTTGGGGCCAGGGCCGGGCTTGCTGGCACGTGCGGGACACCGTGCCCACACAGCTGCCTCCATCCCGCGCCTCCTCCTGCTTCCCACAGGTGACCCACAGGCAGCCACAGGAGGCACCGCAGGTCACCTGGATGACCGTCACACCCCTCTACAAGGACAGACTGTCCCCCAGACCAGTCACCTCAGGGAGATCCCCGGGACTTGACACATGGGACAGCCTGGAGGGCGGGCACTCACGGCCCCGCAGCAGCACATTCCCACGGCCACAAAGATTGTCCGTGTCAGACTTGCCGCCTCTCCATGGCCCTTCACTGACAGTGACACCACCATGCCGGCTCAGCCCTCAACTGCCAAGAGCAGCCTCTGCCTCTCCTCCCAGAGGCAGAGCACAGTCTGAGACAGAGGTGCTCAGCAAGGTGCAGGAGAGGCATGGTGGCAACACTGCCAGTGACTTGCTTCGAGACCTGGCCCCATATCTGCGTGAGAACAGGCCCTTAAAGTCAACCTCAAGCTCTCCCAAGTGGCTAAGGGCCCTCCAAGAGGCGCGGGGAACGCGTCGGCCAGCCGAGCAAACTGCAAGTCACAAGCAGCTGTGCCAAGAGGATGAGGATGCTTTGATGCATCTCCTGAGTAAAAAGAGAGAGCAGCTGGAGGAGCTGGAGGACAAAGTGTATGAAGAGATGTTTACAGCTATCTTCTCCTCTCTGGATGACAAAAAACGCCCCATGACGTCCAGCCACGTCCTCACGGATCCCTCCAGTCCCACCCTGGAGCCAGCTGCAGGCCCCTCGGTGCCGCACAGCACTTGCTGCGTGACCAAAGAAGCCACAGGAGAGGCACAAAGCTCCTCAGAGCTGGTGTCTCTTGACCAGTTGTTGGCCGAGCTGGGCCCTGTCTCTGATGGCTCGCTGTCTTGCGAGGCTCTCGTCAGGGAGCTACTGGAAGAGCGGGAGGAAGAAAAGCTCCCTGACAGAGAAGCAGCAGCAGCAGAGAGGGACAGTGAGCCAGAGGGCACTTTGTCTCTCCAGCCACAAGACAGAGAAGGAGAGCCAGCGGTTTCTCCCCTGGACAGTGAGTCCTGGGATGAGAGGAGAAGCCAGCCTGCCCCCACATCACAGCCTGGGGAGACGTCAGGCTTCTCAGCTTCTCCTTCATCTGGAGGCTCCTGTGAGGAGAGGGCAACTCGTAAGGCACCACAGCAAGCTGAACATGGCAAGCTGCTCTGCACGGGGACTGCGGATGCTTTAAGGGACCTTCTGCAGATCCACACAGAGCAGCTGGAGGAAGAGGATGATGACCAAACACATGGAGACCTGTTTGGACACATCCTCTCCTTCCCGGACAAGGAAAGCCATCCCTGCGATGAGGGGCACAGCGAGCCTCTCCCCACAGCACTGCCCCAAGACACAAAGATGTCTGGGGTTTGTGCCTTGCCTGCCGATCCCCTGGATGAGGCCGACGCAGCAGGCGTGGAGGCTGGCTGTGCCCAGGCCGCCCCTGCCCAGGCAAAGCCCTGCGGGGATGGGGCGCCGGCAGGGGCTTGCCCGGTGCCTGCCCAGCCCCTGGAACTAAGTGTCCCTTCTTCCCCCACTGGCGTGGCCACTTTCCCACAGCCCTCGGCCCCACGGCGATGGCGCTCCATCGTCAAGACGGCCCGGCGGGCTCTGCGCCGGCTCTTCTCCTTCAGCTGCCTCAGGGGGCAGCCGGAGGAGTGAGCCCGGCCACCAGCACCAGGACGGTGCCCAAAGCCGCCGGCTCACCCTGAGGACGCCCAGATCCCAGGGGCAATGGCAGCTACCAGAGGCAACAGCACCGGGAAGCAAACACGGGAGACACCAATGCTGGCAGGGATGCATGGATGGATGGATGGATGGTGCCCACGGCTACCAGTGTCCAAAGGTAGGTCCTGCTGCCGGCCCCAGCCCCTCAGCCCCAAGACAACTGCAAGGCAGCCTGGTCAGGGAGAGCTTCCTGAGGAAGGATTCCTGCACTGCCTTGGCAAATCCCACAGAAGCTGACTTTAGGCCTGGGCTGCATTGTGGGAGTGCATCCCCGCCCTGCCCCCAGGCTGCATCGGGAACTGAGAAATGCTCCTTGGGCCTCTGCATTGCAGGCAAAGGAAAGCCCATCCTCCTTGCACACGGAAAATCGGAAAACGCTTCCCTGGATACCCTCGACACGGAGAGGACAAAGGTGTGAACCCCGGGTGGAAGCTCGGGGATCCTCACCTCCACAGGAACCACCGGCACCCCCAGCGCAGAGGAGCGCAGCGTGACCGAGGACCGACGGGATGCTGCTGGAGCCAAGCGTCTCGGACTCTCTTCTCTTTGATCTCTTCCCCACCTCACCCCAGCCCAGCTCTTCCCTTCCCCACCCCAACCACCCTCTTCCCCTCCCCACTGATGCCATGATGATTTTTGTCTTTCCTTTTATACCCCTCTTTTACATTTTTACAACTTCTGTATTCTTAGTCCTATTTACCAACATTCTTGGCCTTGTTTGTTAAGTTTAGGAGTTTTGGTAAGTTAAGTTTAGGAGACTAAACATTATAGAAGCTTTGTAGTTAGGGGTTAGTGTGCTCCAGACCCAAGGCGCTATCCAGAACACATTTGTAAACTAAGGTAGAACCATCCAAGGGAAGGTTCCTTGGGGAGGGGGTGCTCATTCAAGCCTCTCATTGGGGACTTTTTGATAGATATGCTAATTAGTTAAAGACCTAGAATGTTATAGCAGATCTTTTGGGGGTGTGCATTGTAGCGAGCATTGAGGTGCATTTGCCCTGGATGTAGTGCATCTAAGGATCCTTAAAGTAAATACCATGGTCAAATCCCTTTTTCCCTCTAACATTTTCTAACTCTTGGTTTTAAGACCAGGAAAAGGCATCACACCCCAACCACCCTCTTCCCCGTCTTTGCTTCCCACCCTCCTCTTTCCCATGCCCTTCTATCTCTCTACCCCGCATTTGTTGTTAAATAAAATCCCTCTTGTTGACTTTGCTACATGGTCCCCTTGGCACCCTAATTCCTGCAGAGGCGTCTCTCACTATTCCCACCCGAACAGGGGCACCCATCTGCACACAGCACTCGAGCTGTGGCCTCCCCAGGGCCCAGCACAGAGGGACAATCACTGCCCTGCTCCTGCTGCCCACACCATTGCTGACACACAATGCCAGGAGGCCACCGGCCTCCTTGCCCACCTGGGCACACGCAGGCTCACGTTCGGCCGCTGTCGGCCAGCACCCCCGGGGCCTTTCCCGCTGGGCAGCTTTCCGGCCACTCTGCCCCCAGCCTGGAGCACTGCAGGCCCTTGTTGGCACACGAGGGCAGGACCCAGGCCTTGCTCTTCATGAACCTCATCCCGCTGGCCTCACACCACCCACCCACCCTGCAGAGCCTTCCTACCCTCCAGAGCATCGACACTGCCACCCACCTTGGTGTCATCGGAAATTTGCCACTGAGGGTACGCTCCATGCCCTTGGCCACATCAGCAGGACACACACCGAACAGGACTGGGCCCAGGGGACACCTCTAGTGACCGAACACCATCTGGATGTGCCACCATTCGCTACCACTATTTGAGCCCAGTCCCGACAGTTCTTAACTCCGCAAAGAGTGCACCTGCCTCAAGCCCTGGGCTGACAGCTTTCCCAGGGCGGTGCTGTGGGAGACAGAGCTAAAGGCTTTGCCCAGGTGCAGGGAGACTCCATCCACAGGTTCTCCCTCAGCCCCGAGGTGGGTCACCCTCTCATCGAAGGACATCCCATTGCTCAGGCAGGACCTGCCTTTCCTAAACCCACGCTGGCTGGGCCTGATCCCTCGGTTGTCCTCCATGGGCCATGTGTTCCCACTCAGGATGGTCTGCTCCAGAACCCTGCCGGGCCCCGAGGTCAGGCTGACAGGCCTGGAGCTCCCTGCATCCATCCTGTGGCCCTTCTGGGGCGTGGCTGTCACACTGGGGCCTTCAGTCATCTGGGACCTCATGACTGCCCAGGACTGATAATAGAGGATGGAAAGAGGCTTAGCAAGCTCTTCCACCTGCACCCGGAGCACCCGTGGGGGACTCCCGGCCAGCCTCGTAGACTTGTCAGTGTCCAAGTGGCTCTGCAGGTCACTAGCGAGTTCCTCTAGGACAACAGGGGCTCTAGTCTGCTTCCTGTCCCAGTCTACTTTTTCTGGGTTCTTCCAGATTTCCTTGTTTGAGACTTTAGAACAAGAAGGCTTTAAGTACCTCAGCCTCTTCCTTGACCCTTGTGATTACATTCCCCCCTGCATCAAATAAAGAATGGAGAGTTCCTTTGCCCCTCCTCTTTTAAATAGTGTCTTTATGAACACACATTTCAGAAGTTTCCAGATTAAGCTCTAAATTAGCTTTTGACTCTTTATTTTTCTTTTTGCTTGACCTAACAATATCTTTAATCTCTCCTTGGGTTTCCTTTCATTTTTCCAAAGGTAATACACCCTCCTTTTTTCCTGAGCTGCTGCAAATGGTCCCTGATCAGTCTGGCCAATGTTCTTCCCTGTCAGCTCATCTTTGATACACAGGACCAGCCTGTTCCTGGGCTTTCAATATTTCGTTCTTAAAACATGCCCAGTCCAGTAACTCTTTGTTACCAGAAATAATGGGTTTAATTTTCCTAACTTTGAACTTCTGCAGTCTAAGGATCTACACTGGAACTAATGAATATAGGTTCCCTTTACAGTTAGGAGGGATTTTTAAAGTTACAGTAACCTTCCTATTCTAATCATATACTTAAATGTCAGTAGGTTCTTTTTATATTTCTCTGTGGGTTTTTTTGTTTTTTTTTTTTTCTGATAACACTGCAGGTAACTCAGTTGAAAGAATATACAAATACTGTTCAAAAATACTATCATATTTATGGTATCTTAACATGTCTGCACTTACACAAAAATGTATGTAAGTAAAAATGAAAGTATATACAGCATCTTGCAAATACATGCAGAGGCATTTTTCGTATTGTGCTGAAAAATTCTACAACTGAAGGAAAAAAGGACATGGTATACAAAACAGTATTTGAGGTTTCAGAAGTTCAGGTATAATCAGCCAGGCTATGTTGTGCATCATTTCAAATTCAGTATAGTTATTTAACTGGTGAGATAACATATTCGGTTCTGATCACCTGTCTTTGACTACCACTTCTTCAACTTCATTTCTTAGAAGAGTAAGATATATTTTGTTTCTCTTTATTTCATTCATAGCACATTCAAGCAAAATGGGAATTGGCATCACTAGATGAGTAATCAAACAGGTGGCATTCAAAATGGTTTTTAATATGTGCCCAGTGAAGATATGAGGCAGCTGGCAGATTATTTTGCATGCCAAGTAACTCTGATGAAGAACAGCAATCTTTTCAAGACCAAAAAAAAAAAAAAAAGGAAAAAAAAGAGAAAAAGGAACAATTTCTGCAAACAGAGGAAGATTTTTTTCTGGAGATTAGAAGAAACCTGGCTCTTTTGGCTAAGCTTTTCAAACACTGCTCATGAGAGAGAGACTAATTTCTGTCTTGGCCAGTCTATCTCTGTGAACTTTGAGGAACTGCATGATTTTATTGCTCAGAGCACTCTCCACAGCCTTTTCGGCATTGTTATGTCTATCTGGATTTCCAGAGTAACTCAGTGAACAGTAAAGAGTAGAGAAACACTGGATATGATTTTAACATACAAAACATAGAGGATAGAACAATGCTTTATGCAAACGGAAGATTTGGAACCAAATGTGTTTGGAAAGGAAACAGCCCATTTCTGATTCATCTGAAGAATGACAATCCCAATCCCCTGAAGAAATATGAAAATAATTGTGTCTTTTTATACATTTTCTATATGCTGTAGAGATCGAAGTGACATCATCAGAGCAAGAAAAATTCCTGCCCTGGACCTAGTATCTTCTCTAATGTTATAGAAAAAAAAAAAAAATGCTATCATGAGAACAATCTTCCTCCACAATCCATTACTGTAAGAAAAGGCATCCCAGAAGTGTTATCAGGGATGAAAAAATGTCATACCTTTGGACTGAGATCTCTCAGGATTTGGTTAGAATTGGAATACAAATAACTCCACAATGAGCAAATTGGAAATAACATTAAAATGACAGCCCTTCTGAGATCTATCTTGCTTTCAATATTTTTGAATAACATGGCTAATAAATTTAAATTGTCAAAAAAAATCCAAAAGTCTATTTGCAAAACACACAAAATGAAAGACTATTTCGAGCATGTTTTTACTCCAAAGGAGAACTTTAAATATATAAGTATATAAATATATACGCAGGTACATATTTTTTAGCTTTTAAAAGTATGATTCTAAAACCAAAAATGGTCCTTAAAACTTTCTTCTCAACTTTTACTTTACCTCAATCTGATTTTTGAGCCACTAAATGTCAATTGCAATACTAGCAATCACAGTTTATCTTATGGTCACAAAGTGTTTCCTTTAAAACAAAGGCCATCATAAAAACAACTTACTTAACAATTAAATGTCTTGCTTAGAAAATAATTCTAGTTTTTCAGGAAATGTCTTGTTTTTTAGTTAGTGAATTGTCTTTTACTATGTTATGTAGTAGACTAAACTACTATATATCCTGTCTTTTTTTTTAAACTTATGAAGAAGAAAAGTGCTTTCAGTATGAAACACTCCTACATTACATATAGTTCAAACAGTATCGATACCCAAACAATGGCTCTGAGAAAAGGAAATGATAAAATGATCTGCTAAATATATAAAATGGAGGCAAAAAAAACCACCCAGGGCTTTTGTGTCAAGTTCTGTTGTTATTTTGTTGGCTTCATAGACCATGAAAAGCATATGTAAAAACCCTCATTTAAAGGTGACTAAAAAGTTAAGCAGCTTCTGTATCATGAATGGTGTTTATAAGGACAGTTTGGTAGATGTTCTTATCTTCAATCCTCAATCCTCAGCTTGTGTAGAGTTTTCATACCCTTGCATTTCTTTTCCCTAAAGACTACTAGTCAAATTCTGCTACCAAAAGGAAAGTTTTTCTTTCAGGGAATATGATGGTATCCCATGAGTAAAATGCTAACAGTCCCACCTGAGATCCCAGAGGAAGCTAAAAAAAAAGTTACCCTCTATAACACAGGAGAAAAATATATTTTAATATCTGTGCAGCGGTTCACGGCTTATCCTTTGGAAAACTGTCAATAATCCAGTAACATGCAAAGCAATGAGCAAACAGACTTTGCTATCTGATGCATTCTTCTAAACCATCTCTTCTAGACTGAACTTTTCACAGAACCTATATTTCAATACTGAAATACAACCATTTTCATGGAATATTTATTATAACACATCAGCCATCTATCTAAAAATAGTATCATTAAAACAAAGGCTGTCAGTGATCCGAGGAGAAACAAAAGTTATCAAAGACTCAATTAAATGACACTTTTTGTTTGTTCACTCTGGAAAGGCACTGCCAGCTCTTGAAATAATCAGGGGTAATGAGAGGTTGTTTGACACCTTGCATGCAGATCAAGAACTCAAACACTGAACATGTTATTTAATTAAGGAACTAATCTTTACAAACCCACCTAGCAATGTATATTCTTTTATTTTACTTTCTCTCTGTTCTTGTCAATAATTTTTGTGTAAAACCTAACTTTCCACATTACATTTATTATTCAGTATTCTTAAAACTCACACTGAGTGTCATTAAACCTGAGGAAACATAAACAACTTGCTTCTTCCTTTGCAGCTTCCTTTCTTAATTCTGGAGGTGAAAGGTTGGAGGAGGTGCTTTTGGCTGCCACTTTCTCATTGCATTTGAAGGCTCCAAATGTTCAAGGCTTCTTTTCTTCTTTACATTGTTTAGTGTGTGGTTCTTTTGCGTAGCAAATTTTCATATGGACCATCACAAGCAAGATGATGTTTCATCCCTCTTTGGATAGCACTACAAAAGCTTTCAGAATCTTTTCATATTTAAAAATGGCTTAGGTGCCTTTTTATTGAATATTTGAATGGATCAATGCTACTTTCTCCAAGCTAAAGATGTGATTCATTTTTGGTCCAAAAATGAAATGTGTGGACTTTGTCTGCATGTAAATGAGCAAGACAAGAAAAGAAGTGAAGGAATCTTACTAAGGGCCTTGGTTTGTGTTTTCGGTTTGGGGTTTGTTTTTCCATACAGATTAAAAGACAGGACAATAAAATGACATTTCAAAAATTTATTAAAAGCATAGGGGAAAATGGAGTGCAAGTCTCCTGGACAGATCCTACCTACCCTGAACCTTCACATGCTTTTCAATAGCATGTAGATTCATAACAGCATCATGGATTAAACAAAATTATAGTTTATGTATTATAGCAGCACTGGGGATGGCAACCACAAGGCCCAGCACACATCCTCAACATCTGTTAGATGTAACCTAGTGTTTGCCTCTCACAATTTCATGTTTATGAACATCATGAAGTCACAATTAAAACTGGAAATGGAGAGTAGAAACATTTTCACCCAACTTCTGCCATCTGAAAATTCTATGCCTGGTTCAGGTGCATTATCTGTTTTTTCCCTGCAGGTATAAAATCCAACCCCATTAGGAGACAGACCCACTGAACATGTGACAACTGGCTCCAGCATGTTCTGAGTTTTGTCTGGTAGCTTGGCTTAGGTAAGCGAGTTGTAACTGATTAGAGTGAAATGAAGTGAATCCATCCCTACAGCAGGAAGAGAGAGACAGGCTCCTTAAAACAGGCTTTACTTGTAATTGACTGTCTGCACTTCTCTAGCCCTTCCAGAGAAACCTAGAACAGATTCAAGACACCTGTTTTGTTCTGCCCTGTGGGGCATTGAAATGTTAAAGACACAGCTTAGAGAAGGTTAAGAAAACCCATGCCCTGACAGGAGACAGTACATAATTGCCTCAGAAAATGTGACAAAGAAGTCAGCCGTGGATGAAGGCTTTTGTTTATAGCTGGTATTCTGTGTCTTGGGATCAGATAAAGATTTCCAGTGTGACTGTTTATCTTCAGTGTTCTGTACAGAACTGATGATCTTCCTCTCCTGCCTTTAAACAAACACCAATTTTTGCTGTATCTTATTTTGACTTCAGCTTTTTTCAGTATGTTCACATTTCTGTATCCTTTCTGATTTGAACAGCAGAGCTTTCCTTCAGAGCAGAAGAAGCTGAGTTATTTAGTGCCACACTGAGAGCTCAGAAGCACCTATAAAAATTCAAACTAAACCACCAACATCAGCAGGGTTACTCTGAGAGTCACTGTGAGGTGTACTGGTGCTCCATGTCTAATTACAAAAACACACCCTGGTTGGGTTGCAGTTGGTTTTATGGGGAACAAAAATATGTCTTATTCTTTCTACTGAACCAGTGTAATAAAAACAGGATTATTAGAACTGTGTCAAGGTGTCTGAGAACCTGAATTTGAGCCCTGAAAAATTTTGCCTGGTGTCACGCAATTATTAATAAAAACTATCCAGCTGAGGAATGCTACTTAAATCATAGGTAGGTGAAGGCTCTGGAGAGTAGTTGGTCTTGTCAAAACATGTAGCAGTCATGATGATTGCAAATGGCAGAGACTTACTTTTTCTGATAAAGATCAGTAGGAGAAATGGGCAACACTCAAATTCAGCTTCTGCACTGAGTGATTTGTGAGGCCATGTTCCTGCTGGAGGTGGGTTGTTCAAGTAATCTATTAGGAACTTTTAGTCATTTCTCCCTAAAATCCAGTCCCTCCTGAAAAGCTTCATGGACAGTTGCTACTCCTCCTCAGCTGCACATTTTCTCATCTATGCTCCATGTTTATTGCTCAAGGCCAAACACAGAAGATGGTAGAAGGGGTCTGGAAGTTCTAGTAACCCCACCAAAGAGAAAGGAGAAGAGACAATCCTTCCTATTTCTTGTCCTTGTCCATGCCATGTCTCCAAAACAGGGATCCAAAAGCCAACTTCTATATAATTCCTGTAACTGTAGCAGGAAGACTTTTCCCCCTGCAGTGTATTATATTAAGATGAACAAGTATTCAGAGAGCAGTAGGGCCCATATTTGTGTTCATTTTTCATTCCAGAAATAGTTATCTAAAATCTGACCCTTAAACTACTGATATTATATAGCAAGTATCTTTTGTACAAAACCTGTTTCTGTATCTTAAAATTCACTATGAGTGAATTTTAATAGCTACATCAATATCTTGAGATTAACATTTTACTTTTAATGTATGCTCTGAAACAAAATAAATTCTATTCTGTAACAGAAATGTTTAGGATTCAACACTTTGAAATAGTACGTTCCTTCAAAATATCCTTTGACTAGTATTGTATTAAAACTGGCAAAAAGATTTTTTTTGCTAAATTAAAGCATTTAATTTGAAGAAAGTACTTCCTTTACATTTGACTTTCTTGAAATAATATTATTTTTAGATGTAACTTTAACTTTTATTTTTGAGTTATTGGTGAATCAACAAATTATTCTTTTACTCCTTGTATTCACAAGACTCGATTACTAGATATTGCTATGAAAATTAAAAAATAAAACTAGTATTTCTGCTTAAGATAATATAAAATCCAGAAACCAGGCAGGCCTCTCATGAGCCTGTGTTATTTGGGGGTTTTTTAAGTTCATTGGAATTTTTCTGTTTGATGTATTTTCACTGAGCCTTTTAAGTAATTGCCCCTGTCACATGCAAGCCTTACCTGCTCAAGATCTTCAAAGTATTTTCAGCTATAAAACCATAACTCTTTCTCTATTTTAACATTTTTTATTGGTGATCATTGGTAAGTAAATTGTAACAGAAAAAACACAAAGATAATTCTCCACTGTTACAATGCACATCTTTAACCTTGAGATGTTAGAAGAATAAAAGAGCAGGAAAAGAATAATCACATTTTCTTGGAAGGAATTTGTTCATTTACAGCTGGAGTCTGAGATTTGCCAAGATGATGATTCAGCTGGCGGGATGGAATGTGATAAGAAATGATAATAAACTGGCTGTAGGCCAAACCCGTAAAAACAAGGTAGAAAATTTCCACAGAACTACATTTCTGAGACAGACATATGCATAATGCTTTAGACTACATGTAAACATTTATTGATACTGGTATCCAGTAATCAATAATTCTCAATAATGGAAGCATTTTCAGCAGAGATATTCAAGCTATAACTAAACTTAATTTTCACTATATGGCTATCCTTAAGGATACCTTAAAGATAAATTGTGAACTTTTTCTTCAGGAGCTATTCGCAAATATAAATAAATGAATAAATAAATAAATAAATAATCTGGTGACTCCTCCTGTTGCTTTCCACAGGTGGCTTTGCAGTGCCCGAGCACTATGCTGTGACCTTCCAAAAGCGTCTCCTTAGCGAAGCCGCTCAGCAGGGCAGCCACACTCACACACGTGTGCACGCACACACAAACAGCTCCAGTAATATGGGTCGATGGCAATGAGGCAGGAAGGGTCTCCCTGTAGAGTTCCACAGACAAAAGTTTATTGCAGCCTCACAGCGAAGGGACCCGGGGTGAAGACAGAGAACAATGGAGAGTCCAGGTTTAAGCAGAGGGGCTGGCCCAAGCATCAGAGACCAATGATCTGAGGGCATGAGGGCGGTACAAAGGCGGGACTAGGGAATGGGAGCCAGTGGGGAAGCTCTGGGGGAGTGGCGATGGGGCAAGGGCCAGTGGGGGAACCTGGAGTGTAGAACTTTCCAGGACATGAAACATATAAGGTAGCAATGAGGTGGGGAGGCCACAGGCCACGCAGGGAAGTAGAAGTGGGGTGCATTACCCTAACAGAACAGAGCATTCTGGGAGAAGCTTCTTTTTTCACCCTAACCTAGGGAAGTTCTCTTGATACTAGGGCTGGTCCTACCAGTGGACTCTCTTTGTCCCTTGTATTGTAGGCATATCGGTCACCACATCCTCCTAATTTCAGTGCATCTGGGACTAAGCGAAGAGCAGATGAATACAGGAAGATTATTTAATACGGTAAGGTTATTTTTAAAGGGAGTTTCCTCTTTTTCTTTCCCTGGCTGGTTTTCATCTGCTATCTCAGACTCAATTTTTCTGTTCCTGTAACACAGAACACATCTGTAGCCCCATTTCACAATATACCCAAGACACTTGTGTTGGGAGGGTTTGACTTTGAGTGGAAGAGCTCTAGGTGGTTAGCCAGGATTTTACAGTGCCAAGTGGAAGATCTTGAAATGGAGTGGGATGAATAATGGGTATCACAGACCTTGTTAGTTTTTATCATCAGTATGGAATGACAAAGGACTAAAATATTTTTTTGCCTTTTTCTTAATCACTTCATAGTTACTGCTACCTAACACCTGCAAGAAGGGTATACCTCCTGATGTTTTCATACGATAGGCAAAGTATCTAAACATAAACTACTTTTACACTGGATGTGCCACAGTGTTTATTTAATCCTTATTCATTACTGCAGATGTTGCTTCTTATCCTTCAGTAAGATCTATTCTCTTGCAGTTGCTGTGGAATATGTTAGCACAACTGTGATTTTCTTTGGTTTTCTCCAAATATTCCCCCAAACTAAATGCACTGTCATGAATCCTGGTTTAGTTCATTCAAAACATGAATCCTGTTTTGCTGACTAAACTATTTGGTCGCAAATGAGTTGTTCAGGTTGCTTAAAGAAATCACTGGCAAAGGTATCAGGAAAAGTAGGTCTAATAAAATCTGTAAAAGGACAACAAAATTTAGTGGCAAGGTTCACCCTACTACACGGATGAAACATACAGAGGAAAATCAGATAAGAATGAATTTAAAATGATTGATGTCAAGGCTGGGGATATTAAGGGTAAGGATAGAAAGGGTGAGGGTGAAAAGGGATAAAAGAGAACCTTCCATTGAGTCACAAGTTTCAGAGTGGACCCTCTTGTCAGACTTGACCAATGGTTTCTGTCTAAAGGATTTAGCAGCACTTAATCAATTTACTAAGTTAACTTTTTACAAAATGATCTATTTTATGATAGAATTTACTACAATTACAACATTGACTTAATTAGACATCTGAGAGGGCAATATTTATGCTATACATGCTATAAGATATTTAAATCAATTCACATACAAACATAAAGAAGGTACAAAGGTATATTGTGAAAAATTCCCCTTAAGTTCATGGAAATACTCACATCAGGTGCATTTGCATCTCTCAACAGGCTTAGGATTAATGAGCTTCAAGGACTTGGGGTATCAGCCCAGGCCCCATCAGCAACTTTTGGCAATGGTCCACCAAGTATCTCAAATTCAAGGATCTGCAAGTTCTGAGAGTTGTCCCACTCAGAGGGAGGTGCTGGCACAGCCTCCTGCAGTCCAGGAGACCTTGAAGAGCCTCACTTAGGGCCACTTCTTATAGGATCACAAAATGATGGGGTTTAGTAATCAATAAACTTCTATCCTCAGGTTGATAATCACTGGAGTTTCTAAAATATTTGGAAATTTTTTCCAAAATTCCTGTAACAATGGGACCAGAGTTTCCAAAACTCGAGGTATAATAGTATTGTTCCACTCAGTCTTTGATTAAGGAAGGGAATGCTCCAAGACTGTCAGGGGATGACTGATTATGCTCTCCCTCACTCTTCACTCAGTATTGCTCCCACCTTGGCCATGCAAGAGTTCCTGGTATGACCAAAGGACAGTTTACTACCCAACTCATTGCACAAAGGTTAAGGAGTAATGGGAGTTCTTGAGATCCTATTTTTATCCCCATCCCACTGTTAGAGAGTGATGAGTGGCTCAGTTACTGGCTGGGGTTAAACCACAAAAATGGGGTTAAATCACCCTGAAATTCGTGTATTCACAAAATCTCTAAATCTTCAAAAAGTGTTAAAACCTGGCTCTGCAGTGGAATGCCATATTTCCAGAGCTTCTAGCAAATCTCCAGGAAAATGTCATAGTTGTTTTCCAGGACTGCATACAGAAAAGGAGGCATAGTACTTTACCTAAGAATTACTACTTAGTGTCACTAACCATAGGCAGGAAATTCAGCAGTTGAAGACCATAGGGACCTATAGCTCAGAACATGAGTAGACTCAGTCTGCATCTCCTCAGACAATCAGTAAAAGTTCTGCCTGAAAAAATCTACACAGAGGCATTCATCCTTTGATGCATGGTGTAATCACATCCCCATCCATTTAATATCGACCATGTTGATTTATTATCATTTTAGTTTCCTGAGAAAGAGATACTGTACACTACAAAACCTAATGCTTCAAAGAAGTCTAAAAATATTTCAGCAATGATATTACCTTTATCAATTCAATCATCAAAAGATTAGTGGAATCATCAAAGGCATCCACAGGGAGTTTCTTTGTCCTGGTTCATTGAATTTTTTTTGTGTTCTGGAGACCCAGCTGTGAATTATCATTAGTGTGGCAGGGGAAAACCATTTACACATCTTTAAGCAATCTTACAGTCTTTTATTTTTCTTCTCTTACCACCCCTTTCTCATTTTTGCTTGTTTTTGTTTTAGTCTGTTCTTTTCTTTAACAAGTGATGAGTTCCCGGCTGCTTTCATTATTGATTGACGAGAGGCCCATGCACCAGTGAAAGCCAGAAAGCAAAGCTGCTGAAAGGTGTTTCTGAGTATTGTTGTCTTTAATGATGTGGAGCAGCACTGAAAATAATGTCACCCTCTTCACACTCATTGGAATCCAACCTGAAATACTGTGCATGATTAAAAGTCATAAGGGATGTTGTTTACTTTGATATAGTCTTGTCTGTGTCTATAAATTAAAAGCATCAGCACTGTGTACTTTTCAACACTCATTTTTTAACTTCCTCCTGTGCACGCAGGCAGTTTTTTTGTTTCACAATGGTATAACAGTATAATCTTTCTGTTATGTTGGTAAAGAAAAAACACACTGCCTGTTACCAGCCTTATTTTTAGATTATATTTATTAATATGTGCTTCCACATGGAGTTCTAAGGTCCTGACAACCAGGGGGAAAAAAAGTTAAGAGAAGGCTTTTTACTTAGTTGTGGGGTATGCTTTTGGCTGATTGATTATTTGTTTGTTTGTTTGTTTTTGGGGTTTTTTTTGTTTTGGTCTCTTTCTTTATGGTGTTTTTTCTTTTTCTAGTTTTATTTTTGTGGGATTTTTTTTTTTGTGGTTGTGGTGGGTTTTTTAACATCACTGCAAGGACTGTTACATCTTTCAGAATGGACATAGAGGAAACAGTACATGAGCAAGTGTTAAAGGTCATTACAGAGGGATGGAAAGGAAGGAAAGGAAAGGATGGGAGGGAAGGAAGGGTCATTACAGAGAAGGAAAAATGGGGAAAGATTTGCTCCAACCTTTCAGTATGTTAGTTTCTTTGAAGAGACTCAGAAACCCCAATTATATTACCAGATCATGACATCTTTGTATGTTGGTAAGAACTGAAAAAATACCAGAAATTTATAAAGACCTCAGTAAAGTTTGCTACCCTTTTATTAATTCATTTTCAAAAGCTAAATTCTGGATTTTTGCTAGTTGATGGAAGTTCCCATTTCGCTTTCTAGTGATTTCTTTAGGATGTGCTTTTACTCATGAAGTTTTCAACTCTAGGCTGCCCCATAGATTTAGATATCCATGGACAAGGGCAGTTTCACACTTATTTGTGTGTTTTCCTTATCTGTTTTGTAGTCATGATGATTATCTCAGTCTTGTGGATATGGCAGTCCAACGTGTCCTTTAGGAATGTTTCTATGGTATAAGAGGACATCCCAATGGACTCCCTAAACAGGCTGTAGCAGAACTGCTGCATCCCTAGGACCCAATGAACAGCACAAACGGCCCCAAATAATCATCGAATCACAGAATGGTTTGGGTTGGAAGGGACCTTAAAGATCATCCAGTTCCAACCCCTCTGCCGTGGGCAGGAACACCTTCCACTAGACCAGGATGCTCAGAGAAAGGTTCTTAAATCTCCTCAGAGACACTTTGTATTCACAGGAAAGGCCTGTTCACTCATGCTTACAGCACATTCACACAGCTATGACATTTCTACTCCTAGAATTTTTTGTTTAGTAGGAGTAGGGAGATCTCAAGACGCATCAGATAAAAGCCCTATTAGATTAGGCAAAGTACATAACAGACGTGTCCTCTGGCACTCTGTGACACGTCTTTGGAGGCCCTGTGAGGCAAATTGATTTCCTAAGGGTATGCCTTGAGTGACATGACTCTCTTTTTTCCCTCCATTAGAGGACGTTGTCTTGCAATTCTCTTTACCCTTGTGGGACTGAATGCTGAGTAAAGGATTTCCCATGGTAAGAACAGGAGCAAAACCTAACCTTTAATTGTTAGCACATTGGTGCTACAGACACGTCTGCAGGAGCACAAGATACTTGCTGTGAAAGTGAGGCTGCCTCCTTGTTTGGCTGAGAATAAAGCAAGGAAAACTTCATTTTCTAGATAAAATGCTATGCATGGGGTTGGACATTTTCCCCTCCCCGTCTCTTGAGATGTGTTAGCAGCTGGGAAGATAATGTGTGTCACTGCAATATCTGCAACATTATCAAAGAGAGCATGGGAACGGTCACAATCCCCATCATGGTAATAATTTGAATTTATTCCTCTGGCATCAGCATCTTCAGCCAGTCTCTGCCTGAATGACAGCTCAGAGTCTGCAGAGGTATCACAAGCGATCCTGGTAGCCTGTGAGCAGCCAACTAGGTTGACAGATTTTTATGAAATTCAGCATAGCTAGCTGCTTTTCTCAACCAGTTTTCAATCATTTTTATTTCTTGGTGTATGTATGCATAATATCTGTGTGGTACCCTGATGCACTCTGTACAAATTAAGGAGGATTTCCATCTATGACTTCTTGTGAAATTTTTTTTTTCTTCCCTTTCTTTCTTCTTTTAATAGAAAATCTGTCTGTCAAAGATGAGGTTCCATTGTGCTAGCTGCCATGTAAATATTCACTAAGAAGGAGACAGGGTCACAGTAAAGATTAAAAATAAAAAGTAGGGAAACCACTGTTATCCCTAAGGGGATGAAATAGGGAATTATTAGATGAATATTGTAGTGCTGAGGACATTAAAATAAAGTAATAAGTCTATGCCCTGGCTCAAGAATGACTGACCTTCTTTTGTGCTTGCTTATCTTCAGCCAAGGTTTATAAGACAGATTTAAGGATATGCTTTTTTTAAGCATTGGTAATTTTCTTTGGAGCCGTTGACTAAAATTTTAGTGGATCAGGCTTTTGCTGCAGACTGTGACTGTTTTCATGCTCAGGGCCCTGATATTCTGCTCACATTTTAGATAGCAGTTGTTCCTACCAGAAAGCAGTATCAGACAAGGCTCAGGGGTGACTCCAAAGGCATAAACCAAAGAGTACTAAAGGTTGAAGCTGAAGCAAAATTCTGAAACCATTAAGGAAATCATGTCTTGCTTCAGTTCTAGCTGGCCACAGGCAACTATCTACAAGTCTTTTTGGGTTTTTTTATGCCATAGGTGTGAAGTAAGAGGCTCCTGGAGAAGTGATCTGTACTGAGGATTACTTTACACACAGCTCAGGTGCTTGGGCTTGGGTCCATAACCATGACTACAACACACACATTGCTGTCACAGTTAAACTCTGTGCAATAGAGTACAGTATCACTGACTCATAGAATCATAAAATGGGTAAGGTTGAAAAACACCTTTAAGATCATCAAGTCCAGCTGTCACAGAATCACAGAATCACCAGGTTGGAAGAAACCTCTAAGATCATGGAGTCCAACCCATGCCCTAACACCTGAACTAAATCATGGCACCGAGTGCTACATTATCGCTATCTCTCTGGCTCTGTAGCTTCTGTGCCAGAGCATGAGGTGTAGTGATCTCTAAAAGGTGTCTCCAAAGTGAAGCCACTCAGCAGGATCAGCTATATTCACTCACACACGCGTGCATGCACAAACACACGGATAGCATCAGTAAAATGGGTCGGCAGCAAAAAGGCAGGAAGGTTCTGTGCACAGATTTCCACGGGAGCTGTTTATCACTTCTAGACTATAAAAGGTTCTAGAGGCAAAGACCCAGAACAATGCAGAACTCGGGCTTAAGTACAGGAGTGTAGCTAGCACCAGAAACCATGGTGTGAGGGCGGTACAAAGGCAGGGCTAGGGAATGGGGACCAATGGGGGAGCTCTGGGGGAGTGGTGAGGGGCAGAGGCCAATGTGGGGAACCTGGAGTGCGGAACTTTCTAGGACATGGGACATATAAGGTAGCAAGGGGGTGGAGCAGCCAACCGCCAACTGAGGAAGCAGAACTGGGGTAGATAAACATAACAGAACAAAGCTTTCTGGGAGAGGCTTCTTTTCTCACCATGGCCGCAAGTCTCTGGCACCAGGGACTGTCTTACCAAGAACTTTCTCTGTCCCTTTTACCACAGGCTAACTGGCCACCACACCACATCCAATCTTTTTTTAAACACATCCAGGGATGGTGGTTACACCACCTCCCCAGGCAGATGATTCCAGCACTTCAGCACTGTTTCTGTGAAAAACTTTTTCCTAATATCCAACCTATATATCCCTTGGCGCAGTTTAAGACTGTGTTCTCTCGTTCTGTCAGTTGCTGCCTGGAGAAAGAGACCAACCCCCACCTGACGACAACCACCTTTCATGTAGTTGTAGAGAGTGATAAGGTCACCTCTGAGTCTCCTTTTCTCCAGGCTAAACAACCCCAGCTCCCTCAGCTGTTCCTCATAGGGCTTGTGTTCCAAGCCCCTCACCAGCCTTGTTGCCCTCCTCTGGATGCGTTCAAGAGTCTCCACGTCCTTCCTGAACTGAGGGGCCCAGAACTGGACACAGCACTCGAGGTGCGGCCTCACCAGTGCTAAGTACAGGAGAAGAATGACTTCCCTGGTCCTGCTGGCCACACTGTTTTTGGTACAGGCCAGGATGCCATTGGCCTTCTTGGCCACCAGGGCACACTGCTGACTTACATCAGTCAGCTGTTGACCAGTACCCCCAGGTCCCTTTCTGCCCGGGCACTGTCCAGCCACACCGCCCCCAGCCTATAACATTGCAGGGGGGTTTTGTGGCCAAAATGCAGGACTCAGCACTTGGACTTATTAAACTTCATCCTATTGAACTCTGCCCATCCATCCAACCATTCCAGGTCTTTCTGCAGAGCTCTCCTACCTTCCCACAGATCAACACACGCTCCCAGCTTAGTGTCGTCCACAAGTTTACTTATGAAAGACTCAATACCCTTATCCATGTCGTTAATGAAAATAGTGAACAGAACTGGCCCCAGCACAGACCCCTGAGGGACACCACTAGTGACTGGCTGCCAACTGGATGCGGCACTGTTCACCACCACTCTCTGGGCCTGGCCAAGCAGCCAGTTCTTAACGCAACAAAGAGCAACGTTGCACCACCTTGTTCACCATTAAACCATGTCTTTAAGTGCCAAATCCACAATTTTTTTGAACACTTCCAGGGATGGTGACTCCACCACTTTTCTGGGAAGTTTGTCACAATAATTTAAAACCTTTTGTGTTCAGAAACTTTTCCTATTATCCGATCTAAACCTCCCCTGGTGCAACTTGAGGCCATTTCCTCTTGTCCTGTCACTTGTTACCTGGGAGACTGTCCCCCATGTGGCTACAACCACTTTTAAAGTACTTCTAGAGAGTGGGAAGATACCCCCTGAGCCTCCTCTTCTCCAGGCTAAATATCCCCAGATTCATCATCCTCTCCTCACAAGACTTGTTCTCTGTCCCCTTCACCAGTGTTATGAAACGGAGGTTTGCCTCCGAGTTCCTCAGCCCAAATCCTGAGTAATTTTACAGAAAAAACCTTGAGTCTGCATCAAGCACAGGTTTTGGAGCATACAAGATAGAAATAATCTACAGTGCATTCAAACAGCTGATCTGGTAGGTCAGTGAAGGAATAAAGCCCCAAAACATCTTTCAAAAGCTGAATATGGTCAGTTAGAGTTGAACACTGAAGTAGGGTCCATAAGAAAGATTAAAGGAAGCAAGAGCCCTCAGGGTAAGTGAAAAAATTAGTTGAAAGTTCTCATTCCTCTCAAGCATAGACATTACAGTCCAAGCACTCACTTGAACCCCTTGTCTAGTCCCTTGAAGATTAGACTTCAGCTCTAGAGGACCTGGCCTCCCTCACCACTGCCTAGGTACATCTCCACCAGCAGACTGTCTTCTTGTTGAAACTGGTTTTTGTTTCCTGCGTTATTTAAAAAATGCTGCATAAAAAACACTGAGTAGACATGAAAATCTTGAGAAACAGAGTGGTAGAAAATTGTGTAGCTACTTTTGAAAGGAGGAGAGCAAGGATTTTAAGGTAGTAAAGCTCACCATCAAGATTATTCTGGTTTTTGTTTCCTGTGTTATTTAAAAAATGCTGCATAAAAAACACTGAGTAGACATGAAAATCCTTGAGAAACAGAGTGGTAGAAAATTGTGTAGCCACTTTTGAAAGGAGGAGAGCAAGGATTTTAAGGTAGTAAAGATCACCATCAAGATTATTTAACTGAATTAGTAATTTCTCATAGAAAGAAGTCCATTTATTCAGGAGTACTTAAAGTGTTTTCTGGCTATAACATAATAAATCATATTTCAACAAGAACATATGCTGTATCTTAAACTTTGGTATGTTACAGGAGTATTCTTCCCTGCCTGAACTTACTGACTCCAGTATATGATTTTACATTGACACTATGAAACGAGCTAAAATAATTAGCTGGGTTTTAAGAACCAAAATTCCAAAGGAACCAAGCAATTTCCCCCCATTTTCCTGACGTAATTTATTCATTTCCAGATGATCAGCTTTTGGACAGTAAAATGACTTAGATAATCCCAGTTTTGCTACTTGAACATATATGCAGACATATATTGCCAGTACTGATTTTGCTGCACTGGGTTGCTCAGTGTCATCATAACTCATGCCATGTGTGGCATTGTACAAATAAATGCATCCCACTATGGCTACAGATTAGGATTGACTTGAAAAACTCAAGAAAATTTCATCTTTAAGGAAATACGAACTGACTGCTTTGACTTTCCTCAAAACTCAATTCACCATCAAAACATAAGACATTACGAACTCTTGTTTTTCTCTGTCTCTTTGTTGTCTGTTTTGTCTGACATATTCAACAGAGACAAGAACAGAGAGTTTCCACTTGAATTTTCCACTTCGTTTGGTGTTTGCCCTTTTGTTTTCCACTACCCAAATGACTTATTTATTTATTTGTTTATTTACTTCTTTATGGGAATAAGCAAAACAGTGGAGTCAATGTTAAAAAAAGGGGTGGCAACACGGTGTTGTTTTATCATTTTGTTTATTTCTCACTACTCAAATGCCTTTTAATTGGCAGTAAATTAAATTACTTTCTGACAGGTTAAATCTGTTTTGCACACAGCAGTATCTATTAAACAATCAACCTGTCTTCCATCCACTTTTCTTCCTCTGTCCTGTTAGAGGGGGTGGAGGTGGGGGGGAGGAGTGAGCAGGTGAGTGTGCATTTGACAACTGACCAAGGCTAACCCTCCATGATTCCCTGATAGTCTGGGGAAGTGGGAAGTTTGGGAGACCCTGGTAACAGTGGCAGAAGTTTCTGTTCACTTTGTTAAGTGGATGTTCCCTTCCCTTTTTTTAAGATGATTATCATAGTAGTGTTAGGAAAGTATATGCTTTCTAGTCAGTGGGAATTCCTGTAGAGAACTGAATCAGGTATTTTTTTCCCTTTTCCAAATACATTAACTTTTCCCAGTTTACTTGGACATGGAAACACTACCTAATAATTGGCTTCCAAGAGAAATATCTGGCCTTGCTGAACACTAATGATAAAGTATCTTCGTGGCCTCACCCTAAGCATGAATTTAGAATCTCTGTTGCTATCAATGAAGTTTGACATTGAAGAGAATATCACTGAAGAAAAGTGATCATATTAAATTTTCTTGCTTCATGGGTGAACCATTTTATAGCCAGGAAGTATCTCTTGAGAGAAGAGTGGTTCATAACAGGTAGGATGAAGCCCTTGTTTGTTTTACTGTGTATGTAATCTCCTGCAGTGCACAGTATCAGAAATACTTACAAATGGTGTAGACTGGTGTAGATGATAAATAACTTGGTTTTGCAGGGTTTTGCACAGGATCAGACATACACACACACACACACACACACACACACACATTCATATGCATCCAGGAACACTCAGGCTAAAACCAGGCACTCCCAAGAGATCAAGGAACTTCATTTTATATTACTAAATACCATTATCAGAAATGAGAGCGCCATGGAAAATAGTAAGTAATATTAATTATTCTCTTTCTTTTTTCAGGGGGTATACATTGTTGTTTTTTTAATAAGATATAGAACTGTATCATTGTGTGATTTTGCAGGGTGCTGATTTTACTGGTGACTTCGTTATGGATAAATGGAAGAAAAGTGAATGTAATCCAACCTGTAAACCACAGGAGCAGGCTCAGAACATACTGTGTTGTTTTAACAGTGAGTTGCTTTGTGTGGTCAAGAAAACTGTGTTGCCTCTCACTTCTTGTCTGCTGATTCTGCAGTTCTGCCTTAGATTCATCCAAAGCTTTGTGTACTGGAGCCTAATGGTTCAAGGCACTGCAAATACAGATGATTAGTAGACAGAAAGTAAATACCTTTTCATCATTTTAAAGAAATAGGAAATCACAAAGCAGTGGTTGCTCTTTTGCTTTCTGGTCAATTTCTGAATATACTCTGAAACAGGCAGCCTGAATCAACGTCTTCCACATATCCAAAGTTAATTTTATTCATTGTACCTAGTATGGGTTTGGATTGATGCTGAAAACAGTGCTCATAGCACAGGGATGTTTTCATTACTGCTGAATAGTCTCTACTTACAGAGAGTCAAGATCTTTCCTGCTCCACACCCCACCCCATCAGTGACAAGACTGGGGGTACACATGGAGTTGGGAGGGGACACAGCCGGGGCAGCTGACCCTGACTGACCCTGAGGAATATCCCATACCATATGGCATTATGCTCAGCATAAAAACTGTTGAAAGAAGAAGGAAAAGGGGTACACCATTGGGCAAAATAGAGCCCTGCTGTCATGAAAATGTCTGAACACCTGCCTGCCCATGGGAAGTGATGGGTGAATTCCTTATCTTGCTTTGCTGGCATGTAAAGCTTTTGCTTAACCTGTTAAACTGTCTTTATGTAAACCCACAAGTTTTCTCACTTTTATTCTTCCTATTCCCTCCCCCTTGCCTTGGGAGGATGTAAACAAGTGGCTGTGTGGGGCTGAGCTGCCAGCTGGGGCTAAACCACAGCATCCCTGTGTCAGAATTTGACAGCTCCACTGAGCTGATCACTCTAGGCTATCCTTGTTCTAATTGGAGAAATAAATACATGTATTCTAGGAAGAGTTCAACAGTACCTTTACAGAACCATTTTCTATCAAATAAATATAAGGAGATCATAAGTAACTTAAATTTGGATATGTAGACCCATAAAGGAGAAAAATCATTTGATGAAATGCATCAAAGTAGTGCAAGAGCAGTGTAGACTCCTTAATTGCTAGGTTATAAAATTATCATCTCTAAGATCAATGCAAGCTACATTATTCCAAATCAAACATCTTTAAAAGTGAGACTGGAGATTTATTCTAGATCAGGGCATTCTCATAGAAGATGTGGTACCTGGGTTTTAGCACAAAGATTATCTGTTTGAATACATGAATTTCAAGTAAAGGAAACAAATCTCCCTGAAAAATTGGTATGTCAGTTTACAGTCACTTCTATATTTTGTGAACACTATATAACAAAGAGAGGATTCACAATCATATCCTATACAGTTCATTCTGTGGCACTACAAGGCTGCTTCTTAGGCTGGTGGTTCACAACTCCAGCTGCTGCGTGAAATAAAAGTGTGATCAGCTACGAGTCTCATGTTTTCATTGCAGATATTCTGAACTGAACAACTTCATTTACTAACTTTGGAAGCAAAACAGTTTTCAGAGTGTGATCAGGAAATGAAAACAACATGAGAGAAAATCTAGCTGGCAAAAGCTATGAAAAGCCTCAGAAATATCTATTGATGGGCAGCATTCACATCTATGCCTGGTTTTCTGCCTCTCCAGTCCTGACCTGGATCTCCTGCTCTGACTTTCTGGCTTTACCTGAGCCATCTTGTGGCTATAAATTTGCTGGATGATCCCTGAACTGTGTCTGAGCCTGATTTGCTGCCTCTGGCTCCCATGTGAGGGAGGTCCATGCTCCCACTCACTCCTGAGTTTGGCTCCTGGCTCACCATCCCTTGTGGCAGACACCACTATTCGCAGACATAAAGCACATGTCCTCATGAGAAAATAAAGCACTTGGGGGGTCACTATGCCAGATAACATCCAGATGTCAATATTATATTATGTATGCTGCTCTATAATGAGGAATGATCACACGCTTGACTTAAACTGAGAACTTTACATCTACTTTGCCTCATGGGACATGAGGGCCTGTAGAAATATGGTTTTATTTTCCATCATGGGGATTGGCTTTAGTGGGTTTTTTCCCCACCTGAAACATTGATCATTAGCTTAAACCTGGTACCAAGACACTTTTCTTAAATCTTAAGATGGACTCTTAAATTCCATCAGAAGAAATCCTGTCATAAATATTGAGTAGCCATAGTTGAATATGATATTCATCTTGGCTGGGGAAGAGCTGGTTAAAGATTTGTCTGTCACAACATGTAGACAGGAGATAAAAATAATCTCCCACCAGCATCTTTGATATGTTTTTGAAGAAATGTGTTTCAATTGTCTATATAAAATATCATTAGGAAAAAATTAAAACACACTGAAAAACTTTTCTGGGAGATGAGTACTGGGTCAAAGACTGCTTCACATTTTATGACATTTTTATGTGGGACCTGGTTTACCAGTACTTTAAAGAAAGCTGCCAATCATCGTCTTGTTCTTTTCCATGAAAAAGTATTGGATTAATCAAGGGAATCTGTTTAGAGACTTCTATGAAAGGACACAAGAGATGAAAAGGGAGATTATGATGATGGTGGACAGGCAGAGTTGGCTCATGAATAGATGAAAGTTGGATAATGAAAAAATAGAGAATCATAGCATTATAGAATCATAGAACTATTTAAGTTGGAAAAGATCTCTAAGATAATTGAATAAAACCATTAGCCCAGCACTGCCAATTCTACCACTAAACCATGTCCCCAAGTGCCACATCACACATCCTTCAAGTGATGGTTACTCAACCATTTCCCTGGGCAGTGTCTTCCAGTGCTTGACCACCCAGTGTAGATCAAATGAAAATACCACACTCAGCAAAGATCACGGTTAGGAAGTACACTCAAACGCTTCTAAAAGCGCATTTGGAACTTTTCCAAGCAGTTTAGATGTTCAAAAACTGAAAATGTTGAAAATCTGTTCAAGTGGAGAGGTGAAAATTTGGACTGGACTTCCTCCTTTTCTTTCTGTTAAACCACGTTCTGTTCATTGAATTCCTCCTCAGCTGGGAGGGTTTGCAATTCTGGAGATAAAATGCAGTACTATTTTAGAAAGACCTAAGTGGGTGGGGAGTTTAAAGTCCTTTCATAACTCTCTTCCCCCTCCTTCTAAATTTGCTCCTTGCTTGGTGTAATATATATCTGGCTCTCTAGTTTTGTACCCAGTAGAATGTGAATGTGACACGGAATCACCACCATTATAGGCCTTTTTTTTGTTTTCCACTTCCAGAGTAAAGTGCTGGACACCTTATCTCTAGAGATACCTCTCCCAGAAGAAAAGTGGGCACACTGCCACACTGTCAGGGTTCAAAAGCTTTGTTTTTTTAATCTTCAACAGGAAAATTACACATCTGGAAAACTAGATTGAATGGTAATTTGCCCTGCTTGAAGGAAAATAGATGAGAAAAAACAAGATCTTTAGAAAAATGTCCTGAATTACAGGAAAAAAAATCCTCTGGCTGAAAGTTAAATTCTTATCCCAGTTTCATGTGTTTTCACTGAGAAATTTCTTTGAGATAGGCTTCAATAGTAAATTATGTCACTCCTGTAGTTTCCACTTCTTCATTTGGAAACGTGTAAGAGGTTTGCATTCTCGTAAGCAATTAACATTTTCAAGTAATCAGTTTGATGGATTGAGTTTTCCAGATGTGATGGTAAGCATCCATTTGAAAACCAAACGCATGCCAGAAAATTAAGATACCTAAAAAAGACTACCCTCAAATTAAAGTCTAGACCATTTGAGTTATAAAATTATAAAAGTTTAGCATCAATTCTGCTTTGGTGATCATCTGCACAGTACAGTTATTTACATCAGTGTGGTGTAAATTAATAGCTCATAATGAAACAGTTTCCTTTTGAGTCAGCAGAATTAACAATGGTTTCAAATGTCCTAAAATCTTTTTCTTCAGAGAGTGATGGAAAGACAGAAGGAAAAATTTCACATTTTGTAATTTATAAAACTGGTTTTAGGTTTTTTATAGGTACATTTTTGCTCTCTTGAGCATTGATTTTGCAGCAGATCTGATGGGAATAGGCAAAGTGAGAAGAGTTCAGCTGAGCAGAGGAGAAGCCATTTCACTGGCTTTTTCCAGTTCTCAGTTTGGATTTCACTTTGTAACAGAAAAAGATGAAATTTTCAGAGCCAAAGAGGATTTTGTGAAAAACAAATGCTTGGGTTCTAGTTTATCTCAATCTGAATCATAGGCAGGGTCTTGGAGCCAAAGTTTTCGGTCCCATCTGATCACCCTGCTTATTTCAGATATTACTTTCCTGATACATCCTGCTCATTGTATGCAAAGACACAGACAGATTGTGTGTGTGAGCAATATATATGCATATATATATATATATATATGTATGTATAAATAGGCATATTTTTCCCCGGAAGCGTTTTGTAAACAAAATCAGTGAAAGAGTAACAGAATTATTCCTGGTACTCTTAGTAACAAACTCTAACAGCTTAAAAAACAGAAGGGAGAAAAAAAAAGGCAATTTTATGTTTAATATTTTTAAATGATATTTTGCAATTTCGAAAATTCATAATACTGGCAAGTTTTCTTCTCAGTGCATACTGATCCCTCATGTCCACATTGTCTCAACTTCAGATAATGTTAGTTCCAAATAAAAGGCTGTGCCACATCCAAATGGATGATGGATTTTCATGTTTTCCTCACCTCTCAGTTGTTCCATGGCAATTTGGCCTGCCAGGGCATGAGGTTTACAATACTTTAAAAATATTAAATGGGACATGGTACCACAGTCCATCTCCACAGCTGTACAGGCAGCACTCTGCTCTACACTGCCTTTTGTTAGAAAATGAATGAAGTTCAAGGTCTTGCATGTTTTCTTCAAAGTATTCCTGCTCTTGGCTTAGGATACTTAAGGAAAAAAACATCACCTAAATCTTTGAGATGAAGAATTTGGTTGACAGTTTTAGTCCCTTGGTGCAAGGAGCTGTCTGCAGGTACAGGAGAGCAAATGAGAGAAAAATGGAATATTTTCAGGGGGCAGTCCAAGGCTGAGAAGTAATTCACTTCAGGAACTTGGAACTGTCATAAGTGTCACCACTTCTCACTCTAAGTGCTTTCTCTAACAATACCTGGCAATGTGCATCTGAAGAAAAGGAGAATGCAAAGCAATATAAGTCACATCATTACAGGTATTTCTTTCCCAGGGGGTGATGGAGAAAAAAAATCAAGAGCTGAGAGTTGTTAGTCATATAATTTAAAACACTGTGGAAAACCATTGGATACTAGAAAGATGGTCTGAAAGAATAAGAATAAAAGAACAAGAATAGAATAGAATAGAATAGAATAGAATAGAATAGAATAGAATAGAATAGAATAGAATAGAATAGAATAGAATAGAATAGAATAGAATAGAATAGAATAGAATAGAATAGAATAGAATAGAATAGAAAAGGACAGAACTGAGCTGAACTGAATTTTCAGATGGAGTTAAATTGAATCTATTGAAAGGTTGCTATCTTGTGTGCAGGAAGATAAACATTCTATTTATTGTACCTAAATCCTTGTACCTGAAGGCGGAACATGCACTGGCAGCACTCCGTAATGGGTGATTTCTTTGATATTATTCAGTATTTTCTTTTGTTCTCCAGTCTGTCCATGTGCAGCCACCTGGAACCACATGCCTTATTTTCATACTATAATTTCTTTGAAGTGAGACTGTGTTTTTTCAGGCACTTGTGGAAAGCCCAGTTCAATAAGCTTTTATTTCTGCAGTGGAATTACTCAGTTCTACCACAGTAGAAGAGCTGCGGCTGCTAAAAGCTGTCAACACATATTTTGTGTTCTTTGGCTGTAGTACATAAAGGGAAGAGAGTTGAACGAGGTCAGTCTAGAGTTCAGTAGGACTCGGGTGTGACCTGTTCCGATCGAAAACGTTTACCTCCTCCCATCTGAAATAAATTTGGACTCTTTCCTGATGTAGCTCCACTGTTGTCTCTGTCTGTTAACAAATACAAGAATCATTGTCTTGTTCCTTGTCTACTTTCTCAGTGTTCGCAGTGTTTGTTTTGGAGCTTTTTTCCATGCTTTTTTCCTGACTAATGAGCCACAGTTTTTGAATTCCTTTGCCCACATGCATTTCTAGCTTTTTTCCTCGTTTTAAACACAATAGTTATGGCAATGAGAACAGTTTTTTTTTAATTCTATCACAATTTCTATGGTGCATGGGCACAGGGTTTTTTTTCTTGTTTGGTTTTTTTTTTCTTTTTTTGGTTGTTTTTTTCGGACAGATCTGAAATTACTAAACATGCAAGTCTGCCTGAGAGGAAAGGGTGGGGAGAGGGGAAATTTGGAGTCACTTAGCTTGCTGCTTGACTTTTGATTCAGTTTACCTGATGTCTGTTGCTGTGCTAGATAGGTGTTGGATTCAAGAAAACTAAACATATCTAAAAGCAAAAAGCATTTTTATGAGCCATTTTTTTGGTTTGTCCTCAACACTGCAACTCTGGTCTGCACTCACAATCCGAAGAGGAAGAAAGAAAATTCCTTATCAAATCCCAAACACTTAACTCAATAAACTTATTTCCTGGAGGAAAGCTGAGGAAATAAATGTAGTGTTGAGAATGGGCATAGTGCTTTCTGTGCTCACATTGTCCTTCTCAGTCTGTAAGGTGAACTCCGTGGATGAGGCACAGCAGTGGCATAGAAGGGATGAAGAGGCTACTCTTTGCCAGCTCCTGTACCCAGCCCTCACTAAAATAAGTACAGTGGTGAAGCACAGGGAGTTCAGAGCAGATTGCAGTGAAGCAAACCTGTCAGGGGTAGAGGAATACAAGTAGTGGAAGACATGCAGGTACTAAAGCTGATCACGAAGTGGCAGAGAAAAGATGTTGTAGGACAAATTATAGCAGTACTTTGTGCTACAGCAAAGCAATATCCTTGTCATGCATTCTTTCTTTTGCATGAGGAATATTTTTTTTTCTGTATTCTACTCAGAACAATTAACATCAAAACAGAACACAGTAGTGTCCTGAGCAAGTTTGCTGAGTATATGCAATGTGGGGAGGCCCAGCACCTGCTGCAGTCATTAGCATTTTCCTATTTTGTTAGCTCTTGAATAGGTGTATTTGGCGGGTGCAAATGTTGCAGACAACAGAAAATATGTTATCAATAATTTACAATTGTGCATGACCCCTTTTTTAGCAGGAGTTAAACATTAAGCATTCTGTAATATATGAAGTCACTTGCCATAAGTTATCATAGTGCTCAGCTATCTGTAGATCATGAGTTACAAACCTCTGCCTCCAACCCACACTCGGAAGAAAGGGAAAAATGACCTGAAAATTTCTTATGCGCAGAGACTGTCTCAGAGAGCACCTCAGAGCTGCTGTGACACCACTGCCTTGTAGAAAAGATACTCATGAGAGTGACCCAAGAGGGAAGAGACTGCTCAGGAGTCTTACGCCCTTGTATTTCCAGGCTTCAGAATTTACTGGGCTATACCATTTCACGCTGAAAGACATAAAAACAAAACCAAAACAAAAAATCCCCATAAAACATTCTTAAGCTATTTGTCATGGAAAACAATCTGCAGGGTTAAAAATAATCCCAACAAAACAAAAAGTAAAGACTTTTGAAGGCTTATACAAAAATCAGCTAACTCATCATAATGAAGTCAGGTTTGTTTGCACACACTGCATTATTTTTCACAGCAAAATGACAGTTTCTTCATCAAGGCTACATTGGCAACTTTGGGCAACTGTTCTGTTCAGATGCATCACATAATATTGCTGAAAAATTTTGAAGACCACTGCATTGGCAACCTTTCAGACAACAGACACCCATTTAGAAAGCCAATCAGCTGAGATAGAAATTTTGCCCCACAAAGCTGCTAGAAGATGAAGCAGAAAGTGTCAAAGTCATGACAAATATCTTGTCTGTTGGTTTGTTGTTTTTTTTTTTTTTTTTCACTTTCCAAGCGAATGAAAAGGATTTGTTTAGCATTAGTAGGTTCTATTTAATGTGGAGAGTTTTATCATTCTCTCTGCAAAGAACGTGGCCTTAGCTCTGTGGCTCTGCTTCTGGAAGAAGAGGATAGATTCTGATTTACTCATAAAATTTTGAAACCTAATACTAATGGGATATTTGAAATGCAATTGCTGCCTTTTTATTTTCTAGTACATGCTGGTTCCAGAGCCATTCCAAGGAAGTAAAGGTAGACTTCCAGACTATCCATGAAAATACCCACAAAAATAATTTCTGTACTCAGAGCATGACTGACCTTTTGCTTTTTAGACAAAATCTTTCAGGGTACCTCCATTTCTTAGTTGTGTTTGCCTGAGTGTGTTACCATGGTGATTAGGAGACTCTGGGAATTTGTTTTATGATTATTGTGAAACATTCATGTGTGAGTTGATGATCTGTATTTCAGAACCAGATCTTGAGGAGACAATAACCATTTGGGGTTTAGCAGCTTTTCCACCATGAAAAATAAAGAAAAACCTAGATTAAAGAAGGCCAGATTTGTAATTGATTGATTGAACCATTAGTGATTTTGCTCCAGTCACGCCTCTTTAAATCAGCCAGAAATCCATCTCAGTATGCTGTTAATTTTCTGCCAAAAAGCAATTGGATATGTAAACACTAGGAAAATGAAGCAGCAAAACCAGTCAAACAAACCAGCTGCCAAATCGTGTGTCTTCTGCCAGTGACCACTATCCTGCAACACCATGGTCTGTCAATGAAAATATTCCCTTTGCTATGCCACAGTTGCAATTGCTATTTCACTCTTTCAAGAGTGGGTAACAATGACAACAACAATGACACTCTCTGGTTTTATCTAGAGAAGAGAGATTCCTCCTTACTGGAATTAAAGCAGCAGGAGCTTAATGTTTGTTATCTAGATGGATGTACACTTACTATAAATAGACATTTGTCTGTTCTTTATAGATTGGATTTTCTACTGACAACTGAAAGAATTTTGACAGTATCCTTGTATGGTAGGTAGCCATTGACATGAAAAATGCCTGATTACTGAAAAGGTAGAAAATTTAAAGTAGGAAACATCATAGCATGAGGGGGTTCTGATCTTGGCTGACCCCAACAGCCCCCCCAAGCCTCTCTCACTCCTCCTACTCAGCTGGACAGGAGCACAGCTGCTTCATCGTGGTCTTTCACAAGGTCTGAAGAAAAATCTCTGCTCCAGCACCTGTAACACCTCCTCTGCCTCCTTCTTCACTGACCTTGGTGTCTGCAGGCAGTTCTTTCAGGTTTTTCTCATTCCTCACTCCCATCTGCTGTGCAATGTTTTTGCCCCTTAAATATGTTATCATAGTGACACTACAAACGTCACTGGTGGACTTGGTTTTGGCCAGAGATGGGTGGGCTGGAGCTGGCTGGGCCTGGGTCTGTGTGACATGGTGGCAGCTCCTGATCTCACAGAAGCCATCTCAGTTTATGATGAGTGTTCACCTCATCTCCTACTCCAGGATGTGTCGTTGAACAGGGAAGATCCAAGATCCAAGACAGACATCTATGCTACTCATAACCATTCTATAGGTTGAATATGGTCCCTTAACAACTGTTCTCTGAGACCCAGTACCTCACCTGTGTTTTATCCATCTGGTTGCCCACTTGAATAAGCAGAAAATTTTGAGAGACAGTGTCAAAAACCTCTCAGAAATCAAAGCAGATGATGTCCACCATGCCTCCCTCAGCCACAAACACAGACAGCTTATCACAGGAAGCAGTCCGGTTGCGCATGCAAGATTTGCCCATGATAAATTCATGCTAATTGTTACAGATTTCTTTCTTTTCTATGTGCTCAGAAACATGCTTCCCTGGCACTCATTTAACTGGCCTTTAGTCTTGTATATTGTCACCTTTTGAAGGTGGTGTGTGACAGGTGCTTTTCTGCATTCATCAGGAATCTTCTCAAATCTTGCCAGCCTGCTGACGGAGCAGCTTTAAAGGACATTGGCTGTGTCTTTCAGCAGCCTTGGATGGAGCTTCTTGGATCCCAAAGTTTATAGGGGTTAAGTTCTCTCTAGAAATCACTGACTCTTCCCTCATCCATTGATGGTACTTCCCCTTGAATCCCTTCTCTTATCACAAATGTCTGAGCAAAGAGGGCACTGATTTCCTCATGTCTCTTTTATGTACATCTTAATGGTCTGGTTGGAAATTTTCCCATTCAATTGGTTATTTAGACCTTTGCTGTGCCAGTAACCAATATAAAACCCAAAAGACATAGAGATTTGAAAATAAAAACCCAACAAAAAACCAGCACAATACATGTGTATTTGTTTATAATTCTAGAGGGGTTTTTTTACATTCTGGATGTGTTCTCTCAAATTTTCCTCCTTCTGTCCCATTTTTTCCAACCTTTTCTGTTTTGACATTAAAAATACCACAGCAGGGCTTAAAAACATTCTTTAATGGGTAAAAAATTGCATAATTCCTCCTTTCCTGTACCCCAGGCAGAAAAATTAGTTTAAATCGATTTTAATCTGAGGCTTGATTGTTCTATTTCAATAATCAGGATGCTTGAACTATGGTGCATAGGCACTGCTCTGTTTTGAAGTACACTTGAGGAAGAAAAGAATTCAGACCTTGGTTCTTCAAGGCTGAACATATCACACAAAAGCCAAAAGGTTCCACTTCTACAAATCTCAGCAATGATTCAAAATCTTACTAATTTTTCAAACACAAGATCTAATGTTTTGATGAGATGCAGAAGACCAAGGTTTCAAGCAATCTGTTGAATTCCAGAAAGCAATTTATATGTTATTAGGAAAAAAATATGATTATAAATTTGGTGTTACCTGTGCTTGATCATGAGCAGGGTTCAGAGGCAAATGGCAAGCAAATTTCTTGGCCTGTAAAAAACACCTCTAAGTGAGGGAATAAAGAAGCATGAACACAAGCTATTTTAATTTTCAGAGTGAAATATAAGAAGCAAAGATTACCTTGGGAAGTTAAAGCAGATGGTCATTTTGCACAGCGTGTTTTTTTGAGGGTAGTCTTCATTATCACAGTGCTGGGATCTGTAATTCACACCAATGAAAATGAAGGTTTGCACACCAGAGAAAATCAGGGTTTTACTATGGAATGAAGGAAATAATTCTAGGATCAAACTAGGGGCATTAGTACATTTCTATATATTGTAGTTTAACCCTGTCTGGGAAGTCAGCCCCACACAGCCACGGACTCACTTTCCCACTGTAGGACAGGGGAGGGAGACAGAAAAGTAAAAGTGAGAAAACTCATGGGTTGAGAAGAAGACAGTTTGAAAGGTAAAGCAAAAGCCATGCAGATTAAACAAAGCAAAACTAAGAATTAACTGACTGGTTTGGATGGGCAGGCAGGTGCTCAGCCATCAGGACAGCAGGGCCTCATCACACATAAGGGGGATTTGGGAAGACAAATGCCATCACTCCAAACATCCCCCCTCTGCTGCTTCTCCTTCAGCTTTATATGCTGAACATGACCCCATGTGATCTGGAATATCCCTTGGGTCAGCTGGCATCAGCTGTCCTGCTGTGTCCCCTCCCAGCTCCTTGTGCACCCCCAGCCTCCTCCCTGGTGGGGTGGGGTGAAGACAGAAAAATCCTTGATGCTGTGTAAGCTCTGCTGACAGAAACATCTCAGAATTATCAACACTGTTTCCAGCATGAACCCAAAGCACAGCCCCATACTAGCTACTGGGAAGAAAACTAACCCCATCCTAACTAAAACCAGCATGCAATTCCAGGGGTAGCACATTTCTGCATCCCACACTATGGTCTGTGTGTGATCTGGCCAGCTTTCCTGGCCCATCTTTCTGCTAAGCTGAGCTGTCTGGCCCAGTGTCCTCTGCAGCACAACTGTCAAAGGCTGCAGGCAGCACCAGTCAGTAGGAATGGAGATACCAGACTGGAGACATTAAATACCTCCCTCTTTTGTTTATAACAGCTACACAGATGGGAAGGCATGTGAAGGTCTCATGTCATAGGGATGGTGAAGATCCTGAAGGAATCTAGCAGGTACAGGCAGAGTAAAAGACAGAGACAAGAAATTATCTTTGTCAAAAATGTAAATTTTTGAGTTTTTGAGAATTTCAGGGGATAATGTCTTGGACAAAGCCTATGGGTATTTTTCCATGTTCTAATCCAAGACTAGTCAGTTGCGTACTTTGTGTTTTTCAGGCCTGTGGTATCTATCTAGAAAGAAGAGCAGCAGGGGAAAGTCACACCTCTGTTGAATCAGATCAAAGTTCTGACTTGTCTGAAATGTTCTTTACCAGCAGCAAATGCCTACAGAAGTGTATGAGGACAGAGGAAACGTATGTGCCATCTTCCCTTCTCACTCCCTCGTTATATATCCTTCCTCAGCTTCCAGCAATCTGTGGATGATGGATGAAGGAGAACATATAAGAAAGGATCTGCTATATATGGATGTGCTCAACTGCAAGGAATCTTCACAGCTTAGATTTCTGGAGATTTTGTAAATAATTCCTGAAATGAAAAAAAAAAAACCCAAATGTTCAACACATCAAATTTCATGAATTAATTTTTAAAGGAGCATTTATGTATCAAACATGGTGTATTTCTGTAACATTTAAAAATGCTTTGCTTCACTAATGATCTTTTATATGTTTTAACCATCAAAAAGCCTATAAAGTCAGCTGGTTTTCAGCATTATTAAGAAAAAGAAATGCTTTTAAGTAAATAAAAGTTCTTAGTTTTTCAAGCATTTATTTTTTTGATTTTAAACCAGGAAACTTAATTTAAAGGACTTTTCCAGATGAAGAGTCTTGGATAGGAAAAACAGAGGGTTTGAGGGTTGTGTGGGTTTTTTAAAAAGTTCTTGATAAGGATGCATATTCTGCAGACTTACTACTTGATTATTCCATGTTTCCTTCCCCCTAGTAAAACTTCTGCCAAAGAAAAAGGAGAATTGCTAGGAATATGGATGAACATAGAAGAAGTGCTGATAAGGAGTGGAAAATTACTCTGAGGAGGAAAACCAGAAAAGATAAATTGCAGAGGAATGTAATACTCCTCATATAAAACTCGCAATAAAATTGAATTATGAGGAAGGTATGATTATGTTGTTAAAGGATAAACACCATTATTACTAAAGAAAGAAAAAAATGGTATGTGACTACTGAACTAGATTCTGTCTACGCTAAGTGGTGGTAATAAAAATATTCATTTGAAATTCCTAATGTAATACTTTTCACATAATGTTATTTATTAAACCAAAATATTGTGTTTTCTTATCTCATTTTGATGTTCAATCTTAAGAGATTAGGGACCATTATTATTGAAAAAGAAAGGGTTTTTAAATTCTTGAAAACTACATTCTTTAATAATGAATTCAATGTAAAGCACAGAAAAAGTCAAACATGATTTTTTAATACAGCAGTCAGCAAAATTTAGAGGAAGAGATGATCAACAAAAGCAATTATAAAAGGATGATGTTCGTGGAAAAACATTGACATACAAACTAACAGAAGGAGCCTGGCTTCCCTCGCAGCCTGTCTCCCTTGTGTTTTCCAAGGGAAGTTTTTTATCACTTCTGCGACTTGCAGTATAAGAAAAAGAAAGAAACTCATAACAGCAGTTGAATTCTTTGTGGTCCTTCATTCCAAGTCACCCTCCTGTCCTTTACCTACCTTTCTGGGGATTTGTCAGGCACTTACTGAAAACTGTTATTTAAGTGCACTGTTAGTGCAGCTCCTTTGGTTTTCTTTTTAAACTCCCTGTAGTTTCAAGACCATATGTTCTTTGACATTCTTTTTAATTAGTGACAGATGGATGAAAGAGTTTTAGATCCTAGACCGAATTTCTTGCTGTTGTGATTTTTTTCTTAAAATGAGACTTTCCACACACTATTAATTTCTCAAAATACTTTGACTTCTTGTTGGTGTTGTGTCTTCTCTCTCTCTTCTATCAATGCCTCTGTTTTGTTTTCAGAAAGTAAGAAAGAAATAAAAAAAAGATTTTTTATTTGAACTATGGATTTTTTTTATCCTATCTTCAGTGACAGCTGATGATCCTGTAGGTCTAGTCTGTTTCTCATTCTGATTAGGGTTGTCAGGATTTCTGAAAGAAAAGTCTGGCATTCAACTAAATGAATTATAAAACAGTTATAAAGAGTTTGATACTTTATTTTAAAAGCATGTCCAGGAGAACAACACAGCAAAACACCACCACCAAAAATGCAAAACAAAGACTAAGGCAGTCTCTCTAGTATAATATGACAACCATAATTTCATATTGCCTTTTACTTTAGAACTACACAAATGCTCCTTTCATGTTTGTCATTCATAATCCTGTGTTTTCTTGGTTAGCTCTTTTTTTTCTTGGTTTGTGTCTTCTTCCCCCACTCACCCCTTCTCCATTGCTGTGGGTAACAGAACCCATTGGGCATTTAAGCTCTTTATAAATTACTTGCAATAGTTGCTCTTCCTTTTGCTCATTAAATAGTACCTTGCTTCCCAGGACTCTGGTACTGCAAGTGCTGTGATTTTACAGGCATTCTCAACACATCAAATTTACCTTCTGCCAGATAAAGAACAGCAAAAGAAGAAAATTAACTCTTAGCCCCTCGTTTGATCTACTAATCCTTTAAAGTTTATTTCTTATGGGAAAAAAAGAACAACAAAGAAGACCTAGTTTCGTACTTAAGAATATGATTAGTAATGACAAGTAAACAGGATGGAAATTTAATCATTAGCAGTATAAGTGCTGCTAGTGTTAAGCAGAGAAGGTTGTGTGGAGAACTCATAACAATCTTCCAGTATCTGAAGGGGCTGCAGGGAAGCCAGAGAGGGACTCTTTATCAGGAACTGTAGTGATAGGACAGGGAGTAATGGGTACAAACTGAAAGAGAGGAAATATAGGTTAGATACGAGGAAGAAATTCTTTACTGTGAGGGTGGACAGACTCTGGAACAGGTTGCCCAGGGAGGCTGCGGATGTCCCAGTCCTGGCAGTGTTCAAAGCGAGGCTGGATAAGGCCTTGAGAAACCTGATCTAGTGAGAGGTGTCCCTGCCCATGGCAGGGGGAACTGGAACTAGATGGTCTTAATGGTCCCCTCCAAACCTTCACATTCTCTGATTCTAATTGTGAAAGGTTTTATTGTGTAGATGTCATGGTTTAAGCCCAGCTGGCAACAAAGAACCACACAACCTCTTGCTGCACCCCTTCATGGGGAGGAGAATCCAAAATAAGATGCAGACTTTCTGAGTTAAAAGCAGTTTAATAATTAAAACAAAATGAAATATAATACTAATCATGAAATAATTAAATGCATAAATAAAATATAATAATAAAAGTATTATACTAATGCTAGAAATGAATAGGAGAGAGGGAAGGAGGTGTAGAACTCAAGACAAACAAATGATGCACGACACTGTTGCTCGCCATCCACTGACCAATGCCCAGCTTCTCCCTGATCAGTAATTGGTGGCTCCCAGACAACTCCCCCATTTCAGACCACTCCAGTTTATTTACTGGGTATGACATTCTCCCATGTGGCTTTCCTGGGTCTCCTCTCCTGGCTGTGCTTCCTCATGGCTTCTTGAGCACCTCCTCTGGCAGGGCATGAGGCACTGAAAGTCCTTGATTTAGAATAAACACTACTGAGCAACAGCCAAAACATCAGTGTGTTACTAACATTCTCATACTAAATTCAAAACACAGCACTGCCAAGAAGAACATTAACTCCATCTCAACCGAAACCAGGACAGCAGATACATCATTAAGTTATAACTTGGAGAAATATTTACACAATAATACCTACCACAACTACCCAAACCTGTGCAGACCTCCTAAATTAAGCTGTTCAGAAGCAGACAGTTTGAAATGACAAGGTGGTGGCTAGTGGAGATATTAATAAACATCTTTTTCGCAGATGGAATGGGATGTTACTTGCCAGCAACACACCCAAAATTGATAGACATAACAAAGTGGATTGTATATATATACATTGTATTGTATATTATTTTGGATAAAACTAGACATTGGCATCTCTTTGCTCCGCACAGAGAATAAATAATGTTTTCTTTCATTGGTTGGCCAGAAGAAAAAGTAACAGAATATTTTACCATCATATTCCTTGGAGGATTAATCTATTAGTGTATGCATCTATTTTTATCTTCTACTAATCTACCTGCCAATTTACACAGCTACTTTCTTAATTCATGTTTACCATTTTGCTGCATTGCTCTGGTCCTTTAGGATTAAGAGAGATTGAATTCGTCCTTTAAATATTGCTTCAATTTCCTCTGTCAGAACCCCTACTAAGAGACAAGAAATAACATGCAAAGGAACATATTTATCCAACAGGACACACTGTGATTGGCATTTCTTATCCAGTCACCACTACTGCTTAACTTACTGTACTTTTTTCCTGAGTGAAAAATCCTGAGAGATTGAAGAGGATAATGTATTTTGCATAAAAAAGCCTTTCAGATGAGTTCCTTGAGTATTTACAAAGGAGAGAAAAAAGTTTTTGTTGCTGAGCTGTTTCGGAAGAGCAGATTGAAGGCCTAGAGCTCAGCAGCAAAGCTGCTGCACCTGTAGCTGTGAGACAGTGACGAGCAGCTGGTGGTGATTAGCACAGCAACAACCCATCTACCCAACATATTTCACTCTGATAAAGAAAAGAGCAAGCTGCAAAAACCCCCATCACAGCCTGAAGCCTTCACTTTCCTTACCAAACCTTAGGGGGGGCATCTTTTTGACAAAGGGATCTCAAGAGCAGGAACAGTGTGATGTTTGTTTTGCTCTCCCTCTCTTAGTTAGGGCAGAGTTAGAGGAAAGGTAAAAATGAAGCTGTCATCACTATCAAATTTCACTAGTTAAGTTCAAAAATATCATTTTATTATGGAGATCAAAGATGAAAAATACCATTCTCACAGTAGGTAGGCTGTTATCACCCTAACAAAATTTGGTGATTGTGCTGTGTGTATGTATTTTTCTGTGTCCAACTTCGTGTTATTGTATCAAGCTAATTCTTTAAATAACCTACGAAGCAACACAAAAAATTACAACTGATGTCATATAACATTTAGATCAAGGATCATTCAATTTACAGAACTGCAGAATCACAGAATATTCTCAGCTGGAAAGGACCCACAAGGATCATCAAGTCCAACTCTTAGGTGAATTGCCCACAGGGGGATCAAACCCACAAACTTGGTGTTATTATAACCATGCTCTGACCATCAGGGAGCTGGAAAGTTAAGCCTCAAGTCTTAGTTAAGCTTCAAGCCTAAATTTCAATCTCATTCCTTGAAAGCTGTTCAGTTCAAGCCAAGATGGACACCTCAGTTATATCAGATGAAGGGGCAGTGAAAGGGTATTTAGATGGAATTTTAATATAAAAAACAAATACAGAAGCAGTGTGAAGGCACCTCTGGAGATCATCTAGTGCCATTCCCTGCTTAAGGATGGCTAAAGAAGGTTTGGCCATTTGGCCAGGTTTGTATCTAGTTGGAAATTTAATGTCTCAAAGGATGGAGACTCCACAGCCTCCCTGGGCAGCCTGTTCCAGGGTTTTACTCAACTCACAGTTAAAAACTGTTTTTTTCCTTCTGTTTAAATAGAATTCCCTGTACTTCTGTTTATTGCCTCCTGTCCTTTCATGCAATGTCACTGAGAAGCATCTTTCTTTCAGTTATGTCAGTATTTCTAAGGAAATCAGATTTTTGTCTGAATTTCTAAATTCTTGATAAATGCTGAAGTCATTAACATCATTTATTATTAAGTATAATCTAAAGGTGCCAGCTCAGATTAGTTCTCTAGATAATATAAAAAGGTGTAATAATCTACATGGGCAAGGAGGAAAAAAAAAAAAAAAGAAAAAATGAAACTGAAAAAGTTTTTTCTTCATTTGCATGACAGAGTGTTGTCAGAAATAGATACAGATCCTGCTTCTTTTCATTTCAGCCAGACTGCATTTTTTTCTCTGGAAGTATCCATATCATTTCAGTTTCAGACCCTATAATTCCATGCTCTTCACTAATTAGTCAACTTTTTTCTTGTGAGTGAATATTTGCTTGTTACACCATTTATTTTTTAAACATCTTGTTTATATAAAAGCCCTTTCATGAAATAAGCTCAATAAATTTTTATTTTAGAATGTACTTATTTAATTTTTAGGCTAGGTAATTAGTTGGCTTTCAGACTATAATCTTTCATATATATGAACAAGCTAATAAAGCCTCATGGAAGTGTGACTGCTTAATAATTACCTATGCTTATGGGACAGTGTTTATTTAAAAGTAAAGAACAAAAAGGTTGCTACTTCAGTGATTTATAAGAAAGCAGATCTGCAATAACTACATTGATTACTTCACACTTGTCCATTTTTCTAAAATTAGATACTGGGCTTTTATTTCAAGTTCTTAGGGTTACATTAATGAAGGCTTATCAGATACTTCCTATAAAGACCTTTCAAATCACCATGGCAGAAACACTGAGATCTCCTTTTATCTATGTGATGTTTTTGTTCACATCTAAAGGACATTAGGTGAAATCCTGGCTTCAGCAACGTCCAGAAATATTCTGATGAGCCTATTAGGATGTATAGCTCACCTCTGGTTGCTGGTTCACCCCATGACATTGTAACAGTGACAATCATATCTATTTTTGCAAGCCCTTGGCTATAAAATTACATCATATTACTACAAACGGCATGAGAAACCATAATTCATTGAAATTTCTGCTGCTACTAAAAAAACCCTCAAACTCAGGGAATTTCAGTCTGTACTTTCGGTTAATAATTAATGAAATTTAGAAGTGGATGTTTTGGTCATCATATCCTGAAGACAATATTTATGTGCTAGGAAAAAATGGTAAGTATTTTAGGAAAGCTTTAACACATCTTTTTTACATTATTAAAAATGAAAGGAAGTGTAACTTCTTGTTTAAGACTTGAGTGTTTAAATCCCAAGTTTGTAACAGTGGAGATGTCTTGAATTGCATTGGAAATTCTGAATAAAAAATTAAAACAATTTCCATTATTTATTGATATTTAATTTTATGTTTCAACATGCTTCTGATGCATAAACAGACTTTCCATTTCCACTACTGGGATTCTGCTATATCCTTTTGTTTCAGGGCATGCTGAAAATGTAATAGATATTACTTTATATTACAGAATCTGTTGGTTCAACGGAAAGTGATAACTGAAAAATAGCAACACATCCATTGGTTATGCTCAGTGAAAGAAAGAATACCTTAATATTTCTGAATCAAATTCATGGTTATTATTGATGTCATCAACCCTAGAAAGAAGCAACTGGGAAGCAGTGGAAAAAGGATTTTTTTCACATGATTGGAAACACAGAAAAGTCTAAGTCAAAGTCTCCAGATGAATAGCAATAAATGACTGGATCAAGATGAACATTTAGTATCTCAAGACAACAATTGTTCTGTTTAGATCTTTTGGCATTAAATAGTTTATTTTCTCACACAAGTTTCAAATTTATACTGCTCTCATCCATTGTGTGACAAGAAATATTTTCCCATAAATTTTTAATAGATGCAATATCATAATTCCCTTCTCCAGGTCCTAAATCTCTTTACTCCTCAGTTTCCATGATGCATGTAATGTGTGGCATTTATTATCTCACTGGTAAGTTTTTGGGAACATGTTCACATTTGGTGAATTTCTGTAATGACTCTAACGCAGCACAGTAAAAACACTTTGTCCCAAACTTTAACATAGAAATAGATGATTTTTTTTTATATCCTTTACATCCTTTGATCTTCCCCTCCCTTTCCCTTTGTCTTGTATTGCATGACGCTTCAAATTTTTTCATATCAAAAAATGAGTAAAATCCTTGCAAGATTTCAAGGCATATCCCAATTTCTTTCAGAAAGACAGCAGATTTGTGTGGATAAAAAAAATTGTAGCTTTTCCCCCTGTTGCTTGCCCTTCTAAGCCTCTGTGTTTGTATCTTTGACAGAAACAATACCTCTGAAAAGCTGTGCCTTCATGGCCTCATCCTGACAACATTTTTATGTGCATTTCTTCTGGAAGTCTATGAGGATTCTGTGGGCATGAGGCATCTCTGTGAAAGAAAATATGCATATTTCAGCTCTGTGCCATGCAGAATAATATATGTCTCTGCTCAGCTGACTTTTTTTGATTCATTTAAATCTTAAAGGTTTCAAGGAGTAACTGCTGTACAGAAGCTCTTTCCTAAGTGCACCTAAGTCCTAAGTGAGTTCTAGCAGCAATATATCCTCCTATTCTATCCTTCTGAAAGCTCAGTCTTTCAAAGGGCATTTTAGATGTGATCAGGAGTATATCCTCTACTCGAGTTCAGAACATGCCAGAATCAGAAATTTGCAGGTTTACAATCTCTAGATAACTCATTTGTGTGAATTGTTCTTCATTCAAATCTATAGTCCAGCCTGAAGACAGAAATTCCTACAGACTTCCTAAACAGAAACTGCAAGGAATACACAAATAATGCTGTCAGCCCCAAAACAAACTGAGCAGAGTGTTGCCAGGAAAGGAACTGAGAAAACACTGACCTCTTAGCACAGAATGTGTTACCTGTATTTACCCTAACTCAGTGGTGACATAGACTGGCACTGTTGGGAAGTCAGAAGTGAAAAGATATGTGAAGTGAGAGTCAGCCATCCATGACACGTGATAAAGCCTCTTGATGGAAGAAACTTGCTTTGCATAGCACCTGTAAGGCTTTAAAAGATGCCTTATGAGTATAGAAGGCAAAGAAATAGACAAAAGAAAAATATTGAACCAAAAGCACCAGGAATACACAAAGGACCTGAGCAGCAGAGGAACCTGAGAAATTCCCCAAGGATCCAAGCTCCCATAAAGTTACAACTAAGATCTCATTAATCTTGCTTAAATGAAACTTGTTTTTTAGTGATAGAGGTTCAGTGCATTATCTATTTTTTGCAACAATGATGTCATATAGTGGATATAAATGCACTTGCATCTTGAAGCCTCATGGTAAGACTAAATATGCAGGTGCCTTCCCTGTGTACATTCCCCTGTCCAACCTCTTTAAAATCCAGTTGCTGATCGAATGGATGCATTTTTTTTCAATTTGGTTTGATTGGTGTGTGGTAGCAGCCTTCAGCACATAAAAAATACAGAAACACTGTGTGGAAATGTAAAAAAATTCTGCTTAGTCTAAGAAACCAATTTTCCCCATGAGATTTCTTTACATTTAAAATCTTTTTGGATGCTTGTCATGGACTTAGGCACTACCTTGTGCAGTCGGGAGAGTGTTTCCTTTGCAAACTGGATATACTGGGCTATGCAGTGGATTAGGAGTAGCAGCCTTTGCACAGCTGCTCCCACATCACTTCTGGGAGAGCCTAATTTTGGCTCTGAGATGTCCATAGTGTAATGGCAACATTAGTAATTTCAGGATGTGCCAAACACTTAGCAAGTGTTTATTATCTCCCAAAACAAGAGGTAAATAGTGAGCAGATCATATTTGTTTTCTGCCACGATTACAGTTTTGATTTGACCTATGAAAAACAGGAGAATGATTTTAGGCTGCATGATTTAGTATGCTTGGACACAAAGATCATCCAGGGTGAGGTTAGGTAATGTAATTATAGTAGAAGTTAAAGGAGAGATCTTGTGTGGCATATTCATTTGTTAAACAAGTTGAAATACCAGAAACCAGGGTGAGACTTCATATACAAGGCAGGTGAATCATGAGGGCCACAACAGGCTTCCTGCTTTTTTCCTTAGTGCTTGGTACTGTACAGAGTTATGGTTCTGGAGGAACCATAGAATGGTTTGGGTTGGAAGGGACATTAAAGATCACCTAGTTCCAAGCCTCCTGTCATGAGCAGGGACACCAAAACATGCACTTCCTGTCCAATCAAGTGTGATCATATAATCATCAAAAAATGTAGTTCTGAGGAGATCTCTGGAAATTCTTATTCAATCCTTACTCTCAGATCAGTTGTGAGGTAAGATTAAGTTGCTATAGAGCCATAACAAATTGAGTGTTGAAGATCACAAAGAGTATTCCAAATATTCTCAAAAGCCTCTCTGGGCAACCTGTGTCCATGCTTTGACATCCTTCTCAGAGCACAGTCTGGCTTCAGCTCCTTTGTAACTCCTCATTAGCTGAGAGCAAACAGCCATTAGATGCCCCTTGAGCCTTCTCTTCTCCAGCCTAAACGTGTAATTCTTGCCAAATCTACTTGCAATTCCCCGGCACCTTGCTCTTTGTAGCTCTGGCCGTGCTCTGAGGAGGGGGGATTTGCTCCATATTCTTTCCAACGACTGAGACTGAGCTGACAGACCTTTACTTCAGCAAAGCCCCCTCACTGCCCTTCCAGGTGGTGGTTCCAGAGGCAGACAGGGTTGAGGCTGAGTGCATTTACACCCACACCAATGCAGACAGAGAAAAATGTCTTAAGCTGCACCAAGGGAAATTTAGATTGGATGTTAGGAAAATGTTTTTTTTACTGAAAGATTGATAAAGTTCTGGAATCGTCTGCCCAGGGAGGTGGTGAAGTCACCATCCCTGGATGTGTTTAAAAAGAGATTGGATGTGGCACTCAGTGCCATGGTGTAATTGAGGTGGTGTTAGGGCATGGGTTGGACTCGGTGATCTTGAAGGTCTCTTCCAAATTGGTGATTCTGTGATTCTCCAATTTAATGCCTTTATTTACACCCATCTAGCCACAACCACCAGGAACATCAACAAGGATAGCTGAATTCTGCTTCTCAATCTCTTTGTCAGTCAGGTCTGAAAGTTGTTATTTGGAATGTGCATCCATCAAGGAATCTCCAACACTCTGTCCAGTCCTCAGCTCAGAACCTGGTATGCTCCGGCTGCTGTCCTCCAGATCTCTTTGCTTCTTGTTGGCTGGTCCTGTTTGAATTCTGCATGGATTTCACACACAGTCAAAACAGAAAATTCACGCCCATGGAAGATAGTTGCAATTAAAATGTAACGAGAATACAGGCTAGACTGACTTGATAAGGCACAATGCTCAGCCAGACAAGAGAGCTGACCATCAACTTTCTCACACAGCCACCCTTTTCTTTTTGCCTTCTGTTCTCACAAGCTTGCCCCCATGATCCACCTTAAACCCTCCTTTTACCCATCTTTGGTCCTTCTCCTAAACTCTTTTGCTCTACTGTAAAAAAGTCTGCTATTTGTCATTAACCACTTCTTTCTTGTTCCTGTGTGGCAGATCCAGGATGATATGACCCTTGGGCTGTGTCTCCAGTACCTGCAGCTAAAAATCTCTGTGGATTATTTATGTCTTGATATGATGTTTCTCTAGAAGATCCTAATTTAACCATTTAGCACTCTTTATGAATTAGTGACATTTTTAAAAGTCAAGGATAACTGGTGTTTTAGATGTAAGCATAGTGTAATTGTACCTAAACAGAATAAGCATAAGGACTCTCTTTGTATTCCACTGTCATTTAAAGAAAACATTGTCAATAATATTTTGGTTATAGACCTAGTAAGTCCCCTCCCTGTCAGGGATACATGAGTTTCCATCTCAGCAGTCTACTTTTAAAATGCAGATGGTTCCTTTTTTTTTTTTTTAAATTTTGTTTTGGTTTCAAAAGCAACCTAGCTAAAGAGTAACATTTAAAAGAGAAGGAAAACCAGTCCCAAAGGGCGAACGTGAGTAATGTACCAATTATTTTCTGTGCTACAATTATATTTTCTGCCCTGAGAGAATACAAAAAAATACTGCTGTATTAAAAAAAAAAAAGTGAAAAAAAGAGAAAAGCATTGTTGTACATAAGATGTGTCACTGCAAGTTGTTTTAAATATTTCATTCTACTAGGAAGTGAATTGCAGAACAGTCATGTTTCTATTAAGCCTTCTGCAGTTTCAAGACAAGTACATCCAAATAATTTTATTTATAAACATTAACATGGCCAAAAGCCTTCATTCTTCATAAAAAGTCTTTTCATAAAATATTCTTTTTAAGTCTTCTCAAATGATACATTAAATATTGTCTTTCTTTATGCTACGTCTTCTAAAAAACCCCAGAGTCAAGGTGTTCTGGAAGTTAGAAATCATTGATCTCCTATTAAAGCATATTTTAAAGTTTTATTCTGATATAAGACATGTAACTTTTATATTTTTTCTCTGTCCCGTTTGCCTTTCTTTTTATATTTTCAGAGAACATAAGGTTTGGCTTCAAACAGTGATATTACAGGATGCTGTATTCAGTAATGTTTTGGCACAACTCACTGAGCTCCACTACTTCTTTGTGTATCAGTTATTGTCTGCACTCAACCTTTCATAGCTTGATTAATATTTGCCTCTATGGCACTATTACAAATGCGTTTTCATTTTTTGTTTGGAAAATCATGAGCTTTTTAAGTACAAGAAGTGCTCATCTTATATGATCTGCCATTATTAAAACAATCTTACATTTTGCTCTCTGATGTGGTCAAATCAATTGCCTTAAAGTTGACTTGATAAGATGTTCTTTTCTTATATATGTATACATATTATAAACATGTGTCTATATATTTTATATATATATAAAATACATATATATTGATATATCAGTCTCTTTGGATAAGGAATTGAATTTACCAGCACTGTGTTAGGGAAATTATAAACTTATGTTTTTATAAGAAATTAAATATATGTTAATATTAGAAATTATAAATATATGCTCCTCTGAGAGATGTACTGAGGTGAGCATTTAATTGTATCCCAAGGGTGCCACATCTCAGTGTTCCACAATTATAGACTGAAGATGTTCCTAAAAATGAATGAGATCCTTCAGATCCTTTTCACTTCAATTGGGTTTATGATGTTCAGTCTGTCATCCAGGAAGTTTAAAACTCATTATACATCAGCTACATGTTCCTTGGACTAAGGTATTTGAAGAGATAATTCAATCCTGAATAAGGTCAGAGAAAGGAGTTGTGCAGCTTTTGCAGCAGTGAAAAGACTTTGATCATTACCTGCTTTTGTTTGCAGTATAGGGAACCACAGAATCATTAAATTCAGATAGGACCACACAAGGAAAGCTTGGTTGTGGCTCCACAGATGATTTGATCTTGCTTGATATTAAGCAGCATATTCTCAGGCCAGAAGAATACATAAGCATTTGATTTATTTTAAGCAGGTAAATTGTTCAATGGATTTAAGCAGTCCTTTAAAAGTGATACTTATATGGATTATTGGTGTGTTTCATGGTAGTATTACAAAGACTAAGCTGGAAAGAGAGAAGCAGAGGGCAAGGGGATCTGCTTAACTCATTCTAGAAATACCAAGTTTAATCAGGATCTCATGAACTGGTATAGCTCCAGGCAAAAATTTATATTGAAAGAAATAAAGATATTTTATTTGAAGGAACCTGCCTTGTCGTTTCTTTCAATATTTTTTGCATGGATAACTGCATTGTTAAAAAAAGTAAAATAAACTCATCAAGAAATGTAATTCAAAGCTTTTCTAGAATTCCAAGGAAAAGTTTGTAGGAAATATTGGACCGCTAGCTAATTAACTACTTCTGTTAGTATCTCCATCTAATTAGCTAAAATCAATTAGTTAGTTAGGAAAAATCAAAAAGTTCTTTACTGTTCATTTGCTTTCAGAAAAGAAAAAAAGCAAGAAAAGTTCTCATATTCTGAATAAAGCATACATTGGTATCTGAGAAAAAGGTATTTTAAAATCAGTGTAAATTTGCCAGAAGTAAAATCTAGATTGATGAGTTTTTTCCACTCTCTTTAGAGAGTTACTGATTAAATTCTTATGAAGAAACAGAGAGAATAGTGATTATATGTTTTTTGTTCGAGCAGTGAGGTGACAAAATACATTATAGCAGTAGTTCAAAATATTATTACACGTTACCTTTGACTAACCTGATAATGCATGTGCTAATTGCTATGAATGCAAACTTTGAAAATGTCATATAAGTTTCTCTGACTTTTCCACATTAAACACAAATTAAGACATCTTAAATACAGCCATCCTCAGATAAAAAAATTAGCTTATCACTAAAAGTGGACTAAAAAACTCATGGTGATTTTTTTAGAGCAGTAATATCTTTAGGGACCACACTAGGAAGAGAACTCTCCACCCCAGGCTAAACAGCAAAAACTAGTTCACTTACTTCCATGCTTTCAGAGTTACTCCTCTCTGGGGCTGACTTCTGATCCTACACCATTTAGCATTTAGTCTTAGTATGCTCTGGGAGACCTGCAGCATTCCTGACACAATCTGTGTGTTTGCCTGCACTTATTTTTCCACACATGGTGATTGCTATGCTGCAGTTTAAGTGTTCCTTGCAAAGCATGAAGTTCATGTTGCATATTGCCTACCCTTGGAAGTCACACTGGTAATTCAGGAGGGGTATTGCCCTTTTATAAGGGCACAAAGCCTCTTGTCTTGGTGTTTTAGGATACGTAATGCAGAAGGATCCATTTGGAAAAAAACATGGGCTGTACGGAAACATCCTGAGATCAGGGATGCAGCTTCTTTGAGACAACCACCTTGCTTCAGGATCCAGCCAGGGACAGAACCAATGTTCATGAAGTGTGGATAATGAGGGAAAGTTGAGCCCACAGTGAGGTACATGATGTCTCCTTTGACACTTGCTAATGTTTATGAAATGACCATGGAATCAAGGCAAGATCAAGCTGAAGAGCAGGGCCATTGAACAACACCACGTGGGATCAGGACACCCTTCAGACTTGCAGGAAAATGTTCCACCAGAAGCTCCCTCAGTCCCTGGTGCAGGTGACCAGGGATGAGATGCTGTAAAGTTCTCTGCCTGTGTCAAGGACAAATTTTAGTGGAGAAAAGTGTGATCTTATCAGACACCATAGAAATGCTCATTTAGTCCCAACAGAGCAACCTGGAGGAGGCAGAAGAGTGGAATGGAATCATAGAATAACCAGAGTTGCAAGGGACCTACAAGGATCACAGAGCCCAGCTCCAAGCTCTGCAGAGGACACCCCAAGAGTCACACAGGGTGTCAGAACACAATAACAAGAAACAAGCATGCCTAACAGAATGAGTCCAGGAAATAATAAATTTATCCCTGACTGAATGCAACAGGGTTTTTGAACTCATCCAAAAAGAGGCAGCAATGATGTGTCAAGGTAAGAGAAGGCTGCTCTTTAGCAACTGCAGAATTCTCTTGGGCAGGAGAGGCACTTGAGATGAAGCAGCAGCTGCAGACTGGCTCAAGGACTGAGTGGCACAGTTTGTGAACTAAGTAATGGTCGACGAGAATAAGGGTCTGCACAGTCATCTAACTGCAGACTATGATCAGCTCAATGCAATTTTTTATCACACTGGCATATATTCATCAAGTATTGAAAACCATGACACCCATACAAGCATTTTGACAATAGGAGTCTTTGGGAATATTGGGGAAAAAAAAAAAACCAACAAAAAAACTGGCTTTTTTTTCTTTTACACTTCAGTTAGTAAAGACTTTATAGGTAAACTTTATTTTTAAATTCACGGAAAACGGAAAGGGATAATCCAGGGAGAAATGAAAGATAACTCACAGGATTCGCTGTAAAACATCATTTGCCATGAAAACATCATTTGCCCTGCCATTTGGGACTGGGTCACTAAATCATCAGATCAGCTCCCTATTCTCATCTATGCAAAAAGTACAGTGATTTGAAAGACCAGTTTGCATGTAAATAAGAATATAGATCTGCTTCTTGTACAGAATTAGGGCAACAACAGCCCTAGGCTTCTCAGGTTGACCAAAGCTGGTTAGGAAGCAGATGATTAATTGTGGCAGGTTTTGTGTACTTGTCTCTTCACATAAGGATGAGAGGATAGGTCAATTTTCTGCCACTTTCTGATATTTATGCTACATTCCAGCAGGGATTCACATAATTCCAAAGCTTCCTTCCTTAACAGTGAGACAAGAAAAGAGAAATGACCCCTACCTGGACTAACCCATTCCAAATGTCAGGAGAGACAAATCTGTAACTCTGGTTTTAGTGGTGCCAGACTCTGAGCCAGCTCAAGTATGCCTGTCTGCAGTCCTGTGCTTTGAGCCAGAGGCTACCACAGGAGAAAGGAACTACAGCTGGATCAAGGCTTTTTATGACCAGAAGATGGAGGCGGGCTTCAATTAACTTCATTTTAAATAAGACATGTACAGCCAAGCTAATCACCCTTGTTTTTTATACTCTTCAGCAGAGATATTAAGTTACTCAGTGAGTGATTTCTCTGCCCTATTTTTAACCAACTACTTCAATTGAAGCTGTATTGCACCAAGAAGGAAATACTTCTTTCCACTGACTGTAAAAGGAGCAGAGATATTTAGTCTGGCTGTGCATATTGTGCAAGATAAACCAAACTCTAAGGCCCCAATTCATTTTTCTGCTCTAGCAGCTAAAATAAGATGTTAATATCCAGACACAAACACACCCTGAAACCAGGCTGCAGAATTCAATATAGAGAGCTCTGGAAATGAGAATTATGAAGTTTGCTTGAGAAAGAACAGGCAATGGAAATGGATATCTGAAAGGGGCAGTCTGCCTCCTAAGTTATATCCCAATGGACAGGTCAGTGCAAAGGGAAGGGTTTCACTCTGGGTGCTTAAAAAAATGTACTTTAGACAGTAGTTGGAGTCATTAGTTAATGAAGACCCTATACAAGCTGTTGTTCACAATTTATCAATATTCCTGGGAATATTCCTCCTGTGACAGGGTTGGTACAAGGCAATAAAAATTGTTACATTCAGATCTCTGGTCTTATTTCAAAGATGTCAGCCTTCTGTTGGGTCTCAGTGTCAGATAAATCTCCTACTTTGGTGCCAATCTGGGACACACTGGTTTTTTAATTGGTTTGGACTGCTTTTAAAAGTTTGTCATATTTTTACTCTTGTAAATGTACATAGCTCATGTTTTTGCCTTTGTGATATCTGTGTACTCCAAACTTGAAATCATTAGCGTTTCCTTGGTATATTTTGCATTAGTGAAGCCATTTTGGTTCCCTGCTTCCCCCCCCAAAAGTGCAACTGTTAATTCAGTCTTTTTGGGACGTAGAGACTGGTCAAGCAAAGTTAGCACCTTGACCATTTCACTGTCAAGAAGGAGCCAGTTACAAAAGATATGAGGGATTCAAATGAATCTTGATGAATTATGTGGGTAACTTAAATATTTGTTACTCCTTCCAGCAAAAACCAGAAAGGATAATGTGTGTGTCAGAAGGGAGAATTGAGGAGAAAAACCTCCTTATATGTTAAAGCTTTGAAATGTGTCAAGCATTGAGTAAGGATTTCAATTTACCAATGCCCTTCATTTGTTGAGCTGGTGAGTGATTTTGTAAAGAAAAATAATAAAGGGAGAGAAACTATTAAATAGTTTTTAAAAATTATTCCACATAGTAATATTTACTCTTTCTGGGAAGAAGCTGCCTTCTCAATAACCCATTCCTTTTACTTACTGGAACTAATTTCCCCCTTTTCCCTCTCCCCCAGTGTATTTGATGACAGTACAGAGCATATAAAGTGCCTTATTTATTAGTTATGAATTAGCTGAGAATGTCTGAAGGTTTTGATACCGTTGTTATTAAAGTCTAATGCTATTTTGCTGAAGACAAAACAGGAATAACTTATGAAAGTGGGGAATGAGAGGAACAGGGGAGTAGCAATTGTTCTTCCTGCTGATGATACTTGCTTGTAAACCTCACTGATAAGAATAAATAGACATGCACAGTTTTATTATGCACTGTAGAAACTAATAAACTCTTGCTACTATCAGGATGTTTAAAAAGCTTTTAGCTGGGCTGGTGTCTTTGTGTTTTGTGGGTTTTTTTCACATATCACTTTCTTTCAATTTTTCTCTGATCATGGGTTTAGAGCAGAATAGTAAATGAAACAGTCATGGTGGTCTGCATCTTTTTAAACAGAAATGTAAGAAGGAATCACAGAAAAACAGAAAAAAGATCATTAAAGGAGAGGACCAAGGCAGGTGCAGGATTTCCCCATTGCGGACAGTGTTCAGAATTTACCCAGAAGTAACAGAGATTTAGTTTAGCAAGCCTCAGCCTTCCCAGAGAGCTCAGCGGGGCTGCTTAGGGCAGAGCAGCCTTTTTGCCCTCCCGTAGTCCTTTTGGACAGCCCCACACTCTTGCTCTGGCTAGCTGGGCTCTGCAACACGGTGATAGTAAAGGAGGCAGAGAAGGGACCCTCAGGACGGCCTTTGTTGTTATATCTTGTCCAGGTGGCTTCCTGAGGCTGAGAGACCTTGTGGTCTGGGAGCAAGGGGGTTTTCTCAGAGCCCAGGGATGGTACAAGGGCGGATTTGGGGTACAGGAACCAAGAGGGAGAACCTGAAGGAGTGGCCAGGGCTAGGGGCAGGGGAAAGGGGGGGAATACAGCACCACACAGAGAGACCATTTGCAGTGATCAGTGACAGATCACATGGTTAAAGACTCACTTCCAGAGGCACAGAGGAGTCCAGAGGCATAAAGGCAGGCTGGGGAGCCCCAGTCTTGGACATGAGTCCCAGTTTCTTCCAGGACTGTTCCAAGCCTCACCCAGTGGGACAAAGAAGCAACTCTCATGGGACCTCCAGAAAAAAGGGAGGTCAATGTCTGGGATATGGGATCCCTGATGTGGTGCAGGTGGGTCTCTGAATCATTAATTGGAGTGGGAATCTTACTGTTTAAATGGATTAATGGTTGGAATTGATGCTCTTGGAGCTCTTTTCAAGCCTAAATGGTTCTATGATTCTATGATCTTATGTCAAGTGTTGGCAGCTTTGAGGTCTCAAGATTGAGGGCCAGCAACTGGGCAGGATTGAGAATCTGAGATCCATTACTGCAGGCATCCACGTTGTGTGTGTGTGTATATATATATATTTTTATTATTTTATTTTTTGGTAAAAGGATCACGTTGGAAATTCTTGCTTTACAACTGCAGGGACACACACCTGAGTGTAGCAAGTAGCCAGAGAGCAATTTTGTCTATTGCAATAGTTCAGAGAGTTTCGGGACTGTAGGAGTCTCAGCTGCACCAAGAGGCAAGATCCCACACCAAGCAGCAACAACTCTTCTGCTTAGCAACTCTGTTCTGGCTCCAGAGAAATTCCAACACAAGCTGTGGAGTAAATCTGGGAACCACTGCCTGATGGTAGGTGAATTGCCACTGAATTTCTTCTGCGCATGAGTTGACAGCTTTTCCTAAAGTCTGATTTCTACAAAACAAGGCTATTAATAATTAAGGAGTGAGTAAAAGCTCATGTCACTCCTCAGCTATTTGGTATTGGCATTTGATGACAGCCACATTTCTAAATGTGATTTAGATGCTGGACTTTCCATAAAACAAAATAAAGTATGTCTGTCTAACTGAATTTGAGCAGTCATCTACTTTCGACTGTTCCTCATCATTCCCCATGAAATATTTACTCCCAAGACAGCCTTCCTATCTATTCCCACATTTTTAATTTCATATGGGTGACAAGTGTCAAGTTTAATTCACCATTATTCCTTTATTTTTCATTTCCTATTATTCTATTTATCTATAACTAATTATTTTGTTAATTGATTGATTCTAGGTTTTGTCATGCAAAATCTGTCCCACTTGCAGTCACTCCAGAATCTTGGAGTTTCCCCAGTGTGATCTATAAAGATGTTCAAGGTACATCAGTAGGAGACTAATTGGACTGTTTATCTCACAGAGTTTGTTTTTTCAACAACCCTATGTAGGAGTTCACTCAGGCTTCTGCTTTCCAATGTCAGACACTGTCTCTGGTGCTTGTTAATCAAGTGCCAAAAGTAAGAAAAACCCCAACACATGGCATCTGCGATTTATTTCTTACTGATTCTGAGACATGAAAGAATAACTGGAAGCACAGAGTGTAAGGAATGCGATTTGTCCTTTCTGGAATCAAGGACAAGACATGAAGCTTAATTTCTAATGCAAAATATGAGAGCAGTCCTAGGAACCCATGCGGCTTTTCTCCCAGAGGACTACCCAGGAAGATGTTCTTTTTCACTTTTTCTCTCCATTCTCTGACCTGATCAATTCCAAGTTCTTTTCCATAAAGTCAGGCAAGTTCAACAGAAAATTAACCTCTTCCTTGACCTTAATGAGCTCCTTATTAGAGAAGATGTTGCAATGAGGAAAAACGGTGAGTTTGAAATTATTCAGGCATAAGGGTTTGTTTTAGGTGTAACCTCTGAAAGAAGTTGTTCTGCTTGCACTTCAAAATAAACAGCAAATGCTGCTTTATTTTCTCAGCAGCTGAACAAGCCTTTCTTTACACTTTTCTGATCAAACTTCTTAGAAGTGATGTATCCTGATTCCAGATCCTATTTTAGCTCAGGTGGTAAACACTGGGTTGTTAAAACATTGGAATGGGCTGCCCAGGGATGTGATGGAGTCACCACCCCTGGAAGTGTTCAGGAAAAGACTGGATGTGACACTTAGTGCCATGTTCTTGTTGCTAAGGTGGTGATCAGGACTCAAGGGTCTCTGAGGTTTTTCCAACCAAATTGATTGATTCTGTGATTTTGATAGCATTTCAGATCTTTCTGAGCTGGAGATTTTTGACCTGTCCATTGCTAAGCTGTGCAGAGGGAACACACCCACAACAACAATTCTGGGGTTGACCCCAAGATGGGAGATGTTGTCACTGTCCTGAGGGGCATGGCCACTGTTTAGAGGCTCTCAACAAGCTTGAGAGATGGGCTGAGAGAAAACTCTTGGGGTTCAGCAGTACCAAATGCAGGAACTTGTTCTTGGGACACAAAGGGAAGTATCTGAATTTAACAGTTCCCAGTAGAAGTGAAAGGATATGCATATTTAGAGCAAGAAGTTCTTAATATGAGTAGGGTTTGGAGCAAAATGAGTACCAGTGGATGTTGAGTTGGTTTAGGCTGGAAAAGCTGCCTCTATAAGAATTTAAGAGTTCTCTGCAGCCATTAATTGAGCCAAACTTTGGTTGAAACTATACAATAAAGGGAAAAAATGAGAATTTCCAAGAGACTCAAGTAAAAAAACCTCTACAAGGGGAATGGTTATTGATGGAATAAGCTGTCCAGAGAGGCCGTGGAGACTGTCCTTGAAGACATTAAATACTCAACATTTCACAAACCTGAACAACCTGATCTACCTTCAAATTTATACAAGCACAGAGCAAGTGGAAAACTCCAGAGGGTTTTTCTGACTTTTCCTATACTCTGTATGTATACACAAAACTTAGTCACTCTGGAAACCTGAATATCCTTGGAGTTCAGGTAACAGTTAAGTAGGAGCCTTGTGGATCATATTGTTGTTATTTTACTAATGCAGCCTTACTTAAATCCAGATCCTGCGTCTCTCAGGTCACTTTTCCACCCACTCTGGTTCTAACAATTGCATTTCACATCAGCAAACTCACTGAGGAGCAACTTAATAAATGAATACCGATATGATTCTACATATTGTGCTCTGTGGGCTTCCTCTCTCATAGGGCAGGAGGGACTGTCAACTTCTTTGTATCAGAAGCCAAACAAGCAGTTTAGAATCTTGGACTTTTGCCATTTTCCTATCTCCCTCAAAAGTAACTTGGTGTGATAAAAATTCAGTGTGTTTTTAACACCAAAGAAAAATTTAGCAACAATAAAAACTGAGGGCTTATATTGGGTCTTGACAGGTATGTGAAGAAGAAGAAAGCTTTGAAACAATTTTCAAGGATAATTCAGTTCTAGAATTTGATTTGGGATCACAGTCTATTGTCTGAGGTTAGTATTTATTCCCTAAGGTATTTCAATTTACTGCTGAAGTAAATGCTAGGACACAGAACAACTGTCACAGTACCTAAGCTTTAAGGTCCACATTGCTAATCATGACACCCATGCCCCAAGGGCTTCAACCTGTAAGTTCTTGTTCAAGGACAGCACGTGGGAGGGGAAACTATACATGAACACAAGTAAGATTAAGCACTAGATACCTTTCTCTGCATAGAACGTAAGTGAAATTTCATTTTTCTGCAAAAATGCCTTCTTATGTTCCAGAATGGGAAGGAAGGAAGAAAGGATTATTCACCAAAGAATGTGGGATCTGACAAACACAGCCAGTTTATGCTGATTTATACCCACTATGGGTCTGGACGGGGTCCCAAAATATAAAACTCAGCTCAGTAATGACACATTTACTCATGTGGTCCTGTTAACTCTACTGCAGCTCTTCGGGATTCAATTGGTATCTGCACAGCTCAGGCTGCTTCCCAAACTCTGCCCTGCGTTTTTACCTCATGCTTTCCCATAACAACTGGCATCTGCCCAGAATGAAGGATCAGCTTGCTGATACACCATATGATTTACATCATAAATCCATGGTGTATGCTTCTGTGCACTTGCCAAAAAATTATTCCTTATCTACTGGGTTGATCGGAACAGTCAGACCTTTATTTGATAAAGAAAAACAAAGCAAAAAATGCAAGCGCTATCTGGTTGCATTAGGGTGGGAACACTCTTAAGGATTTGGAAAATTTGGGGGTTTTGTGCAGTTTTTGATTTTGTTCATTGCATTGTGGATGTTTCAGAGGTTACATGCATTGTTTCCTTTGTGACTTCAGTGAATTTCATGGAAAGTTCAGCTGGCCCATGGGTGACTTTGGCACCTGTCCTTTTAAGTTAATTTGCGTTCTTGTCATCAATAACATTTGACCCCAACTTCAAGCAAGCCCTTAACTTTAAATAACTTAGTGATATATAACAAGGCATGCTCACAACTCTTCCTGACAGGTGCACTTTTTGAGACTCATGTACTTTAAGTTAGTACCCAAAGGAATACGGTTTATAAATTATACCAATATATATGTATATCAATTATATCAATAAAAAATGTTTCCAAGTAGAGACCTCTTAGGGGGATCTACTTTTTTTCCATGGGAAAGTCTGAGCTCCTCATTAAGGCACTCATCTTGCTGTAGGCACCCAATTATATACATTATATACATTATAATTCTACCTCAAGTGATAAAACGATTCCTAGGTGAGGTTGCACAAGAAATAAACCATAAAAGAAACCTTGGAATCATTTAAAAATCTTTATGTCAAGAAGAAGAGATGAATCTTAAAACTGGATATGAGCACAACTGTTCAGTTAATTAGCCATGGAAAGCATATTGTTTAATTTTACTGTAACTGTTTTATGGGATTTGATGGTTTGCATCAGAACTTACTGAAACAGGACTCTAGGAAAATAAAATTTGTTAAGATTATACAGTAACCCAAGGCCCTTCCAGATCAAACTCCCCAAAGTGAATTAGCAACAATATTTTTAAGAGCATTTTTTATACAGCAAGATGTATTCCTTCACCCTGGTGCTCCACTGGGCTGGAGGAAATAGCCAAAGGCTCTCATATTGATATGTCAATAGAAATTCCAGTTTTTCACCTCTCTGTTGAAGAAGTTTTCTTAGTGGTGATGGAAAATCAATGCCCTTCCTGGAAGGCAGGATTTAATATCACAACTTTGAAAACAAAACAAAACAAAAAGCATATTTATGAGGTAAGATCTTCGCAGTCAAACACAGTAGGTGACTTCCCACAGTTGGACTTTCAACAACCTAGTTTTATGACCCATTCGAGGCTATAGTTGTATCCATCTCTTCTCACATCTGGAGTGTTTTCTGTTGCTACTCTGCCACTTCCTCCCATCTGGGAAACACCAGTGGACTAAAAAGGCATGGATTAACGTGGGAAGGAGAGAAAAGGGAAGGAAGGGAAGAAGAGATTATGAGGGAAAGGGAAGATAGGAAGGACAGAGTGAAGGGAGGAAAGGAGGAAGGGAGGGAGGGAGGGAGGGAGGGAGGGAGGAAGGAAGGAAGGAAGGAAGGAAGGAAGGAAGGAAGGAAGGAAGGAAGGAAGGAAGGAAGGAAGGAAGGAAGGAAGGAGGAAGGAAGGAAGGAAGGAAGGAAGGAAGGAAGGAAGGAAGGAAGGAAGGAAGGAAGGAAGGAAGGAAGGAAGGAAGTCAGTCTTGCCTGTTTCTTAGTTGAGTTTCTTCCCTTCTTTTTCCAACGTGTGGAAGGAGGCTGTGACAGTAACCTCAGCCTAGTTCATGGCTCTGTGCTGCAGTAAATCCCCATCACTCAGGGCATGCCCCTGAGCGCTCCTGAGCACAAAAGGTACAAAGGGATGAGTCAGTTCAGGAAAATTTGGGACATTTTCCATTTTTCGGAAGTACCACAGAGAGAAATTACAAAGCCTTTATCCCCTTGTGTCCTTGCAGGAGGGTGGCCGAAATGACTCCCCAAGGGCAAGTAGAGAGTTTATTTTAAAAGAAACAACCTTCTTTCTATTCTTTCTATTCTTACTATGACAACATTTAAAAAAAATGCAATATTGAGCCTAAAAAGAGACTTATCTTTCCACTCAATGCATTAATTTTGACTTCGTGATATTTTCATTTTATTTTAAAATTTGTGGCCTTGCATGCTCTTAAAAGGACATTTCTTCAGTGATTCAAAGACAAATCCTTGATTTTTGGGTCTGATTGAAGTTTGGGCTCCTCATTTCTCTTGAAGAATTTGCAAAGTTCCTTGAGACTATATAACGAGTATTTTTATGTCTTTGGGATGTGGGCATGATATCTTTAGCAACAATTCTTTGATTTGCAAAGCACTCATTTTATATCCCATACCTTTTTAGGGCAGAGAAAGAGTGAATTGAGGAATGTGACTTTTTTCATATGTAAACCTTAGTGTCTTCTGTATAGAAATACCTGGGACAATTATGTTGCTATTTCACCAGCAGCAAAAAAAGCACAGTTTGTGTGGGTTTGGTGATGTACTTCAGCAACAGGGGAAATGAAAATGGATCCCTTGTCTGTATAACATTTCATTCAGGATAATAAGAGAAAGACACATAAAGAGATTGCCCATAGTCAGTAAGAGACCTTGCAGAAAGCAAGACAAGTAGGCTCAGTACTAACAGTCTTCTGTTTCTCAAATGAAGGTTTTGAAAGCTGGGGTATTCAGTACTTTGGGACTGATTTCTCTCTTTTTTTTTGTCTATTCATTTTCAAAAGAGCTTAAGAACATCTATTTGGGAGTACTTTGTTCCCACATAATGCTTTAGATTGTCCCACAAAAGAAAAAAAAAGGGGTTTCAGCAACACTTATGAAATGAGCTCTACCTCTGAGGGTGAATCCGTTTTTAATCACTGCTCAGTAGTAACTAAATTACATTTGATATTTCCATCAAGCCATAATACTGTGCATTGTCTGACTACCACTGCTAATCCTACTACTAGCCCCTGTAATTCAGAGTCTTGACCTCAGTCATAAAACATTTTTGTCACCACTCTTTTTATTTTTGGCAATAAATTAGTATCTAACAGGTACTCTTAAAAAGTTGGGATCCTATCCACTGCTGATAGACTCCACGGTCAGTTTTTCTTGGTGACTGTCAATTAGCCATTTATGAATGACAGACTTATGATCTTGGTTTCTAAATTTAAAAACTAAGTACAAAGACTCTAGACCTTTTAACACTGTGTTATAAGTTCCAGTAGGTCACCTGGCATGTTGTTTCAAGCTGTTGCTGTTATCACTGTACTCAGAAAATATTTTATGTTTGGCTAACCCCTGCTTTTCAAAATGGCATCCATGATGTTGAGTTTTTGATGTTGAATAAGCCTTTTAAGAACCATTGATCTCAAGGGGAGAAACCCTTATTCATCATTCTTTAAGTCTGCATGACCCTCACAGAGTTTTCCTCAGACACCTAATTTTATAATAGGCTCTATAAACTAGATTAGACTGGTCAACATTTGTTCCTGTCTTTATAACACCACTTTTTGAGTTACCCAGTAATTTTTCATTTGCTTCTGGTCTTGAATTTTGCTGTTGAATAACTTACTACCCAAGATTTGATCTTTACACAGTCATGCTAACATGAAATTCAGCATGACCTGGATGTTGACTTACTGAAATGTCAGATGGATACTCTTAGCCTTTTTAATAGACACATTATGATGATATTGTCAGTTAAAATACCATGTTGGGTTAAGTGAAATGTCTATGCACATTAGATTGAAGCACATACCTTTACTTTTACCAGTAAGGCTTGCTGCCAGACCTGGACTTGGGGCAAGGAAGGCTAAATAATTTGTTTACTTGTATTTGTGCTTTATGGCACAGATAAAATATCTGAGAATCTGGAAAACTAGCATATTCTGCTCCTTGGTTGCAAACTTTCAGTTTCATCAGGATCTCTTGAATAATTTTCCTACAGAACTCGCAATTATCATTTATGTTCTTCCTTATAAATGTATCTTGCCCCTCAGTTATACTCCCAAGATTACTTCATTGGGATAAGCTATCCCTTTCATAATTTTGGACCATCTTCTGTTCTGAACACATTTGAAATATGAGCTCTTGATCACTAACTACTAGTTAGCTATCAACTTCCATTCTAGTGGATTCATCTTTATCAATGATAGTGATAAAAAAGTGAGAAATAATCATTAAGATTATTTTAGTGACACAGAGGAGGAAGAATGAGACTATGTGACTCACTCAAGACTATTCAGAAACTGTTTGTCAGAGACAGAATAGCACAGACCCTCTCAATTCCAAATTAGTGCCTTCAACACAAGACCATCCTGTCAAACACATGCTGCCGACCCTACATCTGTCTGAGGCCCCCATCTGTTTTCATGCATAAACAGATGGTAAGTAGAACTTTTTCATGTGAAACTTTATTCCCCAGGTGCTACAGCTTCAAAAATTATATTAAAAAAATCATAGTAATTGGAAGAGGATGTCAGAGTATGAAAAAACTCCCATGTTGTAAATCCCACTACAAGAGGCAATTTTTTTTACTAGTGACTCAATCTATTACCCCAAAACAGTATGGGTAATTTTAATTACTGATTGCAAAGACAGAGCAAACATTTAGTTATTCACTAATATTTTATTTAGTATAAATTCATGAGAGGTCTGACTGCAGTTAAATGAGGTGTACATGATAATATGCACAGTGATTTAGTTGGTGCTAATATATTAGTAAACAGATATTTGTGTAAACATCATTAATATTTGAAGTGTTGCTTAGGGAGCATCTGACATCTTCTTTTTGCAGGTTAAAATATCCAGTATATTTCAGTATTTTTGTCAGTAAGCAACAAGGATGAAGGTTTAATGGGTCTAATGGAATTGAAGGAATTTGTTTTCTTGAGCAAACACTGACAGCCATGGTGGGCCTTGTGCTAAGGCTTGAGATCCTCACAGATCAGCCTGAGTGACCACAGGATAACACTAGACAAAAAAATAAAGGGGAACATACTGGAAGGCTCTAGACACGTGTAGCCAGGTATGTTCTGGTAGGCATAAGAAGGTAGCTGTCAAAACAAATGTATAGTTTTTTTGTCACATTAGATATACAGAGCCACAGCAAGGAGGTGTGGTGAACCTCTCCATGGGTGGGTTCTCTGTGGTTCATTAGGGCTGTTCACCTGGGCTGTTCATGAGAGTGAAGTTCCCAACAGCTGAAGGAACAGAAGATTTATTCACTATCTATATTTCTTTTCCTATTTCTTATCATATTGCCATTGCTGTTGTTATTACAGCAGTTTTGTTGCAACACTGGTTGCTGGGCTCTTTTATTGAGATCTGGAACCCTGCACCCTTCCTGGAACAGAACACAAGGCTAAGGAGAGCCAATAATGCTCGCACAATATCTATAAATAGAAATTCACATTTCTCCTGCTTTACCTTTTGCCAGAGAAGTGTAAGTGTATTGCAAAAATAGGCCATTTTAGGATCTGTCTTTGACTTCTTGCCCAATAGTAAAATTTAAATTCACCAGAAAGTGCTGCAGGCTCATTGTGTCTGTTCTTTGGCTCTGCAATACTATGTACGCTCAAGTGCATTTTTTCAGTTATGAATTGTGCTTCCTAGCAGATCTCCACTGCACAATGGAAAGAGACTGCAGTGCGAGGAACATCTGTAGTGAAAACATTCCAGTTATCCTGTTGGCCATCAAATTAGAATTTTGAAACACCAGATGACGCAGTACAGGCTCCTACAAAATGTAGGGAAAATTGCTTTAGCTTGGACAGATGTATATTATGTAGTGACTAAATAAGTCAGTTCTAGAACAGTTTTAACTTGTGGCAAGCTACAAGCATCAGTGAGAATTGCTAGTCTGGAAAAGCATATAACTTTCACTTTTATGAAAGAGAAAATGATGCTGTTGTTTACGAAGTCCCAAGTCTAGTGTGACTAATTTAGCATTTAACTTATGCATGGATAAGCCTCAGACATAGTGTTCTAAATATGTGCAGTGGAGAGAGAATGGAGGGTGGTGTTAGGAATGGAAGAAATTGGTGGGAAATGAACCAGTACCCCTGAATGAAATATTTTAATCCCATAACTAGCCAGTGGAGAGCAATACAGTGTCTCTGACAACCTGCTTAGAACCATCAAGTTTGACTAAATTAGCTCCCTGGACTAAAAAGACTTGTGGCTATAGCTGGAGTTTTACCAGTCTGCAGAGGATTTAAGCAAACTGTGGTGAACTCAAGACTGTCACAGTGAGAACTGCACTATCAGCAGGTCAATATATAGAAATGGCTGTAAAATAACAGAGGAAGTAAAAAGTAGCATGCTAGGGGAAAAATAAAAAAAAAAAAGAAGAGGAGCAGAACAGAATAAAATACTTCACAAAAAATATATGCACCAATAAACAAAAAAAAGTTTGTTGAAACTTCAAGCACATAGGGAACTGTTGTCTGTGGGATTTGGTTTACTGCAGGCATCAAAGAATTGTACAGTTATTTATATATATATATATAATGCAGGCATTTTTTTACATTCTGAAATTTGTTTGCATTTTGTCATCAGTAAAAATGCCAATGTAAAATATTTGGCTATAAGTTTCTATGTAGGGAACTCACCTGGGTTCCAGTTAATGGACCAGTTTGCATTGAAAAATCACGATATAAAATCCAATTAAGGGTCATCCTAACAACTGGGCCTGATATTCAGACCCACACTTATTTTTCTTCCTGTCAGAATACAGAAATGCCTGTAAATTAAAATTAAAGAAGTCATAGAATAAAATTAAGTGCATCAAAATTAAAAGAAATATATACTTCTGCTTAGCAAAACAGCTTCCATAATGGGAACTCCTATCCTGGATATGAATATACAATCAAGGACCTCTGTTTTAACATCTTCTTTAGAAAGTTCTCTAAATTCTCTGTTCTGTGAGGAGATAGGAGGCACTTCTTCCTTCTCTTTTTGTTTCATTCTTTCTCTAACTTCTGTAGAAAATCTTCTCTCTAGTGCTCAGCCTGTTGTAGGTCTTGTGAAGTGCCTAAAGATCACCTCCTGGTTAAAGTCCCTCTGCAAACACAGAAGAATATTTAGATTGTGGCTCCATACATCGGCACAAAAATCCTCTGGCCTGTCAAGATGATCATCTCTGGCCACATGTCACAGCTCAGAGAGAGACACAGGCCAGGGACAGACACATCACAAGTGCATTGTGTGATACAGCACAGCACATCAATCCAGTGCTTTTCGCCTCTCTACAACCCCTCTGCCCACATCATCCAGTGCTGCTGTTCCCTACATCACATTGAGTAAGGTCCAGTGAGCTGTAGCATAGAAGCTTCTTGCATAGAAACTGCTTTCATGCAGAAAATAATTAGGAAAGCACATGGGAATTCAGAGCAACTCAGAGCGGAGCATTTGTGGGTATTTCTCTCTCCTGAGCCTGCTAGAAATTCTTGAAACTGCTTGGAGTTTGTTCTGTTCTGTGCTGCTGTGCATCTCCTGATTGGAGAAACTCCACTCAAATCTTGGACACCTCCACTACAAAATGCAATACCTACAATCTCTAGTGTTATTTCAAAATTCATCCCAAAAACTGGGATTCCACTTAACAGTTTCTGAGAGTCAGAAATTATCTGCACTGTGTTTTTGACCAACTTCGTGGGTTCAAAGCTTGAGTATAAAGTGCAGTTTCTAAAAGCAGGATATCTCCTGTGTCTGTCTGTACAGCCAAGCCTCCTGTTTATCACCGACAAGATGTTCCCCTCTTCTGTCCCCTATGGCAGGTCAAAGATGAGATCAGCTCATCTTTTAGGTTTAGAAAAGGCAACAAAAGGCAAAGACAAAAAGGAAAACACTAACATAATATAGTTATATACCTTGGATAGGAAGGTTTATGTTACCTGAGCAGTCATGACAAGAAAAAGATTGAGGCATTTAATGAAGCACTAGTTAAAAAAACAAATCAGAACCAAACCTATCAATACACAGTTATGGATATTAGTTGACTTTAAGCAAATAATTTTAGCTGTTGGGCATGGTTTTCCTCATTTAATGAAATATATTAAATAAACAAAATGTCTGTACGTAATTCCTTTTACTTTTCCTGGGTTTGTGTTAATATTTTTCCCCACTGCATTGATTTATCTAAGACAGCTGTACCTTTAAATATGTAATTACTTTCCTTTGCCTACTGCTACAGAGCTTTCCTTGGGGGAAAGGTATCAGAAGAACAGTTATCCGCACCTCGGATGAAGTGGAAAATTTAGTTGTAAGTGGCATTTACTGCTCTCTTCAGTAGCAATAATCCAACCATTGAAATGTTACTAAGATTGCTTCTTTTGACCCTTTTTAACAAGATCACAGCTGTCAGCATTTCAAGTACCCTTATCAACCAGACCCAGCAGTGGCTTCAGGAAAGGCATTACCTGATGCGGGAAGCTTTAAGGTGTTGGAAAGAGTCAATCAGAGCCAGTACAAAGCAATTCTTATCAGAAATCCCTTGCTCTTTACTTTGTATGATTGTTCCCTTCCATATTGAGGTGAGGGCTGTAAGAATGATTGAAGAAAGAGCTTTGTGAGTAATGTGCAGGCGTTTTCTCTACATAAGTGTCTTTTATGAAACATCAACTTATTAAGGCAGTTGCTACGGTGTGTACATTGGAGGTCATGGGAGTGCAAACCTTTCAGAGGTGAGGTCTGCAAAACACTGGGCAACCCTTAAGGTGGTCAAAGTAAAAAAATCAGCAGGTCCCATCAGTATGGTCTCGATGAGATTTCTGCTGTGGCACTGAAATCACGGAAAATTTCCCATTTTCTCATCTCCTCAATTGCGGTATTTCTCTATAATCAGGGGAAAGATAAATTGATGCTACAGAAGAAGGCGAAGGTACTCCATGGTAGAAAAAAACCTTTGTCAACATCAAAAATTAAGGATCAGAGAAGAAGCAGGTGTTGAGCACAATTAGCTCTCTAGGAACTCTTTCAAAGTTGAAAATTATAGCTTTTATAGACATCCAAAGCAAGTAAGAAATAGAAAGAGGACTTAAGAAAATGTAATTTGAATTTTCTTATCTATCATAGAATATGCTGAGTTGGAAGGGACCCATCAGGATCTTCAAGTCCAGCTCATTGCCCTGCACAGGACACCCCGAGAATCCCACCATGTACCTGAGAGTGTTGTCGAAATGTCTCTTGAACTCTGACAGGCTTGGTGCTGTGACCACTTCCCTGGGGTGCCTGTTCCAGTGTCTGAACACCCTCTGGGTTGAAAACCTTTTCCTGATATCCAACCTAAACCTGCCCAGACCCAGCTTCAGGCCATTTCCTCAAGTTCTGTCACTGATCACAAGAGTGATCCTCTGCTGCCCCTCACGAGGAAGTTGCTGACCACAGTGAGGTCTTCCCTCAGTCTCCTCCAGGCTGAACAGAACAAGTGATCTCAGCTGCTTCTCGTAAGGCTTCCTCTCCAGACCCTTCACCATCCTTGTTTCCCTCCTTTGGATGCTCTCTAATGGCTTAATGTCTTTTTTATATTGTAGTGCCCAAAACCTCACACAATATTCAAGGTGAGGCCATCCCAGAGCAGAGCAGAGTGGGACAATCCCCTCTCTTGTCTGGCTGGTGATGCTGTGCCTGATGCTCCCAGGACAGAGTTGTCCCTCCTGGCTGCCAGGGCACTGCTGACCCATACTCAGCTTTCCATTGACCAGGTGTAGTGGGTTGAATTTGGTTCCCCGGGCGGAACACCAATTTCTGTAGTGGTTTAAGGGTTAACTGTGGGCACTAGCCCTCCCCCCGATGTCCTTGCAGTGAGATAAGCTGTTAGGAGGAAAGCAAAAGCAGGCACACAACTTGAAAGAAGGAAAAAAAGTTTAATTAACACCCAGATGTTAAAACAACAGAAAAAACTTTTCAGAGCCATCCCCACTTTTTCCCCTTTCCCAAAATCAGGGTCACAGTCCTAGGAAAAGGGGGAGAAAGGTGGGTTTCCCTCTAGCCTGACGTGGCTATACAAACTGCTACCCTTTACCTCTTTTCCATGAGCTCTTTCACAGCTCTCACGACTGCTAAAAAACTAGGCTTTTCACATGGGGCTAATTACTAGTTTAAGAATGAACCAGTTTTCTTCTTGGACTTGAACATTTAGGCTTTCTCTCGCCGCCAGGCTACAGAAATAAGCCTCTCCCTGCTTTTATGTATATAGCCTGGCATAGGCACTCTAGCCATTTTACAAGCCACTCGGGAAAAAGAAAATGCCCATTCCCCCATGTTCTTAACATGGATTAAGGAGACAAACAGTCTGCGATATCACAGTTTATACCACGCAAGGCAGAAGGATGTTTAAGTTCCCCGCGCCGAGTCCACGCAGTGCAGCCTTGCAGCTCCGTTCCACGTGACCCCGCCTTCTCCTTCTCCCTGGCTCTGAAGCCGCCATGTTGCCGGGTGTTTTCTCTGCCTCTTCTTGCTGCATCGCACAGTCTGGAGTGGGGTGTCCTTTCCTCTATTTCTCTGCGAAGTTTACTGGCTGCTCTGAAGGCTCTGGTTCAGACGACTTCAGCCCTGGAGCCGGCAGCCACCCCCCGCGGCTGAGGGGAACAGCTTCCCCCCCCATAAATCTGAGTCCGTGCTGCAGCAAGAAATCCCCAGGGGGCAGAAGGCAGGAGCCCTGTCCCCAGCCGCGCAGGCCGGGGGAAGGGGGGCCACCCCTCCGTCTCTGCCGTCCCCGCACCGAGCCGGAACGGAAGCCCGGGGCCCCCCGAACTTTGCCCCCCTCCTCACCGGGAGAAGGAGGGGAGGAGGCAGGAGGCAGGGGCGCCCCATCCCCGGGCCCACAGGCTCCAGGAACGGGGCCCACCCCTCTCCATTTCACTCCCAGCCCTGCACCCACCTGAGCCGGGAAACTGCGTCTCCTAAAACTCCCGCCTTCCGTGGGGCTTAAATATGTAAAATTTTGAGAAGCGCACTGGCCCAGAGGGCTGTCTGTCAAGTTTTGACTAACCCCGCAACACCAGGACCCCCAGGTCCTTCCCAGAGCTGCTTTCCAGCCTCTCATTCCCCAGTCTGTCTGTACATCCAGGGCTGCCCCATCCCAGGTGCAAAGTCTGGCACTTGCCAAGTAAAGGTCTTTCGGTTGGTCAAGGTCTCTCTGCAAGATCGCCCTGCCTTTGAGGCAGTTGACAGCTCCTCCCAATCAGCAAACTTATTTAGTGTTCCTTGGAGTCATTAATAAAGATGCTGAAGAGCACAGGGCTGAGGATGGAGCCCTGTGGAACCCCACTAGTGACAGGTCACCAGTCTGATGTCACCCCACTCACTGTAACTCTTCGTGCCCGACCTGTGAACCAGTTGCTCACCCATCCCATAACACACTTACCCAGATGAATGCTGGACACTTTGTCCATAAGGATACTTGTTGGAGTCCAAAAATATTTCATCTACTTCCTTTCCTAGATCAACTCTGTGAGTTACCCTTTTGTAGAAGGAAATTGGGTTCAACAAGCAGGATTTTCCCCTCATGAAGCCATGCTGTCTATGATTGAAGACTGCTTTTTCCTCCAGGTGTTTTTCAGTACTTTCCAGAATAATCTTTTCCATGATTTTATGAAGATATCAAAGATACTTCTCTCTCTCTTTTTTTTTTTTTTTTTTGCGTGTTAGGAAAAGAATGGAAGCAGAAGTATTTGGATTCTTATGTCTTCATCTTTTTCTAGGTGTCACCTTAGTACTTGTGAATTTCTCTGCTGTATGTGTTGCAACCTTTACATGGATTAAATAATTTTAGGCCTCACTGCAAAATATTTCAAGATCCATTGCCAAGATCCATCTTTTTCACGGTAAAGTGATAATGATTGATCATTCCATTATTAATTACTTAGAAACATATTTTAATCTATTATTATTACTATTATTCAGAAGGTTTAAAAATTTAAACAAACCATAATAAACAAATTCATATTTAACTGAAGTATTTTTGCATCATGTTCATAGTCCACTCATGTTTCTTATAAAAAATAAAAACTAAAGAGTAAGTGTTGTAGCATGAAAAAGTGTTAATATTGAAGTTTGTAAATAAATGCAACAATTTGGTGCAGACTGGTTATATTCTTCATCATTTGAAGCTTCTTGATGCATTGAGAATGTCATTCTAATAATTTGCAAGCAGTAATCAAAGGAATTGATGCAGAAATCATGTAGTATAGTTGAAAAGCCTGGAGATGTCAACCTCAAGGCCTGTATAAGCTTACAACAGACAACGTTGTGACTATCCACTAGAAAATAATGCTGCAAATATCATATTCAACTACTTCTCATTTCTGAGTTTGAGTGACTGTATGTTCCACCTTTTCAGAAAAGGATCTTGGGGTCCTGGTGGACACCAAGTAAAACAAGAGCCTGCAATGTGCCCTTGTGAGAAAGAAATGTGTTCTACAAGGTGAACCTGGCATTGTCCAATATTGCCTGTGTGCTAAAATTTTGTATTACTCTGTTTTCCTGAATCCATTTCTTGAGTTCATGCCTGCTCAATGCAGCAACATTCAAAGGATTTGTTTGCACATTTAGTAAAGATCAATATGTTTTCAATATACCTGGAATTGCTTAATGAATGTCCTGAAAATATGATGCAAGATGAAAAATTGATTTGATGTGATTCTTGCATGAGACAACCTATGAACTCATTGATTTTTGCTAGATGTCAGCTCTGCAAAATGCTTCTTAGAAATTTTAAACTCTGAAACATCTGGAGTGAAATTAAAAGCCCACCTGAGTCAATAAAAAGTTTTGATAACTTTACGGTGTTGAAAAATTTCTGCAAATGTACACATTTTATAAAAGATATAAATACATTAACATCCATTGCTGCCCTCCTTCACAGTACCTATTTCCTATTGAATATTATAGGGGTTCCTTGCACCATTCAAAGAAAAAGGAAATAGGGACACTTCATGTTTCCCTTGTAGGGATTAAAGCATTTTCTTGGGCAGGAAAATTAGTGATCCCTACCCAAGCTCTCCCATACAGTGACAAAGGCAAAGTATGATTCCAACTCATGCTTTTCAGCAGACAGAAATTTCAGTAATTCTTTAAAAGGGAAGAAGGCTTTTAACTTCCAAAAAATTTAGTCCTCTCAAGATCCATAAACTGATCCTTGTCCTGAAATTGAACAGCTAAATGATTTTCTAAAAGAGACAGGAAAGAAGAGACTTAGATGAGAAAAAAATTTTTTTGCCTTTTAGTCAAGTAATGTATTGGGTTTGCAAGGAAAGCTTTTGGTTGTGAGGGTTGCTAGAGGGGTGGCTTCCATGAGGAGCTGCCAGAAGCTTCCATCATGTCCAGCAGAGCCAATCCCCGATGGTTCCAAGACAGACCCACCACCGGCCAAGGCCATCCGTGACACTGGTAGTGACTCTGGGATAATGTTTTTAAGAAGGCGGAAAAAAACTACACAACGATAGGCAGAGAACAAGGAGTGAGAATCTGTGAGGGAAAGAGCCCTGCAGACTCCAGTGTCAGTGAAGAAGAGAAGGAGGTGCTCCAGGTGCCAGAGCTGAGGTTCCCCTGCAGCCCCTGGTGCAGCCCATGGTGAGGAAGCTGTGCCCCTGCAGCCCATGGGCATCTGTGGGGATGCAGAGATCCACCTGCAGCCTGGGGAGCACCCCGCACCAGAGCAGGGGGATGCTGAAGTGGGCTGTGACCCCTTGAGAGGCCCATGCTGAGGCACCAGAGTCAGCACATTAAGTCAATGCATGAACATTTATAGTATGAGGTATTTGACTGTGTGCTGTTCCCATTTGTCTCCCTTGAAAACACTCTACCTTGTAAAAATACATAGGTGAATATATAAATCAACAAATAATAATCTTCAGCTACTCACAAGCTTAAGAACAGAGAGCCAGTCTTCTGTGCTAAATGGTTACTGTTATGGTTTCCTATGGTCTCAGCTGATGAATATTTATTAACTTACAAAAACAGAAACAGCTTCAGCAAAAAAATATTGGACAGTCTGATATCTGAATGACTATGTCTGGTCTCAAGTAACTTTTCATAGGCTATTTGAGTGCAAATACTTTCAGGAAAAGCTCAGGACTGTATTTGTCTTTTCTTTATGGGTTTCACTGCCATTAAATTAAAGGCTCGGTCTCCTTTTGTTTTGCACATAGTCAAATTTATGCTTCACTCCTTAAACATTGTTAGATTTTATGCAAGTAATACCTGAGCATAGTCACTGATCAAATAGTCCTTGTGTTCAGGTGGGATTCTGGAGGTTGTGATGCAACATCCCTGATTTAAATCAGAGGGCAGAGTTGATTTGGGGTTTCATTTACTGCAGATGGGTATTTTTAATTACTGGCTACTCTGTGAAAAAGAAAGACCCACACCTCTATCTTGATCAAAAAGTGGTGTGGTTGCACTACCTGCTCCAACAGGATGGCAATTTGCAATGGGAAAGATGCACCAAAATACCTGGGAAGCATCATCCAGATGATAGTATCTGCAATTAACTATCGTAGATGATTTCCAGGGTCAGTATCATGGATTTATAGATTATACTCTTAAAAGCCTAGATAGGCAATAAACCAGGTGCAGAGGCTGCAGATGCTGTCCTCTGACAAATCACTAAAATTAAGCACTGCAGTACTAACCTGAAGTCCCCCTTGAAGTTAGATCAGAGGTCCCCACTGTGGATATGGAATCTTTCTCTTCCACAATTATTATCCATTTTCAATCCAGCACAATGGAACAATACAACTAAAGGTCAGGATGAAGATCAGTTGGGAAAGGAAGAGAAAAGGAATGTTACCATGAGAATAACTAGATTAGGATACATTTAAATACACCTCCTAAATTTCTCAGCTGCTTTTTATTCCAGGCAACAGAAATGGGCCTGACACCAAAATCTGCTTTGAATGGGCTGAAAGTTTTCTGCAATTATAAGTGGGGGCTCCAAATCAGTTATTCTGAATTATACAAAGAGTAAAGCTACTTCTCTGTAATCATCTGCCATAAGAATGGTCAAAATAGATATGTAAGCACAAGCTGCAAACACAACTCTAAGCACAAGTCTTAGACTCAGTCTGGTGTGAAGGATTCTTGCTTCCCATCATCACAACATCCAATGAATAAGAATGGTTAGAAGCATGTTTAGATGAAGAATATTTTAGAAAAAATAACAAAGTACATATAGATTTTTGTTTGAAATATGTTTCAGAAGACATGACTAAAACAAAACGAGAAAACAAAACAACCACAACAAACAGAAAAACAAAGCTTTCAGAAGATCAGGAAATTTTTATTATGTCAAATTTGACACCTCAGCTATATTAACATTTATGAAGACTAGAATGGAATATTTTTATATGAATGTCTAATATAAAGAACATAGACATCATTATGTTTTCAGCTTTGTGTCTGCAAATAAGAAAGAGACTGGAGGGAACTTAAAAAAAATTAAATAAATGCTGTGAACTGATCATATGCCCCAGGTGTTCAACTAGAGTCAATTAACTCCAAGTGATTATTTTCCTTAGTTGGTACACATTTAAAAGCTGTCTTCATTTTTCCAGCACTGCTAATAGAATTCTCCCAATCTGATTTATGTTTTGTACAACCTGTTGCTGCTTTTCCTTGAATTGCATAAATCAATTGGTCATATTCTACATGCTCTGCTTCCCAACAGGATGTACTTTGAGCATATCAGCTCTTTAAATATGGTTATCAATGCATGGTTGGTCCGTGCAGCAGCGCTTACACAGAAAAAAAATTCAGTCTTCCTCATTGTTGCCTGTGAGTATTCAAGCCCAGTGGATTCATTTGTTTTCCATCTGCATCACTAGTTTCATTTTTTAGGATAGGAAACATTTCAAATTACATACAAGATGTGCAGGTTGTGGATGTGTTCATCTGTGATTCAGCCTCAGCTTTTGTTTGCTTGTTTGTTTGTTTTTCTCTGCTCCATTCTGAAATAAACAGCTGCTTGTGATTGTCTCACTGATAAGGAGAAGTCTCTTAGAGAGAGGTAAATCATAGAATCCTATTTAAGCCAAAAGTGAGCTTCAATTGCCCATCAATGAGCAAAAAAAAAAGTGTTTATATTGACCAGCGAGCTCTTCCTCCCTATCTCATGCCATGTAGTATGTAAATCCTAATGCATTTGTTACACTAAAAACAAAGAGATACCAGGAGTGTATTTAATGAAGGCAAAAGGTGAGGGTACTTTTGCCTCCACTCTTTACTGACAGCATGGATTGAGTGCATGATTTAAACTCCGAGTGAGAGAGTGTGGATTTGACTGTAGGCAAACACTTGACTCTGCATCTTCCCCCTCACTGTGTAATGAACGAAGCCTCAGATGGATTCATAGAATCATAGAATATCCTGGGTCAGAAGGGATGCACAGTGATCTTCAAGTCTTACTCCTGGACCTGTGCAGGACGTGCCAATAAATCCATCATGTGCCTGAGAGCATTGTCCAAATTATTCTCAAACTCTGTCAGGCTTGGTGCTGAGACCACTTCCTTCAGCCACCTGTTCCAGTGCCCAACCAGCCTCTGGGTGAAGAACCTTTTCCTGATATTCAGCCTAAACCTGCCCTGAAACAACTTCAAGCCATTCCCTTGACTCCTGTCAGTGTCACCACAGAGCAGAGATCAGTGCCTGCCCCTCCTCTTCCCCGCCTGAGGAAGTTGTAACTGCAATGAGGTCTCCCCTCAGTCTCCTCCAGGCTGAACAAGCCAAGTGACCTCAGCCCCTCCTTGCATTGATGCCCAATGTTTTGCTGAATTTGCCCTCAGACAATGTAAACCACCAGAACTGGGAAGATTTAAAAACTGCTCTGGACATCCACACTGAAATCCTAAATTCAATCCATGATTCTGACAGTAAGTTTGCTGGACAAAGTGAGTAGAAATTATGACTGCTGTGTTTGCTTAGCAGAGTGACAAAGGGATTTGGGAATATCTTGGATTATATGGATTACAGATCTTCAGAAACTGTCCCGTGAATTAAGTGTTAATCTTTCACCTGAACTCTATAGCCCAGGGCATCTGGAGTGTGCTGATCCCCCATACCTAGAGAAGCATCAGTTCTGAACTGACATGGATAGATACAGACCATGACACACGGTCCACTCTTCACAATATACAGAGACTGTTTTTTGGGCCCAAAAGCTGCCTTGGACTCATTTCTACCAAAATTTGCTGGATGTTCATAGCCAGTTCTGAATAGCAGAATCCAGCCACATGATTAACTTATTCTCACAAGGTGATTTGAAATGACTCAGCTCACTGAATGACTTTTCAGGTTCTTGTTGGATTTTAATGTGTTTATTGTTTTAATGTGTTTTATGTTTTCTTTTAGTGTAATCATGGTTTGTTTCCATGGCATTTTGTTAATTTTCCACACTTTTGTACTTTTTTGACTGCCATTCAGTTCAAGATTTGGTAGAAAAAATACCTGAGAGTCGATGTAAGTCCAGGTCTCTCCAAGGACATTCCCTGAATAGGAAGGAAATCATTATCATAAAGTAACTTTTCCAAATTATACATGATGGGGAAGCTTCCCATTAAGCTTAACCACTAGCAAACACATTACAATGAAAATATAGAGGCCTTATTTTGTAACCAAGTATATTTCAATCCAGATTAACCTTAAATTTCTAAAACATGTCACGTAAGAATGCAGTTGAAAATGTGATCTAAGGGCAACATCTTTCCAAAGTAAATATTTTTCCCCGTACTTCAGTAAGATAAAGAAATAAACGAAATTAAAATTGACATTGAGAAGATCCCAAAATGCTTGAACTTTTTCATGGAGAGGAAAAGTGTCTTCCTGCAACTTCTGTCTAAAGACTGATTGATCAAAGAGCCCTATTCTGATCTCTCCCAATTGTACTGCTTAGCAGACTTTGAATGAAAGCAGGAGAAAAGGAAACATGACACCAAGGGAGAAATAAAACAAAAAAGTCTCTTGATACTCCCTCAGTGTGTCACTTTGAAGGAATTATTTATCCATTTTAGTAAGCTATTCTACTTACCAGAATAAAAAGGTTTAATATGAACAAGAATGTTCTGAGGGCAAATTAATTTCAAGACAGACCCTCAGCAGGTGTAAATTAGTGTAATTTGAGGCAATTCATAGCCTGACCTCAAGCTTCCCGAGATGAGCATCTGGTCTGTTGCGCGTTGTGTGTTTTAACAGACTGAGTATTATATTCAGCCTTTGCAAGGAGCTTTGTTTTTCTGTGATTTTTCTGTTCTCAAACCATGCCTGATAGCTTGTTAATAGCCCCAGAAACTTCAATTAATTTGTTACAAAGTCTCTTTTCATATTGCACTAAACTAAACTCCTTTAACCTTTCTCTATGACACATCTCCAAGGGTATTATTCTTGCTGCTCTGCTTCTTCCTAGCTCAAGGGCAATTATGTTCTTGCTGAGGTATTGCAGCAAAGCTGCAGAAAGTGCTCTGGGTGAGGCAAACCAAGCGCTTTCACAGCAATAATGCTACCTCCTAAGAGCTGTACTACCCTCCCACAGCACTCTGATGTTGCAGTGGCCCAGCCCACCTTGGGGCTGAGTGACATCAAGTGGGTAGACTTTCCCACCCAAGACTCTGACCCCGAGGGCGGGACCGATGACTGAAGTGCCTTCCCACCAAGTGCCACTCTCACCGTATCTCCACCCCAGTTTCCAGAATCCTCTATGTTCCCACAAAACCCATTGGTTCACTCCTCTATGTTTATTCATGCCTCTCGCTGAATATTCATTAAGTTCTAGAAAATTCTGTGCTGTTAGATTCCCCATTGGTTTATTCAAATATGTTCCTCCCCTGTGTCTTTGTGATTTGTCCCCTGTCATCCCTTGTCACCTCCTTATTGGCTTATTCCTTTGTTCCTCCCTTGCTCTGCCCCTGCTTAAAAGGGCGAGCAGCAGACCTTCTTGGCCCTCTTTGTTGTCTTCCTTTTCAGCTTGCACTAATAAAACTGGCATTAAAGGCAACAAGAAGGGTCCCTCTTTCATTCCTTGCTCTTGCCTTGTTGCTTTGGCAACCACCTTGCTGCAGCCAGCTCCTCTGTGAGCCTCCTTCAGGCAGCCACACTGAAGGCTTCCAGCTGCCAAACTGGACTTTGTTGGCCACGCTGCCGGAGCCCAGTAACTGTCGCCTGCCAGGCCACTGAGTGGCCAGCGGCCAGCGCGTCAGGGTGGTGCCCAATGTGGGGCTTTTCTTCTTAGGTAATAGCTTATGTGCACTTCTCACTCTAACCTGAAACAAACTGAATTTCAGGGCAATCAAAACCAAAAAAAAGAAATCGAACGCTGCCTTTAAAACAAAAGTGTTTGTCTCATTTCTTTTCTAAGTGGACACAATTCGGCTGAGAACCTGTAGATAAAATTTCAACTGAAAGTAAAATAAAGCAGGTTATAACATTCATGAAATTCAGGGAATAATAACAGCAACTGCTGCATCACTTTTGTAATGTCACATCAACAGTACAGTGAGGCAGCAGCTCCTATTCTCACAAATAATGCACTGAAACTAAATGAGGAACAGTGAGGGAATCCTAAAGGGAAAATACAATAGAGAGATTATTACACAGGAGGCACTGTATGAGCGACAGAATACATTGGCTTCAAAAAAATCTAAATTTGTTTACTCTTAAGTTAATGTAAAACATACAGAGGCTATGCCTCTGTAGTGTACTGTCACTGTGGAAAAAAACAGACTTACAAATAGCCACCCATTTAACAGGGAACGTCAGGAAAGAGGGCCTGAATTTTAAAGGCATCCCAACTACAGTAATTAGGAAAAGAAAAATACAAAAAAAAGGTGTCAACATCTAGATCCTCAAATTGAATAGGGTAGCTACATTTTTCTTCAATTTCCAAATTATATTCATACAGTACCCAAGGACATTTCAATTATCAGCTTTTCTCTCTGTCCTGCAAAAACATACAGCTGGCAGAGACAAGGGTCCCAACAAACAGGGCTCTGGAGGTCTTTCTATCTGTATCGTTTTGCAGGACTGGTACCTTGACTTCCAAACTTTTATTTTCTTGCATCATTGCTCAGCATGCCAATTCAAACTAACCACTTCCCTTGAAGGGCTGCCTTCCATCTCCACTGCAAGTCTGCACGCCTAGTGTGAAAACAAACAGAAAACCAACAGCAATTTTTAAAATACAATACTGTATAGAAAGCTTGGACCTTGAAAACTTGGACCAAGAAATCAAAAATTAAGACTTTCAACGTGGTATAAAAAAGCAAAGGAAGTGTATACATGCCTTCTGACTTCACAGAAAAATCAGAATTTGCATAGGATATACGCTGTGCAAGGCAACAAGCCTCTTCAGTATCTGGAATATAACTAAACTTGCTCAGAGCTTTTCTCTTTGTGGATATCAAATTTGTGTTTCAAGTAGTCTGTCATGACCTTGGCAATGGGTAGTTTATCAAGTAGCTTGAGGTTTTGACGGCCTAGACACTGACGGATTTTAATTCGGCATAGATCTTGTAAGTTTCTGGGCTGTCTTTTCACTTCTTTTAAGAAATCCAGCCAGGGTCGGCTACTTCCAGAAATACTTACTGAAATATCCAGTGGGGTCTGTCCCTCACAGTTCCGTGTGTTCATGTCTGCTCCGTAATTATACAACATTTGTGCACAAACCACATCATCTTTAAGAGCGGACAAGTGTAAAGGTGTCTTTCCATCTTCCAAGCAAGCCAAGTTTGCATCCGCCCCTCTTTGAAGAGACATTCGGCAGTACGAGTGATTGCTTTTGATCACAGTATATTCTAACAGGAAACCATTCTGAATGTCAATGTTGGCATTGTGATCCAGAAGGATTTTCACACAGCTTGACCGCTTGCAGATAATGGCCAGCTGGATTGGTGTAATACTTTTATTACTGAGCGGATCAACCTCAGCCTTGAATTCCAAGAGGAGCCTGACAAGGGAGTCTCTGCCGAACTGAGCTGCTACATGGAGGGGAGTCCAACCATCATTGCTCTTTGCATTAATAATGTCATTTCTATAGTCAGATTGCAATATGAAGCATGCAATGCTCACCCAGCCATATATGGCTGCATAATGCAGAGCAGTGAAGCCTGCAATTAAGCCCTTAACTGTGGCATCAGCTCCATGTTCAAGAAAAACACAGACACATCTCTCCTTCCCGCTTGCTGCAGAATATTGAAGCAAGGTCCAGCCCTTAGCATCTCGACCATTTGGAGAATATCCCTGCTCCAGCATCTTGCACATGTTGTGAACATCACCAACAGCCACGGCAACCTGCATCTGCAACTCTTCCTGTAGCTCAGGGTTCATCTGGCAGTGATGGCGTGACATCCTAGCTTAATCTGGGCTTTTACAGGAGCCTCACGAGGTCACACTAGTCACCGTGAATCAATATGAAATACAAATAAATTAGGAGTGGGTCCAGAAATTAGGTATTCTGTGTGCCGGAGCGGAGCAGGACACGACCTCTCCCTACACTGGCGGTGGAAGGTGGGCGTCACGAACCCGTCTCGGACCTTGTCGCCCGGCTGTCCCAGCTGCCCTCAGCGTAGGACGCCGGCCCGAGAACCCTGGGCGCCTCAACAGGCTTCGGTGCCGTGGGTTAGGCGGGGCTGGTTCCCGCAGACAGGGGCGGCTCCTCACGAGGAGAGGCAAGGCGCAAATAAGGCGAGGAGGCAAAGGGCTGCGAGAGGGGGTGTCCCCGTGAACTCCTTTATTGTAGGGTAAGGGTCAGGCTCCGAGGAGAAGTCCAGGGGAGATCCCGAGGGGGGAACGGGGTGCACAGCCTCATAAAGGGGGCAAACATGGGAGGGGTGCCGGATAGCAAACCAATAGAACATCAGACAAAGGGAGGAGACAAGAACAGAGGACAAATCGAGAAACGGGGGGGGGGTCTACAGAACACATCAATCATGGGTTAGCCAACCACACGACGCCTTTTGGAGAACCTTCCAGACGAAGGGGCTGACACTAGACTTCTGTGCTGCCCACAGAACCCTCCTCCCAGGAGGAGTCTTCCTCCCCAGAGGCAGGGTCGGAGATGGTGTCAGAGTGACAGACACCTGCCACATTTGGAGCCTGTGCCTCTGCACCTCCCCCGTCTTTATTAATTTGTTGCAGAATGTGGTTAGTTAACACCTTTTTAAGAACAATGAAACAGACAATTATGGTAAACAGAAATAAAGTAGTAAGTCCAATGTCCTGCAGTAGGGATGAGCCCCACTCAGAAAGTCCGAGTCCTTTTAAAAACTGCTTCAGCCAGCTTCCTGAAGTTTTTGCAACCTTTCCAATGGAGTGGGAGAGTTGGTGGACAGTCTGGTTCAGTGCCTGCTGCATCCACTCTCGTGATTCAAATTTTATGTTGCTGACAAGTGCCTTTAGTTGGCTAATTGAGGCTTGGATGCTTTGGGACTTGCCTGACAGGTTGAAGCAGCACATGCCTGCAAACTCCTCGCAACCATGCCCATGGGCCAAGAGTAGAAAGTCGATGGCCGCCCGATTTTGAAGGGTGGCCTGCCTGGTCACTTGCTCCTCCTTGAGGAGGTCACTTAGGGCATTAGAAGTCAGCTCCGCTTGCTTGGTGACCCAGCATTCTAAATGGCCTAATTCATTAAGCGACTTTGCAGCAGCCACCCAGGGTAGAAAGATTGAGACTGCGATGCGCTTAGATTTTGACCAGTGATACACAGAGGTATCACAGTAAGGATCCTGATTATTGTCTGCACCTCTTTTTGAAATTTTTCTGTTTTCCTGAATCAGAATTTTGGTCATGTTTTTGGATGCAAGCGTCAGATGCCCTAGGGTGCAGGGGCCTCCTACAAGTTTAGAGGGGACTCCTTGCCATGCTCGATCTCCACAAATAAGGAAAATCCCACGGGGAAGGGAGAGAGGGTTAGGGTGGTACAGATCTCTCGTGGAGGGGAGATTGACTTTTGCAAAATCCGTACACCACTGACTGGCTGAGAATTCAAATTTAAACTGATGGACACGTTGAAATGTTTTCACTTTGTGGTAGTACGGGTCCGGATAAAATTCGAACTGCACACAATGCGGTGCTTTGAGAGAACCCATTAAGTCCAATTCTGTGGGTTCTTTTGCCAATTTCTTCAATTTAGGGACCCACAGCCTCCACAAAAGAAGCGGATTCTGTACCGGGAGATTGACTTTGTAGGTGATGTGGTCTTGGATATAGGCATAAAAGGGAGGATTTTGGTTTTTGTTGCTGTTGGGGTTACTGTTGACAAATTTGTGGAGATCGTAACAAGGACTGGGGGTACTCACTGGCTGGAATAGGAACCCCAACCCGGCTGGTGGATAGTGGATTTCTCGCCGTGTCGGCGGAGAGGCACATCTCGGTTTTGTTCATGGCCTGGGCAAGCGTGACCCACACATTCTTTCGGGGCTGCGGCACTATCCACGTTTCTGCTAGCTTCGGCACCAGGACAGCGAGGAGTAGCAGCACAGGCACTTTCATGTGTTCCATCGGAAACTTAAAGGCAAACATAAACAGGTGAATGTACCGGAACTTAATTGACTTTGGAGGGAAGAGGGGATGAGGGAGGAAAGGGGGGGAACCCGAAAGACTTTTAAGGGGAAGAGGGATCAGGGAAAGAGAGGTCAAGGGAGCTGGTATCCGAATCGCTTTCCCCGGACGTGACTTTGGTTCCTGTCTGTTTCTGCTGCTCGTCTGTTGCTCCTCTTTCTTTCTTTTTCCTTTTCTTCCACTCCTCAGTCTACTTGCTGGTATCTTGCTTCCTTGGTGACTTAGGAGAGCTAGAGTGGAAAGGCTTTATGAATTTGCCTGGGACCCATTTTGGACCCCCTGGGGTGGAAACGCACCCGTACCCTCTACCCCAGGTGATAAGTGGGTAGGGGCCGGTGATCTTCAGGGAGTCTGGCTCCTTTGTGAGAACAAGGGGGTGCTCCTTCAGCTTTGCCCGAGTAGAATTGTGAAAGTGTCTGAGAACGGGGGGGTCGGGCTCGTTCTCAGAGCAATTTAGGAAATTTAGCGTAAACAGAGCTCTCGCTAGCCTGATTGCGGGAGACTCCACTTCTACTCCCCCTTTTTGTTGAAGAAGCATCCTCTTTAGCGACTGATGGGCCCTTTCCACCAGGGCTTGACCCGTAGCAGAGTGTGGTATCCCGGTGACATGGGATATTCCCCACTCCTGGAAAAATTTCCTTAATCGGTCCGAGATGTAAGCCGGACCGTTGTCTGTTTTGATTTCTTTCGGGACTCCAAGGACCGAGAAAGCTTGAATTAAATGGGAAATAACATCCTTGGCTTTCTCACCTGAATGCGCGGAGGCAAACATAGCGCCAGAGAACGTGTCAATTGAGACATGGACATATTTTTGTCGGCCGAATTCGGGCACATGGGTCACATCCATCTGCCACAACTCCCCACTGCCAAGCCCTCTGGGGTTCACTCCTGTCCCCATGGAGGGGAGTTGAAGGGGTTGACAATTGGGACATGTGGCTACAATTGCTCTGGCTTGGTCCCTTTTTAACCCGAACATGCGGACCAGAGCAGGAACGTTCTGATGAAACAGAGCATGGCTTAGCTTTGCCTGTTGGAATACATCTGGCAAGCTGGCCAGCTGCACTGGCGCGGCTAAGGCGTCTGCTCTCCTATTACCCTCCGTGATTATACCTGGAAGGTCGGTACGGGACCTGACGTGCATCACATAAAAGGGTTGCTCTCGGTGGGAAATTAAGTCTAACAGTTTCGAGAGCAATAAATGAATTTTTGGGTTGTGGGATTCTCCCAGCCAAGCGCTTTCTGCCCTGGACACTACTCCTGCCACATAGGCCGAATCAGTCACTAAATTGAAAGGCTCTCTGAACCTGTCAAAGGCCCTAACCGCCGCTGCCAACTCTGCCACCTGTGGCGACCCTTTAACCACTTCCACATCAGATTCCCACTTCTGAGTGGAGGGGTTCAGCCACGTGATGACTGACTTGCCGGAGGCGCCTGATCCATCTGTGAAAAGTGTTAAGGCCTTGAGGGGTTCACGGCTCTGCACTGGATTCTGAACTATGTTCAGATCCATGCTGAAAATTTTAATGCTTTGGATAATGAATTGAAAGCTGGCCAGAGTAGGAGTCCAGCGCGAATTGGAGCTCCACATTGTTTTGGAGGCAAAATTCCATGGAGTCAATTGCAATTGGTAAAAAGATGCACGAAAAGTCACATCCCGCTAGGGTAGCTAGACGGGACCTCGCCTTTCTAATCACCTGCGCCATGCGTTCCTGAGGTGTTGTCAGTTTCTTGGTGGGATGATTGGAGAGAAAGACCCACTCGATGATCAGGAGCGGATCCTTCTGGCTGTCATCCCACTGATGGATGAGCCCGTGCAGGTGAGGCATTTTACCTTTAATTGCCAATTGGAAGGGCAATTTGGGGTCAAATCGATGACATTGCTTTGATGACAGCGCCCTCTGTACACGCTCGAGTGCGTCACGAGCATCCGGGGTCATGATCCGTGGTGAATTCAGGCCTGTGTCTCCCCTGAGGAGATTAAAAATAGGGGCTAGATCTTCAGATGTCACCCCCAAGTAGGGCCGAATCCAATTTAGAGAGCCGCATAATTGCTGCAACTCGTGCAGTGTTTTGGGGTTGTCCAGGATTTTAATTTGCTGGGGTGTGACTGTCTGTTCCCGTATCTTCATGCCCAGGTAGTTCCACGGGCTAGCCTTCTGGACTTTTGAGGACTGTATCTCAAACCCACTACTTTCTAAGGCCCCCATGACCTTGGAAAGCGCCCAGTCCAAATAATTCTGAGTCGGAGCACAGACCAATACATCGTCCATGTAATGAACGATGATGGCATTAGCTACAAGCCTCCGGACAGGGGAGAGGATGCGCGCGACATACCACTGGCAGATGGTGGGGGAGTTCTTCATCCCCTGAGGGAGCACCTGCCAATGGAAGCGGCGCATGGGCTCGTGCCTGTTGATGGAAGGCACAGAAAAGGCAAACCGGGGGGCATCATCCGGGTGTAGAGGGATCTGGAAAAAGCAGTCCTTGATGTCTATAACTGCAATTTTCCAGTTCTGGGGGAGCATAGAGGGGGAAGGCAACCCTGGTTGCAGAGACCCCATGTCCTCAATGTGGGCATTAATTTTCCTAAGGTCGTGAAGGAGCCTCCATTTGTCCCCCCCCGGCTTTCGAATAACGAAAACCGGGGAGTTCCAAGGGCTGGTAGAAGGGACGATGTGACCCTTCTCCAGCTGCTCATCCACGAGCTTATTGAGCGCCATCAATTTTTCTCGGTGGAGGGGCCACTGATCGATCCACACCGCCGTATCAGTTGTCCATTTGAGGGGTAGGGTCTGGCGCTCCTCAGTGGCCCCAATTAAAAATCCCGAACCGTGGGAGCCAATTCGATCCGGGTGCCCCATTGAGACATAATGTCTCTGCCCCAAAGGTTGAAACCTGACTTGATGATAAAGGGACATATTGAAGCAATACGTCCATCAGGTCCCTCTGTCTGCACCAAATTGGTGCTCCTCTCAGCTGGAGTGTATCCTCCCACACCACGGATGGCACCTACCACAGGTTGCTTCGCCCACGTCGACGGCCACTGGGTGGAAGAAATGACCGTGACGTCCGCTCCAGTGTCCAACATACCAAGGGCATCGATGTCAGTGCCCTGGTGGGAGAGCTTACAGTTAATGATTGGCCTGCCCTTGCCGATCTCTTCTGCCCAGGCAACGAAAGGGTAGTCCGTAAGAAGCTCCTGGACAGGATACAGTTTCACTCTAGCCACGACCTGGTCCCGAGAGAGAAAAAATGGTGGGTTAGCACACGCCAACTTCAGCGGGAAGGTACCATCAGATGCAATCCTCACAAAGGCAGGAACGATCTCTAGTTCCTTGGGTCCTTGTGTGGCATCAGGCAGGACGAGGGCAAAAACATCAACTGCTGTCGTCTGCAATGTGAGAACAACAAAGTCAAGTCCGGTAAAATGATGATTGTCCACAGAAAAAGCTTTCAGAAATGGTTTTCCGGCGGAAGCCACAGGGTGGTTGCGACGCTGTTCCGCCTCCAGACGCCGCAACTCTAGTTTCCCTGGGCCTGAGGAATAGGGGTAGGGGATGTAGGGGTAGGATCAGGGGGGTGGGACGCAACAGGATGACTCCCAGGGGTTGAGTATTGGGGGTTAGGTTGGAGGATAGGGGCTGAGCAGCGCGGCACTGCTTCACGAAGTGACCCTTGCGGCCACAGCGGTGACAGGTGACCTCTCTCATGTCCAGTGCAGACACGGTGATTTCCTGGGTCGGTGTTGTTCGTGGCACGGCCTGCTTCAGAGGCATTAGCCGGGCACATGCTTCTGCCATCTAATCCACAGTAGGCGGGGGGTCGTGGGGAAGGGCAAAGATGATCTCCTTGCACACCTGGTTGGCCCTAGTTTTGACGAGCTCCTCCAGCAGGCCGTCCCGGATCTTAGGGTCAGGCACCTGCTTTTCAATGGAGGCTCGCATTTTGTCTGCAAAGGCCCCGAAGGGCTCATAGGACCCTTGATAGATGTTTGAATAAGAAACCAGGGGCAAGGAGATGGAGGGCATACCGAGGAATATCCTCTCTGCTGTTCCCGACACAGCAACCAGAACGTCAGCGGGAAGCCGCTGCGCTTGAACTTGGGGTTTTGCATAATCCCCCTCTCCCACAAGTAAATCAAAGGGGTACTCTTGGGTACCATCCATTCGGGATAGGGTCGGGATTAGTTCCCGTACCGCATGCTTCCACTTTCTCTCCCACACTCGGTATTCCGTGGGAGAGAGGAGGCACGCCATGACGGTTTTAACGTCATGGGGAACTAGAGTGCTGCCGGTAAATGTTCCGTGCAGCAAGGCTTTGAAATATTTATGATCCCGCCCGAACTCTTTCTCAGTTCGACAAAGATCCCGTATGTTTTCATACCCAAAGGGTTCCCATGTGGGGTTCAAGCCCGTTCTGCTGTATTGTACCGGTGCCGCAAAGGGGATTTCGAGTTCTTCCGGGTTCCGGTCCAAGACGGCGTCCCTTCCGGCGTGGGAACCGGGAGGGGGACCGTGGGACCCGGGAGAGCCGGCCTCCGGGGAGGGGTCAGGGGCGGAGGGGGTATGGCGTGGGAAAGGGGAGGGGCTGGGAACCAGGAAGGGATTTTTGGGGCGGGGAAACAGGGAACCGCCCACTGTGTCAGTCGCCGCCCAGGGGGAGGGGTTAGGATAATAGGAGGGAGGGTCAGGGTTGATGTCATAGGGGTGGAACGGGTTGCTCGAGGCGGGAAAACGGGGGGCTGGAAAGGCGGGAAAAGGGGAATTATGGGGGGAAGAAGAGGGTTGTGAGGGAGAGCTTCTGTCGCAGCCATTTTGAGGCTTAAACAGGCTCTCCTGTCCATTTTGTAAAACAAAAGGGGTTGTACAACTCGGGGAGTTAACTGAGGAATTAACAGGGGAAGGAGCGCAAAGGGAAGCTCTCTTTTTATTTTTTGGGGAATTAACTTTGGGAGTACAAACTGGGAAAGTGGGTTTCAGGGGAGGTTTTTTAGGAGTGCTCGGAGAGGGTTGCGCGGGTCCCTTCCGAGCGGGGTAAGGAGAAGCGCCGGGAGTGTCAGGGAGCAGGTGGCAGCCCTGAGGGCTTGAGCCGTTTACACTCGCCGCGCCTCTTCTAGCGAGGCCAGGGGAATGGGAGAGGCGGGGAACGGGTAGCGGGGGAGGGTGAACTGGGTTTTTAACTTTCTTTTTCGGTGTTTTTACAACACTGTGGATCAGGGTCAGGGGCGCGAAAAAGCGCTCCACTGATCCATCCCCACAGCCCTGTAAAAACACCATCCTCCTCCGAACTTTGTCCCAAAACTGAAAAGAAAGAGCTTCATCACCGCTTGTGCGGGGAAATTCTTTAAAAATCCAAACTATAAATTTTTTGAGGAGGGATTTCGAAAACTTCAACTTATTATTAACTAGGGAATCACGAACTTGGATGTAAAACTCCCGCTGTTCTGCAGACAGACGGTTGCCCATTCTGCAAAACACCCACCCACAGCGTCCGAAAATGGAAAAAGGAAAAATAACGGGGCGGGAGGTACCACAATCTTACCCTCTTTCGGGGTCGTCTTTTGGGAGAAGAAACAGAAAATGGACGCTGGGTCCTCCTCAGAAAGGGGTCTTCAGGTCCCGGCACAGGAATGGGGCACGGTGTCCGTCCTGGTCGGTTCCAGAAGTCCAGCCCCGGGAGCACCGCTCTCTAAAACGGAGCTTGCTTCACACGGGGAAGCGGCAGCACCTGATGGTATTGGGGCGCGCAGAGTCTGGTGTCACGAGTCTCTCGTCCCAGTTCGGTCGCCGCTTGTCGCCCGGCTGTCCCAGCTGCCCTCAGCGTAGGACGCCGGCCCGAGAACCCTGGGCGCCTCAACAGGCTTCGGTGCCGTGGGTTAGGCAGGGCTGGTTCCCGCAGACAGGGGCGGCTCCTCACGAGGAGAGGCAAGGCGCAAATAAGGCGAGGAGGCAAAGGGCTGCGAGAGGGGGTGTCCCCGTGAACTCCTTTATTGTAGGGTAAGGGTCAGGCTCCGAGGAGAAGTCCAGGGGAGATCCCGAGGGGGGAACGGGGTGCACAGCCTCATAAAGGGGGCAAACATGGGAGGGGCGCCGGATAGCAAACCAATAGAACATCAGACAAAGGGGGGAGACAAGAACAGAGAACAAATCGAAAAACAGGGGGGGGTCTACAGAACACATCAATCATCGGTTAGCCAACCACATGACACCTTTTGGAGAACCTTCCAGACGAAGGGGCTGACACTAGACTTCTGTGCTGCCCACAGAACCCTCCTCCCAGGAGGAGTCTTCCTCCCCAGAGGCGGGGTCGGAGACGGTGTCAGAGTGACAGACAGCTGCCACATTTGGAGCCTGTCCCTCTTGCAGGACCTCTCCCCAAACCCTTTTTCCGATCCTTCCTCCCCAGTTTTAAATCCCCAAGTTAAGCCCCAAAATCATGGCTGTCCTTGTTCTTTCCTCGTGGCTGTCCTTGTTCTTTCCACCGCAGTCCATGTTGTTTCCAAAATGGATGCCACCACATGGCACCCCCCCAGTTTCTTCTTCCCAGAATCCCTTTCCTCATCCTACGTCCAACCCCTTCTGCTCCTCCGTTCCTTCCCTTCCTGCCCCTAACACCGCCTCCTTAAGCTCCACCTGCAATCCCTTTGCTTCCTTCTCTAGCTCCACCCATCCGGCTGTCACTTCTGGTTCCCACAGTCCCGCATCCGGTTCCCATGCTTCCTATACCGGATGTGACAACCCTGGGACCCAGAGCCTGGAACTACAGGATGCTCTTTTTGCCGCACCGGTGACTTAGAACTGCTTGGGCAATAACCCTGCTTGGAAGCCCTTTGAGGCTCAAACCCTTGAGAGGCTTTGCAGAGCCCAGAAGGAACATGGGAGAGACAGTCCATATTTTAAAACCCTTCTTCACGCCACCATTTCTACAACAATTATGGTGCCGCATGATGTGAGGAATGTGTTTTCTTGTTTGCTCCCTCCATCCGAATTTCAGCTATGGTTAGCGGATTGGAGAAAGCATCTAACTGACCTGCTTCTTGTTCTTTTACAAGATCCAGATAATGTAAACCTTACAATGGATCATCTAATGGGTGAAGGGTTATTGTCTAAGCCACAAGATCAGGGAATCACGAGTTATTTCCGAAGCGGCCTTAAATTCTATTAGAGATACGGCAGAAGGAGCCTTCCTATTGCTTCCCCCAAAATCGGCTATCACATTAAATTACACAAAAATTGGACAAGCACCAAATGAACCTTTTATGGATTTTGTAGACAAAGTGCGTGTTGCAGTGGAAAAACAAATTGAAGATTCTAACCCTAGAGAGCATAATCACCTCGATTGCACAGGCTAACGCTAATGAAGCTTGCAGGAAGGTGATCATGTCTCTACTTTTGGAACCACCACCCATGCTCACGCAAATGATTCGAGCTTGCACATGGTTAGTGCAAGTAAATAATTCAGCCTCTAATTCAGCTCCAAAGAAACAAGGGGAAATTGTGGGCGAAGTAGAACAGGAAAGAGCAGAGGTTGGAGACACGTCTTCTTTGTTTTGCTGTCGCTGCGGAAAAAAGGGGCACACGTCCTGATTTTGTAGGGCACCTGCCCACATGATTCGACTACCAACTAATTCAAAAATGTCTGTTTCCCCAGATGCACACCATCAGGGAAACTAAGGCAGCAGCGCGTTCCAAGGAGAACTGGGAAAACAGACACCTCCAAAACACCAGACAACAGAATTTGGACGCCTGGACAACGGCTGAGGGTCATCTGTGAGATGCCTCACAACTTGGACACCACTCATTGGCGCATCTCAGCGGTCACCCTGCAGCCAGATAAGCGATATTCACCGGACTTTTCTACACTGTCACTGGGGACACCCAGCAGACACCCGCAGGGATTGACGTCTCTTCTGAGCTCACAGCAGTGGACTCGGAGGCTCCATCCTTTTGGCACGGTGTGCCCATCCTCCCCTCTTCCTACCCAAGGGTCAAGTCATTGCCCAGGCCATACCATTGCCAAAACTTCTGCCCACAGATGAGAGAACCCCTAGCGTCTGTTGGACAGAAGTGGTAGGAAGAGACAAGCCCCCTGGTACAGTGCCAGCTGCGCCAGGGAGCCGATAAGTTGAATGTCACTGGGATGATGGACACAGGCGCGGACGTGACGGTCATTCCCACAGAGAAATGGCCGCCACAGTGGGAGGCATAGTCTCTGGGATCGGGGGGACTCAACTGGTGAGACAATCAAAAAATTTAATTCAATTGGAAGGTCCAAACAGACGGGTTGCATCCATCCGCCCGTTTGTCTTGGACACAAAGTTCACATTGTGGGGGAGGGATGCCTTGTCCCAATGGGGCACCACCATTAATATCAGACCCAAATCACAGGGTTTTTAGGAGTGGCCATTGGGGAGGAGCGCAACATCCAGAAACTTAATTGGACCACTACTTCCCCTGTCTGGGTGGACCAGTGGCCACTAAGGAAAGACAAATTAAAAGCGCTCCACGCACTCGTGGAGGAGCAGTTGGCCAAAGGAAATATCCAGCCAACTAACAGCCCCTGGAACTCGCCCGTGTTCGTCATCAAAAAGTGGGCCGAGACAAGTGGCGTCTCCTCCACGACCTGCGAAAGATAAATTATGTGATTGAGGACATGGGACCCCTCCAGCCAGGCATGCCATCGCCTGCCATGCTCCCACAACATTGGAAGATAGCAGTTCTGGACATTAAAGACTGCTTCTTCCAATTACCCCTCCATCCTGAAGATGCACCACGGTTTGCCTTCTCGGTGCCTTCCATCAACCGAGAGGCTCCCATGCAGCGTTACCACTGGCGAGTTCTTCCCCAAGGCATGAAGAAGAGCCCAACAATCTGCCAGTGGTACGTTGCTAAAGTCCTGTCGCCCGTCCTCGCCAAAGCGGACAAAGCCATCGTCCTTCATTACATGGATGATGTGCTGGTCTGCTGCCCCAATGACAACACCCTTAACCAGACATTACACATGGTTATTGAAGCACTTGAGGCCTGGGGCTTTGAATTACAGCCTGAAAAGGTACATAAAACAAGCCCTTGGAAGTATTTAGGCCTGAAAATAACAGAAACATCAATAGTGCTTCAGCCAATAACCATCAAAGATAATCCTAGAACCGTCCAAGAGCTTCGTCAGCTGTGTGGCAGCCTGAACTGGGTGAGGCCCTGGTTGGGACTGATAACAGAGGACCTTGCCCCTCTCTTTAATTTGTTAGCGGGAGGGGGGGATTTGTCATCACCTAGGTCCCTGGTGGCAGAGCGAGGCAGGCCATTGCAAAAGCAGACGAGGCAATCAAGACTAGACAAGGTCACAGGCATCTACCCTACCTACCTTTTCAGTTAATCATTCTAGGTAGGGCTCCACACCTCCACAGCCTCATTTTTCAGTGAGATGAGGGGCGGAAGGACTCTCTTATTATCATTGAATGGGTGTTTCTTCCGCACCAACCATCCAAAACAATAACCACGCCACAGGAACTGATGGTGAGCCTCATCATCAAGGGTTGAGCCAGACTCCGCACCCTGGCGGGGTGCGAGTTTTCATACATCTACCTTCCCATTGTCTCAGACCAGCTACAGCACATGGTCCAAACAAATGAAAATTTACAATTTGCTTTAGATAGTTACTTTGGCCAAATTTCTAGTCGTAAGCCAAAGCATAAACTTTTCAGTGAGGCTTTTTACATCATCCCTAGGGAAATTCAGAGCAGAAAGCCTCTCAAAGAAGCTCTAACCATTTTTACAGACAGCTCAGGAAGATCACATAAATCAGTGATCACCTGGAGGAATCCAAAAACGCAGCAGTGGGAAGCTGATGTCGAAATAGTTCAAGGATCTCCTCAGGTTGCCGAGCTAGCTGCTGTTGTCAGAGCCTTTGAGAGGTTTTCTGAACCTTTTAATTCGGTAACCGACTCAGCGTGCGTAGCTGGAGTAACTATGAGAGCCGAAGGAGCTCTCCTAAAAGAAATTTCAAACCAGAAAATATACAGCTTGCTCTCGAAGTTAATTAAGTTAATTTCCCACTGAGAGCAACCGTTTTATACAATGCATGTCAGGTTGCACACTGAACTGCCAGGAGAGATTGCCGAAGGCAGTCGGAGGGCTGACATTCTAGCCTCTCCAGCGGAATTAGTAAAGCTTCCCTTAATGTTTGAACAGGCAAAAATCAGTCATGCCATGTTCCATAAAAATGCGCCTGCCCTGGTCCACGTTTCACCTAACGCGAGACTAGGCAAAGGCCATTGTGGTGACATGCCCCAGCTGCCAACCTTAACAACTTCCATCCTTTGGCAGCGGGGTAAACCCTAGAGGTGTCAACAGCGGTGAGGTGTGGCAAATGGACGTGACGCACTTCCCAGAATTTGGTCAACTGAAGTACGTTCAGGTATCCATTATTACCTTTTCAGGGGCTGTGTTCGCCTCCGTCCATGCCGGCGAAAAGACTAAAGATGTTGAGAAACATTTGATCCAGGCCTTCGCTGTGCTGGGCATGCCCAAGAAGATCAAGAGAGACAATGGACCTGCCTACACCTCGAAAGAATTCGAGCGCTTCTGCCAACAGTGGGGAATTCACCATGTCACTGGGATTCCCCACTCCCCAACCGGGCAGGCTGTGGTAGAAAGAGCCCACCAAACACTCAAACGGGTCCTTCTACAACAAAACAGCACTACTAAAACTAACTCACCTGTGTTTAGGCTAGCCAAGGCTCTCTTTACTATCAACTTTCTTAACAGTTCATTTGAAGAGCCAGAGCCACCTATCTTTCACCATTTCAGCAATTGTAGCCGAGGGAAGCTGAAAGAAAATCCAGAAGTTCTGGTAAGGGATCCGGACACGCAACAGATCCAAGGACCCTTTCGCCTCGTCACTTGGGGTCGCAGATACGCAAGCGTGTCCACGCCTCAAGGCTTGCAGTGGGTACCTGCGAAATGGGTAAAACCTTATAAGACTCGTGATGCGACATCTTCAAAGGATGCTAAAACCACAGCATGGAGGCACAGGCGCCGGAAGGGTCTCCTCTAAGTTTTAAACTTGTTCTCCTCGATGATATTGTTCGCATGTGTTTCCTTCTCACATCTCTTAAATTAATTACTGCATTTTGTTTGTACCTGGACATGGCTCACCATCCATTCATCACAAGTACCTGTCTCATCCTGACAGCCAGTTCAATATTCTTCCTGCTCTGCATTTCTCCATGTGCATCCTGGATTATTCCGCAGCCGAGAACTAACGTCTGGGTGCTCCTCGCGAAATCGCTGGGCCAAGACCACATCTGTCTCAGCACCTCGGACCCTGGCAATCCAATGTCGACCTGCCTGGTGGGGGTCCCTCTCAATTTTTCTGAGTTTCCCCCAAATTTACTTTCTCTTCTCGACTCCACCAATAGGCAAACCCATCGGATAGTGGTCAGGTTCTTTGTGATGCGAACAATTAAAGTCCCAGTAATGAATCCACTCCTCTTATGGAGAGACTGGATCAAGGGCCTGCCAAAACTGTCCGGTGAGCCAATTGATCTCCTAGGTTCCACCTCCGCTCAGTTTTGTGTTCAATTTCTGTTTACCCCTAAAACTCAGAAAAATTTGGTCCAAACTGTTACCCAGCACAAGTTAGAATACCAAGCAGCCAACTGGTGCAATAAGATAGCACACGTCAAAATGCCATCCACGCAGGACAGTGTTTCCCATTAATTACCCAAAGGCTTGTTCCTGCTGTGTGGTGACCGTGCTTTGGCAGGCATTCCCTCTCGCCTTCTAGGAGGGCCCTGCACTTTAGGGGGATTGACCCTGTTTACCCCCAACATCTCCCAAATTATTATTTGGAGAAACAAATCTGAATTGGCTCGCCAAAAGAGAAGTTTCAAAGAATTGGACTCAAATTGTTATTCAGAAATTTATCATTGGTCTCACCTGCATCGCGCTGCCGTGTCAGTTTTCTTGCCCTGGGTAGCAGCAGCAAAAGCTCTGGGGGAGCTGGGCACCCTAGAATGTTGGGTAGCTAAACAGGCCAATTTGACTTCAACTGCCATAAGCGACCTCCTTGAAGACGAGGAGATAACCAGGAAGGCAACGCTGCAAAACAGAGTAGCTATAGACTACTTGCTACTTCTACATAACCATGGTTGTCAAGAGTTCGAGGGTTTATGTTGCTTCAATCTGACATCAAGAGCCCAAGACGTTCGGCAAGCGATCAAAGGGATGTAGGACTTAGTTCATCATATAAAGGAAGAATCCAAAGGCTGGCTGGAAGACCTTCTATCAGGATGGGGACTTATGGGGTGGTGGGCTTCCATCATCAAAGACCTAGGCTTCATTCTGCTTACAATACTTATGATTTCCTTGTCATTCTGTGTTGTCAAAAAGGTTGTTCTCAACTATTTTTTAGACTTATCAAACAAAAAGGGGGGAGATGCTGCCGTGGCCCAGCCCACCTTGGGGCTGAGTGACATCAAGTGGGTGGACTCTCCCGCCCAAGACTCCGACCCCGAGGGCGGGACCGATGACTGAAGTGCCTTCCCACCAAGTGCCACTCTCACCGTATCTCCACCCCAGTTTCCAGAATCCTCTATGTTCCCACAAAACCCATTGGTTCACTCTTCTATGTTTATTCATGCCTCTCGCTGAATATTCATTAAGTTCTAGAAAATTCTGTGCTGTTAGATTCCCCATTGGTTTATTCAAATATGTTCCTCCCCTGTGTCTTTGTGATTTGTCCCCTGTCATCCCTTGTCACCTCCTTATTGGCTTATTCCTTTGTTCCTCCCTTGTTCCGCCCCTGCTTAAAAGGGCGAGCAGCAGACCTTCTTGGCCCTCTTTGTTGTCTCCCCTTTCGGCTTGCACCAATAAAGCTGGGATTAAAGGCAACAAGAAGGGTCCCTCTTTCATTCCTTGCTCTTACCTTGTTGCTTTGGCAACCACCTTGCTGCAGCCAGCTCCTTTGTGAGCCTCCTTCAGGCAGCCACACTGAAGGCTTCCAGCTGCCAAACTGGACTTTGTTGGCCACGCTGCCGGAGCCCAGTAACTGTCGCCTGCCAGGCCACTGAGCGGCCAGCGGCCAGCGCGTCACTCAGAGATGGCATTCTCTTCATTTTCTCTTTGGGAGCTGTATATTTCATGGCACATTTAAAGGACATTTTCAGCATGTTTCCATTTTTTTTTTTTTTTTTAAATTTGTGTTTGATCTCTTTTAGCAATTTTAATTCAAAAGACCATTTCCTGTCTACCTTCATGATTCAGCCTTTCTTCCTCATTAACGTTTTGGATATCATTTTACTATGATTAATTATTTGAATTCAGTTGCATTCAGGAAAACAGTAGCTAAGTGGTAAGATGTTTTGCATACCAACAGGGAGCCCATGTTCCAAAAACCATCCTGCAAAAGGAGGGAAGAGAATTAGGGCAGAAACTGAATCCTCTGAACTCACGATCAACACATGGCTAAACGCCAGTCAAGTCAAAGCCTTGCAGAGAGACATTAAATCACATATTCTACAGCAGGTCTGCACCTTATCTGGTAGCTGCTGAGTACAGAACCCAGTGCTCTCTTCTCATGATAAAAGTAAAATACATTAAAAATATATAAATAACTTACCATCTAATAAATGTCAGGTAAGTTTGTCATGTTAATCATGAACATTTGACTGGTCGTGCCAGTCAATCAATGTTGCACTTTAAAATATTCTTCTACATAATTTCTGGGATAATCTGCACGAAGAGAAGCAAGTGGCCTCTCATTTCATATTCCCACCTCTCCATTCTGAACAGTTTAAGTAGCTGACTTATTTTATAGGCTTTTGACATGGATAGATAGACCATGTGATTCTCCTTTTAATCCAGTATTCAATTTTTTTTTTTAACTCCATTTCTCTTTAAGGCTTTTTTTTCATTCCGTGAATTGTCATTTTATTATTCTCAAAGGATTGCACCTTTCCACAACTGTAAAAGCAACTAAACAATTCTTCATCTCTCTCCCTGGTTACGTTGGCTGATGATAATTATTTAATATTCTTGCTTTTCCCTTTGTCCTCTGTCTCTAGTCCTTTATAATCATTTGTAAGACAATTCATCTTTCATTCTACTATTGTTTACTTGCCCTGCCATAAAATCACATTCTTTTTCTTCAGCATCTTGCCAGTTAAAGATCTATAATTTTCCTCTCAGATCATTTTTTTTGTTATTTTCACTTCCTCTGAGAGCAAGACACATCCACAAATTGTTAGATTCTGGGTAACTTTTAAATGGTTTTTTATATTCGTGTTTACATTTTGGTCTAATCACATTGGGTTTTGCCTCATGCTGTCTTTCTGACAATTAGGACAATATTTATGAAACAAATGGATTATCTACATGACAATGACTTGTAACTAATATCTGGGGTTATTTTGATATTCATTAGATTTCATGATTTATCAAAACACTTCCTTGACAGCTGTCTCCTCTACAGGATAGAGAAAATGAATGCTTAATATGTGCTGTAATTATTTCCTTTTAGCATCCTTTACAGACTAATGAGGCCATTATGAAATGACTATTTATGAAATTATATGAAATAAGGATAGGTCAGGCATAAATTATTTTGAAAAGGGACAAGCTGTTTTGTCACAAGAATGATGCCTTAACTGCTAATGTAGTGACTTTATCCATGTCATCCCTCTTCCTGGATTAGCACAATAAAGAGGGATTTGATCAGCTGCATGGAGAGGCTCTCCTTTTGAGGAAGGTTTGAGAGAACTGGGATTGTTCAGCCTGGAAAAGAGAAAGCCTTGGAGAGACCTAATTGTGGCCTTTCATTACCTGACGGGAGCCTTCAGGAAAGATGGAGAGAGACTATTTACACAGGCAGAAAGAGAGTAAGTTTAGATTAGATATTAAGAAGAAATTTTTCACTTTGAGAGTGATGAGGTTCTAGCATAGGTTGCCCAGAGAAGCTCTGGATGCTACAAAAGTGTTCAAGGTCAGGCTGTGTGGAGCTCTGAGCAACCTGATCTAGTGGAATCATTCCCTGCCCCTGGCAGGGAGTTGGAACTAGATGATCTTTAAGGTCCCTTCCAAAGAAGACTATGCCATCATTCTATGATTTTGAGATAAGCCTCGATTCCTCTTCAAGGAGCTTTAAGATCCAAGGATCAAAAACATAGAAATTTAAGCATGATCACTGAAGAAAATGCATTGTGGGAGGTAAATTAACTCAACATCTTTGGAGATGTACTTGTTTTAAGAACAATATGTATATATGGCATCAAATAAGCTTTGCTTGAAGCATCCTGCAATAACCACTGCTGCTGTCAAAGGATCACTGTGACCATCAGCTGTTAATGACAAGCACAAATAGGTACAAGCCTGTCCTGTTCTTTTCCGTGCAGTACCCTGGAAAACTGCAATGACAGGGCCTCTCACATTGCTGTGCCTCCAGACCTCACAGAATGTATGAGACTGTAATAATTTTGATATCTGACTATAGCAGGAAGAGTTTTCCTCACGGTCCTTAATAATCATAACCAATACCTGGAAAGCACTTCCCTGCCCCAAATGCAGATGCACAAGGAACTGGGAGGGGACGCAGCCAGGACAGCTGACCCCAAGTGACCCAAGGGATATCACATTCCATTTGGCATATTCCACATATAAACTGGTGGAAGACAGAGGAACGGGGTGACATTCAGGGTTATGGAGTCTGTCCTCCTAAGTACCCATCATTCATGATGAAGCCTTGCTTTCTTGGAGATAACAAATAATAAATTAATTCCATATGTTTCCATATGGTTGGTTCCACACACACCTCTTGCTTTACCTATGAAAGCATCTTTATTTCAGCCCAGAGCTATGTGGGAGTGCCTGATCCTGCATCAACAGGGGGAAATCTGTACAGTGTGGATAAATATTGTTCAGAGGGGAATGAAACAGTGAGATTGGACTCTCCTCAGTGGTGTGCAGTGACAGCTGAAGAGTCAATGGGCACAAGATATCTGAATGTAGAAAAACCTGGTTTTTTACTTTTTGGCTACTCAAACACTGTAACAGATTGCCCAGGGAGGTTTTGTGGAGTCTCTCTCACTGGAGATCTTCAAGAACTGGATGCTCTGGGATGACCCTGTTTGAGCAGGGATTTTGGGCCAGATTCTGTAATTTTGTAATTCTGTAATGTTGTGAATTGATGTGGGTTTATTCCTGCAGAAATCTAATTTGAAATTTTAGCTGTCATCATTTAATGATCCACTTCCATTAGTGCAGAAAATTTGTTTAATCTATCCCACGTCTCCCCTCCTCAGCAGGGACAGGTAGCTCGTTTGGTCACCTTGTCTCTTGTTTTACCATAATTTATTTCTAGCACGGGGAGATTCTCCCTCAGAGAAACTCTTGGCCTTTATAAATCAGCTGAAACTTAAAATAATTCAATTCCTAGATTTAGGAAAAAAACAAAAGTCAGTTCCGCAAGACAAATTAAATATGTTAAAAAAAAAAAAAGTTCTATGATTTAAAAACTTGTTCTCATGCAAAATGTTCAGCCTGTTCTATTTATTGATACATTGAATGAAATGGCCAGAGATCAGGAATTACTGTGAACACCTTTCAGTAAATGTTGTATTTCTGTATGAAATTGAATAATGTGATGCAAGTACACAGGTAGCTAATAATTTAAAATATAATGTTTCTGATGTCACTGTTTCCTGGTTTTATTTTTATCTTTTGGAGCTTTTAAAAATGCAGTCAAACTGCTGGGACTTTACAGAATGATTAACCACCCTTATGAAAAATGTCATCATTGTTCCAAGGTGTTCTGGAACTAATGTTTAATGATTTGTTGTCATTATCATGGGTGAAATATTTTTAGTCTTTTCCATTTACATTAGTCTCATGCACCTGATGTTGAAATGTCCTGAGCTCTTAGTTAAAAAATCCAACAAATCTCTAACTGAATGAACATGAGCCTTGTTATTGCAAAAAAACCCGGAGATTCGGGAGAAAAAAAAACCCAAAAAAAACCCAAAAAAACCCAAAAAACTAGATTGGAGCAAAAAAACCCCCAATATGATTGAGAAAAAAGGATATTTTTAATTAGGAGTTTTAAAAATAAAGCAATAATTCAGATAGATAAATAATGAAGAAAAAGCAAAATAGAAAGATGGTGATGGTTAAAATCAGATTGTTATGCAACATGCCCTTCTTTGATGCAAACCTATAGAGGTAAAATTGCAATAAAAGTATAAATAAAGTGGAAAGGTCCTCTGCCAAATGACTGCACATATGTATGCACATATATACATATACTATAACCAGAAAGTTATAAATAACATTCCAGAAATCAGCAGAAGTTTTGATGGAGAATTTATACACTGGCTTTAATGATGCTGAGTAGGTGTTCTGTGAAAAAATAGCAATAGAACTCCTGATATCAGTGGTGCCCTCTAATGAAGAGCATGCACCTCTAGAGGTTTACTTTACGGGGAAAAATTCCTTAGAATCATAGGGGTTTTGTTGGAAGGGACCTATTATATATCATCAGGTTAGTGTGATCTATTACACTAATTTATTTCTGCAGCTCTGCTTATTCCGGAATGAACTATTCCAGTGCTATGCAAAAAACCAAACCAAACCAAAACCAAAACCAAAATTCACAAACACCCTCAAATTCCACTGTCACAAAATCTGTGTGTAATACAAACCTAATTCTTCGTGGTCATGAGCATGAACAGCTCTGTGTGTTTGAACAGGTTTTAACTGTGACCACAGCCTTAGTGCTAACCACAAACTCTGGTTTCTTGCTGTTTGAGCCTCAGCTTTAATTGCTCTGCTACATTTTGAGGGCAGGCAGCTAAAAACAAGGCGTACTGAACCTCTTCTCTCTCCACCTGCCCTATTTACAACGCATAGGAGATCCTATGAAGCACCTTTTGGCAGTCAGGAGTGCTAAGATGGGCTCCCTCATCGTGTCTTTGGTGATGTATTTTTATTTGCACCTTAAGGGGAGTAATTTTCCAAACCATTTTTCGAAAACCATGATGGAGCTAAACGTTCTTTTTTTTTTATTAGCGGTTTGATGATATTCCCAGTGCCATTATTGTATCAAAGAGCCCTTTTGTTTCCTGGGGAAGAAAGCAGCAGCTGAGCATGAATGAGCTGTTTGCGTGTGAATCCAAATGGGCGATCATCGCGCGGCTGCGATCAGCTGGCAGCTGCTGGGTGATGTCACACACGGCCCTGGCTGACATCACGCAGCCAGCTCGGAGCAATCCTGTTGCCAGGCAGCCCGTTGCTATTCAAAGTTTTGTTCAGCCAAGAGAAACATGATTGCTCATTGCCCTCCAGAAAGGCTACACTTTAAAAATGCCAGAGCCGCTGACTGAACAGCAGGTCTGACTTGAGGCTGATGATGAAAAATAACCTCCCACCTGAATTCTGTGCTCACAGAGTTTGCCAAATAGCAGAGGCAAATAGTTTTGATTGCCAGCAAAGCTACTTTGCTAAATTCCTCCTCTAGTTCATTTTGGTCACTGGAGTCCCATAGCCCATTCCCCTGATGCAGTTCATGTGCAAGAGCTGGTTTGATCTGCCAGTCAGATCCTAACTTGGCTCAGCTGGAAAAGTGGTGAACCAACTGAGGCTGACCTGCTCTGGATCACTTCTGTTCCCTCCCTGCCATGAAAGTGTGATCTGCAGGGATGCTTTAGTGGCCACTGAGCTTCCACTGAGCTTGAAATGGCTTAAGACTCATGCTTTGTTAACAAAAAGCTTTAATTTGTGGACCAGGCTTCTTCAGGAGCTCAGGGCAGCCTGTACAGCCACGGCCTCAATGCGAAGTACAAGTGTCTGACCTTCCCAGTATTTTCACTCACCCCTCACAACTGTTCATGGCAGAGAAAGGCAGCCACAAGTCAGTCAAAGGCTTCCTGGGAGAAAAAAGAAAACAGTTATTCACCAGAATGAGATATGGGCACAGGGCCTTCAACCTTACCTACTTTGTGATTCTGTGATTCTGTGACAGAAGAACCAGTTTTGCAGGACCAGTGTAAAGTCTCTTCCAATCCAGTAAGTAGTCAACCAAAGTGAGGTGAAACACATCAGTTGTGTGAATGGGGTGAACAGCTCTGCACTGGGTAAGAATAATCACATTAACTATGTTAGATAAAAGCATCTCCAGAGCAAGTGTAGCAAAAACTAATGTTGGACTGTGCCATTCAATCAGATTCTCTCCATTGCTAGGATAAGAAGTAACACAGTTCTTCTTTTTCTCCATAAAACTGTAAAAAATTCCCCATTTTCTACTCTGAGAAAATTCCCTAGAGATCTGCCATAAGGTCTCTGCAAAAGGAAGATTTTGCTTGCCCTGTTTGAGCTTCTTAGGCTTGATACTCAGCAGGAAGCTGAGGAATTTTCAGGGGGTTCCTGTATAATAACCATGGGTAGGATTCTGCTCCAGATTAAGACCTTAACTCCTTGTATGAGTACATTGCTATCTACATATGAACAAGGTGTTCATCCTTCCATTGTAGACAGGGAAAACACAGGACTCTGTTTCCAATCACAGGCAACGATGTCTATTTGAAGTTCTTTGTCGTACCCAATTTGTTTATGTTGTGTTCTTAGATACACACATTCTTTTCTCAAACGAGAGGTAGAGGCCAGGCAAGATGCAGAGAAGCTAAAGAGGCACCTGTGTTTGGACAACTGAATGCAGCCCCATGTGTCCAGTAACTCAAAAATATCAGTCACCAGTAAGAATAGATGATCCCACAGGAAAATAATAGCTTGAAGCATTGTAATTTCCAGTTTTCTCTTCAGCAGAAGGTGTCAGCTCCCTTGATATGAGGTAATCCAGGAATAGCTAAAAATCCCCACAACGCACAAAAGTTGTGGTCTTTCTACTGCCCACTCCTGCTAATCAGGAGCATCACAGTCACAGTTAAATATGCTCTGAACCTCATATTATGTTAATGTATTAATGAAATGTAAATGTTTTCAGAATAAACTACACTCATGCAAATTTCTTGGCTCTGAACTTATTTTATTCTGACAGAGTAGTGTATTTGATCTGGGCACAAAGCAAATTAACATTTTCAGAACTCATTAATATGTGCGAACATCAGGCAAAGGTGACAAATCAGTTTGGTAGACTTCCATTATTTTGGGCCAAAAAGCCAGTCATTTGGGTGATTTGGGATACCTGATCCAAAGCATATTGCAGGCTGTGAGAGTTCTGCTAGTGACTGAGAGGGAATAAAAAGGTCAGATCCTTGGACATGGTGGCTCATTCAGTGACAAAATACAGAATGCAGTTTGGACTCAAGCTCTGCTGATAGGTAAGTGGAATTATCAGGTGGAACAGGCTCAGTGGTATTAGGTCGTTTTAATTTCCCTTCATGTAACACTCACTGTAGGATCGTTCCCTTTGGTATTACAAGCCTCTAGTGCTTTATTGTAATTGTTCAATAAATTTCAGAGATGCAGTAATTAACATGGTCGATTAAATATAATCAACAACTTACTTCTAACCAATTGAAAAAAAAAAGAAACCTTAGTCAAGTGCATCATTAGTCAGTACTTGCTACTAAGCTGCCATTTGCTAAATTTTTGTCTTCTCTCTTCACAAATATTTGGTCTATGCAGACAAATATTGATTTCTTCATGATTCTGGGAGAATCTATTGATTTGTAAAAAATAAAAAAAAAAGAAAAATCCCTCGATATTTGGTACCAAATACCAAATACAAGACTCAAAGGATTTGGGGAATGAATCATCTAACGCAATTTTATATTGGCAGGAAAAATAATTTGATTTACTTTTGTAGTTGATGTACAGACACTAGTACCTTTTTGAAGTTCCATATATGTGAAAAAAATAGATAAGAAGAGAGCTAGAGGCAGTAATACATAACTTGCCAGAAATTTCTGGCAAGTGGAAATCACAGTGGAAAATATCTGCAGTAATTGGAGGAGTCAGATCTTATCAAGTGGCCTTATGTGTTTAAAAACAGTGAAAATACTCAATCTTGGAGTAATGTTTGGGAGAAAATAAGCAAACCAAAATCAGAGAAGAGGGTACCTTTGAGGTATTCTGAGCCAGCCAAAGAGCTCATGTACACAGCTCAGCAGTCCCTCACTTACCAGTGATGTGAAAAAACCTATCCAAAAGAAGCAGTGCAATAGTGCAATACATCTTGTGGAAATATCAACCCTTCTCCAAGTACTCCTGGCCTCCAGGAGAGATGGTTTCTTTGGGATATGTTGTTCTGAGCCAAACTTGCCTTCAGGTATGGAGTCAGGCCATGTGTCCCCATAGCATCCTCCACACAAAGGTATCAACAGGTCTTGAGTCAAACTACCTCATGGTGTTACTGCTCTTAACTGATTTATATGCTTCCTCCAGCACAGCACCAAGCCTGACAGAGTTCAGGAAGGGTTTGGACAATGCTCTTGGTCACATGGTGTCATTCTTTGGGTGTCCCATGCAGAGTTTGACTTTGATGATCCTTGTGATCCCTTCCAACTCAGGATACTTTGTGATTCTGTGATACCCTGTGCGAGTGCTTGCACACAAAGATATCTAATCCATACTTTAATCCAAATGAATGAGTAATGCTATTAATTCTGGTAGGACTTCAGGCATATTTTTAAGATTCATGATGAAAACTTAATATCTCTTCTTTTTTTTGCATCCTGCTTTTAGATAAACTTCAGGCTGGTTTTGACACGTGCCTTCTTCAGTCAAGATGGCATGTCCCACAAGACAACATGCTTGTCTTGCAACAGTTATGAGACTGATAAAAATAAGAGAAGTGATGGCAGGAATCATAACTCTGTCTCCCCCAACCCTTCAGCTCTTCCAAGTCTTTACAGGTTGTAAGTTCTTCTTTTAAATGAAGTAAATATAGACAAAGAATATGAGATTAATGAAATCTTGCTTCAGTTGCTCAAGGAAGTCTTGGGGAAAGAGAAACTGATCCTCATGGGTGATTCCAATTACCAGAAATTTGTTGGGAAAACAGCACCATGACTGTCATAAATCCTGCCAACTAGGCCAATTTGTCACAAAGGAGTGATTTAGATCACTTAGAGAATAACTGTCAGAGGTAGTTTTAATACGATGTTGTAAAAGTGTGACTTAACAAAGATTGATGACAAGGTTCACTCTATTATTTGCTGCATGGATTAAACATACAAAAATTTTCTAGAGTCAAGCTAGAATGATTTATACAGAGATGAGAGATGCAAATGGTTGAGGAAGACCTTGTTTTGTCAGGAGGTCTAGAAAGGACCCCCTGGCTTTCTAAATTCCTCCTCAGGGGGAACCTAAGTGCAGTTGGAATCAGACTTAGTCCTGGACTTGGTCAATGGTTTATGTCTAAAGGATTATATATATGGAAAGTTTATAATAATTAATATTAAACATCAGTTTAATTTGTATAAATTCAGCATGCTATCAGTCACTTACTCAAACAGCACTGACATATTAAATCCATGAATTAATATCAAGGCAGATTTAAATATAAACCTTGAAAAATAGGTCGTGAGGACCCCACTTAATCTTCACAGGCTGTTTCACTTTCCAGATTTCTCTGTGTTGCACCACACTACTTGTTACCATGGACTCAGCTCTTGGACAAAAGCACAAAATATACAGAAGATTCTTATCTCACATTCTTTCCCTCTTGAAAGTCAATGGATATTTTGCCATTTCATATTATGCTGCTTGATTTTATCAGTTCTAGGGATACTGTAAGGATATGCTGAACTCTCTAAACAGAAAATAGTTAAGACCTTATCTTACTAGATCAATACATATAAAGGACCAGATACTGTTCCATTTAATTCAATAAACACTTTACCATTGATTTCCATGCATACAAAACAGGCCTTCAGCATGAGATTATTGTTGATTTCTCATTTAAATTTTAATGAATAGTTAAAAATAGAGAAACTGAACTGAAAGAAAAGCAACAGAAAGTATAGTGTCCTGTTTCATGTAAAGAATCAATTGAATTGGGTCACTGAGAATCTAGATAATCTGAACATTAAAAATGTATTAGTATTATTCTTTGCTAGAATATGACCATGAGATAAAGTTTTTTGTTGGGAGAATAAAAGCAGAACAGCAGAGGATTGCATAAAAGCTTCCTTTAGGAAAGCACTAAACCAACAGCTCTATTTTCAGCCCATGGTTAATCCTTTTGAGTTCAGTGGCTTAAATCTTTCCCTCAGTAAGGAACAAATTGTGAATTGGGGCCTAACTGCCTCAATTCTGTGAATAGCTACAGCTTAGGCCAAAGCCCACAGCACACAGTACAACAGTTTTGCAGTGGATTCAGCACATTTTGGACAGGACAGATAGACTTAATCTGCATATGTTATTTCCAGGGTGTTTCAGTCCTTTAAATACAGACACATAGGATGGAGGCAGAGTTATTCCAAACTAGAATATCTAGTATGTAGAATGGACTTGATGATCCTGATGGGTCCTTTCCAACTCAGCAGATTCTATGATTCTGTAATATACACAAACCTGAAAGAGATAAGGATAATGATAGTGGAAAGTATATGTCACACATCAGAATAAAACACTGGATGTGCAATATGCTGCAATGTATAATAAAATGGGTCTTTTGAGGATAGAAAAAGGAGATGGAGGAAAAATTAATTACTTAGTGATTTTTTCATGGTTCCTATTGGACCCAATGTGTTACCTGTTTTTTCACCTATAAACTACAGTTCTTTTCAGTGGCCAAGCTCACTGGCTGAAATTTAGAACATTTGAAGAACTATAACTGTTAAGAGACATGTGCAAAGGTCAGGAGACTGGAGTATGTTTGCTTTCATTTCTTGGAATCACTTGCAGTTGCCTGGCTTGTGCCTTAGGAAAGCTTCAGATGCTTTATGTTTCCAGAGTAAACCCAAGAGTTTTGAAGGAACAGTTACATATTTTAGCACATAAGAGGGGATTTCTGGAGGGTGCTGTATTTGAAATAATGGTTTTATAAGGTCAGGTGACCAACACAAGTGAGTACTGCATATAGCCAGACATGAAGCAGCACAGCTGGTTATAAACACTATCCTGCAGAATTCCAGAGAAGGAACTGAACCCGTTTATGGCAAACAGGGAGGAAAATGATCTGCTTATGCTGTTCAGTGGCTCCAGTGCTCATGAGCTGATAAGAAGTACTCAAGCAGCCACTGCTCAATTTGTAAATGATAGGTCTGATGTGATATTGAAGACATTCCCTGACCCTCTGTGCACTTGCAAGTAATACTTCATAGTGGTTTCTTTTTAAACTACAAGTCTGGCAATATTTAGTGTGATGTTGCAGGACAATCCATGTACTTCTATCCAAGCAAAAATTCTCTCTGTATTTCTTCATGGCAGATGTCTCAGCTGTTGATACACACCTTTATTTGGCTAAGTAGTACTTTTGTGTTTTGCTGATTTGTTCTTTGTACTGTTAGGACTATGTTAGAAAAATATATCTCATAGGAGATCCTGATGCTAAGAGTGAATAATATTTTTTTTTAAATGAGAATTAATCAAATACTTTTGTATATGTCACAGACATTCTAGAACATTCAAAAAAAGTGTGTAACCATCAGGCAATTTTCTGTTTTGCAGGTGGTTTTTAATACTCTTTTGTGAAATCCTATGAAAACCATTTCTACACAATTCTGCAGGACATTCATTCAGTGACCAGTTTTCACCTATTCCAAAAGAACCAGAGATAGATTGCTTGCCCGTGAAATTGTGGAAAAATAAAGGGGGTGAATGTTGTTATAAAGAAATAATTGACATTAATCTGTTGGAAATCCCATCCACTTTCCACTGAAATGTGTGTTAAAGATATAAACCCTCCAAAAGAATACAAATGTATGAAGAAGAATCTTTAGTATCGAACATCAGCTGAAAGAGTTGTCAAGACAATTTAACTCCTCTACAGTGACAGGTGCAAGAAAAAAACCCCAAAAAACAAAAATCCCCTCAAAACTCCTTGAAATTAGGGAAAAAAAAGGTTGTTGAAAAGAAATGAAAAAATAAAAACAAGAAAAGAAAAAACTAAAATATAAACTGATGTAATGTGAGCAGGAGAGGAAGGGTTAGTAGCTGAAGCAATGCCTCAGTGACAGAAAAGAAGTGTGGTAGAGATGCTTTACACCTCTGAGGCCACCTTGCATGGTAAAAAATGTTTCCACACAAAACATTTCATCAGGAGGGATAACAGATGGCCTCTTTCTTAGCCTGTCCAGAATACTGTAATTTGCTTGGTGAAAGGATGACTGAAGACGTATTACTACCTGCTTCCTGGAGGTTGCTTTGGAGACAGCTGTTGCAGTTTTCCTAAGAGAAGAAACTGGGCCTGCTGGTGGATTGTCAATCATTTTGGGTTACAAGGTCACAAAGACAGGGAGTCGGGATTATACATTTTGCACCTCAATTGCAGCATGAGTAACCACTGCTCTGTTTCTTTTTGGATGCACTGATGTTGCTCAGGGCAGATTTATCAGATATCTTGCCTGCCAGATCCTCTTCATTCTTATATGGCTCCTAGTGTCTCATGCATGCAGTGATGTATGATGTACTACCCTTGGATGATGACAGATTCAAACAGAAGTGTTAAAATAGTTTTTCTTCCTTCCATTGAGGACAGGGATCTACCTCTGTATTTAGTATTAATCAGAGGGAGCATCCATCAGGCAGTGGCTGCAGAAATGTAAGCTCTTAATATTTTGTGTAAAATTTCATGTAGGGAGGAGAAATTAAACAGTGAACATTTTTTTCTGCCATTCGTGTACACACAGGCCACTAGCATAATTCTCCCCATTTTTTTTCTGTTTTGTGTTTTCAGGGCTCTTACTGGTGCCATCTACCCGGACTTGTGCAAAGCATTTGACCCTGCCCTGCACAACAACCTTGTCTCTAAACTGGAGACATGGGGACATGACAGATGGACCACTTGGTGAATAAGAAATTGTTTGGATGGTCACACTCATGGAGTCGTGGTCATTGGCTCAGTGTCCAAGTGGAGACCAGCGACAAGTGCTGCTCCCTTGGGGTCAGTGCTGGGACCAGCACTGACCGACATCTTTGTCAGTGACATGGACAGTGGGATGCCTCAGCAAGGTGTTTTTGGGGCACAGTAATATTAATTCAGCAACAGAGGAAGGTGAAATAATTTCCCCCTCTGAAGGGGACAGTGACCTTAGGCATCTTCTGGGTGATTGTGCCATTTAGTGGAAAGGCAAGCTGAAGTCACTGGCCTTTTAATTTAGATGTCTACACTGTGTCTAAGTTATACAGATTAGTCTTGTCAAGAGAGATAAAAACATTATGAGAATACTGCTTGTCTGTATCTGCATTTGAAGGTAAGAAGAAAGGTTTCACAGTATTGCCTTCTTGACCTTATTCCTCCACAAAGGAAATCCTCCAAAAGACTGAGATGTCATTCAAATATCAGGATTTCCAGGAATACATACCCTTGACGTGACATTTATAGGAATGCTAATGAAAGTCCATCTTAACTTTATTGTCTTTTCTAGATTGGTATGAGGATGACGAAAGTAAGATGTTTGATGAAAAATAATTCAGTAGAAACAGCTATAAATTTTGCAACTTTGAAGCTACACAAAAGGTGCTGTATTTTAAGCTACAGCTAAATGACAGAATCAAAGAACCACTGATGTTGGAAGGGACCTCTTGAGATCAAGAATCTCAATATGCTGACCAAGTTAGGGTCAGCTAAAGCAGATTGTGAAGGACAGTGCCCTGATGAAAAATCTCCAGTAACTGGGCAACATGTGACAGTGCTGTCATTCTCACAGTCAAAAAGTGTTTTCTTGCGCTCAGCTGGAATTCAGTGTGGGTTTTTTAGGTTTTTTTCATTAATCATTTGTTGTATCACTTGATCCCCCTGGAAGTCTGTCTTCCTCATCTTCATTTTCTCCATTCAGAAGTTTTTAGAGATGTATAAAAACCCACCTGAGCCTTTCATTTTCCAAGCTGAACAGTCCCTGCTCTTTCAGGTTCTACTCATATGAAGGGTGTTCCAGTCCCTTAATCATCTAAACTCTAGGAGATTTTGTTAGAGGTTTTGGGGTTTGTTTCTTTGGGCTTTTGTTTTCTTTTCTAAGACACACAATCAATCTGGTTCTGGGTAAGGCATGTATATATTTTTTCCCATTTGAAACTGAAGGAGTGGTTTATTTCATTGTTTTTCAAGGGTTTTTTTTGGTTTTTGTTTGTTTGGTTTTTTTGTTTTTTGGGTTGTTTGTTTTTTTTTTGTTGTTTGGGTTTTTGTTTGTTTGTTGTTTTGTTTTGTTTTTTGTTTTGCTTTTGTTTACTGTGAAAGTTTGGCCAGTACAGTTTAGCCACATCTCTGCTCACCTGTTTTTCTGACCTTCCCAGTTTTCTGGCAGTTTGCCTAGACAAAATTTTAGTTGTACTCAAAGAAACTATCACTTTTCAAGTTAATTTTCTTTCAGGTACGACCTGATTGACTTCACAGATCTCAGGGAAGAGGTCCAGCTGGAACAACTGATTAGCTGAAAAGTGGGAATCTCCATCTGAGAGAAGAAAACCTCCAAATATGTCTTCACTTGTGATTGTGTAAACATATGAACAGTTCTTCACAGCGAGAGGATTTTATTTATTCAGCCAGTTTTTTTGATGACCTTTATCTACTGAGAAAGTATCATTTTTCTGTGGAATGGAATTTCCATTTCTCTCCCCTTCCCCCACCCCTTAACATTCATACTAAGTGCTCTCTGAATGGATTTTGAGAAAAAAATGTATTTAGAAGAATAGCCTTTCCACCATTAGCACTATATTTGATTATTCTGGAACAGGGATCTTATTTCAGGAAATCATCTTAGGCCTTGAATTACCATATATGTATAGTAGGTTCTAATCATGTACAGATTTAATAATATACTAACGCACCTCCAGGAATAAATGTCTTGAAAGAGATACAAAATTGTAACCTTTAAATGCATGAATGCTCATAGTATTGAATGCATGCATTGGGGGAAACTCAGATTAAGTTAATTATTTAATTCAATTAGTTAATTTAATGAGTAAATATTAATTATAATTAATTGATTTACTCTGAGAGTTACTTCATCTATGCAAGGACCACCTTAAAAGAAAAGTAATTCTTTGGAGAAAAAAGAGTAAATTATGCTTTTGCTAATAGAGTTTGCCATATTGTCTCAAGCTAGGCTAAATTGCAGCAAGAGGGTAAACCCAAGAGTAAATATGATTTGTGGTTTATTTTATTAGTGTTCAAAGATTATCCTGTTAGGTGGAGAATATTTGCTGTGGAAAATTGATCCTGTTAATTTATCTTTGTTTAGAAAACATTAGAGATGATGTTGAGATCATATATTAACATTTTATCCATAATATGGAAGATCCAGGTGCTCATGTTGTGCTTTTAACTGTGATTGCTTGCTCTTAAAACTTCTTCTTATGGATTTTTACATTTATGCAAAGTGACAATTAAACTTCAATTATAAGTTCATTCTGGATTGTCTTTATTTTCTTTGTTTTAAATCAAAGGCTTTTTTTTCCCCTGTAGAAAACTGTAAGTTGCTTTCTTTATTTGCTCTGCCATCTGTGCCACTGCTTGTTGGTCTCCTAATTTGCATTGTTTAGGGATCGAGCCTGAGCCCTGCTGAAGCCAGTGGTCATTTGGCAAATCACAGAGTGATCATGTAGCACAGAGGTACAGGGACATCTCAGTGGCATGAAGCTGTGTCAGGGTGGGTTTAGGTTGGAAATAAGGAAAAGGTTCTTCCCCCAGAGGGTGGTTGGGCACTGGAACAGGCACCCCAGGAAAGTGGTCACTACACCAAGCCTGACAGAGCTCAAGAAGCATTTGGACAACACTCTCAGCCACATGGTGTGACTCTTGGGGTGTCCTATGCAGGGCCAAGAGTTGGACATGATGATCCTTGTGGGACCCTTCCAACTTAGGATATTCTATGATTCTGTGATCCTCCACAGAAATGGGAATAAATACATGCATGAGTCAAGGTCAGTTTCATCAGCACCTACTTAAAATCCCAATAGCATGGTCTAAATTTTGTAGTCCAGCACAACACACCATGTGGTTACATATCTTGTTTCAACCTCACTGTGATGAACTGCAAAATCCAAGTGGTAAACCACGCACTCAGATTGGCAGGCCAGCACCTCCGACAGCCACACAACAACAATGCTACTCCTAGAATAAAACCCGAAGGAGTAAACTTGGCAATGTTCAAGCACATTAATTTCCCAAATAACTGTGCTCTTGACAGGTAAACAAAGCTGGGGATCAGTTGAAAAAATAAAGTCAAAAACATAAGCAGAAAAATGTTAAATGAGTGATACAGAGCAACTTTCACTGGATGACTCCAAAACCCCTCAACTTGAACTCAACCATACAAATGGTGATTGAGCTGAGGCCAGGAGAGCCTGTGGCAGACAGCAAGGCAGGGGTGCTGAAGCAGGAACAGAGGCAGGAGTTGTCTGTTCTGTCAAATCGTGATGCAGCTTGAGAGGTTCCTGATTCCCCAGACCCTGCAAATGCTGTGTAATCTGTTTTGTGTGGCAAATGTCAACACAGGGTTCAAAACCTCTATTGAGATTGAAATGAGGAGCACCCGGGAAGAATAGGATGGGAACATTTTCAACACATCAGAAAGAGGTAATCTGATGTTTTTCTTTCTTCACAACTAAAAAAGCCCTAGTTAAGAGTAGAAGCCCACTGAAGATTGGATAACTCTGTAAGTGAATGGCAGATATATTTTTAGTCATTGTACCATTAAAGGGGCTTATTATCTTGTAATTAAAGCTACCTGTTAAAGCTAATAACAAAAAATTGTCCAATCTGTGATCTGTGGTATCAAATCAACAAAACGTTGTTTTGATTTCCTGCCATTTGCTAGACCCTTCTAGATCTTACTGCAGGTGAAAGTGGATGTGAAAGTCCACCCTAGACCTTAAACTCCTCTTGACATGCAGGAGAGAAAGAAGAATTGTCTTTGAATATATTCCACCCCGACTTTCTGTGCTTGGAGCCCTGCAGTCACATTGATGAGGATAGTAAAAGAAAAAGAAAATTAGAGCTCATAGACATGGAAATAAAATTAAACAAATTGAATACTTTATATATTTTTTCTGGCTCTAAGCACAATTTTTATCTCAAGAGAAAAAAAAAATTCAATTTACCTTAGATATGGTTTTAGCTGTTCTGAGTACTCAGAGTTTTTACTTAAAATGCTCAGCACTGTTCATTTGTGCACAAATGCACTTGAGTTCATTTTAATTAAAAAGCAGCTTTAACAACTGGTTTATGCTGTTGAAAAAAATAACTTGTTTTTTTTTCCATTGGATATTCATGTATTAAACTTGCTGTTTTATAAAAGTGAGTATATAAATCCAGAAACTACTTTTGTCCAATTCTCCAAGATATTTTAGGGTTGGAACTTCTGATTGCTCAGGTTTCTAAATCCATTCTATTTTAAGGAAATGTTTGTGATAATTTCACAAAATAGAGAATTCAGCCAGTTTCTCATCAATTTAATATGTATAAATCTTTTAGACAAAAAATGTGTTATTTACATTGCTCCAATAATCAAAGTTATAGTATTTGAGCACTCAGATTCTCTCAAGTCTGAACACAAGCACTTCTTCAAAGCACTTCTCTTTACTTTTATTTGTTTTATGCAGAAGAAAAAATAGTGGGATGATGGATTTATTCAGAGAAAGATCATCTCAGAAACTGAAGCCAGTGATGCAAAGAAAAAAGAAGGCTGACAGGGTGAAAGGAAAGAGAGACAGTCCTGCAAGAAAGACTGTGCTCCTGCTCTTCATGTTTCATCCCTCAGGATCTCATTACTTCCCACCTCTATCACCTTCATGTCAGCGTGCAGCTCTGAGTCCTGCTCGTACCACAGTGCTGCTCCCCTCCACAGAACAGAGACGTTCCCCTCAGAAGCACTGCAGGTTTGCAGGGTTCAGAGCAGAAAACAGATGGAGTATCAGCTCTCAAGTGTGGCTGAAAGAAGCAGGATGACTAAACTCAGTGCTCTTGGTGCAGAGGAGAGTGGCAAAGGAGGGGGGATGTAGAGGATAGATACAATAAGACCCCTTATGGTGAGATAAATTCCACCCACTGGCTTAACATGCAAAGGACTGTATTATTTCCTAGAGACCTTTCTGCAAGTGGATATGTGGGGAATCCAATAGCATGTTTTATTTTGTCAAAGTTTGGTTGACGCCAGCTGATGTTTTTGAAGCAAATTAGGAAGAAATTCTTTGCTGTGAGTGTGGTGAGGCACTGGATCAGGTTTCTCAGTGAAGCTGTGAATGCTCTGTTCCTGGAATTGTTCAAGGCCAGGCTGGATGGCACTCTGAGCAACCTGGTCTAGTGAAACGTGTCCCTGCCCATGGAGTGGGGGTTGGAACTAGACAATCTTTAAGATCCCTTTCAACCCAGACTATTCTGTGCTGCTATTAATGCCTGCAGAGCCTTGAAACAATTCTTTCTCTCCCTGAAGACTGGAGACGAAGACATGTATTTTGAGGCTTCAACATCTCATCAGCTTGGAAAATCAACCCATCATGCCTAAGAGCATGGAGCTTTGTCCTGCAGTCTTGAATCTCGAGATTCTGTGGCTATTAATCGAATACATGAAATTATCCTGAAGTTGATACACACACATGGTAAGGATGGTCTTTTGGTCACTAAAGATTTGCCAAGATCTTTAACAGGCCAAAATTAAACCTCTAAAGTAATAAATCGCGTAAAACACGACAGCAATCTCCTTGGCTCCTGAGACCAGCAAAAGTAATTTCTATTGCAGGACAATTTTCAGAACTGCTGTGTAGTTTCCGTTCCTATTAGCCAGAAGTAGGGGAGAAAATGTGAAAACATAAACCATAAAGGAGCAAATCTTTTCACTTATTTCTGTTGCTGTCATTCTTTTCAGTGCTATTAAAACCTCACATATGAAATGATGTTCCTCTGATTTAACACCAAATTTCTTCGAGGGACATTTTTGGTGAGTGAAGCTGTTGGGTAGAAAAGGTGTTTTCTCCCTTCATAATCAGTGCAGCACTGATTATGTGTGTGGGTGACATACTTAATCTCATTTTGATTTTCTGGATAATCTTACAAAGCCAAAATAATCCTTGTGATGTTAACATGGTGATTCCAGATTCCCAACTAATTAAATTAAGACTGTGTGACTGTGATATTGAAAGCATAGTGACAATTCTCTTGAAATAAATTAGCTGGGCTTTCGATCTGTTGAGGCTTAATCAAAATTAACAAATTTTAAGGCTTACATCATCCTAAAAATCTTGATGAGTGAAATTTATTTCACTCATTCTTTCAGAAAGGGTGAGTTATGGGATGGGATTTTTTTCCTAAGGAGGCTATATTACCAGTGTTTCCAAAAATAAAGGATTTCTCTTGGGCTCCTCTGTCCTTCCTTAGTTCTGTATCGCAGCAGAGAACTGTAACTTTTTTTCTGTCCTCAAAAAATGTCTTACAACTCTTCATGGCATATCTGAGCTGAGAGTTGACTTCTGAAGTTTCTGCCAGAAGCTGTTTAATAATACTGTCGCTTCCAGAGAATCTGTGCCCTGGCAGGTTCTGACAAGGTGCAAAATATTGGACAGGTGTGAATTTACCATCTGCACTTCCCCTACAACACTGAGCCAGTGTCTGTAGGAATTAACTAAAGGAAAAGCCTTGGGAGGGAAAGTCACAGTGTACCTTGTTCTTGGAGCTATTTCCTTGCTGGGTAGCAGAACAACACGGGTAGAAAGCTGCGTATCTTTTTTTCCCCTTACAAAGCCCACATAACAAAATCTTGAGGTTTGTTTGTAGACATTCAATGTAGACATTTGACAATACAAGCCCACATAACCATGGGTTGTCCTAGAAGACAGCAGATGAACTTTCTCATTTTGGCATTGCCAGCTTCCAGGGTAGTGTCAGTTAAACCTGAACCAGCTATGTTATAGTGGAAAGGAACTCCTAAATATTGATCTATTCTTGACTAAGGGGATTTGTGGCTAGAAGAAATGGTCTGAGGGTCTAAATATTTGTTTCCTTCTCTCTCTGCTAATAACTCACCTTAGTAGTGAACGACAGCCAAAATCCTTGAACTGCCTTATTTTAGAGGTTGCTATTCTTAAAAAATGATAAAAATTGCTTGGCCCCAGGAATATAATACAGAACAGCTAATTTAGGCCATGCAGTCAAGAACGATACACTCAATAATGCCAACTATTCATTCATCATTATAAATTACGATAGCTAATTCTGAACTGTGAATCTAAGTGAAAAATTTCATATAATTGAAAGTTTTGCTTTATGATAGGGAACAGGAATGATCTGGCAGACAGGAAAGCATCTCACCAAACACTTATTTCAGGAGAGCTACATGTCTGTTCACTGGGAATTGAATGCTTCACATCTTTCCCTGACAGAGGGTACTTCCCAAGAGAGGTAACTTTTACACTAGAGTAGTAATCAGTGGCCCAGGAATAGGGAAACAAGTCCTAAATATCAGCAAATCCTGAAAAATTAAGCAGTTCTGAACATCAAGAAATTTTTAATGTAAAGCTCTTCTAAGTTGCTTTACACTCTCCCAGCTATAAAATAATTTAAAATTGGAGAAGGTGGAAAAGGGAGAGGATTTTCTATTATTAATGATGCAACTAAACTCTTGCACAAGTACGTATTTAGAGCCTGAGACCAAGGGTTTGAAAGGATTTCCTCTCATCTTCTTCCTTGGAAACTGGTCCTGATGACTTGGATATTCTTAGTCTCACGTTTCCTCTTGTGGGTAATTCACTGTCCCACAAAACCCCCATTATTACAGGATAATTTAGTGTGGAAGGGTCCTTCAGGATGCCATCTAGTTTGACTTTCCGCTCAGAACAGATAAATTCCACAGCAGATCTGTCTGCCCAGGTTCTGTCCAATAGTGTTTGAGACATCTCCAGTGATGGACATTCTAAAGCAGCTTTGGTAAACCTCTTCCTGTGTTTGTCCTTTGGCAGTAATCACATCGACTGAAGAGGTACATGGACAATTAATGTCATTAACTCTCCAATGGGAAGGTGACATCTTGAAAAATTAATGGTCACAATATTTTTGCAAAATGAGTAGATCATGCCAGAAGACAAAAAAAAACCCCAGGTAGATTTTAGATAAATAAATAAATGAACTACAAACCAATAAACCAAACAGAAAAAAAGCCCACAAAAATACTAATGGGTTAAATGATAGGGGATTTTTATTAATGGCCTTTGGCAGTAACTTTTCCAGTGTGTGACCAGTTCTCCTCTCATTTTCTGTCCCAAGAGAGGCAGTGAGTTTTTTCCAGGTGTATTAACTCTTAGAAATCTATTAGACTTTTGCAAAACCTCAGCTTCAAGATCCTTTTTTTCTGTTACATAGAAAAGGAAATGCCAAACCCCTTCCAGGTAGGTAAACCACTGGATTCAGAGTCATGATGCATCTGTGACAGAGAAACACCTGACCGCAGCTTTGTGCCCACAAATGACAGTTCTTCCAGCATTTGCCCTGTTTATGGGTCACATGGGAAGTTTTCCATGTCAAGGAATCACAGTGCCACACATAATACCTGCAGGAGAAAAAGGTCAGCATTAGAAACTGCAGTTTAGCGTAACAAAAACCACAGAACTTTGTGACTTTTAAAGTAAGACCCTCATGAAGAAAAGAGTATGTTCCCCAAGAGCTCCTTGATGCCAGCTGTGGCATTAGAGAGAGTTGTTAACTGCCATGTGCAAACTGAACTTTTCCGTAGGTCAGACTCTTCTCTGCAGCGCCCAGTGACAGGAAAAAGGGTGATGGGCACAAACTGAAACACAGGAAGCTCCATCTGGATATGGGGAAAAAGTCTTCTTTGCTGTGAGGCTGGCAGAGCACTGCAGCAGGTACTGCCAGAGAGGCTGTGGAGCCTCCTTCACGGGGAACATTGAAAACCCCCCTGGATGTGACCCTGTGCAGCCTGCTCTGGGTGGACCTGCTTTAGCAGAGGGTTGGACCAGAGGGTCCCACAGGTCCCTCCCAACCCCAAGCATTCTGTGATGCTGTGAAAATAGCTTCCACTTCTACAAAAATAATGTGACTTTTTTGTAAAGATCACTTCTATTCCACCTTCTTTGTTGCCGGGCAGTCCGAGGCACTCCTGCCAGGGACGCTGGCCTGGGGAGCCCTGCACTCGAAGATCCCTTCGGTGTGGCAGGCTGTGTGCGGCTGCTCCGCACTGAGGGAGGTCGCTCCAGGAGAGGGAATGCACGGCGCAGAATGAGAAGCAGGAGGCGAAAGGCTGCAAGAGGGGGGTCTCCCCATGAGTTCCTTTATTGGGCAGAGGGTGAGGGACCCAGCACAGAGCACACTGAGGAGAAGCTCCCACAAGGGAGCTGCGTGCATGACCTTTTAAGGGGGGCGAACAGGGGCGGCGTGCCGGATAGCTAGCCAATAGGGCAACAGACAGAGGGAGGGAACAAGAACCGAGGGCCAATTGAAAAAACGGAGGGGGGTTACAGAACACGTCAATCATGAACTGACCAATCACGCGACGCTCTTTGGGGAACCTTCTAGAACAGGGGCCGGCCCTAGGTGACGGTGCCGCCCATGGAGTCCTCCTCCCAGGAGGAGTCTTCGTCCCCTGAGGCGGAGTCAGAGGAGGTGTCTGGGAGATTGACAGCGGCCACTGTTGGGGTCTGCCCCTCCACACTTCTTGTGCAGTTTTTGTCATTTATATCACAGCATAATCCCACTATATCAAACACTAAAAGAAATTCATCAGCTCCATGTTAAGATTGCAGAAAGATTTCAGGTAATTTACGAATCAAAAATGTTCTGTTTATCTTTGTAGCAATTAAATTGGTGTTCAGTTTTTACAGGCTATTTTGTAGACAGCTTAACCATCCCACTGTAAAAATAAAAAAATTCAAATACAAATACATTGTGGTTTTATGAATTATTTTAAGAAAATACTGAATAAGTTGTTTTTCTCATTGAAAACATAGGTAAAATAGTTTCTATAAGATATCAAGTTATATCTCTTTGACTTATATCTGGCAGATAAAATGTGTAAACCTTAATGTCTTCTTCAGGTCACTTGCAACATTTTATTATTTTCTTAAAACATAAATATACCCTACAGTATGTTCTTCAATGATGGCTTCATAGAGGCAGAGGGCTTTAATTTTACTTGTGACATGGAGAGAGGAAAAACATCCATTAGCTGGGGACAGGAATTTTTCAATGTGTTTGTTTTTTTTAATGTGCTACAAGTGTCCCCATTGGTTTCTGGTCAGAAGTTAAGGCATAGATGGGGAATTTACTTACCTAGATATTTTCCAATAACTGCTCTTCCAGTTGACCTATTTTGATGATTAGCTGATTAAAGTCATCCAGCTGAATCTCACTTTTTTTAATTCCTGTTGGCTTGAAGCTGTGGAAAATAAAAAGGAATTATCTCTAGTATCACACTGAGGCTATACATAAATGTCTTCTAGGGATCTTCACATTTTTATTCCTACACTAATGCAAACAGAACAAAAGAAAAATCTGATGGTGAGGTGTGCTTAATCAGTCATTGTGACAGAATTTTCTTTGACAGCAGTTAAAAACTGTCCTCATCTTTAGATTTCAATAATAACTCACACAGGAAATTAGTGTAGAGCCTGATTTATGTACAGTGTGGTGATATCTTTTGAAGCTTACAAAGTTACCAGGCTGATTAGTAGCTTGAAGGACACGGAGGAGAGGCCCCTGGAGAAACTTTACATGGTTTATGTGTCTCAGATACTGAAAAACCTTGTCTAGTCCTGGACTGAAAGAGAATCCGTAACTCACAGCCCATGGGATGGAGCCTGCATTGCCCAGCCTTAACCACTGGAATTTAGGCATCCAGTTTGAGATACTCATTCAGGCTCCTTTGAAGAGAAACTGTTACAATCAGGAGCCACTAATCAAAACCTATGATATTCAAGATAATTAGGACAAATTACCCTCAAGAGGGGCCTGTTTCTCCACACAAGCGTAAGAGGGACTGTGAAGACTAGCTTAGACTAGATGTTTAAATTCTGGAAACATTATCTTATGTCAGATGAATCCTAATGTAAATCTAAAATGAAAAAGAACCCAAAAAACCAAAACCAGAAAAAACCAAAACCCCACCCCAAAATACAGAAAAATCTAAACCAAAACAAAACTAAATAACAACAACTAACAAATAAACTACAACCACAATAAAAACACAAAACACCCCGCCCCAAAACCTAGAGTTTGAATATATTGGACACATCAGTATTCCTAAAATAGTTTCTTTGATTTTAGACTAGATCGTACAAATTGTATTCTTTCAGAAATAATAGAATATATGGACAATTTAAATTTTCTGCAATGAAAAGAATAGTTCAATTGTTAACCTAACTTCATTCATTCATCACCAGAAAATCTATCTGATTTTAAAGGGGAGCAGCGCACCCTGATTTAGAGAAGCCAGTGAATACAAAACCAGGTGGTGTAAGTAAGGGTTATTAACTCTTGATGAAGGTGTATTCCTTTGTACCTCCTGAAGACAAAAAGCTGTTCTGGGCATCTAAGCTGAATATTGATTAAATTAGTAATTACTTATAGATATTTTTATTATTAAGTTGTTTGTGGGGGAGGGAGAAATGCAAACATCTCCTCCCCATCATAAAAAATTAGCCAAACCACAGCAAAAAAAACCCCAAGAGCTTCAGAAAGTCTATGTCTGACCTCTCAGGATCAATTTTAAAGCATGTAATAAGTTAAGTAATTGGGAATTCTTTCCTATCCTACAGAAAAATGCCCCTTGATGCAATTAAATGCCTCAAGATTCAGAAACCCAGATCTACCAGTCTCTTCAACTTGTGACAGCCAGTCATGTGTGAGAAAGGTCAGTCATGTAAAAGAAATTAAATGAGTTCTGCAAGGATTTAACGGGAATTGATGCAAAGCTCTCCAAACAGGAAAGGTGATGAAAAGTTCAATCAAAGTCAGATGCAAGAAAAGATGCTCATTAATATCCACATCTCCCAGTCACAAACACCACGGTCATCTGTATGGCAGAACTGTGTACTTAATGATGTGAACAAAAGTGATATTCATAAGAGAACAATGTGCTCTATCCCGCCCCTGCACTATATATTCCATATCCTGCCAGTACTCCTAGAAAGAATACAAAAATTTTCACTTCTGCAGGAGGATTTTATTAAAGGAAGAAATAAATTTGTATGAAGTCAAATAAATAGTGTTATATGCTGACTATAATGAAGTTACTATTATTTCAGTGTTCAAAATAAAACAAAACACACTCTAGGACCTTTCTGAACCTTAGTTAACATCAAAGAAAACTTTTAGCATTAGAAAGGAGAGTTAATACTAGGAATATTAATGACCACTCACTGATTTGAAGAGGCAATTCAATAGCATTGCATTCTTGTATATGTACTGCATACAATAAAGCCTCACACTTGAAGTGCTCAGAAATGAAGATAGCCAAGTTCATTCACCTAGTTACAAAAGAGATGTCTTTTAGCAAATTTTAACAAATTTAGGAGTAAAAATCTAGTAGCTTGTCCTATACTGCTTTAATATTTTTAAACAATGCTCATTTCTGGTTCAATAACTCACTAAACAAATAGGCTGATTTATGATTATTATTCTCTGCTCTGAATTTTGTCACTTTGTAGACAAAGCTAGCTGAATCAGAACACACAGAGGTGCAGCTTTTCAAGGCAGAGAAGAAAGGTCACACTGGCTGGTGAATGATTTGCCAGCATTAATTGTTTAATTTCAGCTTCTCTGGTCAAGATGCCTGCATTGCTGTGGTAAGGGAAGGACAGGCACCAGTAGCAACAGCTCAGATGACAACTGGAAGAGCATTAAGAGGATGAGTAATCAAGTCTTCACTTTCCAGCTAAAGAGATGAGCAGAGCTCCCCCAGAGGTGCAAGAAGAGAGACTGGTGAGCCAAGAATGCCAGTCTATGTTACACCCACCCACTAAAGGAACCTGTTCCTACTGATCAGGAGCCTCAGCTTGAGAGAATCCATTTACTCAGAGAAAGGCTGGCCCACTATTATGGACTATACACAAAAAAATTTCCAACAACCCCCAAAGACCATACAGAATCCTCATCTCAATTTTGGCGTTTGATTAAATTCAATAGTTTTACTCATGAAGAGTAAGATAAAAAGCACTTCCCAGTATCCAAAAACTACTGAAGTCTAGAGCTGATAGTGTTACTTCTCGGAAGATAAACACTTTTCAAATACTGAGGGGTCTGACAATAAAGGAGCATTCTTCTTGCGTGCTATTTAATGTAATACACTCCATTCTTGATTTTTTTTACCCCATTTTTACCCCTTTTTCCACCTATGCACAGATGGTTTCATAAGACACCCTCCCCATGTGTGAAATAATGACAAAAGAAACAGCCTCTGAGGAATCAGATCCAGAATTATTCACAAGTGATGGGTGATATTGATCCAGGTATGAACACAGAGGTCAGGAGCAACTCCTTGTGTCCTAGTGACACAGACATGAAGCTGAGTACAGAACCCATCTCAGGAGGGCTTCATTTGTTTAGATGATGCTGAAGTAAGTGAAAAAATAATCTAATTATTAATTTCAATAGGTTTGTTTGTTCTTCATTTTCTTCATTATTATTGTTACTTGCTTTAAGATTCTGCTTGATTTCCTCTCAGCATCTCTACCTACAGCTTGATTGGAAGACAAGAACATGTAATTATTTGATCACTTTTCATTTCAGCTGATTAAATGAAAAAGGAAGTCTTTGCTTGGGTCAAAGGTTATTACAATGCATAATTAATTGTCCAATGTCATCATAATCAACAACTTTCCGGTTTCAGCTTCTTTGCATCTACCAAGGGAAAGGCAGCATTAAATAAAGGTATTTAATCAAGGGTGCATGATTTTCCAGAAATGGATTTCTCTAAGGGAGCATTCAAGCAGCTATTAGGAAAGGTGCTGAAGTGAAACCACCCTCCTCCAAGCAAGCTGGATTACACTGGTTTGCAGGGAATGAACTTACATCTTATTGAACAAAACATTTCAGTCACAAGTTCCATCTCCATCTGCTTAATGAATTGAAGTGTCACGAAAATTTGAAGAGGCAGCCCAGGAAAACAGAAATGTAATTTAATGCAACAAGAATCATTTGCTGGCCAAATGTACAGTATTGATGGGATTCCAGACAAAGCATTTAGATTATGGCTGTTGTTACAGGAAACAGCATTTAACTTGTCCAGTGAGTCATATGTTTAAAAGAAGATTTTCTAAAAAATATCACAGGAAACTAAATTTCTCACAGGCTTCTGGATGACCTAATTGGCAAAGCAGTAAATGTAATTACTTTTAGAGATGGAACCTAAAGACATCTCTGTATCTTTAATGCAGTCAGGAAAACATATCCTGCATAACTTTCTCAAAAATCGCCTAAAATCTGAGGCTGATAAAGATGTACAAGCTGGCTAAGCTCTTCTATAAGTTCCTGTTATTTATCTCATTGTCTCTGTAGTTTTGGATGCAATAACTCAATTTTATGCATCTGGAATATCCCCAGACACCATTAAGTAGACACCTACTCTGTTTTCCTCTTCTAAATTTCCCTGATGCAGATAATATTTTATATGCAACACACAAACCTGCTTGTTATGTAGCTTCTCTCTCTTTTTCTCTTCTTTCCCTCTTCAGAGCACTACTTAGTATGTAAGTGTTTATGTATTGTTTTTACCTGTGCATTAATTGAATTTTGCCCCACTTGCAGTACAGTGTTCAGCTCCAGGAATGTAGGAAGGAAAAGATGTGTCTCTAAACCAAAATCTGATGGAAGGGGGTTATGTACCTGATCATCCAGCATGTCCCCTGGCACAGCTTTGGCCTGTGACAACAGTCCTGCTCTCCCAATGCCCTGACCATCATCCCAGGGCAGCACAAACCAGCACAATACAAACCAGCACAAGCTGCATGTTTGCTACCAAGGTGCGTGGACAAGACCATGTACTTTAGGTAGAATGAGTTTCTCCCTGGGAATAAAAACTGTGCCACATCATTTGCCCTCTGTGCCACAGACTGCTTTTATTTGCTAACACAGAAATAAAGAAATAGCAATTTGTAGGGACCTTTGAATATAACCATAAATAGTATGATGTGGTGTGTCTGTGAAGATGATATTGTGATCTCATGCTGCAATCTCTCCCTTTCTTCCTTAACCTCCTTTATCAATACAAAGATAAGCAAATTTATTCAGATCCTTGATTTGCCAGTGATGGAATTCTGTAACTAAATGTGCAAAAAATAGTGTAGGATATAGGCACAAGTGATACTTCATGACAAATGACAAGGCCTCAAAGTTTAAGAATTTGTGGAGAGAAATAAAAACTAAAAAAGCAATGAAAAAGATGGAGACCAACATAATTCTGGTTCTTTCACAACATTTAAATATACAGCTGCAGTTGGACTAGAGTGTACTCTTTTGTGGATGAAAAAATAGGCCCAGAGAGTGCTGATGATTCATGGAATCACAGATTATGTTGAGTTGGTGGCCAGTCACAAGTGGTATTCCCCAGGACTCAGTTTTGGGGACAGTTCTCTTTAATGTGCTCATCAGTGATCTGGATGAGGGGATTGAGGGCACACTCAGGAAGTTTGAAGACAACACCAGGTTGAGCAGGAGTGAAGTTGAAAGGTTTGTCAAGCACTGGAAGAGCTGCCCAGGGAAGTGGCTGATCACCATCCCTGGAGATCATAGAATCACAAAATCCTGTTTAAAGGATGGGTAGATGTGGTGCTTAGGGACATGGTTTAGTGCTGGACTTCTTAGATTTAAAGTTGGACTGGATGAACTTAAGGGTCTTTTCCAACCTAAATGCTTCTATGATTCTAGATGATCATTGTAGGTCCCTTCCAAGTAAAATATTCTATTATTCTATTCTAGTCTATTCTAGTCTAAATATGGTCATTTACATCTTAATAACATAATTTAAGGACCATCTGGAAGTGTGTCAGTAATTTAGAAGGTACTTAGAAAACTTCAAACCTTCACACTTGGTAGAGAGAGAACTGGGATCTTTACCCTAAGGGTCAACATGCATATAACAATCTTTCCATTTTCATCTAGTAATTTTATGGGCTCTTCTTTCTTGCTTCTAAGGCCTCTTGAACACTGTAAAACTTTTTTTCCTGAACTTGGGCCTTCAACCCAAAAGGCTGAGGTAGTTTTCTGCATGCATCCCTGGCTATAATTTTGGAGAAACAGTGAAATGAAATCTCTTGGCTAATACAGGCCAGCTGGGGTCTGAATCTACCACATTCTCCCTCAGTCTATGTAGCACCTTCCTCACTTCGAACTGGGACTGCAGTTAAGCAACATTTGCATGAATTTCCAGTGCAATCAGAACATAAGCAACTGAATTAACTGTAATAACACTTAATTACGTGCTTAAAATGATAAGCATGCCTCAATGCTGCTCTAGCTGAAGACAGTCTGGAGCTCAGACATCAGTGTCTGCCTCTGCCATTCAGTCTGTCTGCTTCAGTTTACTCATTTATAAGACAGAACCTTTTCCTATATGACAGACAGGCTTATTCAATTAATTTTTTAAGCTGCCAGGGGATTCTTGGATGAAAATCATTATAATGCAAAAATAGAAAATTTCTTTTTATGTAATCCTTTGGTTTTCAAATGAACTCTGAAAGAACATTCCATGTTCAGATAAAAGCTGAATGAATATAATTGTAAATGGCCAAAAAGCCCAGTACTACAGAACAATTTCTTCAGCATGATAATACCTAACAAAACTTCTGAAATCTTTCAATTAACTCTTTCCTATAGAGAATACCTGAAGCTATATGCAGTGAGTAACATAATTATTCTGTGATGAATACAATTTAATTCCCAGTAGTTTAGTTAATATTTAGATATCTGGAGAAAGATTCAGGGGAGGTTTATCTGTTTGATTGTTCGTTTGTGGTAAAAACCTGTTAGAGCTGTCAAGATTTGAAAATCACCCTCTTCCCCCCCAAATTTCTGCTTTTAAGGATTGAATTTATATTAAAAAAAAAAACAAAACAAAACAAAACAAAAATACCTGTATAAAAACTGGTGGATTTACACCATAAGAATTACAAATCCTTTATGATTTGTTAGAATACTTTAGATTCTGTTAAAGTTATTTCCTTATTGGACTGGCAGTTACAACACTAGGATTTCTGTTTGCAGCTTAAAGACATTTCATAAATGGTAATTTACCAGTATAGTCAGAGTGAAATCTTGGATTTGCTCCTGTTTTATCATAGAATATGACTCCGAGTGGGTTTTCTTTCCTTGCCTTTCTGAAGAAAGAAATTAATCTCTCAAGGTCAAATACCATAATATCTGTTATATACCTTTCATCATTTAGAGAAACCCAGGACTCTTACCTACTCTCCATTCTTATTTATGAAGTCAGTACAATTTCCCAGTGATGTACAGTAACTTAACAGGAGCTTATGGATGTTTATACAAACTTCAGCAGGGTGGAAATTTTTCTTAGTGTAATTTCATTTATTTATTTTACATTCTTGTGTTTCTGTATAATTTCCCACCTCAAATTAGCAGGTTCTTGCACATATCTTCTTTTTGTGCCAAGAGTGCCAGACAAAAAAATAAAAAGCAACCCAAACCTTTCTTTTCACTGGAAAGGATGCACACTGCATGGAAATACATTCAGAATATATATTGAAAATGTTAAGTGTTTAAGCCTCAAGCTTCCACAATTTAATCTTGAATATGTCACACCTCTAATCAAGGCTGTTCAAATGTCTGAGTGTAACACAGGATAATTTTTGATTGAACTAAATACACCTAACAGCATTAGCAATGACTGTATAAAGTGACTCTTCTGCACTACCCCTGGTGAGGATTTCTTCGTCTTTTAAAAAAATAAATTGATAATAGTACTCATCTTTTCCTTTTTTCTTTTTTATTTTCTCACCTCTTTGTTTTTTGACAAACAAGTTCGTATAAGCAAAACCTTGCAAACAGTTAAGGCAGTGATTAAGACAGATATCATATTTAATATCTCCATCTTAATATTTAAATGGAATTCATTGTCACATATATTTTCAGTTATCTTTAAGGGATTAGCCAAAAATAATCAGTACATAAAGAAGTTTCTAAGCAAGAAATATTGAAAGATATGTGAGAATCATTAAATTCCTTTAAATTCTGGTTTTGTTTTCTGTTGGGTTTGTTTGGGCTTTTTGTTTGTTTGTTTGTTTGGGCTTTTTTTCTATAAAGGACTAGGAAAGCTTTCTATCTTGTTTCTCTTTTATACTTTTGGGGAGGTTTTAAGGCAACAATAAAGAAGCTGCTTAAAAATGTACAGAAAACACTGCTATAGTGCGTCATCTTCCAGAACTACAATGTAGAAGAAATGGACATGTAGGACTTTCAAATTCCTGACGGTTGCTGCTTAATAGGAATGAAGGCCCAAAGATATGTTCTTGCTCCTCTACATGACACATCCCTGAAATGTTTTAGATGGCCAAAGCCTTTAAATTTACTCTTTATCCATGTGAAGGTATTCCAGCACGGTTAGGACAGATGAAGTTCTAGATGTCTAAAATGTATTGCAAACAAACACTGAAAGGTTTGTTGTGATGACTGCCATTCCTTGCAAGAAAGCATGTACTCCTTCCGTAATCCATTTTGTAACTACTGGTAAAATTCCAGACTAGCAATATTTAATGCACCACCTGAATAATTGTTCTGTGTGCATGAACCTCTGTTCTTAATGCTGTGGTGTCATGGTGAAATATAAATTTAATCTAAATGAGGTCTGATCACATAATACATATTTTTCAAATTAGTCAATGTGTATGAATGGTGTTTATGCCAAGATAAAACATTTTCCTGACTCCCTATAATTATAGGTATGTACTAATAATTCATGAAACTTTGATTGCACTATATCGTATCCAGATCACTGGAGTGGGTTTAACTTACTTGTCTTTCCATGTCTATAAGGCAATGCTGGGACTAGGGCTAGGTAATTCAGGCTTCCTTTAAAGCCAAGGAAGTGGAGTAAGTATCTCAAGGCCACAATTCATCTGATTTATTATGGAAGTCTACTTTAGCATGAGATTGACTTTACCAATCATGTCTGTTTCTCTTGACTATAAAGGAGAATCCAGGACTCAAATCTATTTATCTATAAGGTTCATATATCTTTGGTCAATTGAATCCCACATCAACCTTATTATTGGGATTTTTTTCTTCCCCACTACCAGAGGTCAATCATTCCAGAGTGATGTGTCATTAATTCAGGTATATCTGCATTGCCAGTGAAATAGGAAAACTTCAAAGCAATCTAAAACATTGAGAACATATCTAGATCTATCAGCTAATCAATGAATGGAATAAATGGTTTGTGATTTATAGTGTTTCCTTTCTTCCCTGACTTCTGTTAGAAAGGAAAACTCCTTTTTAATAATGAATAGAGACAATTGCAAAGCATCATATTAAGCACATAACATTTCCCAGTGACAAAGGAAGACAGAGGTTAGGTTTTGCTACCTGGCTTCTCACTTCACTCTGCTTTTTTGTTGTGTAACTATTATAAACTTGGTATCTTACTGAGTCCAGTCCCACTTACAGGGATACTGAAATAAATAGTGATTAAAACAAGTCTTTAGGACTAGTAGTCAAACTTCTGTGACTTGCCAGCCTTCCATCTTGGGCCACACCATCAAAGCCAGCATCCAGTTTTGAGCAGGAGTGTATCTGATAAAGACGGCATCAAAAGATATGACCAAAGAGATGAGCTTGAGTTTCACAGCTGCTATTTGTACTGGATGGAAAATGTTGGCTTCTAAACCAGGGAAGAGGACCAAGCACTGTTTTTCTGGCATCCCAGATCCTAAGTGCCTGCTAGCTCACATCATGGATGAGGTGGTGGAATGAGGAGCTACTGGCACACTGGGAATATAGCAGATCAAGTTCCACAGTCCTGATCCTAAAGAAGTTTCAGTTTAATATGTTCTGTAACTGAAGTGTTGCCAAATGCACCAAGAATTGGCTTCAGGCAGAAATGTTGCCCCTGAAGCTGTCAGAGAAATACATACAGGTAGTCAAGCACTATCCTGCCTCTTTCCACAAGGACTTATGATGAGGATGCTGAAAGGGTGCAGGACATAGCAATACTCTGTCCTCCTGGACCACAGCCTTAATCTGTATTGTGATGACCCCTGACCACTTGGATGCCCTTGTGGGTGTCTGTAATGCTTTATCCCATGAGTCACCTACAGGTAAATACATACAGGGATATGCACAGGAATCTTTCTAACCCAAATGTGCTGCTGAGATTTCAGATATTTCCTTTACCTATATTAGGATAAACCCAGAACCTTCTTTTTTTTTTTTTTTTTTTTTTTTTTTTTTTTTTTTTTAAGTAGCAAATAACACCAAAGCAAACTAATATTCAAAAATTAGAGGTCTGAGTAAACATTAGAGATCTGAGTAAAACACAGTTTTTGCCACTGTGGATTTTTTAGTTAGTACTTAAATGGGTTGCTGTAGTTAAGGAATTGCCAGGTAATGTCTGAATTCATTATAGGCTGTAAGATAAAAGCTTATTTGATGGATAAATCAGAACAGCTTCTTAATTAAAAGAATATAAAAAAAGAAGAGTTGAACTGGAAGAGCTTTAACCTTTATGGAATTGGGCTTTTGTTACTTTTTCTACATTCATGACTAATGAGCTCTTTCTTGAAAAGTTGAGGTTTTTTTAGAGATCAAAAGCTGCATTTATGAAGACCTTTTGGTAGAAAAGGGGAACTAGGAAGACAGAGTGTGTAAATGAACTATGTATGTGCATACCATTAATAGTATTGGAATGGTTACTTAAGTACAGGAGGGATTGCTTAACTATGTTTATAAAGATGTTTAATTAATCAGTTGTTATAAATACACAAAAGATATGGAAATTGCCTCAGAGCAAACAGAAGTGCAATCTGAGGGCAGGACTGATAATTTAATCTGATTTAATATTAGCAGTGATTTTGGAATTCCACACAATGATTTTTCCATGATGTCAGATAACAGCAAATTACCCTGCCTTAGAAAAGGCTTTTTACCTTGCAAGAAGCAGCAGTGAGGGAAGAATTTAAGCAATCACTTGCTAAATGTCATTTATGCATCTCAGCCATGATGTGACTGCTTATTTCCATTTTGAAATTTACTGATTTTAACTTTCGGAGGCTTGATTTTATTGTTATCTGCTTCCAGCTATGGAGTTAAAGGATACTGTGGGAGAGATGCAGATGCCTAACCATAGATGCCTATCATTTAGGGTATTCAGTATCACCACTACCTGCTGCTGTAGACCAGCTCAGGTTTCTTGGAGGCCCTCTGTCATACCTTTCACTAGGACGTTTTGGATTAGAAAACATTTCCTATGCACTACACTTAGATAACCGAAACAAACTCTTTATTAGCTAGCTGAAGACCATCCTTTTCCTCAGAACCTTTCTGTCCTTCACATTTCTGTCACCTTAACATTTATAATTAAAGCTCGTTTTTCACCAAGCTTGGTCATAAGCTGCTGTTCAGCAGTAGATGAGTTCATACCTCTTGAAATCCGTGTGCATTTGCTACAGGGAATATTCTGCTCTGAACTGTAATGACAAGCTTATTGCAAACAGAGTAGAAGAAATCACATTTAAATTTCAACAAAAGGAGCAACTAAACCAGTTCTTGCTTCTTGACTTCAGATCAAAAAGATTAATTTTATCTTTGTGGAGGCAACGATATGAGGGGGTGTGTGATGTGGGCTAAATGCATAGCAATAGACTAAACCAAGAGATGGTCTTGGACCCTGGGGCTTTGTTGTTCTTACCACTACACTGTTCACACTTTCTGTGGCATCACTGTGACATCTGCAAACTGAGACTGTCTCAGACAGATCACAGATATGGTTGGAGATAAGAAGGTCCAATGACCAGTCCCATAGAGTCATAGAATCATAGAACAGCTTGGGTTGGAAGGGACCTTAAAGCTGATCCAGTTCCAACCCCCTGCCACGGGCAGGGACAACTTCTACTGGACCAGGTTGCTCCGAGCTCCATCCAGCCTGGCCTGGAACACCTCCAGGGATGGGATGTCCACCATTTCTTTGAACAGCCTGTTCCAGTGCTTCGCCACCCTCACAGTAAAGAATTTCTTCCTAATATCTAATCTGAATCTACTCTCTGACAGTTTGAAGCCATTTTCCCTTGTCCTGTAACTCTGTGCTATTTTAAGTTCTTCTTCATCTTTCTTGCAGGTTCCTTCAGGTACTGGAAGTCTGCAGTTAGGTTACCCCAATCCCTTTTCTTTTCCAGGCTGAACAATCACAATTCTCTCAACATTTCCTCAAAGGAAAGGTGGTCCATCCCTCTAAACACCTTAGGGGCTACCTCTGGACTCCGTGCAAGAGGTATCTGTTATTTTTGTGCTGGAGACCCCAGAGCTGGATGAAGTACTCCAGGTGAGGTCGCATGAGAGCAGAGTACTGGGGCACAATCACCTCCTTCATTTTAGAGATTAAGAGAATCTAACAGTAAAGAAATTGGCTTTGTCTCCTATGAGCTGCTATATCTGAGACTCTTTCTAAGCATGTTGAAACTACTACAATAATATCTTGAGACTCAGATTTTTCTAACTCATATGAGCTTCTGAAGTAAAGAAATTGCCTTTCAGAGTAGACACTGACAATAAAAAATGTCCTTCACTGTTTCAGAACCCAGTCTGTGACCTCAAATTAGAGCAGATGCAGAGCATGCCTGTGTCAGGAAAGGACCGAACCAGCTGTGATCCTAAGTGTCACAGGCCCAAGGCTGGTGAATGGCAGTAATCATTAGGAAACAGTGATGTCTAAGCTGAAAGACTGTACACAGAGCCAAGTGGCCAAATGACTTTGCTAATATGAGGATGAAAATTAGATGGAGTTTTGTTTGTTTGTTTTTTTATTTGCTTGCGGAAAATGTGGAACAATTTAAGACCGCCTAAGATACTGCTATGCTGAGGCAAGTGAAACTCAAAATGTGAGAAAATCCTTGTTTTCAGTCATTATGGAGCCATCTTTTGGACATTGTTTGATGGTGAGCCAGCAGGGGTTGTGAGTGTTGTTTTCAGCACAGCTCCTGCAGAGCTCCAGGCTCCTTCAATGAGCATATCAACTCACAGAATTTGTTCCTGTGTAAAAACAGATTGAAACTTCCTGTGAGCAAAGAATCAGCATGTATCAATTTACATTTTCATCAGCGAGGAGGTGTTTCATCCTTTAACTTATGCCACATTGCTATATTATAAATACAGGCCCTTGTTGTGTATAGACAGCATTAGGCTGTGATGCTGTTTAAAGAAGAAATGTTATCCTGTTTTTGAACTACAAAGCCATTCATATTCCTTTTCAGCTGATAAACTCAGTGTCATTTAATTTAGCAGTTGCTTACATAAGAGAAATAAAGAGATATTGAATATCCGTAAGATGAATATCCTTCCATTATTTTTTATTGTTTCTGAGATTGTTTTATTTTTCTTTTCACATATGGAACACGATCAAGGGGATTAGCCAGGGGAATCAAAGTATTATTATTGGTTAATATTGTTGCTACTTGTATTACAGCAACACATAAAGGAACATAATATTGCTGAGAACATTGTAAAGGACTTGCAATCTAAGTAGGCAAAATGTGCTCATCTTGGTTCAGTTTGAATAAAGGACAAGCTACTGAGACACAGAACTAAACATTAATGGGAGCTGGTTTATAACCTTTCCTGCTTCAAGAGAGATTTAATCACCTTCTCTCTGTCAAAACAAAGGAAATGTTGCAAATTGTATTTAGAAAGAAATATGTGGGCTCTCAGCACCCACTACAATGCTTACCCAAATGATTCCTTAGATATTGATTTGTGTTTCTTCACTGATATCTGGTTTTGTGTAATGCACTAATCCACTCCTTCTGTTGGTCTTTCAAAGTAGTCCTCAAGTGTATGTCCAGGCTTAATGAACACACGATGCAAAAAACAGCAAAACCCATGCTGTATTTAACTTTACATTAAATAGACAAGAGCAAGAACTCTGCCATGGCCCCACTGCACATGTGATTTTTCTCTATGCTTTGGCACTATATTCAGGGGCAGGGACTGACCTTCCAGAGATGGGAAATGACACAGGGCAGACATGGAATCAGTGTCAAAGCTAAACAGTGTCAAAGCTCAGATCTGTTAACCACTAGTCAAGTGCTTTAACCTTCTGTCCTACTTACATAGCTGATCTTATTATATCTGGCAAAAGATGCAGTGTGTCAGCTGTAATAATAATCCTAAATATTTACTTCAGTCATGCTTAACACTGCCAAACTCCTTCATAGCCATAGGGCCATTATGTGATTTTTCCTGGGATTTGTCCATGTTTTTCTGCCATGTAGACTATGACCAAAGCATAAATACACTTGCACTCGTGGTTATTTCTTCTGGTTTTAGGAGTGGCCTTGGTTTCAGAGCACCTGACTTTGGATATAACTCAAACCTTCGATCTACTTATGCTGAAGAGTCTTATCATCCTTAATAGCTTTGTGCTCACTACCCCTGAGAGGACAGGATTCTGTTATTTTTTGTCTTTTAGATGAAAAATGAAGCTATAGAAAAAGACAGAGGCAGATACCTAAAATTATTTGTGCTTTTCAGTCCTCACTGGTTTCAGTAGGTGTCTATGTAAGTGTTAAGTCTACACCAATCCTTTGGCACCTGTCAAGGAATGAATATGTTTTTACTAACTTTGTCTTTCAGGAATGAGATCTGCAGCTTAAATTCCCTGTACAGCCAGGACAGAGAGAGAGAGAAAAATACTCTTAAACTAATGGGTTTTTTTTCCCCTGTTCTAAGACTGCTATGATGAATTATCCAGAACGGGTTCCTAGACATGCTTCTATCTTTCCATTGACTATAAATATATTTTACATGGCCAGTATATTAAATTAGGTATCCAATTTTAAATGGTCAAAGTTGGTTCAGATGAATCCTACCCTTAGTTAGCATTTAATATGTCTCTCAAAAAATTGCCACAGGCTGTAGGAGAGAAGTGAACACAGATGTCTCAGATCATGATCATTTGTCTTGAAACACTAGACCATTCTTATTTCTGAGGAAAGGCTTGCTGAGTCTATTTGTTATGCTTAAAGCCAATATGATCATATACCTCACTGGAAGAGTGCTGTTATGAATCATTAAGATATGGTGCAGCTTCTTCTTGGAAGGAATACAGATAATATTATGAATGTACTCATGAAACATTAGTGTTTTGGGGATGAAACTACAGCTGTAATTAAATAAATAATACACTCTTTGATACTACTAAGTGACAGTTGATATTCATTCCTAAAGTTGTGCTGCTACAGACACGGGCTTAGCAGTTAAAAATTTGTGATTTTTAAGGTTTTTTTGAAACATTCACTCAGAAGAAAGGGTGAGGACAAGGGTAGGAAAAAAGGAGAGGAGAGGAGAGGAGAGGAGAGGAGAGGAGAGGAGAGGAGAGGAGAGGAGAGGAGAGGAGAGGAGAGGAGAGGAGAGGAGAGGAGAGGATAGGAGAGGAGAGGAGAGGAGAGGAGAGGAGAGGAGAGGAGAGGAGAGGAGAGGAGAGGAGAGGAGAGGAGAGGAGAGGAGAGGAGATCTGAATGAAATGAAAAATTATTCATAATGGGCAAAAATAAATACGAGTAACACCTTGAGCTATTGCCTGGTCCCAGAGGTGGGGCAGGATTTACTATTCCATTTATTGTGAGGCCCTCTTCTGAGATATTCAGAACATTATTATTTATCTGTAATCAGAAATACATTATTATTTTTCCACATATACTGACCAATGTTTATCACACACTGCTGTCATTTATGGATACCTACATGAATCAAAAATTGGTGAATGGTGATAGAAAGGTGTGAACTTACAACCCATTCTGAGTCCAGAAATGAGTATTCAGATCTTATTTTCTTGTCCCTTCCTGCCACTGTTCCCCCCAACAGTGTTACAAGACAGGATTAATGTTATTATTTATTTATTAATCTACTTACCTTTAATCATTGTTCATTTTTAACTGCCTCTTTCCTCCACCTTGCCAACACCAACAACTGACACTCTTAACTTCATCAAGCCAGGATACTCCCTATCACCGCAATCCATGCAGTGCTGATTGGGAAGAGGAGGGAATGAATGCCCTTACTCTACTACATCAGGTTCAATGGAGACTGTAGGGTATTTCCCAAAGGGAAAAGCACTGAGGGCGTTCTGATTCAGCCTGTTGCTGTACAGAGAGGTGACACATCTTCTCTGTATATAGCAAATTGCTCTCCATTTTGGATAACTGTTAACAAATTTTCTTTCTTTGTCACTATGGGGTCTAGATGTTTACCACAAGAAAAATATTACATTAAGTTTCTGGTAAGAGCTTGAAAGGCATTCAAAACATTCCCATGTATGAGGGCAATGTCCTCATAGTTAATGGAAATCCATCTGGGAATTTTTGCTTTAGAATATAATTTACCTGCCCTAACTTTATCTAAAAATAGATATCTAATCTAAATTAATCATTTATCTATAGTCAAAGGAAAGAAATACTTACTTCTGAGGAATGAGTCATCCTGTCCTAGGGCAGATAAATCATTCTGTATGTGTGCTGCTTTTTTTCTTCATTGAATATAATGAGAACCTAGAAATATATATTAGGCTATATATTTAACTCACCCATAATCAAAATTAAGGGAAATTAATCCTGCATGAGATCAGATGGGGCTAAAAGATCCTAAGCTATCTTTAGTTCTGCAGCTCATATAGGACAATCCCCTTGTCTTTAACTTCACTGAATATTCAAGATTTAATCTCCAGATACCAACTCATTTACAGCTGAACTGTGAGGAACTTTGGAGACACTGTGGATTTGAGAGCTGGGCAGCTTCCTGTGTACCTTTTTTAGGCAAATACCTTCTAGTCACTGCAGTCTCGAGATGAAAGAGATGTACTTTTAATCAGCAGCGACAATAGCAAGAAGAGGTCATTAAACGATTTTTAGAGAATTACTTGATCTTCATGGAGCTGGAGAGTTTGTGCACCAGTATGAATATTTTCTTCTCAGGGTTGTTGGTTTGAAGTGTACACGTTTGAAATCCCTCCAAAGTTATTGGCATTTGGATGAGTAATAGCCCGTTTCTTTCACTACACTTCATGCAAAATTTTCCTGCAATTATTGAAGTCATCATTAGACCTAAAGACAGAAGACCAAGTTTACATGGCGAAAAAAAACCTTACATATTTCTCACTTCTGCAAAATTTTCTAGTAAAAGACATTATCGCAATCCAAGGGCCTCACCTAATAGAATTCAAACTCATTGATGTTTCTATTGAGAGTTGCATTTAAAGCCCACTGGGGCCAAAGAAAGCACTTTCAGAAGTTACACGAGTAATCTGCTGCTTACAGAAGCTGCAGGAGGTTTTCACTAAAAATGGCTTGTCAGAAAATTCTCAAACTTTTCCCATGTCTGAATGCTGAACTCCTAATGCAGTGAAATCCTCAGTCGGGTTATACAACCAGGCAGGACACAAGGGAGTAACACATCAAAAAAGGTGGTTCTCTTCATCTGGAAGCCAACCTACAACAAAATGCAGAAGGCAGAGCTGGGGTAAAATATTTAGCACCACGCAGAAGATCTGGTTCATCTTCCTATATGAGTTGTCCCCTGGGAGGAAAAAAGAAAGATTAAAAACTTTAGTGAAATGGATAGAATATGTCCGGATGCCGAAATTTTGTGAGCTTCGCCATGAATGGGTCATGACCTTCTCTGCCTAAGGAATTTTTCTCTGTGTCTTCTTGTTTTCAGCAGGAGGTGAAATATGTGGGAAGGAGTCATTGAGCAGATGGTTTAGGCACCTAAGCAGCCAAGTGAGATGTTGCTGAGTATCCACGTGCTTTTCCCATTATTTTTCAATGGGATAAGCAATTAGATAATCCAGCCAACAAGTATTTCATCTGAGCTAACCATAGCATCCAGCATCCATTCCTTGGTAAGCTTCTGCTAATAGGGATTAGTAGTCATCAGTCAAGGATGACACAATTCTCAGTATGTAGAAGAAGAAACAGATCTGCCTGACTGCTCAGCCATGCCCAGAAACCCAAACAGGCATACATTTCCCTTTACTTATGGCTTCTGAGCCCCTGTTCTTGACATAGGCAGTGTGTCATGCTGTGAAGAGATAACTTGATTTAACGATTTATTCTAAAATACTAATGTGAGAGTCTTACTGTGGAGACAGAGAGGTGCTCTAAAAATCATGTTTTCTGTAATACTTTGCCTAGTTTAAACTTTGGGATTTGCATTTTTAATGCTTTTAAGTGTGATCGTAATTCACTTCCATGGTACTTCAGGTTCTTGGAAACCACTGATGAACTTGGAGGTTTTATTTTTTTATGTTTCTGTTGGTAGCTGCATTTTACCTATTAGAGAAAATTTTTAAGCTTCCAACTTTTTGACTAAAACTCCAGAGATCCTCTGCCCTCTGGGTAGGTTGAGGGAAGGTTGGACATAGGCTTTTTCAGGACAGAAGGTGCATAAATCTGAATGGAATGACTTGGAACTGCCCGAGGTACCTGTCAGTGTGTTCTTGCAAAGGAGGGTCTAATTACTGATGTCAGTTGGTCTCTGAAAAGGTTTGTATGTGGTCCATGAAGCAAGGAGGAGGGAGCTGAATCTGGACCAAACACAGCAGATGATTACTTTTATGCTTTCATATGGCAGGGCTTGGCAGCACTGTTAAAACAGAGAGACTGACAGCGGTTCCAGTATGAAAGCCCATTTGCACAGGGATTCAGCATGTTAAGTCTTTTAATTTGCCTCATACTCATATCTGGCACTTGGTAGTCCCTGTCCTCTTTTCCCTTCCTTTCCTGAGGTGTTTTTTTCTAATTTAATTTAAATTTGCTTGACTGCTTTATTGAGGGAGGCTATTATATTTTCATGCCAGCAGTTGACACGGTGAGGCTGTGTTATAATGTATCTCCACTCTCAGGTGTTTGTACCTTCTTAAATTTACAGCTCCCTGACATGAAAGTCTTGCTTTTGCAACAAAGTGATGCTTGGTGACTTTCTGTGGAAAAATTTTGTCTCCTCTACAATTCAACTCCTTCCTTCTCAAAGGGGCCAAAAGTCCCTACATTATGGAAAAGGAGAAACTGTTTAGGAAGTGTTTGAGTTCAATAAAGTTCTATAATTCACCAGATAAACCAAACAGTTGCGTCACATTGCTAAATTGAAGTTCTGGCCAAATCAAAAAAGAAGGGGCTGTGAATAGGTGATGTCTTAAACCAGCTCTGCTGCTGAAGAAAATATATGTTGACCTGTCCCTTAAGCATTCTGTGTATGGGGGAGTTTTAAAAACAGCCCTGAGTCTGCTGTCAATATCTGCCTGAGGACATAAATTCATGTGCTCCAGACCAAATTGTGAAACTGAAAGACAGTAAGTGAAAGAGAAATGTTCAAATGTTAATTGAGTACTTCAAAATAACACCTCAGCGTTAGGAATCAATTTTCTGGGGGAAAGAGGATGAGAAGAACATAGTTTCCAATTAAAAATAGGAGCTGAAAATCTGAAGATACCCAAACCTGGAAAATGGAATTAAAAGTTAGAAGGTAGACGATTAAAATTAAATTTAATTAAAAAACCAAAAAAGCTGTTCTAGGCAGATTATGTTTTTAATTGCTTTAACTGACCTTTAAGAAAATACTTGAGACTTCACAACTAACATGTAAAAATCTGCGTTGTATTTATGGGAGCTAGAGCAATCCTCCACGTGACTTGGAGAGCAGCCCACAGACACTGCCCTCTGCCAATACACCAATGGGCATCCTAAACATTCATGCCACTTTACATCAATTCTGGCACCACTGGTAGACACCCCAAAGTGAATTAAGGACAAGGTACCAAGTTTAACTTGAAATTCATTTGCTTTTGTCAGTTCACATCAGATCCTTAATGTCATCTCACAGACATTTCATCTTTAATATTAATAATCTCTGGAGTACCATGCTAATGTATTCTGTGAGCTTCTTTGATAATTTAAGACCATTTCAGATACCAAAGAAACCCCAAATTATATTTGTCAGTGAAAGTATAAGGTTTGTTGAAGGTATCGTTAGAACTTTATATGGGTTTATAATCCCTGCATTACTGACATCAACATTTCATTTGAGGGAGGAGTTGCAGTTAGACTAGGATCTCTATTTGTTAAAAAATGAGATCACTTCTGATCTCCTGATGCTCAGGGTGGTCAGTTAGGAACAGTTCATTCCTCTTTCCATTGGTTGCAGTTCTATGACGGACTTTTGCATGGAATTTGTAACTCCTACTATCTATGCTTTTGTGGTTTGTTTGTTCATTTTTTTTTTATGTATTGGGAAAGACAGAGACATCTTTAATATCTATGATTATCTTACTCAAGCATTATTCTAACAGTTCCTGTCTGTCAGCTGTGGCTTAAAGCCCACATGTTTATTTTCCATTAGTAAATCTTTGTGGCAAAGGAACTGTTTTAAAATACTTTCACGTTTTTGATTGTAGTCGGCCCAGAGAAGGAGTATTTGGACAGGGACTTATAAGGCCTTCATAAATGAGTAACCCGCAGAGAACCAAGCCTGCACACATACATTCATGTTCAAAGTCTGTGTGTGTGTGAACAAATACATCACAGAGCTTTAACCATAAGGGCTGCATCCCTTTAACATGGATTTAAAGGATAAATGGTAAATTCTACTGTTAGCACCTGCTAACAGCAATTTGCAATAAAATTTCCAGTCTAAGATTAAGTGAATAAGTCTTCATTTCTAAAGATTGAATTAAAATTCATTTAAATCTCTTGAGAGGAATTGGTAATCTTGATAAACATATTGTGGAACATTTATTGAAATGGGGATTTGTTTTTTAATATCTTATTCTTTTTAGCTCCCAGTTTACAAAAACTTCCTCATACGTGGCTGTTAATTTATTTGAGTTTCAGCCAGTCCTAGAGAGAGGAAATTGAGTGGGAAAGGTGGCTGATACAAGAGAAACATAAGCTGTAAGGGAAATAGGGAAATAAAGGAGTGACATGAGCATAATTTGTCTCAACTGGATGTTTCACACCTATTGTAAGTTACTCTGTCTTCTCCCTGACCAAAGCAATAAAGAGCACAAGCCAATGCACTTGCTTATCTCACTCCTATCCAATTCCCCAGCAGGTTGGGCTTTAAACTACTTTTGCAGCTGATTTCTGTTGCTGCAATGAAAAATCTTGTCCTTGTTGTATTTCTTCCAACTGGGATTGCACCTGAGGGACTCCAACATTTTCCCATATAACAAAATGACTTAATCTGATGTGTTTTTAATTAAACATGTCCAGTGATAAATTTGGAGCAGGCAAGGTCAGAGAAGCTCCCATCTGTTTTGCAGCTCTGTCCACAGTACAATCTCACAGTCAGGAAAATGCATTTTTCCACCTGCTGTCGGTTCCTTTTTGTGTTACTTTCTTGATTGTGTTGCAAATCTAAGGGAGCTGCTGACCTGTACTCCCTTGGGTCTGGGAAAAGGATTTTGACTGGTCACAGTTCTGCTGTTGCTGGTGGATTGACTGATCAGGTCAAAGCATGATGACGACATAAAGGACTACGTAATGCTTTCTTCCAGGCAGGGAGGCTTAGGTACTGATAAATATGAGGGGATGGCAGCCTGGATTTCAACAGCAGGTAGTTACTCAGGAATATCCCTAATCTATGCTCAGTACCCTCTTGTTAGGATACCATATCACAATGGCATCCAAACTTCCTTGGCTAAAGGGAGAAATGCCTTTTCTGGAAAGGAGTTTTTTTGAGCATCCACAGATGCTCCAGTTACTTCTTCAATTTGTGTTACACTTTAATTTGTGTTGTGAACATTATTTGATGGGAGTCTGGGTCATGGAATCACAGAATAATTTAGGTCAGGAAAGCCCTCTAAGATCATTGAGTCCAGCCATTAAGCCAGCACTGCCAAGCCTACCACTAAACTATGTTCCTGAGCACTGCATCCACAGTCTTTTAAATGCCTCCAGGGATGGTGACTCAACAACTTCCTTGGGCCCTACTAGGATTTTCAATGATGATTAAGTGTCAAAATCCATGTCTGAAAAAAAAGAGAATGATAAAAATATGTTTTACTAAGTCTTTGTTGTGAGGTTTTTATTTTCTCTTGAACATGAGGAAGAACTTCTTTCCTGTGCAGGAGACCCAGCACTGGAACTGTTTGCACAGAGAGAGTGTGGAGTCTCCCTTGCAGGAGATATTCAAGAACAATCTGGACATAATCCTGTTCCATGTGCTCTGGGATGACCCTGCCAGAACAGGGAGGCTGGACTAAATGACCCCACCATGGTCCCTTCCAGCCTTACCCATTCTATCATTCTGTGTTTTTTGATAATCACTCCTTTGTCAGAGTGGTATCACACTGAAGAAACAAATCCATCAATCTAAATTCAAGTTTAGGAAAATGTATTGAAAATATAGTCAAATGTTTGGGGTGGAACTTGGGGCTCCTCTGAGGTCAATTTAACAGTACTGATGACTTCAGTTATGCTTTTTCAGATAAGTCTGTGAGTACAGAGGAGGAATCTAGGTGAGGTGAAAGAGATGATGAAAACTACAGATCTAAGAGACTGAGTAACTGTCGTCTGTATTCAAAGTAATTAACAGTTGAGAGAAATTAATTAAGCATAAGTATATGAAGCTTTGAGAGTGAGATAATGAATAATAAAATTGTATGATTGAATTGGTATGAGGTTTCCTTTGAAGTAATATGTAGGCAAATATTTGAGGATTCTTGTACTAGTTACCCAAGTTTAACCACTTCATATCTTTTTATATCTCTTTGACACTTTCGTGTTTCTGAAATGTAAACCTCAAATGAACAATTGTAAAGTGATATATGTAAAACTACTGTCTTTAAAGTAAAAGAAAGTGGTGATGATACTCATAAATATATGAAACACAGAAAACTAAGGAGGGTGATTTCTTCACATAATATGATTTTTAATATTTTCATCCCAAAGTATTATGAGCTCAGGCATCACTGTCAAGAGTATAAGAAAGCAACACAAAACTACCAGATGAAAGAAGTAGATTTTTTTTTCACTGGTTCTGAACCACCTTCTCTACAGGGCCATAATTCCTAATCTATTCCAAGAAACATTCACAGCTGAATCAGAACCAGCCCTTTATTCCTTTATTTTTCTTTGTACCAGCCAATGACTACTTATGTTAAGATAATACAAGTTTAAAAGTGTTTAGGTCAAATTCAAGGCTTATTCACTAACTCGAAGGAGTTGTAACTAACAAGAGATACAAGTCACTATCATGAGGTTTGGGAGAACTTATTTCACTTCATTTCAATTGTGTATGGAGACAACGACTTTAAGTCAAGAACAAATGTGCTTATGTTACACTCAAAAAAGAGGCTGTTAAAAGGACCAGACAGTAAATAGCCAGAGGGAAAAAAGAGATAGAGAGATCAAGAAGAATGTCAAACATCTACAAAGGAAGATCAGGAGTGGTGTATAGAAAAATAAGAAATAACATAATTCAAACAGGAGAAAAAATACCTAAGCATGTGTGGAGATTCTGACTAGAAATATCATTAGAGGTGACAGAAGAACCTTTTATGGATAGAGAATTTTAAAAATCTATGTGTACATTTGTCTATGTGTGTAGGTATATTTGGAACATTTACATATTTATGCATGTGTTACTTTAGTATCGGTCCTATTGTGGATCAATGAGGCCATCCAGAGTGAGCAGGATGCCTTCTCATTCCAAAATGTAATATGAACAGTGGACTAATAGATTTTAGCAGGAGATTTAAAGGTTGAAATTGACTCAAAATAGCTTGGAAACAAAATAAAAATAGAAAGCTACAAAATGCTTAATTAATTTCCATTTGCTCTGGGTGTTTCCAAACACCCTACAGCCCAGAATCTGAGTGTTATTGTTGAGAATAGACAGCACCATATATAGTGAAAATCTGACTAAACAGAGTGTATCATAAGAACTCATGGACACGTGTAATTGGGACAGTGGTTGTCCCTACTGAGGTCATAATTTATCATTGCCAGGAGGAGAAATGACTTAAGAGAAGAAAAACAAAAACTACGCCACAGGATGCTTGATGGATATCATATCAGCAAGGCACACACCAGTGTTCTACTACTCTTTAATTTAGTTTTTGGGTGGAGGAAAACGCTGATTATCCCCCCACATGAAGACTTGGTCAGAAGCAGAAGAAAAGTGAGTGAAGGAAAAAAGTTGATTTGATCATCTAGTGGTTGGGGTTTAAAATCTTGGTTCTACCCCAAATTTAATTTCACACAATACATAGAAGAGTTTCAGCAGGAGATAACATGGGTTTTGGTACATCAGTGAAGGGGATTCAAATTGATGATGTCTAAAAAGGAAGAATATTTAAGCAACCTCTTTCACTTCTGCCTTTTTTAAAGGTTTGTTTGTTTGTTAAATGAAACATGCTCTTTTCTGAGACTGCACACCCTACAGCTGGGTTCATAAAGCAATCACAACAAACTCTGGATTAATTGGTTTTCGTGAAAGGTGAGAAGGGTTTTTATACTCCAATTAGCTCTCCCTAGTAACAGGATAGTGGCCCTCGACAGAGGATAATACAAATATTAGCATCAGCCGGTGCAGCTGAACCTAACATTACTGTGATAACAGTTCAGGATATTGTTGTGAGATCCAGGTGTCTTTAGACAGGAGTTAAAATCTTTAAAAGTTTTTATCTGATACAGATTATGAAATATGGAATGATGATCTAGAAGGAATGCTATTGAAAAAATACTTTGGGAGAGAAAATGTAGTTGGTCTTTATGATATGATAATATGATAATATTTCCTACATTTAAAGGAAAAGCATTATGAAAATGTCTCACTGCTTAGCATTTATGAAATATGAACATGAGAGAATAAATACAGATGCACATAAAATAATCACATGAAAAGAAATCTTATGAGCAGCATCAGCTGTAACTGTACTATGTAGTCTTTTCTGTTACAACCATCTAAATCCTACTTTTTTTTTAAAGTCTTACAATTATTTTTAAGTCTGTCTCCTTTCAGAGTGATTTATGACACTCAGGTCAGGTAAATTACCTGGTACCACAGGGAAGCCTTCTGCTAAAAGAGATCTCTCTCTTTCTCCCCACTCCAGAGAAGAGTGATATATTTCATTTGAGGTTCCTCTGTTAACCCTTACAGGTTAAGTACTTTATGATTCTTAAGGTGTTGGCCCCAAGCAGAACTGACAGGAGAACTCAGAAGTGAGATGTTCTGAAGGCAAGACACACAAGAAGTTCTTCAGTTAAATTATGGTCCTCTCACCTTCTGGTTTAATTCACTTAAAACTACTTAGTGAAAAGCATCTCCAGCCATAACTATCTTGTAAAACCAAGGCATCAAGAGCTAAGTGTCAGACTGCCAGGGCTCAATCCACTGCAACTTGCTAACATATTCTGTGAGCTATTACCTAAACACTCAGGGATTTAGTCATAACCCTTGTCTGAGTGTGGAAAGGAGAGAACCACTGAACATTTGATCAAGCTAATCTTTATCTTCCCACTGGCTATAAAGATTTACTAAAAATAGAACTATAAAGCTGAGGTGCTGTTTAATCACTACGTTTGCTATCATTCTTACTGTAGTATACGACTGATATCCTTTAGGCTAGTGCTTAAATTCTGCACAAATAGGTCACCAAAAAGTGCTGAGGTAGTGTTTTGGTAGGCAACAGATTCAAAGAATGTTGCTAATAAAATAATAATAATGCAGAGGAATTAATGCAAGTCATGTATTTATTTTTCTTTTGCAATATACACACACACATACAACGCCTACCATGTCTTTGACAAATTAAAAGTAACATCACAAAAAATGTTAATCTAAACTAATCCTTCATCACAGTAATAGATACTCAACCAAAGATGAAGTCAGAACCTTCTGACTTCTGGTGTATATAGATGATGCAGCTGATGACAGAGGAGACTGCATCAAGGATTTATTTCATGGGTTGCTGAACAGACTCCTTGCCAACTCAAGGAACCATATAATCTATTCATACTCATGAATTCTTCAAGCTCCACATAAAATTAATTAGACTCTCCTTTTCCCATAATTCCCATAGAAATTCTGTTCCAAATCTCCTCTTTTCATGTTGTCGGAATATACCTCTAGTTTCCAGCCTAAAACAACTTACAGCCAGCTTATGATAACTTTTATCCAATATCATCATTCATCTGGCATTGTTTATATTAATTCATTTCTCTACCAATCAGTTAAAAAAACAGATCAACCTCGTTTAGTGTTTAATTAGAGCAATGCTCTCCTCCACTGCAAGTACCTGGGTATGTCAAGCTGGTACTATGCTGTTCTGTCTTAGTTGTGAGGTGTCTTTGGTCTCCAGATGGAATTTTTAACAGTGAGATTCACAACCATCAGATGGAGTTTTAAAACAGGAGCTTAAATTTAGTTCTCATATCTATCCTTTGCTTCAGTCTACCTCTCCTTAAGTTGAAGGCAGCACCTAGGGAATGGAAATGCAAGGTCTGGATTTGAGAAGCACAAATTTTTGTCATGGATTTTTTTCCTTTTTTTACCTGTCAATGGAGGAAGGTACATGGACATTTGGTCTCTGACTTGTGTCTATCATTCCCAAACTTTCTAACTTGATTTAATAATTGTGGTTACTTAAATATAACTATAAAATAGTGTTTTCTGTGATTTTACTGAGAGAAAAGAGGCACCCAGGATTTGTCCCCGTCTTGTATTCTTTTAAATGGAGCATGTCTTAGCCATCTTGATTACAATGAGATTTCTGCATTTGCAGGGGGAGAAATGAAAATCAGTCAGTGTGCACTCAACCTTTCAGCTGGTCCTCATGCTGCCAGCAATGAACAGGCAGCACTGAGAGTGAGTGAGCCTGAGGGATAAAAGACTGCCAGATATTCAGGGTATATTTAGTGTCTATCTGTTGTATATTGATTATTCTTTTGGAACACCTCCTAGAAGACTTGCAGAAGCGAGAGATAAATTACTGTTTAATTTAGTCTCTTTTCAGTGTCAAAACCTAAATAAGTTTTGACGCAGAAAAGTGATTAAATTCAGCAAGGATATTTTTAGTGGTCTTTTTGTGTTTATCTGGAAGAGTGAAATCTTAAAAAACTGGACTAAATCTTAACCCTTGCCAAGAGTTTTGAAACTCTTTCAAACTAAGGTTCCAGTCTGACATGTAAAATGAATGATCCTTCTAGCTTTTCACCTGTAATTTTTTCGTCACGTTCCCTTATGATTCTCTGTGGAAAACTACAAACAAAACTGGTCCTAGAGATGAAGATTCAGCTTAAAAAACAAGGCCAAGTTTATTCTCAAAGAAAAAAAAGTATACAAAATCGTGCAATATAGCAATATTACCAAATGTCCAAATCCCAGAGGCTTCAAATGAAGCACATCACCAAATTCCTTATCTACCTGGTGAGCACTGAAATATGCCCATTGAAACTGCCAATAGGTAACTTTACTCAAACGTTTTCATATATATAAAAAAAAAGGTTAAATAATTTGTTGGGGTTTTTTTTTATTTGTTTTGTTTGTTTCTTTCCCACTAACATGTAATAATTTACTTACTGAAATTGCTGAAACCAGGTAAAAAAAGAAGCAACCCAACCCCAAGCCACCCAAACATAAAAACAACCTATATTTTTTTATCCACAGACTACATCACAGTATGTAGAGAAAGCGAGCTTAAGCAAAACAATCTTTCAATTTTACAATAATTTTATCTGTTCTCTATATTTATTTTGAAGTAAATTGAACAGTCATAAATATTGAGCAAGGAAGGTAATTTTATAACAGGGATATTTTTGTTGAACAAAAAGGCTATTTAATGCATTAAAGTCAAGAGTCTGCTTTCTCTTACCTGTTGCATAGGACTTTTAGGCTTAAACAGCTATTTGCTTGTGTGGATTCTGTCTCACCCACCATGAATCAAGAATTCAACTCAGCCTGTCTTTTATATCCAGGATGTACAGGTCTGGGACTAGCAACCCTACCCCCAGGTTTTTCCCGATTTTCATGCACCATGATCCAATCTCATGCAGGTCCAGCCACAAAAGCATATTCCAGTTGATTGGCTCTTCTCAGCAGAAGGCACCATTGCTGCCAAGAGACAGTGAAAGCTATTGTAGTTGATTTCATGGGACCTGGGGATAATTCACTCTGCCTAAAAAGACACACACTAATTTTGAAAGAAATCCTCTTGCTGTCATCTGCTAGAACATATTCAATTTAGATAAATCCTTGAACTGGGATTCTTATGCATAATATATGCTGTTAAACAAATAGAGGCACAACCATGACATTAAGAGTGTCCAAATTATTCCTTAGATTTAGCATCCTGGCTGTCCAATTTCTTATCTAAACTATTACAAACAAAGGCAGAATTGGAAGATTAAAATTTTCAAGTGACTGCTGAAGTTCAAAGAGTGCTTGTATTTTAATAACAAGTACTGTACATATTTCATGGAAGTGTTAGCCAGCTGATCTATATGTTAATTAGCCTGCCATTTGAAAAGGAAAATTATTCAAGTGCTTTCATCTCATTTCCAACACAAGCAGCCATGCTGAGTACATTAGGAAGCATTATTCCTGCATATTCTGGAGTCAGCTAAGCTCCTTTTTAGGCACTAGAGGAGAAAAAAAATGAACAGGACTGATAGCCAATTTTATGGCAGAATGATTTTCAAACAGAAAACAATCCATTCAGAAAAAAAAACCAATCTAAACTCTCCATAGGAAAAAAAAAATCCTTAGGATTTTCAGTTGAAAAATTGTGATTACAGTTTTGGTTGCTATTATCTACATGAGGAAAAAAAAATAGGAGAAATGAAAAAAAGATTGTCAAAAATGCTTCACGTGAAGAATTAGGGAACTGGAAGTAGGCTTGGTACAGATGGGGATGCTGAGAACTGGAGAGGCAGAGGAAGCAGGTGAGCAGCATCTGGCTCTGGCTCCCTGCCTGGAAGATTCTCATTGGAGTCACTCGCTGCCTTCTGGCAGAAAATGAAAGTGACAAGAGGTCGGGAGGTGAAATTGACCAGAGTGCTCAGTTGGCAGGAAGTTGACAAGATACAAAAGTCTCCATTTGCCTTCTCCAAAAAGAATTTCTTAAAGTCTTTTGGTTCAGGGGGTGGTGGTGGAGAGGGAGGGAGGGGAAAAAAGAAGCCTCTAATCATTTTAATTTCTCTTTCAAAACTGATGCATGCTTAGGTCACAAATTTGTTTTCATGGTCAGATTTGGAATGAAATTTTCAGGCTTCAGCATTGTTTCTGTGTCCTTCTGGAAAAATAGTTATGAGAAATGGAGGAGAGAGAAGGAACTCAGAAAGGGATATGAATGCAGCTGAGCATTGCCTCATCTTCCTTCTTGTGATCCAAATATTGAAATAGGCAATGAGGAATCCTGTTCAAAAATGCTCCTCGGGTAAAAATGTCCCACAAAGATCTCAGTGACAGCATGTTCCATTTAGGAGGTACCATACAGCTTGTTTGAGCTGGAGCCATGTCCCATGCAGCTGGGACTAGCAATCTTGAACTACATATTTGCAATGCTTTTTTATCAAGAGTTATGGTTTACAACCCACGAAGTAGTAAACTTAACTTATCCTGTGTTTCGTGAGTTTATTCTTTTCTTTTCTTTTCTTTTCTTTTCTTTTCTTTTCTTTTCTTTTCTTTTCTTTTCTTTTCTTTTCTTTTCTTTTCTTTTCTTTTCTTTTCTTTTCTTTTTTTTTTTTTTTTTTTCTTTTCTTTTCTTTTCTTTTCTTTTCTTTTCTTTTCTTTTCTTTTCTTTTCTTTTCTTTTCTTTTCTTTTCTTTCTTTTCTTTTCTTTTCTTTTCTTTTTTTCCAGCAAATGAGGTCAATAAAGATTCTGTCTTTTCTTGACTAATCACATACAAAAATACCTTGGAGAATAAACACGGAAGTCTACGAGCTTTAGCACTCAAACTGAAACACTTTGAAATGTTACTTAAAAAAGAGGAACAATAAAAGAAGAATACTAGCACCTCTCGCTATGGTGGTCATAAAACACATACATCTCTTTCTACACTGGGTAGTTCAGAACAAAGCTGGAACTGAAGTTGTGTGCAATTGATAATTTCAAAATATTAAATATGTATTGCCATTTTCATCACTATGTAAAGTTCTGGTTGGCAAAATATTTGACATTATTTCTCACACTTGATTTTTTTTTTTTTTGCTAGGTGCTGACTGAACTTTTGAAACCATTTCTCTGCTAATAGATTGAAGTTTGTATTACCTAACAATTTAGCTCAGTGCTGCAGGAGTGTAGGGTGGACTGATGACAGACTTCATATAAAAATAAACCACCAGCTAATGTTCCCCTCTGTAATACATGCATATAGTCTTACCAAAATCAATGAAGCTGAGACAATTTACACCAGGTAATGATGTAGCATCCTGAGATTACATTTACTCACATTGCTTTATACATATATATATAGATGGAGAAAAAGAAACATAGAGGGAAATTTTAGTTTGCAACTTTTCTGTGATTTATTTGCATGCATTCACCTAATCACTTTCCCCAATGGATAATTTCATCTCTTTAAGCACTTTCTCTGCCTTGAAGTCATTGCCACTGAATTTAAGCATTGTCTCAAAAATATCAGTTACCTCATCATACTAGTTTAACCTTTAGAATCTGTGACCTCCCAAAAATGAAGATGGTCTTCTTCACCGTCAGTTTAGGAATGCAAATGAATGTGAGAACATTGAATGATCTGTTAATTCATGTCTACAACTGCACATTGGGCTGTTCTGCTTCCTGTAAGAATGAAGTATCTGACCTTGCTTAGATTTCGGGTGGTTTTGTCACTGACACAACGTCAGACCCACACTGAGGAACACCACATTAGATGTACAAAGCCCTCCTTTGCCTCTCCCCAAGAGCACAAAGTAGTTTCCTGCTTTATCAGAGTCAGGACATAACTTTTCGGAGGGTTGAATCTCAAACTGTCCACAGAGGGTGGAACCTGTATTCCCTTTTTCCATTGTTACATTCCAAGAACATCAGCAAAGTGACCATTCCCTGAAACTCACAGAAAGGGAAATCACACATTTGTGGCTGCGGTTATGAGCAGAGGCATATGAGACACCAGAGTGGTGGAGAGGGATTGTCCCCATAAACAACAATCAGGCAAGAGCAGAACTGCTCCCTTCCCCAGCCAGAGCAAAACCATGCTCTGTTTATAGTACCAGACTCTGATGTGAAAAAGAGAACAAATCTGTCTTTTAATTTATTTGGGGATTGGACTAGGTGACCTTTAAAGGTCCCTTCCAACCCAAGGATTTTATAACTTATCTTTTGAGTCTGTATCTGGCCTTTTTTCCACTTTATAAACTGTCCTAAAAAATGTGACGATATTAACCCTGGGTATCAGAATGCATTATCTTCCATTTGATGCCAAACTGTGAAGACAAGATCCAGTGCCACATTTACACTTGCAAGAGCAGCTTTTTATAGCACTCATCTGCACAACAGGACTGCCTCACCAGTTTGCCTTGTGAAACCACTCCAGACATAAAATCTGTCACCCCAATGTGCTTCAGTGTAACCAAAATGACAAAAAATATTTAATCTAAGCTAACCTCTAGAATATCTCTGACCTTAAACAAAGTGTGAGAAAGAACATTTACATTTGGAGTCATCCCAATAACACTGGGCAGTTGTTCAACTATATTTTTGATTAATGTTCTCTCGTATTGAATTTATTTTGCATTTGTCTCCTGTACCACTTTAAAGCCAATGACATAAGGCCAGAGGTTGCTAATGTTAGGCACTCCAAGAACAAATAAAATAAAAAGGGCTGGTCCCTGGTGTTAAGTTTTAGTCTTTGATCTAAGTTCCAAAATTACTTTCTTTCTGGGCTTAATGTCATGCTGAAGATTCCTGGATAACCTGTTTAGGTCTCCTTGAGTTCAGCAATAATGAGGCAGATAAGCAATACCTGCAGAGTCCATGAAAGTTCTGCCAGCAGATTTTAGCCATCCACCAGGAGGCAATTATTCTGTCATCATTTGAAGAGAATGGCCTACCTGCTTCTGTCAGGCATTTCAGTTCCAGGCATGAATTCTGGTTCTGAGCTTGCTGCACCTTCTCCGTGTGATGGACGCCCTGGTCAACAGTGCTGTTAGTGCACCGAGCAATCACGCGCCTGCCAAGAGTCAACTTTTAAACAAGGGATTCAGGATGAAAAATGCCTTTGTCTGTTCTAATTAGGATCAACACTTTTGCTTTCTTCATCAGAATCCGCCTGTTTCATTGTCTGGGGCTGACATCAGCACATGAGCTGAAAAAGAAAGCAATTTGCTCAAGTTTCTTCATTACTTGTTGCTTTCCACTTCATATGTATCACCTGTAAAAGGAAACAACAAAACAACAAATAAACTCTCTCAATGTCATCTTGATCAAGTGAGCTAAAGCCTTTTGTTTGGAAGTAGGGCTTTCCATGCCTTTCAAACAGGAATGAATAGCCTGTTTTATTCTTTTTACCATCTGGACGATCTTCTCTGAACTCTGCTCCCTGATCAAGGGGGACATCAACAGGTTGTTCATAAACTCCTATATGGTGTTTTCTGGTATTTTCCAGCAGTGACTAGCCATCCATTTGGCTCATTAGGAGAAACTGCCATTCCTCTGCAAGATGTTATCAGTTCTAAAATGAAACACAGTCATAAACCATGAAACCATGCCTAATTCATTGCAATAAAAAGCAAGCTGGCTTTCCTTCTTACCTACGCCTTGACGGCTGACATGTTCTGGGTTCTGGTGACAGCATGCAGATCTGCACTGGAAGGGTTGAGGTAAGGGGACATCAGGGAAGATGAATAGTCTTAATTTTTTTGAATTGAGGTATTAATCTGATATGATTCATGATTCACCAGAGACCTGTGCTTTGGGTACTGTCAAAATGGTTCATGTGGATTGGGACACTGATGTTAATCCAACACAGGCTGGCTATTTAGGACCACTTTCCTAAATGAAATGGTCTCCAGAAATGGCTCCAGGAGTTGGGTGGTGGTCCTCAGTCCTGTCCTCAAAAAACAGGAAACCTATTTGAAAACAGCTGACTCTGCCCTTGACAACAGCCTGGATGTCACTCAGCTGGAATAAACATGTCAGTGGAAAGGCAGAGGTGACTGCAGCTGGAGGGGGAATCCAGCAAGGAGGAATTAATTCTGTTTTCTCTGTGCTGGGTGCACGTGATCCGTCTCACCCAGACATCCAGTGAGATCTAAGTTTTAACCTTCCTTGCTTGTCAATAACTATGACAAACAACATGTGGTTTTTGAGCAGCTGCTTCTTTGTCCTTAATTTGTTGCTCTCAACTGATAGAAAGGGTGAGAAAATATATTCTCTGAGAAACAGAAGGAAAGAACAATGAGGAGACCTAAAGCACTGTATTATAGTGCAAGCGTTTACACTTATTTTATTTTTATTTTTTTCAAGACATTTTTAGATTATTGTGTTGTTCCAGAAGCTCTGTAAGGAAATATAGATGGGATGATTCTGCCTACCTGGATTCAAGTACTAATGACAGTTTCATGGTCAGAAACAAAGACAGATGAAAGGAGGTATTTGTTCCACAAACACAGACAGTTCCTTTCTTAACAAGGTGGTTGACAGATAGGATATAACCTGCTCCTCCATTACAGAAGGATGCTGAAGCATGGAAAGCAATTTACTTCCTTGCAATGACATACATTCTATTCTTAATGGGCATCTTGGTGTTTCTGATTTCAAATGGGAGTTTTCCACAGCAGTAGAAAGGCTATTTTCCTGGGTTTATGACTCAGATCAAATTTTGTGCTTTATCACTTCAGTATACCTAAGATGAAAATATTCATAAAATTTTAATTGTATTTTTATTGCAGAGTCTGTATGGGCACACAGACTTTTTGTATGTGCAGACTCCTCTAGACAAAAATTCTTGGTACTGAACTCCAAGATATACTTGATGTATGTACACTCAAATGTGTCTGTACATACATTTTTATGTTTATATGCATGGCATTTGCACTGTATTTGAGGCACTAAGTCTCTGTATGCATGAAAATATACAACCAGGGAGGCTTGACTCTGCTTAAATGAGCCATTCACCAGCGTAACCAAGGACGAGTCAGGGAACTTCTTCCTAATTAGTTTAGTATAAATGAGAGAAAAATGAAGGAACGCTTGAGCCATTAGAAGGTTGAAATATATCCCCAAAACATATCCCATGTTACCCATTCACTTGGCTGCCTTTGATTCAGTACTACTACTGTTGTGTGGATGTGGGATAACTGCACACCATCAGTGCCATGCCTTTTGAAGAATGTTTGAATTAATGGTGGCTTAGCTGACAGCACAGGGAACAGCACAGTACTTGGAGTGTGTGCATCACACTAATGATGACAGAATTTACAGAATTTGATTTTAAAAAAATACTTGGAGTTTTAAAAAAGCATTTTAAAACCCACAGAAAAGACCCTTTATAAAAATCTGTGTCCCCCAAGCTTATTTTTTCCACAGTATTCCTTCAAGAGTCCCTATCACCATCTTGTCTGTGAAACATTCAGCAATGAGCAGCAGGATAAGAAGCTGCTCACTTCTTTCTCCTTTTCTTGCCTTGCTGTTGTTGTTCCTTGCACCAATGAAACCTGTGCTCCTTTTACTTCATGAGATTTATTTGATGCATCTTGAAGACAACTGATCAAGAGGAATCACAGATTCCTATGATTCTGTGATTAGACCATGGGAGTCTGGCAGAGCTTGATGGTATGTCTACCCCTGATGAAATGAAGGGCAACTCAGCTTCTGCCATCCAATCTAACATATTCATATTAAATTACACTGAAGGAAATTAAAAAGGTAATTTATTTCCCTAATTCCAGGCAATACAGTACCTCACACTTTTAAAAGCTTCAAAAATATCAGGACCTAATTCGTTAAATTGTGAAATCCTGGAATAGCTGTACATTAGGATCAAGAGGAAAGACAGAAAAACTATTTTCAGCTGGAAATTCATGAGTTTCAGATATTCTGTAATGTAATTTCGTAAATGAATTGATCCGAGAAATAGGTGATTAGGGTTAGATGTCTTTAATAGAAGCTTAAGAATTTCTTCCTACCTTTTAACTTAACAGTATGTTCCTCTCACCCATGTTGTCTATGCTCTCTTTGCACTTAAAAACTGTATATTTTGGAGTATTTGTTTGGGTTTTTTCCACCTATCTTTTCATCTGTTAAATATTATTTATATAAAATTTGCAATAATCTCCTTTTATGAACATAACCAAGTAATTCCATGGAATCAGATCCTCTGCTTTAAGAGTTAATGAGAAAGTTGTAGTACATTTCATCTGACCCGAGATCATACACTAATGTAATATAAATTTTATATTTTGAAATTACTTATTGGACTGGGCATTTGAATAAAAATACTAACAGAAAAGTTCTGATATGAGATTAGAATATTTATTGTAATGAAGATAGCATTCACCTATGTAATACTCATATTCATCAGGCTATACTGAATATAAAGCAATGTCACAAAATTGATGAAGCAAGCATGTCAACTGGATTATTCCAGTCAGAATTACAGCATGTTAAGGATCCATTTTGCCTTCTGCATCAATGTAGTTGTGTCAGAGACTGAAAATGGTTCATGCCTCAAACACTGATATAAAGTTTTGCTCATTATAAAGAAGCTACAGCCAAAGAACCCTCCCTGAAGACTGGGACTTTGGACTGAGAGTCAAACAGCTGAGTAGATAAAGGGAAACCCATTGTTCAGTTATCTCAGGCTGAGGGAAAGGTATGCATCCACAAGAAGCCAAAGGCACCAGCAGCACTGAGAATCATCCTCAGCTGAGTTTGGGGTGGGGGTAGAGCACAGCTCACAGAAGCCAGGTTTACACAGACTCCCCCCAACTGAGGGGAGAGGAGGAGGTTTTGGGTACATGGTGCAACCTCTGGTGAGAGGCAATAAACACCCATCCTCCATTACACAAACTGGCCCAGCTGTGGAATCCCCAATGCCACAGGCCACATCCACGGGACTTTCACGTGAGAGGCAGCTGAGAGGGAGTCATAACCCATCAAAGACCCCCCGAAGTGCTCCCCAGAGGCTTTGCACCACAGGACTGCACATGATGCAACAGATCCAGAGTCTGCTGTAAGAGATTGCCTCCCCTCCCCCAGGGGGACATTGCTACCTGGCCTGAGGGTATATTAATCCATGGGATTCTATGCTTTTTGAGGGGACCTTCACCATCAAGAAGATCAGCTGAAGAGGATCATCAGGAGGCCGGTGGGACCCACGGAGTGGTTATATTCTTTTTATTCTCTCTGTCACTCTGTGTCCCCCCACCCCTTTCTCTCTTTTTCCTCTCTCTCTCTCTCTCTCATACTTACTATCAAATAAAACCCATAGTATTGACTGGCATATGGTCTCGTTTGCACCGTAATTTGGGCAGAGGTATTTCTAGGGACCTCAATAATTGTATCTTGACAAGCTGCTAATACTGAGGATGCTTTATCTCTCAGCTCTATTCCTTTTACTGTCACCAACGGCCCCCCTTCTGTGTGTCGGTGGGTGGACCTGACATTGTTAAACCAGACTTGGGCAAGTCACTGCCTTCTCAATAAAACCCAGCTGTGAGAGTAGGCTGACCAAGATCCTGTGGTAATTTGTCAAAAATTAGCATGGTGACAGTAATGCCAGGCAGATATTTCTAAATGTTATTAACAAAGCCAGTGTCATAATCTGAAAACAATTTCTGCTAGGGTGATTAATTAGTGCTGGCAAGGTTCCTTCTCTCTTGGTTGGGCTAAAGTACTGCTCTGCAGCTCCAGAAGGACCATAAAAAATGGTTTACACTTTGAAAGAAGAGTGATATTTCAAGACATGACAGAGACACAGAACACTAGGTATGGGATAAGGAGGAGTATCCTTCCTGGGCACGTAAGCAGTGAGCTGTTAGCACCATCGCACTGACATAAAGATGTGGTGCTTCTTTGGGTTTACCTTATCTGAACTTAATTTCACAGAATGTTTTCTCTCTAAACCCCAGCTTTTTATCCTTATTACTGCCCCAACACTGACTTGCATCTCAAAGGAAATAAAAGAGAATGAAGAGTAAAAAAACTCCAAATAATTTCCTCAGAATAAAAAGCAGGAAATATTGTAGTAGAAGACACTGCCAGAAGATGTGGCCAAGTGTGCAGGTGAGGTACCAGCAGTGCCTTATCAAATTAAAACCCAGTTTCACCAGCAAACAGGGAAATGAGAAAAGACGTGGCTCTTCCCCTCTTTCCCACCCCACTAATTGCAGCACAGAGTGATGCTGGCATTGGGTCACACAGCTAGAAATGAATGTACAGCTTTCCTCATCCACCCCCTTGCTAGACCTGCCAGGGCTGTTCTCTGGTTCTAAGGCCAGTTGGCAGGCAATGCCTTTGACTAATGCTATAAATTATCTTGATCTCCAAAACCACATGGCCACATGCAAATTGTATTCAGGGAATGATTCCTGGCCTGTCATAAGTCCCAAACCATTCCCAGCAGTTTTGGGGAGACTGCTAGCTCACAGGATGCATTTTAATAGTCTGAACAATTATATTTCCTTATCTAGAAACATTCCCTGGCACTGTTTGATGCACTAATTTTACCAGCACTTGTATGTAGAGGCAGTTTATATAAAACACTACTCCCATAGTGAATTAATTGGATTAAAGTGCTACTAGAAGTGTAGCCATCGAATTTGTTGTTTTAATTCAGATAAATTTCTTTCTGTTTCTCTTGAGAGCTCAGACCTCTTTCAATGTAAATAAGGTGGACCAGAAATCTACTTGCCTTCAGGAGGGAAAATATTCAGGCAGTGTGAGAATGAATGAGTTGCAGAATCTACAAAACACATCGTCAGTGAGAAATCGGCAATGACTTTCTTGAAGTTCCTTTTAAATTCTTACACTAGTGAAATGTTTGAAACCAGAACTGCATTTGTCTTTGCACTATACAGAACAAAAAATATTGCCATGATATAATGCTGGGCATCATGTCAAACAACGTGACAAGAGTAAAAACAGATTGTGTCTATGTTTTACATATCTACTAGAGTGATTGTGACAATTTTAAGTAAATTCTTCCTTATCATGGCTTTTCAAAGCTGGCTTTCACCGAGGTTGCTTTAATTTGCAGTGATATAGTAAAGTTGGTGTTCGTCAATAAATTACAACTGTCTGTTTTAGAAGCTTAAAATAAAGCAAAAAGTCTACTGCCTAGAGTTGTTCTCTCATGCACAAAATCCTTCTCTACCTATACCTGTACATCTTGTCGCTGAAAGAGTATAAGGGCACCTTCCCTTATGCACCAGCTTAGATGCCTGGTGCAGTTTGATCCAGACCAAATTGCATTCTCAGGGCACAGTCCTTCCTGGGAGGTAATACAGGCAGCCTGTGTGTGGGTGCTGTGTTTTGAAGACTAAAGGTTTAACAACATGAAAACATGATGTTCTGTGCTGACAGATTTCAGAGCCAGTGTATGGTTTGAATCTATTTAATGCATTCCTATAGATATAACCTGTGTGTTCAAACAGCAAAAGTGCAGGCAATATTCCATAGATGTATCACGTAGAAAGAGTGATTCATCCTAGACAGGGAACACTTGCTCTTAGTTTACTAGAAATAACCATTTTTTCAGTGCTGTGATGATCTAATGTTTATTCTCAGTATGGGCACCTTATCAGGCTGCTGTGATTAGGCTGACACTGTTTGCTAATAGCACACTAGGAGACAATATGGCCAACACAATATAATGCTTCTACATCCACCAGACTAACAAGTTAACTAAGAAGATCAGGAGCATTTTTACTATGACATTAGAATAGATCTTAACCCACATGTGACATACTACACCATCCATTTTGCCACTGACAGGGACGAAGGCAAAACATTCTTCAGACCATGAAAAAAGGAGCTGGTTTCTTCTTCAAACTATTTGCAAACTAAAATGAATGAAAAAAAAACCACAATCTGTTGGACTAGATAAGCTTGGTAGGTAGAATTTCTGGCAATATAAATGGACATTCAGCACATGATAAATGGTTGACTGTTGAAAGACATGCTTTAACCATGTGCAGTGGCTCATGCAAAGCCAGTGACTGAAGGACCGTGAGGACACAAGGACTTTCAGGGAGCAGCTGGGAGATGAAGAAGGTGTGCAACTGTCAGGACAACTTTTAATTCTGCTGGGCCTTAACTGTCCAGGAAGCAAGAGGTATGAAAAGAGGAGCACTTTGATTCCACAAGTGATCTACTGGAATCTTCACGGTAGTTGTCTACATAAACCCATGCACATCTCAGGAAATTAGCTTGTCCCTCTCAAAAATATGACTTACACTCCATTCCTAACACCCTTTCAGCTGCACATCAAGCAAATTCCCTAAAACAATGGAATGAGGTAACATTTAGTAAGCAAGGTGTCCACAGTACTTGTCCAGAATGATTTAGAAAATGTCCCTGAAAGGGGTATTTAGGGAGACGTGACAGACCTAAGCACACTGCAATTGTTTATATTTATATTAATATTTCCTTTGGATGCAGCAACTGCTTATCTGTGAGAGGGGGATGATGAAGAGATTTACATGGATAAAGCACAACACAATGAAGATAGCAGATTTACACACTGTAACACTACATAAGCTTAAGCCACAGAGACTGAATCATTAGTGGCATTTTTCCAGACTTAGAAAGCTTTAAACATGGTTATTTTTTTCCCACTTAGATATTACAAAAATAGATCTAAAAAATAAAACTCTAGAACAGACTGGAAACAAACATAGGATTGTGGTTTCCAGCTTTGCAGGGACTGAAACATACTTGTTGATACTGAGGTATTTGTTCTCATTCAGGAAAACACATATGGGTCCATGCATAAATATATGTGGGACTGTTAGCAGAATCAGTATCCAGTTGAAATTTGTCAGAGAACATGATTTTGAAATCATTTGGGCACTGATTATGCATTTTGCATTATTCTTAGTTCTCCAATTTTATAAACTATCCCTGGTAATCCATAGATAGATGTTACATGGAGTGTGAAAGATATTGACCTTTCCTTTTGTCACAAACCTGAGGTTTATCCAATATTCAAAATCCCTGTGGTAAACTTGGATCAAGTTCTAAATAAACACAAGTTTTATTTGCTTAGGAGCTATGTGGATCTCAGAAGATTCGGAGGATTTGAAACAGGGAAAACTTGTGTTCAGAGACTGGTTCCACCTTATTTATTCTGGTATCATGTCTTTCACCCATGCAATACTGAAACAAAGAACAAGCTGACCATGAGGACTATGATGTACTATATCCACTGTTGATGATGTTTTTAATAAACCTCAAACAATCTGAAATTACACTGAGCATTGGTTGTCTGGGAGCTCTCATCAATATATTCCATTACAGAAATTTTAGGAAAAAAGGAGTTTAAATGGATAAATCAAGTATGCTGCTGAACCAAGAATGTAAGTTTGTTTTCTTGACCCAGTGTCATGGTCAGAGTCCGGTCCCTATCAGTGGGTTTGTCTATTATTGTTTTTCATTGTCTCAGGCTTGGAGGAGTAGTGTGGATGCAGATAGTCTGTCCACCACTGTTTTTTTATATTGTCTTGGGCTTGGGGTTGTAGAGGACATGCAGTCAGAGGGGTTTGGGGGGCCATTTTATTCTTTGTCTCATGCCAGTGGCTGTGGTCGGCTGTGGTCACACCACTTAGGTGAGCGTTTTGCCTGTAAAACATTTTTTTTATACACTTTATGAGGATTGTTGCTGTTATTCTCTGGTTTTTTATCTCATTACTGTTTCCAGTAAATTGTTATCTCAACACTTAATCTCTGCCTTTTGTCTCTCTCGTTTGAGAGGATGGGCAGAAGGGAGTGGCTGTGTGGGCCTTAATTTCCAGCTAAATTTTTATTTGCTCAGTGTTTCTTAGCCAATATTCTGAAACATGGCTTCAGAGAGGTGCATTTGTATACATACACACACACTAGCATGATAATTGTCATTCTACCCATGTCACCAACTACTCTGGTCTATTTGATTCCCTGCTTTTCAGAAGGCGGATACAAGCCAGGAAAATACTGTTTATGTTTGCCAGAAAACTGAAAGTCTCACCAAAGAGTGTTTATCAAGGAGAATTTAGCACATGATTCAGTTGAGTAATTTCATCCTCACTAATAAGTCATAACTGCCCGCTAGTTTTTTATTCATGCTATAGAATGAAAGAAATTATGTATGAAGGATGTTTAAAGACACCTATAGTGATTTTTTGGAGCAGATTTCCCCAAAAATTGAGCAGTACCAAGTAGATTGTTCATAGTGCTTTAATAAACCTATCTCAAAATTATCACCATTGATTATCCTGTTTCATGAACTTGAATGTTAAGGCACAGAATAATCAAAAGATTTGTCCAGGAAGCAAAGAACAGAGCCAAAAAGTGAGTCCAGGTGTTATTTTATCCAAGGACAGCTAGTCTGTAAAATTCCATGTGAAAAAACACATAGGCTACACTGATGATCACTGAAAACTCTTTATGAGGAGAAACTGGAGTTTTTTAGCCTCGAGGAAAGGAGGCTCAGGGGAGACCTTATTGCTCTGTGCAATGACCTGAAAGGAGGGTGTAGTAAGGTGGAGGTTGGTCTCTTCTTCCAAGTAATAAGTGGTAGGACAGGAGTAAATGGTCTTAAGTCATGTCAGGGAAGGTTTAGGTTAAATAAGAGGAACATTTCTTTACTGAAACAATTGTCAAGCACTGGAATACGCTGCCCAGGGCAGGTGGAGTCACCACCCCTGGAGGTATTTAAAGATGTGGAGATGAGGCACTTGGGGACATTGTTCAGTGATGAGTTGTCAGTGTTGGGTTAATGGCTGGGCTTGATGATCTTAAAGATCTTTTCCAGCCTAAGTGATTCTATGGTTCTATGTTTCTATTATTTACAATAACATTACAATAAATCTGGTCCTTATGATCAGCCAGGGAATGTGAGAACAATTTCAAATATTAACACATCATCTTGGTTTTGGGATTTTTTTTAGGAACTTGATCAAAGTCTGGTGGAACTTAGCATAAAATTGCTGATTTCAAAGTGAATGGTTTACCACCAGTTCTTATTGATAGCTTTAAGTTTTGCCTTGTATATGCCTTAATTCCGAATCTCTCAGGTGCCATGATGTACATTAGGGTGATCTGCACCTTTGGATAAACTGCTGCTTGTCATCACATACCAGGGAAATGCTCTGGGGTAATATTGGGTGGTGATTAAGGAGAACTCTGACTTACAGCCAAGAACAATAAGGAGTTTTTAATATAACAGGTAAGTTAATAAACACCACAATAAAGAGCCATGAGGGAGAATAGTGTCTGGACGTGTCTTACATGCTGCCTTCTCATCAACTGTTTTTTAGTGTATAGGTTTTAGTGCAAGTTCCTTATGGAGAAAGACATCTTCACATCGCAATGCTCCTGTTATTGAAAACCACCTTCTGCTATCTCTCCTGTAATAAAAGAGTAACAAACTCACGTGGAACATGATCTCCTCATCTATATTAAGTATTGAGCACTGTCCCTTTTGGGAAGATGCCGACTTTCTGCCTCAGCATACAGGAGATATAAGTACGCACACAGTGCTGAGCTAAGATTGGATGTGAACACTGTAACCTGCCTCTGCTTCTTTGGTGAGGCAGGTGACTGTGGCTGGACACAGAACAAGCAGAAGGATATTCATCTTCTCAGCACAGGAGAATGTGGTGGTTGTGACTTTGCCTTCTGCTTTCTCAAACTGGGATGGAATATACTTCTAAGTGAGCCATGTGGGCCGTAATTTTATCTACTGATACAAAGATCCTGGCTGCAGGTCCTTGCAGCACCAGGAAGGTATCTTGTCCATCTCATCAACACTGTCTTCCTTTAGTAACTCTACAAATATGCAAATATTTTCGCTAATGGACCAATTCTTTTAAATTGACATCTCCATTGCTGATAAAATGCAAAACTGTAATGAGACACAATGGTTTTGGTGAACCAATGATGCCTCAATTGCAATATAGGCCAGAAGCCAGGATGTCAAATGAGGAATGTGGAAGAACATTTCACATTTTTATGAAGGGATTCAGGATTAAAATCTTGGAGCATCTTTATTGTCTGGAGGCCAAACAGACAAGTACTTTTGCCACACTCCATATGAAGAACAGAAAAGGGAAGTGGATTCAGATTACTGAAACTCTATGAGCTGGCCTCAATGTAGTCATCTTTCAGAATGGTTGAATTGCCTTTTTACTCTCTAGCAGCAGAATAATCAGGAGTGAAAGCCAATTAGTACCAAGGAGACACTACCTGGAAAGCACTTCCTGAAAGAGCTGTGAGAAAGCTAAAGGTTATTGCTCTTAAACAACAAAACCCTACAGAACTGCTGCAAAGTTTGTTGAGCTTTGGGATTCTTGCTGTACTGCAGAGACTTGGTTCTTGGGGCAGGAATGAAGCCCATATTTTTCAAGAGGGATTTCAGTATTATTGAAAGCAACTCTTTGCTGAGAAATCAATGGACTTTGCATACTCAGAGACCTTTGAGTATCTGGGCTGTAGTCCAATATGAGAAATAAAAGCTGCTGATGAGAAAAATGGACTTTAGAACAACAATACTGAGTTAATGGAGGTATTTCAATTCTGTTTCCTAATTGTATGCAATCCCATAGCTCACAAAGGAGACACAAGGTGAGAAATTTGGCTCCTGTTGCAATCCCATAGCTCACAAAAGAGACAGAAGGTGAAAAATTTGGGTCCTGATGTTTTATGCTACACAGGTTTTATTAACTTTAGAACAAAATACTGAAGTGAAAAGAGTATGATTAGAAATGAGTAAAAATCAAGTGAGGCTAAAAAAGAAAAAAGCTGAAACAACTTTATTTCTGAATTGTATCCTAGGATTAACTACAGCATTAGGATAACTGAGCATTTTCCAAAATTTTTCTGCATGTGCATGGGCTGGAAACACCAGGCCTCCTTCTTTCTGCATACAGAATGGAGCCAACCTGTGTCCTGTTAAACCTCTGTTGGGTTAAAACACATTTAGGTGTGTTTCCAGATGTTTGAGCTGTAATTGCATACACTGCTGCCATTCTTTGGCCTCCTTTAGGAGAATGATCATGATAATTGATCGTAATGCCCTGCTTAGTCTTTGTGCCTTTCTGAACCTGGATAGTATCAGAGGAAAAAGATCTTAGAAATATCTACTTGAGTGAAGATAACAATTTTGTCAAGTAAGTTTGTGACTAGAACTGAACAGAAACTTTCAAAAAAAATGAGACACCTGTGATTCTTTTAAAGTAAACCTTTTGATAAAGATAGCATAGAGAAAAATGTTGAGATGTTTGTTTGTTTGTGGGGCCATTCACATTTTATTAGAAGTTCCTGGTTAAAAATAATGCTATTGTTAGTATTAAGATCTTCTATACAGGGAAAAGATTGTAGTGGCTACACTTTGATCACATCAGACATCTATTTTTTTCTTTTTTATTTTTTTTTAATAAGGAAAATGTGTCTTGATTTAAAAAAAAAGTATATATTTTATTTGACACCAAATATATCAGATGATTTTAGGATCATCTCATAAGCAGCTCGTCAATAAAACAAAGCTATGTTTGCATGTATTTTTCTGAGAATTATTGTTGAGTCATATTACTCCTTCTCACAACCCTGGAAATACCCAAAGCTTCTTGTCAGCAGATAATAATATATCTACGTCCATTGTCTGGAGATTCTAAGCCCAAGGGGTTCTGAAGCAGGAAGGAACCCATTGAATGGCAGAGGAAAATTTTGTTACAAGCCCACTTGCAAGGTAGCTGGCAATTCATATAGCATCTACATTCCAGTGTGAGAGTGTTGGTAGGACAAGAGGTAATGGGTATCTTCAAACTAGATATGAGGCAGATTTTCTTTTATGATCAGGGTTGTAAAATACTGTAACATTTTGCCCAGAGAGGTTGTGGATGCCAATTCCCTGGAAATATTTAAGGTCTGGTTGGATGGACCTCTGAGCAACCTGATCTAGTTGAACATGCCCCTGCTCATTACAAGAAGGTTTGATTAGCTAAACTTAAAGGTGCCTTCCAACCTAAAATTTTCTTTGATCCTATGATATGTTGAATGCTGACTCCTTCTCCCAATGGGAACCTGATTTATAAGACAAAGAGCACCTCAGATAAAGACACCTAAGCAGCTAATTAGGGTTTTGTCTTAAACTGTAGAAGGGAGAGGCCTGGACCTTGTGCTACTCTTTGTGCACCAAAACATTATGAATAATGAATATATGGATGAAATTGAGCTTAATTCTGAGCTGCAGTGACAAAAACTTAAATTGAAAGTGCTCTTCCTTAAATGGAAATCTTTTATTTATCTGGGGCAAAATGTATTTTGTTTATTTATTGTACTGGACTGGGAATGTGAGCATAGATTCTTCAACACATTTATTCTCAACAGTAAAATGCCATTTGAAAATACAAATGAAGGGAAGAAGGAAATAAAGACCTTATCTCTACATTCCAATTTTCTATGACATTCATTATAAAATGTTGATGTATGGTATTTATCAACCTCTTTCCCACAACACTTGCAAGCACGACTTTTGAAAAATCATGTCCATCTGTTGATACATCATGACAATCACAGTTATCCTTTAAATATATTTACCAGGAGGAATATTTTGAGAAAATATGTCTGACAGTGACTAATTGACTTTTATGCAACAGCTAGGTATTAGGAGAGTTTAAATTGAAGGTATTATCTGGGTTTACTGGCCTTGTCATTTTTATCCCCCTTTAAGACTAAATTTTATTTATGAAGTAGAATTAATTCAATGAGGAATAAATTTGGTGCATACCAGCTCCTCGCAGTCATTTTATTCAATTAACGTTTTGGTTTAAAGGTTGTTCATGTGTGTGTGATTTTGTCGCTTTTTGTTTGCACTGTGCAATGTGCTGCAAAGTGGAGGCTTGGGAGATGAAAGGCACAACTGCAGAGTAGTTTTGAATGAGCAACATGAGGCACTGACAACTTTTAGAGTGTTTAGGATTTTTGTAGGGCTGATTTAGCTATAATGGATAACATGAAGTCTGAACATGGAGTTTTTATATAGTGAAAAGATAGTCTAGGCTAACAAACATTTAATTTTTAAAAAAGTTTATTAATTAAATATTTCAAATGCAAACACATTAGCAGAAAAGCTCTTTAATATCTGTAGTCTCACATACCCTTCTCACTCCTCCTCAAAATATCACAGACATCTACTAGCTAACCCATTGATTTAGCTTTGACAGAACCACTCTGCAGCTCCCACAAATTCCCTGTAACTTCTTCCCTCACATATTTGGGACTGCCTGGATTTACTCTTACTGTTTGAAGATATGATTCCACAAAGGATTACCTCTGGATGTGAAGAGTCTTCACATGAATATCCCTCATCTCAGGATTTTAAAGCGTCTGAGATGGTTATTTAAATAAATGTGTATAGCAGCTCATTCTCTAGGAATGGGATAAGAAAGAAAGCAAGCTTACTCATCTGGGCTTAATAAAAACTTTTCATCTTTTCTATGTCATACGTTATTTTAGGGACATATCTAGGTATTTCTAGGTTATAGATAGGCAGAAAATTACTTCAAATTATAAGCCCTGAAAAGCTTTTATAAGCTTTTTCTTCCAAATCAGGTGAAAAGGCACATCTTTCAAAGTCTGTCATTGAGCAAAAATGTGAATATGGGTGCCAAGTCCATATTAAAAATACACAATGGGGTAACAGGTTCAAGTGCAACAGACAAGAAATTTAAGCTGTAGTCTCTCTCCTGCTTGCCACAACTCCAAAGGAGACAGAAATCTGACAGACTATATATATGAAATTGCTTCTTTTGGATGAAAAAATTCTTTGGAAACTTTGGAAAAAATTCAGGTGGCAGAACCAACATTCAAAACACTGCTCAGCACTAGGCAGAGTAAGGAAATCTATTGAAGACTAATAAAGACTAATACAACCTAATAAAGTAGCCCTCCTACTCTAGTGTAGCCTTCTTTCTTATTCAATTTCATCTACACATAAGCAACCTTTTCTTGATGGTGCGTACTGTGCATTCTAAAAAGATAAGCAGCTGTTTGAAAATGAAAACACAAAAATGAGCCCCTGGAAAACAGATTTTGGCCTTGGCCAAGAAGTATTACACAGTGCACAGGACACTCCTTTGAGATGTTCACGACTCAGTTTGCTGGCATGACTGATTCAGATTCTGACCAGCTCAATTACAACAATATCAAAGCAATCTCCGTATCATTATTTTATTTTTTTTTAGCTGCAGTCTTCATTTTTTCAGCATGTCTTTTTGATCATGTAAAAGCACTCTCATCATCCCTGATGTTTTACTTTTTCACAGTGTTTTTAAATGAAGAGAATTCTGGTATGTTCTGTTGTAATTTACCAATTCATTGCATTAGGGTAAAGAGCAGCTCTGTTTATCCATGTACATGTGCATATGCAATTTTCTTCCTGTCTTCTATTTTCAGTGATGGAATGGACTTCAAGGACACAATTTTGTCTGTCTATTATTCCAGATTTCCTTAATTTTCTTAATAGTTACTCAATTGAGTCCTTAAGCTTGCCCACACAGCCACTTTCAATGAAATTATTCTGAATTAAAGGTGTTCTTTGAAATGGATTGCTTAAGCATATGAAATTACTATGTGGTTATTCCAAATGGAATAAAAGCAGACAAAACTGAATTTCCCTCCTTCACTTCCAAAGTAAATAGAACACAAATTTATCAGATTAGGTGCGGTTTCCTGAGGAATTTAAATCAGGATAACTTCTCAGAAGACAGATGTGTCATGACCTATTTGTGTTGCTCTCTGGGTCCACAGGCTTCAAAGAAAGGAAAACAGGCATAGATGGGACAGTAGCTCTTGAGGAAAGCAAGAAAAAGATTGAAGAATTCTGACCAGCCACCTGCACACTCCATAAATATTTGATACATTTCTGTGTGTAAAATTGATTATCCAGAATGCAATTTCTTATGGGTGCCTAGTAGCGGTGTATGAGTAGAAATAACTATGCCACCTCTTCAAAGACACTAAGTTTCCATGAAAGTGGGAATATTTATGGTGGTGACAATCTAACAGGAGAATTTCCAATCTGATCAGAAGCAACTTGGCAACCTGGTTTGCCAGTCAGCACCAGAGTGCCAGATGTAACCACTACATCATTATACACCCATGTATCCAAAGAGCCTGGGCAACTGGACTAGAAGTCAAAATGGACTGAAAGAGCCAGGGCTTTTAAAACAACTTCTAGCAGTGGTACACATCTAGGACATGGCAGACTAAATGAAGAAAAGGAATTTTTAAACCATCCATTAAACAAACTCTTAAAGCAGTATAACATTCAGAGTATTTTGAAGACGGTTAAGATGAACTCTCATGAATTCTCCTGTGCTCCTTCATGACCCCACGACATCCATCACCCCAATCTAATGTACAAAACATCTTAGAAGAATATCAAAACTAAGATCAGTTCTTCCTGGACTGTGAACTGGAAGATTTATTTTGAGATAAATTGTATACAGAGAGGGTGGATGTGGGAGGAGGCTTGTGTTAAATCCTTATCCACAAATCAATGACCTCTTGGAAAGCTTCAAAAAGCTCTGTCTGTGTGATGAAGGAGGCAGAAAAGAAACATATGCTGTGATCTGTTCACAGCAACAGGCATAGGAAGGAGAAAGATCTTAGGAATTCAAGGAAAGAAGGAAAAAGGCTGTGAGAGCCTGGTCAATATCCAGTACCCGTTATATCCTGCTAATAACATTTTTCTGTGCTTTAGTTAAATTACACACTGCCCAGTGTTCCATTTCTTACATGTGTGTGGCTAGCAGCATGCCAGCAGACATGTCTATAACATCACATCTGCTAAAACACTAATTATTCTCCTAGGGAGGTGGGAAACTTGGGGGTACAAATCTCCTCTTTGAAACAGCTGACAAACAAACTGCTGTTCTGAACAGAAGGTACTTGCAAACTTGGCTTGGAAGATGGGACATGTAGACTTCACAAAAGCTGACAAGAGAGTGCTTTAAAAGAAAAAAGGATTAGCATAAAAAAATTGAATTCTTCTTCATCATAAATATTGATGTTTTTCATATATTAATGAATATTGAAAGAGTTTCTTTAGATGAGATTACTCTTTTCTATTTATTTTTTTCACGTTCTGATGATTACATAAAAATGTCATTGCTTACATAAAGATTATCAGTGAGTAATTTTATCTTGACATAGCATGCAAAGGTAAGATTTATTATAAGAGATTTTGGCCTGATCATTTTTGATGAACCCAGGGTCTCAAACAAACTTTTTGTGTGTTGCTCAAACAACTATAGATTATTCATCACTGTCATACTGTTGATTTCAGGAGCTGTACACCACATGTGAATAAAGTTGGAGTCTTCAGCAGTTTGAATAGATGATATTTCAACTGATACATCATTTTACATGAAGTGCGTTTTTACCCTGTCTTAGAATTTTGTGACCTGCAGTAAGTAATTGAGTAGTAATTCCTTCCTCAGTGAACAAGGAATTATGTCTGACAGAAAACAGGACCAGGACTAAAGAAATGATGGAAATACTAGCTTTGCATTCTCTTTGTCACATCTGTTTGTCTGCCTTGGGACAATGTTTCCCTTTACCTATTTAGCTGATTTATAGGATTCTATTCAGATGTAACAATTCAGCAAAATGGAATTTTCTTGCTTGTCTGGCAAATATTTCTGGTTTTGAGATTTCTTATAGGCTGTAATGACACAGGAAAGGGAAATGCAGAACCACATGGAACACAATCTAATTATTTGCTTATTTTACATGTTTTCTTTTCATGTGAACCACAGAATTTGAAACTGGATGCGGTATTAGTGCTGCTGTGGAAGACAGCAATCCTAACCATGAAAATAGCCTGAAGAGGCTGCTCTTTAGTGACTTAGTCTGCTTTTGAAGGTTTAAATTTTTCCTCTTTTATCAGCAGATTTTCATGATTATTTTAATAGTTCTGAAACAATTTCCCAAATTTTCTTAATCATCTGATGATAAAGTAGTTGAATAATTTCTTTTCTTCCACTTATGGCATTTTTTTTCCTCCACCTGTTCCTAACAGAATGTAAGACTGAATATACAAACATTGTGTGCTTTTTGAAGTTCTGCTTCAATGTCGGATACTGTATGAAATATGGTCTGTGAGGTAACCATGTGCAGAAAACAAGGTTCTTCTTGTTAGTATGGGTTCATTAAATACACCTGTCTGATTCTTGCACAGCTCCATTTTCTTTTCAACATCATGGCTTTCTCATAGCAGGGATTTGTGGGACTGAACTTCATCTAGCACTGATTATTATGCTGCTAATCCCAGGAGAGAATCAGCTACCTTTCCCAATCATAAATGATGAATATAGAATATGGATAAAGATATTTTTAAAAGGTTGTCAGCTGAAAAATCAATTATAAAGTTATACTTAATCAACATCGTAGCCCTTGATAGACATGTAAAAAGACATTTGGTGAAAGAGTATTGTGACAACTCACCAAAAGAGTATTTAGAACATTATTTAAAAGTGGAATCGCAAAAGAAAAATCAACTACAAAAAGGAAGCCTACAGAGGGTAGAAACAAAGACAGGAGCCTGGAAGGAATACACAGAGTCTCATCATGACCCAGAAATGTGCACACAGTGCAGAAAACCAGCTCTATCCCGGGCTGCTTCAAAGGCAACTTGGCCAGCAGGTCAAAAGGGGGTTACTGCCCCTGTGCTCTGCTCTGGTGAGACCCCACCTGGATTATTGTGTTCAGTTTTGTGATCTCCAGCACAAGATGGTCATGGACCTGTTGGAGTGAGTCCAGAGGATGGCCATGAAGAGGATCAGAGGGAAGGCTGGAGCACATCTCCTATCAAGACAGGTAGAGAGGGTTTGGGCTGTTCAACCTGGAGAAGAGAAGGGTATGGGGAGACCTTTTAACGTCTTCCAGATCCTAAAGATGGCCCAGGAAAGCAGGAAAGAGTTCTGACAAGAGCAAGGAGTGCTGGGACGAGGCGGAATGGCTTTAAGCTGAAAGAGGGCAGGTTTATATTAGATATTAGGGAGAAATTCTTTACAGGGAAGGTGGTGATGCACTGGAACAGGCTGCCCAGAGAAACTGTGGATGCCTCAACCCTGGAAATGTTCAAGACCAGGTTGTTTGTCCTTGAGCCCTGGTAGGGCTTTGAGCAACCTTTTCTACTGGAAGGTGTCATTGCCAGGCAATGCAAGGGCAGTATGAAAACACATACAAAAAACACATACAAGATGACATTTCATAAAATGGCAAGTCCCTGTTATATGGAATCTAGAACAAAATGGCAGCACCAAGTTTCCAGTGGGAAGGTATTTCCTGTTATAACATCCCTCTGAATTAACCAGCTCAGGTGGCAATGGGGCCATTGCTCCTGCTAGTCTGTTCCAGGATAGTCTGTGACCATGTGAGGTGTTTTACAAAATTTCAGACCCCCAAAAAGCTGTTTGGGTCTTTCTTGCACTGTGTAGTACATGTCTGTGTCCAGGGGCTGACAGTGGGGCTGCAGGGTGTTTCCTCTGTGGGGAGAGGGTGCTGGACACAGAAGGTCCCAGCCAGCTCCAGTGACCCACCCAGGAAACAGCCAAGCCCCTCAGCCAAGCTGGGGGAGCCAGGGGAAACAGATTCCAGAAAGGGCTACAGGCAACAGCAGCAGAGGAAGAGAGACCCAAGGAAAGAAGAGTAGCAGAGGGACCCCAAAAGGGGCCTAAGGAAGAGGACAGAAGGGCCTTCAGACCTGGAGCAAGGATCTTTCCCTGGCAGGCCTGGAGAGATCCTGCTGGAGCAGAGACCCCCCTGCAGCTCAGGGAAGAGTCAGGAGCAAAGGAAAGAAGGGAGGACTAGGGAAGTGTCATGGTGGGAAGGATATATTTTATTCTCTATTTCTCACTACCTGAATCTATTTTAACTGACAGTAAATTAAGCTACTTTTCCCCAAGACAAGTCTGTTTTGTCCATGATGGTAACTGGTGGGTAATCTCCCTGTCTTTACCTCAGTCCTCGAGATTTTCCGCCCTTTTTTCTCCTCCTCTTCTGGTGAGAAGTGGGAGGGAAAGAGTGTCCAGGGAAGGGGGCCAAGGTTAACCCACGAGGCAGAGTTAGTTACCAGCAGACACTTGATGTGGGTCACCCTATGGAAAAGCTAAAACACATCACTGAAGTCTCCCACCACTGAAGCAGAAGGAGGGGATACCACTTCAGTCACTTCACTGCTGCACCACCATTTTTAAGTTAGCACAGGCTCGTAGGGTATCTGCACCCACAGGCAGCACTGTGACAGTATGAATTAAGGAAATACTGATTTAATGTCTTCTAGTCATACTCTTTCCCCTTTTTTTTTTTGGCTTGATGCACCCATGGGTGGTTTCCTTTGTGAAAACACTTGCGTAAGTGTGATCTCTGTGGGCATGAAACCCTCAGGTGACCCATAAAATAAGTACAGTAAAAAAATGTACAGCTTTCTCTGAACTGCTTCTCTGAGAGATCAAACAAGCCCCAGCACTGGCGTGAAGTAGGAGATGAAAATGAACATTACTCAGGGCCTGAAGAGAAAGGCAATGAGACCATCCTGTGGCAGAGAGAGACCAAGGTGTGACACCGCTTTCACTGTGACACAGAACTGCAACTTAACTGTTCACAGAGAAAACACCCAAACTGGTAAATAAAGCAGAATAAAGTACATTCTTTGGTGCTGAGATCATTTAGCACAGCAGATTAGTTGCAAGTGTTGCAAGATTCAATGGCAAGGCATTTTTAAGTATTTACACCCAAAGATGGGGATAGAGGCATAGAGGATGGGGTCAGGGACTGCTTTTCATTGACTCATGTATTCTGAATTCCTTCTCAGTGGGGAGTTTAGATGTGGCTGAATCCAGACTTAGTCCCAGACTTGGTTAGTGGATTGTGTCTAAAGGATTAGATATGTGCAATCAATCCCTTAAATCACTTATTTAAGATTTAAAACATTTCCAGTTCACTGAGTATTTGACACAATAGACTCCCTTGGCCTCTAGGAGTAACCTTGAGAGGTGTCACGGCTCAGGGGGAGATCCTGGAATGCAGCTCACTGCCATCTTATTTATGTCCACTATTTATGGAGTAACATGATTGATCCAGTTATATCTGCATACTGACTAAAGATGTTAGTTTCTTCCAAACCTGGCTTAAGTCAAGGTGCTTGACCAGCACTATTGGTTAAGCAGGTGCATTGCTTAAATTAGCCCTTGGCTATGATGTTATCTGCTTCCCCTGAATCCAGTTTGAGTGACCAGACAAATAAATTACAACTGTCACTGGAGATTATCACCTGGAGCAGGGTTACAGGAAACAGAGGTCAGGTTGGGACAGCTTTCTTGTCCACACCATAAAACAGTCCTTTTACTCAAAGTAGTAAGGTCCTAAGTGCCTAATTACAGCAGTCCCTGATCTTATCTAACTCCTGACTGCCCTCAGGCATTACTCAGTAAAGTTCAGATTGACCCAAGCCGTTGACCTGGCCATTTTTAATTTATTAGTATGGACACAGTCATGTCTGTTCACTGAAATGATTTTTTACTGTCTCTTTCAGGACAAGCTCTCTGATTAACAGTCATGGAGGGCAAAATTCATCTTCAGGTCAAAACATCTATTCCATAAGGATAGGCTATTCCATTCCATAGGCTATTGCCTAAATATTGGTATGTAAAGCCATATGAAATGTCACATATATTTGAGAGCTAAAGAGGTAGGGAGATCTGTCATTAGACCTGAGCCATTCTTCAGTGGCATATGAGTTGGGAGAAAATAAACCAGATGAAATCGGAGCTGTGTAAGGTGTAAAGCAAACAGTGGAAGCAGTGGATTTCCATTATAACTAGTTAAGTGAATGAATTTTCACCAGAGTTGAAATTCAGTTTTCTATTCAAAGAACTCTGTGTCCACCTGAGTTGTCTAAAGCTGCCAGAAACCTTCACATTGAACTGGTAAATATAATAGAGAACTTAGGACCTTTTGGAAAGTGACAGCCAGGCATGATACTTTAAAACAACTGAAATTACAGTAGGTAGCTCAGGGTGAAAAACCGAATCAGGCCATAAAATCTCTTAAAGTATTGTAGCAAGTGCCAGTATTAAGAGTTTATATGGTAAACTGGGGCAGCAAACCATCAATTATTTAAAATAAATTTGATCAGAATTTTCCTCTGGCACTGAGTGAAACAGAATGGCCTCTGCTTTTCCTGTAAAACTCTCTTAGGCTCCAGATCAGAGCAGTCACATCCGAAATGCCTACTGGGAATGATCTCAAGCTTGCATGAAGGCCTAAAATGAGGCTGTCCTAAGGCTGTCCCAGATTAAAATCATGCCAAAGTTAATAAAAATTTCACAGTAGGTAGAATGAAACTTCAGAACCCATGGATGTTCCTTCAAGCTATTTAATTAAGTAGAAAAGGCATAATGAAGGGATTTATAATATAGACAAAAATGGCTTCTATACCTGAAAGCGAGAGTTTTGCTCATCCCATCTTGATGAATGCCATTGGTGCCACAAATGGTTTAAGAATAGAATTTCTTTGACTGCTAAGAAGATGGAAAAATAAGAATTATAGAAAATTCTCCTGGTCACCTACCTGCAACTTCAAGAACATTAGTAAAATTGGAAATCAGACCTAAGGACATACTTTCAGGAATTGGGTTTCCTTATTCTTTAAACTTTTCTCCCAATTCCTTTCTTCTTTCTGAGAGCAGCATGGATTATTCTCCATTTCAGCCATCACCCTAACAAAAGCACTGTAGTAAAAATCTGCTGCTATTTTTTGCTACAAAAAAGCTCCTGCTCAGACATAAGGCCTATTTAATCTTAGTCCAGAGCAGTAACACAAAGATTTTCTTACCTCAAGCAGAGGTTGCAAACCATTTTGTTTAATAGATGCCTATCAGGAAAGCCTGTGATCCCTCATGTGTGAATGAAGCTATTAAACCCCAAACCTTATTACACAAATAATGTCCATTTTGATATTTCAAAGTACTTTTAGCAAGGTGCTCACAAGAGTGTTGTAAATGATCCGTAAACAGTGGAACACTACAGGGATAAATTGTAGATTGGGCAATTTATTTTCACGAAAGTTTACTGCCAAAGGAGAAACCAATCACCGTTGAGGGTCACTTGAGGGCCCAACCCTACAAAAGTTCTTCTGCTGTGTCTTCCTTGCTCATGCTGTGACACTGTGTAAATCAGGAAGATTAATCCTGTGAATAAGGCATTCTTAGGTGAGTAAGGGGTTTGATGTATTGTGTTTTGTAATCATACAAATGTAATCTCCATTACATTCCTGTAGGTAATTCTCTCACATTTCCAGGTAATTTTTTTTATTCTTTCTGGCAGATATGCCACCACCATAATAATGAGGAACTGCAACTAAAAAGAGGAAGTAAAACTTTAAAAAAGGAGCCAAGCAAGAATTTCACATGATACTTTGTAAATGAAAAAATAGTCACTTCTTGAAAGTGTAAGGCTATTCAATATTCCTGACTTCCATGGCGGTGGAAGGGTGAGGTAAAAAAACTATTTTAACTATTTTTGCTGAAATGTATCATGCACAATGTTTTCAATTTATCCCAAACACATTTGAAAGGTCTGAATTTCAGTAGTGCATTTTTATATTAATTTTCTTTATATCAAAATGGGTTTTAATCCTGCATGTCACCATTTCCTGTTTCTAAACTAGAGATAGTATCCAATAGCATATGATGATAACCTTTAAAATCCCACTGCCTGGTACCAGCTGAGGTGACAGAACTGGTGATGGAGACTTCAAAAGGACGGTGGTTTCATGACATTCGCTGTATTATTTTGAAGGTCAGTAAGGGGCTGATTCTGAAGAAAATCAGCAGAAACAGCTTTATGTTAATCTATGCCACTGGTCATTTTTCTGTTCTTGCAGCTTATTTCAGATTCCTTGTGGTGGGTTTGACCTTGGCTGGCTTCTTTCAGAAGAAGTGGCTCACCTAGCCACTGTCTCACTCCTTCTCAACATGACAAGAGAAGAAAAGATGTAAAATGTAATGTAAAAGCAGGGTTTTTTTCCCTCACATCTTTTCTCACTCCTCTCTCACAGCTGCTACAGTGTTTTACATTCCTTTTTAAATGTGTTTTCATAGAGACATCACCAACTCTGCTGAAGAAGCAGACTTTGGCCAGTGATGGGGCCATTTTGGAGTCAGCTGGAGCCAGCTGTGACCAACATAGGGTGAGCCCCTGATCTCTTCTCAGAAAAGCTTCCCCAACTCCCCAAACCTTGCCATATTAAAAAAAAAAAATACATCCTCATGTCTATTATTCTGATATTAACCTCTGTCACAACCTCACCTGCATTTTGGGAATGACTACTCAGCATCAGAGCATTTACATTCTGCTCTTGTGTCAGCTCAAAATACTCATCATGTGCCTTCATACTAGGTTTATTTCCAGGTGCACCTGTGGCACAGTGGGAAACTGGATATAAGGATAATGAAAGCAGCTGTAGTCATGTAGCTGGTCTCCAGTGATTCTCAGACTGCCTCGTTGTGCATTTCTCATTAGGAGTGTGAATAATATAAACAGTTCAGGGTTTTTTTTAGAGACACTTTAGGCATCTTTATCACACCCTTAAGCTTCGCATGCTAAGAATGATATCAAACCCAAATTCAATAGAGAAATGTTCCCTCAGGACTCAACTAATATTCAGTCTAGATTCCCTGCTCTTACCCACAGGTTCTGCCATATAAGACTTTCCTTTTGCTGAGTACAAATCAGAAATACATTCCGGAATCAAATGTGGAAGCTCAAAATCATCGAAAGACTAAGCCAGATGTGTAAGTTGTTCCACACCTTGCAGTAGCAGTGCCCTCTACAGTCAGTTCTCCTCATCCTTTAGTGAAAGCTGATTGGATTCCAAACTATCCTGGGTTGACACTGGCCCCACGCCAGGCACCCATGAGAACCACTCGCTCACCCTCCCCTGCCACAGCTGGGCAGAAGAGGGGAAAGGAAAAAAAAATTAACAAATGCTTCATGAGTGAGATAAGGACTGGGAGAAACACTTCAAGGGCGAAACAGGCTCAACTTAAGTTACAAAGTGAATTTATTACTAACAGAATCAGAGGAGGATAATGAGAAGTAAAATAAACTCTTAGAACATCTTCCCCAGCCCTTCCCTCCTTCCCACCAACAGCGCAGGGAGACAGGGCATGGAGGTTTGGTCAGTCCATCACTGAGATTTCCTTTTGCTGCTTCGGGAGAGGAGTCTTCCCCTGTGAAGCCAGGGGTCCCTCCCACGGGACACAGTTCTCCTGAACTTCCCCAACATGAGTCCCCTCTCAGGACCAGCAGCCACACCGCCCCTGCTGCAGCGTGAGCCCCTGCCATGGGCACACAGCCCTCCCAAAACTGCTGTGCCGTGGGGCTCTCTCTTTCCTTGGGGTGCAGCCCTCCAAGGACAGGCTGCTCCAGCCTGGGAGCAGAGGCCTTCTCTCCATTGAGTCTCCCACTGGATCACAGCCTCCTCCAGGCATCCGCCTGCTCCGGCACGGGCACCTTCCCCACGGGCTGTGGGTGGATCTCTGCATCCCCCGTGGATCCAGGGGCTGTGGGTGGATCTCTGCATCCCCTGTGGACCCACAGGCTGCAGGTGGATCTCTGCATCCCCCGTGGATCCCCCGTGGATCCCCAGGGGCTGTGGGTGGATCTCTGCATCCCCCATGGATCCCCCGTGGATCCCCATGGGCTGCGGGTGGATCTCTGCATCCCCCGTGGATCCCCAGGGGCTGTGGGTGGATCTCTGCATCCCCCATGGATCCCCCGTGGATCCCCATGGGCTGTGGGTGGATCTCTGCATCCCCCATGGATCCCCATGGGCTGTGGTTGGATCTCTGCATCCCCCGTGGATCCCCAGGGGCTGTGGGTGGATCTCTGCATCCCCCATGGATCCCCCGTGGATCCCCAGGGGCTGCGGGTGGATCTCTGCATACCCCGTGGATCCCCATGGGCTGTGGGTGGATCTCTGCATCCCCTGTGGATCCCCACGGGCTGTGGGTGGATCTCTGCATCCCCCATGGATCCCCATGGGCTGCAGGGGCACAGCTGCTCCACCATGGCCTGCACCACGGCCTGCAGAGGAACCTTGGCTCTGGCACCTGGAGCACCTCCTCCTTCTCCTTCTTCACTGACCTCGGTGTTGCCAAGTTGTTTCCCTCACATGTTCTCACCTCCTCTTCTCTGACTAGAATCCAAAATCTTGTGACTTTGTTTTGATTTTCTTCTTAAATCTGTCACCACAGAGGCATTACTGACCTCTCCCATTGGCCCAGCCTTGGCCAGCAGCACGTCCATCTTCAGAGCCATCAGACATTGGCTCTGCTGGACATGGTGGAAGCTTCCAGCAGCTTCCTCACAGCAGCCACCTTTGTGGCACCCCTGCTACCCAAAACCAGGCTGTGCCAAACCAATACACAAACCCAAAAGAATTTTATACAAATGAGTCTTAAAACTAGAAATTGACCTAATGACAGTTACAGGTCTTTGACAGATGTTTGGAACCCCTGAAGCTCTAATATTTGGATGACTGTGGAACTAACTTTGAATCTAAACTAGCTTTGAGATGAAGGTCAAACCACACAATATCCAGATATCCTTTTCAGCCGCAGTTCCATGTATCTATGATACTCTGCACTTCTAATCCATGATAAACTGTTAAAAATTATGTTTTAACTAAACATAATAGCTACTAAACAATAACTAAACTAAAACAATAGTTTTAACTAAAACAATAGCTGTGGAATACAAATAGTTATCTTCCAACAAAGAGGACAGCTAATTCATCTGTTGCTGAGCACTATTTTCAGACGTAATCACAATGTTTCCTGCCTAGAATTATTGGCATCAAGCTTGTAAATATATCCCCTAAGGGAGAAAAAACACTGTGAATAACTTGTCTTTAAAGATGAGGTTTTTTTTGATTTTTACACCAGGCAACACGAGCTCTGGTTAAATGCTGAGTGATATTTTTATCCCTGTACACCCAGCCATACCCCAGCTGCTTTTTTTTGATTATTATTATTATTATTATTTTCAGCATTAATTAACATAGCAATCATTGGTATTCACTTCCAGGCTCTTAGTATTATTCAAAATATAGACACATTAAATCAGGGTGAACATGGCAGCTGAAAGAATAGTGTTTTCCAGTTTCGTTTACTATCTCATGAATTAAGGAGAAAAAAGAGGTGGAGGGGGAAGAAAGAAAGATGAAAATAGAGATGAAATTATTCTGCTGGTATTCCTGTCCAATAAGACTGAATGACCTAAAAGGAATATGAGCATGGGTTTTCAACATGTGAGTTGTTACCAGTTCATCGGGCAGTGTAATTTACACAACTCTTAAGGGATATTGGGTATGGATAAGTACAAGTGTCATGGGAGCACAAATTTAGCTTAAATCTGCCACACTGTCTTTTCACAAGGTGCTATAAGAGCTTGACTCTCAGCTTGTCAGACATGATGTGCTACTTCAGATCCCTGGATCAGTCCATCTCAGAGTTCCCTGCATTATATAATTGCTCACCAACACTTTCAGCCTGTTTATGCCATGGGCACTATAATGCAAGTTGGCTAATGGAAATTTTGCTGGCCTGGTTTTCTAAAGGCAGCTGCATATATGTGTTAAAACCTTTAAAAGTTATTTAGCCCTGTTACAAAGGTGAAAATTTCCCCCTTGAGAAGTCAGAACAAAATGTGTTGCTTCTTTGAGAGCCTGATCTGAGTTTTACATGGACATTCTGTTTGTTTGTAGATAGCTAGGTAGTGTAATTTCTCCCAATTTACATGTCAAGTGTCATCTCTTCTTCCACCACACTGCAGAGGAAATAGGTTATAGGAAAGTGCTCCTTATCTTTATGAGATGAAAAGAGAGCTGCTGTTTGGTGACCTGCTCAGTCCTATCAGGCTGGGTTAGACAAATTGTTGGAACATTTGTAATAATGAGTTCTTCAGGTGGCATCCCTCACTGCAGGATTTATCTGATTAAATGAGGGTGCTAATGTGCATTTCAGCAAGTCACTTTCGATTCCCTTTACTGCCAGAGAAGATCTAGTAATAGAGACAATGGAATTTAGAGTGTGATTCATCTCATCCTAAACAGATGCCTACATTTCTTCAGAGGAATTGCATCCTAAACTCCATTAACCCAATTGATCAGATCTCTGTTGATGATAATGGAAGCACAAATAACCAGTTAAAATTGTAGGTGCCTGTGCTGAAAGTCAGGTGAGATTGATGAGTCCTACCCCTTGTTTCTGAAATGTATTCAAACTGGGGTGTATGGTGTACACTCAGCTGCTCCATCCTATTAAAACTGACATCCTTCCCTGGAGGATCTCTGTTTTAATGTCTATGGAAATCCGTGCAGTCTGGTACAGCAAAGAAATTCCCATACTTTCAGATTTTAACAGGAAATAAAAGTGGAGCTGCTGGTAGTTGAAGCTTGACGCTTAACCACCTACTTGTATCCATTTTGGAGGTATAAGGTCTCTTTTTTTCTGAGTTGATCCAAAATGCCCAGTGTGTAAAGAAAATAGAGGGATTCCATCTCCTTCAACAATGATTAGAACTTCCTAGAATAAGGATGGCCAGTACATGAGTCAGAGCAAAACTTCATTTTCCCCAATATCCAGTTTCCTGCAAAAGTTGTAGGATGTGAAGAGTTAAGTATGGTAACTGGGTGGGGATAAATATGATAATTCCCAAAGTTCTCTTCCAGACCTCAGAAGAAAACTTTTCTTGCTCAATTTTAAAGTTTGCTGTTTGTTTTCCTTACTTTGTGCAGGTTAAAACCCTTTTAATTAATACAACTCATGAGTAGAATTATAACATACAATTCATAGTGGATGAAAGGTTTTATAATAGCTTCTTTTTGTTATAAGTTTATTATTATTAACATGCTTACAAATTATTTTACTGGTGTACACTTCATCTCATCTGATGAGAGAAATGCATCTCATCTGATGAAAGACATGACACGGTCTCAGAATAAATTGCTTTACATATTCATATGCTGAACCTGGGAATCTACTTTCTTTCCAAACAAGGGATTATTTAGTCTCGAAATAACTCTCTGGTCTTGAATGCTATACATGAAGCAAAAGTCGGTTATAATTTATGATTAATTTTGTGTTCTTGACCTGAGTTCAATTTAAACAATGAAATCAATGCTTTAGTAATTAAACTTTTACCTTCACTGAAACAAGAAGAAAGTGCTAAGATCATGATGACTACGCATCCATGAAAACAGTGCTGGTAGCCTGGAATCTATTTTACAATCATTGTAGATTACATTTGTATCCAGGTAATGTCCCATCACTCTGACAGCAAATTGCAAAGGGACCTTATGCAGGTGAAATGCACATCTCTCTTAATTACTTGCATGTAAGTAGAAAAACACTCCCTAATTTTTAAAAGTGGAATGTCAATTAGGAAAACAAGATCAGAAACACCTTTTTTTCTAATACTGACTTGTTTTAAATACTTCAGCTATTTAGTTTGACAGGGTGTATCTCCCTGTACAGCCTTTTTTCCTCACTGATTTTTACCGTTTTACATGTTTTTGTTTCTTCTGCCTATTAGTCTTTTACAATTCTGCCCATAGCTGTAGCGAAACACAATGTTTGGACAACTACATTAAGGGCCCAGATAGAGACTTTGGCATGTTTTTATCCTAATTTTAAGATGCAATATCCAGGCCTGTTTTGGTGTCTCTTTCCTCTGTATCATCACCACGATATGTGTGCGTGTCTCCTGTGCTTCCTCTTTTCATGAATGGCACACAGGTGCCAGCAGAAATGGTCTGCATGTCTGGTACTCTGCTATTTCTGCTCGTCTGCTTCCGAGATCAGCAGATGGAGATGGGGTAATTTTGTAGTGCTGTAAGTCGTAAACAAGTTGGTATAAATATCACCGTCTCAAATATTATGCTGAGGTTGCTCCATTTGAACTTCTGCCTCATTGGAGCTTTGCTTAGGGTTGGTAGCATATGCTGCATGCATTTGGTTGGTTATTGTCTCCATCCGAATCAATATACAAATGCACATCTGTTGAATTGTTGTTCTAAATTTTACTCATCTTTAGACTAGAACTGAACTGCCATCCTGGGAAGTGCACACCAGCTTCACAGTAAACCCTACTTTTATCCTTCTTTCTTTACTTTGATGGGCAAACTAATGGGAAATATCATTATCCCTCACACCTGGTTAATTGTCCATGAAAACTGCTAGGACAGTTCCCATTTCCAGATTGTGGATTCTGACTTTTTACAGCATTAGGGAAACCTTTTACACCATTTGCCTGCAGGACATACTCTGCTTTCAGCTACAAGAGGGGAACATATAAACCCAGCTTTTTAGAGACAGCCACACAAACCACAACAATAGCAAAAAAACCACAAAACATAGGCAGATACTTTGATGGATTTTTCAAAACTTGTGAAGTAATGTCAGTCAGAACCTATCTCAGTGTATCAGTTAGAAAGGTTAACAGCCTGCTGCTTAGCCTTGAACAGAAATGACAGCTCAAACCCTGGAGAACTCATCCTCTCTCATTGAACAACAGGAAAAATTTGAAAAACCTTCAGTAACATCTAACACCTACTTGTCAAAAGCAATGCCCACTGTAGCCTGGAGAGCACAGTCAGGGTACCAGTTTTCAACAGGTTTTAGAAGGCTCCTGTCCTCTGTCCACCAAATGTCCCAGGCTCACTGTTCATTCCCACTAGATCCTCTCATTCCCTCCATCCCCACTATTGCCACTGGGCACGTTTGTGATGTTTTATTAGCAGTTCTTTTACCCCATAACACAGATGGTTAGCCCAGGTTAGCTCTCAGGTGCACTTCACATGGCAGCCCAGTAACTGTTTATAGTAGCAGAACTGGGGGGAGACTAAGTAGAGAAAGAGAGAGACAGCAAGGAGGAAAAATTCATAATCCACTTTTGTTACTGGAATCATTTTATGAACATAAAAACAACCAAAATCAACTCAGTTTCGGTTTGAATAAATTCTTTCAGTTCTAATAAAAATCATAGTAGAGTCCAAAAGGACCACATCATATCCAAACTTCAGACAGAATTTAGACAAAACCAAGATGTCAATACAACCTGCAAACAGAACTACATTCTGTCTGATCATTCCTATATAGGGTGGCATGTTTGGTGTTATTCAAGTTTCCTTCTTTTTTAGCAAGGTAGAACTGAGAACAGAATCTGTCCGCTTCAAAAAACTGGAAAGTAATTAATTTTATTTTAAATAATCACAACTGGCAGACTTGGAGAGTGTGAACGAAGCAGGCTGGGAGTATGCATCATTTGGATTGGAAAGGAAATTGAGTGTAAGAGAGTGTCAACTGAAAAGAAACAAACAAACAAGCTATTCTTACCTGATTTGAGGTATGGAGGAAAATAACAACTAACAATAACAGAAATAAAACCTTCTAGTCACAGATGGAGATAAGACAAGGACGTGTTTATATAGACCAGACTGCAATAATGTAAGCTGTTAAGTTAAAAATTTCAACATGAGAAAGCTGTTATGACAATAAATCTTTGGTTACTTAATTAACAGGAAACCTGATAGCATAATTATTTTGTTTTCTTTTAGGACAACATTGCAAAAATTAAAATAATCTACTAAACATTGATAAATGAAAAAAAAGAAAATTCATTTCAGTGCAAGGGCAATGTCTTCTTCTGAAGCAAAAGGATATTTAGACAACAGTTTATAATTTTTTTCTGTTATGCTTAATGTAATTTATCATTTATAATACATGAAGTGAGCAATAAATAACTATACCACAGTGACTGAAAAAATAGACATTAATTCTCATGCAAGACAAATTTTGTTAGAAAAGAAGGTCTTTTTCAAAAATTGAGATTTTGTTATGAATAATAATGACAGTGATTTTTCCTTTTTCATCACATTTACTGGTGCAGTTTTAATGAGGTTTTAACAATTACGTAATTAGATGAAAAATGAAAGTTGTATGAAGTATTTTGTGTTTTCCAAAATATATTTGAAGAACATGGTGTTTGAAAAGGTCTGTGTTGACTAAAAACAAGCAGAAAAACTAAACCCCCGCTGCACAAAAAAACAACCAACCAAAAAAACCAAAAACCCAAACCCCAAAAACTATGAAGTTATCAGCTTGGATACAGCAGGAAATGTGATGAACTGTGGAAAACAGACCCATTTAAAGTTAGGTGAAGCAGAACATCATTTCAGAATATTCCCATTATTAATATAATTGGTTTCTCTTGGCTCAGCCAACTGCAGCGATTTTTCTTGTGGTCTGAGTCCTGGATTGCACCGAATGGAATCAGGGAGGAAGCAGCAGCAAAGTGCATGCAGGACTTGTGAGCTGAGTGTCACTAACACCATGACTGGGCAGAGCTCTCCCATAGCCTGTACACCTCTGCAAAGATACTCTCCAGCCTTCATCTCCCCTACTATCATAGAGTGGCTTGGCTTGGAAGGGACCATAACAATCAGCTAATTCCAAGCCCCCTCACATGGGCAGGGATGCCACTCACTAGATCAGGTTGTTCAGGGCCTCCTATGAAAAAAAATAAAAGAAAAAAAAGATTATTTTATCCTCAGAGCAACATTTCCTGCTCAATGTTGACTCTGCATGAGGAATTATATCCAGTTTTCAGGAGAACTGAGCTGTGCTAAGGCACTGCTGCTTGAGGGATGTCAGTGTTTGCTCGCTGCTCACTGCTTACATTTCACCTCAATGCTCTTTCCCACAAATACATATAAAAGAACAAAGAGACCAGTTTGGTGATGTTAAGGCTGCTACGGGTAATTCTGACACAAACTTGTAAAATCCATGATTATGAGAAACTTCCTTTCCTAACTTTTATGTTTCTTTCTGTCTATAATCTTTTCTGCATCAGTGTAGGGTAGTGGGACAAGTCTGATTATCAGACAAATAATTATTGTAATATGCAGTTACCAATAAAATGTTGTCAGAAAACAATTTTAAAAGCATAATCTCACCACAGGAAATTACATTAAATAGAAGGATGCATCTACCTTTTGTTTCTCTTCCTTCTTTTTCAAATTGAAATTAAAAATCACAGTTTACCACTGCAAAGACATGGGTCCAATCTGATCAGAATCAGCAAAAGTACAGTGAAACCTGGAATTGCTCCAAGTCATACATAGAGCAAAGTTAATTCTTATCCCTGGACTTTTTACTAAGGCTTTGCTCTAAAATAGCTGTGCCTTCAGTGCTGGTGAAAAAGTAAGGGGAACATGAACTTTCTTTTCATTCTTCTATAAATTTCCCAGATCATAATTTCCTGCTTAAGCTCACATTTTCATGTGGTTTTTATTATCATTTTTACGATATCTCTCTGCAAGGATTAAATAGCTTCTCAGCTACATTTAACTATACTATAATATTTGGAGCAAGACCCTGTGACCCTGAATAAGATCTAGATTAGCAGAAGTTTGTAGTGCTTTTAATTGCTCACAGTTTAAGAATCAATGTTTCTCAAGCTCTTGCATTACTCTTTTAGTTCTATGTGCTTTAATCCTCTGTGTGAAATGAGGTGAAATATTATTTAATTATTTCCTTTTTTTAATGATAAACTACACACGCTGTAAACTGTTCCTCCAGTATAAATCAATGGCATGCAGGAAATATTCATTGAATTGGAGGGGGGACTTTTAGGTAGCTGCAAGATATTCTTTTATATTCTAATTATCCTTGTTCCATCAGTATGATAGAAAATATAAAAAGCAATCTGCAGATCAGACCTCTTGGGTTGCTGTAGCACTGAATTCTGGGAATGCAAGGAAATTATTCAGGAGTGAAAAAGAAAGATAGCAGGAAAACCTGAGAGTAGTAGAAAAAAACCCTCTGCAATATTAAATGTAGGAGTCAGTTTTATCAAGAAATAGAAAATCAACATTCCAAAAATATTTATTACTAGGAGAGGACTTTTACAGGCATCAGTACTAGGACGGATACTGTTAAATATTTTGATCAGAAATGGCCTTTGATTTTAAATGTTTAGATATGTGTGTGAGCTAACATTAAAGATCATGGTAAATTCACACTCACTGACAAGCAGGGGCTCATCGGAGGTGTGAAGATCAAAGGCAGCCTTGGCTGCAGTGACCACGAGATGGTGGAGTTCAGGATCCTGAGAGCAAGGAGATCTGCTTAGAAACATCCCATGGGATAAAGCCCTGGAGGAAAGAGGGGCCCAGAAAAGATGGTTAATATTCAAGTATCACATCACATCACATCCTCCAAGATCAAAAGACCTCCATTCCAATGAAGAAGAGGTCAGGAGACCCCAGTGCAAGAAAGACAAGGACATTGTCCAAACTGTTTGAGAAGACCAGGGGACTGGAACACCTCTCCTGGGAGGAAAGGCCAAGAAAGCTGAGATTGTTCAGCCAAGAGAAGTCTTGGGAAGACCTTACTGTGGCCTTTCAATATATAAAATAAACTTGAAAGGAAGACAGAAGAGCACCAAAGACTCCAGGGACAGGACAAGGGGCACTGGATTTGAACTAAAAATGGCAGGTTTAGATGGAACATGACGAAGACATTTTTTGTGGTGTGAGTGAAAAGATACTGGAATAGTTTGACCAGAGAAGCTGTGGTGCACCACTACTATGTCATGGAGAAGCAGAAAATCTATTGAAAAGGCAGTGATACCATGATGATTTTTCACCTTTCCTTTTATACCCCTCTTATACCATTTTACAACTTCTGCATTCTTAGTGCTTTTTGCCTACATTCTTGGACTTGTTTGTTAAGTTTAGGAGTTTTGGTAAGTTAAGTTTAGGAGACTAAACATTTTAGAAGATCAGTGGTTAGGGGTTAGTGTGCCTCAGGCCCCAAGGTGCTCTGCAGAACACATTTTGTGAACTAAGAACTGTCCAGGGGAAGGTTCCTTGGGGAGGGGGGGCTCATTCAAGCCTTTCATTGGGGACTTTTTGATAGATATGCTAATTAGTAAGACCTAGAATGTCATACCAGATCTTTAGGGGGTGTGCATTGCAGCGAGCATTGAGGTGCATTTGCCCTGGATATAGTGCATCTAAGGATCCTTAAAATAAATACCATGGTAAAATCCCTTTTTTCCCTTCTAACCGTGTCTGACTCTTGGTTTTAAGACCAAGGTAAGGCACCAGCAGGACTGAGTTAGGGCTTTTGTCTGCAGTGGAACAGAATTCAGGCAGCTCAAACATCTGGTAAGTGTATTTGATTTAGATCTAAATATTAATTCTTGGAATTCAAAAGCATTTTAATATAACATATTAATCTTGTTCATAATTCGTATCATGACCATTCCCACAGAGTGTTTTAGTTTGAGGTCTTACACTTATCTGTTCCTGTTATTTTAACTACACCTTAACTCTGTCAAAATAAATTATAATTAATTACAGATAACAACTCCTGTCAGTGCTATGACACCAAGTTATGTTATGATTGTACATTTATAACATAGTTCTGGACTTGGGAATATAGTGATTATGCCATAGCAGAGGGTGTACAATGGACAGCCTGAACCCACCATTAATCACTGGTCTAGGAAATCTCAAGCTGCACCACTGAATACATCCATAGATCACTGTTCACATAACCAAAGCCATTGTAAGACTGTCTGTGATAAGGTCATGAAAAAATCAGATTATGTGATTCAAGTTACAATAAATCTCTTTTTGAATACATATATGACATCTTTTAGAAACAGAAGGAAATGATTAATGAAAGATCTGAAGACAAATGGGAGTTATATTCCCATGTTCTTATTTCCTTGTTTTTTTTTGTTTTTTTTTTCTTCTACTGGTTTAGTTCCTCAATGGGGTGAAAATGAATTCAATATTAGTATATTACCCAAAAATATGATGATTGCAAGTAGTAAAGAGATGGTGTTAGAGACAGAAACAAAGGACTTGGGTATACATTTATATGCATTAAAAACCTTTTTCCAGTATTCCTAAGAAAGTGAGAAATTTCAGTCTCATTCTGGGTCATCTGGATTTATCTTTCCTCTAAACAGGCAGGATGTGAACCAGCGCTGATCACAAGACTTAACCTCAGGGTATGGAATGACCAGAGCTTATATGTTGGTTAGTATCGCACTGAAATAGACCCATTCTTATCAAATTGAAGACAAATTCATTGTATCAGCCTTTAATATGCATGAAGTTCAATCATATTAAGAGTTTTGCCCTAGAAAGTCACACTTTCACTTTTTTTGCAAATGATGCTGAACCTCCAACCTCTATAATGACTTTAGCAGGTAATCCACCATATTGAGCACTGCTGACATCCTCATAGCCTTAATTTACCAGAACCTAACTTGATAGCCAACCTTACACCTGGATTAATTTCATCCAACATTAGCATTTTAAGGAGCTGTCTTTGTTGGTTATCTCAGACCTTGCTTACAGTAAAGAGAAGTAAACTTTGAAAATGGTTTAGGTCTTAGATCAATCGAGAGGCAGATTTCTCTCTCTGTGAGACAATTTAAAACAGCCATACTCATGATTTTAACAGGTCATTTAATGTCTAAATGTAGAATGAATTGGATTCTTAATTTTCACTAACTCATATGTACAAGGCTGCCAAGATCTTCACAGTACCCCATGGCTAATGCAATGCTCAAAAATCCGCTTAAGGTAAATCCCTCAAAGTTTTTTAACTCCTTTTCCAAACCAGGCAAAGAACTTCTTTCACGCTGGGGTTGCTTTAGCCCTCTCTCTCCTTATTGAGTCCTATGTAAGTAGCAGGGAAAGCTTGGCAAAGTAAAGGCAATGCCAATGAAAAAAAGTCTGAAATGCTCTATTCAATTCCTCATGGGTGATTAAAAGACATTAGGCACCAATACCTAAGATATTAGGCAGTGTTGATGGGGATGCTATGGGTTGTTGTCAGGACACAGCATCTTCCACTGGGAATGAGATGATATTAATGTCTTCTTCTCCAGGATCCATCTGGGTTAATTTTTAATGTTTTGTAACATGCTTTTATACATTTGGTCCCTCCTTTGATCCTCAGCTCCAACTGTGTCTAAACTTTTCAAGGCCTCCACTGTTTTACAAGACCTGCATTTCTCTACCTATCATCGTGTTAATCATAACTAACGCATTCTGCACAGAAAAACTGCTTGTTATTGTCACCTGTATACAACTCTGACTCATGATAAACAAAAGTAAATCAAAATAATTACAGACACCTTGTTAATTAGAGAAATTGCTGTCACAGATAAATCCAGTACAAGAAAGCTGCAACCAGGTCAGGAAGGTTCAGACAGAGCAAACCTGATGAGCCTCAGTCCTGAGGCCTTGCAAACTCGCTACAAAGCTTACGACCTTTTACTGCCAGGAGCTGTTCTGTATGGCAGGATTACACAGTTAAACTTTAGTCAATAGAGATTCTTCTGGGAATGTTTCTTAGGAAGATATAAAATGGGCATTGTTTATTGCCCTCCAGAGAAGCCTGCTATTTCCACAAAGCAGTATAAATCTTTAATGCTTATCCCAAGAAATCTAGTTGCTTAAACAAGGCAATTTTCCCTGGAGATTTAAGTGAAGCTCCAAACAAAGTTTAGGTATCAGCTTGTGTCCAAGGCCTCTGTTATTATTCCAGCTTTCTATGATGGTTTTTGTCTTGCATGTGATTCCTGTGTTGTCACTTTATCTGTAGCCTGCTGGACTGTTGGTGCTTTGACAATGCCCTTTATTCTCTTAGCACAATTTCCCAGTTTTGTCTGCTTTTAAACGGTACCAAATGCTTCATTATTTCTGTTTACAGTGCCTTCTGGCCAGCAAGTTTCAGAATTGTGACAATACCTCCCTTGCAACCATCCAGCACCCCTCACCTTCAGTGATTAACATTAGACCATCAATATGGGCTTTGCTTTGGAGCTATCTTGTAGCTGTGGCCACCAGTCAAGGGGCTGTGGTCCATATGCTGGATCCATTCCATATTTCCTTCCATTAAAATTCATTGCCTGAGTAAACAGAATTGTGAAGATAATTTTATTTGCAAATTCTTTGTCTCAGTGGTAAAACACTTTTGAAGCTGAGAGCCCCAAGATCAAGTCTTGAAGTTAAGATATAAAAAATTTGCATATTTATTTTCTGAAAAGTAGTAATTCCCAAGTATGAACATTCTGTCTTATCCTGTGTATTATTTTTACTTTTTTTTCATTCGCTGTAAACTCAGAAATGTAACAATTTATTACTGCTTTAAAATTTATTTAATAGCAGCTGAGCATAGTAACTGTCTAAGCACAACCCTTAGCCTTAGACAGAGTTTGTCAATTAAATATTTTTTTGGTATGCTATTTCCATTCCTTCCCTTGACCCTAAAGTCCAGCAAATGGGGAGTTTTCAACACACAACTATTGTGATTAGCAAGGTAATTCATCCTTTGGTATGAATTCCACAAATTTTTGGTTCAGATGGCCTCACCATCTCCCAGATCTGGAAGCCAAGTAGAACATCAGCCTTTAGCAAAATTATGTTAGGCATTTAGGCATAGGCAACAGAAACTGAAGAGTCACTCTAAACCACAGTCTCAGTAAACCTTAAGATAAACTGAAATGTTTTATAATGTGGTGTCTAAAATCTACTGACCAAATTGTTTAGAGTTCTGCTGAATACAATTAAAGTTTAAATACTCATCAGACACACAGAAAATGTCCATAATGCCTACAGACACAAACACGTAGATATCTAAATTAATGTGATGTCATCTCAAACTGAAATTCATTCTTGCTGCCTTAGGTCACACAGATTTGGTTAAAGTGTATTTTGTATTTTTCTATTTTTATTTTGAAAGGTAAAACTTCCCATCCCCTGAAAAAGCAAATCTATACTGACAGTCACTAATACTAGATTACAAATTTATTTAAGAAGTTTGATAGTTGCTAGAAGAGTAACTACTTTTTGCCTTCTGTTCTGTTACTGAGGATGTAAGAATAGAAAAAGAGATCAAACTGTCATTATAATCTGGTTATTTCCATTGGTTGAATCAGACCCTGACAGTACAGAGTATTTCAATGAAATTCAAAGCTGAATGTAACACTAGTATTTCACAAGAAAGATATTCAGCATTGTAGCTTTGATTTTAAGCCTTACACACTTAGCTAAAGTGATGTAAGTAGTGTACTTAAATGAGAACTCAAACTTTTTCAATTACGGTTGCAGCTTCCAAATACCAGTCTTGCACAAAGCCACCATAGGTCCCACTCAATTTCCATCTCAGTCCTAACCAGCTACAGCATATCCACTCTGTCTCCATTAAGAATGGAAAAAGAAAACCACTTCTTATCCATGCTCAGTTTAGTAAGTGATTCAAAGGAATTGCATCAGAAGGCAGGAGAAAAAATATTTTCTGTTGGTGTCCTGAAGCTGTTAGAATATCTACAAAACTCTGCTACCTATGGAAAAAGACCTTAACACATTTATAGCCTTACTTTATAGTTGACATTTCAAAAACCTTCAGCTTGCTGATAATGGCACAGAGAATTTTCTGACTGGTACATCACAGCCGCTGGAAAAAGAGAGATTTCTTCAGAAATCACAGAAGAAAAGGACAAGTACCTGTCTGGCTTTCAAGTGGGAAACATTTTACATCTATTTGCTTTAGCACTTGAGACATTTCAAGCCATCTCCATAAATCTTTTTCCAGCATCCCAGTGGTCAATAAAACCAAATGTGACCTTGCGCAAAATATGCTAGATTTTAATTATAATGGGATTATGTGTTAGATTAGGGCTAAATGTATTATGCTGTCACCCAATATGTCAAAGTTGGCAAACATAGCAATGCTTGGCCTGCAGCTCATTTTTTTTCTTGAAATCTGTATCATTGGGCTAGAGCCTGATGCCTGAAGCTTTAACTTTTTTTTTTTTTGCAATGCACTTTTTCATCTCTTGGATGTGAATGAGCCAAGCATCACAATATTACATTATTTGTCAGAAAGTGTTTGTGTCTATGTGTGCAGTCACTAGCTAATACCTATCACATAACCTATGTTAATCTCTTTTTGCTCTTTCAGACAAAAAAAATCACAGATTAATTTTTATTTGCAAACCTTCTATTTATCTGTGTACATAAACATGTCTTATATCTTTCTAGATATAGATGGACATGTTCATACACTGATGAAGACAAAATATTTGTATGCTGCACAACTTTACAGCTAATTGTTATGTTTTACTAAATGAAATTCTACTGCTGGTTTTTGCTTTATGAAAGATAAAATATTCCATTGTTTTAGAGCTTGTTTTATGAATTCTGGAGGATTTTTTCCTTGGGGATTTTAGATAATGGAGAGAACGGGAGGAGGGAAGAATTGTCTAATGAAAGCAAAACTGCAAACTGTCATGGAAGTCTTGGGAGTAACTGGTGTGAATCAAAGTAACCTGGAAAGAAAATCCTTGCTCTGAAACAGACTCATGTAATTCCCTATAAAAATTCAAACATAATTAGATGGTTAGGTAACTCAGAATCATACTTAAAATTTCTATCTCTGTGTCCTTGGGAACTTGCTTTGAAAAGTTCATTTGTGTTTTTTTTTTGCTCCCCTCTCAAGCTCAGTTTAAAGGCACAAAATTAATTTTTTGGCATAGAGCCATGATAGGGGATACACATCATAGAGTCACCTCAAGACACAAAGAAAAGAGGAAAACAAAAAAAGGTGTATATGAGAAACCTGCTAAAACCAGGGTTTGGGAAAGAAACTCAAAATTCAGAATACACTTCTGCTCCTGGCTGATAACTTTTGATGTTTCAGTAGAGAGATTTCTCAATCTGTTTGTTGTTCTTGTTACTCATTAATGAAATAAGATCAACAGCAACACAAGACCTCTTATTTATAACAAAATAGAAGTGCAGAGAGTAGGAGTCTGTTGGGGGCTGCCAGGAAGGACTGGAATACTATAACTGAAAGGAACTTTCTTTTTGACAGGCAATAAATTGATTGATCTTTAATCACCTCTTCAGTTCAAACAGGGATGCTCATAATACAACTTTCCCTCCTCCCTTGTCTGTTTGGATTATCACTCTTCGTGCCATGCCAAGCAAGAGACGACCTTGATTTTGGAGTGAAACTGTAACTTTACTAGATTACAAATAATTTATAACAGCTCATTCTTGTGCTATCACTTGGCTTCCTCCCACAGCCAAAAATAATTAGAAACTAATTAAGCCATCAAAAGCAAGGCAGGACTAAATTACAGTAAATTAAACTACTAGATAGCTGGTAAGAGAGTCTCAACTGCTGTAGGAGTTAAGGATAGAAAAGATGGGGGCAAAAATTATTATTTTGGTAAAATCTCCCCACTGTGTTTCATGTAAAGCAATGATATGTCTTTTGAGAACTGTCTAAAAGAATTTTGTAATATGCCTAGAATAAGGAAACTAAATACCACTTAACTTATCACCTCTTCAGACATTAAGAATGAAAGTTTCCCTGAGAGGCTCATTTGCCCTGTAATTTTCCACTCACCATTTTTCATCTCCTTTACTAATTTATTTATTTATTTGTAGCTCCCTGTTCCTGATCTCTCCAAAACTAAGTTTTCTAAGACAAGGAATAAAGGAGAGAAGTAGGAAAGGTGGGAGGGATTTAGAGGGAATGGTGTGGAGCAATGCTGGGAGGATAAACCCGGGCAGGCTGGAAATGGGGGGGTAGACAGCTGCTGAACTCAGGATGGAGAAAATCATGTCAGAACTGCATAAGGTTTTTATCAAAATCCCAAAGTCTTTGCTTTAACTACTTTTTTCCTATCTATAAGAGTCTCTGCCTGGTTCTTCTCCAGAGTTTAGTCCCAAGCTCATATAACCACATGATCCCTAACACCCCAGAGAGGTTGTTCTGCTCACTCTTGGGTTCAGTGGCTGTTCCAGCACAAGGTTTTCGACAGGAAGGCAGTGCATGCAGCCATATGCCAGAATCCCTCTTTCCCTTCCTGCCACTTTGCACCGCTCAGGGAACTGCTGGAAGGTGTGTGATGCTCTGTGATGTACAGGAGCTCTCACCTGATGCCAAGCAGCACAAACAACTCTCCCACCTGCTGCCTTTCTGCACATTGCTAAGGGAGAGGAGAAGCAAACGAGACTCTCTGTCAAGACACAGAGACTTGATGGCTCTGTGGGATCTGGGGGATGTGTGAATGCAGCTCAGAGGAGTGCACCACGGAGCAGGAGGACATTCCCAGCCTGGCTTTAAGCTCATTACTTCTGGCAGTGTTTGGGCACTGCACTGCAGTCTGGCTGCTCAGATGCTTTCCCAGGATCCCAGCAAGGCTGTGTGAGCACTGACCTCTCTGCATACCCCTGCCCAGTAATACCTGAGCTGCCTAATTTTCAGACAGTTCACATATGACTTCCCAGTGAAACCTGTTGATTTCTAAGGCAGATACTGCTACATACATCCATCACCTCTGGATTTCCTGACCTTCTGACTGGCACAGTGACAGCTACAGGCCTGTGCCTTCCTTCCTGAGCAGTGTGTATCAGCACCATAAACTAGGGCTACCCTCTTGTCTCACCTTGCTGTGTCTCTGCAGCTCCGGCCAAATTTTAAATGCAGGAGACATCACTCTTTAAGCCACCCCCAAGCTGCTGTGCTGATGTGGCTGGTCCTTCTGCTGCTTTACCGTTACAGAGCTGAAATCTTCTATGTGAGACTTTCTGCAGCCCTATGGAATCCACCTCAGCACTGGACCACTGTAAAATGTAACAGTGTCTCTGGACTTGTATTTCAGTAGGCTGGAAGTGTTTTAAAACCTCAATATTGCAGAGAGAAGAGTGTACTGAAAGAAGGACAGTCTGTCTCCATGCCTAATTTTGGATGATAGGACAGACTGAGATCAACAAATTCAAAACATATCTACACGATATGGCTCATCTCTGTATTTTGAAGTAGTAGCTTTTTAATACAATCTATGAGTGTAGCGATGAATAAAGATTTTTGATCATTTTTCTTCCCCCAAACGCCCAGACTTTATCAATGGCACGTCCACTATCAAAAACATCCAAGACCAAAACCACTGTAGGCTGGCAGGGTGATAGCTTGCCAGTGATGAAACAAAACAGGGAGTTGGAAACATCTCAATGAGAAATAAAGAGCCAAAGTAAAAGATAGTATCCAAGAAATTTATGGACACACTGTCTTCTGGAAAGTGTTATCCATATAGTTGCCAACAAGAAAAACTGTCCTCTGTTGGCGTGGGCAAACAGTCTGGATGGCTACAGTGAAATGTTTAGTTCATACCAACATATCACACCAAGAACCACAAATCTGGCTCTTTTACCCAAGACAAATGTAATGGTGATAATACTAAAAACATTCCAAATTAATGCCAGATGTTGGTTAAGATTCTTTTTCCTTCACTATAAAGACCCAAAAATCAGGCTTTTAGTCTATGCCATCTGCTTAAAATCAGTCCATACAGAGAAACAGCAACTTCTTGATGGTAATTTTTTTGTTTGCAACAGGTTGGCAGCATTGTGGAAAAAATGTTCTTAATCTGAGGATGGCAGTTCTGGACAAGCATGTGGACCTTTGCTGATGGAAATACACCCAGTTGCTTATGGCACACACAAGCAAAAGCAGATTTCAGACTGCTTCTGTGACTTCTTAAGGTACCCTTACTTTGTAAACAACTTCTACTGGCTGTTTACTCCTAAATTAAATGGGAGGCGGAGGATGATCCCTGGTTCTGAGGAGAACAAGTGGCATGGCCTTATATCCATATTGTTCAGGGTTATTTCTCTTTAGAGCGAACTAACTACACCTGCACCATGCAGCACTTAAACTTCTGTTTCCTCTTGGCCTCATTAGCTCCAAAAATTAAAATAATACATTTTTGTGTGTGTTTGTTTTGTTGCATTTTGTTTGTTTTGTTGTTGGTTGGTTAGTTTGGTTCTTTTTTTGTTTGTTTTAAAATTGAGAGCAAGTACAATGATGCTGTGTTCACTGCAGATCACCAGACTGGTATTTTTATAACAATAGATGAAGCCATATTCTGCATGCCCTTCTGTGTGAGAGTGCTTGAGAATATGAAACATGACAGTGAAACCGGGAAGTCTGTGGAAGGGGAGGAAACCAAAGCAGTGCTTGAGATTTCCCTTGGAGAGATCTAATTGATACTCCAAAATAACGTGTCATAATAAGTTTGCCTTTGATTCAAATTGGGACACTTACTTACACAAATCCAGCAGATCTCTTTTGTTAGAATTCTTAATATTTTAATAAAGAATTAAACATTCATAGATTTGAATCTTCAGTATATGCCAATCACTTGACTAGGAAATCTTTTTCTCTGACAAATATATGACATACATTTTCACAGCTCTTGAAAGCTTTGAAGGGGTAAGGTCAGTTTTATCCCAATGTGTAAGGTTTAAAAAAAAATTAAATTCTGAATGTTTTAATGTTCAAAGTTAACTGGAAAAAAATCAGTTAATTTCTACCAAATGTAAATACAATTCCTTAGAGGAAGCAAAGAGAAGTTGTCATTTTTCCAGTCATTGGTGGTAGATGTCTTGATTGTGTGCTATGGCTCCCTTGTTCTTGGTGCTTACAGAGAAGGGGAAAAAAACCCTCTGTTCTTCAAATCTTGTTTTCCAAGAGTAAGAATATCTGTAGCTGAAGAAAATCCACCCTGCCCTCCGCCCAGCTGAGATCAAAGGTTACCAAGGCCAGGCTGGATGGGGTTTTGAGCACTCAGGTCTAGAGGAAGCTGTCCCTGACCATGGCAGGGGAATGGAACTAGATATCTAAGCTATGTAAGATATCTTCCAGCCCAAACTATTCTTTGATTCTGTGATTCTATGATCTATATTTTTATGATTCTACCTTTGAGAAATCACCCCTGGAAATGGAAAACCTATTCTTGTTTCCCAGTTCAAAAGTCATGGCTGCCAAAAGCCTGGTAAATTCTTCCTGGGGATAGAAAAACTCCAGAAGTAACTCCATGGAGACCACTTTCCTAATCACATTCTCATCATTAATCATGGATTTAAACACAACAGAAGAAGTGCAGACACACATCTTACAGTTAGAACTGTGAAAGGAAAGGCTGAGGAAAGGAAATTTTCTGAGGGTTGGTATTCACTGTTGGACTCAGGAAATGCCCTGAGCAGATAATAGTCATAGGCTAAAAGAATACTCCAGGCAAGTGCATCTGCCCTGCTCTTTCTGTTTTTTGCTTCTGCTCATGTCCAGTTAGACACAGGAGCTTTGTCTGGATGGATTCTTGTTCTGAAGCAGCACTGTCCTGGTTGCAGAGATGGGAGCAGAGTTTAGTGCAGTGTAGATGCAACCTCGATCTTGGTTTTGCTCCCGGTGGTAAGTACCTTTTTGGGGGTAAAACATCTCTCTTTGTATACTTTTGGTATTAATATTGTTGTTGTTATTGAGTGGCTTTTTATTCCATTGCTTTTTGCTTTCAGTAAATTGTTATCTTAAACCGTAACCTTTGCTTTTGTTCCCTCCCTTACTGGAAGGGGCAGAGAGAAGGGGAGTGGCTGATTTGGAGTTTAATTTCCAGCTGGTCTTAAACCACCACAAACAGTTTTACATTTTCATGCTTTTAAGGGATAGTTTGTGGTAAGAAATTCACTAAGCTGTGGGCCAGAAAGTCTCGGAGCTTTCATGGAAAAGAAGTGAAGCAATTCAAAGTAATTCAAAGCGAAGAAAAAAAAAAAATAATGACAGAAATTCAGCGAAACTGTTACTGATTTCCTAACAATCAATCTCTTGGGATGTGGACGGTCTGTATTCCCCTCCCCTCCTCAAGTCAAGAATGGAAGTCTGTACAGCAACATGTAATAGCAACACATTTCTGTTGAGAGACAAAGCTTCTGAGGGGATATTGAAGGCTTTATTTGTCTTGGGCATTGGGAAGCCAACACAGATTTCTCGTACTCAATTTACTATGAAGGAAATGGGAACTATTATCTGCAAAGCCTTCAGAAGATTATAATTAAAGGAGACAGGCTTGAAAGAGGATTTCACGTTTCTTTCTATAGACAGTGCTGCCAATTGAGGAAGATACAGTGCTTTCCTATAGAGCCAAAGCTGCTCCCAGACACGTAATACTCAGTGATTTAAAAGCCCACACCCACAGCTTTTCCTCTTGCATCATAAATTGATTGACGATGACAAGTGAATAAGATTAGCACCTCATGGGGACAACCTTCAGCTTAAATAAAGGATAAAACTACTTATCATCCTCTAGTTCTTTCACCTTCTCCCAGGAGAATATACAAAGTGTCCTAAAAGCTAGCTGACTGAATTAATAATCCAAGCTTCAAGTTGGAAACTGCCAGACCCTAGAAGACCTTTCTTTCTGCACTTTGAATCTACTTGCTTCTCCCCAAAATGAAAGAGGTATTTTGCACCTCATTTGCTCAAAAAAATTGCAAAATGTGTCTCACTCATTTAATTCTGGATAAGCAGTTTTTTCACATTTTTTCAGAGGAGGACTTTTTTCCTCCCCCCCTTCCACCCAAGCCATTGTATAAAGAGCAAAAATTTTCTGATCACGTTTGTGGTAGGTTTTTTTCCCAAGCTTAACTACCATATATGCCAAAAAAACAATATTTGTGCCTGAATCTAGCATATAAGCAAAACTTTCCTTAGTAATGAAGTTTAATTACCTTTCATATTCCAAGGCTGAGCCCCTCATAGTAAAATAATGATCTTTAGTGTAGCTTTGTTTAGCCATTGCTTCAGTAAGTGGAAAGAAAACATTTACTCCAAAGACTGGCTGTGTGAGGCTGAGGTGCTGACAGAGGTTAAACCACAAATACAAAGTAGTTTTGTTATGTTTGTCACAAAGTTTAAGGTACTAACATGAGATTGTGCATACTCTGCAGCAGTCATGCAGGACCATGGGCTACAATTACAGAGACAGAAATTCAGCAGAGCAGAGGTTTGGGCAGCCCCACCAGATGTAGGTGAAGCTGAATCCACTCCTCTTATGAACAGTTGCCTGATACCTGATGTCCTTGTGGCCTCTGTCACAGGTTGAGCTGTTCAATATCTGATCTGGGGAGGTGCTGTCCATGCCTCAAAGTGTGAAATCTCAGCAGGAGTTTTGATACTGGCACGTAAAGGATCAGATATTCTGAAAGCTCAATAATAGTTCTTAGGTTTTCTGAGAACTGAAGACTAAATTATTTGATAGTTTTGAGGTGTCTAATGGTGCATACAGTATAATTAATCATCAATAATAGCAATTACAAAAATATGGTAGGAAGACCCATTTCTTCTGTCTGATTCCTGGGGATTGGATTTGTATCTAACACTGGGAAAGAAAATGTTATGTGATCCTTACATAAAAAATTCCCTCATCTCACATGAGTGTGAAGAGAGTTGCACAAAAAAAATTTAACAGATGTCTATCCTCACTTTTTTTTTTTTTAAATTCAGTTTATCCTCTTGAAGTTCTTTTACAAAACAAGATTTTTGTTCTGTTTTGGGGCAACATTTTGACAACTCAACAAACATTTATGCATGTATTTTTGCCACAACCCTAACTACTGTGTCCTTGGTAGTTCAAAAATTTTTGCCAGCACAAAAGTTAGAAAGCTTTGGATTTGTTCAAGGACCTACCTTGGATAGTAGGATTCTGTGGATCATTTCCCATGCAGTTTCCTTGATACATGCACTGATGACAGTGAGGTAGCTCCTAGAAGCAAACTGATACCTCATTTTTGACAAACAGTGACTACAAGACTCTCAATATTTTCAAACCTTGAAGTAGAAGATTTTATTTTTCGCCCTATTTTTTCTTTTTCAGAGTCTGGATTAATTTTTATTCCCTGGGAGTAATATGGAGATTTGCAAATTCATTTAAAAAAAAAAAAGATTCAAACAACTGTAATGATATAATATCATAATTAGAGATGATTATTAAAGTACCATTATTTCCATCCTAGGTTTAATTTGAATTGGTGACTGAGAGAAGTGTCCTTTCTTCAGTTTTGTCCTTGCCCTTGAAATGAAATTCCCATGACAGACAGCACTGGAGAAACATTGGCATGCAGTAGGTGATAGTCCTGTCCTCCTTTTACGTATGCATCTTGTGTATGACTCTATTCCCATCTTGGAAAGGACTTGTTCTTCTGCAATCTAAGCAAAGGCATTTCATAAAAATACATTACCCACCCTTTTCCAAGAACTGACAGTGGCATATAATCCTGTGCTGATTTATGTTGGATTTATACAGAAAAATACTTTCATATACTTTTTGAATAATTGTGTATCCAATTACTAAGCTTCTGGATTTTACAACCTCTACAAAAAGATTGATTTTTGACCATTCCTGCTTCAGCCGGGTTTAGCCTCAGACATGATGCAAACAGCCTGTGACCTGACAGAATATTAATCTCTTCACCAGGTACTCCCCTGGGGCTGAAGAGTTTTTTCAGCCTTAAGAACAAAAAAAGTCTCCAATGTTTTGTTTAGTAAATCACTTAACAGGGTCACAGTGAATGGGTGTCCAGGTTAAATGATATTTATTTTAAATTAAGTATAAACAAGCCCTCTTGTACACATTCCTAATTTGGCTGAAGAACACTTGCCAAGGAGTCTGCTTGCATAATGGAAATCTTCCTCGTGAAGTGATTTCCCTTCTTTAGATGCAGGGGTTTGCAAAGACTGGTAGGTGTTTAGGGGACAATAGTCTTGACAGATGGATTTGCACAGCTCTGAGTGAGGTGAGGTCAGAGACAGGATTACTTCTCAGATACTTTCACAAAATGGAGAGACCATTTTTGTTTATAGAGGGTGTAGCTCTGAATGCTTTTATATTTACAAAAATTATATTTTAAAATAAGATAATTTTGCCTGATGCAATCAATCTTGGTATCAGAGCACAACACACAGAGGTCTAGATAACAACTGGCAGTGTCTTTTTTCCAGCCATCAGGCTCTCTTAACAGTGGGTACTTCAATATTCATCAATTTATCCTGACAGAAAGGGAAATGTTCTATCTTTTAAAGCTAGAGGTGTAGGCACAGAACAAGGGCTTGAACCATGATGTAAAGGGCTTGTAGAGCTGCAAATGTATGAAACCAGGGTTTCCTACTCCTGTTCACCTTAAATATGGTGTCATATATAAATACCAAAACCCCTCAACAGAATCTACCTTCTGTGATGGCTTTTTGGATTTCTTTCTACATCTAGGATTATCGTTTCTTCATCTATTTATGAACTTTTTCTTTCCTTTCTCTTCTTTTTTCCTCGCATGTTCTGTTTTTACAGTTTTCAAAATCCAAGAACAGTGACTCAGATGTGTGTGTGTCTTCCCATGAACAGGAGAATAATAAGTACTGTCTTCTGTCAAGGTCTGGAGTGAAGAGCAATTTAAATAGGAACATAACTCAGAATTAATAAAGATGTTAATTAGATTCATTTGGTAGCAAAATACCTATGACAGCCTTTGCCAATATTATTTGAACAAAGTATCTAACTCCAAACCCATGAGTGCATGAGAATTAAGTGGCAGATTGAAAAAAAAAAAAAAAAGAGATCAAAAATCCACCAAAATAAAAAGAACCCCCAAACAATAACAAAACTCCATCACTGCAAGGTGTGATTTCTTACTGGGTAATAGATATTAGATGTCTTTTCGGCAAAGGTAAGCTGGAGGACAGAACTCTCCTTTCTTTCTCTCCCAGACCTGAGCTTGGCTAAGGTACACCAAAACAGCTTTTTGCAGTAAAAGCTGTATTTTCCCCAGATATGATGGATTTTGTTCCAGTTCTTGGGAGAAAATGATAAAACCTGGAAAAACATGGCCAAGTGTGTCCCTGTCCTGCTCAACTTCTCCCTCGGTCCATTGCAGTGATGATGCAGCCCCTGCCTGCGTGTGGTTCCTCCCTTGCATCTCCACTGACACCTTCAGGGCTTCACCCCTGCAGCTGCTACCTTAAAGAAGGGAGGGATGACCTGAGAGAGAAACGTAAAGAAGCAGCAGAAGAAACACAATGCAGTCCTCGGGGTGCTTGGTAGCTAGGCAGCATTCGAGCCTGTGCTTTTTCTTTCTTTTCCTTTCTGCAGAGCTCCCTGCTCTTCTGTTGATGTTTCTTCATTTTCCATCAAGTTCTCTATTTCTTTTTGAATTCTCTTTGCTAAGTCCTTGATCCACCATGCCTGCACTTGCTTAACTTTCAAGCCCAATAGTTTACACCAGGAACATATTCTTATGTTTGTCTTTGAAATCTTTCTCTCAATTTTCCCTGGTTTTCCCTCCTTAATTTTTTTTTAATAGCTTTGCTAACTTTTTTTTTGTTTTAATTCTTCATTTTTCTCCCGTACACGAATAATGGACACGCTTCTTTTCCCTCATGACCTGCTTCTCTGACATATTGTTGAGTCCTGAGATTTGTCCCTGTATCTCTATTCCTTTGTTATTCTTTTCCTGTCCAGCCTCTCCCTGTGGTGGGAGTTTATGTGACCACACTACATAACAGTATCTTTTAATCCAGCTTCCCTGATCAGGTTGTAGTTTGTGTGGAAGACAGAAAGGGGGTTTCATGGTTTGATTTACTGGTTAATCCTGAGTCTTCATGAAGAGGTACATTTATCACTTCTAGTTTCCTAACTTTTCTACCCAAAATTTAGTTTGCTGTAAACTAATCTTTGTGCCTCAGGACTAAAGTATTACTGTTAGGAATAAAGCATTATTGAACACACACATATATATATATACACAGGGTTGTAACAGACATTTTCATTTTCTAATTTTATTTTTGCCTTTTTCCCATTAAAATATACACAAGAATCCCTATTATAGTAAAGCAGAACAACACAAATACCAGAAATTTCTTATTTTATTATTATTCAGCTTGGGTTTGTTACCACATTTTTAGTCACAATTTTAAAGAGTTGTGGGGCTTTTTTCTGTTGGTAGTGTTGGTTTTTGATTCTCAGGGTGTGTCTGTGAATTGCAGTTCAGGGAGCATGATTTGGTTCTTTTTTTTTCCTAGAGAGAAAAAAACCCAAACACATATTGGTTTTGAACCTACACTTTCTATTCCATACTGTAACAGAGCGTCTGAATGAATGTCAGTTGCTGAAAAGTCTGTTCACATTGCCCCTCAATTCTTATAAATTTAAATACAGAAACAGGGTGGAGGTGCCAGAGCTTATCAATAAAAATATTTTAGTTCTAACAGAATGCCCAGAGAAGCGGGAGCATTATCATTGCTCCTGCAAAATTCCTCATCCAAAGCACTTTTTAGAATTGATTGCATCTCAGACTAACCTTTCTTATGGAACAGTGATTTGGTTTCTGTACTTCAACCCTCCTTGCTCTAAAAACTCACCACTGTGACTTCTGCCTAGAATTTTTTTCCTATGAATATTTTTCAAGTTGAAATTCAGAGTTACATATGAAGCGTGGTGAAGTGGGTCAGTGAGCTGTGCAGCAAATGATCAGTGCAAGTTCATGGGATGGTATTTAGACAGTTTAATTTTCACTTGCAACGTGGGATTCATTTTATCTGGATATCAGTCTTCAGAAGAGCTTGACAACAGAAAATATCAAATCCTTATGTATATTCAAGAAATGGAAATTTTGGGACTTACTCCCTAGGGTAGGACATGGCATTGGGGATCCTAACACTAAAGGGCTCTTTTTCAGATGTCCTTATTTTAAGAATTTCACGTCTACCCCTTCTCTACCACAGATGGTTGGTGCATATGCAAGAGATAACTCAGGCAGGTCACAGGCCCTGCATGGGGTATCTCTGGCACCAAAAGGGCTCAAGCCCCCAGCTAAGAATCAATATCTTAGGCTGGAAAGCAAAGGTGGGAAGAGATGAAAGAAATATTCTTGACCAAAAGACACAATTCTTATGTCTATAAAAGCCCACACAATTATCACAGAGGCAGAAGTCTCTTACATACTCCTCAGAAAGGTGTGAGAAGATTTCTCCCTGGAGCCTTGGACCAGCTCCAGGTCCCTTTCCCCAGGAATTGAGAGAAAGGAATTCAATGTCTACCCCTTCAAGAATTGGTGGTAAGAACAACTGAATCCTAAGTTATACTATTTCTTAGCTAGCTGTAAATATAATGGTACCTTTAATTCCACAAGTATATCCTAGTATTCCTTTTTGTCTTATCCCTGTGTAGTAATAGTCTGTTTTAAGTCTTACATCTGTTGGTTTTGTGTCTATTATTAAATAATTCATTTTATAATAGACAGAATCAGCCATTATTAAAGAACTTGGAAATGAGATTGGGTCTTTGGGGTGCTGGACACCTGAATAACATGACTGCCTGCTGCCAGAGGCCTGGGCAAAGGCAAGAGCTGATTTAAACCTACATCATCCCTTCATAACACACACTAAGTATATTCATAACCTTTTCAAAAGGAATCTACTATATATTACCTGCCTTCAGCAGCACCAGTCAACATCAGATGCACCAGATACTAATAAAGGAACAGACATCAGATGAAGGATCATAAAATAGTCTGGTTTTTTTCAGCAATGCCAATCATGGTACTTGCAAATCTGATACAATTTTTCATAGCACCTGCCTTCTAAGACATCTAAGGTAAGAACATGTAAATGTTTTCATAAATGATATATCTTGTTTTTTTCAGCTTCTTGAAGGTACCTCTGAAAGGCTTCAGGCTTTAGAAAAGCTTCTAGGCTGCCAAAATACTCTTCCTGTCCAAAAAACAAAAAATAGAGATTTACAGAAGCTAAAAAGAAACTTGGTGATAAACACTACATTAATAGTAATAATCCCCTTGTCCTGAAGTACCAGCTGATCACTTATCAACAGCAAATTGAAGAGCAGAGATGAGTTTTTCATATTTTCTCATGTTTTTCAATCAAAGTAGTTATTATCTGTCTCTCCTCTTTACTATAATAACATCTGTCTTATTGTTGTCCCCCATGGTGTCACAGAACAACTTCCATTTGGCACCTGCATGTGGAAAAAAAGATGAATTTTTAACTGAATATGCAAATACTTGGTCCCACATAATTTTTAGACACTCATGAAGACAGAGCTGTGCTTTCCTCTGGATCATGTCTGTGTTTCATTGATGCTGCTGCTCAAATGCTCTAAGCAAGGCCTCTGCCCACAGAAGGTTCACAGAGGTTGTACAGAAACCTTTTTTAACCTCAGGTTAGTGAGCTCCTAAGTTACATTTTCTTCTGCTTTGTGCAGTCTCTTGATGGCAGGTGGAGATCTAGAGGGAAGAAAAAGATGTGGACCCTGGTCAGGAGGTCATGATTCGTGTATTGCTCTAGAAATAACCCAGACTTTTGTGTGTGGCAGGGGTCAAACAGAGCACATGCTCCCTGTCAAACAGGATGAACTCAAAACGCTTCCCAAACCAACATTTCCATGACATGACAGATCTTTGAATCACCACCCTGGGTACCTACAACAGCTGCCAAGCAAGTGGCAGGAAACGTCTTAAATTAACTGAACATTTTGTGCTGCCAGAGCTATTAGTCTCGTTTTAGGGCTCATGTAATACCAGCTCTTTAAAAAGTACATCTGTGAACTGTAGAAAAAAAAATAGATTTAACCCTAGTTCTAAACTGCACAAGGAGATTAAATTTGTTTACCAGATATATATATATAACAGCAGTTAAAGTAATTTTCCTTATTTTAATTTTATGTCTTTTTAATAAAAATAATATATAAATATACTTTTTATTTTACATATAATAGATTCTATTTAATATATATTCTATAATGTTCTACAATAATATATAATTTTATAAAATAACATATCATTAATAATACATATTAATACATAACATGTAGAATAGGATATTTACTATATGAAAATTATAATGTATATTTAATAACATTTTAACATATTTTCAACTCCAACCAGTGTTCTCTGACAGTCTTCTATCATCACAGGTTCAACATTAGACAAACACACCATTCCCCCTAACCTATGTAATCTAAACCTTTGTGTCCTTTAAGAAATAAACAAACAAACAAAAACCACAGCAAAAACACCACTCCACAAAAAAAAAAAAAAAAAGAAAAAAGCCACCAAAAAAAGCCAAAAAAATGCCCAAAAGACCCAAAAACAAATACAAAAAACCCCAAACAAAGAAACAAACAAAATCTAACTCAAAGCAAAGCAAAATGTAATATAATCAGAACAGGAGATATAGAATAAACACACTGATTGTTCTCTGTTCCTGTGTCCCTGGTTATCCTGCCAACTCTCTCATGAGGCTTTGCATGTGTTAGGGGGAATGTAATGGAAAATCACAGGTTGGATTCCCTGGCACTACTGACCATCAAGTGTCATGGGTTGAACTACACTTTAGAGAAGTCTTTGCCCTGTTAATCAGGATGATAACCTGCTTAACAATACAGTGTGATTAAATTTTCACAATTGCCTTATTTTTTAGCCTAAAATGTATAAAGGTGTCTGCCTAGGAACAAAGCCTGCACATAAATCAGATGAATTCCAATTAAATAGATTATCCAGGGAAAGCTTAAAGACAAGGGACAGAGATCCCTCCAGTGAGGGAGACCAGACAGAGCACAAAAAAACTGCATCAAGGCTGTGTTGCAAATTCAAGGACAGCACAGAGGTTCTCCTGCCAGACACCCAGCCTGCACAAGGCCTAATGGACACCCCTCCTCAGACCCACCAGAAGTTTGCTGAACCTTGGACAGCAGCACAGCAGAGAAACAGGGAAAAGACCACACACATGTGAACAGATGTGTGCCTGCTTATGTGTTAAAATTCTGTATTCCATGTCTCAAAGATACAGTTGCACTTACAGAATATGCAAATCTTTTTGTTGTTTTCCAGTTCTGCACCCTTACCTACTTTGGTCAGAGGGAATTAAAAGTTTTGGTTTTGATATTTTGAAGGTGCATTCAGAGCTTGCATTCCCCACCCTTTGACAAGTGACATCTATTGACAATCTTCCCTGCTAATTTATCCACAATTTAAATCAGATTTATACCAAAATATCAGCTTTCCTAAAACCTGTAATTTTATCAGAGAAAAGGGAGAATCCTTTTTGGATTCTAAGGCACTGTGTTTTTACCCAATGCCCTTTGTAGTCTTTAAAACATGGAGAAAAAAGGACAAGTCCCATCTCCAAGGACCAGCACAGAAGACACCTCTTCTGAGGTGTGTGGCATCTCAGTACAAAATGAGATTTTATAGATCACCTTTGCCTTTTGAAGGAGATAATGACTTTGCTCTTTTAATAGAACAGCAGATGAAGGTCATCCAATACATGTGCTGTACACAACATGTGAAGTCTTACTGTCAATCACCAAGTGTCTTTCCTGGAGACCTTTTATGATGCCCACGTAGAAAGACAGGAGAAAATGCCACTTAATTTCAATAGCTGGCACGATTTTGCATGCACTGCCCACTCCTTGATCTCTGCCATACTTTATGGAGCAATCTGTCATCCTTAAACTCTGGGAGGTTTCGCATGTCACTGGCTGGACGGTGATTTCTCTAGTAGGTGAATACTTAATGTTGAGCTGCCAAGTTACAATAATTTTAACAGTTGAGGTGAATAACAGAAACAAAAAATCCAACCCAAAACAAATGGAAAAAAACCCCACAAGTTTGGCTTTTTGCTGTTTTTTGTGGGTTCTTTTAGTTCAGTGTGGCACAGCAGCTGTGTCCTCAGGTGAGGCAAATCAGTGCAGTCCCACTGAATGCAGTGAAACTCTGCTTAGTCATATCAACTACTTACAAGAAACAGGTGGGGTTTTGTCAAAAATAAGCCTTGAATGACTCAGAATTGACTTTCTCTGTTCAACTTGATTATCCTACTGCCGTCCAGGGAAGTCTCAGGGCTCTCAAAGCCAGCAGGCAATATGAGCCTTAATAAGACAAAGTTTTCTACTGTATTTCCTAATATTAATACAAACACTACCTTGCTGCTGGGACATAGGAATGCTGTAATCATGCTGCTCGTGGCAAAACAATCACTCTGAATTAAAGGGAACAGCAGACAACTCTGGTTTATCAGACGTTAATAGAATCTGGCTAAGCATGGATATTTTATACAATACCCAACTGATTTTGGATGCTTCTTTATGAACCCAAAATTACTAGTCTCATGACAAATTGTGGCTATGTGGTCTAGTAAATGATGCTAGCTGCCTGTGGAAAATTAATTTAAAGCTCAGTAAAATACACATGCACAGAAACAGGAAAAGTATCAGTGAAAAACATAAGCGTTTCACTGCACAAGAAGTCTGTAGCAAGCCACGAAGGTGTTACATAAAAATAATGTCCAGAAAAGAGGAAATTGAAATATTGCCTTTCTGTTTGATTTTATGATGTCTGATTCAGTAACTGTGCATTTGAAAGATGCACTCTAATGGGCTCTCTAAGCAGTGTTAGACCATCAATGCTTAGTTTTCTGTTGAAAAGTGTTGGAAGCACCCAGTGTGAAAGCACTAGGGGAAAAAAATACCCTCAGGTGGGGCTGAAAGAGCAGCTGAATGATGCGGCTGTTAACTTTAGTTTTAGCAAACCAAATCCCTTTGTGGATCATGCTGTTTGGTTTGTCTTTGTCCATGCAATATGTTATTATATCTTCAAGTCTGATTTCTGCTGTTAGCATATTATTTATGCAGATCACTTAAAAATACATTAAAAAAAGTACTTTCATTTTTTTTTTATTCCAAAGTTTATCATCCGTGGATAACTGATTGCAGATGACTTGAAGGACTTTACTGATTTAGCTGAAGAAGTGTAAATGGGCAGTTATGATTTCAGACTCAAGGACACAATGTCACACAGCATCTCAGTAGTTGCATGAGGACAGGTACTTGAAACACAACTCACTTCACATAAACTCCAGATCCACCAGATCCTGATCTCCAAAGATTGTGTGTTGTGACTGTCACAATTCATCCAATGGTGTGGGGAGCTCATGATTTTAGATTTGGGGTTCAAATACCTATTGACCAAGAAGGTTGCATATAGTGCATGGCTCAGTCAGATCATAGAATCTAGAATCTGTAGAAACACTAAGGTTAGAAAAGATCTTTATAATCATTAAGTGCAACTGTCAACCCAGCACTACCACCATGGTCACTTAATCATGTCCTCAAGTGCCACATCCACACATTTTTTGAACCCTTCCAGGGATGGTGACTCCACCACTTTCCCAGGCAACCTGTTCCAATGCTTGTCAACTCTTTCAGTGAGGAAATTTTTCCTATTAGCTGATCTAAACCTGCCTGACCAATCTAAAAGATGACCTGCATCCTTTTACATCCTATTGAAATGCTGGCTAGCTATGGATCTCAGACTGGCAGTGTATTGAAGAAATGAGAACTATTTCAATCACGGCATTTGAGTAATAGCAAGCTGGAGTGTGGCAAAGTTGTGTGAGTACTGTGATCACAAACTAGAAGCATAAACTCTGAGCTCAAATCTGTTTTGATGCCTGAGGCATTTTTCTCATCTTCATGCTCTGCAGAAGTGATCTTGTCTGGAAATTAGATCATTTGAAACAATATTTTTTCACAGTAAATAGAAATGTGTATTTATCTCCATAAGTCCTCTCCAGAGTGTCATGTGGATTTGTTGTCTCACAGGTCTCTGTGTTGAACAGTTTTTTGTTCTGCTTGCAGCAGAGAACCCATACAGGAAACCCTTATCACTTTCCAACCAGAATCTGAATTTGCTAAGCCATTACAGAAGAGAATTAAAGCCCTCATCCTTTTTCTTTTCTGTATATGATTTGTTTTATATAATTAAAAAAACCCAAAAAAACCAACAACAAATCAAAAACAAAACTCCCACAACCCTGCACTAGTGAGTAGAATTGAGAATGTGATAACTTCTGTTTTCTGTGCTTTATTCTCACGCAAATGAGAGGTTTAAGTTTCAGCAGTTACTAGAGTGTGGCTCTTTAATCACCAGTTTTATTTACCCAGAATGACAACAGCTTGTGAGAATGATACAGAGGAAGGAAAGACAGAGAGGAAATGGGACAATTGAGGTTTCTAATTCATAAGCTCATATTCTGAATATTAGCAAGTTAAGGCTGAAATAAGACTTTTCATAAATATAATTTTCTTCCCTCTTATTTTCTCCACACTGTGATGATTCTCTTGGATAATCTGGGCAAGTAAGTTGTGTTCCAGCAAGAACCTACAGCTGCACATTCAAAAGCAAGTACTTTCTGGATATTTTGATGTTTATCCATTTCATAAAACAGCCATTAAAGGGAGATAATTTTCATTAAATAAGGCAGAGTTCTGTCTAGCTATGATACATGGGACAAGCTCATTAGTTAACATCTTGGAAGAGACACTTATAAATCTTTTCTCCCTATAATTAAAGCATTCTGATTTCTGTATCACAGAGAAAGTAGAATTTATACATATGTTAAACTTTAGGTGTTTGTTTTTTGTTTTCCTTTAGAAATTGTCTCAGAGATTGTGGCAAAATTTTATAGACCTTTAATACTGATATGACAGCTCTATTTTAATTTATATAATATCCGATAATACTGGAAAAATAAAAATGTGATTTAGCTTATTTCTTAGCTCCAGAAAAGTTTATATTCCATGGTGCACAGTAGTTGGAATGACATTTTAATAAAACAGTTGTTGAGCCCTGAGGACTCTGACAGTAGCAAAGAAGTGAATAAAGAGGTCATGAATTTTTCGTAGAGATGAAATCAACCTGTAGAGTTCATGAATAATTCACTGAATTTTGAAAGGCAAACCTTGGGAAACATCTCATCAAAGCCTCCTTAAGATGAATTGTCATGAACACTTACCTACTGGTCTTGAAAATCTAGCCTGATCTTGTTTCAAGCATGTGTAGGGGTCTTTCTTACCACAGTGCACAGTTCTGGGTTGTTAGATACATCTGGCCTTCAAGTTCCATGTTAAAATTCACTTCTCCCAGGAGTCCTACTGAATCCTTGAGAGTGGAAAGACAGATGAAATGTTATAGGATTTTTATCATGATTGTGTTTAATTCAGTTTTGGTTTGGACAGCTGCAGTTTCTTAAGGGATAGACATTCACAAATGGCTAAAACACAAGACCTGGGGATGATCTGCACTGCAAAGAAATATATAGGGTCACACAGGTCATCTGAAGTACAAAACAATGTGGTTTTAGGCAGGCAGTGATTACAGATCTAGTTGATACAGTCAGTGATGCCTAGAAAGCGATTAGATCAGCCCGTGTTGCTAGACTACCTTTTCCAGCTATGTGCAACTCTTCCTTTATTTTGCTCTGTAAGGTCTGAATGGATGTCAGTGTTATTGGATATGATATAAATTAAACAAGAATTGTCAGTATATCAGTACTGAAGGTCATATATAATTTTGCCACAATGTCTGAGACAATTGCTAAAGGAAAACAAACCACAAACACCTAAAGTTTAACATATGAGTAAGTCTTCATTTCTGTATGGTTTTGTAGAAATCAGAATGCATTAATTATACACTATAAGGTCAGAATTAATTTCACTGAACCTTGACTTCTAAACTGAGGTTCTTGGCTCCAAAAGTGAGGCGCTGTTTACCTTAGGATCTCTCACTTTAAAAATAAAAGAGAAAGCCAACTCCAAAGGCTGAAAGATCTCATTTAAGCCCTGCATCACTTTCTGCAGGTGTTTCTTCCCCTCTCCAATAACTGCTGAAAAAGCCTGAAGTATTGCAGTAGGCACCATGTGTCCAGTCCTCAAATCTTTGGTGCAAGTCAGTGTTCAGTTGAAGGTTGGACTTGATAATTATGGAGGTCTTTTCCAACCTTAGGTTCTTTATTTAACAGACAGAAATGCCTCTCCACAGCAATTACATTGCTTGAGAATAAATCTGCCTCATTCCAGTCATTCAGTGTTGTTTCACTTTAATCCACCCCAAGGGACTTATTTACAAGGACTTCAGCTGCCCTGCCCCAGGGACAGGTGGTGACAGGAGGGGAGTTCTGTGCTGTCTCCTGAGGGGTTCTGCAGACCTAACAGTAAGTGGGACCAAGAAAAGCTCCTTCTTCCTTCAGCTACCACCAAGCTTCTCATTCCTGGACCTGTTTTGACTGCACCCTCAGGCTTTCTGAATTTACAACAGCTCCCCCTCTGCCTTGCTGAACTAAAAGGTAGGAAGTTTTCATGCCATTTTGAAGGAAAAATAGATGTCATTCCCAGGTGGAAGATGTCTTGAAGGCAGCTATGGCACCCAAGTTACCCATTCTGTGGGAAGGGGGAGTACAGTGGGATACCTGTTGCTAATGGGGTGCAAACATCATGAGGGCCCATCTGCCCTATCCCCACCACAACATGGAGGTGAGGTTGGGAATGATGCTGGAAACAATCATTGCCTTTCACTCACCTCTGCTCTCTGAGGTGTCTATGCTGCAGCTTACAGTGATGTGACAATTTTCAAATATCTCTGGGGTTTAGTCCCAGCTCATTAGGTGCTTTTATTATCCTATGCATATTCTATAGGGCTCAAGACTCCTTTAATAATCATTAAGTGAAATCAGAAGAAAACAAAACTAAAAAGGTTTAAAAATCCTGACATTTTAGCTCATTACAATTTTACTTCTAAATGTTGCATTTTTTGCAGCTATGCTGAATAATGAAAAAAAAAAAAGAATCATTCTGAGACTTAAAGTTTGGTACCTACACCCAGAGAGAAAAACAAAATTGCTTTTGAGTCTTTGAAGTTTGTTGCTGCATCTGCCCATTAAAAATAAAATGAAGTCAGGAATCCACCTTTTATTTAGACACATATATGACCTGCATTTCATAACAATTTTACCAGGAAAAGACAGTTCAGAAATAAGGGCAAAAATAAAACTATGCACTAAATTTATTTCTAGTGTCAAAGACTTAAAAACAATGTATTTTCTGTTTAGCTGAAGAAGGTCATGAAAAAGACTGAATTAAAACAAGTATTTTTTAATGAAGTTCTATGTGTATGAAAGTTGCTAGACAGCCGGAGAGGATTGCCAAATAAAATAAAGGAGGATTTAAGCAAGAAATTTTGTTCCTATTGGAACAGTAAAGAAGATATTTTCTTTTATTACAATAAATACATACTTTGTCTATGAAGGCCTGATCAGGTTTAAGAGTACAGTGTTACTTAGCTGACCAAAACAACAAAAAAATTAGGTTTAGATGTTATAGCCAGAATGTCTTATTTTCCTTTTTTTCTCCTTTTCCTTCTTTTCACCAGCAAAAAGTGATTCAGTGCCCTGTGTCACTTTTTTGCTGTTCCCCAGTCAGAAATCATTGATAAGTTTATCCCTTGAGCTTCATCAGCTCTTTAAGCCCCTTTTACTGCTGGTCTTGCAGCATGATGCTGTGTCCTAATAAAACTTGTTTTATTTTCCTTGCACCCACTTTTAATAAATTCTGTCATTTAAAGAGACACCATCAAGGCATGCAGGCCAGTAAATGCCCAAAAGCATATTTACAGGGAGAGGGTGGTAGTTCCCATTCACAGGCACTGAGCTCGAGATAAAAGGTGGAACCATGTACTCTAGTCATGCACTGCCTGCAGGTGCTCAACAGGGGATAAATTTAATGTACCTAAATCCTCTCCATATCACTGAAACATCTAATAAAAGCTGTCCAGCTCCAGAAAACACCTCAGAGAAAAAAACCATCGTAGTCAACCTACTTCTATCCTAACAGGTCTTACCCATGGGATGCTTAATAATCTGCTGGTGTGTCGCCTTGAGGAATAATCATTTTCTCCAGTATTTTGTCCAAGTCTCTAGAGAGTGAGCTGTCACAGGGAACAGCTGGTAAGCAACAGGAAAACCTGTTCTCCGTGACAAGGGGAGTCCTTCCTTCTCACTGATAACTCCTCATCTTACCTGTGCCTGCATTTTGATATTCTGCTTCCAGTTTCCATCATGCCGATTCACTGTCTCAAGAGATCTGTTAATCACAATGGGCCCTCTCCCTGGATGAAATGATTCCACAGGAATGAGAGTAGGGAAAAAAAAAAATTACTATTGTCTGCTTATTTCTTGGTAGGTCCTAATTTTATACATTTGGGGGAGGAAGCAATATAGCATGGTAGGAGCAGCTGGAGAAGAATCAAAGTTACCAGAACTGGAAGGCAATTGTGAGAATTCAAGGTGGAGAAATACAAAGTTTATACCATTGGAAGAGAATCTCTATAAACCAATATATTCCAGGGGTCACTACAGTGTCTGTCTGTCACTCTGAAGGGGAAGGGAGCACACTCCAATCATATATGCCCATGATGGAAAAAGAATGACAAAAGTCAGAGGGTTCAGCAAAAACTACAAAATTTTAGTAGTAAAGTTTACACATGGCAAGGAAATTGGTGTAAGTTAATCCCTGATCTTATAATATTAACACATTTTAGTGGATTTTGAATAAGGGGTAGGGTGAAAGGGAAGAGAGAGGGATTAAACAGAGGGAGAAAGAAAGAAAGGAAGAAAGACCAACAATCCCAGCTCCAGTGTGGATCCAGATGATGGCATATCTAGGGTCCTGGGTCACCACCTGGGCTTTGTGGGGGTACATTTTTATGGATGTTTCACTACCCTGGAGGTGTTTCCCATGTTCCATGCAAATTAGTTACCATGTACAGCAAATTCTTCTATACCTTTCTGGAAAAGGAGCTCTGAGGAGCTGTGGGGCTCTTTGATGGTCTTGATCCCCACCTACAGGATCAGCCTTAAGGGTCTTTTGACCTCCATCAGTCAAAGATTTGAATTGATGATCTTGGAGGTTTTTTCCAGCCTTAATGATTTTATGACCAGTTGGTGTCTTTCAAATGCTGCATATGTATATATTTATTTCTAAATTAAATTTTTGACTCCCATGTAGGAAAGAAAGTGTAACTTTCCTGAAAGAGGAAAGGGAAAGGGAAAGGGAAAGGGAAAGGGAAAGGGAAAGGGAAATCCACACCTTAATCTGCTGAAAATTGATACCTTCTCCTTCCATAAGATTCCACCTTGTACAGTTTCTGCCACCAAAGAACTACTATGGCATAAAAAAAATCTAAGCATTTATATGTTTATATGACCTTTGCAATTACCTCCAATTTTACACAGAGGTGACCAGAGATGCAATGACACATAATAGTCTAAAATAGGTAAGGATTAATATAGTTTTCATAGTCGTTATTAAAATAATAATAAATAGGACTTTAATTATAGTTTGTGATTATTGTACAGAATGCTTTTATAAATCGAACTACTCCCCTTTTTTTTCCTTTCTCTTTTTTTTTTTTTTTTTTTTTTTTTTTCAGGAGGTGTATGATGAAGATACTGTAGATTTTCCTGGAAGAAATTCATTCATCATACATACAGACCTTGTCTTTTACTCTGGTATTAGCAAACAGTGGCTAAAATTCCTGAATAAGGTAGCTCCTGTAAAGGAACTTAAAGTAACACAAATAAAAAACCCACACAAATAAAATCAACAAATTAAAAAAAAACCAAACAAACAAAAAACCAACCAAACAAGGAAAATTCTCTTTGGGTGGGGTAGAAGCATTACAAAGCTCTTGAATCTAAGTGGATAGTGACAGGAATTGAGCAAAACTTGACTTCAGCTTTCTAAAACACAGAACAGCTTCAGTTCTCCAGAGATAATGGGAATATAATAAAGCCCTGATTAATTTCACTTAATTTCTAGGTATCATGGTTTACCCACAGCTCAATATTTGTGCAGTGTTGGTGGTAATAGAATAAAGAAAGCCAAAAATGTTTGATAATTTTTTGTCTCCAATCTGTGAATTTACATTATGAGGTTTTAATTTGTAAGCCAGTTTCTAAAGCTGTCTGAAATAATGCTTTTATCCTTAATTAGGTATTCTGTTAATGATGGCATGCTTGTTAGAGAGGGCCAAGGTCAGGTATGCCAGTCTTCCATTACAAATTAGGCTCAGCAGTGGTTTTGGTGCTGCTATTGATTTAACTTGTTGAGGTATGACCTGTCCCACTAAAATATTGTTAATAATTCAATGCATCTCCAACTGGTGACAGCAGCAGCAGTTCATCTCATATTTGTCTTCACAATGGGTGTTTATTTGGTTTGACCATTCTCAGTTCATTTCATCAGGTTACTCATCTAATAATTGAACCTCACAGCTGCCAGAGTAACAAATATCCTTTTTTTTTTTTTTATTGGTGCTGCAGCTCCAAATTAAATGATTATAAATATTTTAAGGCCCTAGAGGAATAATATTTGTTTCTGTTTTTAAATTGTCTTTCTTCTTTAAGGTTTATTTGTGAAAGTGAAGAATCACCTTCACTTGAGTAAGCTAAGGAGAAACACAGGGTTACTCTTCATCCACAGCAGGGGAAGAATTTGCATAAGGAAAGAGCTGGACTGGGAAAGTTGCCTATTTGCAAAGCATGCAACAATCAGGCACTGGAACAGGTTTCCTAGAGAAGTTGTGGATGCTGCATCCCTGGAAGTGTTCAAAGCCAAATTTGGTGGGGCTTGGAGCAACCTGTTCTAGTGAAAGGTGTCTCTGCAGGAGGTTGGAATGAGATCATCTTTAATTCCCCTTCTAACCCAACCCACTTTTTCATTCCATGATTCTGTGAAGGTCATGAAGTCCCATCTCCCTACCCAAAGCAAAGTCAACTAGAGCAGGCTGCCCAGGACAGTGTCCAATCATGTTTTAAATAATTCTAACAATAGAGACAAAGAAATCTCTCTGCACAAGCTTTTCCAGTGCTTGTGCACCCTCACAGTAAAAGTAATTTTTTCTTTGGCTTAAGTGTCATTCCCTGTTTCAGCTCGTGTCTCTGGGAATATGGGATCACACAAACACATTAAAATACTCTAAACCACATGTGAATGTCCAGAGAACTCTCTGGTACTTCTTAGAGCAAGTGTAGCCATGGGATGAATCTGAGCTTGGAAACATGCAAAAACATCTTTTTCTTCAAACACAGCCAAGTTCCTACCCTGGAACAGTTTTAATTACTTATATACACATACCTAGTGTCAGCAGGGGAAACTGAAAAAGCCAGCAGCATGTAATCCACTGCTTAGTGAAGGCAAAATAAACTGGTGAAACATTTTCAGACATTGCTCCCACTTGCAGTGTGAGTGCTGGGCCTAAGGCAGCAGATAGAAATGTGAGATTTCTTCCCTCATGTCAGTGAATCAAACCACAGATAATATTTTCCCTCTCCAAAACCCCTAAATGAGTCTCATAAGACCAGAATTTTACCTTCCAATGAATATACTCTTTTTATAAGGGATTTTTTTTTAGTTCTACCACTGGGACAGAACCCTTTGCTTCTTTATCTCTTCACTTTTCTATCACTGCAGTTGCTGTTGTTTAGACACACAATACACCTCCTCCTCTAAGGAATTTTCTTAAAGCATTTGATATAGTGTCAGTTTATTTCTGGATTTGGGATTGAGACACTTCAGCCCCTCTTTTTACCTCCACCCATTTGCGTGTTTGGTCAGCTGCTACAAATCCACATGGCTTTTCACCCTTGCAAACACAGAGGGAAGTCACTGAGGTGTTCTAACCTTCTCTTCCCTTCCTTCTTTTAGGGTGAATATTTCAAACATTCACACCAACTGAGGTTTAGTTGCATAAATCAACCAGTCATAGTTGATTTATGCCTGCAGTCATAGAATCATTAAAGTTGGAAAAGACCTACAAGTTCATCAAGTCCAACCTTTGACCAAGTACTACGCCCACTAAACCATGCTAACGATCTGGTTGTCAGATAATCATATTTCAAAATACAGTATTACTTCTTTCATTGTGCTTTCTCCCTGCTCCTTCTTGCTTGCTTCCATCAGTAAAAGGCCTCAGATCCATTTCTCAGAAAATGGAAATGTTAATTCTGGTGTGAGTGAGTTCAGTACAGCTGTGACACAATGGCTTAACTGATAACAAAGATAATTCTTGACTGGTGCGTGCAAACCTTTCATGTCAGAATGGCTTTGCCCACACTTTAATTCTGGTTTATAATATCTCGCTACTGAACCCTTGAGAAGTATGGAAACATACACAAGTGATTGGGGGCATAAGGAGGAAACTGAAGGCACATTAAAATGCAGAGGCTTTCTGGCAAGTTCTTGAATTAATGTTATTCTTTAAAGCATTCTTTAACCAGCCAAAGGCAATTATCTTTCTGGAGGTACCAGACAATACTAAAGAGGCAGTGACACTTCCAGCAGATATAAATCAATCACCCAGTGATATTTACTGTTGCATTTGATCAAGACATAATTAAGTAGAAGGTTTATATTTGGACTTTTCAACAGAAGATGCTGTTCAAAGTAGTTCATGGAACAGCCTATCTCCTCTTCTGCCTTCTTCATTCACTCCCATTCTGTCTCAGAAGATCTTTTCTCATCTAGAACTTGAGCCTTTGGACAAGACTTGTAAAACCACCTTTCGGACTTGGTGGGAATCCACCTGGTCTGCCCCTGGGATGTGACTGGTAGGACAGCTAACTAACATTTTTCCTCTGCATGAGTGGTGTTCATGCCTTGTTACCACAGAATACCTTCCATGTAATCATTATTCAAAAAAAGAAAGTATTCTTTTACTGCTTGGCCAGACACTGCCAGCTCACAGGGTCCTCACAACATCAGGCAGTGACTTTATGTGATTCCCTCTTTATATTAAGATGGTTTTATGACTCATTCATCCCACAGGCTTGGCAAATCAGTGAAGCCTGTAAATATGTGTCTAGGTCAGTTTCTAAGGGGCATGCCAGCTGACTTTTAATTTTTCAATATTTACCTCTCGTTAAATATATGTCTCGCAATTTCCTGTCTTAATGTTCCACTTCAGAATACATTTTTTTCCTTTTTAAATTTTTGGGGTTTATTGCTTATACAATCACCTACTAATGTAAGGAATAAGCACTATTTAGAATATCAGATTTGAGAATGCAAAAAACTTTTGTAATCAGCTCTGGCTAGAGCTCTCACTTGTTTTAACTATTAAGTTTTTTTGAAATTGAGCATTTGGTTTTACTGGAACCTCTTGTAAAAGTGCATGAATCACAGTAAATGAAAATGTTTAATGAAGTCTGAGGAAAACTAGAACGCACTGTTTTCTTTATTTTGTAAAAAATAAAGCTTGATCTCTGTGTTTTAAATAGTTCTTTGATTTCATTGTTAAAGAAATTATAAATCTTTGCCAAGTGCTATAGCTTTAACAAGAAAGTCATTTGTGAGCTGAGGTGGACGTGGTGCTGACTGCGTTCACCATTATTCAGTATAAAGAAAGCAACATGATCCTCATTTGCTGCTCTCAAACACAGGGTTTTGGCAAGAAATCTGGGCAAGGCAAAATCTACTTTTTATTATTTTGATTCCAGCAAATAATAACTGAATCCCAGAAACTTTCTTCTAATCATATATAAAACGTCTTATTAAAAATCTGCTTTAAAATCAGTGAATTTGTTGTGAAAGAGGACAGATATATTGTAAGCAGATAACAAACACATAGTTATTTAGTTTTCATCTCTTAAAACTTTGAAGTATTTAAAGGAGATAAGCTGATCTCTTCTATCTGGATTGAATAGAACAATTATTGCTGTGGTGCAGTTACTGTGAGTAGCTCATTAATCAAAGTGTTTATTTTAAGTCTTGGGATACTGTAATTAAATTTGAACCCACTTGAACTTGGTGTGGTGCTTTATGTTTAACATTGGAAATTCATCTTGTCTCATGTGTATCACATGGGACTGTCTTAGATTTCAATCTGGAGCCAAGTCTCCAATCAGACAAAGCAGTTGTGAGCTCTTATAGGGTTTTTTGTGTGACTTGAGGCTTAGCAACATTAAGGTGAGTTTTGTTCGTATTCCAAACTTAGGTGGGACTTTTTCGAAAGATTTTGAGCTTTCTGACTATAAACTGTGTAACAGGTAATAACTAAATTAAAAGCTTTATATTAGCTCTGCTTTGATCTCTCAGATCTTCAGTCTGTGTAGTGACATTGAGAGACCAATACTTTCACCTCTTTCTTCTGATGAGCTCACAAAACTCATGTGGCTCTAGATGCTTCTCTGAGGAAGCCTCAGCTTCCAGACCTTCAAAGGACTTTTCTGTACCTTCATGTTTTGGAACTCTTCTCCTATTTTCCTATATTGAGAAAATGGGCAAGGTTCCATATTGTTTGATCCATAATGCTATCAAAATCTCATCGAGGGAAAAGAATGGCTTGGATTTGAATAGATCTTTGAAGGTCACCTAGTCCAAATCCCCTGCAATAAGCAGGAATGTCTTCTACTAGATCGGGTTGCTCAAAGCACTGTCCAAATTGACCTTGAAGGTTTCCAGGGTTGGGGGATCTACAGCTGCTCTGGAAAACCCGATCCAGTGTCTCACCACCCATGTTGTAAAAAATGTCTTCCTTATATTTAGTCTAAATCTACCTTCTTTTAGTTTAAAACCATTACCTTTTGTCCTATCACTACAGGCCTTACAAAGGAGTCTGTCCCCACCTTTCTTGTAAGCCCCCTTTATGTATTGAAAGTCTGCAACAAGGTCTTCCTGGAGCCTTCTCTAGGCTGAACAATCCCAATCCTCTCAGCCTGTCATCATAGGAGAGGCTTTTCATCCCTCTGATCATTTCTGTGGCCCTCCTCTGGACCATCTCCAGCAGCTCCATGTCTTTTCTCTGCTGAGGACTCCAGACTTGGGCAGAGGACTCCAGGTGGGTACTCAGGAAAGCAGAGTAGAGGGACAAAGCAGAGGACAGAGGCTATAATGTAAATAAGGCATATTGTTTGCAAGACCTTAATTGTGACAAGAGAAGCTGAGACCCATTGTTTAAAGATTCCTAAACCTTAAAAATGTTTCCTTGCCAAGGTGACAAGTTGCTCAACCAAGACAGCAAGACGTGAGCCAATTCTTGAGTCATGTTCTCAGGTGACTTGGGACTGTGAAAGGATAAAGTGAGGTGGGGGCTATTCTTCGAGTGACCACCAGACGTCCTCATGAAACCTTTCCCCAAATTGTATGCACATGTCCAGCTTTAAGGTGTACAGCTTTGCACATACAAATGATTTCTGAGAAGGGGGAGGAGAATTCTGGGAGTTTAGATTAATTTATATGGTTTGTATAGATAAACGACAGCTTTGTAACTTTGCATGCATGTGTATGATAGGAGGAGAAATTCCCCCCACACACTGCACCAGTATAAAATTACACCTGTTTTCTAATATTGAAATTATGGTATTAGAGGATTTTGTTATTCCCATCATTTCAGTGACAGATGTAGAGCTGGATGTGATCTGGCACAAGGAAATGTGAATTTAGTGGTGCCAAGGATTGCATAATCTCCTGAATTTTTATTCCTCTCAAAGTATGCAATCAGCCCCAATAGTCGTGATGCAATTCCATGTTTCCCACAATGAAATCACACCCATTTCCTACCATCAATTTACAGTAGGCATGCTCAATGTAAAACTGGTTTTTTGCACTGTCATGTTCAAAAAGATGGATATTTTCAGGAATGAAAAATTAACCAGCAATTCAAATATTACTAATTTCCTTTAAAGTTATTAATTTTTCTCAACAATATTAGATTTTTTGTAAGGTTTACATTGATTACTTTTAGGCCAGAAATATGAAATCATTAAGATCTGTTTTCTGTCACTATAACTGCATATTTTCCCTCTCTTTTAATTTCACATTCTAAGTTAATTTAGTGTTAAGAATATTAGATTAAGCTCTAGGGAATGAGTAGATCATGTGCTAAGCCAGATAGATGGGCAGTTTACCACAGCTAAGGCTCTGGCAGCAATTGTTTTGCAAGTGGCAGAATAATGTTTTGCAAGTGGCCCTTCTCTGTCTTTTCCCAGTTGTTTTCATTTCACATAAGTGAAATAAAAATAAGATAACCTTTATATAAACCCAACTCGAAGGATGACTGTATCACTGCTATGAAAGATATGTTTACTCTGCCAGTTAGCTTAGCTCACAATTCTCATCCTCCAGATTGAATAAACGCGAATGTCTTCTAGTGAACAACTCAATTCCATCTAAAAAAAAGACTTGCATACTGTAAATAGTTTGTTTCAGAGGTCTGTGCCAATGAACAGAAGATGAAAGGTAGTTTTGTCTCCCTCTGTCCTCAGCAATCCTCCATGTCATTGCAGCAGCTTTTATGTCCACAAGCACTTTCCCATGTTTTCTTCCTTTCCCTGCAGCACACAGCTCGCATCTTCAGATTTCTGGTATGAAACAGCAATCCTTTACAAGGCTGAACACAGCCCTCCCATTATTGCTGCACTGAGAACCAAAATAATGCAAAATACCATGGACACACACATCAGCACATGTTAGGACTTCTGGGACACTGCCTGGAGGACAGAGGAGACCCAAGGCCAGGTGTTGCTTGGTGTGTGACCAGTCACTTCCAGAAAGGTCTAGCACTGAGAAATACGAACAAAACCACTCTGTGCTTTTTTTGAAGTCAGGGATTAGTGACTGCAGGCACTGCAATTAGCAATCCAGAGTAAATCATGTCAGCTGTTTGAAAATACATCTCTTCTAACGTGCAAGAACGAGCACCCTCTAATGCGAGCATGCTGGCAAATTGTTACTCTGCAGCTCCACTCCAAAACTGTTTCACATCAGTGAACTTTTCTCTGAAATCAAAAACTGTGGTGAAGAAAGTCAGTCACAACAAAATCAAGCCAATTCAGTGTTTTACTGTGCATGAGGCTTGAAGGTTTGGCAGAGGATACTTGTCCTGGGAGCAGCAGAGCACTTGAGGAGGGCTGAGGGGAGCAATATAAATCACAGACTCACAGAATCATAGAATACACTGAGTTGGAAGGAACACACAAGGATCATAAAGTCCAGCTCCTGCCCCTGTGCAGAACAACCCAAGAGTCCCATCATGTGCCTGAGAGCATTTTGCAAACTCCTCTTGAACTGTGTCAGGCTTGGTGTCATGACCACTTCCCTGGGGAGTCTGTTCCAGTGCCCAGCCACTCTCTGGGTGAAGAACCTTTGCCTAATATCCAGGCCATAGCACCCCAACACAGATTTGTGCCCTACTGGGTCCTGTCATGGGTCACCAGACCGAAGAGGTTGGTGCTGCCCCACTCTTCCCCTCATGAGGAAGCTGCAGACTGAGGTGAGCTCTCACCTCAGTTTTCTCTTCTCCAGGCTGAACAAGCCAAGGGACCTCAGTCACTGCTCGTATGTCTTCCTCTCTGAACCTATCTTAGAGCTGCTGCAGCTCTTACAGAGTTTTTAGCTGCATGAGAATACGAATAATTATCTCCCCAGACCATGATGTGATGATTGTCATTTTTTAAATTTTTCTTCTGGGTTCCATCTACTCACATTCTATACACTATTTTATAAATTGAGATCATGGATAAAGGAATAAGTATGAGAAGTTAGTACAATGTCAAGGCTAAGAAAACAATCAGAAGAGTATTGTTAGGAAAAAAACCAACCCAAATGGATACTGGAATTTAACTGTGTTCAGCTCTGACTTGTGATTTTTGAAATTTTTCCCAGTATGGCATAAGGGTGGAGCTCTTCAGATTCCTGAATGGCCTCATGGAAGTTAGGAAGTTACTTGTGTACTTCAGGTCATTTGCTTTCAGACGAAGTTCAGCAGGTTGCATGTTATGAAGCATGGATCAATTGTACTTTCCAAAACCAGGCCTCTTTTCTCCCCTGGTCCTGCATCTTTATGAGCAGTTTTCTCTTCTGGAGGCATCCAGCTCATTAGAAATCCAGCACCTTAAATCTGATGCTGATAATGCAATACTGTTAACTTTTTCCAGTTCACTGAAGAGCCAGGATTAAAAGTAAAGATAATCATCAGGGGAAATTTGGTCACCAGCCACTCATTTATGTCTCTCTGCTGACATAGGAAATACATAATTTATACCAGCAGGTCTTCTTCATGAAGCTTTTTCAGTCACTGGGAAATGAGGTCAATATGTTTTCATTTACTCTGAATTGACTGCATTTATTTATTCATTTGCTTTTAGTGTGGCACAGACATTTTTCTTCTAATAATTCCTGGCAGTTATATTAACTTTCTGCTATAGCTAATGGCTGAACAATTATTTTTCCTGGAATGCAAATTGAAAGGTTAACCTTAGTATTTTTTTTAAACATTGAAATTGTTTTCAATGTCAGGAGTGTTTACGATGCAGTAGCAGTTTAAAATAGAAAATGAATTAATAAATTAATTGTGATTTCATCAGTGCAATAAGGAAAGCAAAAATTGAAAATTAATGTGGGCATGTGGTATTACTGTTCTTTGGCTTGTGACTCAGAAAACCTCAGACCCTTTAATAGTTTTATTCTTCTTTAATCCACACAGATTTGTTGATTTCTAAAAATTATGAGCAAGTGTGTCTTGTCAAACAGTGTGGACTTAATAAGATTGTTTTGTCAGTGAAATAATCTGACGCTGTAGCCAAGTCTTTTTTGACTTAGAACTTTCCTTATCAAAAGAATTGGTAATTTTCTCAATTCTATTCACTGTGAAAAGTCCCAATGAAGCAAAGAACATCTATAAATCCTCATAAAATTGTGAATACAGGATTAAATAAGAGATATATACAACAAAGGAGAGACTATTTGCCTGATTTTCTACTTGCTGCAGAATTTAGTGCTACACATTAAAAGTCATTCCTGAATCCTTTCCCTACTGAAAATCTTTGCTTTATTTTAAGAGATGGAGCACATTCCAAACTTTTGGCAAATTAAATAACCTTTATTTTTCTTTAAAGTTCCTGTGGTTTAAAGTCCCTGTATTTCTTGACAGCAAATTGAATTGTGTTAAAACAGCAACAAGGAAACCCTAATGACACAGCAGTGTAGACCTTTATTCTTTCTCCGTAACTATTTGCAGGCCTGTGTTGACATTTAGTTGTGTAATTGCCAAATGGTGTATGTGGACATTATCAGCCTAAGGAATGTTCACAAAGTGTTTATCTTTGGTGATATGCTTCACTATTTACAATTTATAATGTTTTCTTTTCTGCTACATGCTTCTTTGCCTAGATCTTCTTAGCATTTCAATGAGTAAGACTAAATAATGAATAAATAACACATAAAGGAAAATCATTTTGCCAGATGATAATTCATGGCAATATGTTGGCTTTTCTTTTCCCCAGTAATCATATTCTAATATATATTAAGCTTTTTATTTATGAAAAGAAATTGTAAGATTTCACTAGTGAACATTAAATGACATTGTTATAATTAAGTCAGTTTTTCTGTTCCTATATTATTAGCAACAGAATATATTCTCATTGATAAATAATTATTCTATATAGTATACAGTGTTTGCTATATAACATATAGTACACCGTCAATATATTCATGTTCAAGGTAGTGCTAATAATAATAAAAATGTGGAAATTCAACTCGTGTAAGAACCAAATGGGCATAAATTCTCCTAAAAACCTTAGAAATGGGGGAAGGCCAACCTATAAAAATATAAAGACATATAAAGAGCAAATGAATAATCATACTGAAACAGAAGCTGTGCACATTTCAATGAGCAGGGCAACTCTAAATTCTCAAAATGCTGAGATTCTTATTAATTTTTATTGACTTCTGTCATACACAATTCACTTTCAAATTTATTATATTAAAGGATTTAACATTATATATTATAGAAGGCTTTGTGCTTTTCAAATAAAAGCTGACTAAATATCATTTTACCTTTCATGTATGTGTTTCAACAAAAGCTGTGTATTCAAATATTTATTATCTTGCAAATGGAAACTAATAAAACCAGATGCCCAGAAGATTAAAAACTTATTAGAAAACAGTATGAAAAATAAGATACCATTGTAGTAAATGTAAAGTTATTTAATTGCTTTATATATAGGAAATTGCCTCTGAATTATCAACCAATTGCTTTGAAGAAACTTTGGATTATCCTCTGGTTTGGTAATAAACTCTTTGTCATCTGGGAAAATGCATGAAACTGTTATGAAAACATTTCTAAGGTTCAGTTCTACAAAAAATTCAGTAGAAACTGGGATTTTTTAATTAACAGAGTGCAAGGGATGGGTCATGTGCTCTAATGGCTCCACCTACGGAGGAATTAATTCCCTTCCCTGTGACTACCTGCTCCTTCTGTGAGCTCTTGACACCACATTTCTATCCCCTCCTTTGCCCCAGCTCTGACCACTGACTGACTGACATTCTCACCAAAACAGTGTGATATTCCTGCAGAAATCTCACCTGTGGGGGGAAGAGGGGATTATTCCAGTTTTAGAAAGCAGAGTCTGTCTAATATGAGAAACAGGATGAAACCACAGGGTTGAGAGCTAGTGTGGATCAGCCAGATGGGAAGGAGTGGGATAGTGTTTTGGGGGGAAAACAGTTTCTTTGGATGGTTTCTGGGAAATATTTATATCTAAAATGTGCAACTGAACCAATTACTGAGACCTTGATGTTGGTATGTCATCAAAGAATTCCAGAAGAACATGATATTGCATAATATAAATATAAAAGGAAACACAGAATCCTTTACTTCCATCAGCCTTGTTGAACACTCCTCCTAATTTGAATTTTCCCAGCTTCAGTGTTCAGAGATGAATTCTCATGATTTATTGGTTCTTTAAAATATAAACATCAGTCAGGAGTTAATTGAAATTAATTTAAAAGTGCATAAGTCCCCTTTCACTATTCTCTATGATAAATTACACAGCTTGAACTCTTTTATTTTTACTCTTTAAAATGTTCTCTCATCCTCAGATATTTTTTTTCACCTTCTGCAGACTTGGAAAATTCTTCTTTTTTGTTAATCTGAACAAAACAAACTCATACTTTCTCTATTCTTAACCCCATTCTATTAAGAAATTTTATTATGTGTTCTTTCCTGTATTTTAGTCTCTTGTTTAAACATCCAGTACTGCATTAGTAGTTTATAATTGCACTGGGAAGGGCAAGGTCACGTCCACTGTGACCCTCAGCCCTTTTCCAGAGCCACTACCTTCCATTTCATGGTCACAACCTGCTTTCCCTCTTTTAAGTGGAACTTCACATTATTTTATAGTCAAAGTTTTGTCTCCACATAGCCAGACAAACGTTTATGTGACAGTCTTGTTCTTCTTATTTGTAACTCCCTGTATTTCAACTGTACAAAAACACTTGGTCAGGAATATGCACCTTATTGTGTTTTAGTCCAATAGTTGGCCCAGTCTAGCTTAAATCCAAGGTCCCAAATCAACAAAGCATTTTGCCATTTTTTTCCTCATCTGTCTTCAGCAGTGTTTAACTTTAAATGAATAGCTGAGGTACACTGTACACAATGAGACTTAAATTTGACTGCTCTCTTAATGGTTTGGTGATTTGAAGTCTTAAAGGATTGGAGATGGTGGAAGAGATTGTGTCACGTAGCTTTAAACATTTGAGCAATGCACCTTTAAAGTTCTTTTCAGTGGAGAAGATTAAGCAAATTACAGTCTCGTGCAGATTACAGGAAGGCTGAACTACCCATACTCAGCATTGATTACAGAAGGAGTGATAAAGAAATTATATCCTAAGAAGGACTTACTTAGAAGTTGGTTGGGTGGAAATAACTGATCAATTTTACAGAATGCAGAATGCAAAGGAAAAAGAGGGAGCTCATTCCTTTGTATGTGTAAAACTTTAGATTTTAGCCCTGAGAAACAGTGTCTGCAAGTTGCCTTGACCTATATTATGAATTTACTCAAGTTTCTCAGTGTCAGACATCTTCTCTGTCCACATCTTTTTTTCTTCAACTGCCTCATGGGTAAACCTGTGAAGAACAATTCTAATTATGATTAATTATTAAAATCAGGCATATTTGTTTAGGTAAGATTCTACTTACAACACCCAGCAAAGTGCAGATGAGAATGTGCAAAAGGCTTTATATTGGAAGTATTCTCACAAAATATCCAGAGTTTATTGGAGAGCAGAAGTAATTCATGAAGAAAGGAATTAGGAAGATGGAGGAAACATAAAATGAGGAGACTTAGTAAGAATGACCAATGGTTCACACCATGCTGAAGTTCATCATGGTCACAGAGATGAGCAGAACAGGAACTCTTGACTAAATGGAACCTCCTAGCCCAGGCCTGTGTGTCTTTTCCTTGCTGTGGAGTGAAGGAAATTGATTTAATTTACCTAAGAAATCCATTAAAAAGGATAGCTTTATGCAGGACACTGGAGCCATTATAGAAATAGTAAAATGGATGAAAAAAAATTACAATAATGTGTCAAATCTGGATTTGACTTCATATTCTGCAAAGATCTTCGAGCATTCAAGGGCTTTCTGAGGGTGTTGGCAGACAAGAGATTCGGAGTATATGACAACAAGCACACTCAGTGCTTTAATACTTTACCACTTGTTAAAAATATAACCAAAAAATGTGGAATACTAAATCTAGTTAACAGTTAGACCATCAGCCCAAGCTTTTGTTTCTGGACTTCATGGAAAGCATTTCTTTTAAATATACTCTTCCACGCATGAAAGATGGCTGATACATTTTTGACTCAAAGGTTTAGCAAAGTTTGTATTTGTCAACCAAACTTTGAAATGCAAGCTTTTCTAGTTAGGGCCATGATATCTCAAATTTAATTTTTTGTATCAGTTATGCTAGTAAAATTCTAAAGGAATTACAAGGAATATCTGCCTAATTCTGCCATCTTATTTAAATAAGCTACTGTAATAATACTTAGTGTGAATTTCAAGCTTGCAGAGCAAATAATGGTAGTGAAAGACTGGACTGAGACTATGCCCAGAAGTTTGTTAAATATCCTCAACATTCAACTTTTTAATTCAGTATGAGCTGTGCGAAATAATTTGAAGAAATTCTTTGGGATGTTGTACATATTTCATTCTCTTAAGGCCTTGGGTTTTGTTTGAAAGCAGTCTTAGAGCTTAAGAAAATTTATTGACAGCTCATTGCTTCAGGAACTTAAGCAGGTGGCAAATTAATAGCTTAGGTGGGGGCTGCCATGAAGCATGAAAAGTTATGTCTGGTGTCAGTCCAAATTACTGTCTTTAACTGCACATAAGGCAGTGGAAAAAACATTAGCTATGCAGTAAACATGGGTTTAGCCAACAAAAATAGATTTTACAAGGTTTCCTCAAGCAATCTCCAAAAGGTCATTCCATACATCTGCTCCAGCCGTTGATATCATTTTATAGCCATTTGTTTTGCTAAATCTGTGGCTGTAACAATGATCTCATTAGCTAAATCAAGGGATAGGGAACATGTTGCAAACATTTTTCTTCAGATAGATTCAGAGAAAAAAGAGCAGATATTTCAAATGCAAACTAAAATAGGAATGTAAATATTTCACTTATTAATACTAACATTTTTCACTTACAAGGACATTTCTGGTGTAGGCTGGCTTTCAAGAAAGGAAATATATTCCATTCATAGACTCACTGAAGTTTTCTCTGTTTGCAGAAGCTCTAGAAACTAGAAAGAGAAAAAAAGCTATATTTGGTAAACTGTACAGTCTTGAGATAACCTTCTAACGTTGGTGTGATGCCCACACACCATAATTTCACTTAGTCTGGAACAGGGTAGTTGCAAGCTGACAGATTTTATTTTGGGCCTGAGATAGCTACTGAAACATGTGGTACCACCACAATCATTTGTGAGTGGTAATTGTTGCACTGCAGCAATTAAACTGTGCAGACAGTGGAGCTGCACTGCTCAGGGGCAGCCAATCCATCAGAGCAGATGCAGCCACAGAGCACAGACAGGGAGCTGTCTAAGAAGCTTCCAGATGGTGAGGGACTTTTCAGGACACTCTGTTGCTTGTCACCTGTCACAGAAACATACAATCATAGAATGGTTCAGGTTGGAAGGGATCATCTTGTTCTGACACACCTGGGACGCCTTCCACTAGACCAGGCTGCTAAAGCCCCATCCAACCTAGCCTTGGACACTCCAGAGATGAGGTTTCTACACCTTCTACATCAGCTTGTTCCAGTGCCTCACCACTCTCATGTAAAGAATTTCTTCCTAATATCTGGTACAAACCTTCCCTCTTTCAGCTTGAAGCCATTCCCGCTTGCCCTATTACTCCATGCCCTTGTAAAAAGTCCCTCTCCAGCTTTCTTGTAAGCTCCCTTTAAGCAGTGAAAGGCTGCAGTAAGATATCCCTGGAGCTTTGTCTTCTCCAGGCTGAGCAACCCCAGCTCTCACAGCCTCCCTCCTGCCACACTGTTCTCACCCACTGCTCCATACCTGTTTCTTGTATTATTGTTGCTCTCCTAGGCTCTTGCAGCCTACATCCCAGAATGAGCATTCAGTGCATCCATAATTCTTGAACATTCCTTTGTGTGTGTGTCACTCAACAGAACCATCATGAAGCAATCCTGCTTGTTTGCAGAACTCTTCCCTCTGGTTTCCATGGGGTGATGGTTGCTAATTACTAGGGATTAACTGCAAGGGAGCTGTAGTGGATAGAAAGTCAGTGTCCAGTTAGGTTTCTGTCTGTAGAATTGGCCCCTTCTGAAGATGTCACTTGTGCACATGGTGTCCCTTTGTGCCTAGGCAGCTTCAAAGGATCCCATCTGTGCACACCTTCAAGTATTCAAAGGCCTAATTCTGCAAATGGGTGTCTGTGAGGAGAACAGCACAGCTTCACAAAGAACCCTGAGTGTGATTAGCTCATCTGAACATCACAAAGGGAATAAAAAGCACATCTGTGGGTGATTTTTGTGGAACTGGAACAAACATCAGACTCACTGTGCATATGTGTTGGCTCCCTGGGAGCTCTTGAGACTCTTGAGGAGTGTGACTTAAAAGATCAACATGCTTTTAAAGGGAAGGAACAAAGTCTGAAAGGCTTTTATATAGGCTGAAGGTTTAAGAATCAGAAATGTTTCAAGTGAATGCATGAGTCTGTCCAGACCTCCTTCTAACACCTACTGCATTTTGTAAATGTGTGATATCTATCTTAATATAGAGCAGGAGAAGTATGGTATAATATTAGTATGTTAGTGATGCTAAAGATCACATTAGACAAAAATATGCAGGCTTGTGTCTTAAATAACGATCGGGTTTTTGTACTATAACTTCAGATAATGGTTGCTTTGCACTAAACATAGTAACCTTCTGAGCTTACAAATATTGTTCCTCGTGTATGTGAGCAGAACAGATAAAACCTGGACTTAGGCAGGAATCTGTTAAAGCAAAAGTTGAGGTGGATGAGATGTGGATCAGGATATGGTGATCAGAAAACCTGGGTTCCACTGTGAACTCTTATATTAGCTTTCATTTGGATTTTATACAGTCTTATTGCTTTTCTTTCTTTGTGGTCTTTTTTACAAGTTTTATTTGTTTGTCATGCTTATACTGAGAAAATATCGTGAGATCAACATTTCTATTTAAAAGATGGAGTGTAAGAGGGATAGTGTTTATCATCCCTGGTGACTAAGGGATGCCTAGATGAATAAGATTTATTGAAAAACATTTTGAAGCCCTGCTCCAGTGTGGGTTCCTCTCTCCACAGAGCCACAGGTCCTACACCAGGAGCTGCTTCAGCCTGGGCTTCCCTTGGGGTTTCAGCCATCTCTAAGGCATCCATCTCCTCCAGCATGGGACTCCTACAAGGGCTGCAGGTGGATCTCTGCACCCCTGTGCCCTCCATGTGCTGCAGGGGCACAGCAGCCTCACCATGGGCTGCACCAGGGGCTGCAGGGGAATCTCAGCTCCGGCACCTGGAGCAGCTCCTGCCCCTCCTTCTCCACTGACCTGGGTGTCTGCAGAGCTGTTTCATTCACATATTCTCAATTCTTGCTCTAGCTGCAGTTTCACGGCATTTTTTCCCCTCTTCTCAAACACATTATCCCAGAGGCTTTGCCACTGTCAGTGATGGGCTCAGCCTTGGCCAGCACTGGGCCCATCTTGGAGCCAGCATTGGCTCTGTCAGACACGAGAGAGACTTCTGGCAGCTTTTCAGAGAATTCACCCCTGCAGCTCCACCCCCCACCCCATTACAAAACCTTGCCACACAAACCCAGTACATTTACATGTTCTTACATCTTTGAACATTCACAAGTGGTAAATACCACAAATAGAATCAAGCTCCTTAATGAATTATTTATTTCTCTAATACAGATCGGGTAGGGAGTGTGGCTATTCTTAGCATTTTTCCCAATCATGGCAAAAATGATTCCTTGCGTGTTAATGTCTGTTGTGTTTCAGCTATTTAAAATAGTAAATCAGAACTTTTTTCCAAGTTAATATATTTCTTACTTCTTAAAATTGTTGGGGTTTACCACATTATTCTCACCCTATTTTGGCTCTTGGTTATATACCATGTTATCCATTACTTGAGCTAATTTCTCTTCAGTCTTCTGTTTGTGCACTGAAGAGGGAAAGAACTGTTTTATAGGAAAGTTCTTCCCACTCTTCAAAGGTGCTGCAGTTTGGGATCTCCAGAGATACTGCTGGGTGTGAACAATCCACATGGAGAGACTGTAAAGTCTTTATCTTTTGTCTTTTTCTTAAGAACTGAGAGGAGGAAATGCCTGTCAGAATGGCAAATATACTTGTGAATTAATGAACTGGACAGAAATAGTTGATTGCTTAGTGCTGCCTTCAGCTCCGTGGGACTTGATGAATGAATTTGGGATAGTAAAGCAACTATTAAGTAACACCCAAATTATATTTTTGTTTTCATACCCATAATGACATTCCAGGCACAAATACAGGATTTCTAAAGACTGATTTTATTGTTTGCAGGAAAAAGCAAGGGATAGAACAATGAATCACAGAATCATGGAATCATAGAATCGTAGAAACATAGAAACAGAGAAACATAGAATCATAGAATGGTTTGGGTTGGAAGGGACCTTAAAAATCACCTAGTTCAAATTCCCCTGCTATGGACAGGGACACCTCCCACTGGATCAGGTTGTTCAGAGCCCCATCCAACCTGGCCTTGAACACTACCAGGGACTGGGCATCCACAACGTCTCTGGAAAACCTGTTCCAGTGTCTCATCACCCTCACAGTAATGAATTTCTTCCTAGTATCTGATCTAAACTTGCTTTCTTTCAGTTTGAAGCCATTTCCCCTTGTCCTGTCACAATATGCTCTTGTAAATATTCCTTCTCCATCTCACTTGAAGGCTGCAATTAGGTGACCCTGAAGCCTTTAGGCCTAACTCAAGAATTTAGGTGTAACTGAAAGGAGAGGAGCTGTCATATCAAATTAAGGCAGAGAGCTTGCAGAGATCCATGCAGTGCTGCTGAGCAGGGCTTCCCTGGTTCCAGGCTCCACTGACATGGAGTCTGTCTGACTGAGTGTGCTCATCTACAAATTCAAAGGCTTATGCCAACAAGTGACCCAAGGTTCATCTTCTGGTTGTTGGGGAGATAAACATGATACTTAATGGAGATTAGGACACAAATAATTTTATCCTGAAATAGATATTTACATCTGGTGAAACCATATCAAATTCCATTGAGTATTTTGGTTAAATCTGTGCTGTGATGACTACCTGAAACATAAGTACTTGTATGACAGAGGTCACAGGCTGAATGACAAAATCTACTCAGGAAAATGAAGGAGGGAGGGATTTAGAAGTGTTCATAAACACTTGCTTTCTCACTTCCTTCCCACGTCACTCCCCCAAAATCCCACATGTATTCAGAAGGTGTGAGATAGGGAGAAAGGCTGAAGTGCCTGCTCTCTCAGGCTGCCTGTCACTTCACGTGATTGAAGTGCTACACCAAGCTGGTCAGTAGCACAAATCACTGAATGCAAGAGAGGAGGAAAACCTGCTTTGTCTTTAAAGCTCTAAGAAGAGATTTAATCCAGTAAAAATATTTTCCCATTGACATTCACTTTAACTAAAAGTATAGCAACCTGAAAGTACATAATAGATTCAGTTAAGAACCATGACTCAGGACCCTAGGTTTGTTTTTACACTCAATGAAGTCCTAGTTTTCATGTATAAAGGCAGAGCAGTACAGGTCATGAAAAGAAAGTACCACCTTAATCGATACCAGTAGCACTTGCTGAGGAGAAATACAAGAAATATTTTAATGTTACTTTAATTTTCCATAGTACCTCTGTCATGCTACTTGCTCTTAAGAGAAGACTTAATTTAACTATTCAGTGCAAAATTTGTCTCTTTCCTATTACTCTGAGGATCTTGAAATTTCCCATGAACTAAACACAGACAACTCTGTGAAGCCATCTGTTCCAGCATGAGAAATAGGCAAGTATAAGCAAAGCTGTCTCTAAACCCCAACAGGGCAAAGTCCTAGCAGCAGTGTGAGGGGTTACCCCTTCACTTGGTTTTGGTGCCCTGCAGGTGTTTGAGGGTAGACTGGAAAGGGAGTGTCTGGACATGCAAACTCAGCACCTGTAGTGAACTGGGAATGGGAACAAGCAATCTAGTAGACATTTCTGAAAGAAAGTGATCTCTGCTTTCTCATGTGAAATGGATCTTCTTCCCACCAAAAACCCCTTGTTCTAATGTCAATGACAGTCTGATTCCCTCTTACTCTTTTTGCCAGAAGCTATCCTTCCCTTCTCTTTATCTTCTCTAGCATTTTCCATTGTTCATCTCATATGTGTTTAAAATACTGCAGCAGATCAGAGCTGACTCTCTTCTTATTCACCCCTATGTTCATGCATTTGCCTCAATAGCTCACAGCTGAGATTGATATCCTGGGTCATGTAAAACCAACAGAGACTCTATTTTGCTGAAGAGGAAAAGAAAATTGTGTACAACAGCATAGGCAGCATGGACCCTTATATCTCCTTGCTTCACCTTTAATCTAAATTTTTTGATAAAAACCAACTGCATCTGAAGCTACTGTCAGCCACAATTTTGTATTGCCTTTTATAAATATATTTGGGTGAATGGATTTCAACCTAAATCGACCTGTCAGGAGTGTAGAAGGGCAGAGAGTTGATTTCTTGGTTATATTTCAAATAGTGTCCTGAAATCAATTACACCAGCTAGAAGACTCCATGTGAGTCACTGGATCCACACTATAAACAGTGGAATAAAATAGGACAGACTCTCCCATCTGCAGCATGGGAATAGTAGCAGGGCAGAAATTAAGCAGGTTTCAACACAAAAAGTTGACTTGCTCATGCAATCCCTGCAAGTTTAGGTTGTGATTTGGCTTCATCCTGGCTGGAGATAGGTTAAAGCTAGATTTCCCTTGAAACTGCATATCATCCAGGCTCTAGAGTAGAAAAGCAAAAAAAAAAAAAAAAAAAAGGGAAAAAAAAGAGCAAGATCTGCATTGCTGAATTTCTTTCTACTCCTACTCACAGCTCAGTGATTACTGGAAGTTCAGCATTTCTGAAAATGCTGTCTGGCATAATTACAGAAGGCAGATACTATGGGGGCTAAACTACTGCTGACATTACCAGGTTCACTACAGAAGTTAAACGTGACATAATGTGGAACACGAAATGCTTCTGTTGAAAATAATATATTTACATTTTACAATGGAAAAATCAACCAACCAACTGAACCCCAGCACACTACCAACTTAAAGTTCAATTTGATGATCTTGGAGGTATTTTCCAACTTCATGATTCTATGATTGAGCATAAGAAATAAAAATTACTGCATTATATAATTACAGTCCAGCGTCTTATTCTTGATAACAATCAACAGTGGGTACTTAGAACAAAACAATCAGAAATAATAGATAAATAGATGGTGATGCTTTCCTAAATATTGTCCCAGTGCCTGATTTCAAGATAGATGTGGGATTTATATGTGAGTCGGTATCTCTAATCTCTTAAAAGATATGACCTCATACTCTTGCAGTCTGCAGGTGAACTTCTTAACCTGTTACTGATGGGTATCACAACATATGTATTTATTTTATGTACATCAATTTAAAAAAAGAGAAATATTCATAATCTACAATCCTTTAAATATAGAGCGCAAGCTGTGTCATAGAAGACGCTTCATAAAGCTTCATAAAGCATAAAAGTATTGACATAATTTTAATGTCCAAGTCATAAGTGAATTCAGTAAGCTTTATCTTTTACTCTGTATTTAAATGTGTCTGTCATTTATGACCAAAATGACATCTAGACTACTAATCTAGGCACAGATTAGGATCTCCAGAGACAGACATCTTAGAATGACCTTCTGGAAGTGCTCATTTATCTCTTCATCGACAGTAGTATGATTCTAAATGATAATCCAGACAGAAAACTTTTAGACAGTTAAGGTTAGGTAAGATTAATCTCTCACCTCATGCCTGAGGAAAATAACTTTATACACTCTAAATTTTATCTCTAGTCTCATCAAATCTAATTTAATTCTATCTAATTTAATCTTTTTGTGTCCACGTTGTCTCAGATCTAGCTACCAGGTTCATAGATAATTTCTTATCTGTTTAGAAAGATGCTGGTATCAAACACATACATACAATCACAGTTACAAAACTAATAATATTCATCTTTACATCCAACATGCCCAGAACTTAATTTATGAACAGAGAGAAAATACTTATGCAAGTATACTCACACTATAACATTCATAATCCTCATTAAGCAAAGTGGTTTTTAAAATCCTGCCTCTCCTTTCTCTAGTAATTCTCCATGTTTTCAATTCTTTCCCATTTCCCAGTGCCTGAGGGAAAGAAGATGAGTTCTGTCACAGGAATATAAAATAAAATGCAAAACGTTCTTTGTCACTAATCTGAATTTCCTACACTATTAGATCTACCCTTTCAAGTAGGCTGAGGAGAAACTCAACCAGATATAAACCTGGCTATAGACGCTGCATCCATTCTGGTCATCACTGCAGTGCCTGAGCACTGCCATGAATCTTTCCAAAATTAAGAGCAGAAAGATAATTACTTTGATGTCAACTAGAAATTAGCATAATAATAAAAACTTGCCAGAAACAGGCCAAGAGGATGAACAAAGAGCTATTCAGAACTAAGTCTTTTATTGAGGAAGCCAACCTCTGTTAATACATGAACCTGACACAGTAGAGGTTAATCAAGGTCTGATCTAATGATCAGCATCATCACAGGGGTGTTAGGCTGGACCTTCTAGACCTCAAGATAGAACAGCTCTTTGTTACCTTGTCCTTCCTGAGACCCACTAGGAAAGATATTTATTTGTTCATGGAAATAAGACATTTTGCTAATTTAACAATAAACTCAGCTTTCTGAATTCTACCTGTTTACATGTAAATGCAGAACAAATTCTTATTATCTCATCTAAATTGGCAACACGTCTTGGGAGAATCAATTCTAATGTAATACAAGCCGTTATCTCTCTGACTTTGCCTGGGAGGCTTTCACCCCCACAGGAGCAACACAGAAGGATTTGCTTGGAAGGTATTCTACCTTGTTAAATTTGCAATTATGCTCTAAAATAATTTACTTCTGTACTTAGCAGGAACACAGGAAAACACTCATTCTGTGTAACAGAAATATATATGTACATGAGAGGATAGCCTGCAGCCTATTTCAGTTCCCTGACCCACACTCAGAGCATGTCATTGCTTCTGTCCAAGTCATGTGAATCTGTTATTTCTGCTTCCAATCCAGTGACTCTGGTAGGGCTGGTATCTGCCATCAGCAGGCAGGACTGGGGACACAACATGGAAATTTAAGCCTGAGTGTAACAAATCTGCATAGGGCTCCTAAGTCTCAGCCTACTTCAGCCTGCCTGAGCTGAAGGCAATTATGGTAGTTCAGTTCCTTTACAGAAAGTTCACCCTTGGAAATGTAACTGGAACTCATCTGCTCCTGGTAAAGTGGCAAAAAGGTGTCTGATGGGAGCTCACACTCTCTTTCACTCATACAATTGATTATTTTCCTGTCAGATCACAGCTCCATCCCCCATCCCTTACTTTCTCCCATTTCCTCACCTACACTGAACATGAAAACTTTCTTCTCCTTCAAACATGGAATCAAGATTTGGGGAAATTCTCTTGCTCAAATGGGAATAAATACAGTCCTTACTTCCCTTTGATGCCACAAAATAACAGGCACAACTAAGCCAAAACCTCATTAAAAATAATAATAGCAAAAAACAATTACAACAGTTAGAATAAGATCTACAATTGTCCATAGTATTAAAACCAATGCAACACTGTCACCTGGAAGTAAGTAATGCCAGATGTTTTCCCCGTGATAGAGATACTGCTCACAGCTGAGTCACCTGTTTCAGAAGTGAGGTGTATTTTCTACCAGAGGACGATGTCGTATTTCTAGTAAGTGCAAAGCTGGCAGTGCTTACAGCAGCACAGAACCAAGGAGCTGCTCATTTGTTTGAGTACCCTAGACTATACATTAGGAATCTTGGAGTCATGCCAAACTACCTAGCAATAATTGTAGCAGTCATCTGTGAATAGTGATATTTGGCAGCGTATTAGTTGTTAATTTAATTTATTGTCTTCCCACCTTATTAGCAGTACATCACAAGGCTGGAAAACTTTCTAAGCTCATATTTCAAAAGCAGAGCCCTTAAAGCTGCACCTTAAAACTAGAAATTTGGCTTATGTAATTTTGTTCAGCCATGTTAATATAAACTCCAGACAATATTGTGTTGCAGAGCTCTCATTCATGTGATGACAGCTCTGTCTCCTCAGTGGCTAAGCTGGCAGTTAAAGTGATTCACTGCAATCAGCCTCAAAGGTTTCCAAGACAGACCCTAAGGTAACTTAGAAAGTTGTAGGGAAGTTTGACAGGATGCTTTATTTTGTTTTTGTTTGGAAATAATGCTCAGAAATCACAGTGAGCACTGATGGCAAGGAAGGAACATCACCCTTTGTTTCGAACAAGTTGCTTTGTTGGCTTGTGTACACAACCACAGAGCAGCAAATAACAGGGACATCAGTCACACACAAAAGCTCACATGGGCTCACACACACTCAGCAGGAAGGATGACACTTGCTGTATACAATACCAGTCATAGTCTTTCCCTTATTCTTCAAGCGTTTGAAGTGTTAGAACTGGAAAGTTATTGCTCTCAGCCTTATTCTTTGACTGGTCTGTCTAAACTTATGTATTTATATATGTACATCTGAGAAGGTAAAACTAGGATTCCTAGTTTTATTTGAGACATTTTCTTCCTAAGCTCTGTGTTCCAAGATTCATCTCAATCACAAATAGCTTTGTCTTGTGAATTGCATTATTAATATTGAGTCAGCCCATTGATTATCTTTTAAATGTGGTATGGCACACTGCCAAGATAAAAGTTGGAGGTAATTTAGGGAAGAGCACACATTGTTCTTTACTAGGCATAAATATCACCAGCTGCTGCTCTTTAGATGATACAGTCTGCCATCCCAAGTTCAATCTGCAAACATTTCTCTGCGTCTTGCAAAATGGATAAAAGAGAATAACTTTTGTTCTTTCATGTTGGCTTATTACAAGAATAGTAGGTCTACTGGGCCAACATTTTTGAAGAAACTGGTCATGTTATTTCCAACCAGAGACAGGGGAGGAATACATGGCTTTGAATACATTATATTTATTAAACCAGAAAAAAACCCACATATATTCTCAAATAGGAAAGTGTTTTCAGGATGTTTTATTGACTGTGATATTTATTGGCTTAAGTCTTAAAAGAAACAGATAGGTAAGTGCCAAAACTGGGTAAGAATTCAATACTTAGCTAGGGTTTGCTGAATAAATTATTTAGCCACTTGTTTTTTCATTATATGAAAGTGGACTTTTGTTGCTTTGTGGGGTTAATTTTTGTCTTCAAAAGCTTTCATAATTTTCTACTGAAGTTTCTAATCTTAAAACACATTAATCTGCTTCTTGAAGGATCATTCAGATGAATAAAGGAAGCAGAATAAAGGAAGTCAGATGGGTCCCCATGATCCTACAAAATCCAGACACACATACCCATAAACCCAACTAAAACCTGACAGACCACCCCATTGCAGGTCAAGTATAATGAGGTAGCCACAACAGTCAGTGTTTTCAAGCCTTACGATGGATGTAAAATTGTTTAACTGACTTCTTCAAGTCACCTGCTAGTATGAAAAATTGAACAGCTGGCTGCTAAAAATTACAAATTCAGTGTCTGATCTTTGAAATAGAGCAAATAATGAATGATTAAATGAATGAGAAGACCAGAGGATGCTTCATCATTTGTAAGACTTAATCCAAATATAATGTTGAAAAAATCTGCAAAGCATAGGTTAAAATTGTCAGAACGTCATAGTATCATTAAGGTTGAGGTAAGAACTATAAAATTTAAGCTCTAAAACTGAAACAAGGATCAAATTAAAGTTTATATTATAGTTGTGAGTTAGTTGTGCATCTGGGCTGTTCTGTGTAAACATAAGTTGTTAAGATCTTGTAAGTCTGGTCCAGAAGCTCCCCACCACATCGTTTGCCCAAGTGACACAACACACCCACCTGAAACAAGGAAACGGGCTGAACTCTTAGGTGGCTTCACAGCAACTCATTTGACTCATTGCTACAGGACTTTGCCACTGTGGGAACTTTTGTCAGTCCCACAGAATTGCCTCTACCAGTTGCTCATTTGCTCAGTGCTGATTAACATCCTTGGTGAGTAACCTGGTTGGTCCAAGCTCTGCTGGGAGGCTCCTGCTGCAGAATCCACATAGCTAAACACAGGTCAGATCATTGAGAATGATAAAGAGGAGTTGCTCTTGCACAAGCAGACACAGACAAGTAGTTCAAGGTGTTAAACTACATTTTGTATAAAGTTTAAGATGCTGGATAATGGTGGATTAGGTGTGTGCTGGATTAGGCACATCAGATCACAAGTCAGCTGGAGAGAGGAATTCAGCAGAAATTCTGCATCAGCACATCACACCATCCCTTATTCACCCACCTCTGCTCTTTTATAGACACCTGTCTACCCTCTTTCTCCCCATCATGATGTCAGTGAGAATGTTTGAACAGCAATTGTTTTCCACAAAGAAAACCTTTGGTGGTGTACACAAGCACAAGGTCTGCAAAAAAATAGTGTTTGAACACAGCCGAGGATTTTCATTTGGGCAGTTAAAATTTTGCTCCAAAACAGTTAAAAAATGCATTTCAGATTCTGTTCACATGTATTGTTAAAAGTCTTCTTTCCTGAGGAATGCATGTCCAACAATTTAGCCAATTTTGTGCAGCTAAAGGCAGTACATGCCCTTCCCTGTCGACCTTCCACCACAGCACAGGCAGTCGTGGACATGAATGACACACATGACACAGATGGGACAGGGATTGTAACAGTTATTTTGTTTCTGAAAATGCTGGTATTTATGATCACAAAGAAAACAATTTGCACTTGAAGGTGCAGGTACTTTGAAATAATAGCTATTGTGTTTTTCCCTACAGGGGTTTCTCTGCAGCTTTTCAAGGAGTAAAACAAGGGGGAAAAATAAGAAAACATGCTGTAAATGGTTCATAGAAAATGAAGCAACACTCATGCATGCTAATGATTACTATGAATATCCAACCATAAACATGTTTCATGAGTGAGAGAGCAAATAAATTGGCTGCATGCTACTGATGGTATCCAGCATAAGCCTTCTAGAATTCATCTAGTCCCATCTAATTAAATGGTGTCTCCTACACATGTGGATTTATTTACAAGCTGCTATCTTCCTTTGCTAATGCAGGAAAGCATGAAGAGGTACAGCTGCAATTAGTACTTATGTTTGGAAGGAAAACTGCTCATAAAGAAATAAAGGATGCTTTTACAGGCATTCATGTCCTGCTTGCTTATGAGGTTGAAGTTTGAGTCTGAGTTTCAGCAGATATCAGACAAGTTCTTTGTCCAATAAGCTAAATAAAGAACAAGCTCTGTTTCTGAGATTGAGTGAAAGAGCACAACTGTAAACCAGAAGGGTCATCTCTCTTTCTGCCAAACAAGGTGATACCCTCATACCATGAGGGCTCATGCTGCACTATAAACTCTGCCCAGCAGAATAGTGTGTCTTGGCACAGTCCATAACTAGGACAGAGACAATGCTAGGAAGTAGCATTGCCTGTGATCACAGACAATATTTAAGCCCATGCTCTAACTGACTCTAAATACAGATGTAAACTCTAAGTGATCTACAGAACATTGTTTAATCTCTAACTTTCACATCACTCTAACATAAATATCCCTTTCCTGTCTTCTTTGCCTGTGACAGTAACCATCTCCTCCTATTTCAAGAGATTAATTAAGCTTTTCTTGGGCTAGAACTCTTTGGCACTAGGAATAACAAAAAAATAACACATCTGTCTCAAGACCATCACTTGAGAAAAATATCATCATGTACCATGAGGTTTTCTATGGAAAGTTCAACACTGTCTTAATGCTTAAGATTAAAATTGTCATATCTCTCATCTCTTTGTACACATTTCCAGTTCCCGAAGCCCATTTCTGCTTGTTAAGAACTGAATAAATTGACAGTTAGATAAAGTACCTAGTATATTTATTTTTACACACACCGATCATTTCTCAAAGAGAGTCAAAAGAGGCATCTTCCTTCTGACAAGAATGTTGAGCACCTTTTGTAGGGTTTTTTTTTTATTTTTGTGGGTTTTTTTCTTTTTTTAGAGATTACCATAATGACAACAAAGCAGCAATAAGGAAGTCCACCTGTATTCTCTGATTTCCCAGAGGAATCTGTGCATGACAACTGGAAAACAAACAAAACTCTTGACAGAGAAACAACGCAACACTTGTGAGCTAATGATCAGCGTGGAGATGGGCCAGGCATACAGATGTGTGCTGCAGCCTAAAAACTGTATAAAAATAGGAGGGTAGAACAGGGAGGAACTGGTCCTGTGTTGTATCACACAACTGTGCCACAGAGCCACTTTCAGAAACAGATACTATAACCTTCCAGAACATGTATTTGTGCTTAAGGAACAGCTGTGAGGCAGCAGGAGCCCTGGATTTCTGTTCACACCTTTTCACACAACCTTTTTTTTTTTCTGAAACCAGAGTGTCACAGCCTGAGGTCTGCCCAACAGGTAGATCAGGTTTATGTGCAGATGCACTTTGAATGGCCATGCAGTTGTCCTGGCATGGAAATACATGATATCCCTTCCTGTCAATCAAGGAATGGTTTTGCTTCCAAAAAGGCATCTTTATATTGACTTCTGTTGGCACAGCTTCAGCAGTAAGAGTGGCAATAGGGCTGACACCTGACTGGCAAATGGGAGCTGGCAGAAGCTCCTTAGGTAAAGACAGGCCAAGTCCTTCTGTGACTGGCACAGTTTCTTTAGTCAGTGCTGTTTACCTGCATTCATATCAGGAATAGTTTGCCAGTGCAATACCTGAATATTCTGCTTTCAGGAAAGTAATAATACAGTCAAACTCTACAGCTATACAAGGGAGATTTTTTTTGAGTCAAAAAAGTGCCATTTTTGACTACAAGGAGGGAAGAAAATGAAGAAAGAAAGAAATAGGTCTTGTTTGGCAGTGCTCATCACAGCAGGGATGGGGATCAAGACTATCTATATAAAACCTGTTTCTCCTCTGAGCAAAGGCAGAACCTGAGAACACTGGGGCAAGAGCACTGGTGCTATTGCCCTAGTAGAACCCTGAGTAGCTGCCAAACCATTGTACCCTGATCTGCATGCAGTGGAGTAGCTGGACTGATGCCTTAGGTTTTAACTTCTATGGTTTTCAAATCCTGTACTGCCTCGTGTGTAACTCTCAAATTTTGTGGTCTCTCATGCTGGTTAGACATAACAAACCCTCTCTAGGTTTGCACTGCAAGGATACCTTGTTGTCCCAGGCCCCAAAATATGTAAACTAAAGCTTTTGAGAGGAGGAGCAAACTTGGGGTAATGACATCATTAACTGAAATGATAACTGGAGAATTAACCCTGATATGCAAATTAACCAAACTTATGAAATTGTGAAGAACCTATCACCCAGTGTCCATCTTGGGTGGAGCCCCTCTGAAGCTTTTGACTCCCAAGGGTGAAGTACCTTCAAATAAATACCTACTTTTATTCTCTTAATCTTGTCTAGCCTCAGGTAGCCACTTCAAAGCATCAGGACTGTGAGCCTATAACCCATAACAGCCAAGAAGTTCAACTCTCAGAGACAGTGTAAATTCAATGGGCCAATTAGCACCCATGTGAGCTGTTTCAAAGAGCAAAGACAATTATCTACATTTTGCAGAATGTGGTTTAAGCCTGCAATTAACCTATGTTTTAGAGGTGTTCCTTTATTTTCTTTTGTTTTGTTTGGGTTTTCTTTTTCTTTTTTTTTTTTTTTTAATTTTTCTTTTCTTTTGGTTTTGTTGCTGTTTTGGTTTTGTTTTAATTTTACTTCCACTTCTCCACAGGGAAAAAGCTAAATCACCTCTATAAAGCTTGGCCACCACAATGAACATGTGGCTATCCCTCATTTCTGCAGGAAAGCCACATGTTCACAATCTGTCTGTTTTAATTGTGCCATGGACATCATATTTGTGTCTGAGAGGCTGATGGGTCTTGCTGTGTGCCTTACTGTGTCTGGCACATGGGAAGAACAGATGAGAAGCCTCTGGAAATGACTGCCAGCCAGTGCTCAGCTGCAGCTGCCTGGCACGGGGACGCCAAGGGGTGGGAGTGTCTGCAGACATCCATGCTCTGGATGTAGGACCAGGCTCCACTGAGTCATGGAAACAGAGGCAGAAGAGGATTAAAAGAGGCAGAGAAGGTCAGTAAAATAACTGTGCAATTTCTTCCTAACAGAGACAAATATTGGCAGTTTGAGGAAGGAATAATGAAAATTGCATCTTTGGTCTACGTATATTACATGAAAAAGAGAAAAATAGAACCCTTTCTCTGCAGAGAGTGGAGTTGCTGTTCAGTTATCTGAACCTGAGCGCAGGCTTATGACAAAGGGCAAATCTGGATAATCCCTTCAGATATTAACAGCGTATGAATTTTGGAGGACAACATTTCTTCACGCCCTTTGATCGTCCAGCTAGAGAATGGAGGTGTCTGCCTTCTTGCTGACATCTCCCTGTGATAGGTCTCACAGGATTTCTACTCATGAAGCCAGGGAGCTGGCTGGTGATCCTTTACTGAGCATTATCATGCAGGTGAGAAAACAGAGGGAGAAGATCCCAGTCTTCAGAGCAGAAACACTTTGGGCAGGAAAGGCCTGCTTCTGAGAACCTACAGTTCTTACAGAGGCAGATTTTGCAGATAATAACCTAGGACTGTAACAAAAACTGGTTTCTTTACTGTTATATTTATATACATCCTTATGAACAACTGTAACTAACACAGGGAGAAATATTTCTTTACACTTTATTTCCTTGTGGGAGAAAAAGCATCATAATGAAAGCAGCTGACTGATCTGGAGGTCTTGCAAGTACAGAGGAGCTGTTTCAGAGGGAGCTTTATCTGTGTGTGTAGGCATGCACTTGTGTATATCTGCATGTGTACTGGGTCTGGCTGAGCTGGAATTCATTTCCCATTGCAGCGATGACTCTCTACATTCAGTACATCAGTACATCTACATCAGTAGGCTGGGGGTGGGACAAGAGCCTGGGAGGGGACACAACCAGGCCAGCTGACCCATATTAACCTAAGGGATATTCCATACCATAGGATGTCAGCTCAGATACAAAAACTGAGGAAAGGAGGAGGAAGTAGGGGCATTTTGTATTTACAATATTTGCCTTCTGGAGCAACCCCTACATGGGCTGAGGCCCTGCTTGCCTGGAAGTGGCTGAACATCACCTGCTGATGGCAAGTAGAGAGTAAAACCCCTTTTCTTCCTCTTTTCTTGTGTGCATACAACCTTTCACTTTTGCTTTAGAACACTGCCTTATCTCAAGGCACAGGTTATTTTCCACCTTATTTTCTCTCCTCTTTCTGTCAGAGAAGGGCGAGTGATAGAGCAGCGTGGTGGGCACTTTGTGTCCAGGCAAGGTCAACCCACCACTGTAGGACAGTAACAACATAAGGTGTTACAGTCAGTGGTTGTGACCTTCAGCTTGTAATGACTATACTAAAACTGGGCAAAACAGTTTGATGAACAGGTTTAGTACAGAAACCCTGAAAGTACAGAAACCCTGAAGGCCTCAAGTATAAAATAAAGGCAACAAGCAGAAACTGATGCACAGAATATTCCACATGAACACATGGAAGAGCTTTTTCACCGTGAAGTGACCGAGCACTGAAAAGTTTGCCCAGAGAGGTTGTGGAGTCTCCCTCACTGGAGATATTCCAGAACTGTCTGGACACAATCCTGTGCCTGTGCTCTGGGATGACCCTACCTGAGCAGGGATGTTGGACCAGATGACCCCACTGTGGTCCCTTTCAGCCTGACCCATTCTAGGACCTTGTGAATTGTGATGTAGAACACAGAAGCTGTTTTTAAAGACAAATTAAAAGAACAACCAAACAAAAAAAAACCCCAAACAAAACACTTCATAAAATAGTCTAGGCTAGGAAGATAGACAAATTTTGAAGCTCCACAAAAAAGGATGCCATTGTAGAAGTTCTGATGAATTTCTTTTAACAAAGAGTCAGAAAACAACCCTTTTTTCTTCTCTAGAATTCCAGCTTTAGGATAATTGGATTGTGGTGAAGAGGTCTGTCTTCAGGATTTCTGAAACTGTTCTTACTCTTTGAAGATTTCAAGGTAGACTGGATTCTAGGCAGCTGCAAGTAACAACTGGCCCAAAAATTCATCACATTTTTTTTCAAATCCATCTTCCTCAGCTAGTCATAGAAGTTATGTTTAAGTCTAGTAAATACCTTTGGGAGCTTTTCCCAGGCACCAAGAGCAATAGACGTAGAAAATCCCACAGCTGTTGCACTCCCTTATCTTTCAAACCCAACTCGCCACTCTGAGCCTGTTTATTAGCAATGGTTCCTGACCAGGATAACATCAGAGGTGTGACCAGAACTTGTGTGAGACAAGTTCAAGCCTGTTCAAGCAAGAGATCATTCTAAATGTTTAGCAGTAAATTAAAAAAATACATTTAACAGTCATATTATGATATCAAGGCATAATCTCAGATGTTATTTGATTTATTAGTAAAGCCAAAATCAAACAGGATACAGACTGTTCCCAGTGCACACAGTGGGTAACAGGCAGAGAATGAAAAATCTGAGTTTCAGATGCCTAAGAGAAAAATTAGTATTCTTTATCTACCTTCACAGATATTCTCAGGAGGAGTCATACATGACAACAGCTTATCAGGTGGTGAGAAGCTATCTTCATAACTACAAATCCATAAGTATCATCTTTATAGAGAAATTCCTGACCAGCAGAGTGCAGGTACAGTACAACTCTAATTTATACTCTTTGTCCAGGCATTTATTTTTATTTGGCATGCAATGAATACATAGTATATACACTTCACTGTACCAAATAAGGGTGTTATCTGATAAGTAAGATAATATCTCTAATTTCCCCTAGTTACCTGTACTTCTGAGCCAATAAAATACTGCTCATTGCTATTACTGGATATCAAACATGACCTGAGTTTTACTGTTATTAACATTTGTATTAATTTGACTGCACTGATAAAATTATAGGTGAATGTATTGTCTTCAAAACACAAAAATATATATGCTGGTCAAAAGGGGTTGAATATGAAATACCCAATAATTTGATATTTACAGCAAGTGTGTGTGGGGGGAATTAAAAAATTAAAAGAAGGAACTCTTTCTAAAGAATAAATCAAGCATAAAGCACTAGAGATGCTGAGCAGGATACTTATTAGAAAATTATGGAAGCTCAAATGTCCTAAGCAGGAATGCAGACAGGGCTTGAGCATTCATAGGGTATCTAATTGCTCCAATGAGCCTGCACGTGTCCCTGACTCATGGAGGGTATAACAAACAAAACAAAACAAAGCAATACTCCCCAGAAAGAAGTAGTTAAACACCTAATTTGTTTATTAACAGCTCTGCATAACAGTGTCTCCTCAAGCAAGGTCAACATAGTGTTTTCTCCAGAGCAATACTAAGGTAAATGCTGCCATCTGGTTCTGCTCAAGGCAGGAGTTTTGATCTATGGACTAACCCTGACTGCGGCTGAAATCAGCAAGAGCTTCTCCTTTTATTTCAGTAGTGGCCATTCCAACATCCTCCTCATTGGACTTTGAGCACCTGACTGAAATATGTAGGATAGGAAACTTAGGCTTCATCCAGGCTCTATTGAAAAAGAGATTGATGCTACCCACCCAAAGTCTAAATAACCTCTGGAATGTCCTATATTTCTCCATTGATTTCCTATCTCTCTCCATTCATTTTAATGAGTGTAGGGCAGTTATATCTCTGAATTAGCTAGTTCAGTAATGTGCCAAAAGTTATACAGCCCTTGTGCTTAACCTTCTTTAAACCAACATGCTGCTTCAGAACCCTTTTTCCCCTGAGGAACAGACTTCTTTTTTTTGAGCAAACATCTGTAGTTTCAACCCCACTTTTATTTTATTAGGTTTTTTCTTTAAGACACAAAATTTAACAATTACAAAAAAAAAGTGGGTTAAAAAAATGTTTCACATTTGCACCTAAAAATACCCTGAGTATTGTATAGATAATTGAAACAGCAGTGCTGGTTAAGTAAATACACTGACAGCATTCTCAAGAAGCATTACAACTGAAAGTAGTCTCTCCTATGCTGGTTTTCTTCCTCTAATGACAGCATTAAAAAAGTAAAAAAAAAAGGCAGCAATTATTCTAACACAGAGTTTACCGTGTACATGGAGTAAATTGGCAAATTGTTATGCTAAGACAACTAATACAATGAAGAAACGCTAACCAGTTTGTGGTAAAACTAGTTTTCCCTCTCTTTCTCAATTGCTGCTTGTTCTCACACTGCCTGCTCCATCTGGATTAAAATTGCTTTAATGACTTGCATGAATGGCATCAGGAGTTAGCAGAGCTCACAAAGTCTCCACTGAGATTGTTGCTCTGCATTTTACCTCTGTTAACAAAATTAGATATGAGTTGCTGTGTGTTCTCAAAAGGGTTGTTTCTTGCACACTGGGCTTTCCACAGAATATGAAAGCAAGATAGTGCTTTTCAAGAATTGTTTCATAAGTGATAAATTACACAATTTCCTTTAGACTATTAATCACTGAATAATTTACCCAGAGGATAATGAAGCATACCTCAATAAAAAGTGTTTGGTATAATTGCAATTTTATTCACAAGCCACTTAGCTTATGCTCACTGAAGGTATTTTGGTGGGTTTTTTTTCCCTGGTTACTTTGAATTTTCCTACAATATCAATTCTGATCTCTGCTCTCTGCCCTTATAACTGAAAAGCTCGTGTGAAAACTCTGGTTCTGGTTTGCTGGAGTCTACTGTATCATGACAATAATTGAGGATAAAATGCTTTTCTCAGATCTTTATATTGTTATGATTCTTCTTTTAGACAAGCAGGGCCCCTAATATCCTCACTGAACAAAATTAACTTGCTGGCTTAGATACCACTTTCAGTGAAGTTGCAACAAAGTGCAGCTAAGTATTTACTTTTGGGGTAGAGACTTTGCTTCTGTGTTGAAATTCATGTTAAAAATCAATGTTTATGATTATATTAATAAAACATGTGCTCCAGAGGGCAGACAAGGTGTGATTATTGACCCTATCAAATTGGTGGACTGGTTTCTGCCATGGTGTTAGTCACAGTGTGGCTCTACTGGGCTTGTCCAGAAGTCAGCACAGATGAGAGATCATTTTCAAAAGGCTGGTCAGATACTGCCTCTCTCCTTTGTAAGATAAGAGATTTTAATTGGACTGACATAAACCTATGTTACGTCTTGGCCTCTGGACTATCAAACAGACCAGTATCTCATTTTACTGCTCGAGTTGGGTCTATTTGATCCCTGCCTGCTCTACCTTGAAGTTCTTCCAGAGGTAAGGAAATCTTAGATCTTCAGAAGAGACCTAGTCTGAGAAAAAAGTTGTGATGATGATATTTAAAGTATTTAATCTGCTGTTGCATTTCCAGAGACATGCAATCTGTATTCTAAGTGTATTAACAAACGCGAGACCTCCCAAAACAAATATTGTGGAAGCTGAGCATGTTGAACGGAAAGATTTGTGAAGAAATACCTTGACAATAGCCCAGTGGCTAGGACACAGGTCCCCAGAAAGGAAAACCTATTTTTTACCCACCTTGAATACCTGTGGGTTACAAGGTATTTATGCTTTTCTATGAGAGAGGGACAGACAAACAAACAAACAAACGCAAACCCAAGCAACCAAAAAACAAACCTGAACACCACTATTAGGTTAGAGTGCAAGGAGCAGTGAGCTGTAGGTTCCTGAACAAAGCTTAATTCTTGACTGAATGGGGAATCCATCTGTTAAGACAAATTAAATCTTGTTTCTCTTACGTTGTGCTGTTCCTCTATGTGACCTTCACCTTTGTGACCACAGGGCAGAGAGCCCTGTGATGTGGCTTGAAGTCCCTAAAAGAATAAGGTCATGCTCTGTTCTTGTGCTCTTGCCAGAAGACTGCTCTGCAAGGCACAACTACTGTCAATTCTTCTGCCCATTTTTATACTTCATTCATCTCTAACAGTACCTAATCAGAGTTGATATTCTGATTTGGGTTCCTCTGCTTGAGTCTGAACTGCAACAGAGTAAAAGTGCCTGAGTTGGGTGTTTCTGAATGTGTGCACATGGGAGTGAAGATATCCAAGGAATACTCAGACTCACCAGAGAGATCCTAGGCTGGCACTAATACTGTGTGTTAAAGCGTACCAAGGTTGAGTTGGCATGTCAGATGGCCTAATCCTCTGTTGGGGATTAGGCCATCTGACATGTTCGCATCAAGTATTAAATCTCAAATCAATCATCTGGACTTCTCAGACCTTAGCCACAGACTGCATCCAAAGTGGTTGTTGCCAATGGAAGCACTGATGTTGGATGGCCCTTAGTTTTATGAGTTAAAGTAGGCATTTCTTGAAAACCTGTATTTGAATAAATTCAATACATTGAACATCTATTCAATGAAAAAAGTCCTGCTGTGTGTGAATGATTTTAATTTCCTGTTTGGGGGAAGCTATTTAGCTTAGTAAGCAAGCTACAATATTTTTTCCTTTGACTGGTTTCTAAGCCCAGAACTGACACTGGACTTGAACATAAACCTGAACAAGTGATGATAACTTTTTGTCACTGAGGGTTCTGTTTTCTCTTTGCATCCATCTATACTTTTAAAATTTTTGGATGCTTACGAACATAGACCTACTCTAGAGCAAATAAATGCTAGTATAATACAGATAAAAGCCAGTAATGAAACACATTTGGATTCCACATTGTTTTCTGAGAGCTTATTGCAGTGACTGCATAGTCACGTGCATAGTCAATCTATATCTTTTATGGTTTCAGATATTTCTGTTGTATCTCAGGACATGAGTAATATGCTTGTGCTGATTCCATCTGAAAGCATCTTGTACCACTGTGATTTATTTTGGTTATTCTCAATAATGTCTTGCAAAAAATTCTCTCATGAATAGAAGGTGGAGAGTGATAAATATTTCCAAACATGTTCAAACACTTGGAGGGGGACAGGGGGAGAGAGAGGAGGGGGGAAAGAAAGACACTGCTATAGGGAGAAATAAAAAGGGACTGATAGAGAGAAGGGGGAAATTTGATTTGTTTTCAACAGGCAAACACAACTTGCATGAAAAGACCTCCACGTACAATGTTTAATACACTGTAAAATAACATTACTTATATAAACTTTATCAGATGTTTCATCTTTCAAATTTTATTTCACAATTGGTATTGAAATATCCCTAAGGTATTGTTTTACTTACAAAATGTTATTTCAATTAGTTGAATATCATTCTTTACAGGATTCAGGTCAAACAAGGGGCAAAACTAAATCCAAACCAAACAATATGTGTCTGCAATAAATTTCTGTTCCTGAATTATTCATACATTATGGCATAGGTGACTCTTCAAGCATTTTGAATTAACTAGAATTGATTTCTTACTTTTTTATGCCTAGTTGTACAAGCTTTTTTGTACTTTTACTTCTCCTTAACAAATAAAGTATTGATTCAACTCCACTGAACATGTTTTATTTAAACTTTGCCCTTTGTCAGCAACTTAGTCCTCTACCCAGAATTCTCCTCTGTGACTTTCCATTGTCTCCTGATCTGGAAGGTGAAATATGCTGGATAGGCTTCTTGCTATGACATAAGGGATAAAATAGATTCCAAATTTGCTGGGAACAGTTACAATACAAGGCACATACCATGCACATTAAAGCGCTTACTGCTCCTTTTCTTGACTAGACTCTCTAACTGCTCCCTGGGAAATTCAACAGCTTAAAATTCAAATAAATGGGCACACAAGCTACAGCCATATTTCCCCATTTTTTTTCCCTTTTGGCTAGTTTATTCTTATTTCAATCTAAAACTAACATTATATGATGAACTCACATGCTTTCTTGCTCTCCCTGAACTGGAAGGGGAGACAATAAGATGAGAAATTTCATGTGTTGAGAAAGGGCAAGGAGATCACTTACCAATTACCACCATGGGAAAAATAGAACTAACTTGGGGAAAATTATTGCAATTTCCTGCCAATTACAATAGAGTTGAATGGTGAGAAACAAAACAAATATTCAAATGTTCTCCCTCGCTTCCTTTTTCCCCAGTCCCACCTTCCCTGCCCCAACTTCTGACTCCTCTAACATCTACTAAAGCTAATAAGAAGTGAAGGTAATCTGACTTTTTGACAAAAACCAAAAGTTTTTTGTTCATTTATCATATGAATTTTCATTGTACATATGCCACACTACCTATTTTCCTTAGTCTAAGCTTACGTCTATACACCAGCAAGAAAGTCCAGTGAATAAGTTTTTGTTTTTCTCTCAGATATGAGAAATGTAGATGACTGGTTATGAAAAGCAAACTGGTGTTTTGGTAAAATGAAAAATTACTGCCTTCCAAGTGGTAAAACTTAATCACACTGGTCACTATTTCACTACAATGCTAGAATCCATTGTCATTTGCACAGCAGTCTAATTCTTTAAATTTAAAGTTGTTCTTATTTTTATGGTAGAAGTAAAATCATATTTTTTCCAAATTTTATTATTTGCAAATGCCATAGGGTACAGCAGTTCACAACTCTAGATGCAGAGTACAAATCCAGATTTGAGCATGGCTGGCAACATTATTTTAATGATAGCTGCCTGTGTGATATCATATAAAGTACAGATTATGATCATCATTACCAAAACACAGGAAAAAAACCCCATTCATTCCATTTGCTCAGGTAAAGATATTTCTTACATAATGTATGCAAAATATTAGCTGTATTTCATACAAAAGCTTTCAATTGCAAAACACTAGACATGGACAAAAATATATTTCATCTGCAAAAATTACCTGACTGTAAGTCTAGACAAGTGAGGAAACAAGAAAATACCGCATTGACAGAAACACAAAGCTCCTCTTCACATGCAACCTTTTGTCCTCTAACAACTACAGCTATAGACCATTATATCTAAACAACCCTCAGTAAAAACTGGCATCATTCTGTATTTGCACATCCCTTAGTGACACTCAAAGAAGATCCAGTCTTTACTGAGTGGTGGTAGGCATAAAAATTAAGCAGAAGTTTATTTTAATTGGTGGAATACAGTATAGACATATGTATAACTTTAGTGTATATATGTAGAAATGTAGTAAAATCATAGAGATAGAAAAAAACAGGACCTATACATTACAAATGCTTTTAGAAAGGCAAAGACCTGATATCAGAGTTTGTTAGATCTCATGTTGGCCTCAGTGAGCTATGAATCAGGCTCCAATCTACAATTCAAGGTGATTGTTTTTATGCTCTCAGTTCCAGACTTGTGAATTATCTGAAATTGCAAATAAAGCAAGCAAGGAATTGAGTAATTCTTTCTTAGTTTTCCTAAATAAATTTAAAGCATGCACAGCCTTTAACTAGTTTAACCACAGTGAATGCACAAACTTTTATGAGTATTTCCCTTATAGCTGTTTTAATGAAGCTCTAAGGGCTCTTGAAACTCACAAAACTGTCCTCTTTAGGTGTTGCCCTGTGACAGGTCCAGAGACATTGGGCAAAAAACTGAAACACAGAAGTTTGCTTGAACATCAGGAAACTCTTTTTTACTGTGAGGGTAGCCAGGCACTGGGACAGGTTGCTCAGAGAGGTGTGGACCCTTCCTTGTCAGAGACATTCCAAAGCCATCCAGATGCAGTTCTGGGTGGCTGTTTCTGGTGGATCTCCCTGAGCAGGTGAGTCAGAAAAGGTGACCTTCAGGGTCCCTTCAAGCCTCAACCATTTTTGAATCTGAGATTCTGTGATAAACATTTTCTCTGTAATTTTAGTCCATCAAGTCCATTAGACTGAAGAATTCAGACATACATTACCATAAAGTACATATGTTAGAATTCTCCCAAGCTTCAATGTTTCCTGTGAAAACTGCAATATGTTTACATTTGTGCTATCTTCTGTAAAACAAACATCCAGCTTGTACCACCACAACTGCTAGAAGAAATCCTGGAAGTTCATGACATTTTTGAAGGAAAGCATAGGCATTTTCTTTTGCATCCAGCAGACAGAAATGCATGGGATTTTTGAAGCTGTCATATCTTGTGGTTTCCTGGAGTAAGTAACCACCTCACAGAGTGGGGTTTTTTCATATTCTCACAAATTCCATTTTAAAACTAGATTGACTTGTGGCCCCTACAGACCTTGTGGAAAGCTATTTAAGATATCACTTAGATTACTAGAATCCTTCTTCTATTTTCCAGCTTAAATGCGCTCCATTTCTTCTCATGTCAACATTGACAGTTAAGTAGCTCTTTTCCCTGCTTAATGCTTAGCCCTCTTGAGTATGATCCAATACCCACCTAATAGTCATTTAGCTAAGCTAAAAGACAATTTTCCAAGGCTCACTTTCTGTACCATCATCTTGTATTCTTTGGGTCTCTCTTGCAGCCTTTTTCTGGTCCCTCTTGGAATGTATCACTCTTGAATGCAGCTGACCAGAAAAGTGGAGATGATTCCTCTGGGCCCTTCCTGATGTTTTCTGCAATCTACTTAATAATATGAACCTGAGTACCCAACCTGATCCTTTCAAAGCTTGCATTTGCATTTTTCTTGACAAGTAACACCCATGTCCCAGGGACATTTTGCAATTCACTGTTTAAGGAAGTAGTGAGTAGGCTGCCTGCTTTGTAGCAGCCTATGTCTGTGTGTGCTGCCTTGGGAAAGAGGAAGCTCCTGGAGTCGCTGTGTCTTATGGTTTTCTCCACTGTGGTGTATACCAAGTGTCCAGTCTGCATGATCTGAGTGAAATCTCAGACTGTGATTGCTAGAACACAGGGAAGCATGGGATCCATGGGTCCCATGAAGACAAAGTCACACAATGCTACCAGAGTCAGGCAAAGCAACTTTCCCCTGAGGCACAATAGGTCTGACCTTCCTCTTGCAAAGGAAACTCCTCACTGGGACTTGTGTACATAATGAGCTGTCTATAATCTTTACTCATAAAGGGAAAAAGGGGATTTGTTTAATTTTAGGGTTGCTTGTTTATCAAATCACCTGGTGATTTTCAGGAGAAAATCCATTTTGGAGCAGGAAATTTCATGTCATATTAAACAAAATGTTTGAAGTAGACATTGCTGAGGCTGACCAAGCACAAAATTATTTGCTTCAGGGTGGTAATACTGATACTCAAACTGTGTGTTTCTCAGTTGCTTAATACTGAAGATTTGTTTTCTTCTCTTTTTATGTTTAGTCATGGACAAGAAAGGAGCAAATCAAAAGTTGTGTGGTCAGTGAAGGTATCCAGAACAGAGACTGATGAGGGTGGTAAGCAGTACAGTGTAATACTGAGAGCTGGAGAGAGAAGGCATCAATGTGGTACTTATCCCTTTCTCCTTCACACTTCTTTCTCTGATGTTTTGATATTACTGAAGTACAAAGAAAATGCTGCTAAAAATCTGTCATTGGTGTACTGTGAAAACACAATAGAAAACAGCAAGTAGTGGGCAATCACACAGAGTTGCTAATTAACTTGAACCAGCTTAAAATAAACTCTGCACAATGAAGTTTCACACACTCCAGCAGACTCCTATTAATATTTCTTCCTTGATGATTACAGTAAGAGATTTTTACCCGTATGTACTTGATGAAACTTTTTGGACAGTGCAACTGCCTTCATCTCACAAGTCCTAACAATTAAATTTGAATCCATGAGATATTCAAGTAAAGGCCTCACTTCAGAGCAAGAAGAAAATAACTGATTTTTTCCTGTTCCCTTTCTTTCTCTAGGGATCAGTATTTCAAATAATAACATTTCCTAGTAAAGATTTAATTCTCTTAATCAAGAGAATTAAATAATTTGCAATTATTTCTTATTCCATACTTCAGTTTCCAGAATATACAATAAAAGGCTGATATTTAAAACAGTTGGTTGGTAATCAATTTTTAAAATATTTTTTTCTTAAATTGAGAATACCAATTTGTCAGAACCTATATTTCTAAAGGCAAAAAGTATGTTTTGACTGATATCTTTGGTTGAATTTTGAAAAATGAAGTTCTGGTTACTACATTATATTTCTAAGGGTATATTTTTCCCCCTCAAGTTTTAGAAAAACCTTTTCTCATGTTGAGTTTCTGATTAATTTATATTGTCATGCATGCCAGATTGATAGCAAATCCTTTCTAATTTTCAAACTGAAATGTTTTGACTTACCCATTTATATTTCTTCCTTTCCAGAGTTTCAATTTCTTTAACATTTTGTACTTTTGAACATTTTGACTTTTGTGTCAAATTGTGACTAAAATTTCATCGCACTTCTTATTTCTGAGACTTCTGGTGTGCTAAGAAAACTTGTTTTAAAAAAAAATTAGCTCCCACTGTTTCCGTCTCTGTAAAACTGTTGTGGTGCATTGGCCTGGGCTGGCACCAGGTGCCCACAAGGCTTCTCTGTCACTCCCCTCCATCAAAAGGAAATAAATATCATGGGTTTGAGATATGGACATAGAGATCATTTACCAATTAACCATTACCATTACCATCATGGGCAAAACAGATGCAGGTTGGGAAATTAATTTATTGCCAACTAAATGGAGTAAGATGGAAAGAAACTAAAAATACTTTGTTCCACCTCTCCCTTTTTCCCATGTTCCACTAAACTCTTCTGCCTCCTCCCTCCAAGTGGTACAGGAGGATGGGGAATGGGGGCTCTGCCAGACACAAGGATAACTTTTGGTGTCATCTGAAAATCCACCCTTTCAACACTCCAATGTCAAAATCTTGCCATGTAAACCCAATGCAGCTGATTTAAGATCCCTAAGTCATGTGAGTAAGAACAATGCTTTTATCTTCACACTGAACAAAATGTGTCTTTCCCTAGGAAGCACCAAAATCTGTTCAGTACATCTGGGGATCAGTGGCACACATATCTTACACACTTGCCCAGCAAGTACAAAGCTGCAAAGCACTCCTTGCCATGATCCCTGACAGGGATTCCCTCAGCAGCACAGGGACACCTGCATCCATGCTAACTGTCCAACTTTCTAGCCAAGGTAGTCTTGCCCATGTTCTTTACTGGGAGTGCTAACATCTAAATTGTGTCTGGGAATTGTCTGGGAGTGCTGCCAAAATTATGTCAGGGACTGTTCCCTGAATTTAGCCACACAGACAATTGAATTCCAGTGCTTGGAATTGAGGCCAGCGAGGCCTCACTCAGTTCATGAGCTTACAAGTTGCTTTGGAATGCTGTTTGATCTTCTACCATCTTTCATTAAATGCTTGTACTGCCTTGGTGTGTGGAAGTGCTTTTTTCATGTTTTAGAAGTGAGAGATGAACACATTACATATAAAAGTAATGTGACCTAACTTTAATGGATAGGATTTTGTCCTATCAAAATCTGAAATTAGGGGACTTAACTGTGTTACAGAGAGGTTTGAAAGCTGGTTGCAGAAGGAACTGGAACAACTGATTTATTGTTGACTGCACTGGGCTGGGTATGAACAATATGCTACTGGCTGGAACCTCACGGCCTTTGACATCTGCATGTGATGTGGTGACCACAGAGTCACAGCAGCCATGGCAGGAATTCCAAATATGTTCTCTTTGTACCACTACTGCACAGGGAGGGCTCTGTCTGATGATGCTGTCTAACCATTGCCTGATGCAGAAAATGAACAGTTCCTCCATGTCCTCCAGGTGCACATTCATACTTCCCTGTTAACACCGGCTGTTACTTGTTTAGCCATTCTGTGGTTTAAGTCCTTACATAGGCAGGGAAATAGCCCATCAAAGCTAGAATAATGTTCTGTCAGCCTTTTTTTGTCAGAAGCTGAGAAGCCAGATAGTCATCTTGTAGTATAAGTGGAGTACACAGCAAGGAAGGGAAGAGGGCAAAGTGCTGTGGGTCTTTTCTGAGCAGCAACAACCAATTTTATCATCTCATGTCTCTCCTGGCCACTTCGCCTGGTCTTGACTGCCTGATAATCAGAGCTGTTAGCATAATCACCTTGGCTGGTAACTGCAGAAGTTCAAGAATTGTCTTTGCCTCTTTTTCTAGTTATAAACCTTTATCAAGCAAACAATAATCACTTCAAGCATCTTATGATTGCTCTTTTAGAAAAGTCATTTTTCTAGTCTCTTAACTCCTCCTTTCTAGGGCTCTGAACGCAGTTGGATGGGAGCTGTTCAGAGAAAAATTCCATCATTTCATCTGGCTTCCCTATTATGCATGTTCAGCTGCTATCTTGACATTACCTCCCTACCAGCATTTCTCACCTGCCTCACAGAGGTGTTATGTGATGTAATTAGTTTTATTATTACTGTAATTACCATGAAATCAAGCTGACAAAATGAGACTACTTCCCCAGGTTTTTCCCATCATTTTTTGCTGAGCTTTAAGATTATTTTAGCTGTTAGAACTTTCTCCTGTGCTAGTTACCCATTCTCACTACTTCTTTCTTTTGCTTTTGTGCCATTTGGCTATGGGAGTGATAAAACCTGCTGACATATTCTGCTGCATCATTTTTTTCAGCTGCCTTCAAAAGTCACCAATAAAATGCTGTTACTAGTAGGATCTTGCTCCCATTTTATGAAAAGAGAGAAAAAAAATCAACTTTTTCTGTTTCTGTTTTTTTTTCTTTTTTCCAAGGAAATTGAGCACGATGGACACACACACTTTGCCTGCTCACAAAGCCTGGAGAACGAATTGAATGATTTATGAAATGTTTTAATCCAAGTTCCCTGGTTTTGTCCCAGTTTCATGGAGAACTCAGGTGCTATCACACTGAGCATTTCAGTGCTTTACTATGGCATGTTTTGTTCCAGGAGGCAAATTCACAGTCCCCAAGCACAGGTTCACTCTGCTGGAAGGGAGCACGACAAGATGTTTCACACAGGAGGCAAAAGGCAGCACGCTGAGCCAGTCTGTTCTTGTCACAAGGGGAATGTTGGAATTGTGCCTCTCCCAAAATCATTCAGGGCACAAAAGGAAGTTCACAGGCATGTGCTATGCAAAGTTTGTTTTTTGCACCTCTGTGTGGGTAAGTGTAACATAGTAGAGATTGCTGCATTCATCAGGAAATCTGTTGTTGGCTAAATTCCATCCATCCTCAAGGATATCGAGGGGTCAATCCCACCTTTCTCACATGCCAAAAGAGTACTGCCAATGGCCACCTCTAACTCAGGCTCCCCAAATCAATCTGTGTATTTATTGGGAGCTATCCCTCAGTTCATTTAATTTATCGAGGGGAAAAGGAAGAGAGAAGGGCATTTTGGAAGGATAATGTTTACAGCTGCAGTCAAGCAAAATCAAATACTTTAAAGATGATGCTTGAAATAAACTCTTTGGAAATTATAATTCTTTAAAAACTTTTATATATCTGTACAAAAATCTCACTTGAGCCTGGTGTACATTTTCCATTAGTTTAATTCTTTCAAGTAATTTTGTTTGCATTTCTAATAAATAATATTAATTTTTCTATTTATCTATTTCTTTACTACAATATGGTTAGAAATATTATTAAATATAATTTAAACATCCTTCATTAGTTATTTTCAGTTTTAAAGATATTTTAAATACTATATTTCCATTAATCATAACTTAGAGTTTACTCTAAAATCTTTGCTTACCATTAAAGATAACCTTGAAAGTTTTATGTCCAGCAAATTATTGATCAGCTAAATTGTTTTTTCTTTCTAATAATCTGCACTCTCTTTTGATCCATCAGTTTCAATACCAGAATTTAAAAATCTTACGCTTATTTTTTGTTTGGTTTAGTTATATTGAGGGTTTTTTAATTATTCCAAAATCCAACTTCCTTTAATATATAATTTTTCCTATAGTATACTTGTTAGTGCCTTCAGGGTACTTAGGTGATAAATGCATAACTATGCTTTGTTTTTTGGAACAAGAGCAACCTTACCTCAATTTTCTTTGAAGCAGCCAAATTGTTTTTTTATTTCCTTAATACACTCTTTTGTATTTCACTTAATACAATATTTCATTTTTCAGTGAATCTATTCACAGTTAACTGCATTATTGCCTCTGAATATGTTACACACTAAGAAGAGATTCCACAAAATTCTGGTCTGATTCTTCAAGATCTGAAACCCAGAACAATAGGAAAAAACTCCACAAATGTAAAGAAGATGTAACTTTGTGTCCAAGCTTGGCTGGAGTGATCAGGAGACCTTAATTCTGAAGAAACTCCTCTAAAAAGCAGGGTCTGAAATCCTTGGAAAACTGCTATTACCATTACAACTGAAAACTTGTCTTATCAGAAACTTGAGTGGCGTGTCTTTTTTATTTCTATCTTTTTATTTTTTAACCAAATCTTTGGGGAATGTGTGTAAGAGAGCCTCTTCCAGGAGGATTTTTAGTATTTCCTCTTTTTTTACAGAAGTCTTGATTAATGCCTACATTACTTGTCCTATCTCTTATCCTGCTGGAAAATGAAAGGTTAAAACTTTGTTTCTTAATTCCAGGTTCTGAAAGATACAATTAAAATGGAGAAATGGTGTAATACCCTATGTTATTGGAACCTTGTTCTGTGCTGGAAAGGAATATGGATAGATCAGATTGTGTGCAGGATTTGAAAGGAAAACCAATGCTCTTCTCTTGTTCCCATTCTCTTTTATGCCTTTTTTGCCTCACTTGCTGATAATTACATCTACAAAATCAATTTTATCTATATTAGTTTGTGATCTTCAGGTCACAAACTTAAGAAATTCTGCATTTGAAATTGATGCTCTAAACAGTTATTTTCCCCCATGGCCTCCATCAGACATTCATAGGTTCGGTTCTGGAGAATTTCCATGTAGGCAGTGAAATTAATGTGAATGTGTCCTGCACTTCATTAAAGATTGTGTGGAAATTGAACACTTCTGTGAGGAAAATAAAATGAAAATTCCTTCTAATTTCTTTATGCTTTGCTAAGAGGTGAAAACACTATAGGTCTTAACTACTGAGTTGTTATTCTAACTACTGAGAGATTTTCAGGTGCAGCTGTGTCAGTGAAAAGCCTTTCACCACTGCCTGCTGCAGCTTCTGGTCACTGCCTCCCCACCAGCTTTGATCTTTGTTCCATGCACTTGAAGTGTAGCTACCAAAATTACTTCAATCTCCATGACCCAAATTAGCAAAGATAAACTATTTTTAAACTCACCTGTCCCATTTTTACTGGACTGGGTTAGATCAGAATTAAGGAAAATCTCATCCAGCAGGTCAGAAGGGCTGTTGACCTTTCTGAGAAGAGCAGGGGTGATATGAACAGTAAACTCTACAAATGACATGATATGGCTAAACAGGAGAGCAGAAAAGAGTCTGAAATATTCTGTCTGTGAATATTATTAACAAGATCCATCCTGGTCTTTGCCTAGATGCATATATGTGGCATTTTGTATGCTAGAAACTTCCTTTTCCCTGACAGAGGTTTCAAGCAGGATGAGAGGTATTGTGCTACAGGGATAACAAGAACTTCACTTCCTGAGAGTCTTTGGAAATGCAGATCATCACAGTTGGTGGAGAAAGAGAGCCTGCAGCTTAGTTTCTTCTGGGATCTTGGGAAGTCCAGTTTATTGCAGAATCACAGGATGGTTCAGGTTGGAAGAGACTCTAGGGGTAATCTTGTTGGGCAGCCCTGGTCAAGCAGGGCTACCTAGATCTGTTTGCCCAGGACCATGTTCAGATGGCGTTTGAATGTTTCCAAACAGAGAAACTCCACAGCCCCTATAAGCACCTTGTGCCAGTGCTTAGTCACTGTCACAGTAAAAAGGTTTTCTTGATGTTCAGAAGGAACCTTTTGTATTCCAGTTGCAGCTGCTGCCTCTAGTTCTGTTGCTGGGTACCACTGCAAAGAGCCTGTCTCTGACCTCTTTTCAGCCTTTTTCATATATTTATGCATATTAATAAGTCCCCCTCTGAGCCTTCTCCTTGGTGACAGTCCAAGCTCTCTCAGCCTTCCCTTATATATCAGGGCCTCCAGACCCTTAATCCTCTTGTGGGCCCTTCACTGGACTCCCTCCTGGGTGTCCATGAATGTCCTGTACTGGGGAGTTCAGCACTGGACACAGCACCCAGTGTGGCCTCTCCAGTGCAGAGCGTGGTGGAAGGGTCTCCTTCCCCACCCTGCTGCAAAATATTCTCATGTAAGACAAACCAGCTTCTAAGTGAAGAAACTGTTCCTTATCTCTTTACATGTAAGATGTGTGTTTTCAACAGCTTGTTAGACATGAAACAACACTTTTCTGTAGGAGACAAGAATTGTTATCAATGGAACAAATTTCTGTGCTATTGTAAGGGTGTTAACTAAAGGCTTCTATACCTCAACAAACAAATATCTCACCATAATTTGGTTTGTATTTGGTCAGTGAACAAAATGCTTTTCAGGCCCAGGATTTCTCACACAAACATGTATGTCTGTACATAGATTACCCAAACACACTGTCTTTTTCACAAAGTGGGACTGAAAACAATTCCCCTGTTCTTGGTCTGAAGACTAAGTAATTGTAACAACTGTATATTACAATGTGGCTTTGAATCCATCCTGCCTTGAGACAAAGTCAAGAACTTAATTAATCTCATCAGCAGTTGACCTGGACAAGATGAAAGGCTATAAAAAAACAAAGAGCTTTCAGTAGTTGCTGTACCTGATGCAGCTTGGTTCACTCAGGGTTTTTTTTTGCAGCTGGCAAAGTTCTGGCAAGCCAGCAGCTAAGTTTTTTCTATACCCATGGTCAGTCTGGACTAAATATTCTAGACAATATTGTACGTGGATGTTGTTCTTCTAAAATAATTTTATTATTCCAAAATAGATTTAACTAGCAAGTAAGAAATTTGCCTTCTGAGTAAGAATATATATTAATACACTAATATTGAATGATTATTGAACTTTAAATTTATCTTTTTGTTCAGATGATGTTTCATGAGTAAAGAGATGCTGATTGAACAATTTTTCACAATGAAATTGAAATCGAACTTGTCCTTATACTTTTGAAGAAATTCTAAGGAATATATTAGAACAGAAAAACATTGAGAATCCAAAGTAATTAGATCATTAGGTGAGAGCATTTGCTTAATGCAACTTCAAAACATGCACAGTAACTGCACTAATGATGGGTTAAGGTATAAGAACATTGATTTTGTATGAGGAAAGAGCAGGAGAGGGGTAAGGAAGAGGAAGGGAAAAGGGAAGAGGAAGGAGAAAGTGGAGGAGAAGGGGAAAAGAAGGGAAAATATAACCCCTTTTAGCTACTTTGCTTCTTTAGGGATTGAAAAAAGAGCAGCAGAGAAAGAATTAACCACATGCACAGCATCCTTCATTGCTCCTCTTTCAGGGCTGCTCTCCCTGGGAGCTGGTTGAACCCATCATCTGTGTTTTATGAGATTGTAGCCTTGGACACCAACCACACTGTGCTGGCTGCTTTGCTGCTGCTTGCTGATAATATGCAAACCTCTCTTCTAATTGAGAGAGTGCCACTTGACCTTGAATTCTGTAATGGGTAAAAAGTTTATTTTAGACTATAACTCATGCTCGAGGTCTGAGGATTTGGCTCGTCACGGTGCAGCCCTCCTGGTTCTGCAGTCACAGGGCGTGCTGCCTGTACCCTCTCACACAGTGATTTATAACAGCACACAGCTTCCACAGACACACTGATGCCCCTACATTGACAGAATTAGATCACCTAAAGCAAGGGCCCCCCGAAGGGATGGGCTGCAGGAGAGGGCAAATTATTCATGTAGAAGGTAATGAATGATAGAGTTTTTTTTTTTCTAAAATACTCAGATTTCTGTAATGTAACCAGAATATCAAGTTGTTTCTAATGAACATGAGATTCTGAGTTATTTGAGGATACTCTTATAGGATTTTTCCCCCCAACTCTTCAGTCTGGGTATCCTTCACAAGTCTTTATAGATCAAAGCAAACAAAGATTAAATAATATTACTAGTGTTATAAGGCAAGAAATAAGCAACCCTAAAATATATTTTTGTTAATCTTTTTTTTTCCTTTACCCTGTCTAGTATGGGCAGGTTTCAATTGGCAGTAAGGGATATATTGCATTTTTAAATTGATTACTTTTTGACCTTGTAATAGAGAAGATATTGCCTGGAATATTTCCCTTAAAGATGTTGGTATTTTTCTGTGCCTGGAAAATGGTCTGTGTTAGCATTAGGTCTGAGAAATGTATTTCCAACAGTCCATGCTAGCATGCTAACCTTCTGCTGAAGATCATTTTCATAAAAAGCACCTCAGAAGAAAAATTGTGTACAAGAGGATTTCCCATACTGATCTGCAAAGCACAGACATGGGTATTCCAGCATCTTCTCACTGTGGGGTGAATTGTGAGGGTCCATATTCCATAACGTTGGGTCAGCCAGAAGAATGTGGAATTTCTCAAGGATGCAGTTCTTCCACTTGGGTGAGCCCCTCTGAGAATTTCCCTTTACCATATTTCACTTGTGGTCTTAATGCACAAAGAAAAACAATGCAGTGGTCAGACTTTGGGCCTGAGCACAATGGTTTATTCCCCACTGGTGCTGAAAGCATAAATTTGCTGCTGTGAAGGCATTTTGCAGTGTGGCTGTAGATCTCAGCTCTGTCAGCAGTGAGTAGCAGTTTATTACAGCAGTTCTGAGCAAAGTACATCGGCCTACAGTGAGAGCTAGTGCAAAGTTACCTTGGTGCTTGAACGCTGTGTGTGGAAATATCCATAGGCCAGAAATGTTATTTTGGGAAGATTGCTCACTCTGCTGAGGCAGGGTACATCACCCCTCACTTTGCAGACATCTATATTCTGAGCTCTCTTTTATGGTGAGTGGAAATAAATAATCATTCCTGGTGCAGGAGTCCTTTAATCTTACCAGAGCTCCAGAACAGGGAAGATGAATTGCATTAATTTCTCTCCATTTTCTATGTAGAGAATTCCCTTGGCCAACTCGGATGGGGAGCTCTTCATTGCATGGGTCTAAATTAGAGGAGACAAACTCCACAGTTAGGGGGTTCACTTCCTATCTGCAAAATAAAAATTACACTTTCCTGGCAGATACTGGCAAGATAGATATATAATAAATCTTGATGCATCTTGCATGTATAAGAAAAACGTGGAATAAATCAGTTGCTGATCAGTTAATAATGCAAAAACAAAGTAAGGCAATGTAAAAAAAATGGACTTCTACAGAGTCTGAGGTCAGAGTCTAAAAAACTCCTTTCACAGCAGCCTGAAGTTTTTAAGTGATCAGATCTGCCTGGTGAGGATGGGAGCAGATTTACTCCACACACAGAACAGTGGTGTTTCTATCCTGAGGGCCTTGCCACTCATCTTTGTTATTTTACACTAAGTATTTCATTTACAACATCTGATAATTTGTCCTTTGAGTCTAAATTACAGTATGTCTGTACCCACTTTTTTTTTCACTCACAAGAGAACTGGAAATAAAAGTTTAAATTAAATGTAAATTAAAAGATCAAAATTGGAAAGCTAAAAGCATACACAAACAGTCCCAAACCCATTAGAAATAATAAAGTTGAATGAGGTTTGGGGGATTTTCTCAGTTGTCTTTGGACACATGGATTTAGCAAAACTACACGGGAAATCTTAGGATGCCACCAAAGTGTAAACAAGTCTTGCTGTAAGCTCAGTGAGAGAACTATAAAATACTGTGAACTACCAGTCTCTTACATGATCACAAATTTTAAGACAACAAAACAGCAAAAAAACCCACCCTACCTAGAGTTCTAGTCTTTACTCAGAACTAACCCTCACTTGCTTTTGCTGCAGGGAAAAAGTATTGCTCTTCCATCTAATCCATGTGAACTCACAGGAGACTGCACTGATCTAAGTATCACTCTTTTTTAAATTAAGTGGATACTGAGTAGGAGACAGTAAAATTGGCAGAAGAATAAAGCTGCTTGTCTAACATCAACATTTGAGAAGAGACTTTTTTGGTACATCTTGGGCTCTGAACTCATTAGCATGATCCTTGGTAAACTTTTCTGACCTGTTTTTTACTTTGCACAGGACTGGCACAACTGCATCTCTCATTATATCACATCAAATGAGTCCCACTGACATGAACTAGGCACCAGCTTGTTAGGGAAAAGACAATAAAGGAAAAATTCTCCCAGCAGATCTGCATGACAGGTCCTGATTACTGATACTCTGCTCTCTAAAAATGCATAGTCTTGTCTTTGACATACAGTCAGAGCCACAATATCGGAGGCAAAGATTTTCCATGAAAAAAAGAGTTTGCCAAATTGCATTAACAAACCTATTTTTAAGAATATTTAATTCTTAGATATTTTATTAATGCTGTTCATGTAGAACATTTCAATTTAAAAAGTGGTCAGTGTTTAATTACAAGAAACAACAAATCACATATTCTTTCCTCTCAATGCATTGTACAGGAAAGGGAGATCAATATTTGGACAAATACATGCAAATTCAGCTGGGCACTTGGAGACTGAGAAGGATCCTACAGATTATGTGGACTGTGGATTAACCCTGATCTCACCACAAGGCAGCACACAGAGTGTGATTTTACTGGTGGCCTGGCAAACAATACAAGAAACTTGTCCACAGAAAGGATCAAAATCTTCAACTTAAAAAATAGAATAAAATAAAATCCTGGGCAGTTGAAGGAGCAGACCCAGAAGTGCTTTGAAATCAGTGTTTGTGCTTTGTGTCCTTGCAGTCAATACACAGAGATTACATTGAGTCACAGTACAAAATGATGGAAAAATCCCACCTGGTTTTGGGCTAAGGCTGTGTCAGAAATTTTTCTGGAAAAACCCTGCTACCTATCAAGGAGGTAAATTTTCGTCTTGATTCCTTCTCTGCAAGGAGAGGTAGGACAGCTTGAGATTTTCAAGCTGTTTGCATGATAGAATAAAGAGGGTGGGTGAGGCAAAGTGGGAAGAACTGTTGTAAGCACTGCAGCTGCTGAGGGCCTCCCATGGAAACATCTCCAGGGTTATTCCTGTGCTGGACATCTGACAATTCCCACAGCCAAGAAACAGGATTCCCTGTAAAGTCAGGGGCCATCAGGAGGGAGTGGAAAAAGAAAAGAGTAAATTGCCACAAAAAAAATCTTCATTTTTCACTTATTAATGGGATCAGTCCGCATCACCCTGATGCAGTTGAGAAAGCCTTCAGCCTGCAGAAAATACAAGTTCAAAAGGCTTCTTTCTCATTTTACATGTTTACTGTGCTCATTTCTTCTTCTTAGCATACCTCTGTTCATATAGCAACTGCCCATATGACAACTCCTTACAGAGTCCAGGTTTCAGTTTAATAATCAGTTTCTTATCAATAATTTCCTACATTCATTTAATGACTGGAAGTTTACTAAAAATGTCTTCTTATTATTTAATTCTCTGTCAAATTACAGAGAATTATTATATTTAATATAGAAAAATTTATGTTGAACTGAAAAAAAAAAAAAATAAACCCTCCCAAGTATCAAATGAAGTCTCTCATGTAAAACAGGAAAGGAGAATGTACATTTTGAAGAATAAATAGTTTTCTCAACAAATACATGAACTGAACAGACCATTGAGTTTAATTATGGATTCTCTTTTTATATGTATAAAGAAGATGGGAATTTCAGTTGTGTTGCACTGATTTTGTCAAATGCAAGATCAAGAAGTCTAAAAACATATTCTTTGTAACCAGTCCCCTATGGAAGTAGCTGCGGGGTGATCACAAAAGGTGTTTCAAGGTCTGTGTGTTTTCCTATCACCAATATTTCTATTTTCTCCTTCATTTCCCAAGTAACTTTGAATCTGTTACCCAGCCCCAGCTAAAGTTTGTGGATTCATGGCTCTGATGATTTCCATGAAAGCAGGTGGCAGAGGAGAGGACAAAACTTCCCACTGATGAAGAGGCTGAAAACTTTACCAGACATCAGAAAATCCACATGGGTGGGGAGAGTATCAGTAATTTAGCTTCATTAATTTTACCCCTGACTGAATGGGCAGTTTATTACCTCATATTTTACCCACCCAGTTCTGATAATCTCAGCATGACTTCTTCTTCAGGAATCACACTTTCCTAGGTTAAACAGGATTTAGATTTTTGCTATTCCAAAAGGTATAATTCTTTCTATTTACAGAAGGAGAAATGGTCTAAAGAACCTTTCAAGTGCTCTGTATTCATCTGGTACAAGTCACACTCAGAGTCTCAGGCTTACCTGCTCACCAGACACACTGGGAACTCTTAAAAATCCTTTTTTCTTTAAACTCTTATTTGAGTGATGTGAAAAAAAACCCCACAGAATAAGCAGCTTCATGTAAGTTTAAAAACTTCATTCTCAAATTCAAATAGAGAAATGTGGGAAATCTGCTCAGACACATCCCTGATGTCAACTGGATGGGAACCTGCAGTGTGATATGGTGTTTGTGGCCAAGCTGCTGTGTTTGTATGTTTGAGGTTTGTACAGCAATGTTGAGGATACACAGGGAAAATAATAAGCCAAATAAATATCATGGGGATTAAGGAATCCCAGAGAGGACCCTGGAAGACTTGATAATAGGAGCATTAAATTTTATTAAATTATGTATTAAATCTTTATTAGTTATATTATCTCAACAAATCCATCGTTCAGAACATTTACCTATCTTTGGCTTACAAACTATCACCTGCAGAAGATATTTTAGTGACAGATAAGCAGTAATCTGGATCCAGATCATGTGCTTTGAAGATGCAGGGAGTTTTATCACCCAGTCAGGACTTAATGGAATTCCACAACGCCAAGGTCCTGCACAGGGGTCAGGACAATCCCAAGCACAAACACAGGTGGGGTGGAGAATGGATTGAGAGCAGCCCTGGGGAGAAGCACTTGGGGTGTTGGTGGACAAGAAGCTCAACATGACCTGGCAATTGTGCACTCAGAGCCCAGAAACCAAACTGAGCTGCCTCCAAAGCCCTGTGGCCAGCAGATGAGGGAGATGCCCCTCTGCTCTGCTCTGGTGAGACCCCACCTGCAGTGCTGCATCCAGCTCTGCTGTGTCCCCAGCACAGGAAGGCCATGGAACTGTTGGAACCAGTCCAGAGGAGGCCACCAGGTTGATCAGAGGGCTGGAGCATCTCTGCTATGGAGACAGACTGAGACAGTTGGGGTTGCTCAGCCTTGAGAAGAGAAGGCTCCAGGGAGACCTTATAACACCTTCCAGTGCCTAAGGGAGGTTTACAAGAGAGCTGGAGAGGGAACTTTTGACAAGGGTGCACAGTGACAGGAGAAAGGGGAATGGCTTCAAACTGAAAGACTGAAAGCAGGCTTAGATGAGTTATTAGGAAGAAATTTTATACTCAGAGGGTGGTGAGGCCCTGGCAGAGGTTGCCCAGAGAAGCTGTGGCTTCCATCCCTGGAAGTGCTCAAGCCCAGGATGGGTGGGGCTTTAAGCAACCAGGTCCAGGGAAATGCGTTCCTGCCCATGGCAAGGGTGTTGGAATGAGATGACTTCTCAGGTCCCTTCTAACCCAAACCATTCCAAGATCCTGTGATCTTTCTCCTTTTATTTCAGCACCCCATGGCAGATTTTGTTTGTCATTGTCACAAGGTACAGAACGAGAGGGCTTGCTGGTGTAAGATAGACATGGGGAAGCTGGGACACAGGCATTACAGCAGAGTGGAAAAGTCAAGTGTGTGTGTTTGCTATTGTGAGGATGTCAGGCACTGTCTGTGTAGCATTTTCCCTCCAGGTCATTGACAGAAAAAACTCTCATGTAGAGCAGCATGTGACAAATTGATTTTCTTTGCAACTTTCAGCTGACCTTTGGATACATAGCAAGGCAAGGCCACAGTAACAGTTCCCTTACCTCCTTTAATTTTCCCCTTTTTCCTAATAAACTGCCTATGAAACATCTGGTCAGTACTGTCTTATTTTTGTTTGATTGATTCTTTAAGAAAAACTATCCTGGGTAACTGCAAATAAGATTTCTTAGTGTGAATCCCAATTTCTACATACAACTTACCCCCCTGTTTCCTCTCCTTTGTTCTAATTCATTGAAGAATAAGAAATGTTTCGAGGTGATGAAATCAAACCCATCCAAATCAAAATTTTTTCTGAGGACAGTTAATTTTTTTTTTTTTTACAGGAGAAATACAATTCTGCACAATATTTCACCATTCATAGGAACTAGTCATGCAGTTCATTAAAAGACACTGAAATTAGATAAGCTACAGTTTTGGCTGGGTTTGTAATTGCCCTTCTGAGCTTTGAAAATGCATTTTGCATCTAATTTTCTACAGTTTCTTGTTGTTCTAGTATAGCAAGAAAATTGTCTTTTAGAGTTATTAAACAGTATTGTGAGTTGAGAAATATGTAGTATAAAACCCTCAACCAATGCACGTTTCCTTCCAAAGACATAACAGAGAGTCTGTTAGAATTACAAATATTCAGCATCTCCCCCTTTTCTGTCTGTACAAGTTTGCAGTACTGATACTGGGGAGCACTGCTGTGACCATGTAGATGAGAAGGAAAACACAGCTGCTCATTGGCTTGGGAAGTGTAAGGAAGTCAGGCACACGATTTGGGGAACTGGAAGAGCTGTCTAAAAATGATGGTGTGTTTGTTTTTTCATTTCTGTCTTCCAGGTTTCCAGCTGAAGTAAAAAAGAAGAAAAGAGATACTTCTTATACAAGATGTTTATTTAATGAAAAAATAATGCTTAAAGAAAGCAAAAAGTGCATCTTCGATACTAAAATTCATCCAGCTCTAGCAGTTTACACTCCAATTAGCTAAACACAACAGCACATCCAAGAGGGTTTTAAAATCTTTGCTGAAATTCCTGAATTGTTATAAAAGGCATGAATAGAAAAGGTACCTGTGCCACAATAATTTATATCATCTGTCTGTCTGTCTGTCTATCTATCTATCTATCTATCTATCTATCTATCTATCTATCTATCTATCTATCTATCTATCTATCTATCCATCCATCCATCCATCCATCCATCCATCCATCCATCCATCCATCCATCCATCCATCCATCTACCTGTGGATCCTAAAAGTTTTGTGTGAAGTTTTCAAACCGCTTTCTGTCCTGTCAGTGTGTTTATGTATAAAACTAAGTCACCCCAAAGATATTTGTCATTCTATAAAGAATAAAATATCACAATTTTGTTTGCATTTCACATGGAGTACAATGATTTTCAAAATATGACAGCCCACTCCTCAAAGCATCTTGGAAAGGGAGAATATATCACAGCTATTCTAATGCACTGGGATTTAATAGTGGGATTGCTCTACTCAGGACTTCTGGGAAATTTTGTGACAAGCAACTACTAAAAATAATGTGTAATGTAGTAAGAGTAATAAAACATAGGAAGAGTTGTGCAGAGTTAGACTTCAATTAAAAACACCAGATTTATCATCTCCCTCTGTAGACTTAAATATATCAGAAAAGTAAATTAGTAAATATTTGCACTCATTTTAATGTTTGCTATTTGCTAACACCTGAAATCTTCATGTCAGCATTTCCTATGTGAGGAATGAGAGCTCTAAAACAGAGCCTATGTACACTTCAGATTCTTTGGGATTTTGGTGTGATAAGGCATTCTTCCCACCTTCCACTTGGCACTCCAGGGAGCCTCCCCCTCCATAGGTCCTGCTAAGTCTGCCAGCCCCAAACAGAACTTTCAGATACTCTTGGCACTTATAAAATGTCCCATATAAAATGGCAGAAGATTTTCCTATCCTGACAGTGACCTTTCCCTATTTTTTTTTTGCCTTGCAAGATGTGGTGACAGACATTTACAAATTTCCAGAGCATTGTTTTCAGTTTAAATACACTTTGCTTCACAGAAGGAGTACTTGAACAGTTTTTCTTTCAAAGAAAGGCAGTTTCTGTAATTTAATTCATTTAACTACTTTAATGAAAGTGTTTTCAACAACTGCCTTTGGAAACAAAGATGTAAGACTGTACTGAAGCAGAGTGCACAGCTTGGCAGCTGAGATTGTTCTCTATGATTTAACCTTTGACAAAAGATGAGACTACCAATACGGGTGAGAAAACATAATTAGCCCTTACCTTGGTAACTAGATTTGAAAATGTCCCATCCATTTGTTCTTGTTATGAATAGATGTGAGGGGTGTAGATAAATCCCTGACTTTTGCCTAGGCCTCTGGCAGCAGGCAGTAGCTTTATTGAGGTGGCCAGCACCCCAAAACCCACTCTCATTTGCAAGTTCCTTAACAATTGTTGACTTGGTCTCTTATAGAATGAATTATTTATTTAATAGGCACAAAACTAAAAGGCATAAGACTTAAAACAGACTATTACTACACAGGAAAAAAACCACAAAAGAAACTATTAATAGCTAAATATTGAGTGTGTGATAGGGTACCATTTTTTGATACAGCTAGTGAAGAAATAATATAGATTAGGATTCAATGTATCTTACTGTCCAATTTTTGAAGGGGCACACATGGAAATCCTTTCCCTCAATTTCTGCAACATTAACCACGAAGATGTGTCCAAGCTTCAGGAAGAAGTCGTCTCACACATTCCCAGAGAGTGTGTAAGAGACTTCTACCTCCATGGTAATCTTTATTACTTTTATAGGGTAAAGCAGGCCTTTCGGTCACCTATGTTTGTTTTCTTTTATCTCTTCCCACATCTGCTCTCCGTACCAAGGTGTTGATTCTTGGTTAGGCTGCAGAGCTTTTGGAGCCAGGAGATGGTCCCTGCTGGGGCTTTGTCCTGCCTGGGTTATCTCGCCCATCTGCACCAGGCACCTTTGTTGGGGAGAGGGGGGATATGCCCTGCCACACTTCTATATGTCTAGTGGAAATATCTCCCCTCCTTTTGAACACAAACTGCTGCTCTTCCAGGAATAAATGCAGAGGTGGAGCCTTGGATCCCCTCAGTAGGTGATGCAGCTTGATAATCTACTGAAATGCCATTCCCTTTTTCTGTCAAATTAGTGTTTTTTCCCATCTATTATACCAGGAAGCCATACACGTACCAAAGCCAGTGAGAGAGAGTATAGGTGAGGAAAGGGATGGATAAAGCAGGAAAAGGTCTCATTCTCCTTTTCCACTATTTCAAGCTATTATCTGTGCTTACCCCATCTGTTCTAATCCTACCTTGGTGCACAACTTTTTCTCCCAAGTGACTCGTTGGCAACTCAAAATTCTCACTTTTGGTGGAAAACCTGAAATTTAGGGATCCCAAGAAAAAGTAGGTGTGCTTATTCATAAGGAATGTGGGAGGTGTAAGAAAGTTATAACAAACAGTGGTAAACAGCAATGGTCCAAGTAACATCTCTGACAATTACCAGATGCTACAAAGATCCTGTTGTTTCCTGGGCCTGCGCCAAGGACTGTGAGAAAACATACCCAGAAAAATTTCCTCTTTGTAGGATGGTGTCTTAAACCAAAGACCATCTTTGCTGAATCATTTTTTTTTCCCCCCATCTAATCCCTTTCTCTCTCAAAATAAGAAGCTTCTCATTTTTGGCTACAAGAAGGGATCTTCCCTCTTTTTCACTTCATGATTAGAAATCTCCTGTTTGGTTCCCTGCTACAGATAATGACTTCAGTCTCTAAGGCTATCTCTAAAGAGGTTGGAATGGCTCAGAAAAAAAGAGCTGATCAGTCTCCAGAACATCCCAAAGCTGCAACAGCTCAGCAGCCTTGAGAAATAATGATGGCTCTTTCAAAGCTAGCACAGACCAGATGATGTCTATGTTTAAATGACAGATGGAGAGAGAAGTGATTTCTGTGTGGCAGGCAGCTTGAACTTCTCGGCTTCTTGGGTTTCAGTGCTTTGCTGGGAACAGATAAAGCCTCCTGACTCGGGCGATAAGGAAAGCCTTGATGTGATGAATCCCTCTGAAGATTCATTCCCTGCTCTGATTTAAGCTGATTCAGTTCCAATCCCTGCAAACCAAACTTCTTTCAAACCCTATGATCCAAGCCCTGTGAAGTTTGAATAGTTCCTCTAAGGTGCAGTTCCTACACTTTGCTCTCACAATGAGGGTCTGGAAACCTGGGATTTCTGACATGAAAAGGTCTCCAAAAATAGGATTATTTGATAGTTAATGATTATGATTATGTAGTGTTTTCCCAAGACTAGTTGACCAAATAATGGCAATATTAAGAAACAAAGCATAAAAGCCTTGTCCTTGTTTAATCGTACAGAAAAAATAACATCAGCTTCTTAACTGTTATAAAGGGTTTACATGGCAAGGTTTTGGTAGCAGGGAGGCTGCAGGGTGGCTTCTGTTGGAAGAGACCAGAAGCTGCTGCCATGTTAGACAAAGCCAGACCCAGCCAGCTCCAAGATGGACCTGTCATTGCCCAGAATTTGAACCAAGCAGTGACATCAGTAGTCTCTGTGATAACATAGTTAAGAAAGGGAGAAAAAAATGCTGCACAGCAGCTGGAGAGAAGATTTGGAATAGGTGACAGAAACAGCCTGGCAGAGACCTAGATCAGTGCAGGAGGGGCAGGAGGTGCTCCAGGTACTGGAGCTGAGGTTCCCCCACAGCCCCTGGTGCAGCCCATGGTGAGGCAGCTGTGTCCCTGCAGCCCATGGGGGTCCATGGGGGAGCAGAGATCCACCTGCAGCCCCTCCAGGGCCCCACACAGCAGCAGGCTCCTCAGGACCTGTGGCCCATGGAGAGGAGCCCACACTGGAGTAGTCCATTCTCAGAGGAGTGTAGCCTATGGAAAGGACACTTGCTGAAGTAGTTTTTGAAGAACTGCAACTCCCATTCCCCATGCCCCTGCACCACTTGGGACAAGTGAGGACAGCATAGAAGAGTTGTGAGTGAAATGATGTCCTGATTTCATCTGGTATGGAGTTCGTTTTCTTCCCAGCAGCTGCTGCAGTGATGTGGTTTGGACTTAGCATAGGAATAGTATTGATAGCACACTGATGTTCTGGTTGTTGCTCGGTAGTTCTTACTCTAAATCAAGGACTTTGCAGTGTCTCATACGCTGTCAGGGAGGAGGTGCACCAGAAGGACTGACCTGAACTGGCCAAAGGGACTCTCCACATCACACAATGTCATGCCCAGTATAGAAACTGGAGGGAGGATTTTGGGAGTTGACAGTTACTGCTCAGGGATGGACTGGATATTACCAGTGAGTGGTGAGCCATTATATTGTTCATCACTTAACTCTCTTGGGGTTTGTTCATTTCATTCCTTTTCATTACAATTATTTTTGTTGCTGGACTTTTTAGAATTTTTTTTTTTTTCATTTATTAACTGTTCTTATCTCAATCCATGTGTCTTACTTTTGCTTTTAATTCCAGGCAAAGGTGGAGTGAGCTGGTGCCAGCATGTACTCTGTTGTTGGCTGAGGTTAAACCATGAGCCTGGGAAAAATGTAGGGGGTAGGGAAAGGTGTTTTTAGTTTAATTGTTATTTTGTATTTTTTCCATATTGCTTAATTGGCAATAAGTTAAACCAACCTCTCCACGTCAATTCTGTTTTGCCCATGATGGTAATTGGTGAGTGAACTCCCTGTCCTTATCTTCACCCACAAGCTTGTCCATCCTGTTTTCTCTCCTCCCCTGTTGAGGAGAGGGAAGGAGAGTGTGGCTGGGTGGGCACCTGGCAGTCAGCTGAGGTGAACCAACCACACCCCTGTTATAGAGGGGAGCTCATTAAAAGCAGTAAGAATGAAGATGTAGATCCAATTGCTAACACAGAAAACCCCAAAGCTGTAGATGGCTGGATGATGAGAAAGCATTCAAGGGTGGATGGATGCTGGTCTCTCACAGCTCTTCACAAAATATTTGATAGTCAGAGAACTGTACCAATGGGGCTTAATTCTGTATTGCTGCTCTTACTGTCTGATGCTACTTTGGAATATAGAGATATTTTTCATGTCAAAGTGCTAAAATTATATTTGCAACTTTCTGAAAGCATCGGATGTTAATCTAACATCTTTCTGAATCCAAATCTTCTCTAAATGTGTCACCATCATGAACAAAGCTGTCCTCACAGCAAAGCTGTGGAACATTAGTGTTTCCAATCATGTTTCACAGATGGGTCGTAGGTTTCCTGCCAAGATCAAAGGGGCAATCTGGCAATGCAACAGCCCAGCAGAGCTTTGGCTCTGACTCCAGTATATCCCAGTCTAGATTGCAAAAGGGGCTCATCAGAGCAGTTTTGCAGGAGAACAAGGGAAAAAAAAAAGTCTGTCATTTGTGTACTGTAAACAAAACACCAATTTTTATTTTTCTGTATGTATTAATTTGTGATATTCAGCCCACATTACTCACAGCAGCAAATGATAACAACATAAACACTCCCACAGATGTGATAGGACATGAAGCAAGGATAGGAATACTCAAAGCTCTAAAAGTAGATGATCAATACACCTTATAAATAAAATAATTAAGTGAACTTAAAGTTCCTGAATCCAATGCAGTGAGAACCCTGTCTGTGGGATAATGGCTTAAATGTCAAACCCATAGCTTGCTTGCAAAAATTTAAAAATAAAACTTTGTATCTATATATCAATTCATAGCTTTTATCTCAGCAGATGCATCCTAGGTTACTGTAATATATATAATTTTTGTGTGATAGCTAGTCTAAGGAAAATTACTTTATTGGATTTATCAGTAAAGTGTTTTACCCAGACAGTGTATGATTGCTGTTCAGTGTCAAAAAGGATGAAATTACTGTTCAAATTAATGGACTGAAAAAAACAGAAAATCAAAAGTCAGAATATTAAATGCACTCATAAGAAGTTTCTTAAGGCAGAAACTGAACAAGCTATAAGTAATGGACAAATGTCTCAAAACCACAATATCGGGAGTGTTGCAACTGTCATTCCCTCAGTAACCACATCATAATCAACTAAGTAAACCTGATATGCCAGAGAGGAAAAGAAGGCAGATCCCTCCAGCATCTGGCCTCAGACACTCAGTCTGCTGAGCCCCTTGATCTCAGGATTCCAAATTACTGGCAACTGGACACATGAGCCCACAGGACCACAAAAATATTGCTTGCAGAACAGAGAGCATCTCACCCTGAAAAAAACCCAAAACATTTGGAAGAGATTTAATAAATATACTGCGAAGCAGCTACTTGCACATGATCAATGCTTTTTATGCACTTTATCCCCACTTTCACGTTTTTTCCTCCTTCAAACTACCTAGATCCCTCCCTTTCCCCAGCTTTGGTCATAATAATTCCTATTAAACCCCAAAATGTTTTTCCTTTGCATCGCATAGTGTCTCCTATACCCACAGACATCAACCCTCTCAATCCCAAAGGTGCTCCAGCATTGACTTGTCATGATCCTTTTGCCTCTGGGACTGAGGCTCTTCTGGTACAACCCCCTGGGGGGGGATCAGAGAAGGTGTCCCTTTCTCTGAGTCCTTAATTTGTGTTCCTGCTTTTCTTTGTGCCCCTGCGCTCCCCTGGATTTGTGCAGATTGGCTCTTGATGGACTGATGGCTCCTGGAATGGGCCTGGTGCAGTCAGGGCAGGGTTTCAGTGGGGGAATCTCTCCTGCTGTGTCTCTGTGGACCTTTAGGGTGTGCCATGGGGCTTTTATCATCATACAACATCATTGGTCCTCTCAAATCTCCATGGTGGGCTGTAAAGAGGGTTAGTGCCATGGACACTGGGCATTGATACTCCATATTTCCATATTTCAGTGGTTGAAGGTACAGGATATTAAAGCTGGCTCACATTCAAGGAGAGAGTTAGGTGTGCAAGATGGGAAAAGTGAGATAGGGAAGCAGGAACCAATATAGTACAAAACACTGCTTCCAAATTAGAAAAGTTAAAAGAATCCAAAGGAGTATGAAAAATAGCCTGGAAAATGCAAGAACCACTTGCTGTGTCTTTTTTCTCATAATGTTTCATAAAAGGTGTTAAAGAAGCACACTTGGCAAACATAAAATTCCCTGGTTAAGTTTGCTCTGCTGTTATCTCTCTGTTTAAATAAAAATAGGCAAATATTTGTGTAATGACTGATAGGGCTTTTACTAAATGTTTCTAACTATTTCAGCAGCCTAATTGCAATGTGATTTTAACCTAAAATAATTAATTTCTTATAAATAACAAATAATGATCTACGATGACTTAGCTCTATTTCATTAACATTTGCTAAAGGACTTTCAAGTCCCCTGGTGGAAACTACTGCAGAGATTTTGTAAAACACACATGCCAAGCCAGTTTTTCTCCTGTATTGAACTTTCATGTACATATTTACACTCACCTCATGCTGCTGTTTACATTTTTTTCTCCAAGGTAAGCTGATATTTTAATGACCTGAATACTAGGATTATATTTTCTAATAAACATTTGCTAAAGATATGAATACTCATTCCTGGCACATCTCCCTGTTCCTGTGTGTGCCCTTCCCTGGACTGCAGGAAGGGTCTCTGCTCCAGCAGGGCCTTCCAGGACTGCTGGGGGTTGATCCCTGCTCTAGGTCTGCAGCCACTCCTGCCCTCCTCCTCTTCCTCCAGCCCCCCTTGGGGTCCCTTTGCTGCTGCTCCCTGTTAACTCCCTCCTTCTCTGCCACTACCACCTTTGGTTTCTCAAGGAAATTTTCCATTTGACTGAAAAACCCTGTTTATGTCACATGCCAAATCATACAACACATCTGAAAAATCCATTTCTTCATTGCCTAAACTTTAGAGATCATAGAATAGTTTGGGTTGGAAGGGACCTCAGAGATAAAATCATAGAATCACTGAGGTTGGAAAAGACCTCCAAGGTCATCGAGTCCATCCTGTGACTGAACACCACATTGTCAGCTAAACCACAGCACTGAGTGCCACATCCAGTCATTTCCAGAACACCTCCAGGGATGGTGACTCCAGCACTTCCCTGTGCAGTCTGTTCCAGTGCTTGAAAACCCTTTAATTATTTCATTCTAACCCCTCTGACATGGGCAATTTGCTCAAAACCCCATCCAACAAGATCAAGTCTCTCCAACACATCCCTGCCTTTCAGTGCTCCTCTGAGCCAGCTGACTCCAATGAAGGCCAGGAACAAGACTGGCAGCAGAAAAAAGCTCTCTGTTACACGACAACAAAGAATATGCTGGTATTGGTAAACATGACAAATCTAACTCTTGCAATTTGTTTCTCATCCTGTGGTGATGGTGAGAGGGTGTGGGCACCACCCACCAGGTGGGTGGAGGGGCTGATAGGAAAACCTGAGCATCTTAGCTGTGCTGGTGCTTCTTGAAATGGGGACAGGCCTTGGTGTGAGATAAAAGTGAAAGAATTTTGTCTTTGTAGAACGATGCTAAGTACAAACCAAAGTCAAGCCTTTAACATTTGGGGGATGTCGATTTTGAAGACAATTCTGTGACCAATTTTCTAGAAACATATGGTGTATGAATGCCTCAGAGAGGATCTAGGCAGACATTTCAGCACAGTTGCAAATAGAGCTTCTCATTATCACTTACAGTTTCCCTCACTTTTATAATTGTTTGCATTCAGTGAGGTGCAACTTGGGTGTACGTCCCTACTTTTCCAATTAACAAAGTTTAAAAAGTTACAAAAGTGTGTATGTTTATTAAGATATTTCTTGTTAATTAAAACTTGAAAGTGAAAGCTTGTTTTGCTCCTTTCTTCTCACATTTTTTTAAGCAAAAATGGCATAAAAGGGTAAACACAATATTTTTTCTTTGTTTTGTACTGAGCTTTGTAATGTTCATTTTTCAAACAGGTTTGATATTTCCCTTTCTCTTTCACCCATTTATTTTTCTTTAATATTTTTTTATTTCTTTCTTTTGGAGATTGAAAAGAAAAGAAAAATATAGGAGGAAAGGTGAAAATAGAAGAAAAAATGTATAAAAAAGAAGTGAGACATTAGCACATAAATAAAAACATTTAAAATGGTACAGATAAAGTACACTTTTGAGAAATATGATACTATACATATTTCCAGATTGAGTTCTGTGCACTAAATATACAAAAAGGTTCTCTACAGAGATGCTAAATACACCTAACTCTGATGTGAGTATTCAAATTTCCAGTGGTCATGTTAGTTTCTAAAAGAGCATTTTACATGTTTGTTATAGCACAGGATGTAGCCCAATTAAAATTATTATATGAATTTTAATAGGTGTTCAAAAGCACCCAGGTGAGGTAGTGGTTATGCTGACACAGAAGGTGTTTTCCTGCTTTGTGCATATGATAGATGTTTGTTTTTATGGAAGAAGACGCAATGTTCAAGACCACAGAATCACAGAATGGTTTGGTTTGGGAAGCAGCTTAAAGATCATCTTGTTCCAAGCCCCTGCCATGGCAGCAACATGTTCCACTAGACCAGGTTGCTTAAAACCCCATCCAACCTGGTCTTGAACATTTCCAGAGATGGAAAATGTTCTTCTTCTGGCAATTTCTCTGGGCAACCTGTTTCAGTGCCTCACCACCATCAGAGTAAAGAATTTTTTCCTAATGCCCATTCTAAATCTCCCCTCTTTCAGCTTAAGTGCATCCCCCATGTTCTATCACTCTATGCCCTTGCAAAATGTCCCTCCCCAGGTCTCTTCAGGCACTGGAAGGTGCTAAAAGGTCTCCCACGAGCCTTCTCTTCTCCACACTGAAAAGATGAGGATGAATAGTTGCTACCTCAAATGCATGACTTTGCCTGCACCTTATCATGTCTATTTAATAAATCAGGTGGGGAAATCCTTTGTAATAAGATTTTGTGGAGATAAAAGAGCCTCCGTATTTCATGTATGGTGTAAATTACTAAATGCATCTACAAAGTTTGTTGTCAGACATTCTCCAAGTGGTTTGTAATAGATAACCTGTACCACACACTACTGAAACGTTGTTCTTTATTGCAGCTTTCCAATCTCATTGAAGAGTATTTTTTGGGTTGAAGGGCATAGTTTTCAAACATGAGCAGAGTGGCAAAAGTAATTTCAGGGATTCTATGTAAATAACTGGAGTTTCTGGTGCTCACAAAGCAGCCCCCCTATGCCCTATTCACCTCCACAGCTGCAAGAAATATGGGGATAGGTTAGAAGAGAGAGAAAAGGGAGTGAAAATGCTGTTATTACTTTGATAGTCCCAAATAACTCTGTAAATGTTTCCCTGACTCTTGCTGCTGCTGGTCTACACAGCAAATTCTCCCCCACAGGATCAGACCTGCTGTATATTGTCTCTTTCATTCAGGGAACTCAAAGTGCTTTAAAAGACATCAGTTTCAAGGCCCATTAAAATCAGCGTGCATCTTTTCCACTAATGTCAAGAGGCTTTTAATCAGACTTTAAATTGCTCCCCAGCTTCAACTGAATTCTGAGCTGTTTCTTTCCCACAAATACAGCTTCCCTGCTTGAATCTCATTTCCTGCCTCTCCTTCTAATCACCTTTTTAGGGCCCTTCTGTTGTTTCTCTCTCCTTACATTTTATTTTGCAACACTTCCCACCACAGTGTCAGCTACAAGGTCTGCTCTGTCTTCCAGAGCATTAACAAAGGCACTAAGAATAATCCCAGGTGAAAACTGTCCATGATATCCCATAGCCACACTGAAAGGAATGACCTGCATTCCTCTGCTCCCTACTGAATTATACAGGTTCTCAAAATTCCTTACTGTTAGCTCATCAAGCTCATTCAGGTACCTTTTTCTCTCTCTCCACAGAAAGATCTGCTGTGTACACAGAGACACACATAGATGTTTCTATATCATATTCAAGAAATGAGAAAATGTAAAGAAATTATGTATGGCAGAGCTACATAAGATTGGCTCTTTTTCCTACTGAATACAAACTACAGCTCCATGCCAGCTACCACGAAGAAAATTAATTCTATCCCAGCCAAAATCAGGATGGTACTGAGGTGGAGAATATTCTCTCTCTGTATGGTATTTATATACTACATATTCACCTTTAGCCAGATAAGAAATTATATTATTATTTGCCACATTCCACAGATAAACTCTCTATGGTACAGATAAAACACTGCACTTTGTTTTCTTGATTATTTATTTGAGTGGAAGAAATGTATCTGTTATTTTGCTGAAGCATATCAGTGCAAGTGACCCTCAGAGTACCCTGACATCATGGAATAAATGGCACCAGATAGGTGTGGGGGAGCAGAGATGGTGTTCTGGAGGCAATGTGCATGTGTGCATGAGCTGTCATATGGATATGCAGGCACAGAGGGGGCTCTGCAGGGGTCAGTAGCATAAACTGGCAGTACACCAAGGATCCTTCACCTGTACTGCTCGAAGTACGAGGCAGCCTGGTGTGAAAAACTGCTTTGTTCAGTTTCTGATCATCTGTGTCTGCTCTGAGCTGAGAGCAATATCTCCTCACTAACTCTGTACTCTTTATTCTGTCAGTCCTGCGAGAACTTTCTGCATACCATCAGAAAGGGGTAAATTTGGATTTAATCTCCACTATCCACCTCATCCATTTCTAATTTAGTTATATGGCTATTACATGGGTTGTGTAAGTAAATGGCAGCAAAGTATTCCTGCCATGTAATTATATTTTAAAATCCAAGTAATAGCAGTTACTTTTATTAGCAAAAACAATTATCATCCCTCCTAGCATAGTCTCAGATAAAGAAATTCCTTGTAATGATCTTGTAATGACAGTCTTACATCCATGTCATATTGACATGAATAATAGATTTAATGTTAAAAGAAAAATGATTAACTGTTTCTTCATTAAAGGAGCAGGAATTTCTATGCATCCATGTATTTACGCTCAGGTATCTTGTCTCAGTAGCTGGGAAATATATTAGAATAATATAATGATTATTAAATTCCAGGTTTTAGCCTTTTAAACAATAGAGTCCAGAAATGGATTAAAAATAAAATTAGTTGAGCTCATAAGGATTCAAGGCAGGTTTACAGAGATTGTGCAGAAGTAGAGACATTGAGTTAACTCCTGGGAAACTGGTATGTCTAGACTTATGAAAGGCTGCTGGGATCCCCAAAGCAGCAGAAATGTGCCCAAAAGGGCTCCCTGGCATCTAATGAGCCCTGCCTCTCCGTGCACTTAATTAATCCTGACACATCTCTGGTTATGCAGCTTGTGGAGGCAGAGCCAGCTCCCCCAGCAGGGTTTTAGGAACCTCAGTGGCAGAATCACCTGTCCCACATCACCTTGCTCTTGGAGTCAGAGCCAGGGGTTGTGTTGCACAGCCCTGTTTGCATGGAGCTTGTCACACAAAGGAGCAGAATCTGCTCCTGATGTAAGGGATGCAAGGGGAGACCAAACTCTGCTCTTTCAAAAGCATGTTTCAGAGACAGGAATGACAATTAAATGATGAAGCACAAGCGTGGAGCTCCAGCTCAGACACCCACAACACTGCAGGATATCTGCAGAGGGCATGAAAACCTTATTGTTTATAGGACACACCTTACACAGTGTTTAGAGCACCCTCAGCTTTCTGAGACATGAGCTGGTTGCCAGACCAGTTGCTCCAGGAGCTTTACATGGCACTAAATTTACCTGAGTAGTTCCCCAGAGCGACAACACTGGAAATGTCCTGGACAATCTTCCTGAAGAGAAAATGCTGATGTCACAGTACCATGAGCTGATTTGGTGTGTAACAACCAAACCTTGTCCAATCCCTTTGGACAACAAAACCAAAGTTAGTATTACTCTGATTCCAGCTCAAGAAGAGATATTAATATCATGTATAGCTATCAAGATTAACTGCAAATTAGGGAATGACATGAAATGCTTTGTCCCAAAATTGTAACCTGGGCTGTATCAAAAGCCATATGGGCACCAGGTCAAGGGAAGTGATTCTACTCCACTCTGCTCAGGTGAGAGCTCAGCTGCAGTGCTGCATCCAGCTCTGGGGTCCCCAGCTCACATAATTTAATCATTAGAATTGTTCTCATAATGACAACATTTGAAAAAACTACAAGATAAAATCACTTTGTTTATTAGAGCTGCTTACTTGCAAAGTGCATTCACTAGCATGGGACAGAGTAAGATTATTTTAAGTGCATAAAGCACAATACTGGAACATTTTTCCATACTTTTTTTTTTCACTTATCTACTTCATTTAAACTACAATGTTAAGATTTACAGAAAGGAATGCAATATATCCATATAGGACACATTGTAGAGCTGTTTTAATTGGTTCTACTAATACCTCAATAACAAAGCTTAGTGTGGGACTAACATTTTTGATTGATTTTTCCTCATCTGAAGTAAAAGGTGAAATCCCATCCAGCAAAGCTCCCACTGCAATCTGTGCAACACATTTTTGACTCCCTCCCTGATGCACTTGCTTAGGCAGTCAGGTCCCAGTGTCAGTGGAAGTTTGCCTGCTTGTGTGCTGGAAAAGAAAGGAGGAAAATCTTCAAGATATGGCCTCGGGTTATCAGCAGTGAAGTCTCTGCAGTACCTTTGTGCCTCTGAACTCTAATTATCCTGAAGCTAAGCAAAGTTCACAGATCTGGCACTGGAGCTGAGCCAAGTCTTGTAGTTCTAACCTTAGCAAAGTTCTCGCTGAGGCATGGGAGTTCCATTGGATTAAAAATTTCAGGGTCTCGCCTGCTCTCTTTTAACTTTGTGTGTGTTCACTCACCTGCGCTCAGGAAGCTGAGGGCTGTAAGATCTCAATCCCCTCACGGAGCTTCGCTTGAAATAAATGTGAACAGCTCCTGTGGCTTGGAATATGGGACATAATTTGAGACATGCTTTTGAATTATTTTTTGAAACAAGGTAGTGCAGCAGTGCAAAGATGTGGAAACTTTCAAATGAGAGCTGTTTAAAAAAAGCTGCTTCCCTCACACTGTTTGGGTTTAGATCTGAATGCTCATTTCTGAAAAACTAATGAGGTTAATCATGTCCAGATACTGGGATCACGTCCTCCTAGAAAGGACAAATCAACTGGTGATGAGGTCTTCTTCCTAGGGAAAAGTGTTTAAAGAGGCTTTACTCAGTGTTGCCTTAGCAAGTTTGTTAAATGCAAAATGTGGGAAACAACTTTACTGTTCCTCATGGAGGGATGGGACACCAATATAAAAAAAGCAGAACAACTAGAAATCTTCTAAATTTTGAAGTAATATGAATTGTGCTCTCATTTCCCTGACAGAAGCCATCTTTGTCTTGGTTTTGCTTTGGGATTTTCCAAAAAATATCTTTAAAAGTATAAATTAAACATTTTTCCAAAGGACACAATACTCTCACAAGATTAAAAACTTCTGCATATCTTTTGAAATTATCTATTTAGAACCCTGTATTACCCCAATTCACTTTTCATCATCTCCATGTCCAAAAATGTGTATTTAACAGTCTCCTGCAGTCCTTCAAAGGATGCCACCCTCTCTCAGTTTTATACTTCACCACCAAGGCACAGGGGTGTGTCCTTTCTTGTTAATTAGACCTTGATTGCATTCTTCCATCTCTTTCTTGATTTCTGCCTGCCAGTGACATACCTGTCATCTTTATCTGTGAGTGCCATCACCTGAGATTTTCTGTTGCTCACATGATATTTTATGGTTTTTTTGCCTCTATTTTTTTTTTGACCCCTTGAAATATTTTCTTGTACACCATGAATTCTTATGGCAGTTTCAAATGAAGAGTTTTGCCACTTCAGCATATTATAATTTCCTGTTTGAATGCTGGTAGTTTTTCTTTTATTTTCTATGGCTTTCCAAACCCCTTGAGATCTTTCTTAAGTCCTTTATATGAGTTATCCTCACTTCATTGCTCTTCTTTTTATTACTTGGCCAAACACCTTTTCAAAATGCTGCCCAACTTTTCATTCAGAACTGAAGTGCAGATGGCTTAGAGCTCCTCAGGCACTGAAAAAATCATTCTTAGAGTAGCAAGAAGCTCAATTTTCTCTCATTCTTGTTGATGTAAAATAGAAAGGAGAATTATTTTTCTCTTTAATTGTAAAAGTCTCAGTCACAGTGATCAGTGTCATTTGTAAGCTCACACTGCAGCAAACAGTAGAGGTCATGGATAGCAAACCTTCAGTCTGTTTAAATGTTAGAGTTTGAAAAGTGACGGAAGTGTACAAACTGTATTTTTACCTGTCTTCTCTACCGCCAAACATATATTCATTTGAATTTTTCCATAGTCCTCAAAACATCAGGCAAAATTGCATGATTTAGATGAAAATCCATTCTCATAAGTCAGCACAAGTTATAGTTGTAATGTTGTTTCCTAAAAATAACAAAAAAAACCCCAGCCTGTCTTCTGTTTTTTCAGCATTTTATCTCATATGTTGGATTTTGTTGTCATTCCTTGTAGAGACCTGCTGGATCTGGCTTGTGAAATTAATGACAACCAGGTTATGTATTGCATATTTACAACTCTAAAATGTTATTCTCAAGAAATAAATATTCTTAATATAATAGAGCAAATGTAAACCAAAATATCCTCCCCCCCAAAAAAAAATAAAGCAGATTCAACCCAGATATGCCTCCGGTCTAGTATTTCACTATTGAATGATACATACTCATATTTTATATATAAGATACCATTAAATTTTACAAGCAATTTAATGAGTTCTGTACATGGCACACTCTCAGATACTTTCTGATAAGATGCTGTTTTCAAAAACATGAGACTTTCCTGACTTTAATTGTTAGCCATAATCGGATCTATGATTCAGCTGAAATGACCCATCTGTTTCTGAGAGCTAAACAAAAGAAATGAAAAATAAAATAAAACATAAAATAAAACAAAACTCTTACATCAGCTTTAATAAAGAAGTGCTTTATCTTTTTTAGGGTGCACTCTGGAGATAGTGAAAGAATCTTGAATGCCTGTGAAAATTAACCCAAAGTTGGGTATTTTATCCTGAAATCTCTCTTTGCCTGTGTTTGCATTTGATGTTTTTCACATAACTACAGTAAAGCTTCAGTGCTTTAAGAAGCTGCTGCAGATCTAATCTGAGGGAGGTAAACAAAACCATATCTGCTATTGTAACCCTCCTCTGGCAGGAGTTGCAGGAATGCTGAGAAAAGGGAATCTGTACTCATGCAGTACGACAAAGATGGGTGAAAAGGAGCCAGGGAAAGGTTGGGAGCAGAGATTGGATTTTGCTGAAAGAACGGCCCTCTCTCCCAAGGCAGCACACCTGAACATGCAATTGCATCTGCTTTGGGAGTCCAAGCTCCCAAATGTCACTGCAGTCAATGAGAGCTCTGTTCTGTTGATCACATCTCAGTTTTCTGCCATTACTCATTCCCCAAAGACATCCATGCTAGGCTTTCAGCCATGCCCAATACCTGGATCTATGTGCTCCTCCTAGAACAGCAACTAAATGCTAGTGATGGATATCCTTGAGCATGTCAAATGGCCTAGATGAAAAATTTTTTAATTTGAAAACTATATTTCCTTATTAGCAACTGGAATGTTGAGATCTGCTCAGTGTATTAGTCAAAAGAGTTCAGACTTAATTGCCAAAATGTAGACACATAGCACCCTTTGAATCCTGTAGGTTACCCAAGATCATAAAATGATGTACCTGTAAGGGATCAGAGACTCCCATCTTTCTGGAGCAGGAACGCTGCAATGTGTCTGAACTTGCATTAGGTGCCTCTCTTTAAATAATTTAACAGGGCATCTGCCTTCAAATCAGCTATATTCACCTCCAGGCCTCACTGGTTAGATCTCCACAGGCTGTAATGAAACCCTCCTCGCTCAAATCTGACCTCCAACACATGCATGCAGCAGGCTCGGTGGCATAGTCTTTCCAGGACTCTCATCCCAGAAAATATATGTGAATTCTGACTTTGGTGCCATTTGAGAAGCCCTGAGGTAACCAGGAGGCTGAGAGGGGCATGTACATGAAGGCAGGGTGCACTTTCTTAGTGCTGTGTGCATTAGAGGATTATAGGGAGAGGCACAGGCGTAAATAAAGCTGAAGAACTTATACCTCAAAAAAGAGATGGGTCTAAATGGGGGACCTGCCCTTTCAGAAGAGGGGGTGTACCTGTAGCCCACACTTGCTGAAATCAGGTGTGTGCACAGCTCACTGTGCATACTGGCATATTGAAAGGTGTTTAAATATGTACAGTTTTATGAACATCTTATAAGTTCCTAATATTCTGATTCATCCGTTACATTGCTGTTATTGATCTCTAATGCCTAGTTCACTATTTGTGTGTTAATTAGATGTTATTAACAGATAAAAACTTCTTTAAACCTGATTCTGTTTAAATTACATGAACTGAACAGTTTTTCCTTGGTTTGTAAACTCATAGATGGTCATGATACTGGTCTAAAGGACAAAACATTGTTCCAGGGTGGATATTTATTACATAGAAGAGATACCCAGATTTTCATTGTTTTCCTGTATAAGTTACTTCTCTGTAGCAGAAGAATGTGAAGGTGTAAAAATTGAGTTCTTGAACTATGGGAAACAATTGAAAAGAGGTTTTGTGGGGCTTTAATTCAGTCCCTTTTTAATTATTTTGCAGTGTAATGATAGAGTTTTTAATTATATTAAAGATTGTCTGGAATACAGAGAGGTTGTTATTCCACTTGTTTCTCAAAACTGTGTTTCCTCCTAAGGGAATCTAAATAAAGATTCCTAAAGAGCTCATAACCTGCCTCTGTGAACTGGCAGTGTAAACATCTCAGTGACATGGGGGCTGGGTCAAAGTGTAAATCCGGACAGCATCAATAACATTTTGGGAAAGAAATCTCTTCCTCATCTGAAAACCTGCAAGTAGAGCTCTGAGTTCACACAGAACACTGAAGAGCCATTTGTGCACTCAGTATTTTATGATAAAGCACTTATCCCTATCTTTTCATTTTGAATTCCCACACTGGTTTTTGTCCTTACTGTACCTGGTGGTGACACTCTCATCAGGGAGCAGAAGATTAGAGGCTGAACATATGTCACATTTCACGTTAACAGCTGAGGTCTCTTTAAACAAAGCTGATATATATGACTTTATGTCTGCCTTTACCTTTGCTTCACACAGTGCAAAAATATCCAGGATACCCACAGAGCTTTGCTGTGTGTAAGAACTTTGTGTTCTGTCAAAATAAATGCAGAGGAATTGTGCAAGCTTCTGAAGGATAAATCAGAGCTCTTCTGAGAGCTGTTTTGTTTCTAACCCCTTGATAATTCCCACAGTGGTTACCAAAGTACCTAAATGAATGAGAGCTATATTGAGACACTTCAGTATTAGCTGTGGAAAGTGTAGATTTAATCCAGGAATAAGTGGCACCAGCCTATATAGGATTTAGAGGTTCTGTGAAGGACACCAGCTAATCTATGAATAACTCCACAGGAATCACATTCTAGATAGCCTCCAGGGAATCAACTGAATTGGCTCTTATTCCATTCAAACTGAAATTCTGACAGAGCCATGTGAACCCTAGAAGCAGAAAGGATTTTTAAAGAAATAGCAAAAGGAACCACAGGTTAGCTGCTTAATGCTTACATTTCCAGCCTTCTGTCATGTAGCTGCTGCACTTCTCCTAGGAAGGGAAAGGGGGGAGGAAAGAGGGGGCAGGGAAGCTCTCTGGAACAGAAGCCAGAACACCATTAGACTTTATGAGATGCCTTGAACTCCCCAGTGGACTCTGATCGTAGTTATGGAAAAGAGTACATCACCATTACCCTGACCTTCTGTTGTGTTGAACAGAGTGACCTTGAAAAGTCTTTCAACAAGACATTCTGTTGGCTGTTTCTTACCTGGAGAGATTCATGGTTTCTATGAGAAAAACTATAAACCTGTCAAATTTCAGATGCAGGAATCCTGGAAACATACAATGGGATTTAGATAACATTCCTGCTTCTCTCACTGGATGCTTGTGTTAATAGACTCTGTTTGTGATGTGAAATGTGAATTGTAAAATGAGAGATGCCAAATAAATTCTTTTTTTCTTCCTTTTTTTTTTCCTTTTTCCCCAAGGTGGAAATGCAAGATCAGCAGAAGGATGTAAATTTGCTTCATTTGTAAATAGTGATTTCTTGGTTGATATTACCTAGCCTCTGCCTGTGGGAAACAACACCAGTGTATTTTTGGGGGTTTTTTTCAGTTGTTGTTCACATGCTGCACAATATTTTGTTGATGAAAATCTCAGAGCATGTTGTAGAAGACTTGGCGTTAACATACAACTGAATGCTGAGACTACCTCATCTAAGGATATCCATTTTTAAAAAAGAAGGCTGTTTGAATCTATAGTCAATCAAGAAAATGAACAAATGCATTTAACAAGCAGTAGGAGGATGTTTAATCTACAGTGAAGAAATATAATTTTCAGTCATTTAAAGCCATACATCTGTTCTGTTCAGATATGAAGGACTGTTTCTCTTACTTAATATGAAGTAAGCCAGGAGTGTAAAGGCTGAAGTCTTTTGGCATTTATTGTAAAATCAGGATTGAGGGAAAAACATTCAGGGTCTCTTATGCCATGGCTGCAATCTTCCCAAAATGCATCATGGTCAATTTTAAAAGGACTATTTTGTGTGAAATTTATAACTATAGATACACTTGCAGTACAGCAGATGCTTAATGAGAAAAAAACCTTTGTCTAAGAAATTTCTCCAAAGCAGTGGGCTCAGTGCAGGATTGCCAGTGTCACTGACTCTAATGGTAGTGGGACAAGTTTTTTATAAGATTTCTGTTCATATTTTTCATGGAAGAGAGTAGTAGTTATCATCTCAGTTTAGAGACAGGAGTCTTCAGGTGGCAACATTTACTGAAGGAGATTTTGAAGAAATAATTTCACTCTTCCAACAGCTTAAAAAATACATTTGAAATGAGAGATTGCATTGCCAATGCCCTGTCATCTGCTTTGCCTTGGTTCACAGAATCACAGAATTTTTATGGTTGGAAGAGACCTCTGCCAAGGCAGGGTCACTTAGAGCTGGTTATAAAGGACCGTGTCCAGGTGGGGTTTGAATGTCTCTGGAGAGGGATACTCCATGACCTCCCTGAGCATCCTGTTCCAGTGCTCTGCCACCCTCAACAGGTCCCTCAGCAACTGTGGGTGTATCACATCAGGGCCTGTGGGTTTATGGTTATTAAGTCTGTCTAGCCAACCTCTAATCCGACCCTCTATGACAAAAGGGAAGTCTTCCTTCTTCCAACCTTCCTCTCTTACCTCCAAGGTTCAGGATTCCTGAGGGAAACATTAAAGTGTGAGGCAGAGAAGGCATTTAGTAATTCTGACTTCTCTGAGCATTTCGTCACAGGGACACCCATCTGATTCAGCAGTGGCCCCACATTTCCCCTAACCTGGGTTAACATCAGTCCCAATTTCTCTACTTCTTTACCCACAGTGGCACCAGGGGATGGGGAATGGTGACTGCAGTCAGTTCATCACAAGTTGTCTCTGCTGCTCCTCCCTGCCCAGGGTGAGGGCTCCCCTGCTTCAGTCTGGGGTCCCTCCCACAAGACAAGAAGACAAGTCCTCCATGAACTTCTCCAACAGGAGTCCTTCCCATGGACTGCAGTTCTTCACAGGCTGCTCCAGTATGAGTCCCTCCCACATGGTGCAGCCCTTCCGGAACAAACTGCTCCCACATGAGTCTCCCAGGGGGCCACAAGTCCTGGCAGCAAACCTTCTCCAGAGCGAGCTTTCCAAAGATTTCAGCCTCCTTCAAGCATCCATCTGCTCTGGAATGGGATCCCCCACGGGCTGCAGGGACACAGCTGCCTCACCCTGGGCTGCAGGGGAATCTCAGCTCCAGTGCTGGAACACTTCTTGCCCCTCCTCGTCCACTGGCCCTGGTGTTTGCAGAGCAGTTTCACTCACATATTCTCAATCCTCTCCAGCTGCAGTTTCAAAACATTCCCCCTCCCCACTCCCTCTTTTTAGATATGCTCTCCCAGAGGTACTACTGCCATCACTGATGGACTCAGCCTCGGCCAGCAGCAGGTCCATCCTGGAACTAGCTGGAATTGTCTGTCAGACATGATGGAACCTTCTGGAAGCTTCTCAGAGAAGCTACCCTGCAGTCCCCTGCTACCAAACCCTTGCCACATGAACCCAATCCAAAAGACAATTTTCTCCTTGTGTTCCATTATGAAGAAAGTTAATCCTAGGTTTCATAGGTAACAGAGAGAAGAAAATCTGTTTATTGCATGACAGATTAGAGCAGGAAACATTCATAGTAAATTCATAAGTGTTGTATGTGCTGATTAGAAAAACTGGAGAAAATTAATTTAGAGCAATCGTTTCTAGCAACAGACAAGGCACAGTTCTGCGTTAGCAGGACAGCTGGCAGCTGGGAGGATGTCAGTAATTCAGTGCCAGTCTGTAACAGCTTTCTTTCATTGAAATAGAGGTGTTAAAACCAAACTGGATTTGCAATAGGAAATGCAAAATATGAGCATGACATTGTCTCTGTTGGCATCAAAAATGGAAATGTAGATGTGCTTCTCTGTTATTGTTGATTTCTTTTCTCATGACTGAAGTCTTTGTCAGGAAAGAAACCATTTTAGCAGTCCTCTCTGGAGGCATCTCTTTGAAATCTTCTCAGTTCTTCTACCTGACAGACCCTAGAGCTCTGTTCAAGATGATGCTCATCTTCTGGTGTTTGTTATTGCAGGCCTTCTTTATCTCACACTGTAGAATTATTTTCCATCATTCATTGGTGCCATTTTCTGTCCATAATTTCAACAACTCATCTTTCTCCTTCCTTAATTGATATGAACTGCCAACAAAGAAGAAAGCTCTTTGTAAGCTAATCAAATGGCAGTACTAGTTTTTCTCCAGCAGATAAACATTGCCATTTTTGTTCTTTGCAAATTACAGTGTGTTTCAGGGTTAAATACTTCTTCTTACATCTTATCTTTCATCAATCAACTGAAATTTTCATTGGCCTCTGTTGTACCCTCTCCATCAGTTAGTATATATATATTTTTTTTTATGTCTCCATGGAGATTTTTTCATAATATTCTATATAATTAATCAGTCTAAGGAATTTTAAAGTCAAGAAAAAACTACCAAATGGGCTTCTTCATAAAACAGGCTGTAGTGGGGAACGTGTAGGTCTTTAGAAAGCCGTGACTCTACAAGAAAAATGTAGGAGGTTAATTATTTCTATTAATTAAATCCATTAGAAATAATTTATGAATAATATTCATAGGCTCATAGAATCTTAGAATGGTTTGGGTTGGAAGGGACACCAAAGACCATCCAGTTCCAACCCCTCTGCCGTGGGCAGGAGCACCTTCCACTAGACCAGGTTGCTCCAAGCCCCATCCAGCCTGGCCTTGAGCACTTCCAGGGATGGGGCACCCATGACTGTTCCAGTGCTTCACCACCCTCCTAGGGAGGGTGTGCATAAGTGTTGCATTTTGTAAAGAAGCAAAGCATAAGCCTGAGTTTATATCCAGATTTGTAGAGCGGACAAATGCAAAGGTGCACCCAACGTTATGCACATTAAGTCCTTTAGAAGATTATCAATCCAGTTTAAATCCTCTTATCAGGGTTTTTACTCAATTTTTCGTCTCTGGATTTATGTAAATGTAATAGTGAGTGGGGTTTTTTTTGGAGCTGATGAGCTGCCTTGAGCTGAACAGAATTAACTGTATGATCACTGGGCACAAATGTCATCTCAAAATTAACAATGTTTAACTTATGTTTTTCTTATGAAAGGTAGAATGTTAATTTTTCTAGTTTCTCCACTTCTTCATGGTATATGGGAGAAGACTTCTAGCAGCTCTATCATCAATTAAAGTTATTTAATTAAATAGTAGTTATCCATTTGATTCTTTAATAGTCAAAAAAAATGTCACGGATAAAGTAATTCCTCATTGAATGGAGAGTAAGTATTTTATGTAAATATACGGATTTAATATATACAGAGTACATAGCATGTTTCTGTTTTAAACAGAAAAGAGAAGAAGAAAATTAGGAATCAAGGAAAGAACTGAAATTTTAAAAAGAAAGTGAGTTTCAAGTCAAGTTTCTGAGCATTTCATAAATTATTAAGGGGAAATTATGTAATTCACCGTATCATTGCCAGATATAAAAGAGATTCAGGGTAGATCAATATGTCCTGGTGTGACCATCACTGGCCTAATGAGAAGGTTGCATTTCCAGCTTACCTGTGCAAGTGTTGCCACTCTTTGTAGTTTTCCAGTTTTTAATCTGCCTCATGCTCAGCAGCCACAGAGAGAATCATGAAATTCTGAACACTCTGAGTTCCCCAACCAGATCCAATGGTCACAAGACTAAGAGTTAGTGACAACTGCATTTAATTTTTAAACCAATTCAGACCAACCAAATCTACTTCATTTGAGTCAAGCCTAAATACTCCCCTAAAATCATAAACGAAACTGACTGTGGGACATCACTAAGTAATTTTCAACTTTTCTTTGTAAAAAAAAGGCACCCCAGCATCACACCCCAAGATTTAAATGTAAACGTAAAGTGTATCTCTCCATTTGTTAAAGACACTGAGGAATAACTGGAGGGTGTGTTGTGGCAGGCAGCTAATGAGCCAGTTCTTTGATACGCATAGCTGATTTTAAATTATGGCACAGAACAGTACAAATTCGGGACTAAACATGAATGGTCTATCCAGGCAGGATGTGGGCATTTTTTTAGGTCTAATAAGATCAATGAAACATGTTATTTTGGACCTACTCTACTGTGCCTCTAGACAGAGGCTAGTACTTCTGGTAAGAGGGTGATGGTTTTTAAGCAAGCTTGTATGATTTACAGCTGCAGATCAAGCGAATGAGTTGATTCAAATTTTACATTCCTCATTGTTCTTCTTCCCTCTGCTTCTTATCTGGAGCTTCAGAGGTGGGTTGCTCTGGCTCAGCTGGTGTTGTAGGAGACTAACAGAAAGATCCTGCTGTATGGGACAATTCAAGGAGATATCACATACAATGTAAATAAATAATGCAAAGCAAGCCCATAGCTCCTGCTGGACCTGCACTGAATATTGCAGTTATCCTCAATCTCTTTGGCAGCTCCTCATTTAATTAGAAAAAACTCTTCTGTTTTCACCCCCTTGACATTATTTCAATAAGGTTTGATTTTCACTGATGTAGCTGGGAATAGAGTTTTATTTAAATTGATAGTTCCCACTATATTTTTAATCGCAAAAAGAGGGTCCTTGGTGCTTCTTCCTCATAGTTTTTTCTTAAGGAATTTAAATAAATGGATCTAAATACTCTTCTCTGCTATTCAGAGGGACTAAATTCTTAAATCTTAGACTGACGTGTGATCTTTTTCTTCATGTAGTTCAACTGCATGGAAGAAATTGTTAATGAAAATGTACCTCATGTGTTCTTGTTAGTACTTAAAATATTCTGTAGTTGCTGGATTCAACCCAGCAACATCAAGTGAAGAGTAAATGAAAAGGCATCTCCAGCTTTACCTATGGAAATTTTTTTTTTTCTGGTGTCTTGCTAGAAATAACAGACTAAAATATATTTTGTGTGTGCTTTTCTGAATATATTCAAAAACAGTGAGGTAGTTTCTATTCAGATATATGCTAAAAACATGCAGAGAAACTTTTATTAATTGTTAATTGATAATTTGCTGTCAATTAAGATTTTAATGACAGCTGAATATAAAATACATTGCATCACCCTACGTAGACTTTCCTTCCATAAATAGTCTTTTTGCTTGGATTTTTAAGGCTGAAGAAAAGGAGGCTGAGGAAGATCTTCTCAACATTTGAAAATACCTAATGAGGGGAGTAAAGAAAATGGAGCCACACCTTTCTGAGTGACAACCAAAAAGACTACAGGAGATAATAGGCACAGAATGACACACAAGAAATTGTGTCTAAAAATAGGAAAATGCTTTTTACTCTGTGCGTGGCCAAACAGGTTGTCAAGGGATGCTATGGAATCTCCATCACTAGAGATATTGAAACTCACCATGACGTGGTCCTGAGTAACCTGCTGTAGCTACTGCTAGGTTGAGCTGAGGCTTAGACTGGGTGACTGGCAAGTGGTGCCTTGAAAGAGAAAAATATTGAAAAAAAATCTGTTTTGTTAACATAAAGCTTGCAATGGTTGAAGTTGCCTCTGCAACTTGCAATACTAGAAGCAAAGTCATGGCTAAGACAAATGGTTTTTAATAAAATTACTTCAACATCGTTGTCTGGAAGAGGAACTCATGTCTGAAAAGACATAAAAAGTAATTATCTTCTGACCAGTCCTCTTTTTTTTTCCTTCAACAGCTCATCAAGATATTGCATGTACCCCCACTCCCATGGAGAAACAAAGCCTGTCCTTGTTCATTTAATTAAATGTCATTTTAAATGAAGCAAACAGTAAGAGAGCTCAGAGAGACTGGGGAATCTTGTCTGGTAAGTAAACTTGTATTTTAAAATGACTGTTTGTGAACATATGGGCAGCCTAGCTTACAAGGACTAGAAAATATGCCTGGACATGCTGAGAAACATGGGAAGCATATTTAATACTCACAGCTCTTCAGTGACTATGTCTGTTCCATCCAGAGTACTTCATCTCATTTTCCTTTCCTTTCTGCTCTTCTTCAGGGGCACAACAGCAACAGTGATATTCTACAACATCCAGTACTGCTCCTGCTCTCCCAGGGACCCTGTAAAGACGTCTCAAGTTGGTGTCATGGCTTAACCCTGGCTGGCAACCAAGAGCCACACAGCCACCTTCTCACCCCCCTCAGCTCTACACCCTCTGGATGGGAAGAGAATCAGAAGGAAATGGTATATTTGAAATATTTGGTATATTTGAAATATTTTCAAATCTGTGGGTTGAAATAAGAACAATTTAATAATTAAAACAAAATCATCTACTACTACTACTACTACTACTACTAGAAATGATAAGGAGAGAGAGAGTAACAAAATCCAAGAGTAACAAGTGATGCACAGCACAGTTGCTCACTGCCCCCTGACCAATGCCCACCCTATCCCGAAGCAGTGATCGGTGGCTCCCAGTCAACTCTTCCCAGTTTATATACTGGGCATGATGTTCTATGTTACATGGAATATCTCTTTGGCCAGTTTGGGTCACCTGTCCTGGTTGTGCTCCTTGCCCTCTTTTTTGTGCAGCTCCTCAATAGCAGAGCTTGAGACACTGAAAAGTCCTTGATTTAGAGTAAGCACTACGTAACAACAACCAAAATATCACTGTGTTATACTCAATCCAAAATACAGCCCTGTACCAGCTGCTAAACAGAAAATTAGCTCTGTCCCTGCCCAAACCAGGACACCTGGCAATACAGCTTCTCTTTCAATAATGGCTCAGGACACCTGGTGCAAGCCCATGTGCCACCCTGGAACATATACTAAAACCACTCTCTTGAGCTTTTTCTGGTTTAGAAGTCCTCAGCTGTTTCAGTGATGGACAGAAGAAAAACTAATGGAGAGATAACTGTGTACATCTCTGATATAAATATCCCACCTAAGACAGTGATAGCCGTACAGACAGTGCATTTCCAAGTTTGATGTGAGGTTTAAAAGAAATGATAAAAATTGAAGGAACTACATTAGTAGAGTGAAGATAGACAGACAAATGACATATTTCCAGAAAAGCAGCAGTTATTCCTTTTGACAGGGCATGGACATGTCATCAGAGACCACAGGGTAACAACAGTGCAACGTCTGATCTGTCCAGATCTCATGCTCATTTTTTTGAAATGACTATTATGGATCGATACCTTTTGATCTTACTGCAGATTACAAACCTTACTTTGCTTTGGCAGTTCCCAGTTCTCACCTCCAGCTGAAGGTAGGAGGAGAACTTGTCCTCTTCTTGATTAAACTACTATTTCTTGATACGCATCTGCCACCACTGCAGCCAATGACACCAAAAGAGGTGACTGCTGTTCACAGGACAGGTGGACAGCCAAGATTAGGGTTAAAGCCGAACTGATAAGAAGATTGTTCAGTATGATCCATGATTATCAAGTTAAACTTACTGAAGATTCATAATTAACTACCTCACCCACCCATGCAGAACACAGACAATTTTGAGCTGCTTGTGAAAGTCTGTGGGAGCTCCTTTGAACAGGTTGGACTCAGAGACTTGGAACATGCTTTTCCTGATTCTGCTGTAACTTCTGCCACCAAAACTGTGCTGCTGTTCCTGCTAACACAGTACCACATGTTCGTAGATAGATGTAGTTGCAACACTGATAGATGGGAGCAAGAAACCAGTTCTCTATGTCTAACTGCGTAGGGGGTAGCACCACATGGGATAAATAAATTCTGTGAGGCCTGAGAGGATGTGAACTTAGCATGGTACAAAATTACAGCAATTTGTTCAGTGAATCCACGAGGATTATTTCCAGTCACACCATGACACGCTTGCATAATTTGTGATTGAGCATAAGCTGGCAGTGATTTTTATTATATTTTTGAAAGGGAGAAAATGTCTTCACAGTAGGACTAGTGCAATAGGATTGTAGATGCAGACATGCTGTCTGTGATATAAAGTACTCAATAAAATGTGAATATGGATGACTTAAGGTACTGCTCATGCATATGAATGAAGAAGAGGCAGAGAATGACACAAAGAAGCATATTTGTGTCCATAGTGAAGTCAATGGGAACTTTACTCTTGTTTTCAAAGCCAGAAGAAATCACCAGACCCTTTCAAAAAACAGTTTGTCCTGTCTATCTGTATTTCCACATATTTTGTTTTTCTCTTCCATGTTCCAGATCTTGACTGACACACAGTGACATGGGTAAGACTATTAATTCCATAGAGATATGAGGAACAGAAAAGAGTAATTTGGGTACAGAGTACAGAGGATTTCCTTCAGAGCATGATATGTAACAGCAATAAATCTGTTCTTCCTATCTTGCTGCTTATAATGCCATCTTACACTATTCCTAATGCACAAAATAATAGTGTTTTAGGTAGTGTGGTGCATAAAATAATACACAGATTTGTTTTACAATGTGTTAGTTGTTGTCCAGGTCATACCCACAGCCTCACAGGAAGTTCCAGTGTCATCATTGCAGCCAGGTTTTGAATTTAATCTGAAAATTCTTATGCAAAGTAAAGGCTTAAGCAGAAACATTACAACTATTTTTACAAATATATATTTTTTACATTTCTGAAATTGTATTATTATATTTTTTATTATACTGTATTTTTGAAAGTGCATAATATGCAGGGAAAGAATGTCCCTCTCTAGGTTAAGACATTCTTAACAGTGGGATTCCCCCCACCCTGAAGGTGCTGTTCTGTGAACTGGTAAATCTTGTTAATTTTTCACGATGTTCAGCCAAATCATGCCTTTACCTAATTTCCCCTTATTTTCTCAATAAAGCTTTGATATCATACAAAAAAATCTTGAAGCCTAAGGTGTCTGTAATTGCACTAATTGGCTGTATTCTCCACACTCAGCTGGACCAATGTTCTCCCTGTGCACTAATGGCCTTTTAAAAAGCACACAGGATCTTGAAAAAGGGAATTTTAGGTATGTGCACTTGACAGAGTGGGTAGATTTTAGCTGAGGGTCTTGACCATTTTCATTAACAGGACAACACTATACATTAATCAACTACATGCTACTAGTGGAGCAAAGAATTGTTCCTAAATGGCAAAATTAGGCTTGCAGGAAGATATTAGTTATTTTAAAATCTCAAGTCTTCAATTCCTTTCTTTTTATTCTTTTTCTTTTGATTTAATAATGTTTCCTGTAATTAAGCAACATAACTGTGAAACAAAAATAATGTTCAATGAGACAAAAGGTAAATGCAACCTTTCAAATAAATTTCAAACTTCCTGCAAGGTCTCTGAGTGGTTTTGTCCCATGCTGCTAATTCTGGTGCTCTTGTTCCCTCCCACTTCTTTCTTGCCACTTACTGATCTCTTTTGGCTTTCTGGCTTCCTTTTTAGTTCCTTACATATTTCATAATGCCCTTTCTGCCCCAAATTCACTTTTTCCCTAAGCTCTAGGTGTTGTCTTCTGACCCTATTGATCCAGGTTCCCCTTTTGTCTCCTCTATGTTGTATATATTTGTTATGAAACATGTTCAAGACTTCTCCTCTGGAACTTAGGCCAGCGTGAATAGGACGGTCTGTGTATGCCAACTACAGAATATGAAATTTTAATAGTATCTGGTATTAAATTCAGCCTCCTCAGCTGTAGGGTCACAGACAAAGTAAATAAATATCTGAAAAGATCCCCAGTCTGTGCTAAATCACTGTATTTTGAAAAGAGATTTAGGAGGCTGTTTGTTGGCAAGGGCTAGAACAACACAAACACCTTCTCTATTTAATTTCATAGGTGATAAAGATGCAATGTGTGCATTAATTTCTTTGCCCTGTTCAATTTGCTAGCACTGGTGTAGTCTAAGTTCCTCAAGAAAATTTTCAAAAGATACTATTTGGTATTTATTTTTGTTAAATTTAGTGAACCAAACAGTTAAAAATCTATTTGATTGATAATAAAATTAACCCAACAAACTAAAAATCAAAGTTTTATTTAGTTTCAAGGGTCTTGTATATTATATTAACAGAATAATTATATTTTTGTCAGGCCAAGGATGTTTTAAAGATGATAACCTTCCAATGAACACCTAACACATAAAGCATATGGGCATTCAATTTCTAATTTTTAGGAATCAAAATCTAAGCTAAAATATCTCAAAGTTATTTGTTTTGTTTGAAGACTTTGAGATTCTTATTACTGCTGAAGTAATTGTGAGCTACTTTAGATTAAGCAACAATTCAAAGAAACTAAAATGTCACAATAATGAACTTTGAGAAGCCTGGGGCCTGATGTGGAGCATTTACAGAGCTAGACATTCCCAAGCCAGTCACATAACCACCAACATCCTGGCTGATAAGGCTCCTAAAGTCAGACATTACTCAGGCCCTGCCATGAATTGGCAGTTTTCTGAAGAAACAGATTTTATGGAATCACATTGGCCATCTGCCTCTCCAGTCATTTTCTGTCTGTCTGAAGGTGTCTTTGATTAATTTACATGTTTCAGCTCAATTCTATAGAACAAAACTACCCCAAACTTCTAAATTTCTAGATGTTCTTTGACAGAGAATGTCTAGATTGTGGAGAAAGCACATATTAGGACCATATTCGGACAAAAACTAGATTTTCAATTAAAAACATTTTCAAGCAAACATTTTCATTCTTTTTTTGTTAGCTTTTCCATATCTGGCTAGCAGCTCACTGGTAATTATTATTCCCAAGGAAAGCACTCCATATGATAATGGACAGCAGTACTCCAGTATACACAGTTCTGAGCTGGTACTGAAAATTAGCTGAGAATATACTGGAAAATTTCAGCTAGCACAGAGCCAGCGATATCCAGTTTCTTTTGAATGAGCTCAAAAAGGTGATGGAGAAGAGAAGAGAAAGGAGGAGGATCTTTAGACTTGGTAATGGAGTTAAAAAGAAGTATAAAACACAAGCACCCAGTAATTTGAAGCTGTCACAGTCATCTGTCATATTTGTTATAATGATTTACAGAACATTCGTCCAGCAAGTTTGAAACTGGTTGCAAACACTCATCTGCCACTGATTGCCTCTTACAGCAAGACATTGCAATGACCAGATGAGTTGAAGAGAAAAACTAGAGAGAGAAATGTCATCCTCCCTTAGTGCTCAAGGGATTCGCCATGGGAAGTCAGTTTTTTGTCTTTCCTGCTTCAAAGATAATTTTTATACTTTAACTAAAGCCATAATTGAATCTGAGGAGATGTTCAAAGCCAAGTTGGATGGGGTTTGTGCAACCTGGTCTAGTGGAAGGCTCCCTGCTCATGGTGAGGGACTCGGGAGTAGATGCTAAGATCACTTACCACACTAATCATTCTGTGATTCTGTGAGTTACATCTCCAAACCATTCCAAAGTAGAAGCCATCTCCCTTGTTGCATCATTCTCTTTTTCTTGGTATCATCTTAATAAGAAAACTACAATGAAGATGTCTGCCACTCTATTACACCTGCAAAGACCTCAGCTTTGTGTTGAGTTTGTTATGTTTTTAAATCAGAGGTCCCAATTGGTTAAACCCATCAAGAGAACAAATCTAACTTTTATTTTTGTATCCACTGGGCATTTGAAATGAGCTAGACTCTGAGCTCTTCCATTCTTTCAAGTCTGGACAGTAGTTTTGGATGTGTTCAAAGCAGAAAAACATTTATGGCAAAAATAAAATTCATCAGTTTTTGTAGACCTGGACCATGTTTAAACATATTTAAAGATTTTTCGAGCATGGTTGTATTAGATAATGGAAGGCAGTACAGAGTTCCTTGATATACAAGAAATCTATTTGATTAAGCCACAGAATAGAATGCAATGTCCTGCTGATGCCCTTTGGGGTGAAGATAAAAAGAAAAGTGGAGGAGACTCAACCACTTTCATTAAATAATCTCAACAGTTATTCACATATGAAAGAAAAAAAAACCAAAAAACCAGAAAACAACCCTCCTTTGCGTAGTACTTAGAAGACTTTTCATTCTTCTCCAGCAGGGAGGGAATCAAAATCAGAGTAGAAAATCTGATGAACACTCAGTCAGTAAAGAAAATAGTTCTCCTTACAAAATCAGTATATAATGCAGATTGCTACTGAAAGAGTGGATTTTGAAGGTCTGAGAAGGTCCTGCAGAGGCAGGATTTTGCTACATACCTGCCTTTAACACTTACCAGGATGGGAGAAAAACTCAACCCTGTGTCAAGAATTTTCTGTGCTGAGAGAGTACATACTGAAAAATTATATATATTTTTTTAACATATTTTTATTTTTTAAAGCAACAAAACATATCTCTCTGAAGATTGTAGGATTCAACCTTCTGCTCATTTTTATTTCTCCCCACTTAACACCAACCTTCTTAACACTTAACCTAATATTAACCTAATGTTACCAAATATTAATACCCTTAAATTATCATGGGTAGTATAAAAATATGTAGATACTGAATGGAAGTTCCTCCCCCTTCTTTCACATCTTCACAGCCCTTATTGGTCATCAAATCAAATCAGAACAATTAAGGTTGGGGAAGATCTACAAGGACATCGACTGAGTACCAACTTGTTCATTAAACAATATCAGGAAGTGCCACACCCACCTGTTTTTTGAACACTTCGGGTTGGAAGGAAATGGTAAAACATACATTTCTTTGTAATCCTTGCTGGGCAGCACAACACCCTATGAGACACTGAACTGCAGCATCAGAAATGTAATGATGTACATCAGATATGGAAATAGCAGAAGAGAAGCTAAACAGAGCTTTTTGGGGTGAACCTGTGCAGGACCAAACTTGCTCCTTTCAAATCAGAGAAGCTCTGATGTTGATTTCAAGCTTCCTGTCATCTTGTGAACTGCTGCTCACCATCAGTAATGTGTCATCATTAACTGTATGTCTTCCCTCTTTTTTAAGCAGTATGCCATCATTAATTCTGAGCTGCTGCATTCCTCAAGACAGTCAGCACGAATGCAAGTTTAATGAGGTTGAGACACATAAATTTAGACAGTTGTGCAGGAGGAAAATGAAACGGTGGAAGGGAAAAAAAAGTAAAAAAATGAAAGAAAATAAAGGGTGAAACAACAGTTTTGCTAATTTGTTTAAGGAATAAATTGAGTTTAAAGAAATTCCATTCCCTCTCCATTTGCCTTTATCATTAGGGCACCCAAGACTGAACTTGAATGTTTCCCCTTTGTCTTGATGAGTTTGGTTTTGGTTTATGAAGGAGTTGATGAGGTATTCCATCATCTGATAGAATATGATGAACTCTGATGTTCCTCCCCAAAACAAGTGATTTGTAAGGGAGAGGTTGACCTGGTAGGTTAAACAGTTAAGTGGTTAACATGAGCCTTCTTCAAATGTCAGGAAATGGAAAGCAGTGGTATTTTACGTTATTTTAAATATTCTATATTTCTGGCAGTGGGAAATCATTTAGACTGATGCATCTGTTGGTTTCCTAGATGTAGAAATAATTCTTTAAGCTCTTTTAAGCAGGATTATTCCTGCACATTTTTATATAATCTGGTATGCTTTGAGCATTAATGGTTAACTAATAACGATAAAAATATTTATTCATGACATGGAAAACTACCAGTGGGGAGTTTAACTTTTTTTTTTTTTTTAAGAAAGAGAGAAATGATAAAACAATGAAATAAAATGGGGGGAAAATTGCCATGCCAGTGAAATGAACCCAGTTTGAATTACTACAACATTCCCTAGCCTCACTTTATTTGATTTATTGCTTTTAGCTCTCCAATACTGACTCTGTTAAAAGAATTTTATACTTTCTATTCTTTGCTTTAGGCTGAGTTGATGAGGAAAGGAGACTTTCCTCTGCTTTCTTTTAAGGGTGGCCCCCACTATGCTGCTTCACCATAGCAAACATTCCCAGTGGTGCATCACAACTCATGCTGTCCTATTTCTTGACAACCTGAGGAAAAGGTTGATTGCAGCTTTACAGGGGTGGTATCCTTACAAATTTTTCTAAATTCAACACTTTTATTTACTTCAGGACAACAAAGTTTGGTAACAATAAGGGAGAAAAGGGTAATGCAAAATCATTATTAAAATTAAGTTTGATTTTTAACATATTCTTTGCTGTGAGTACTAAATATATTTTATTTAAATTGAGGCATCAAAATGAGGTGCTTAAATAAGAACTCTATTCATCCTTGGGAGAATTTGCTGCTGGTAAGGGCTGCATAGTAATAGGAGGGTTCTGCAGCATTTTAATAGTTTTGATTTTATTGTTCCCACAGAGATATATCTCACTGCCCCAAAAACAGGTATTTCTCTCTTGTCCAGGTAAGATACTTCTTAAAAGGCTGCTGGTAGGGAACTAAAACTTATGATTGTTTGGAGTGTGCAAATAGGCAGTTCATTCAGTTTTGTGTAGGCAACTTCCAGTCTGAGTTCCCACCTGAGGGGTGTCACATCTTGTGGGGACTGAAAAAGGCTGAAGTGTCCCCTCTTCTCTGCTAATGATATAAAGAATTTACAGTGTGCACACCTTCAACTTAAGTGAATTAGCAGAATTTCAAAATGCAAGAAGGATTTATGTGGTCCCTTCCGTTTAAGTTTGGAGGAATTCCTGTGTGTTTATTTTGCTGTTATTTGCTGATACAGTTCTCACTCATTCCTCTTGTAGAAACATGTCCATGTCACTCATTTTAGTTACAGCACAGAATTTATTCTATCCTTTTTTTTTTCATTATAGGCCTTCTCCTGAAAAAAAGTAGATTATATAAATCTATCTGGTTTACATGACAAGATTAAATCTATTTGGTTTATGTGACAAGATTTTGGTTGCAGGGAAGCTACAGGGACTGCTTCTGTGAGAAGATGTTGGAAGTTCTCCCATGCCCAACAAGCCAATACCAGTTGGTTCCAAGATGGACCCATTTCTGGCCAAGGTTGAGCCCATCAGCAGTCGTGGGAGTGCCTCTGGGTAACAGGGATAAGAGGGAAAAAAGCCCTGCTGTGGAACAGCAGCTGGGTGGGAATGAGAATTTATGAGAGAAACAGCTCTAAAGACACCCAGGTGAGTGCAGAAGGAGCATCAGGAGGTGCTCCAGGTGCCAGAGCTGAGGCTCCCCTGCAGCCCCTGATGTTGCCCATGGTGAGGCAGCTGTGCCCCTGCAGCCCATGGGGTCCATGGGGAGCAGAGATCCACCTGCAGCCCCTTCAGGATCCCATTCTGGAGAAGGGGGATGCCCAAGGAAGGCTGTGACCTTGTGGGAAGCCCACACTGGAGCAGGGTCCTGGCATGGACCTGTAACCTGTGGAGCGAGGAGCCCATGCTGGGTTTGATGTCAGAACTTGTGACCCCACAGGGGACCTGCGCTGAACCAACCTGTTCCTGAAGGACTGCACCCCAAGGAAAGGACCTGCAGTGGAGAAGTTCATGCAGGACTGTCTCCCACGGGAGGAACCTCACACTGAGGCAGAGAAAGTGTGTGGGGAGGAATGAGCAGCAGAGGCAAGGTGATGAACTGTTCATAACTCCCTTTCATCATCCCCTGAGGTGGAGGACTCAGGAGTGAAATGGAACCTGGGAAGCAGGAGGCAGGGGGAAGGAGTCATAGGAAGGTGTTTTTAAGATTTGATTTTATATCTCCTTCCTCTACTCTCATTTCTTTGGTAACAAATTAAACTAATTTCCCCGAGTGAACTCCATTTTGTCCCTGATGGCAATTGCTGACATTAGTTTGGACATCATGAGGAATTTCTTCACTGAAAAGATTGTGAAGCATTGAAACAGGCTGCCCAGGTGGAGTCACCACCCCTTGTGGTGTTCAAGAAACAACTGGATATGGCACTCAGTGCTGTGGTTTAATTGACAGGGTGGTGATCATTCAAAGGTGGGACTCGACTGCCTTGGCAGTCTTTTCCAACCTAAATGATTCAGTGATTCTGTGTTTCTTTGATCTCTCCCTGACCTTATCTCAACCCAGGAGCCTTTTGTTTTATTTTCTTTTTCCTGTTAAGATGAGGAGGGGAGTGACAGAGCAGCTTTGGTGGGCACCTGGTGTCCAGCCAGGGTCAATCCACCACAATGAAATTTTGGAAAATATTAATGTGGAAGCTATAACCACAATAAGATCCATCCACAACATGACCAAAGTGGAAAGAGGAAGAGGAAAATCACAGTGATCACTGTAGCATCATTTGACTTGACCTTTCTGCACCTCATGAAGGCCAGTGTGTGTGCATCAAATTTTTCTTCAGATATATCCATTATACTCTACAGTGAGTCATTCTTGCTTAAGGCATAAAGCCCTTTGCACTCTAAGATTATTGACTGAATGCAATTTTTATGTCTCAAGATTTTCTTGGCTTTGGGCTTTCATCATTTCAGAAGTGTGATTTTCAGCTAGAAGAACCATTTTACTTCAGCAAACCAACTTCTTGCAATATTTGAAGAAAAATAATAGTTGAGTTTCCATGCTCTTGAGTGCCCAGTGGAACGTAATAAAACTCTTTGGGGTTTGCTGTGAAAATTAAAAAGTTTTTCATTAGATACAAGAGACATAAAATTGTCATATTTGTTGTAAATATGTGTATCTTATTTCTCTTAAAAATGACTTAATAATGACTTAATATTTCTGCAGTTCCATGAACTGGGAAAAAACTTTTCTTCAATTTGTCTCATGAAATAAATTGAGAAAAGAGCTTCTTGTAAAGACGATGACCAGACTGCATGTGAAACAGGAGAAACACAAGGAATGATGAAAGATAAAGTATCCTTTTGCTCACATTTGAACTGGTAGGTTTTATGAACACCTGACTTGTCTTAGCAATACTTTCTTTTCTCACTGAATTTCCCCACTGTCTCTCCCATCTCTAGTCTTTGTGAAAAGAGGAACAGGTAGGAAGGAAGAGCAGAATTTTAAGTATATTTTGATGACAGAACAGTGTAAAACTTAAGTTAGTTCATTTTTTTTTATGTGAATATTTGACTTCAAATTGGAGTTGCTTTTAATAATCTAAAGCTGAATCTCCATTCCAGCCAATCAATGTCTGCTCATCTTTAATGTATCATAGAATATTCACAGCCCTGAATCCAGAATAAGCTTATAATAAAAAATATATTTAAGAAGTTAGCTATATTTGCAGCATTTGGAGGAATTTTTCAGTTGCCTAAGTTGAAAAGTTTTACATTATATATCTGGTATAAGAACTTAATGATACTTGCCTCTAAAGTTGAGAATTTGACTTGCAGAAAGGATGCATGGGAATGCAAAAAGGGCACACAAAGCAGATGCCAGGCTTTTCTTATATGTCACCTACCACACCTGCAGAAATGACCTTATGTAGTTTCGATTTCGCCTGTATAACAAATGCAAATCAGATTCAGCAAAAATTATACAAGAACAGAAGAGCAAAGATTACCTAGCACAGAGGAAGGGAAGCTCACTGAGTCCTCATTATAAATTAAATTGTATTTAAAAAAAGAGAGAACTATCAATACTCTTTTTCTGAATCCAAAGATAAGTCATTGTTTCTCCAAAGGGTGATACCCTATGGAAATATGAAGCAGAATTTCTTTTTTTGCTATTATAATGTTTTTTCATTTTCTCTTTTATTCCAATTGTAAATTATGTCATTCATTGATATGACTCCAAATTTCAATCCCATGGAGGCTTCTCACTAATAATGTGAAAGGTGATAAATTAATGGGGTTATGGCAGTAAATATTTTTACATGATGATGGAAAGGAAAGTGGGAAAAATGCTAAGCATTTGTTACTCTTGTTATGATGGACATAGTTTAACTACAGATATAGGAAAAAATTTCCATAATTTGGGGTAGTAAGATTATGGGTTGCAGAACCAAACAGAGATCAAGACATATTTCCTCAGACTTCCAAAATGTATGAAAAATGTCGAAAGTAATGGGACAACCAGGTAAAAAACCTCTTTATCTCAGCATGAAAAATAGCACAAAAAGGGGTGATTTTTTTATATCAGACATGTACTGTTTTAACACCTGTAAATATTTTATAAGTCAGTAGGTTTTCCATTCCTCACTGCAATTTTTTTGGGCTCTGGCTTGAATGAAACCATTCTGTAAATTGTATGATATAACTGCTGCCACTTAGGATCCTCTGGAGCAGGAAAAATGAGTCTGTGCTGTGGATGATGATTTAAGCAAAACCAATGTTGTTTGTCTGAAGGGAATAGGTCTCCCTTACACAATCATAAAATCAGATGTGACCTTCAGAATTTTGTAACAGAGGGCTGTGTCCTGTTCCACTTCTCAATCCATTATAGACATCAAGGGTGGGATAAAATTCTTCTAAATTTAGTTGTCTGTGGTGTGGATGTCTACATCTCAACTAGGTATCCAGATTCCATCCCTGAGGGGAAGACTTAGCATTTAGGCAAGATCCATCTCATTCAGGAGTAGACATCTTCAGCAGATTAGGTGAAGCCTTCTCCATAGTTTCTTATTTCACTTCATTGACCAGGGAAATAAGGGCATCTTGTTTGAATATTCTGATGTAAAAACCTGCACAGAATCTATCTCCAAGACAGGTAAATGCAGAATCCACCTATGAGACAGGGAAAATAAATTCTACCCTTATTGCACATCAGCTTCCATAGGAAACAGAATTTCATTTGAAGAGATGGGAGAATTTTGACCCATTACCAAGAATTTAAACACTCAGCAAGATTTTTCCATAGAATAATTATTCCATGATTTTTGGTATGTTCTGCATCCAAAAGTCTGAAAACATGGGCCATGCATCGTTACGGAGATCAATATTAGTCTGAAGGGCTTAAACAAACTTGGGGTTTTTTCTCAGCAGCTTGTAAACTGATGCAGAAAAAAAAATGAACTAGGCTGAAAAAAATAATGTAAAATATTGTTGCAAACTTACTATACACACATTAATTATAATTGCAAAATTTATGCCTGTTGCTATTTTTCTACTGTTCTTCCCTTCAAGATAAACGTCAAAGGACCACATTGGAACCTCTTGTTGAATAATCTAAAAATCTATAATTACAAAATAAAGGAAACCTGCATTTAATTTTATTTTATGTATGCTTAGATGGATTTAAGATAAGTGTATTTTAAATCATTATCAAAAAACCTGATTCACTCTTCCTCTTTGTTGTTTCCTTTTTAAGTTCCTTTAAGTGAAAATAGGTACTGCACTTTCATGCTCAGCAATTCTCAAAGAATGTGAATCACAGAATTACAGAATCAGTCTGCATGGAAGGGGCCACTGTGAATCATCTGGTCCAATTTCCCTGCTTAAACAGGGTCATTCCAGAGCATGTGGCACAGGATTGCATCCACAGATGGTTCTTGAATATCTCAGCTGGGGGAGACTCCACTCCCTCTTTGGCCAACCTGTTCAGTGCTTGGTCACTCCACAATAAAGAAATTCTTCATCATATTTAGGTGGAATTCCTGTGCTTCAGTTCCTGCCCTTTGCCTCTTGTCTTATTAGTCGACACAGCAGAGCCTGGTCCATCCTCACGGAGTTGGACTCAATGATCCTTGTGGGTCCCTTCCAATTCAGGAGATTTTGTGTCTGTAGCTGGGAATTTCTGGGTGTAATCATGCTGAGACTCACTTTGGAAGAAATCCCAATGAATTTTTGTATTTTTCCTCTGTCTGAAAATTTTGTGTCTGTTGTAGTGATAGCTCATGTCAAGATGGTAACCTTTGAAGAATTATACATTTTTATCTACCGCTTTTTCCAAGATTTTTCCTCCCTGTTATACTAATTTTTCTGCTGACACATTTTTAGCTTTATTTCCCCAGTTCCTTATTTCTGTTTCTTACTTTTTAAAGCTCAGCAATACCAGTATTTCAAAATCCAAGTAATTTTATGTTAGATAAATATTTACCTTCCTTTATTTCTTTCTCACCCACCATGGCAATACCTTTCAAGAATTTGACTCTGCTCATCCTCTTTGATCTCTGCTAGATTTTACAGTGTGGCTATTTGTAGTGGGTGATGTCTTTGTGGTCACTTTCAGGGGTCCTTTTCAATTTCTGTGAGCAAACTTGCCTGAAAGATTTATCATTAGTGTCCAGAAGAGCTGCCTCTGAGAGTCACCCACTAAGACACGGTTTCTATTTGCTTTCCCTTCCCCTAAACAGTGTTGTAAACTTCCCAAACAACATGTGCACTAGAAATCATGGAAAAATAAACATTCCCCTGCTTTAGTCTATATTTTCATTTATTTAACAGGGCTGCAGAAACAAAAAAGTTTTTTTTTTTGTTTAGATCCCCCTCGGAACCATTATGACAAAGTGAGGATAGTGAAAGAAATTTGCCTTTTTTTTTTTTTTTAACCAAATTAAAAAAAAAAAAATTGTAAGGGATTTTCTTAATGATAGCAGAAACTTTGACTTTTCTTTATGGCTGTAGGATCCTAGTAACTGTCTTTCTGAAATGACAATGTTCCTTTGTCAATTATTTAGGTGATTCAACCTGCAGTACAAATTGGACAATCCAGAATCTTTCAGAACACACACGCACACACAGATAAATCTTTTATAACAAGATCATATCAAGATCTATGTTTGCTTTTCACAATTTGCTTTTTGACCCCATGTGTCCTTCTAAAACCTCACTTCTCACCCAGATTTCTCAACTGCCCTTTCTAGTCTTTCCTAGCTTTTCTCAGCTGGTTTTGCTCATTCAGTTTGGAATCAAGACACCCACATTTAAGTCTATGTTAGAGCTGGGAAGTCTAAGTTTCCATGGTGATCAGTGGAGTTCAGGAAATAAATTAGGTAAAATATAGGTAATACAGACCCCGTTTGTTTCTCTAAATACCTTTGCAAAACATCATTAAATTATTTGCAAGTTATTTGCTTAAACTCTAGAACTGTTTGAGGTGTTATCGTGTACTGACATAGACACTGAGGGTAGGAAAAAAGCTGATTGAAGAATATTTTAAAAGAGGTAAAAGGTACAGGAGAGATATTGTATGAGATTATGTCTCTTGGATATTGAGAGCCCTTCATGTGGTCAGTGCTGGATGGACTTGTCAGGTGATGCAGAATGCTGGGGCTGGAACCCATCTGTGCTGCAGAAAGGCGAAAATCACACCAGAAAATATGTGGGAGACCATTTCCCAGTCTTATGCTTGCCTCTCTGTACCCCTGTTCTCTTCAGTGCCCAGTATTTTGCTTTATTTGCCATTTTTGCATTGTGTGCCCTCCTTCAAATAGTCAGACTTACTTCCTCTCCAGTTAGCATTCAATCTATAACTTGATCTTCATTCTCTTTCACATGACCACGAATAATGGCTTTAGCTGCCATTGCCTGCAGTGCAGCTGCTGTTCACATTCCTGCCAGAGCACCAAAGAACCACCCAGCCTGGAGAGGGTGGAAATGAGAACAGCAAAAGCCAAAATGCCTCAGAAATGAAGGGGCTTTAGCATTTCTTAGAAGACCACACCCAGCACTCCCTCTGATAGGAGGGGGAAAGAGAGAACTCTTAGAGGGACACTCCATGTATTATATTCCTGGTCATCTCTGAAGTAAGGAGTCAGCAAATAAACCTATGAAAAAGTGGGGCTCTTGACCTTGTATCTAAGAGACGTGAAGCCTTAGCTAGAAAACATAAGTACAAACTTAACCTGAGGAATGTGGCATTTGGGACATGTGGTCCTTGATGGCTTGCATTTTGAAGCCAAAATATCTATCAGTGAAGCAACTGTCAGCACAATTTCTTTTGCTTGATCTACAGTTTTTAGATCTGTACATGTCTCTTGTGTTTATCTCCATGATTCATGCTTTTAAACATTTTATTTCTCATTTTTGCAATGGCATTTCAGAATCCCATTAAAAAGAATGATTTTTCCTCAAAGCAAGTTACAAAGAGCTGGGAATAAATATACAGAGAGGAAAATAAGAGCATGAAGTGAGGGAAGAAACCAAGGTTTATTTAACATGCAAGGGGAAAAAACAGCTTTCAACATGAGGCATTTTTCCCACACATAGTTACAAAGTACCAACATCAATGTTAAAGAATGATCACTAATCTGAAATATGTTGTTTTCCCCCCTAGAAATCTAGTTACAGTATTTTTATTTATTCTCTTGGGTTCTTCAAATTAGGATAAGTCATCCATAAAGTCTCATGCATAATTCATGCAAAGACTTAGCGCACTGTGTATTTGCCCTGCTTCAGTAAAATCACATTATTATAATTTGACTTTTGATATAGAGTGCTTATTTATTTAAAATTTTAATTAGAGTCATAATTATGTCTAGTGTTCACAATAGTCAATTTTAATAGTAGACCTGGACAAAAACAATTAGATCAGGATGCCTTTTTATAGATTATTTTTTTTTCCTTCCCCATACCCTAAATTAAAGTGAAAGAGCATATGAAGAAAAAGCATATATATCCTGTTTTAAAGATACAATAACTTGAAATTAAATTAAAATTAAGGAAAGAGTTACTAGATATTAATAGTATTTCTGGAAATACAGTGTGTTATCAGGATCTCACTTGCATTCTAGGTAAGTAGGTAAATAACCACGCTATTGAAAACATGGCAATTTTACTGGTATGAATGAACGGGAAGTCTGAGATAAAAAAATTCATTGAATCCGTAAAAACCATAGGGAAGGACCTTCTGTACTGCTAGAGAGTAGAATTAATAAGATTATTATTTTTCCTTCTTCAAATATTAATTATGAACTAGTTCATATCTTAACTGAAGTTAAGAGGTATCTGTAATTATCTCTCCCATAACAATAGCAGAACATTATAATAGGAATTTATTATTTCAGCTCCTTATTGCACGAAAGAGATGTTCAGACTAATCAAAGTCTAGACTAATCAAAACTAGAAGTTTCTAGTTTTTGTCATTCAAGTATCAAAACAGAAAGCATCCTCTTATCAGGTTTCAGATACAACAGCTTTCTGTTAGTGGCCAACTGAGTTATTCAGAGCATCCTCCTCCTTGCGAGATTATTCAAATCAAACATTTCACAGAACATCTTAATCAACATATTCAAGGCTTTCCTAAGGGAATTCTACCCTGCATTCAAACTAATGATTACTTACTTAACTTTAATCAGCTGTTGACTAAAATATAATGCTTGAAAATAAATCCAGCAACTCCTCATGATCAGGAGCTTGACCACGGATATCTGTGGGTAAGAATCACAGAATCACAGAATCACAGAATTACCAGGTTGGAAAAGACCTTCAAGATCATCGAGTCCAACCTCTGCCCTAACACCTTAACTAAACTAAACCATGGCACCGAGTGCCACATCCAATCTCTTTTTAAACACGTCCAGGGATGGTGATTCCACCACCTCCCCGGGTAAACCATTCCAATACTTTATCACTCTTTCTATAAAAAAGTTTCTCCTAATATCTAACCTATATTTCCCTTGGCGCAACTTAAGACTGTGTCCTCTTGTTCTGTCAGTTGTTGCCCGGAAAAAGAGACCAACCCCCACCTCACTACAACCACCTTTCAAGAAGTTGTAGAGAGTGATAAGGTCACCTCTGAGTCTCCTTTTCTCCAGGCTAAACAACCCCAGCTCCCTCAGCCATTCCTCATAGGGCTTGTGCTCCAAGCCCCTCACCAGCCTTGTTGCCCTCCTCTGGATGCGTTCAAGAGTCTCCACGTCCTTCCTGAACTGAGGGGCCCAGAACTGGACACAGTTCTCAAGGTGCGGCCTCACCAGTGCTGAGTATAGGGGAAGGATGACTTCCCTGCTCCTGCTGGCCACACTATTCCTGATACAGGCCAGGATAGCATTGGCCTTTTTGGCCACCTGAGCACACTGCTGACTCATGTTGAGTTGGCTGTCAACGAGTACTCCCAAGTCTCTTTCTGCCTGGGCACTCTCCAGCCACTCTGTCCCCAGCCTATAGCGTTGCAGGGGGTTATTGCGGCCAAAATGCAGGACTCGGCACTTGGACTGGTTAAACTTCATCCTATTGGACTCAGCCCATCTATCCAACCATTCCAGGTCTCTCTGCAGAGCCCTCCTACCCTCCAACAGATCAACACATGCTCCCAGCTTAGTGTCATCTGCAAATTTACTAATGAAAGACTCAATGCCCTCATCCATGTCATCAATAAAAATATTAAACAGAGCTGGTCCCAGCACAGACCCCTGAGGGACACCACTGGTGACTGGCTGCCAGCTGGATGCAGCACCATTCACCACCACTCTCTGGGCCCGTCCATCCAGCCAGTTCTTAACCCAGCAAAGAGTGCACCTGTCCAAGCCATGGGCTGCCAGCTTTTCCAGGAGGATGCTGTGGGAGACAGTGTCAAAGGCCTTACTGAGGTCTGAATAGACAACATCTACAGCCTTTCCTGCATCTACCAGGTGGGTTACCTGGTCATAAAAGGAGACCAGGTTGGTCAAACATGACCTACCCCTTCTAAATCCATGCTGGCTGGGTCTAATCCCCTGTCCATCCTGTAGGTAGCCTTAGCTTAGCTTAGCTTCCCAGGTATGGAAGAATGCCAAAGCAGAGAGCTTCCTCCTGTGGGTTAGAGCTTCAGATCTGAGTTTTCCACACCACCCAGAAAGTCAGTGAGAGGCAGATTTCCCATGTTGCTGGACCACGAGTTTTCAGAACACAGTTACTGAATGACAGGGAAAGTTGTTCCTGTCTGACAGCATCTCAGAAAAAGGGGGCGATGCTCCATTTATCATGTAGACAAAACCCATGGCATTCCCAACATGTTTGATCCAAATTCAATCCTTATTCCTAAATGAAACAGGCATAGGGATAACTGTTTGGGGCACAGTTCTGCTGATTATTGACATGGCAGAACAGGTACTGAATTGAACCATTTGTACATCAGTACCTAGACTTCTGACAGCAGAAAGCAGCATCCAGATAGAGACCGAATAGAGGGCAGGAGCAAAGGAAAAAGAGAATTATGTTTACTTCCAGCTGTCTGGCATTTTGTGTCACAGGGTGCTCTGGAGCTGGAGCTCTTCTGCATTGCTTTGTGCTTAATAACCTTTCACGGACTTTTCTTCACTAGAATGCTTAATCATTCTTAATTCAATTTTATTTTTGGCCTTTTCAGAGTCTTACAATGAGTTCCTCAGTTTAATTATTTTCTCTTTGAAACAGATTTTCTGTCATGTTCCCAGTTCAGCTCAGTACTCTCATAGTGACACACACTGCATGCTCTTATTTCATAACATTCACAGTTTCTATTTTCCTCTTCCAAGCTGAAATCTGCACAACTTCTTGAAAGGTAACTCTTCTGTACAGTTGAGGGTATTTTTTGACATTTTTTGTTCCTGCCTTGTAATTTGGGTTTTGACATTATCCCTTTTGAGATATGGGAGTATCAGCATTAAGCAATATGAATGAACTGAATAATAATAATTAAAAGAAAAAAAAATCCTATATTCTTTTCTAAAGAGGTCCTGCATCAAATTTTTCATTGTTAATCAACATCATAATTTGTTTATCAACAATGACAAAACTGAAAACTTGAAGTCTCCAGGAAATCTAAGTTGCTTTTTCATTGCTTGCAATTGTTAATTTAACAATTCATTCTCACCTGAACGATATGCAATTTTTGCTTTTCTGGGTCTTCCTCATCAGCTGAAAAAGCAGAGACCTGTATCATTAAAGAAAAATGCCCATGTCTTCTGCTATATAAATGCAAATCCACACTTTAAGGATCATTTAAGTCTGAAAAGCCTATACTGAGTACAGAATTTATTTTATGAATAGTAAAGAATGTCCGAACTTACTTGAAATAGAATTTTGCTCCCGTTAAAAGTCAATGAAGTCAAAGAAGTATCTCAGAAAATTGACTGAATAAAAGACTAACACATTTTACAACTTTGCTGAGAACATTTCAGCACAAAGACAAAGACAGTGTAAGTACTAAGCTAAAGAGAATTACAGTGTGGCAGCGTTTGTCAGCGCAGATCACTCCCCAGGAACCAAAAGCATTAACAAGGCAGAATGTGTCAGTTTGGAGCTAATCAAAGCCTGACAATGAGAGGATTATAAAACTGGGGAAAGATCTTGTTCTCTGCCTTCTTCCTCAGTATTCTACAACTCCTTAAAGATATTTGCAAGGCCAAGGCAGTTCAGGAAACAGCAGCATCCCAATTCAGATGGAAATGTCAAAAGCACTTCAACATACGTTGTCTAGATTTAGTTGTAAAGCTCTGACAAGGGATTTTCTTAACATTTTCCTTCAGTGATTACACTGGTTTGTTGAAATGTTATTGCAATTTCAAACACCTGGTAATCAACAAATACCTTTATACTCTGGGAGAAGAGATACAAGCTGACATTGATCTAAAAGGAGAAACAATGGTACTTAATTTTATATTTAAGATGCTTGGTATTCATTAATTTTCTTGCATTTTTATCCTTTTTTTTTTTTTTCTGATATGTGTTTTGGTTTTTTACAAGACTATGTTAGGATTATTCATATTTACCCATTTACAAAATTGTTAGAGGTATTCATGGGGCACCAGATTAGACCATCCTTAAATAAAATTAATTATCATCTGCAAATGTTTCTGCAATTATCTATGACACACTAAATTACAAACCATAACAAAACATGGAAATAAAATACATTTCATACTCTAGCACATTTCACCTCTCAGCATAGACGATCACTAAATTTCTCCTGAGAGGGATGCAAAGGACACTTTAAAGTAGCTCTGTCAAAGTTGGTTGTATTATTTTTCCTTTTATTTCCTGCTATTTTTTTTTGTCCAATTTCTCTCCAGTTAAAAGTGATTTAAATTAAACCTTCATTTCTTTTAGCTATTTTTAATTCTTTTCACTTACCCATGGCAGAAAACCTTTATGATTAAACTATTGCTGTAGCTATTGATGTCCTTAACCTGACCAGCGATAAGAAATGAAGTTACTGAGGTACATTTTGTTGCTTATTCTTGACAACTGGACTTCTGCTAAACAGTTATAGATAACAGGGGAGATTCTGGAGATTAAAAGATGTTTTACTTATCTAATATGATTTATGAGGAGAATGTGGGTGACACATTGTAATTCTAGAGAAGATTTTGTGATTCACTGGAAAACAACACATTACTCTTGTGCTGAATTAGCAAATCTGAAAAGCAAACTCTTTTGTTTTAGAAAAGTGTTTGCTGCTCTTAGACAGAGATCTATAGAGGTGGATAGAGAACACCTTCAGTGAGTTGGTGTTACCCGAAAATCAAATTTCACAATCAGACAAACAACAGAGAGATATCTCAAAGCTGACTATTGTCAAAGCTTAAGTCAAACATAGTTGCAAAATCTGCCTAAGAACATTTCTCCATGGAAATGAGGGAGCTTTCCTGCTTTTCCTAAAGACTTTCATTCTGCCTATTTTTTTGCAGATGTATTTTCCTAACTCTGACCAACAATGGCACAGAAGATAGATCCCTGTAAGCTACCACTGAGTCAGACAGGAGGTTGACAGGAACATAGAAAGAGAATAACTTTGCCTCAGATATATATAGCTGGCTCCCCACCAAACCCATATTCCTACTGTGGGTGAAATAAGGCACACAAAGTGACGAGGTTATTCACAAAAGTTTTATCATGCTGCCATTTAATTTTTAATTATTATTATTATTCCCTTGTATTCAATAGTTCTTGCAAATCCTCACTGCTTATCCCATTCACATGAGGACACTCACCTTGAGGATGCTCTTAACACTCAGGGCTAAATCTGCAGATTGTCAGCAAATTTGCAACCTTGCCAATCCTTCAATTTCTAAGGACTGTGGAGCCCTGCTCATGCCTCATCCTGATAATGATCCTTTAGAGTCATCAAAGTCTGTAGCTGAATAATATGACTCAGAACAAATATCAGTCAGGGAAATCATGTGAAATTATTGTCCAGAACAAAAAGAATAAGATTCATATTTTCTACATTTAGACATCTACCTCACTACAGACATCTGTGCCAGAGGTAGGTAAGTTGGGTCCTTTATTGCAGTCAAAAAAAAAAAGAGGCATTTGCAGGATGAGATTCCCATCTCCTGAGGCAGTTGTTTCTATCTCAGGTTGTGTGAATAGCTACCTGGAAATGTCTATTTTTCTCTCTGTTAAAACCAACCAAACAAAAGAGCTTTGACAGGTAGGTCATACAAAGAGGTTCGAACTCAGACAAGGCGAGTCTTATCACAAAAATCTGTCAATGACAAACTTAATGACAGAGCTACATTCTGTGGTGACTCTCGAGACGACAGGCTTTGTCATAACATATTCAATGTGTTAATGCTAATGTGCTGCTGAGAGGGGAAATAATTAATTGTATAGACTCTTTCAGCAGCAGAACTCAAACTGTTCACAAATATTACTCATGAATTCTGTTTCTCTGGAGCTACAAGAATGCGGAACATTTCAAAACATAAAAATAAAAACGAGCATACATTTTAAGAAACGAAAGCACTTATTTTAGGTATTTTATTATATTTGCCTGCTATTGGTGATTAGCTTTTTGTGAAATCGAGGCAAGTGATTTATTATGAACATGTCCACAGATTTCAAAAGCTTAATGCATTTGATCACATATTACTGCACTATGCCAAAATGTGCATCCAACACACATTCTCCATTATCCACTTATTTGCTATTCTCTTTCATGAATTTCAGTTATGTAGTCAAAGAGCAGAGAAAATTTAATGTGTTTGACAACTGAAAAGACAACATGAACAGTAAATAATTTGATGTGCAAATTAGGATGAAAGTGATCTTGATAAATTAATCCTGTATTCTAATAATTTACTGAAAGAAAATAAAACAGGTTCTCTTGCAATTTTCTTAAGAGACAAGGAATTAAATGATAGATAACATTAGTAATAAGTATATAAGAATTAATTTTTGTTCTTCTAAATATTTCACAAACTGAGTTTGCAAAAGGTTAAACTGAGCTGCAGAACATTATTATGTCCATTCATTATTGATTAAATACTAACTGCGAACAAGACAAAAATCTTAGTGTGCATGACTGTACAAAAACATCTCTATTGTGTGACATACAAAAACTGGAGACAATCTTTACAATAATAAATACCCATTTACATGTTATTTTTCTAATGGTGTTGTGCTTTCAGGTAATGTCATTAAGTATAATTTACATTCTTATTGCAGTGATCAATCCTCTTAGGCAAAGAGAAAAAATGATTGAGAGTTAAAATTAACACAATAGTGTTTTGCTTGTATGAATAATTAATTTCTTACCAGTGAAGATCACATCCTGACAAAGAAGTAACATTCAAACTAAATATTTTAAACTATTGAATGAGAATTTTGAGACAAATGTACATCATCTTATTTCCCTTCATCTGAATCTAGAGGTATTTTTTTTCTGTACAAGTTCAAAGATGATGCCAGTGAAGTGGAACCAAATTGTGACGCCTTTGAAAATTTGGTGCATTTTATTTGAAATCAATTAATTAATGTAATTACATACAGATAAGGTAAGAAAATATCTGTGGGACCAGCCATTATCTATAGCATGAAGGTTGCTTTAATAAAGAATAGTAGTAATACAGATGTATGTTCACATGCCTCCAAGACCAAAAGAATGAGAAGAGTAGATTTGCTATCTGTTTATGGGTAAGATAAAATAATCTGATATTTTGAATCCTTGAGAAGAGAAGACCTTTTTGAATCCAAACCTTTCTCTCTCCAGTCCTGTCCTGTCCTGTCCTGTCCTGTCCTGTCCTGTCCTGTCCTCTCATCTCCAAAATACTTCAGTCAACATCATGTCTGAAAAATTATATTGTGTTTAGACATATTCATTGAAAAAAATACTATTTTTCAATTATTTTAATATTTTTCTATTTTTATTTCTACCACAGAGTGTTACCCGAGCCAGAGATACACGTAGGCTATTTACTTCTTAAACAGGCACAACCTGGAGCACATTTCTCTCCAGAATTTGCAAACCACCATGACTAATAAAATCATCATCATTCATCTATTTGATGAAGCCTATATCAGTTTTCCAAAAACACTGTGAGGAATTTACACTCACTCAGCTCTGTGGTTTTTAACATTTTATTGTATACATTTAATGTACACAATTCTGTCTCACTTCCTCTTCCTCTTTTTTTTTTTTTTTGTGTGTGTGTAGGGGGGGGGGGGGTTCTGTTTTGTTGGGTTTTTTTTTCTTTTTACCCTATGTTGTTCCTTGTAAGCTTTTTCAGCAGGAACATCTTTGAAACTGCAGCTTCAGCAGGTGTCCCAAGACAAAGATGGCACAATGAAATGATGAAGCAGGCCCTTCAAAAGGATGAATGTTGCTAAACAATTTGTTCACATACATCTTTGTCTAGCTGCTTAACTTGCTTTTAGAGTGGAAGACTGACCCAATTTTCTCTTCATTTGTATGCCTCTAGTGCACTGATTCATGCATCATAGAATTTAAATTATCTTCCCTCGTACTGCGAGCTAAAATGTAGTCTTATCTGAAAATCTATTTCTTCTTAAAATACTCATTCATCACACATACCAATGTATTTCTAAAAAGTATGTCTATAAAATGGATATAATGGACTCATGTCCTGTTATTTCAGAGAAGTTAATTGAAGCATTGTTCTGGCAGCAAAAGCCGTGGTATAAAACCTGAGGTTTTGGAACCATGTTGCCAAACCTACGGAAAGATGAGGGGGTCTTCCTTAGGCAGATACCAACCTTTCACAAGATCCTGAGAATGTCCTTGAGTTGTGAAAGACGTTTGGGGCAAGTGCAGATAGAAAGACAGCTCAGATGTGGTACTGATGAGCTTCTCGATCAGAGCAGAACAATGTGGAGAGAGAGAGAAGAAATGGCGCCTGTATTCAATCTTGTAAAAGTACAGCCTTGGATTCAAGCTGTTCTTGGGGCACAGACTCCAGGAAGTTGGAGGGCTGCCTCAAAGGATTCCTGTGACCTCTTTTTCTTCTTTTCTTCACAAGGCATCCCCTTTAGTCTTGGACAGGTGAAAGGTTATATATATATATAGATAGATGGGCATTTCTTAGCATGTTTGGCCACTGTTTCCTAAACAAGGAAATTGAATCTATATGGTGTTTTATACACGTTACCTTGTGTTGTATTGCTAAGGATGAATGTATAGAAAACTAAAGATTATGTAAAATTAGGATTACTATTTGAAACTAAATTTTGAGGGGTCAGGTCCATGCAACTTTCAGATTTAAAGTTTACAGAATTTCTAGCTGCTGAATTTGTCACAGATTATTTTGCAGCCTTTAATGGTGCAAAACCAGACAGCTATTTAGTTAATGAAGTGGTTTCTAGTCTGGACTAAGCTTTCTCCATAGAAACATTTTCACAGAGGGCCAGGTGAAAACATCCTTCTTTCTTATAAATAGGAGGTATGGCTGCCTGTTTGCTTTCTTGTTTATTTTTGACTAATTATTTCTTTGCTTTTGGAGAGGAAGAGGAGTTATCATTGTAGAAATCAAAGTTTTATACTTCCAGCGACCTAAAACAACAGTGCAACAGTTAGGATATGGCAAAGGTAGAGCAATATATAAATTCAATATTTAAAGGGGGCTGATAAGAGTTGCAAGTAGAATCTGTAGTAACAAGACAAAGGGCAATGGCTTTAAACTGAAACAGGGTAGATTTAGATCAGGCATAAGGAAGAAACTTCTCATGATGAAACACTGGAATGGTCACCCAGAGAGGTGGTGTCTGCCTGTAAACATTCAAGGTCAGACTGGATGAGTGCATGAGTGATCTGATCTAGCTGAAGAAGTCCCTGCTCATTGCAGGGGCATTGGACTAGATGACCTCTAAAGGTCCTTTCCAATCAAAACTACTTCATGATTCTATGAACCAGGCAATAATTTTGGCATCAGTTTTGTGTATCTTTCTTTTATTATTATTTTTTATTATTATTTCTTTTATTATTATTTTATTTATTATATTTATTATTTATTATACTTATTATTTATTATATTATTTTTTATTTATTATATTTATTATTTTCTTTTATTATTATTATCTGGCTTGAGGAAATCCTGTATGTTAATACAGAAATCTTAGACACAGAAAGAAGTAGTTTATTGCGTAAGGAGTTACATTTAGCTCAACAGGACAGAACACTCAGATTAAAAATTGCTGGTTGCCTGCTTGTTCTTAATGTTACAAACCAGCAGAAATTGTCAGGGACAAAAAGTAATGAAAGGTCCAAGTTATCCCAACTCTTGTGAGATCGCTTACTTCAGATTTGATATCAGATTAATTTGGAAATTCAAGCTAGATTTTTCCTGAAACAAAGCAGGTAATCTACCTTCAAACACCATTAATAGAAAAGAGGTCAAAACCAAACTTACATCTTCAGCTGAGTACCTGAGAAACACAAGATAAGAAGGCAATGAATAAAATCACTAGAATGATCATATGAAGCCAGATATATGGATGTAAACATATGGGTGAGCCCTGTTTTACCTGGAAACCATAGAGGCTTTTCCAGTGCTGATTCAGTGCATGAGTTCCCAACGATGTTACTTTGCATGAGTTTCTCTCAGTATATACTGTCCATAGACCTTTTGTTCTAATCTGTGTTATCAGCATTACAAGATTGGATTTTAGGGTTAAAAAGAAAAAAAAGCCAGACAGAAAGGAAAAAAAATATTTGTGCTTGTGTTTTCTTCTAGAGGTGGAAAGACAATGAAAAATGAGGAAAATATTCTTTAAAGTTGTGTCCTAAACAGTGTTAATATCACACTTCACCTCAGTTAGCTAAAGTAAAAAGTGTCAAATACATGAAAGGAAAGAATAGGGAGCTGCCAAAATGCTATTCTGCTGGACAGAGGAATAATTTCCTTAGAACTCCTTCTGTAATGAAACTTGTAATGGATGAGAACTGTGAGACAGGAATTTACTGTCATTTTCTCCAGTCAAGCAGAGGAATAAGGTAAAACTGACTACTCTAATCAGTCCTGTCTCATTCAAATCATCTGCTCGTGTTTGGTTCAGAGCACAGAGCCTCTGCAAGAAAACACACAGGGAGAAGATGTCATTTTCAAAGAACAGCTCTCTGCTTGCACAGCCTGCAGCAGATTAGCTTCTTGCAGCTAAAAGGGCACTGGGGCTCTTCAGTTGCCTCTCCCAGCCCCAGAGCCGGCTGTGCTATTCCCTTACTATCAGCTTTGTCCTCTAAGAAAAGTTTTTACCCAGTCCTTGAGAATGGAAAATGATGGAAGAACAAGAAGTTTTATCTTTATTCTCTGCATGAACACCTGGCACAACTTAGTCTTGTACTCAATCTGCAACTACTGACATAAGAAATTCGAGCAGTGTATTTTTTCATCTATATTTTTTCCATATGCCATTATTGCTGAAGGCAATCAGCTTTAAGTAAAATGCCTTTAATGAGAGAAAGGAGTATATCAGAAGAAAAGAGGGGGGAAAATCCATGTTTCAGGATAAGGACATCTCAGAATTAGATGTCAGGGAAAAGTGAAATCTAACTTCACACATCTCTGTAAAAAGCATTCTTAGGCAGTCATTAGGATTTATTCCAAAGGATCTTTAACTCATCTTTCAGGAAGCAGCAGGGCTAAGCCCTGAAAGAAACCATATCAAAGAAACATGCTGTAATGCAGGGACAAATTATCTTATTTGAAAATGGGTATAGGATCTTCCTACCTGCTGGGCTTAATTTAAAAGTATAGTGATGGATTATGGTAGGGAAAAAATAGAGCAAAGAAAGAAATGATCTGTTTGGCTATATGTTTTTGTACTGCTTTATATTAATTTCATCAATAACTGAAATAGCAGAAAAAAATGTTATGGAAGGACATGTCTTCCCTAGATTCCTGGAACTATGCTTTTAAAATGATCCCTTATACATGATAATTGGGGTGTATGGAGAGACTTTGCCAGGTTTGCTTAGAGGAACAATGTCACAATATCTCTTCACTGATTGCTCTAGGTAGGGAATACTCTTCCCACTGAGAATTATTATTCCTTCATCTATGACCAGTGTTGATGTGAAATATTTTAGGACATATAAAATAGCACTCGAGGTCTGTATTTTAGCAAATGAACTGCAAAAAAGGTACCCTTAGTTACTTAAATAATAACAATTGTCTTGAAACTCAGCATCCTTGCCTTCAAGCATATTTTAAAAAATCTCATTTTCCTTCAAGTTGGGGACTGCCCTTGAACTCTGTTCAGGGACAGCCAGCTGCAAATGGAACCTAACACAATGCTTTAATTAATGTCCTGTTGAAATGTGAATGCAGATCAATGGACCAAGATAGACATTTGTGTAATGCCTTCTCTTTGGGAGTTTTTCAGTTGTGTGCTTTCAGGAGTTGCAATTTGCCAAGTGGCAGTCACACTCTGATGTATTCATGAGCCATGCTGTTGACTAGCAGGCAGTGTCAACAGGAGCTGGGGGTGGAGGAAACAGGATGGGATGTGATTTAGTGAACCATAGCTAGACTAAGAGGACAAATCTGAACCAGGGCCTTCACTGAAAAATTCTTATTTTTCCAAGTGGAAATTTTAAGAAGAACAGCCAACAATGGAAAGCACTGGGAATGTTCTCAGCCTCATGATAGAAATGATCAAAGCAAAGAAGTCCTGTGATTAACTAACTACCCAAGTGCCAGTGTATTCAGCCATGAGAGACCTCATTTCAAACTTCTGCTCAATATGATTCAGATCAAAGTCTTCTTCATTCTAGCTGAGTGCCCTAAATTCCTTACTATAAAGTAATTCTGTCTTTACCTAAGTGAATTTTTAATTATTCTATAAAGAGAGAAAATCAGACAAATTCAATTTAAAGTATAAAATACTGAACAGATCCTACACCAGAAAGACCCCGAAATATAAGGCCTATTTTTTAAAGAGAGATTTCACTGTGGGTTTTCCAGCCTGTTTTAGCATTCTGGAAATCTAAGATCTTGTCCAAAGAAGAAGGAGTTTCACAAAATAAGGGCTTTGGTTTCATTCCTATATTGAATGTGATTTTTTTACTTTGATGGATGGGAGTTTACAACCCTGCTCCAGTTTTATACTTTTTTTTTTTCCTAAGATAATCCTGAAAATATTAAGTAAAACTGTGCTCATCATTGGAAACCAATTATTTGCAACCTCAGGCATCTTTATAAATTACATTTTATTTTAATCTTGGGCTCCCTAACTTTCCTTCAAGTGCTAGATTGAAATAGTTCCCCAACTCCTGAATTATCCTCAGACCCCAGTATCTGTGCAGTTTGGAAAAAATTCCTGAAAAATAAAGTTAGTAATTGCCTGCTTAAGAAAATAAGTGATTATGTCAAAACACTTTTTTTCCTGCTTCTTCCTTTTTTTGATCTTCCCTTAAACAATATCCTTTAATAAGAGTTAGTAACTAGTACATGCAAACAGTAACCTATCTACTTATCAATAGGGAATTCTAACTATACATTTACTTGGGCATTCAAGCTACATGGCAGGTCTCAGCTGCTTATTGATTTTACTGCATTAAAATAGATGGTTTTGTTTAGCATTGAAAAAGTGAACAATTTTCCTGACACCAACCACTTGTTTAATAGTCTTGGAATAATCTATATTTCATTAAAATGATGACTTATAACGCCCAAGCACTCTCCTGTCTTCTTAACTATTGATTTAAGGCAATTTAACACTTCTTCACCATATAATAAATTGGTCTGGACTGGCAGCACTTTGTTATAAAGTCATTTTTAACTATATAAACACTAAATTGGCATATTTTAGAGATGTTCCTCAGATTAGTTTCTGGGAAAGGATCTTTCCCACCAAAACAGTCAGTACTTCTTTTTTTTTTTTTTTTTTTAAAGCCTCATAAAACTTTTAGGTAAGTAGAAGTTACCACAATCAATATTCATAGCAAGATTTATAGGAGAAAGAGGCTTTCCACTAAATCCTGACCGTAAACCCAGTACTGTAAAGTATTTAGTACAGTAATCTGTCTCATAGATATTTTAAACTGGGCATTAATGGTGCTCAAAAGTCAAGTGACAGTGAATCAGCTGTATTAAGGAGTAGTTAGGAACTTTATTACTGGAAATGATTCAAACACACCTAAGCCCTTCACCCCTTTATTCTCCAATCAGTGACTTCTTATTTTCCCATATTTTTTCCTGATCGCTTTCTTAGCTGCTCATATCACTAAAGCCTTGCTTTGACATGGTAGACTAGATTCATCCTCGTTGAGCTTACTAGAAGGCAAACAGCAGAAAGAAGCTGGTTTCAAACTTAATCTGGTTTATGAGCTGCCAGCAGGTATTGTCATGCCATTCCAATTCACCTGAAGAAATCAAAACAGACACAGTTAAGAGCCTGCAAAATTATTTTCATGGAATTCTTCAGTGAAAACTCAAAAGAATGCACAGGAAACTCCACTGGAGGAATTAGTTGCTCCCACACTTACAACAGGATGATAATACTCCAAATATGTGTCTCTCTTCCCTCAAGGATTCATGTCTTAATTCAATAGCAGGATTTAGTCATATTTAAAGGGTAGCTACAAATCTGTTGCTCTTTCATAGGACAGCTACTATTGCAAAGAAGGAAAATAATCACTACAGAATAAGGCAGCGTTTTGCAGAGAGACACTTTTGCTACTTCTCAAGACATACAAACAGTTACTTCCTCCTTTTGCCCATCCAGAAAGAGAAACAAGGGAAGAAAACAGCCTCATTTTAAGTAGAAAAAATATGATGACTAAAGTAGAGAAATGCTCAGGAAAAGCCAGACGTGGTTTGAAACCTTTTTCCTTCTAAATTGGACTTCAAAATGATGACAGCCCTTAGAGACAGTAGAGTGATATTATTATTTTAGCTTTTCAGAGAAGAACATCAGAGTACAGAGACTTGAAGTCAAGCAACAATCACTTACTCTTTGAGAAATTTATAGACAGAAATTACTGCTGTGCTCAAATCACCCAAGATATATTTTCAACTTTCCTGGACAAACAATCACACACCTCTCTCCTGTGCAAGGGAGAAACATAATATCAGCAATTCTTACACATGATGTTACACTTACACTCACGTTTGCAGTAGGATTGATGCTATCCTACTGCACAGGATGCAATCAGATAAACAGAGCTGCTCATACAGTGGAGTTTGGGAAATTCTGGGAAGAATCAGCCCTGTGGCACGAACCAAGGAAATGCAGAAAGAATACAAACAAACTGGTACAACCAGTGTGACTCAGGAGATTCACTCCAATACAGGTTTTTTACATACAACAGCTGATAAGAATAGAGCAGTGTGATATCCTCCCCTTAAGAAGTACTCAAGATTCATAGATGGTCGTGATCAAAAGGAATGACAAAAGTCAGAGGTTCTGCAAAAGCTTACAAATTTTATTAGCAGATTACACACTTGGCATGGAAGTCAGTATAAGTTAGTCCCTGATCTCCTAGTATAAGTACACGGCAGTGGGTTTTGGATAAAGGGGGAGGGTGGAAAGAAATAAAGATCAGAAGAGAGAGTGAAAGGAAGAATGGAAGAAAGAGAGATCACCAATCCTGGCTCCAGCGTGTGTTCAGCTAATGGGGTGTCCAAGGACCTGGGTACCTCTTAAAGATGTTTTCCCCACCCTGGAGATGAGTTTCTTTCTTTCTATCAGTCATCATGTGCAGTCCATTCTTCTGGACTTTTCTGGAAATGGGTTGGAGGGTTTCAGGGATCTTGGGTGGTCTTGACCCTCTACCTTACATGCCCATTTCTCAGCCTCATTCCTGCGCCTGCACTGTGCTGTGCTATCTCCAGGAAGCAGAACAAGGACATTTGCTCTGGAAAAGTGCTGCCCCACCTCTCTATAGCCCCTGCTCCAGCCACATCCTGTCCCTTCCCACAGCATGTTCTTACCAACAGTCCTTGGCTGGCTCCACAGCTATCCAGCTATCAGTGTTTTGGATATAAACATTACCTCCCTTCACTTCCAGGCTTCAACAGAAGGCCACAGCAGGTCCAGTTACCCAAGTGGGTTTTATGCAATTCATAGACATTATAATGTTGATGCCTGTACTAAACTACTGTAATGAAGTTATTCAATATTACTTCAATCGCAGCAAGAATTAACAAATTTAATACATATGCTCTCTACTTGCTATAAGAAAAGTACATGAGTTATGTATTAGTGAATTTAGATTACTAAATGAGGTATATATTAACAACAGGAAAATAACACTTTGTAGTATATGCACATATGAAACATAAGGGTAAAATATAAAAAAACCAGGCAAAGCATTCACCACCAATGTGTGCCAAGTGTAGGCACATAATGTGCTGCATAATATTATCTAGTCATACATTATAGACTATACACATATAGAGAGAGACTACATATGTTATAAAAGTTCATTTCTTTCTTTTGGCCATTTGATGGTTGCAGCTTTCTCTTGAGACTCTCAGACTCTTTCCTTATCATATTTGCTTGGTTTTTGTTATCTACCCTGTGTAATCTGCTTTGGTGTCCACTCATTCTGGCCCTCACTGTCAGGCAAATCAGACACCTCTTGTCCCTCAGCAGGGCTCCTTATCCATTGTGTGGGGCCACGTTTTATTTGGTGGAAACCTGAGGTGTAAGGAAATAATGGGACAAAGTTTTGTCTGTGCCTTGGTTCTGGATAGGGAGAGGAGAGAAGAGATAAGAATAGTTTCTACCTCGAGGTCCTTGCATTTTTGTGTCTGTGTGAGGACGTCGACGCATGAGCAAAGAATCTCAATTTCTGTCATAACTGGAGACAGCCAGGATTTGATTCAGTTCCCTAAATATCCATTTGGGATGGGTAGTTTGACTGACAGTTTACAGGAGACCCATAGGACTCTGAAGCAGCATCTGTAGGGCAAGCAGGTTATCTCAGAGCAGTTCAGGTGGCACCACAGGACTGTTTTTAGGTAACCAAATAGCACATCTAATTAGTGAAGCCTAGGGCACAATTCCAGCACTCCTAAAATAAACATCTACACTTTTCTGAATCATTATTCAGAATCCAGTGACTGAGTAGAGCTCCTTTGAGTAAAGTTGGAACTTGCACATCTGGTGCAGAAGTAGATACCTCATCTTAGATGTCTTAATCTCTCACTGAATCTGCTTTTTAGATGAAACAGGGCCTGGGAACACGAGGATTTTGTCGATGAAGCAGAGCCTACATGCATACTACCTAAAACACTTTCTCCATGACCCAGTGCAGTGACCTGAATGAAAGCATATGTCAGCTCTGAATAATCTCCTCTGGGACCCAGTAGTAGGATAGCCATAATAGTATCACACTCTGCCAGGGTTTGTATGTCAAGTTTCTCATCCAGAGCTTGCTCAGGTGCATCTCACATTATACTTTACCTTTCTGATACACCCTGAATGCCTTTCAGTGGTGTGTTAAGTGAGGTAGCTAACATCTGTCACATGTAATTTGTCCTCTCTTTTTAACTCCCCAAGGGAGGCATTATGCATGCAGTGTAGCGTTTTGTTTTAGTTGCAAATTCCTGCTTGCTGTTTACACATAAAAGATGCTGGGGCAGAGTGGCTGTAAGATGAAGGTCTCCTGCTGTGAATCCAGAGCTCTGAGTTTTTACCCTATTTTAAACCTTCACAAAAGGCTGACCTTCTGCTTAGCCATTTGTGAGTGAGTTCCCATGTCCCATAATCAAAAGTGATTTACTACTCCCAATGTTTTCTCTGTTTGACTGACTGAGAACACTAATATGCCATTAATTAGCAGTTTGCTGAAAGGTGGTAAGATCTTTTGACTTCTTGATCCATCTGTGATAGTTGCTGTGCATAGAGTGGGAAGGCAGGAGCCAAAGCTTGTGAAAGGGAGAGAGAACAGCAAGATTTATGATGACCCTAATTTTCTGTCACGGCTTGTTCCTTGGTATCGTACTGGGTTTGGAAACATCTCTGCAAAATTTACATTTTAAACGAAACCTTTGCTCATTTTTTTGTGTTTGCTTTTTTTGTTGCTTTGGGGTTTTTTTTCTACTAGTATGTGTAATACTAAAACACATGGTCAATTTTAGAAGTGGAATTTCAAAAAATGGTAAATATGGTAAGTAAAATAGATCTAAAGGGAGAAAGCCCACTCTTCTGGTCTTACCAAGTCAACTTAGAGATTCTCATGCTTTCCAGGAACATCTGTATATTATGTGAAATTAATTTCTGACCCATTTCAAACTGATTCTGGTGCATATCTAAATTAACTTTAATTTAACAAAGTCCTGTATAACCCTCAGGAAAGTGAAATCATGTAACTTGGTGTTGTATCTTATCCCACCTGACAGAGCTTTTATAGAATCTTAGAATGGTTTGGGTTGGGAGGACCCTTAAAGATCATTGCATTCCAACTCACCTGCCATGGGCAGTGACACCTTCTACTAGACCAGGTTGTTCCGGGCCCCATCCATATGCTTATGATAATATATATGCAAAATCATACCTGAAAGGATGAGTTTCCAGTGTCTACCGCTTTAAACTTTCTTGGAATTTTCTCCTTTATATCTATGCAAGTTCTTTTTTCTCTGCATCCTGGTGGAATAATTTCCCACTAATCTACTTTTGTGACCTCTTCTTTCTGCCTCAGAGGGTTGTTTGAGAGGGAAAGAGATAAAAGAGTTGATTGTTATCTTTTTGCATATGATTCATGGGAATTTATAATATAGTTTGTTGAAATGATAACTGTCCTTTAGAACGAGCTGACATTTAAAAAATAATAAAAGGTAAATTCTCCCACGTCCACACCTACCTGTATTCCAGGAAAAAAACTCAATTTCTGAAGTTACGATTCATACCAAAATTAGACCACATCAACCCAGAGCCATTTGCTTTCTCAAGAATTCATAACTAACCCTGCAACTGAGTGTAGGCAGGAAAATAGTTATGCAGGTCTGCTCCATCTCTTTATACTGAGCTTCTCCCTACCTTTTAACCTCCCTAAAATGGGAAGGGAGGAGAAAATACAGTCAAGGTCTTCTGCCTGCTTTTCTCAGCATAATGAATCCTCCCCCATGTTCATTTAGTTCATCCCCACTATAAAAATGACTTTTTCAATCAAAGCATTGTACTCCTTCCAAAGACATTAAGCCAAATGACAGAACATGAGCTGGATTGACAAGGACAAGCCAGCTCAGTGCAAGGTAAAGGGAATTTCTAAAGTGAATGATTGAAAACAAATACATACCAGGGCTTTGCCCAAGGACTCTTAGCAAATTGTTCCTACAGAGAACCTGATCTCGGATCAGGATAGGAGAAAAATTAATGAACCAGAAAACTTTTTTGTTGATTTGCTTTTCTTGTGCACTTGCCATGAGGAGTTCTGCTCCTTATTTATGGGATTTGAACTTTCATGTACTCAAAGCCCAGAGAAATTTCAGAAGCTGTAATCAAAAAGTGAAGTTTAGCCTACAACAAAAAGAGGGAGTTTGGTATCTCAGAATCAGAGTCACAGGAACAGTCATGGGGAATGGGTGGATTAATAAACAGAAAATCAAAACTGCCTTTAGGAGGAACATGTCTGATGCCTACACACTGCCAGAATTAGGAACTTATCTAAAGACCTGAGGTAAATGCCTACACAGAAATTAGGACTTACATACCAATACTGCTGGTTTTAACCAGGTGACATTCTCCCACATCTTCTATTTGCTCTGTCCTAAATAGATGACAAACTGATTTTTTTGGCACCTCCCTCATATTAACAAACTCCGTAGCACATCTCTAGAAATGCAACAAGGCTTAATTTTTGCTAAAAGCCAGAAAAAACAATTTCATTTTGCAATTGTATTACATTTTATTATCAAGGGTCATATATTAAACATTTTTTTTTTAATCCATAATTTGTCATATTTTTCACAGGCTTCCTCTCTTCTTTTCCCACATAAATCAAGTTTCTGGATCTTTGTGTGTTCCTCTATTTCTCTATTTTTAAATATTACTTCAGAAAATGTTAGTTGATTTCAACTCAATTTATCATAGACCTGGAGTTCTCAAACAGAGGTATTTCTGGAGTTTTCTTGAGAAAAACACACAGAACAGCAACAAAAATAAAACCCTCCACCCTCAGAAACAGATTTATCTTCTTAGAAAATAGCATCAGTTGATGAAAAGATACAGATCTATAGGAAGTGCAGAATTGATTATATACAGGCAAATAAGCTTCCCTGTAAACAGACTAAACCATGGGGCTTTAACCATGTTGTGATCTTCAAATGCACTTGGTATCAGCAATGCATGAATGAAAATACCAAATATTGTCTCCTTCTCTGAATTGTTTCTTTTTAATCTCCATTGCACTCATCAGAGATCTGCATGGACATTTGTCACTCTACAGACACCAGCTGAGACCCTGATTCTGTCCTTGCACTTCAGGACTGTCTCCTTTAAAGGAGACATTTGTTTTTCCTGAGCTACATAAAAGCAATCAGAGTAGACAATGCATGGGAAAAGGGTGACACTTTGTGGCTATACAAGAGAACTAAGGTCTCTTCATCCTTTTATGTACCATTAATTGTGTGTCCATCTTCCTGATATCATTAAAATTTAAAGGCAACAAAAGTAGAATGAACTCTGACCAGGATTACACATACTTATTTTTTAAAAACAAAACCAAACCTTCAAATCAAGAACATGAAAATGGTTTTGAGGACATGCTTCTGAAACACAGCTAAGAGAGTCATTGTAAGGGTTACCACAAGTTTTCTTAAAAATCCATCATATTTTATTCAGGCACACTAGCAAAAGTCAGTTCAGGAGAAAAGACTTTGGGGAAGATTTTGCCTCTCCCAAAACTGATTTAATTCCCTTCCTTGCTAGAGAAAGTTATTTTCTAAACAACTTCCTGTGAGCTCAGCCACTTTCACCTGATCTTTCATTTTATGAAAACTAATGGAAGGATCATTCTTTCTGCAGAAAGCTTGGTCTATAATCCATAATTGCTAAAAGCCATCAATGCCTAAATCCTGATTTAACTATGAAAAAAGGAAAGAGAGAGAAATTATGTTGTTGACTTTAAAAACAATGAAAGTAGTGAAGGCTAAAGAAAAGTATCAGTCCTGCACTGAACAAATCCAATGTTGAAAGCCTGCACCTCGATTGCCCACTACTCCACATTTGTAGGAATTAAAAAGTGCCAATGGTATGAAAAAGAAGAGATGAGCTTTTCAGCTTCTTACACTCTTTTCAACAGGTCCATGCACTAAATGGTGTCTCTATTCTCCATGGTGCCCAGGTATTTTCACTTTTGATAGTAAACAGACCTACTGGTGTGTCCTACTCCACCTCATGTGGTGAGATCATCCTAGAATGATGCAAGGCACATTTGCTGGGTACTGTACATTTCTGTGAAAGAGTAACTTTCCAGTTCCTTGTGCCACTGGGAGGGCCATTTGAGTTGGATATGGTGTAGCTTTACTAGAAATCTCATTTGACTCAGCTAATAGAACTGCCTGTTCATATTTACATGCATTTATATATATACCAAAAAAATAAATAGTGTTTGGTGTCAGCGAGACTGATAAAGAGAAAGCACTCACACTAAATTGATTTTCATGGGTCTGCTCCTTCCAGGAATAGTACTTCATACTTCTTTGCTTCACAACACCCATGAAATTAGTGGCATAGTAAGTCCTTTCTGCAGGGATAAAAATTTGGATGCAGAGTGATTTTAAATGCATTTTACAATTAACATCGTGGAAAGAAGCAGTAGCTGGGAGTCCTACTTAAAGAGCTCTCTTTTAGCAGATTGTTAACTTTTGAGTAGAAATAAAGGAGCATTTGCATAATTATCAAGAGCTAGACTGGGTCCTTGTAGCAGAGTTGGACACCCGGCAACAAAATGATGCAGAACACTAAATGAGGGGGAAGCAGTCACCCCCTCCGTATGTACACCCATGGAAATGTTAATATTGCTGTGAAAAGGAAGATTAGGTGCCATTCAATCCAGCTACCTTCAGGCCCTGGCTGTACCCTGCTGAGCCCATGGGCTGGTTGATTTCCCAGTGCTCCCTATATTCAGTCAAAGGAGGAGAGGAGGTCTGAGACAGGAGTCATTCAGGGATCCCAAGATTATGTCTGGTTTTAATTCAGTGACTGTCTGTGCTGAAGTACAGGAACATTTGATGTAGGTAGCTAAGTGCATGAATGGCTTCAGGCTCTGAGTCCCAGTTTCCCAGAGGGATTAAAAAGACCGTTTATTTCTCCTCTTTGCCCTGAAGCATGATTAGTTACACACCAGCCTCATTCCTGACACAGGCTTTTCCAATCCTGTTTAAGGACCTCCAGTGATGGAGGTCCTCACAGCTTCCAGACAATCAATCCCAGTCCTAAATTGGAAATATTTTTGCTGTGCTGCAATTCACACCAAAACTTTCAATGCCTATATTTGGGTGTCCATAGTGCAAACATGTCTTCTGAACAAGATATATAAGAGACCATTGCAGTCAGTGGAGCATCAGAAAATTTTCATTTCAGTAATTGAAGAAGCTGTTCAGTCTTCTTGCTTTCCAGGCTCATGTTTATTCTTGTCACAGTTCTCTTGGTTAACATTTAATAACTGCACACTACTAGGTCCAAAACCTGAAGTTCCATCATCCCTAAAACATTACAGGACCTGAAAGAGAGTGAATTAATTCATATCTACTAGAGGCTTTTGGGGTTTCTGCTAATCAAAATAAAGTTTTTATTTTCACCTTACAATCTTTTTGGCTCATATTTGACTAATACTGTTCTCTAATTCCCAGACATCTTTTCTACAGATCCGCTGCTGTCGTACTCCATCCTGTAATTGTGTAGTTGACTATTTTCTTCAATTTTAACAATTCACAGTCTCTGCTCACCTAATCTCATCCAACCACTTCTTTTTGCAGTACAGTTTTACCAATTTTCAAGTTTACTTTCTGTTCTATTAAATTAATTTAATAGATGTGTTTCCTCTCTTAGGTTCATATGATCAGCAAACTGAAAAAAATAAACTATTTTTAATTTTTTGTGGAGTTAGTGAATGCATTGACCAATTACATGGCAGCTTTCTGCAAGACTCCACAAATATATTCTTTCTCTTTTTCATATAACTTTTTTATATGAATGGGTGTCAGACTCATGTAGTAGTGGTTCCATGTTTTCATGTTTCCATTCCTTGTTAGAGTCATCCTGGAGCATGAAATAAACCTTTATAAAATTAATTGTTTTTTTGAAATTTATCTTTACTGTCTTTATTCAGAAAGTCTATAATGCTGTCTCTGAAGAAAGTTGCAGTGGTTTGATGTAATCATATAATTTGGTTTTGCTGGTTGCTACTGGTTTAGCCCTTCAGTTGTTAAGGTAGAGATAGTTAATAAAAATGTGAGATTATTCTAACTGGGAATACATCGTGTTTGCAATTACTTTTCCATTTCTGTTTTCCTTATTCAAAGTAGAAAACTTGGAAATCTTATCTTTTTATCACTGCATTAGTTTTTCCAGACATCTGCTAGTCATTGACCTTTTACAGGGAAACTTAAGAACGACAAGAACTTGAGTATCAGATCAAGATTTTCCATGATGTTTCATTTACTGCTCAAAGAATGATTTCTTGTTACTCTTGATGCCTCTTACACATTGCACTCCATATTATTTTTTGATCTTTCTCAATTTCTGTCTACATGTGCATTTTATTTTATATTTTTTATATTTATATTCATTTTTATTAATCTCAGTTTCTATTTCTTGTTTCTTTTTGTATCTAAGTCAAGGCTTTAACCACTTTATTGCTTCATTAAAATACTGCCCTTCATGTACAATGGAATTTTTTTGCTTATGTACCTGCTTCATCTTTTTTCAAAGAAATGTCATGACTCCTTCAGTCATCTCCCTTCAATTCACCTTTTTCTGAAATAATAGATGGAAGTTATCAAACACTATTAATGACAGAACATCTTGGTGCACAGGGCTGTGTCACTTACTGTTTTCCTTTTTCCATGTTTTTTATTATTTTTTCCTGAATGATCCTCAGTCATTTCCTTTTCATAGTGCAGTCATAATTAATTGCCTCAAAGCTCTGCTACAGTAAGTAAATTGCAGCTTTGTTTATGTATTAAAGCTTTCAAATCTTTTTGTTTATCTTCATACTTCTCGTGTCAGTGCACAAATGCTTAGGATGTTCAGCACAACAAATATTTTTTTCCTGTCTCTGATATTCTAAATCTGATGTAAATGAGTCTATCCTCAATTTCCATGAGGTAAATGCTCTATAAGCGAAGTGCTCATGGTAAGTGACCACAAAAGGGTAGAAGGTTCAATTCTCCATCAGATCCCCCCATATGTGCACCCTTGTACCCAATGTCATCATTTGACTCTGGGCTTTTAGTGAGGGGGACTCACACTCTGCCAGATTTTCCACTCAGAATCCAGCAGTAGTTCTCTTCCATGTGGCAGTATTTGCTCAGAGTCATTCCCATTTATGATTTTGACTCCAAGAGTCCATTAAGCCTAAAGAACCTTCTGGTAGCATCTCACACTCAGGATCTTGGGATTTCAAGTTCTGGGAGAAAAGGTCTTTCTGAAATCTGAAATATATGAGCTGCCTCTTTGTGTTTCTTCTCAAAGACAGTTGCTCTGAATCTCACATTTCTGAAAGAATGAAAATTTTCTACTGTGTCACAAGGACACAACTTTAATCTTCTGTCAAAATAAGCATATCCACTCTTGATCTCAAGGTTGCTGAAAAGGATAAAGTGCATGTTATGCACCAAGAAAATTAGCATTCAGCTTCTTTTTTGGGGATTGACTGGGTATATATGATTAGATCTTGAGCTCTTTGTATTGTTTGATCTACTCAATTTCCAGAACAGGGTAGCTAACTTTAACATCTTGTGCTACCGGGTGACTAAAAGCAACATGTCCCAAACATTTTAAAGCATCATCTTTCAGAAAGAAGTTATAGACTATGTGATTGCACCATTTCAAAGAATAAACTGAATACATCAACACATTGTGATTTATAAATTATTTTAGTGGCATCTATTTCAAACAATGATATTTGCAAAATCTACCATTATATAAAGAAAAGAAGAAAAAAAGTCCCAGATTTAAGGTATGGTGTCCTGTCCAAATAAGTCCTGATTTGGATGGATTTGATTATTTGTATGAATTGTCTTGTAGTGTCAGGTTATTACAAACTTTGCTGGCAAGATAAAAGATCTTTTTTGATTACAGAAAAAAAAAAGAGCTAAAAATTTCCATATTTGTTTCTGCACAAGTGGATACTTGATGTTAATAAAGCAAGAATTCCTGTGTCACATTATGGCTCTAAATTGTCACACTATAATTATTCACACAATTAATACAGGTAAATACAGGTGCTTAAATTATGTGGCTATGTCTCCATATTTTCCTTTGAGCAATCTTCTAAGCTAAACACTTCAATTTGGAAAAAGTTTAGATGACTGGCATTGACCACTTTAAAAATCCGCTAACACTGGTACTAACAGTGACAAGCAATATAAGGAAATAAGTAGCAGATTCTTAGCTGCAATGTTGACCAACAAGAATTATGTTTTTAATAGCAGATTTGCCTGCTTTTTATCAAAATTTCATTAACTATGTACTGGTAAGATTTGTCTTTTTTTAGCTTCAGACTATGTTTCCATGGCAGCCTCACTGCTGGTCATTGCATTTCCCCTGCCAGCTGTACATTTTCACCTTTTTCCTTACAAGACTTTCTGTAAAGGTCTTATGGTTTTATAGCCCAGAAGAAAAAAAATTAAAATAGTATCTTCCTGTAAGATTAATGTGCTGGCGTTACTCAAAGAGTTCAACTAGAACAAGAAACAAGGGAAATGAATTGGATGATGAGCCTGGAGCACGGTTCCATGGGAAGAGGGCAGGGACTATGGCAGTCAGAAGTCAGAGCTGACACAGAAATAAAGATTCAGAAAACTCAAGAAGTTCAGGTCAGTTGCTGACATTTAAATGTCTTGTGTCATTTAAGATGCTTGCATGCTCTGCCTAACCTCCAGAGATTATACTACATCCCCCATGGGTCCTGCTGCTGACCAAGTGTGAATGTCTCCTGTACCCCAGGCTACCTCAGACAGCACAAGATGCTCATGTGTCAGCAGCTGAGTCAGAGCCCAGGTGTGCAGAGTGTCCTCTGCACTGCCTAAATTCCTGTTGTCTTCTGCAGGTGCCTTCTAGGCAACAGTGCTGCCTGCAGAGATGGTCCTCTACTGCTGATATGCCCAGGTTCAAAACTCCTTCCCATCCCAATTTCTATTGGGCAGGAGTGTTGATCTACTTGAGAGTAGGAACGATCTTCAGATGAATCTGGACAGACTGGAATAGGCTGAGCAGGGAAGGGGTGGAATCACCATCCCTGGAATTGCTCAAAAGCTGTGTGGCTGTGGCACCAGGGGACATGGCTTAGTGGTGAACATGACGGTGTTCTGTTAATGGTTGGACTCGATCTTAAAGGTCTTTTACAGCCTTAATGATTCTGTGATTCTAAAGAAGATCCTTGCACTGAAATAGCCACAAGTGATCCAAGTGACCACATACTCAGTTTAAAAGAATTTATAACACTGGCAGCAGAATGCTGCAATTTCAGCTGCATATACTCAACACTGTTCACCTGGTGTGCAGAACTTCATGCAACCAGTGCTAAATAGTCATTTTCCACTGATGTTTTTAAAATGAAAAAATCTAATTTCCCTCCTTTCAGTTATATTTTAATGAGCATAGTGACCACACTCAGAGCAGGACATTTAATTTTATATTATAGGTGAGTGCAGCAATTTTCTAATAGTAGTCTAAGAAGTGGTATTTAAAGAGATGAGACCCATGTTTGTTAGATACTAGCAAGAAATTCTTTTCAGTGAGTAGGATGAGATCCAGGAACAGGTTGTCCAGAGAAGTTGTGGATGCCCTACACCTGGAATCATCCAAGGCCAGGTAGGATGGGGCTTTGAACGCCCTGGTCTAGTGAAAGGTGTCCCTGCTGCTGACAGGGGGTTGGAACTAGGCAAACTTTAAGATCCTTTCCATGCAAAGCAACTCTATGATTCTATGATCCATGTTTGCATTGGACTTAAAAGGAATTTAAAGAGAATCTCAGGGAAAAAAAAAAAAACAAACCACAAAATAAAACAAGGGAAGAAAGGATCATCAATTGCTAAACAGAATATATTCAGAATGAAAATCATCAAAAGACTTAAATATAGAGCAGTGATATATCCTGGCTCTAGGAAGTTTAGATTAGCTTGCATGTTATTGGAAAGAAATAAAGTGGATTTTGATGGATTTAGTCACTGCACCCAAATCATTATTAAATGCATATAACATTTCATCACTCTAGTTCTCTCCACTTTGGAGTAGCTTGTACTGGGATCCTGTTATATTTTGACTCCTTGTGCATAGTCTATTCTAATCTATTTCACCTCCTCAAGAGATCCCTCCCTTTAATGCAAAAGAAAGCATTCTAAGAACAAATCACTCAGAGTTTTTCCCAAGGTATAACCTTCCTCTACACGTCTGATCTGTTGTAATTCTGTGGCCTGTTCCTTCATTTCAACTATCAAGCTAATTATAGTCCCATTGTACGTTACTGCATAACTGTGCAGGAGTCCTTCACACTCTGCCTGGCTTCTGACTTTTTCTGGCACTTTTTAATTCCCTGTCTGCTTAACTTGTGAGATCTGAGCCTTGATAGGAGGTCACTCCCTAGACAGGCAGACCTCTGAGGAGTGTTCAGGTGTCAGAAGAAACCTTTGCTGTCAGTTGTGAGCAACCTTGTACTATTCTCCATCACTCAGACTCTGATTCCACGTGGCACAAAACCCCTTCCTTCTCCTGAGCTCTGCAGTGGGATATACACACTTCTCAGTGTCAGATCCCACACTTCAGACCTGTCAAACCTCAGGCACTAAGCACCCAGTGCATACTCCTGCCTTTTTTTCACAGTCCCTTACTGCTCTACCTGTAGCTCACACATTAACCTGCAGCCATCTGGCCTCTTTCCTGTCTCGTATGCCCACATCTCTGCATCCAACTCACACAGCCAGAAAAAAATATTGGCCCTAAATAAGTCTGAACTTACTCTGAGGATTTAGAACCAATGGATGCTTTCCAGTCATATGATGCTATAGTTCAGACACTGCCAGAATCCCATGGTAGACCACAGCTGTACCTCATTAATTAGGTATGGATTATGTTTTTGAGAGATTTACATTAGTTCTTTTGCTGTGCCCAAACAACTTCTTTCGGCTTCATTTTTAAAGTGGCACAGGCATTACATGACCTGAAATAAAGACCACAGGATGTGCAATTGTGTTGTCAGCCAGCAAAGTGACAGAGAAATAGGTGGTTCCACAATAAAGCAGAACAGAGTGAAGTAGGGATTGTGCCAGGGAGAATGTGAGAGCAGAAGTACAGCTTTAAATGTTGGAATGAAATAGGAAAGTGAAGTAGACATTGTCAATGTAGCAGGCCTGAGCAGAAGAGCTGTGGAAAAGGACAGATCACTGAGACAAATAGGCTTATGATTTCCAGGATATTAAAATGAACTGTATCAGAACTAGAATATTGAACCAGATGAGTTAATTGAACTGATTGAATTGGTTGAACTAGATAAATTGACTATATGTGAACCAGATAAAAGAAATTGAAAGATGTTCACCTTACTGGCTGTAAATATTAAGTTGATACCCAGATGCCAAATTAAAAATAAAATGAAAAAAATTCTAGAACCAATCACATCAGGTCGAGAGACATCAGTGTAAACAGACAATAGCAAGAACAACAAAAATCAGAATTACTGCACTGCAGAAATTCAGTTGATATACTGGATACTGGACAGATAGAGCAGATAGAAGGGAAGATATACAAGATACTGAAAACCAGACTCAGTCTTTGTTTTGATTTTATCGAAGTCAAAAAGTAATAGAGTCTAATGTGACAGATAGAAGGTCATTAGATTTCTTTTTCCAAAAGCAATAGTGTAAGTAACGGGATGAGAAGAGACATGACTTTGAAATGTGCAAGGGGCAATGTGGTGGTGGCCACATGGGTGTAAAAATATTGCAGTTGATAATCAGAGAATCACTGAATGGTTTGGGTTGAAAGGAACCTTAAAGACCATCTACTGCCAACACCCCTGCCACAGGCAGGGACACCTCCCACTAAACCAGATTTCTCAGGGTCCCATCCATCCTGGTCCTGAACATTTCCAGGAGTACATCAGGATTCACATGGAGAGGTGCAAAAGGATATTTCTTGCAGATATTTCATGTTTCTCAGTTAAGTAGAGGGTGGCGTTGCTCAAGGAAGTTGTTTTGCAGGTTGTGGAGAAGAAAGAAGAAAAGTCTCTTGGCCAATGGTGAAAGGGAAGTCAGTGTGTTCCCTTGGTCTGTCAGACTTCCATCTTGAAAAGAGAGGGAGGCAAAGCAGTATTCTTTATTAAAAATGCCAAATATGGAGACCTACTTTTAATTATCACCCACGTGGCAAGTCATGCAGCAAACCTAACTACCAGAAAGCAGAAATAAAGATTTTTAAAATGTATCTTGTACTATTACTAGTAGCACTGAGATAGTTATTCCTGTTTGAGAGCTGTTATATGGCTGTTGATGCACACATTTGTTGGTGTATGTTTTGCAACTAGAAGGTTGCATACTGATAACTTTACAGCTTATTTATCAGCTCTGGATGATTTTGAGGAGGGATTTTGTTAACTCATATTTTCTCACATTTCTTGTGATATTGTGTACATGAACGGGAGATTTATGGATAGGAATAAAATGTCAAGTATCTGTGAAAATCAATATTCACATATTTCATAAAGAAGTGGGAGATACTCAAGAAATATTTTCATACGTATATTGTGTTTAAGTACTTTGACTACAGTGAATCCAAGCTTTCTGAAGCAGAGGTGTTCATTTATACAATTCTTGATTAGCTCTATTCTCTATGACCTCTTGCATCCTTCAGCAGTAACCAGGCCGTTTTTAAATTCAAAAAACCACAGTCATCTCAGCCTTTGCAGTTTCATCATGGCATAGCATTATTTAACACAGCATTGCTATTTCCTGCTAGTAGTTTTTCTCCTGCCAAGGAGGCAGTAATTATAAAATAATTATGTCTGTGGTTTAAGTTGTATAGTTAGATGCATACAGCATTTCAAGAGAATAATTTGTCACAGGAGGCTTAAGGACTTGTTTAAATGCCTGCTTTGCAGACACCAACTTTCTGTACAGTGAGCACACGATCAGGTCTGGCCTTTAATCAGAGTTAAAGTTCATCGTCTCTTGTCACTCTCTTTGTGTAAGATATCCACAATCTGCCCAGGTTATCCCACCTTATTGTATAGACACTCTGATGGTTCATTTTCTTTCTGCCATGGTGAATCACTGTTCAGTCACAAGTTCTGTATCTGGCTTTCATAAAATCATAGGATAACCTGAGCTGAAAAGGACCCACCAAGATCATTGAGTCCAAATTCTGGCCCTGCACAGGACAACCCCAAAAATCCCACCATGTCCCTGAGAGCAACCAAGCTCTTCTTGAACTCTGGTAGGTTTGGGGCCATAACCAATTCCCTGTTTTGTTACTGACAGGGTTTGGACAACTTCCTTTCCTACTCATCACCATGCCCTAGCTGTCTGCATGACAAAGAGCATGTTCCTTATGTGATGTGAAACTGGCTTTAAACACATAAAATCCTAAGCCAGCATATTTCCAGGACGCTGGTTGTCCAGAGTTCAGCCACGTGCCAGCCAGCTTTCTTCTCTTCTGATTCCCATTAAAATGTGCATCACAGTGTGTGTTTAATTACCTACAGGATACCACAGCAGAGTGTTAAAAAATGTCCGGACCCTCACACAATTGTTCAAATGAGCTTCCACCAAACAATCTTTGTTTGCCCACACATATTTCAATCCCGACAGATGGGAATCAGCAAGGAATTGATCATTGTCATAACTGATGCCACACAGCACATAGCCGACCTCAACTCAAACCTTGTGATTCTTGATAATGAAGAGTAGGCTATGGAAAAAACATGAAAGAAAAAAAAAAGCAAATAGTGGAAAATCAGGTACTGTATGGTTGTGTGGGAGGGAGTTGATATGCAATGTAAGCAATCCACAGTCATCAAAAAACACTGGACTAGTCAGACCTAAAAATATGGCCAGTAAAAAAGTGATATGTCTATACATAGGGCTCTCAGTGTGGAAGCTCCATCTCTGAAATTTGGAAAAGAAAAAATTACAATGGAATTTATGTCCAACAGGAAAATAATTGTAGAAATCTTACATTTTTAAAAGTGTGTGGATATTTTAGCAGAAAATCTCAAATGGAACACTTCAGTTTTCATTCCATCAGGGCATTTTTATAGAAAACTTTTCTTTTACTAGCTTAGTATGTACCAGGTACCCAAATAAAGAAAAAAAGTAAAATCACCCCTATGTGACTCATCCAAGTTTATATGGAAAGCAAACAGCAACAGAAGTTAGAAATAATAATAATAAAAAAAAAAAAAGTTTCCTGATCTCTTCACTAGCAGTGTGTGCTGGTTTGGACAAATTTGGAGGAAAATATCCTCTGACAGAAGGCAGGTTACAACCACTTCTCCCCCATCAGGTTTGGGAAAAAATTTTCCTCTGTGGAAAGTGAAAGAGATAAAAAACTATTTCTTTAACAAACACACAGGAAAAAGATAATGATGCTAAAAAATGCAGCCTCTCACTGTGGAGAGAAACCTAGGAAGATTTCAGAGTCCCTCTGTAGGTGTGGTCTCTCTCCTCCTCCTCAGAGCTGGGTCGGTGTGGACCCACCTCCAAGGCCTCGGTGGAAAATTCTCCTGATGTGTTCTGATGTTGAAACAGTCCAGAAGGGAAGAAGGGAAAAACCAAAGTCCCAGGACGACAAAGTTCAACTCTCCATCTCCCTCTGGAGAAAAGGAGCCTAAAGCTGGCTGAAAAGCAAGAAGATGCTTCCTCCACTCTTGCTGCTGCAGAAGCAGAGGAGTGTGTACCTGTATCTGTGTCCTTGAACACTGTTTTGAAAAGTTCGCTCGGATTTTTTCCTCTCCCCCCTCTCAGGCTCAGTTTAAAGGCACAGAAAGGCACAAAGTTAATAGCTGGGCATAGAGCAGTAGTAGGGGATACACATCATAAAGTCACCCCAAGACACAGTGCACTACTGGTCTCATCTTTTTGCCTTGGAAATATGATTTAGATGAGGAAGAATCATTCATTTGCTTGCTATAGGATGAAATATGATTTCCCAGTGTTATGGCCATTCCTTTTGAATTTGCTAATTTTTTCACACACACAACCGCACAACACCTCAGAAATTATACAGAAATAGAATATAGTATTTAAGTTTATAAAGAATATTATCTTACAAATAAATAATTCACTCACTACCAGGGGAAAATTAAACTCATGGCAATAAACACTTATAAAGGAAAGTTCTGTGACAGGTAAAAGAAGAAAGAAGAAGCTGTTTCTTTAGTCCAAACCTCAGACTAATTGTCTCTCTGTCTTTCACTCTGAGTTCCCAAGCTGGCTTTTAAAATCTATGGCAGAGCACCAAGAGTGCAGTGGTAAACTAAACTATCGAGTCACTTCAATCCAATTAGACCTGATTTATTCCTTTTTAAAGGCACAACTACAGCAATCTCAGCTTTGGAGGCTGATGGATACTGACTCTGATGCAGTATTTGACCCATTTATATTTTATTAGAGTGTGTCTCACACAAAAATCAGGACTAGTCCTATCAGAATTTGCCTAAAGAGATGGAAATATCTCTGATATTATCTTTTTTTCCAGATTTTTTGGCATATTCTTTGCAGAGAGAAATAACTTAATTACCTTAGTTAAATGTATCTTGTTCCTTAGTTAAATGTACCTGTGTCTTTTTTTTTTTTACTTTATTCTCACTTGATGTCCATCTAAGATTTCCAATATTTCCAACTCTTGTTTCTTATTTACTACATTGGGCTCTAGATTCCACTGAAAGTGTGTTTTGTCTTTCAGCATTTATCAGTATCTTCATGGCAGCCAACTAATAACAATTTTTAAGCTTTTCACCAGGCTGTTTCCATGCCACCTTAGACTTGGCATCTCTCAAAGGATCCTGTCTTCAGAAGGATACATGGGAAAAAAAAGTTCAGACTGTATATAAGGAAAAAGCTTTTCATCATGGACCATCAAATATCAGAACAGATTGTCCTGTCAAGTCATGCTGTTGGCCACCCTGGGAGATTTTCTAGGCTAGAATGGACAAATTTCTGAAAACTTGGTTTGGCCACACATCTGGCCATGCTTTAATCAAGAGGTAGACTAGAGGTTTTCCTCAGTTCTCTTCCACGGTGAAACTTCCTGTGATCCTGCAAATGAGGGTCAGTAACACCAGGGGACTAACCTCAGAGTTCTTTTTATTGACTCTGCCTATGCCCCATGAGGACAAAGTATTCCCTTCATCTAAACTTAATATTTTGAGGTAAACTCAGTGGGAAATCTCTACATTTTTTTCTGTTGGGGGGTGATGCACACAATAATTTCCCAGTAACTGTGCAGGAGTGTGTTTCTCCATCTCCCACTTCAAGATAAAAGTCATATTGGGAAAATCTAGGATGAAGAAAGACATCAAGACAGCCAGTGATGAAAGAGGTGAAGTTTTATTGAAGTGCTGCCTGAAACAAAGAGGTCTAAGACGAATTCTTTTCTCTCAAGTGTGATGTCAGTGCACAAGCTTTTAAATGTCTCTACATTTCATAAAGCCACCTGTAAAGCAGAAACAAGGCATCATTTCTTTCTGCTTAACGCTATGAGACTCTTCACACAGGCTGTCTTCCTCTACTTGTTTGCAGACTGTGTAGCACATTAAATTCTGCCCCAGTCCTGTCTAAGCATTTGAGATACAGCTGTAATACTCTGAGCCAGGAACTGGGGAAATTTGTGTTTGGCTCAAGTTAATAGAAAAAATAGAGTTTTAATATGACCCATCAGTCTTTTCTTGTTGTATTACAGCATTTCTGATATGGAAGAATTTAGAAAAGTTAAAATACCAGTACCAGTTTTCTGGCTCTTAATTGTATTTTGATGCTAATGTTGTGAGTGCTGCTGAAATAGAGATAAAAGGGTAAACAGCAAGGTAGAAGAGATGATCCTATGATCCTATACATGATCCTGTTCCTATTATCTAGGAGTAATGATTACTACTCTCAGAATATTTTTTAAAATTCAACAGACACATTGTTTTTCTTTTAGCTCAATAAATTCATATTAATCTCAGATTAAATAATACAATAACTGAGTTGGCATATGCCCGAATTGGACAAAAGAATTGGTGAGTATTTCAGTATTTGCTACTACTACCTCTCTGTAGTTTTTCACAGTGAATAGATTAATAGCACTGATCTTCCCCTTTGGGGCTTGGGAATGGAAATGGATCATAGAGCTCTGTGACCTGGAGGTGACATTAATTATCATTGGAATCTAAGAATTGCACTGACAGGAAAAGGGATGCTGTAATGTAATTCCAGAACCAGCACCTTTCTTAGATCTTATTAGACACCTTCAACAAATTTTCTCTTTGCTCTGAATCTCTCACTGAATCCTTTTAGCACTTCACTTTGCATCATTGATCAGAACATAGGTGACACATCTTGCTTTTCTCCCTTGCTTTCCTCTGGATGACCCTGCTTTTCTTTTTCTGCATGAACTAAGATTTCTATGAATTCCTACAGTGTTTTACTGAAAGGAAGATCTTTAGAAGGCTATAAGTGGAAAACTCTCACTTATCTCTAATGGTCTCACTACAGAACATTATTCTTCCTTTCTTGAAGTGCATAGTGGAGAAGATTAGTCAGTGTCCATTTGTATCCTCCTTAAAAAAAGGTTTCTTCCCACCTTTTCTAATCACTGCATTAGTAACTGAGGATGTTTAAAACTGCATAATTGTACTGCAAAACAGTGACACAGGCCCTAACCAGACTGCAGATGATGTTTTGGAACTCTAAAACTTTTGTTGTGTCAGGTCCTTCAAGAATAAACTTCTCAAATGGATACTGGTGTTCCACTAGGTGTTATTTTGTATCATAAGCATGACCAAGTTCAACAGGGACAAGTGCAAAGTCCTGAACCTGGGTTGGAGCAATCCTTATATCAACACAGACTGAAGAAGGAATGGAAAGAGAGCAGCCCTGTGTGAAGGATTTGGGGATACTGGGGAATGAAAAATTGGACATGACCTATCAATCTGCACTCAGAGCCCAGAAAAACAACCATGTCCTGGGCTGATCTCACAGTGGGAACAGGAGGTAAGGGAGGGGATCCTGCCCCTCTGGTCTGGTGAGATCCCATTTGCAGTGCTGCATCCAGTGATTTTGTTCCAGCACAGGAAGGACATGGAACTGCTGCAGTGGGTCCAGAAAATGATCACAAAAATTATCAGATGGCTGAAACACCTTCCCTGTGAAAACAGGCTGAGAGAGTTGGGTCTGTTCATCCTGGACAAGAGAAGGTTTCTGGAAGACCTAATAGCAGCTTTTCATTTTATAGAAAGGATTTATAGCAAAGAAAGAGAAAGATTCTTTTACCAAGGTCTGTAATGATAGAATGAGGGGTAATGGGTTTAAACTGATAGGGGATAGATTTAGATTGAACATAAGCAAGACATTTTTTACAGGGAGAGGCTGCCTGGAGAAATGGTGAATGCCTCACCATTGGTAGTGTCTGTGATCAAGTTGGATGGGTCTTTGATGAGTCTGATCTAGTGGGAGTTGCACCTGCCCATGGCAAGGGAGTTGGAAAGGATGATCTTTGGTGGCTGCTTTCAACCCAAAGCATTCTATGATTCTCTGATTTTCTGCATTTGCAACTTCAAAAACAAAATACTTCATTGTTCACTGAATTATGTTGATACTTTGCCTATAACCACACTAAAATGGTATTGAGGAAGTTACTAAGACATTATTTCTTGTTTGTGGGTTTCTTGAAATGTTTAATGAACCACATTAAACCTTCCAGAAATTCAGATTACTAAACAGATGTGCATGAGTTGAAAAGGTAAACCCCACATTTAGTTGGGGGCCTGCATATCAGCACTGTTTATTGTGAACCCTCTAGGACAAAGTTTTCAGTTTATGCATAAATTATTAGAATACTACTTACTGCTACCTCGGGTAGACAAATTCAAACTGTTTCACATAAAAAACACTCTGTAGCTCTTCCTCTGCATTTTGCATTCTTTGGATTAACAAGTACTGCTGATCTGTATAGAAACAGAACTCCTCAGAGTCCACTTTAATGATTTGCATATGCAATACGCCACTAAAATCAAATACATTATTTTTGCACTCAGAAGTAATCTAATACCTTCCTTCTTTGACCTATATTCCACGTGTGTTGTTTAGTGTATGCTGTCACGGAGCCAAAGCTTGTGGTTAGTACTTAATTAATATGCTTCTGTAATGCACTCATTAGCACTTCAGTTAAAATCTCCAGATGCTGGAGATAAATAGATCCATGAAACCAATTGCAATACATGTTCCAGCCAGCAAAATAGTGGCATACTTCTCTATACAGGATAATACACAGTTAAAAGCTCTCATCTCTCAAGAATGGAAAAAGAAGCTTTCATTGTTTTAAAGTGTTGTTATGTATAATGATGGATGGGAAGAGGAAGAGAGAAGAGCAGGGAAGAAGAAAAAGAGTGAAGTCTTCAGTTTGTCAAAAGTCTGTGGGCTTTCTTTTTGTTATGTTTGTTATAGGACAACATAACGTCTTAAATCACTAAGTTCTGATTCAATATTTTCCATTAAGATTGCAGTTACACAGCAAAATATGGCTAACCTTTGAGTTATGCAAAAGAGTACTGCCTTTTTAATTATCTGCCTTTTTAAATGTTTATTTTTAAAATTTTTTTACAAGACTTTCACGTAATTTTCAATGAGATGATTTAATGAGTCTGGGACATTTTATGTGCCTAAGAGTCTAAACTAATTCATTAATACAGTTGATTTCTGTTGTTAATACTGGAAAAGCATCCAGCAGCTTCGGAAATGGGCTAAGCTGCCTTATTCTAGGTATTGCACAAACACAGACAAGAAGGTGGTGCTTGCAAGAGGATTTTACAGCCTAAAGTGTAAGAGCTACAGGTAAAGATGTAGAGATTCAGACTCTTAAGCAAGAATAAGCCAGTGATTCCAACACAATAATTGTCCATGTCTTCTCTGAGCTTCATGAATCCTGGAATAGTTTAGGTCAGAAGGAACCTTAAAGATCATGCTATGGGCAGGGACACCTTCCACTATAGCTGGTTGATCAAAGTCCCATCCCACCAGGCCTTTAACACTTCCAGGGATGAGGCAGACACAGCTTCTCCAGGCAACCTCAGCCAGTACTTCACCAACCTCACAGTAAAAAATTTCTTCCTAATATCTAATTTGAACCTACTGTCTATCAGCTTAAAACCATTCCCCTTTGTCCTATCACTCCATGCCCTTGTCAAAAGTCTCTCTCCATCTCTTTTGTAACCCCTCTAGGTACCAGAAAGTCTCACCAGAGTGGAGCAGAGGGGCAGAACCCCCTCCCTCGCCCTGCTGCCCACACTGCTCTGGATGCAGCCCTTGATGGAGTTGTTTTTCTGGGTTGCAAGTGCACACTGCTGGGTTCTGTCCAGCCTCCCATCCACCAGCACCTCCAAGTCCTTCCTGGCAGGGCTGTTCTCAACCCAGTCTCTGCCCAGCCTGTAAACGTGCCTGGGATTGCCCAAGCCCCAGTGCAGGACCTTGCCCTTGGCCCTGTTGGACTCCATAAGGTTTGCACAACCTCACCTCTCCAGCCTGTCCAGGTCCCTCTGGATACCATCCCTTCCCTCCAGCATGTGACTGCACCACACAGCTTGGTCACCAGCAAACTCCCTGAGAGTGCACTCAATCCCACTGTCCACATCTCCAACAAATGTTAAACAGTACCAGTCCCAACACCAAACCCTGAGAAACACCACTCATTTTTTGGTCCTTTGTCATATCCTTCAGACAATACAGATGTGGTAGATACCTTAAGTGCCTCAAGCAGAACCAGCCACTTTTATTTAAAAAAGTAAATTGAGTCTTTAGAGATCCATTCACTAATTAAAATTTCTGCTCTTTGTCATATGAGACCACTGAAGTGATGGACACTACTGAAATAAACTGAGTGAAATCTCCTTTGATGTGGGATTAAGGAAAACTGGCCTCTTCTCGGAGTTATGGCACCTTTTTTCTCAAAGCTTGTCAGGATATCTGCAAGAAGATATGATCCTTTTATAAAAAAAAATAAAAGTAGAAACTGCTCAGTTCAATTCACACAACAATTTTTTAAAAATCAGTGTTCTCCACTTCCTTATCATGAACTCTGTCAAGGAACAGAAGGATGACTTTTCAAATCAAAGGATATTCTGTGAGTCTCTCTATCAAGGTATTAGTTTTTTAGATGTTCCTAAGTCAAGAGTTAGTAGCAAGAATGCTGAGCATTTAAGCTCTGAGGTGGAATAATCTAGTCCTAGTGCCTTTAAACTGAACTCAAAGAAGTGGACCTGCCTGTTCCCTCTGATGCAAAGAAAAACAGGATGGCAAGATGGAGTGATAGTTTGACTTGTGCAAAAGGAATAAACTAGTCTTTGGAGGCATAAATTTGAGAAGGTCTGCAGAGCTGAGCAGACATTTGTCCAACCCTGAAAAGCACCAAAACACCAAGACTGAACTCTGCAGATAGCTGTAATTTGCAGATTGCAGGTCACTTTGATTATGCTGTTTAAAGGCAGCAGGGACAGAAGAGTGCTAAGTCTCAGTTTGAGTGAAAGTTTCAAGGGCAACTGAAGGAGAGGGATGTGTGATAGTAAAGATTTTTCCATATATATTAAAAATAAAATGAAGTGTCAGAGAAATATCAGGATTTCTGGTAGCTTCTCTAAAGCTATGGCTTTGATCTGCTCAAGGCTGATCCCTCTCTAACCCTTTTGCTTTTTCTCTAACTCTACATTCTTTCTCAATTAGAATATTTCAGCAGGCTTGTTATTGGACAGTTGCTCCCAGAGAAGTTTTTATTTTCTTTTTTTTTTAATTTAGTCCGTGATATCAGGTGACTGAGCAAAATGCTTAGGGGAATTGATTACCATTTGTTAACTCTATGGGTTGTTTTTTCCCTTGGTCATTGATTCTTACAACTGATAGGCAGGCAGACATATTGTTTATTTTTAATCCATATATGTATTCTAGCGATGTCTTGTACACTGTCATTGTCTCTACAAGTTACACTTACTAGGCATGTCAGGTCTCATACAGGCAGACAAATATATATCTAGCAACCTTCAGTTTTCTTTTATATCCATGCATAATTTGCAGTGGGAAAATATACAGATAGAAAGTAGCTTAAAAATGGGGAAAAATGAATTTCTAGGTTTAGTCAGACAGCAACTTTAAAAATTCCCTTTCCACTGTAGTTTTGCATTTTAAAAAGTCATAGCTCATTTGGGGCTTCTGTAATTCCCAAATAACACTAGCTTAACTCTAGCTCAAGGCTTCTTTTCAGTCATATCCTCTTTCAGACCTCTTTTCTCTGACAAATGTTTTCAAACTGTATTTTCTATCCCAAAGGTTAAATTAGGCTTCAGGATGGGTCCAGCGAGCCAAAGCTTCTCCAGAATGTTATCAATAATTGACCTGCAGCTCCTACTCCTTTGTCTGATAGCACAAACCTACTGGAAATGACTGCAGCAACATACAGCCAAGAAATGAAACCTTCTTGCTGGTGATGTGAAAAGTGTCAACCCAGGGCTGCAGGAACCTTTGTGCTGCAATTTCTGTGTGGCAATGGCATTATGGCCTACTTCTCACTGGGATAAAAAAAATGAATGCTACTAATGACTTCTGGCACAGATAACCTGTAGTAAAATAAAGATATATAAATAAAGAAATAAATAAATAGAGAAATAAATAAATAAATAAATAAATAAATAAATGTTTATGTGGTGTATGTATCACAGAAACATAAAATCATAAAATCACAGAAGGGTTTGGGTTGGAAAGAGAACTTCATGATCACGTAGTTCCAGTCCCCTGCCATGTATGGGGACACCTTTCAATAGACCAGGTTGCTCAGAGCTCCATCCAACCTGGCCTTGAACACTTCCTGGGATGAGGCCTCCACAGCTTCCCTGAGCAACCTGTGCCAGTGTCTCACCACCCACTGAGTAAAAAATTTCTTCCAATTATCTGATCTAAACCTACTCTCTGACAGTTTGAAGCCATTGCCCCCTGTTCTGTCACTACATCTTTCTGTAAAAAGTCCTTCTCCATCTTTCTTGTAAGTTCCCTTCAGGTACTGGAAGGCTGCAATTACGTCACCCCAAAGCCTTCTCTTTTCCAGGCTGAAAAATCCCAGTTTTCTCAACCTTTCCTCATAGGAGAGGCTCTCTATCCCTCTGATCATCTTGGTGGACCTCTGGACTCACTCCAACAGGTCAATGTGCTTCTTGTTCTGGAGCCCCCGGGGCTGGATGCAGCACGTTGCTGACTCATGGAGTAGAGGTGCAGTATCTGTGTGTGTCTGTACATATATATGTATATATATGTGTATATGTTAATTATATAATAATATGTTAATTATAAAATAATGAAGAGATATTGTTCTCATTTCCCTCTCTGAGACAATTTGACTCAGAAGGGATATCACTACTGAAAATGTATCTTGAAATCAGACATTTAAAACAAGTTTGTTCTCTTGGGATGGGAATCGACACCTCTGTGGTTAGGATACTTTGGGAAAGCTCTAATCTCCACAGTAAGACAGGAGCTCTGGGTATTTGGGACTGCTCATTAAAAAAAAATAGCTTTTTAAAAATCTGTTTTTCAAAATAAATTTCTCCTTAACTCCCTGATGCCAGCAGATTTCTCCCTTGTGATAAGGCCACTAGCAGCTCAAAAAGAATAAATAAATAAACATGAAAATGCCTGGCTGCTAATGAGAGCCCCAGAAGCAGGACTGGAGCTTGATACATCACCTCTGCTGCTTGATTTCTGTGGGAAGGTTCCAGCCCCTGCATGATGTCAGCCTGAACGTCTGGCTCGAATACCTGAATTTTCATAAATTTTGCAATCAGCTCTGGAGTCCCAAAGGGGCTGTAAGGACTTAAAATCAAGCATCCAGGAGAGCTGCAGTTGTGCAGTGTGTGGTATCTTGCCTCATCACTGCGTGCTGGAGCATTAAGCTGCTGCTGCTCTCTCCAGATTGATAGTGCAGCCCTGTGACGCTTCTTCAGGGTGCACTTGTGTTAATTGAGATAAATATTCTTCTGTAAGATGCAGCTGGTGCTCAAGGAGTCCTGGAAGATACATTATCTGATTTGAGGAGGCTGGATTCTGACGATTTATTTTCATCTTACACAGTACTGAGGGTGAATTTTTGGGTTCTGTGTCAGTATCTATAATTTTGGCAGCAACCTGGTGCTCCTTGTCTCAGCAAAATTGTTTTCTTACCCATGTGCCTGTGCTGTACTCACAACTGCAGCTCTGTGGGTTAAACTCCTTTTTTTTGTTCTGAGCTCTTTGCATGGAGGAACAAGCTTAGATGGAGAGTTGTGTTTAGGGAAAGCTTCATCAAATATAACTGTTCCTTCCTCGAAAATGGAACACTTTATGCACGACCTGATCCTTATTCAAGTTAAGAGACTGTCTTGGGGTGACTCTATGATGTGTATCCCCTATCACGGCTCTATGCCAGAAAATTAGTTCTGTGCCTTTAAACTGAGCTTAAGAGGGGAGGAAAAAAATGAACTTTTCAAAGCAAGTTCCCAGGGACACAGAGATAGAGACGGCTCTGCGTTCTCCGGTGCGGCGGTAGCACAGGAGGAGCACCCTGCCTGTCTCTTCAGCCAGTTTTTTTTTTTGGGTTTTTTTTCTTCTTCCCTTTTTCTCCAGCGTGTTTCCTAGGACTTTGGTGGGTTTTCCTTTTTTTTTTCCTCTTCTGGACTGTTTCAACAACATCAGAACACATCAGGAGAACTTCTCTTCAGGCCCGGAGGGGGCCGAAGGCCACCCCCCACGCCAGCTCCGAGAAGGAGGGACGACACCTATGAGAGGACTCTAATTTCTTCCCAGGTTTTGTTGTTATAGTGAGGGGTTTTGCTATTTAGTATTATTATCCTTTTCCTGTGTGTTTTTTAATAAATAGGTTTTATCTCCTTCACTTTCCTTTGAGGAATTTTTTTTTCCCGAACCTGGTGGGGGGAAGGGTGGTTGTGGCCTGCCTTTCTCCCAGAGGATATGTTGCTAGATCTTGGCCAAAGCCGGCACAGAGATATATCAGCAGAAGTGCCCTGTGCTCTTCTTCAAATGGCAACACTTCAGCTCATGGCAAATAACTAAAGGAGTTTCAGGGCTCCCTATCCATTGCCCACCTGTCTCCTGCCTTCTAGGCTCCAAAGCTTCTATTTCTAAGCTTCCTGAAAAAACATGAATGTGGATCATATTCCTTTGGAAAGAGGAATCTGTTTCAGTCCTCATGCATCAGTCTCTCCCTATTTCTTCTTTTAACCAGTACTAAATCTTTACATTGTGATTTCTTCCATGAATTAACTTTCAACTGCTTGTTGAAAATCTAGGTCATGAGAATTACCATCATCTGAAATTCATAAATAATTGGGAGAAAAAATCCAGTCAGAATAGCAGAAGAAGCAAGCAGATTTTGTTTTTTTCTGGTCTGATTTGACATATAAAACACTACAAGTAAGGAAAAAACAATATTCCCAAGTACTGTGAAACACATTCTGATATTTCTTGAAATTATGCTTAACTTCCCCTAGTTCTTCCTTCCTCCATGACAAACAGAAACCTCAAAAAAACCTAGAAAAAGCCAGTACTTCAACTAATGAGCAGCTGAAGATTGAAAAACTCTTTTCATACAGTGCTGGAGCCTGTGCAAACAGTGGCTATATCAAAGATTAAGTGTCTTCCCAAATGTGAAGTCAGACATGCGATGATCTGTGGGATGAGTAAGAGCCTACCTGATCCTTTTCATGACTGTAATTGAGAAGTTGTTTCCCCATTTGAGTGTTTTATTTTAAATTATGCAAAGCTTCCACTTAGTAATACATAAGCAAGGGAAATTCAGCAGATGGTGTTACACCAAGTAGGACCATCTTCTTTGAAACTACTTTAGCAAAAATTGCATTTGGTAGATGCAGACACATTTTGGGGCATGGCTGTTTTAGTTGTTACTGCTTTCAGTCTGTAGATTGAATAACTAATTTAACATTCACATAATTTCCACAGTAATCTAACTGTGCTGCTGCAGTACAAGTTTTCTTGTTCAGAGTGTGTATATAGCATGTTCAAAGGATAGAGGGATCTAGGGAATTATGTAGAAGTTTTATTTCAATTAAATAAAATTTTCAATCAGAAAATTTATTTCACTGTATTTTATAATGTTTAATTTTACATGATGAAAAACTGAATATAAGAGTTGTTCAGATGATATCTTGGCCCTTCAGGTGTCCTTGACCTAGGTCTGACTGGAACAGCAGCTGGTATAGAGCTGCGTTTTAGACTCATGACCAAAAAATGCTAATAAAGAATTGTTTTAGCTACTGCTGAACACTGTCCACATGGCAATAAGCCCATCTATGTTTCTCACTTTGCCCCCCAGTGAACTGACTGGGAGTGAACAAGATGTTGGGAGAGGACACAAGCTGAACTAACGATGTTGAGGGAGGTGATTCTGTCCCTCTGCTCCACTCTGGTGAGATCCCACTTGGAGACTGTGCCCAGATCTGGGGTCTCCGCACAGGTAGTACCTGTTGGAACCAGTCCAGAGGAGGCCACCAAGATGCTAAGAGGGGTGGAGCACTGCTCCTACAAGGAGAGGGTGAGAGGTTTGTGTTGGTTCAGCCTGGAAAAGAAAAAGCTTTGGGGTGGCCCAAATTTGGCTTTCCAGTACCTGGATGGAGCCTGCAAGAAAGATGGAGAGAGATTTTTCTCAAGGGTCTGGAGTGCCAGGGCAAGGGGGAATGGCTTGAAGCTGAAAGAGAGTAGAATTAGGCTAGATATTATGAAGAAATAATTTCCTGTGAGGCACTGGAACAGTATTCCCAGAGAAGCTGTGGCTGCCCCATCCCAGGAAGTGTTCAAGGCCAGGTTGGATGGGGTTCTGAGCCATCTGATCTAATGGAAGGTGCCCCTGCCCATGGCAGAAGTGCTGAATCTTTCGTTGATCTTTAAGGTCCTTTCCAACCCAAGCCATTCTATGTTTCTGTGATTCTGTGATATTCCATGCCATATGACATAAAATCATAGAATGTCCTGAGTTAAAAGGAACCCAAAATGAACACTGAAATCCAGCTCCTGACGTCCATGTCAGTAAAAAGCAAGAGAAGCAAATTTAGGGAAGTTCACCATCTGTTATTCAGGAATTGACTGTGATTTTGTCTACTCATGAGGGATGGTAAGTAATTACCTTTGAATCTCACATTCTATTGAAATACAGAGTTAGCTTGATATTGTTAATTGGGCATTGTTCAAAACCTATATTTTGCCTTCATTTGAGGCCTATTTGTGTAGTCAGTGCTCACTTTGCTTTGAGGTAGATTTTTAATGGTGTCATAATTAATGTCATCAAGGACAGTTCTCCATGGCACCATTCAAAAGAGAAAGAGAAAAATATGATGAAAAGTAAATGCCTGGGATCTACTGGATCAGGAAATACCTAGTGAACAGTGGAATGCAAAGGGCAAGGATTTAAAACTTTTAGACCTTCTTATATATTAAATGAAAGAAAAGGTTTTGAAATTATCATCATTCATCATTGCTGTCAGAAGAAAGAAATATATCTTCTCTTAACTACAAGTAAGCCTGTTGTTTTCCAAATTCCTACAAAAGAGTAATAAATAGTACCAATTCACTCTCTGAATTCTTGAAATTATTGCTCAGTTGAGTATCATTAGAGTGAACAAAGCAGTTCTTAATCTTCTTGGTAACTTTGAGGGACACAACAGCAGTGAATGAACCACTCACCATGTCCATCTGTCATATATTCAGGAACAGCTGAACCCCAGTAACAAGCAGGAATCAAATTCACAAGATATTGTTCAGTGTCCTTACTCTACTGACATTCAAACAGACTGACAGAGTAAACAAGATCTGCTACCAGTCAATTAGTAAATTATCTGTTCTTTTCCCCTGGAACTGCAGTCATGTCCAACTCACAAATATAAATGTGTGTGTGTGTGTGTGTGTTACCTAAAGTTGTGTACAGCAGGAAGTCCCTTCATCAGAATATTCTCCGATTTCAGGTGCAACTTCTATCCCACTCCCAAAGAAGGTCAATAAAAGACACAGCTACAGCTCTGCTTAGGGAAGGACAGGAAATCTTCCTCGGCACTGAAACTGGTATTGGTAGAGCAGCCCATTGCACAGTTTGACTTGCTTCAATTACAAGTGTCCCAATCAATTCCCAGCCAGCACTCAGGGTTTAGCACAGTCTAGAGAATATTTCCAATAAACACTTTGGGTGAACATACATGGTTGTTGAGACTAACAGCGTTTAACAGGTGTTAACAACAGCAGGGGCATGGATTGTTCCATGGCAGTTGGCGTTGCTGCCAGATAAGAGTATGAATTAAGAGTGTTTAATTTACAGAAGACCTTTAAAGTCATCCCAGAGTCCTTTAAAGTCATTCCTGTTTCCAGAGGACATGGAAATAAATTGTGGCCTCAGCAAAGACACTGCAAGTACCAGTAGTGTATGTAAAGGTACCTATGTAGTCTGAATCAAAGGGTTTCTTGGCTCTCTCTGTAGTGACTTCAACAACTTCTCCTGAGTGATTTGAGTTCAGATAAGTGAAATCATGGTAGAAGCTTATCATTTTCTGTGGTTTTGTTTTTGGGATTTGGGTTTTTAGTTTTAGTGTTCTGTTGTTTTTTGCATTTTTTTAATAAACGTGCCAGAAAAAGAGTTTCTGACGTTTTTCAATTTATTCTGCTGAAGTTGCCCCTGGTTAATTCAAACTCAATTAAAACATAATTGGGAACACTTATAAACTTTTAATTTTGGATAATTTATGGCATCTTGTTTTAAAAAATCTCTGCCATTTGCTGATTAATTTTCTCTGCTGTTTTTTTGGTCAAAGAAGGTAATGTTGTAACAAATGAGCCTTGTAAAAGAAGAGATATACAAATTGACAGTTTTTCTGTCAATGTGAACGAACGCAAACTGCAGGTGTTCCTATCTTTATTACTTTTTATATCTTAATGGTCCTATACAGAATATCATGTATTCATATTTTAGCACATATTTTGTTATACAAAATTTCGTGGAAATTAAAGATATTTCAGCAAAGGAGATAAAAAGAAAACAAACCACAGTACTATGTTTTATCAGCCGTGCATATATATTTTTCTATTCCATTAAATAAATGATATTGGTTCTCTTTAGATGACTGAATAATTGCATATTTATTTTAGTTGAACTTGTGTTAGCATAGAAGGAAAAGTAACCACATATTTGAGCAAGGTTATGGCAGTGGTTAATGTGAAAGCAGGTTTCTTTATCTAAAGTAATCTAAATTGTAGCAAGGTTGTAAGACAAATAACAAAGGTTCCTGACAAAACTGTGATATACTTAATTTCTTTTCTCATTAAAGAATGATACAGTGTCCTTAGCAGACAGTCACTTTTTGAGTATCTCAGGAGATCAGATTAATATGGAGCTAGCAGTAAAGTGCTTAAATGGACTCAATCAAGACCAAGTGAAATTCATCCTAGGATTATTAGAAAGATAGAAGGAGAAATTACAAAACTCTATTAGTGTAGAGATCTGTCTTGTTATATGTTACAGAAAAAAAAAGGGATGGTGAGAGGGGGAGGAGAGTTAAAGTGAACTTTCCTTTCTCCTTGTCAACTTCTCACCAGTTTCCTAGAAGACCTTGGAATGATGACTGCGCTTTCTCATTTACTTATGAATATAACCCTTGAACAATCCTAAACCCTCCCTTTATTCTCCTGACTGAAATATAAGCAAGTCATATAAACTCTTTGTGCAGAAGGTTTCCTCCTTGTTAAACTGCTCTAAAGAAGATTCCCTACCATCAGGAAGAGTGCCATCAGGACAGAAGTAGGATGTAAATGGTATATAGGACTTGCTTCTGACCACATGTAAATTTTGCCTTGATATTTGTAAGGCACCACAAGTCAGGCTGGAGGGAAGTGTGCCAGGGACAGTTATGTTTAACACTTCAATTGACAGGAAGGATTTTGGGTTCACAGGAGGCAGAAGTCTGCTGTTACAAGAGGACCACCTGTTCTTACACTTTGCAAAGCATATCTGTACATTTTTATAGCATCATTATCAACTGTTTTATTGATGGTTTTATTAGAAGAAACATAAATATTCACAGTTTTATGGTCATAAGTGCAGCAAGGAACTACTAGTTTCCAGAAAATTTATTTTTTATCTACATTCTGCCACTCTTTAATGAACTTTATGGCATTTTCCTTCCATCCCAAATTGGCGTTGTGTCTCTTTTTGTCCTTGGGTCTGGTATAAACCAGGGACAAAGCCACTGTACTATAAAATCCTAATAAAATCCATAAAAAGACTTGAAAGCAATTCCAGAATGAAAGACCAGGACAAGAAAGTTCTCATCAACTGTCTACTCATGAGCTGAGAGGTACACCATAGCTTTGCTAAATGATGCTATCCTCCCCTGTTTCACAAATCTATAAACCCTTCCACTAAACAAATTCCATTGGTTCTCCTCAGTGCTCTTTAATTACCCTGTACTTTCCCATTAACTTAATTATTTAAGTGCTTCTCAATCCCATGCTGTTGCATGTACAGATGTTATGTGTATAATACATTAAAACTGCATAATTGACTTACATTTAAGTGTCACCAGTTGTGTAATGTTCTGTGTTTGGTTTGTATTCATGACACCGTGAAGAAATGAAATGCTTTGTGTTAGTAAACAGACCTCACTTTTATTGCTTTTCAGAGCTGGAGCAATTTGGGAAAAACCCCCACTTCTGCTATTAAAAAACATGGAGATGTGGAAACAGCAGCAGTGATAACCACTTGATCATCTGCATCAATGTTATCTGAAACTGTAAATGCTTTTCTGTTAGAACCATGGGAAAACAGCAAGGACATATTTTGAGACTCACATTTTCCTGTATGTACAAGTGTAGCTACTTATTGAGCCAGGAAATCACAGCTCTAAGGAAGCTCAACAGAATTGAAACAGTGGCTGCTTATTTTTTAATTACTTGAGGTCCTGAGTGGCCTGCTGAAAAACAAACCAGCCAGAAACACTTTAAAGGCAAAAAACCCATCCAGCAACCTCTGAATCACTTTCCTGAGATTTGTCATTACTTTCCGTTTATCTTACCTGAGTGTTGGGATTAGGTGTAAAGTCTCTGGATAAAGCCAGAATCAATTTTAAGACCTTATGTCTGCTGAGATCTCAGGTATCAAACACTGTTTGCAAACACCTTCACAATATTTCTCAATGGAATACATGCAGTGAGTTTGTCACCTTAGTTTGAAGTTATCAGTCAAGAATGTCTGGCAAGGCCAAGAGGCGTCAGGGGCGATTTCCATCTGAGACAGGTCATCTCTGTGCACTTTCCTTTGGCAAATTTGCAATAAAGGCACATTGATCAGTAAAGGCTTGATGACTCAGGCACAGCAATGACCTTCCCATCCTATACCACAATCCCTTGCCAGGGGCCTGTCACAGTGAGATGGATTTATTGCCATGGGGGAATATGGTGTAGCCTAACCCAGTAGGAACTGAACAAAAACACTGCTATCTTCACAAGGAGAAAGAACCCTTATCAAAATACTGTTATTACATTTTTTTTTACTCCACTCTGTAAATTGAATCCTGAGATTAGATATGCAAAGCTTGTACAAGAGACATATGCTTAGAAAATGGAATAAAAAATTTTATGTCTAATTGAAACATACATGAACATTTGTGTTAGAGTTTGGTTAAACTTTAGGGAATAGTTTTGTTCGAAGAAATAAAAGTAACAATATTAAAACACACCCATAACCTCTTGCATTTAGTGCCAATAGAAATAAACACCACCCAAACTTAGAAAAATAACCAGTCTTAGAAGATTTTAAAATTGCAAATTAAAGTTGAAAATCAAAAGTTACTTTTTGTGTATTTTTCTTGTGCATTTCTCCAGGAATAAGCGCAAGGGAACGAATGTGAGCATTTGCCTTTCGTTTTTGGTATGGCTGGTGAGCAATTACAGCCTCGACTGTTCTTGTTAAGGGTCTGAATGGCCCATCTCACTTATCTTCATCCACCTGGGGCTGAGCGTATATGGGTAAATGAAACAGCACCACGGTGGAGGCACAGGTTCTGGACTGTGTTTATCCTGAATTTACATCATGTGCCAGCTTGTATGCTCCCAAACACTGCTCAGTTGGTTCAGAATCTATCAAGAACCAGAAACAAGACCCAGAAAGTCAGTAATGCACTAGGTTTGGCTCTTTACACGTTACACAGCATCTAACACTGTCCCATCAGGATGTGCACTCTCAAACACCCACAGGGCTGTAACACACTATCAGCTTTGTGGTGTGAAAACACCGCTGTGAGGGGTTGCTATACAGCTGTCACATTATTTAAGATACTTCAACTGAGGGGGGAGGGGGGAGAGAAAAAAAAGACAGAAAAAAATTTTGTTCCTTTAAGACTCTAAAGAGGCAATCAAGGGTTCCAAGGGAGACCTACAACCAAATACTAAGCCTTTAGATTGCTTGCCAGTGTAAATATGCCTCAGAGGCAGAGAACTATCCCTGTTTAGCAGCATATAAAGAATAAGAATGTTATTTACCCAGTCATTGCTGTAATTCTCTAATAAATGAGAAAAGAGGAACTTCTAAGTGATCATATATATCCCACCCATATCACAACTATATCTCATCATGGGATCTATCACTCTCTAGAGATCTCTTCAACTGTCTAGAGTTCCCTCTGAGCAGACAATGAACTTTGGTACTGACAAAGTTAGCAGGGACAAATTCTCTAATTGTGAGCAGTCTCATAAAGTTATTGGATGGTTTCCACTTTCCATTCATACAATTAAAACTTCTCCCCCACACCCCAAATCTGTAAGTTCCTACTTTTCTCTGCATGAGTTACCTTTCATCTAGCATCATTAGACCAGATTACCCTCTAAGCAGAAAGTCAGCAGAAGTCATGTTTGTCACAGAACCCCAAATGTACACCACTCTCACATTGAGAGGAATGGGATGATAACATCAGTCCTCTGTGTGCTGAACCACCCAAAAGGCAGATTTTTTAAATCAATAACCTGTATTTAAGGAAGTTTGACATTTTAAAGAATCAGCAACACAAAATCAAGCAGTGGCTTGCACAGAATACATGGTAAATTAAATGCAGCTTTTTTCTCTATGTGAAATCCACCCACTGTTCAACACAAAACCTCTTCAAATGCTTGAAGGGCAGTGGAACTGCTTCATAAGCCTTGATTACAGATGATTTACTTTCATTCCAGGATTTGACCCCTCTGCCCAGTGAGAGTAAGATTTCTTCCTGCTTTTGTGATTCATTGACTATTATATAATTACTCCATGAGCTAATTTAACCATTTATTTTTCACAGAATCACAGAATGGGTCAGGTTGGACGGGACCACAGTGGGTCATCTGGTCCATCCAACCTCCCTGATCAAGCAAGGTTATCCCAGAACACAGGCACAGGATTGTGTCCAGGCAGTTCTGGGATATCTCCAGAGAGGGAGACTCTACACCCTCTCTGGGCAATCTGTTCAGTGCTCAGTACTGCACAGGAAAGAAGTTCTTCCTCACGTCCAAGTGGAACCTCCTGAGCATCAGTTCCTGCCCATTCCTCTTGTCCCATTGCTGGGCACCAGGAGCAGAGCCTGGTCCCTGCTCTGAGCCCTCCCTGCAGACACTGACAGACATTGATAATGGCCTTTCTCAGCTGTCTCTTCTTGAGGCTGAACAGGCCCAGTTTCTTCAGCCTTTTCTCGTAAGGGAAACGCTCCAGTCCCTCCATGTTCCCCTCCACTGGACCTGCTCCAGGAGCTCCGTGTCTCTCCTGTGCTGAGGAGCCCAGACACAGCACTCCACATGCCCCTCACTGGGGCTGAGCAGAGAGGCAGGAACACCTCCCTGTCCTGCTGGCAATGCTCCTCCTGATGCCCCCAAAGCGCATTAGTCATCTTCCATTTCATTTGTTGTCTCATGTAGTGCCGTAGTTTCCAAGCCTTAACATGAGAACTGCAGGACTTGGTGATACTGAGCTGGGAGATAAGGAGATTCTAGTCCTGTGAAAATATGGGAATAACAGTCTGCATGGTGTAAATCAAACATCTTGTAAAATCAAACACCTTTTTTCTTCACTTTCAGCCCATGTGAGAGGATTGAAAACATAATCATATTACTGAAATCAAGGCAAGAAATAGCACATCTGAGGTTTGACTTATGACAAAAATTTAAAAGATTACATTGTTCTTGCCTTGTTTCTCAACTTCTGATTCAGTGTCTCAGGCTACTAAACCTGCTACTACCCACACATATACATATTTCAAATGCAGATGAAATTGAAGGAATACTGAATGCACAGTATTATATCTGATGGTAGACACTGGGGTTTTTTATCAGCAGTGGAATAGAAAAAGAGGCATAAATGAATCATAAATGTTGAAAGACAAAGTATTTGGAAGACTGAAAAAATTCAAATTAAGGACCATATTCAGCAACTGATTGAATGGAGAATAAATCCAGGGATGTGAAAGAGCTACCCTGATACAATCCAGAGGTTGACTTGTGGGGTTGCTCAACAGATTGAGGGTTCATTTGTATTACACATTCTGCTTACCTTTGTGGTGCAGACTGTGAACAAAAATAGCAAATGACAGTTCATTATTCGCAAGCAGAGAAAATAAAACTGCTTCATGAAGAGAGCCAAGTCAATATGACGTTTTTCATGTTGGTTATTGGTATTTCCTAGCATTTTTCCTACTCACTCTAGTGGCTGTTCATGAAGGCAGGACCCTGGGGTAAAAAGGACGCCTTGCTGTACAATCTTACTGAGAAGGATTAGGAATGGGGAAGGTATCAGCTCACCCTTCTTATGACATCAAAGTCTGACTAAACCTCTGCCATTGCTCTGGGACTTTCATAAAAGATCCTTGCATGTGGACAGTAATTGTGAAGGATGGGAAAAAATTGTTTTTTGTGTCCCATTAACTTTCCCTTATCTAAAAATATGCCAGAAGGACATTCTGCACAATCCAGTGATGCAAAGTGATACTCAAACTATTCCTTTAGCATAGTCACACTAGAAGACAGCTATATCCCTGGTTGTAATCCATAGCTATTTTCTTTCCAGTTACCCATTTCTGCTAAATAAAACCTTATCCTATGTAGAAAGGTTCTTCATGGTTGTCCTTTTCTCTCTGATGGCTACCCAGAGCCTCTGATGAGGATGTCTCCACAGGATTGGAGCACATGGCAGAGCTATTTGCTGCCTTGAGATAGCAGAACTTTGAATTACAACTTGGGGCTCATTATTTAGATACAGGGTCACTCAGTCATAATACCACTGTCAGACCTGACTCATAAATCTGTTTGTCAAAGCTCACTCCTTTTTCATTTTTCAAGGTGTATTGGGTTTACACAGCAAGGTTTTGGTAGTGGAGGAGCTGCAGGGGTGGATTCTGTGAGAAGAGACCTGGAGCTGCCCCCTGTCAGACAGAGCCACGTCCAGGTGGGTTCACCCACCAAATGTCCATCATCAGGTCAAGTGTTTCCACGCCTGTGGAGGGAGTGTGACCACAACCCTGACTACATGAGCTCCTTCAACCAGATTCATCCCGTTATATTGTAATTTTTTTTTCACAGTGTAGCTTGAGATATTCTTTATCTAAAAATATCTAGAAATAGTAATCAACAAGATATTTTTACTTTCCTACTCATCCTGTAAAAGCTTTTATCTAGTTACTTCTTCAAACCAGCCAAAGATGGGTGCTGGACTCTTCTCCATCTCTGAAATCATTATCAGCACTTTCAGCTAAATTACTAAATTCTTAATCTCTACTGTCTGGGTAAAGATTTAAATTTTGAAAGATGAGCCATTTAAGGAATAGAAGGGTTCATGTTTTGACATTTTATTTCGTTGTGGAAGAAAAAAAAAGAAGAAAAAATTACCTTCTATTATTTACATAGATTGTATGAATGCAACATCCATCCCAAAGCTCACTGGCACAAATCTTTTCAGTACTTTTTTTTCATTAGATCATTTACACATGTAATACAGAGAGAATTTATTTAATAAGTAAACATAAATATATCCACGAGACAATCTGTGTATGTTTACATAGTGAGAGAGGTAAAAGCATAAATCAATGGCTTCTCTGTAAAGGTTTATATTCTCCTTCATTGTGTGCTGAAGTATTTGACCTATTTCTGGAGAAAATCACTGGCTAGTGAACTAGATCTTAACATTCTTTCTTAATGATGCTGCTCAGTGGGAGAGTTAAAATTCCTATTTAAATGCAATATTTTAAGCAACTACTCAGAGCCCAGAGAAAAGGCTATTTAAACACTTTTAAATGAAAATATTTTACTATAATTTAATGTAAACATTCTGGTACACATATAACATTAGTTATATCTGTCTTACACACAAAATTTGGAGTTGTTTTCTCTTCAAATGTGTCTTTCTTTCCTGCCAACAAGCTCCCCAAGCGGAGCTAAGATATGCTGCCATGTCCTGTGTTCCTGCAGCAGGTGCCCTGGGGGAAAACGACAATTTGATACAAAAACACAGTCAGGGATATGTGGGTGGCAGTGACAATGGCAGAACCACGTCTCAAAACAGGAGTCAGATTCTGAATACCAGGTCGCTGACCATAAGCTAAAAATATCCCTAAAATATTCAGCTGAAGACATGAATGTATTCATGATTACTTCATAATAAACTTGTTGCGTGTGTTTTTATATCTCTAGGCCATTTTACTGCTTTTGCAGCTCTTTGTGACTGCACAGCGTGACAAGGTGGAACGTATTTATTTCTTAGTGTCTGAGATGTTGAGAGATCTGCTTAAAATTATAAAATTCTTTTATGAATGTCATATGCAAACATATATGAACATAAAGATTTACCCCATGAAAATCGGGAATGAGAAATAGGTTGGAATTCAATTTTCCACAGGAAAGTTTGCTTTCAGTGAAATTATGTTTCAAAATATCAAAACAGTGAAATATTGAAATACTGATTTATTTGGCATATTATATTTTTCTGATTTTCTTCTTTTATTTAAAAAAAAAGAAATAAATTAATGATACATTTAGTTGTAACTGTTGCATCCTGGGGTCCAGAAGACATGAATTATATTACAAGAGAAAAGCAAGAGTATGTGGAGGTGTACCTTGAAGAAAGTCCTCTGCCCCACATGGCAGCCAGAATTCTGTCTAGATTGAGATGTCACTGTTGAAGAGAAATGTGAGCTGGCTGGACATAATAGGAATATGAACAAGACCAATCAGAAATTCATAATCCATTGTAAGGAAAGAATTAAGTAACTCAAATTAAATTGGAAAAAATCTTCAATGATTAAAAACATCACTGAGAAAAAGAGTGGGAATAAATCAGTTCTTGTATCTACCACAGACAGGAGAAGAAACAATGGATTAAAATACAAGAAGAGACATTAATAGTGGGCATTAATCAAGATACTCGGTGGGCACACAGGAAATATTGTCTATAATGGTTGCAGGCTTTTTCAGTGGCTGGAAGTTTTTAATCAAATTTGAACATAGTTGTGTATAGAACACTGCAGGGACATTTCTCCATAGTTTACCAGATGGACAAAAATCTACTTATTTTATAAGATTTACTATTGAGTTTAAGTACCACTTTAAAAAGTCAGCTGTTTGCTATGCACAACCTAGAGGTGATAAAATGCTTAATATTAGTCCAGTATGATAATATGCTGAATCTGACTAAATAAATTTCACTAAGTTCAGCAATTTTTAGCAACGCAAGAGACTGGAATAAAAAGCCTTTAAATGTATCTGTTCAATGACCACTTATTCACTTGTAAAAATTCTAAGCAGCTTGAAGAGGTTTCACTTCATGTTTATTCAACAGTAAGAAATTCTAATCATCCTTGTAATTCTGACCAATAGGAAAAAAATCTAGGAAAATATATAAAACTGTTTTCCTGGAAAATTTTTGCATTTTTTTTTGATTTTATAGATTGCTATGGCTTTACTGGAATACGTTTTTTCTTTCCCAATAACTTGTACTAAAGGAATAGTAAGATAGAGATACAAATATATCCTGAATTTCTAGAATTTTTATTTGATCAATCATCTCCAGAAATAAAGAAAATGTGTTAGTAACTAAAAATTTCATTATTAAATTCTTTTGGAGAGGATTAAAAAATAACATTGTCTAACAATATTAAAATATACAGGTTCCATTTAATATAGAGAGAATTTTTTTTTTACATTTTGTCAGTTATAAATGAAAATATATGTAAGGGAAATAGTTTCTATGACTTCTAGAAATGTTTTACAAATGTTTTGGATTACTTTACCAGAACAGAGACCAAAAAGAAGCTCCTGGATTAACAAAACCAGTCTCAACGCTATCAAGGGTGATATTGCTTTTGACTCTTTATAACAAGTTAGAACATCTTCTTTACAGGAAGAAATTAAAATATCTGTAACTTGTTCCCAGTGAGTAATGAGTAACTTATCTGGTCATTTACTGCAAATATTTGTATCAAGTATTGTCTGTTCTAATAAATTGCACATCATATTGCCCATGAGATGCCTACAACTATGGAACTAAAAGTGCATGCAAGAAGGAAACTAAATTCAGAAGGAAAATATATCTACAGCCAGAGGTACCCGGTTTTAAACCTCTGGTTCCAAAAGGTTTGTATTGGTTTTCATCAGATAAAGCTAAAGATTGTTGATTTTCTGTCTACATTTTTATCTTGCTGCATAATGTGCTCATCATCCTAATCTTCAGGCAGCACATGGAAAATGGAGAGTGACAGTTCTGCAAATCCCTGGATGCATCTTGTTGTCCACCTAAAAGTGAAGTGTTTCTTTCAGAAAGAATTTGTATTACTGAGCATTTTCCATAAGGATATTTGCTGGGCAGTTCACATTATTTTATTATTTGAACACTTTTATGAACCTCATATTATTCATCGTGGCTTCAGACTTTCACCTCAGAGCTGTTTGCTCATGTGGTCAAAGCACGGGGCCAAGACTTTGGAGATGTAGATTTATTCCTCAACATATAATAGCTCTCATGGCTTTAAATGATATAAAGGACATTTTTCTTTTTTCATGTGTAAATTTCCACCACTATTACTTCGTAAGGGGCAATTTTTGTCATATATAATAAATGTCTTTTTCCACTGTGTTTCCCTAGAATAAAAGACAACAGCAATTACCTTAATGGAAAAGAAAAACATTTAGGTCATAAATTAGACAGGAGAGATTTAAAGTCCTTAGTTTTAGATTCTCCATTGATGCGCCATAAGGTGCCAGTGTTGTAACAGGTGCTTTCCATATTAATTCCTACTTCTGTTCAGAGCAACAGCTGCCAGATGAAACCTTGTTCAGGTGGCTGAATTTGTGAAACAGTCAGGGAATGAACTACACCTCTTCACGGTGATTTTAAAACTTTGTGACCTTGAGTATTCCTAGCACACTCAGTGTGTGTGCAAAATTTTTGATACCTCTTCTCGTGTTGTTCAGCTTCTGGCCCCTTGCATCCCTTTTGTGATTTCAGAGAGGTTCATAGCAGAATTTATAATTTCTTAATTCAAACAATGCAAAAATATTAAGTGGGGAGGGTTTTATTGTCAACTTTTTTCTTCCCTTCAGGATATAATACATGACGTCTTGTGTGAGGATGCTTTAATACTACTTTGTTATGCAAATAATTGAGTTTAACCAACCATTCCTCATTTCAGGGCTTGGTGTAGTTTGGCTGGTTGGTTTTGGGGTTTTTTCCAAATATCTCTTTTTAAGAACTCAGTAAAATACTTGAAATCTAGATATTTTCCCTCAAAATTATTAACAAATTCTTCAAAAATTCTGTGACAGCATCAGGAAAAATCAGCATTTCAGTAACCTCAAAGAAACGAACTCCCAAATTTACCCAAAAGCTATTCACCAAGGAGATGCTGATGCAGGCATGCTGTCTTTGAAAAGTAAGTCTAAATTACAGTCGTGTCATTAGTGCCGAATGGCTGCCAGAGTGAATGACAGCAGCAGCTTGAGTGGGAGACTGAGGGTCACCAAACTGGACAGTGTACAATCTATATTATTCAAATAAATGGGGGTGTGAGGATAATATCTGTATTATTCTTCCTATGTGTGCCAAAACATTAATACAGACAGCCTTTTGCTGTTCCAGGAATCCCTCCAGAATTTATTATTAGGAGTTTCTGTCAGCTGGAAATTCCTTTCTCAGGTACTCTTCCTTACACTGCAGGGAAAAAAAAAACAACCCAGGTTTGATAGGAAAAATCTGGTTTTCGCAATTTTTTTTGAGCCACAGACGAATAATATGGTGCAGGGTAAGTGGAGGCAGTGTAGCATCTACTGAGATTTGTAATCATAGAATCTTTTATAGACTCAGATTTTTAGATTCTATTTCCTTGATGAGATTTTCTTTCTCTCCTTTCCTGTCACTGGTCCCTTTTATGGACAGGTATTTGGGGTTCCATCCTAGTGGAAACCAAGGCACAAAGGATTTGTATGGATGCTGTGTTTGGAAGAAAAAAGGTGTCTGGAGCCTGCAGTCAAATCTGGGATTAGGCTGCTCACTTGTCCACGGGGACTAGACAGAATCTAAGGATGGCAATTAATAATTACCACAAGTATATTTATACCACAGGTATAAAATGACTGCACATTTTTGCCATGACGGTGGTGTGGGAAACTCTTCAGCCTTATCCCACAGCGTTCAAAAAAAATATTAAAAAGCTTTTCTTGCACCTATTCTGCTGTTTCAAGTACAGTTTTTACCCAGGCGATAGAAATGAGGGATTGCTAGGAACAGCAGTTTCCAAAGGGTGAGTTAGTGTAACCAGCCCACAGCAAGTCTGGGCCACTGACACTGAACAGAATTGCATCAGCTGGCCAAAATCCAGCTACTCACTGGCCCCTAATTTCATCCAGGTCTATTTATTAACTCGAGAATGAACTGTAGTGACCCCTTCCATTTTCATCTTTGTGTAGCACAGATGATATGAAATAGCAATATCTCCTCTGAGTCTATAATGTCTAGTTAAAATAAAACGTATATTTAAAATGGGAAAAAAAAACTACCCAATCTTGATTTAAGTTCCCTGATCAAGTCAGGGAAATCCTCCTTGCCCTAACACAATCTTTTCCTGGTAAAAAGAAGGTCCTCTTGCTTTTAGCTCATATAATTTCAGATCCAGCTCATTTACCCACCCATTTATTTCACTTTATAAGTGTTCACTTCATTGTCAAGTGTTCATGGGTGAAGTGTAGAGTTCAGGTTCTCAAAGTATTTGCCTATAACTCAAGTTTCCTAAATATCAATGAAATTTCAAAGTTATTTTTAAGCCTTTTGTGACTGGCTATTTTTTTAATATGTAGACATTAAATCAATTCCAGAATGATCTCCCTACAATTTCTCTACTCTTACTTGATGTTTTTCAGTTAATGTATTCTGGGTTCAAGTCAGTCCCCTTTGCTACAACAGCAATTTGAAATCTTGATTCAGCTAGCTACTTCCATAATTTACAAGTTGTTTCCAATCCTTCATTCCGAGACCTTGTTCATCAGTTTGCAAATCTGCAAGTGCTCTGCAACATGGTGTATGGCTTCACTCTTTTTCCAGGTGATACATCTTGGTTTTACACATTTTTCAAACGCTGCATCATTGGCATTTTTTACCAGAAATAATAGGATGTCACCACTAGGTCCTCATACAGCCTCAGCGTTAATAATTGCTCCCTGAAACTGCTACACCTTTTAAACAGGTCCACTTCACCTATTATCATAAAATCATAGAATCATAGAGTGGTTTGGGTTGGAAGGGACCTTAAAGACCCTCCAGTTGCAACCCCCTGCCATGGGCAGGGGCACCTTCCTCTAGACCAGGCTGCTAAAAGCCCCATCCAGCCTGACCTTGAACACTTCCAGGGATGGGGCAGCCACAGCTTCTCTGGGCAATACCATTTTATATTTCAGTGAAGCTCATAAGCAAAACACATGGCATTAACAGTTTCTTCAAAATATCATGTTGAAGGAACATACAACACCAGAGACAACTAGAGACAAGGTACCAGCTGGATGTGATTAAATGCAACACTTTTGCTGCTGTCAACCCTAGCAGTGATTATCTGGCAGGACAGCTTTAAGTATACCCTGAAAAGCATTTACTGTACTGACTTTCAACTATACTGAGTTGAATCAAAAAAAAAAGGCATTTCCAAAATCCATCCATTTACAAGAACTTGTGCAGTCTTTTTGTACTTCTTTCACTCTTAATTCCTTTTTTACTCTCCATGGGCCAAGAGCAGTGAATGAAAGAAAACCCTTTCCCAGGGAAATTTTGTAAGTCATGTGTTTCTTTACAATGAGTGCTGCCTTTGCACTTAGATTGGCTTCTCAGAAGGCCCAAGTGCAAGGTGCTGCACCTGGGTTGGAGCAACTCCCAATACCAGCATAGGCTGGGGGATGATATTAGGAAGAAATTCTTCACCCTGAGGGTGGTGAGGCACTGGCACAAGCTGCCCAGAAAAGCTGCAGCTGCCCCATCCTTGCAAGTGTTCACAGCTGTGTAGGATGGGACTTGGAGCAACCTGGGATAGGGGAAGGTCTCCCTGCCCATGTCAGGGGGTTGGAACTGGATGATCTTTGAGATCCCTTTCAACTCAAACCATTCTGTTATTCAGGAAACTGAATGATCAGATTCTGCAACCCTGATGTCTGTTTTATCTGCAGAACTCACACCCCTTTTATTTTGTTTATTAGAGGTGATGAGGGCAATTTTTTGTGAGAATTTATTTTTCATAAAATGATGGCCAACCACTGAAAAGTGAAATCCCCTCTGCCTTTCCCCAGCTGTCTGTCATTTGTCAGCTAAGCCATCTCAGTACTTCCTGACATCTTCTGGTTTCTGCTTTAATATGATTAAACTTGTGATACATTGTCAGAGGATTTAGCCAATGGCAGGATTACAAAATGCCAGACACATCACTGCTAGTTCCACTCCAGCTGTCCTTAAATATCTTCCTTTTTGATACAAATTGCACATGATATGTGGGTGGCAAACCAGATCCTTTCAATTCCAGCAACTCCTGTGAAAGCTGAGAGGTTAATAGTTCATTGAGGATTTGCCAAAAAAATCTAGCCAGTAATCAAGCAAGCCTTTACTTTGAAGATTTTAATGGTGAAAATAAGAAATGTGTGTTCCCATTAATGTTTGGGGCGTACCCACGAAGTCAACAAATGAATATAATGGAATATACACATTAATTCAATATTTATTTCTTGGGAAAGATATTCCTGCCTTCTCCAACTACAACATAAAACATATGTATATATATGTGTGTGTATATGTGTGTGTGTGTATTTATAAAATATATATATATATACATACAAAACCTGTCCATTCAGATAGATTGGCTCATTGCTGAGAACCAAAAAGTACCACTGTCTTCATCATTGAAGAAAGGAAGGCACATTATGAGAAGCTTCCCAGATGCCTTCATGTTACTAGTACCAAGTAAAAGGTATTAGTTGGTTACATCAGACCTAATTCACTCCCTTTCTCCTATGCCTTTTTATGCTGAGGTGGGAGCTGAGTGACGTCCTACCTGGCCATCTCCTTGAGGCCTGCCAGCACACAGGGTGCCTGCTCTGTGAGGTTTTCATGGCATGCTGCCATATCAAAACTCATCAACATCACTGATTGCTTTCAGGTTTTTTTTCTGAAGAATCACCTCAACAACAATGTGCATTTATTGATTGCTCAATAGCATCCAGCCCTGAAATGGCTGGAAATGGGTACACTCACATTATTCTGAGGGCTGTCCTGAGTGGCAGCCCAACCATATCCCTTTTTTCTTTTATTCTTTTCACTTCCATCTCCTGTTGCCACTCCTCTGCCTGTGAGCTTATTTCACTTTGTCCTATCCCTTTTTTTCTCTGTACCAGATCACTTCCCTGGTGGAACATGTGCATCCAAACATTTTGAAGTTAGATGACCCCACTGCAGTCCCTTCCAACCTTATCCATTCTGTTATTCTGTGATTCTGTTTCTGTGATCATGAAGTGGGACCTACTCAAGAAGAAAATAAAGCCATAATCAGTTAAGGGGTGAAAGGAAGAGATCCTGTATCACCTGACCCAGTAATATTTAATATCTCCATCAAACAGGAAGGTTGTGAGATGGTGACAGAGGGAGGGCAGGGCATTTGACTAGAAGATTAGAAGGTTTATAAATCACTCCCTGTTGGAAGGGAGGCCCATTATGGGAACCCAAGGTTTCTGTATTTGCATGATACTGAGGCAACAGTGTGGGACAAGCACTTGTGGGGCTGTGCCTGGACATCAGAACCTTGTGTAGATAATAGAGGACCTCAGGTTTAGGCCAAGAATTCTGCCAGCAGTGATACCAACAGATAAGTCTGAATGCTGCACCTCACTGTCACAGGAGGGGAATCCTTCACATTGCCGTGAAAGAAGGAATGGCTAATAATTCAAAACCAGATGTTTTACTGCTATATCTTCATCAGTCCCCACTGCTTGTAATAAAGAGGAAATGCAAGCTTCTCTGCTAATGTTTTATCTCTATGGTCCTGTTCTATGTGCCAGTGATTTTCAGCAGATCTTGCAACACATATCAGAATGAACTTTCTCTCTCTCACCCTGCGGTCTCTGACGGGACAGATAAGGCAGCATATCAAAGTGTTCTTAAATAATGGGCAGTGATTGGTATAAAATTACTTCATCCCACATGATCTTCGGCCACTACATGTTATTAATCAAGAGTGTATGACTTCCAGAAGACTTGGAGCTCCTGTCAAAATGGTCTGTAATTTGACTGGAACATCAACAAACACAAAACTACAGCAAATACCCACTGTGTTTATTTTTATAATGAAGAGCAATGTTTGGTGAGATCATAAATACATAGAATAATAGAACCATAGAATGATGTGGGTTTGGAAGGGATCTTAAAGATCCCCTAGTTGCAACCCCACTGCTACGGGCAGGGAACCTTCCACATCTACTTAAACACCAACCTATTGTGTTTCTCATAGTTAATCTCACTCCAGCCTTAGAAAATTGGAAAATAATACAGGATTAAGTACCTCATGCCATTTACTTTATTTTTATTGCCTTTTTTTTAGTATCTATTCTATCAAGAATGTAAAGCATACTTAGTCAATAAAAATCATCCAGATGTCTTGGAGAATATTTACTGAAGATTATTTTTCCACTAATTTATTTCTCTATATACATAGCCAACTACCTTTTAGTGAGTAAAATGAAAAAAAAAAATGTGATCAGAGCTTCAGGAAGATTATGCAATTACTTATAGTGCTGAATTTTTCTTAAGTGTCAGTTGTGGAAAAGAATAACTTCTGAAACTGGGGCTGGGAGAATGAGATCTACTGAAAGATAGAGAAACCTGAAGTCGGGATGCAAATACAGCAACTGAAGGGGATGCTCTTCCATAAGGAGAACTGAACCATCCCAGTTTCTTACTGTTTCTGAGCTGTCCTGTCTGATCCAACAAGAAGAAAGCTGAATGAGGCCAGCTATGACCTCTGCCAAGTCCTACAATTTGTTTATGATCATCTTATGTGCCCTTAATTTCTTGAGTCAAAGAAATTCAGAGATAAACACATAATTTATATAGCTCCTATGCCCAGCTTTCCCTCCTCACATCCAGGTGCTGTTGCAGCCAGGTCTGTGACTCATAAAACATGCTGGAAGGAAAGTGTGAGCTGAAAAACAGGTGAACAGTAACAGCAAGACAGGAGACTGTAGAAGATCTGAAGACAACAACAGTCTGATTGTGAGACTCATGCCAGTGATTAATGGGAGAGGAGATGAGCTGGCACACAGCTGTGAGAATGTCCTGCTCTCCCCTTCCCCTAATGTTTCTAAGGCCATCTCCCACACTGCATCCTGAAACTCTCTCCCCGTTCCATCTCTGTGTATTTTTTTTTTACTACTCTGGCTTGTCTAATATATTCAAATTTCCAAAAATCATGCTCTTTCTAGTAGTGATGCCTGCCTCTGGCCTATCTTAGGCTGTCAAATTTCCTCAAGTAAAGCTTGTCATATATTTTTGCAAAGAAAAGAATATGCTACAAATAGCAGGGGGGAAAAAATACCCATTAATAATGTTGAATCACAGCTACAGAAGAAAACATTCTGTGACTTCTTTAATGCTAAGATGTCACTGCCCTTTAAAAACCTTTGTTCCTGCATGCTCCTCATGCCTACTATAAAAGTTGTGTATGTATGAAATATGACATACATATAAGTCATATGACAGCCTTATAGATATGGTATAAAAAATGAGATCACCTCAGCCTTGGTAAGATCCAGGATATGAAGGACAGAGACTGAATATCACAGGATCATAGAATCGTTAAAGCTGGAAAAGACATTTTAGATCATTGAGTCCAACCCTCAACCCAGCAGCACCACCACATTCACCATTAAACCATGTCCTCAAGTGCCACATCCACAAGGTTTCTGAACACTTCCAGGGATGGTGACTCTGCCACTTCCCTGGGCAATCTCTTCCAATGCTTTAGAACTCTTTCAATGAAAAAAAAAATTCCTAATATCTTATCTAAGCCTCCCCTGATGTAACTTGATGTTATTTCCTCTCATCCTGCCACTTGTAACCTGGGAGAAGAAGTCAACCCCCACCTCACTACAGGCAGCCCATGCCCCACCTTTTCCCAGAACCATCCCAGGAACCATCAGCCCACCCAAGTCCCATCTGCACAATCACAGGTGGGAACACAATTTAGGGACTCAGATGAAGGGGCACCCTGTCCAGCCACTCTCCCTGGTGTTTTTTATACATCCAGGTGCCAGCAACTGGAGAGGCTGGGACCCATGGGCAGCTGCTGGGAAAGCTGAATATCTGAGCTCCACCTCAGGGAGGGAGGGATCCAACTTGTATGGATTTAGACTCTAAATTGTCATACAGTGGGCCTCCATCCTGCTCACCCAGAGAGCAGAGCAGGACGAGGGGTTTGGTGCTGGATGTTCATGTGGGTGTTCTGTGTGTGTGTATCAGCCAGGTACATTTGTGCATAGGAGGTGTGCAGGTGCACTCTGTTCACCTGTGCCCCTGGGAATGCACAATCAGCCTCACTCCTGCTTGGACCTGGGCATGTGGAGCTGTGCCAGCCTTGCCTCTCTCGGGCTGTCACTCTGGCAGAATATACTCTCCTTGCACATTAAACATATCTACTGAATGTTCTGGTCCTGCTGCCTAAAGAAGTTTAGGATAATGCATTCATCTGGAAAGAAAACACAGTGCTTTGTAACACGGGGGAAAAGATCTCCTCGTGTCAACAGATCTCAGGCACAGTCATAGTATCAGTGAATATGAATCAACTCACAAATCATTGTTGATGCCCTTATCTGCAAGTGTCACATCAGCTCAAAATTGTGTTTGGATACTGCAGCTGCCTGTCTGTCTAGATGACAGATGTCAAAATATTATCAATTTTTTGTCAAAAGCTGCTGGCAGCTGCCATGGTAGAGGTCTCTGATCTAAAAATACTCCCACATCTTGTGAAATATATCAAACATTTCCCTTCAGACTAATTGTAATCAGAAATCAAATCATTTATATCATGGCATTTCCAATGAGGAAGGGAAGCTGCTGCCCAAGAAATCTGTGCTTTATCCAGAACTTGCTTTGGACCACAAATGGGTTTCTCCAGCTTCCAGCCTGGAGTTTTTACAAAGGAATCTTTTAACTGGAAAGAATAAAACAAATTTTACTAAAGACACAGGGGATTATCAAGAAAGGAATTTTCATTTCATTGAGATCTTTAACAACATTTTTTACCTTTTCATTTTAGTTTCTCTTCCTGTGGTGAAATGAACATGATTTTGTGCATTTACATTCCTTCCTTCCTTCCTTCCTTCCTTCCTTCCTTCCTTCCTTCCTTCCTTCCTTCCTTCCTTCCTTCCTTCCTTCCTTCCTTCCTTCCTTCCTTCCTTCCTTCCTTCCTTCCTTCCTTCCTTCCTTCCTTCCTTCCTTCCTTCCTTCCTTCCTTCCTTCCTTCCTTCCTTCCTTCCTTCCTTCCTTCCTTCCTTCTTTTTTTTATCTCATAGAATGACAGAATAGTTTGGATTGGAAAGGCACCTTCAAGATCACCTAGTTCCAACCTTCTACTAGAACAGGTTGCCCCAAGCCCCAGCCCATCTGGACTTTAACACTTCCAGGAATGGGGTGTCCACAGCTTCTCTGGGTAACCTGTGCCTCACCACCATCACAGTAAAAAATTTCTTCCTGTTATCGAATGTAAACCTACTTTATTTCAGTCTGAAGCATTCTCTCTTGTCCTGTCTCTTCAAGACCTGGTAAATAGTCCCTCCCCATGTTTCCTGTAGTCTCCCTTCAAGTACTGAAGGCTCAATAATCCAAATTCCCTCAGCCTTTTCTCATAGGAGAGGTTCTCCAATTTTCTAATCATCTTGGTGGCCTCCTCTGGACTCACTCCAACAGGTCCATGTCCTTCCTCTGTTGGGGATGCAGCACTGCAGGTGAAGTCTCACAAGAGCAGAGTAGAGGGGCAGAATCCCCTCCCTTGACCTGCTGCCCACATGACTTTTGATGCAGCCCAAGACACATTTGGCCTTTCAGGATGCAAGTGAATATTGTCAGCTCATGTCCAGCGTTTCATCCACCAGCACTCCCAAGTCCTTCTGGGCAGGGCTGCTCTGGTCTGTTCATCCCCCATCCTGGATGGATACCAGGGGTTGCCCTGACCCAGGTGCAGCACCTTGCACTTGGTCCTTTAAGCCTCACTTAAAGCGCTCCACGTGTGGCCTCACCAGCTCTGAATAAACGGGAGAGATCCCCTCCTTCAGGCTCATGGCAATACTTTTCCTGATGCAGCAGAGGGTTCCATTCACCTCCTTTGCAGTAAGGGCACTTTGCTGGCCCATGTCCAGCTTGGTGTCTACCAGAGCCCCAGGTCCTTTTCTGCCAAGCTGCTTTCTAGCTGGGTGTCCTCCAGCAAATATTGGTGCATCCTTCTTACCTAGTGAGAAGAGATTTAGACTCCATGAAATGCAATGGTTAAATTTCTATCCCTTTTTTTTCCTCACTGTCACTGGAGCCAGGATTACTTCCTTGTGGTTGCCCCATATAGTTTTTAATCAAAATCCGCATTAGTAAACATGAGGAATGTGGTCCCATGGGATTCAACAGGACTCAACATGACTGTACCAGCATGTAAATAGCAGGATTAGCGTAATAATGTTTAAAGACAAAATATGACACAGTGGGAGATAGCAACAAGAGAAAATGCAGAGGCTGAAAGAAAGCAGCAAGCACAGTGGTGAGACAGCACTTCACAGCAGTGTCCCTCTCACTGCCAAGTCTTCTGCTTGTTCAGAGCCCTGCATGTTACTTGGTCAAAAGGGATCAGAAGATCCATGTTAGGAAAATGGTAGGCATTGAGCAACGCTTTCAAATTGTTGTTCTTAATTTAGGGGAGTTATTTGGGATTTAGAACTTCTAGGGGGATCTCATTCTGATACCCTTGTGCACTATTTTCACTCCAAGAATGAAATGAGTCTCACTCATTTCCTGAGACAGAGAAAACTATTTAACAAGAATAGAACTAAGTCAACCCCCCGTGTATCAATGAATTAAAAAATCATTGCTGATTCTTTACAGATGCTCTAATTCAGGAGAAGGATGCAAAAGGTTGATAGAAGGCAGTGGGGAGTTTCAAAATAAAGACTTTGGTGATTAAAAAAAGAAATCCTTTTCCATAGTATTAATTTTGCATTGATTCATTTTAATGGTCTTGATTGCCCGCAAGACGTCTGGCCTAAAGCAAAGGAAACTAATTCTAATCACAGGAAATTTATGTTGCTTAATTTTGACCTTGCTCAGATAGCAGAGGATTATGTGTCTGACATTTGTGACTTGTCTAGGACAAGCTCTGAAAATGGAAACTAGGAGGGAACACAGACAGAAAAAATTATACAAGAATACAGAAAAATAATGAGAAAATATAAAGTAGAACAGAGGCAAAATTATACGGAAAAATTATAGCAATGTGAAGGTCCTAAAAATAAGGTGATAGTTTGAGTTCATGTAATCTAACAAATTTGCCTTCAACGCGTAAGAGTGAATAATTTTCTTGGCAACATGTTAGATGATCGATTGTTCCAGAAGACTTTTCACATCACTGTTGAATCACTACAAAGAGCTAGATATTTCTGTCCTTCCGTTTCATTTTCTGTGTTTTCTTAACTGCAAGGCATCAAAGTGTTTGCAAAGCAATGCAAGTCTGTGTGACCTGTGCTGGGAATAGCCAATCTCCACGTGCATGTGGGACTCAGTTCTTCTCTTCTGCTTGATTGGAGGCTGTGGCAATATCCTGTCCCCTTTACATTACCTGTAGAAATGAGGAGCTGGGCAATTTGCCCACAGGGGTTAAAACAGGGAGTGTGGTCACTCTGTGCCTCAGTAACAGCGCAGAGCAGACAAGGCTGATAGACCTCTCTGTAAGGGGATTAGTCCTGCTCCTTTGGTCCCTCAGGCATCCAGAGAGGACCCTTGCATTCCCACAGTCTATGCCTGGGCACAGTTAGGAGGCAGCTTGGGAAGAAACTGCTCCCAGAAGGCGGATGGAGCTACGGAAAACAAGGTTTATCTTGTCTTTGACCTGTGCTTTGCAATTGGATCTCAGGGCCAAAGACCAGATCTTGATCCTGTTCTGCAAATTGAGAGACAGCATCTTCCACTCTAATCCAGACTCATCCTTGCCATAGTTGTGTGGCCTCTCAGAGTTCTTATGATGTGACCTTTACTTCTTTGCATGAATTTGCCATTTCATATTTTTCAGCTTGAATCTGGGCACAGTAGAGATAGAATTCAGATTAACAGATGGGTGTCTTCTGTCAGGAGCTGTCTTGGCATAGATGCCCATCCCTGTGTCTGATGTGCCTCAGAACATTGCCCTCGAGGTGAAATCATCCTCATTACTCTCTCCTGTGTACTCCACTCCCCAGGACATGGCCACATCTTTACTCCATGAATATTCTCCCCTTGCCTTCTCTCCATTTCCAGGAGGCTTTTTAAAATTCAAAATTGTATTTCATTCCTTGCCAGACTGAAAAAAAAAAATGTCCTGACTAAAGGAAAAGACCCTAAGTGAACTCATTTTAAAAACATCATTTAAAAGATTTGCTACAAAGCAGTGTTTCAATCCAGAGTGTCAATTATTTCATGATGTAAGTAATAGAAATGATCATGTGACACATACTGTGTTATAAAATCATATAGCACCACAGTTTGTGAGAAAATATGATATAAAACATTGTTAGCTTTCTAATGCTTATGAAGCTATTACATAGGGAAATAGATGTGAGTAGATATTGGAATGATTTTAAGCTCATTTCTGAATCATTCCCTCATGCTTGAGTAAAATACTTGGACATCTTTGATGTTTCTAGGAAGAAAATAAGATAAATACTAAATGTACTCATTACAAAACTAACCCTCTCAAGTCTGCCCCTCACATTAGATTTGAAGTACTGAAAAAAAAAAAGACTCACCTCTCAAAAAAAGCACCAGTGGTTACATGTCTGTTGTGGAATGTGTCCAAAACAGTTTCATTTAACTTATTGTATTTATCAATACATAAAATTTTAAATGAAAACTCAGTGCATCACTTTTTTCCACAGGTAGCTTAATGCAGTTTTTTTTAAAGGAGATCTGGTTTTTACGGTAAATTCACCCTTTACTACTCAAGTTTAAAAAATATATGAAAAATTATGGGTTCATGGAATAGTTTATCCTACAGGGATATCTTTATTAAACACATTGATCTGTATCTTTGCAGTTTCTTTGGTAGTCAGATACCACAGCTGGGATGCACATGCATCTAAGTCACTTGGATGAACAAATATTCTGTGAGGACTCTTTCAAGGGTATCAGTGTAAATGAGGTTATACTGCACAATCCAAATGTCTCTGAAAAACCATCACCTTGAGTATCAAATTCTGTTTATGTGTTAACCTCGGCATTTACTGCACAGCACACAGAGCCTGTGGAGCTGCAAGTAGTTTAAAGTCAATAACTCTGGAATATTTCCCCCTATCTTAATGGAGATCAGAAAGATTGATGCACTGGCTGTCCTGTGATATTCAGTTGAGTCTTACCTAAGGCTTGGAACAAATTGCATTATGTTATGCTACATCTTCCTTTCTTGGGGTTTTGGTGGTGGTGGTGATTTCCAGAATGATTTTATTCCAGCAGTTAAATGACACAAAAACCTTTTGGACAGAAGTAGATTTTTTTTCTGTCAAATTTAACAACAAGAAGAACAAGAATAATATAATGCATTATTTCCGTTTGAGGTGTAATTTAAATCATGGAACAAAAAAGTAGAAGACTGAAATTTGGTGACACTAACAGCACCCTCCTTTCATTCAACAGCCCAAAACTGAGGTATCAGGGAAGGGCTCATCCTCAGCATAGAAGTTTCAATCTACCTCTTACTTTCCCTAACGGGAGTTTTTAACCACATTTCATAATCAGATTCACCAACCATTGACTAACTGGGGACAGTTCTGGTGGGCTGAAGCCATGGCATCATTTTAAGTTGCACAAAATATTCAAAAGGAGAAGAAAAATGGTGCTCAGTCCTAGTGGACAGATTTGAATATTTCTGTTCCTGCTTCAGTGCATATTGAAACATTCAATTCAACAACAGCATTTACACGGGGAAAGCACAAAGGACTTCACACCAAATGCCTCAGAAAATGAGATGATGTGAAATAATGTTCACATCTCTTTATAATTTTGTGCTTGGAAAGAATTTTCTCACTAAAGGCAATTCAAGTTTCGATTACTGCCAAGAAAATTGTGTTTAAATTAGGAAGCCGAGGTCACAGTTTTCAAAAATATTTTGAACTGAATATCTGAGCCACCAAAACTTAAGATTCTAAGGGGAAGAATAAAGATTAAATTAAAAACCTAAAGGGAAAAAAGACAGAGTATTTTTTTCTTTTTTTGAAGCACTAACTCCACAACTGGTTCAGAAATTTATTAGTCATGTTATATACCTCAGAGTGAATGGAATGGAAACCCAGAGTAAGAAAGCTGTTTACAAGTATGCCACCCACAGGTCATAAAGAGAGACTGAAATGACATGGAGAGTGACATTCATGAGTGTATGGTTAGAAGTGACAGGCAACTTTGAAGTGAAAGGTCAAAATGTCAGTCACTGATGGCAAATAACCATTTTCAAGGACTCTGATGCCCATTTCTTACAGACATTCTGGGATGGAACCCAGGCAACATAGGATGTGTAATGATCTCAGGGGTTTGATTTTCCAGTTATTTTTGAAAGGAAAATATTTAATGGATTTGGTCTCAGAAGAGGCACTGTGTTACAGAATATACTGGAAGAAAAAGGTGTTTACTGGAGAAAGTCTGTCAGGAAGCTGAGGTTTATTTTCTCCCTCTTCAGTCACATCAGCTAAGAAAAGGATATAACAAAGACCAAGTTCTCTTTGTGTTATGCTAAATATAAACATTACTACTTTAAAACAAAAAAAAACCATTTCTAGTAGATAAAATAATTTTAAAATGTTTTATAAGACATTCTATAGCCTGTAGAGCCCTTAAAGCATTGGCTGATTTTTATGCCCACTGTAGCCCCTAACTAGACTTGTATGTACAGAGGACAGGTGGAGAAACCAGACCAAGGCCCCAAATAAAATAGCATTTTTATTGCCTCTAGTTCTAATCAAAAATCTTGGAAGAAATGTCATATTTGTCCCTCAAACAGAGGATTGTGTTCAATTTCTCCACTGCCTTCTTTTGATTCTCTCCTTACTTTATTTTTGAGATAAATCAGAGCATTCCCGTCTTCCATACAGCTGACCTAAGGGAAAATGTAGGAGTTATTAAGTAGGAATGAAGATGACAAAAATTCACCACCATCCACTGCAAATCTGAAATTTCTACGGTGAATTAATCAGATCAACCCATCTCTCACCTGTATGTATTAATGGCATGTCCCAGGGTTTTGGGCTCTCACTCATACATAAATGTAGCAGAAAATTTGCCAACTTCCACTTCTTAAACTGTTATACTACAGTTGATTTGGAAACACTGTAGCAAGTTAATGCTGGAAATCCTTACATGGATGTTATCCTCTTCTGTAAGAGAAGGAAAAAATACATGAAGAAAATAGTCCCAAGTTAAAAAAAAGAAAAAAAAAAACCAAAACAAAGCAAAACAAATAAAACTTAAAAAAATCAGAGTGGCCATTTTCTTTCTTTCACAGTCACATTTACTGCCTCTTACCACCCTGTCAGTTGAGTGAAAGTATTACAGATTATTTTAGAGACCATTTTATCTGAAAAGAGTGATGTGTCCCAAAACCTTGAGGAAAAGACCTGAAAAATAGTTCTGTGCAGTCAATGTTCTTGAACAGAGGGGAAAAGAGTGTGCCAGACAGAGTATGTGTGAACTCCTAACTTCCCATTCCTGCATTTATAACACTTAACTAGCATCAAAACACTCCATATCAATACAGCCACAGTAAGATTAATTATTCAGATTTGTATTTACACCATCTTTTGGTCCTTTTGCTTAGCTCTTTAGCCCAGTGGAAATAAGAAGAGTGGCCACCTCCCCTAGCCCAGGTTCCTCCTGCCCGGATGCTGGAGCCCAGCGCAGCTCCACAGGGACCTGGGGCCTCTCTCAGGCAGAGCTGCTGCTTTCCCATTTGTGGGTCCAACCAGAAACGGAGCTGAGCACGAGTTCCAGAGACAAACACACAAACACACACACACAGAGAGCATGCTGACATGGCCAGTCTCACTGGCTGCCACGGGCAAGGTGCTGCTTTCAACGGCACACACAGACAGGACCCAAATAACACATAATCATAGCCAGCCACATCCTCTTCCTGCTCTTTGGCTGGTAACAAAAGAATTCAGTAGTGAAGGCTGCTATAGACCACACAGAGGGCCTCGTAAACCAATGTCTGTCCCTGGATTGCTGCTTTAGAGTATCAAGAAGACGCTCAAGTTGATTTTTCTATAAAATAACCTTGTGGATCATAATTTTATCCAATCAGTTTAATAATATGTGTTACTTCCACTTTCACCATAAATACTTGCCATCAGACCTTTACCCTGTTTGATCAGGAAGCTGATCATATTCTTCCTTTTCATGTTCTTCTACCAGATCTTATGATTGTCTAGAATTTATTTTGCTTTGCTTGAAACTCTAAAATTTGTGTTGGATTAAAATTATGGGCTGCTTTAATTAATATTTTTAACTATTAAATGTTAGTTCTTCTGACATTGTTGGACTTGTTTATGCAGCTGTGTCTGCAAAGGAGACAGAAAGGGTAGATGTGCTTTAAAAATAGGTTAGCTAAGTAATACACTTTTTTCCCAATGGGAATATCGCAGAATAAGTGAATGGACTTTCTATGGAGGCCTAAAATGGGATGGTAGCAGCATGTAAAGGGTATTGCTACATCATATCCAAAAAGACTTCTTCCTTTATGGGTACTCTTTGGGAAGAGGCTTATAGTCACAGAGGAAAGCTTTGATCAGTGTTGGGTGTGTTGGAAATGCCACTTCCATTGCAAGAACAAAAACATTTTTATGTAGAATATGGGTGCTGCCAATTTTAAATTATATTTCCTTGAGAAAAGGTTCCTGTTCCCAGAAGAGGTCTCTGTGTTGTGTGTCTCAGGTGAGCATGGGCAGATCTTATTTCAGGTAGGCTATGGCTATGCACACCCTCCTGCAATAGTTGCATGATCTGAATGTGAGTTTCCATAACACAGGCAAATACTTAATCTGAATATTTAATCTGTAGTCCATGGACACTCTTTTCTTCTCCCTGCAGATACTTTATTTTAAATCATTTAGAATAGTCTGAACTGTGAAGTAACTTGGGCTGAAAAGATCTCAGGTAGGTTTTAGTTCAATCTCCTGTTCAAAGAAGGCTGAGCTATGGGATTGAATCAAGCCACTCAGGGATTCATCCCAATGGCAAATATGTACATTGGGAATACCATTACATTTCTGCTGATAGGGTTTTGCTGTCATACTTGAGGAGTTACTAAGAATTACCCATCAAGTTGGAAATAATGTAAGTGCAGTGAGAGTATGACTCCAAAGAGGACCAAATCTTGATTTTACAGAGATAGGGGAAATTTAAGAATACAAAAGGCAACTTCTGGGACACAAAGCCACATCTAATCCAGTAATAGAAATTCTAACACTCAGAGGAGGAAGATGTATCATCTAAACAACAGAGTAGAGGCAGCACCTTAAATTTGTCAGTTTGGTGCCTGAGCTTTAGCTAAATGCTGCTTTTCATGTATGAAATATCTTTCTTTGAATCAAGAGACTGTTACCAGATAATCCAAATAATGTATTTTTTGACCAAAATCACAGTACCATTTAACCTCACCTGAACTTTCCATTTATTTCTGTTTATCTCCCTTCTTGGTAGACACTATTTACCAACTAAACTGTTTCACAGAAAGCAAGAAAGACATTTTCAGGTTGTTTTGTTGTACATTAATATATAACTTCAGGCAGGCACACATCTGTTTTGGAAAGCAAAATATGAGTGCAATGAGTACATTTAACTAATTAATGACAGGAAATTTAAAGGAAAGTACAGAAGGCCTTGAAGATACTGTGGGATAGTCAAGAGCTCTCTATTTCATTGCTCTTGCACAGTGCATCCTCTAGATATCATGCTGGCCTGGAGCATCTTTTACATCACTCTGGGCCACAGTGTTATCTGTTATTCAGATCCCACCATGGCAATCAGGAACTGATAATATCAGTTGTTGCTGTGTTTGCCGCTTATCTTTCTTTTTATTTGTCTACAGTTGCTACCCTTTTTTTTTTTTTTTGGTCTACAGTAACTCACACATAAGTAGTACCAAAATAAAATCTTAGTAGAGGAAATATAGCAAATGGAAAATGATGTGTTTGTTCTGAACATGCTGCCAATCCCCTGTCTGTAGTAAAGGAAACTGATAGATGGTCCTGGTTTTGTGTTTTCAGTGAAATATAAAATTTTAGAAACTGAATTTCTGGATTTAGGCACAGTCAGTTGAAAGATAAAACTTTTTTTGACTTCAAGGGACCAAAAATTTTAGTAGCTTTCCCTCACTCTCCCTGTTTTTTTCCTTTGCCATTACATCTCTGAGGGCACAGTTTTGGGTGTAGCTTTGCTCTCAGGTCCTCCAATTTCTTATTTGACTTCAAGAAGGCAATAAGAGCAGATTGTCTATAACTATGATTTTTCCTAATCTAGGAGACTGGGTAGTTTGCAGTATCTATGACTTGTCTTTTGCACACAGAAACATGTAACAATCAGAAAGATAATTATTATTGTTTGATATTGTGAAAAATAATGCTGAAAACTTTATTTGGTGTCATTCTTCTTTTTCCTTACCAACCCTGATTATCTTTTTAAATGTTGAATTAATTCTGGTGATTTGAACACTGATATGCTGTCCTCAGGGTTATGAACAGAAAAGTGTCAAAAGAAATCTAAGATTAATAAAAAGGACAATGGAGAAATCTCTCCCACATAGTATTCAATTAAATTTTTGGGCATTATCATGTCAAACCACGCCTGAACTGTCAATATTCCTTATTGTCCACTTCAGAAATCCTGTTAGAAATATTGCTCTCACAGTTTATGTCCTTATAATGGACAGGTCAGCTGTCAGCATTTTCAGAAAAAAACCCCCATCTAATTTGCATCATCAAAAAATGTATATGTTTCTTAGAAGACTGAATCAACTCCAGCTATAGGATGCTTACATTCAGAAAAATTTCTTCTTCGACCTTTCTTGTTTTCCTCCATTTTGGAAATAAAATTTTTATTAGAAGTTCTGGGGGTTCCCTTATTTGGTTACATTTGCTTTTTATGCAGCAGCAAATGTAAGCAGCCATAAAGGTAATGTGGTTTGAAAAAATATTGTTTCTGCAACTGGTTATTGCCATACTAGTATATTATTGATTGCTGACAGCTTGAGAAACAGATATTTATCTACTTTATTAATTATGTTTATACGTCCTAGTGGTGATTTTTTGTGTTGTGGTAATTTTTAATAAACTTCAGGAATTTAGAAGATAAAAGCCACCTTGTTGTCGTGCACTATGCAATGCTACAAACCCAGCATCACAATCTCTTCACACCCATAGACCAGGTAATCCTTCAGATCATGACAACAGTATACTCTGTATTTTTTTAGCCATTAAGGACTTAATCCTTTTACTTTCCTCCTCCTATATCCCTTCAGTTCAGCACCTGAAAGAGCCAAATAACTTATTCATTCTAGGCTGGTAAGAAGTGAGATTGTGCAAGAATGAACTTCTGCTTCCTGAAATTTGTTGGCTTACAACCAAGAGAGACTAAGAAATACAGCAGGAATTCAGTTTGGTGGCATTTTGACCCAAATCTACCAAGTGAGACCAAGGTCTAGAATACTAATTATATTATTTAATAACTTGTTTTCTTTCTCCAGTCTTCTTTCCAAAGAAGACTACAAACAAACAACTTCAGTAGAACTCAAAAACTGAAGGGTTAAGAACTCTTCATATTCTAAGATATCAGCTTTAAATTATTAATTACCATCTTAGGGACAAAATTATCAAATACTATTGAAAAGGGTTAGGGGGTACTTTATTTTTGGTGGTGGTGGCAGTGGGTTTTTTCCTTAGGTTTTTTTTGAGAATAGAGAATGAAAATAGATTTGGACATCATGATCTTGTAGGAAATTTCTTGTAGGAAATTGATCACAGCCAAGCAACATGGGTCAGCCAACTATGCATCCAAACCTTTACTCACATAGTTCTGCTTCATTGTGGGGGCTTCTGGGCTGCTGGTGAAGGAACACCTCCACTTCTGTACTGTACAAACTGGCAAAAGCCAACATGGCATTGATTTTCCTACTGCATCAGCTGTAACATGCAGTGAATCAGGGTCTGCAACATGAGCAACTGAGCTGCTCCTGCTGTGGAACAGGCACCTGGGGATGGAAACCATGTAGTGAGCCCTGTGCAAGTCATCCTGCCTCTAAGTCACAGTCACTCCTCAGACACATGGAAACAGTATAAAAATCTGGCTAAAGGATGTAGTTCATAGTTTGGGAAGATTCTGACCAGCGTATATTTCTAATTACAGGAAATTGGCTTTTTTAAATTATTATTATTATTTTTAATTGTGGTTTGGTGACATGAGTCAATCATTTTGAAATGGTCTTTTAACCTTATAAAAATGATTGGCCAAAATTTGTGCACTGATATATTCCTGTATGCTCAGTGAGTATTCAGCAGAAGTATACAGATTTATGTCCTCAAATAAACGAGCCAAGCAGACACTAATAATCACAATAATGATGCCAATAATGCACACACCAGAGAACTCTAAATGCCCAGCTGGTGCTGATTCATAACAATGTGCTTTGGGAAGCTTCTAGAGGCATTTTTCTACCAGTTAAATACAAGATCATTCTAACAGATGTTGAATTCCTTCCAGTGAACAGCAAACAGCCTCGAGCCAAACCCCAATGACACTAGCAAGTGACTGTATCAGCCTAGATCTGGGTGTTGCTGAGATCAGCTTGTGCCTTTGAACTGTGCTTCTTGGATGATATCAGTGCAGGCACCAGGGCATTTAATTTTGCAGCAAGCTGCCATCAGCACGTCCTATTACACTGAATTCCTGTTGCCATCTTCCAAACTCTGCCAACCTCTATTACTGACTGAGTCTGAGTCATTGTTGGGTCATGTAAGCATCAAACTGTGCACAGCAGCTTCTCCAGGTATGAGTTGTGTCTTGGGTTTCTACTGAGCATGTCAAAAGCTCTGGCTTGTCATTTATTGCTACCTTTGGACAAGCTTTCCACTAGACTATTACTCCCAGATCAGCTTGCCACAAAAAAAAATCCAAAACAGTCTTCTAACAAATAATATTTTCTATTATAAGTGATACCTGCAAAACAGCAGAAAGAGTCAACAAAAAATCTTCCAAAATTGTAAAGTTTATTTTATTGCTGGTATTCTGCTCTTTGTAATACCCAGGGCCTTAGGACAGCATTCATCAGTAATACATTACAGTCAAGATTCACATAGTGCTTGGGATTGATTATTTTAGAGGCTTTTTCCAGCCTCAACTATTGCGTGATTCTGTGATTTAATTCTCATCTCATTATTGGGAGCACTGAACTTTTGTGGATGGAGGGGTCCTGGATTTTTTACCATTAACATAAATATGTTTTTCCATTTATGACCCACAACTCCTTTCATCAAAAGGATGAGATTAGGAATAGTTATGCAGGGACAAAAGTTATTGAATTAACACTGTGATCAAAGAACACATGTATACATATAACTTCATATTCAGGGAACACCTCTAGAGTGGCAGATTAAGTCTGAATTCACAAATCTGCATATTATTCTGGATCTGGGCAAATAAATAAATTTTTTGTGCCTGCCACTCCTAGCTTGTCCCAGTCCAAGAGAAAGGCAGACCATAAGAAGCTTGCTTGTGCTTTCCTTTTTAGGGTTTTCAATCCAGATCTTCCCACAAAGTGACATGTATTAAGCTATAGACTTGTCTGATATGAAGTTTTCTATGAACTACTTGCATACATGGCGAACGGGGAGCTTTCCCTGTAGAACCCAATTCCTGTCACTCTGCACGGTGCTGTATCCATTTGTTCTACTATCTCTTGCCTGTCTTTGGAGTGAAGGAGGTTGCTATAAATTTCCTTTTTCCTCATTTGGGAGCTTAAACTTTTTCCTCACTGAGGCAGTATGAATAGAGCTGTGCTGTTATTAATGAAAGACAGAGTCACACAACACACCCACTTACTTGTTTGTGGTGCTCAAACACACACAAACACACACACATTTACTTGCAGTTATCCATTTGGAGGGCAGCTCAAGTGCAACCTCAGCAACCTCAGCCATGATTTGACAATAGCAATTGCCCTCTCAGAAAGGGGAGGTTGTGCTGATTTGCCAGCAGCTACTTGTTCATCCTTTAGAAAATGTCCTGCAGCACTCCTCGTTCCCGCATTCGTCCGTGAATCCCTGTAGCCTTCACCCACAACTGCCTCCCCTTTGGGTGCAGTTTGAGCTCCATAATCCAGCTGTGGCCTTGTACAGATTGAGCAGGCTCTTGGTGTGCTGATTGTGTCAGTTCTTGCAGATTAAACAGGAGTCATAGTTGCAAGGACTGCCAGTCCTTGGGAAACTTCCAAACACGAGCCTCTTGGCATGTACCTCTCTCCAGCTAGGTGTTTGCCAGTAGCTATTTCTACATCCAAAACCATTTATATAAACAGAGACCACTTACAAAAATGCATACAGACAGTAACTTTGTGATATTACCACTTCAGAGGCTGAGTTATGTTCTACAGTACAAAATGTAAAAAAAAAAAACAACCAAAAACAAACTGTTGAATAAATCCAACATCAGTATTTCTGTGTTTTAATATGACTACTTTTGTTTGTTTTCACCTCAGGTTTTTTCCCATCCCAAAAACACATCTCAAAGAGAGTGATACAACAAGAGCTAATAAAATTTATGGTAATTTTAAATTCCCTGTTGGTGTTTAATCCCTTACAACATGTACAGAAACAAAATAACCTTCTGTGATGCAGTAACCAAAGGACATTCTCTGCTATGCAAAGGACACTCAGCTGTGCTCTTTTAGTTGCTTCATCTTTATAAGATGATGTGATGCAGATCTATGCAGGTGCTTTGGGAAAAAATCCAAATTTTAAAGGAGATTCTGACCTTGGCTTAAAATAAGGCTAGAATTAGTAGATAGTATTTCATTAACTCTGAAACTCGCGGTGTTTCAGTGTAGATATTTTCTAAGAGGCTCATCATTAATTATACCTATGGAGTGCATTGTGTATTATCCCCTCTTGAACACAGGACTGCATAGCCTACACCACATTGAGTTTCATACCTCTAAATCCAAAATCATATTGTTCTCTGATTGACATGCTTGTCTGCCTGTTTTAGAAATTCTCCCCGGTTCTGATGTGTTAGTAAGTGAAAAAAAAAAAAAAAGCCAGAAGTAAACTTATTTTCAACATGAAAAGATTTAAATAGGACAGTCCCTTTCTTGTTTACTCCCAAGAATTGTCCAATCTAGGAAAAAGAAGAACATCTGCTGAATTAGTTTGCAGGGAGAAATACAGAGTTGCTGGACATGTCTTCATTTCTTTGAGCTCAGTCGTATGCATTTTGAAAATGAAAGACCTTTGTTTTATAAATAGTGTATGCTGAAAAGATGAGACAGCAGGAAAATTAATGTCTAAAACAAGAAAATAATAATAAAAAAAGGTAATTCAACATTGTTGGTAACCTCACCATTCCCACACTGGTTTGAAACAGATCTTCTGGAATTTATGGTAACTCTATGGGGATTGCAAATAAAATAAAGTTTAAATGGATCCTCCATCTCTATTTGAATCTTTATAATCTGTACAGTGTTTTATAAGAATATAAAAACACTGAAAAATTCTGCAATGATTAAAACACCAAACCTGGGTTTCAAATTCACACAGTAAGCAAAAAACTCAGGCGGAGATTCCTGTTGTTACCTTAGGGAATTCATTTGGAAGGAAACCTACCAAACAAATTAGAAAAACTAAAGTACTTACATTCAGAAGTATGAAATTCATCTTCTCCTAGTCCTATGTGACATAATCTCATTATGCATTTCTACTGCAACACCTTTCCATGTTCATTAGAAAGAACTATTCAACATTGATTAGTTAGACAGAATCTGCAGATAAACAACCTGCCTCTGGGCCTCAGCCCTTTACGCAGAGCAACAAACTTCCATCAACCTTCTTTTACCTTATTCACCAGTAAATATTAAATGTAGGGACAACCACCTCAGAAAATTTGCTTCTCTAATTTAACCTTAAGGAGCTTAAGACATACTCAGACAAATGCACAGATACTGAAAACCTCAGAGCTATGTGTGATAAACTCCACTGTAACTTCCTAAATATTCGGGCTAAATTGTATGAGGTACTTAGACAAGTGAGTTCTGTTGAGTTGCCAGCTCTTGATCCAGGGATTTGTGCACCTAAATGGCCTTACACCACTATTCTTTCTATCAAAATTATGATATATCCAACAGGAGGGGCTGCTGTGCAACCATGGGTAGGTAAGAGATTGACACATTAAAGGACAACCACAGCAGTTTAACATCTTTTTCAATGACATGGACAGTGGGATTGAGTGCATCCTCAGTAGTTTCATGGGTGACATGAAACTGGGTGTGGTGCAGTTGACACGCAGGAGGAAAGGGATGTCATCCAGAGGGACCTGGACAGGCTGAAAAGGTGGGGCTGTGCAAGCCTTGCGGAGTTCAACGAGGACAAGAGCAAGGTCCTGCACCTAGGTCAGAGCAATTCCAAGCACAAACACAGGCTGGGCAGAGAATGGTTTAAGAACAGCCCAGAGGAGAAGGACTTGGGGGTGTTGGATGAAATGCTGGACATGGCCTGGCAGTTTGCACCTGCAGCCCAGAAAGCCAAGCGTGTCATGGGCTGCACCAAAAAAACAGGGAAATCTGATATACTGGAAAACATTCCTGCCCATGGCAGTGGGGGTAGAACTAGGTGATCTTTAAGGTCCCTTCCAATCCAAACCATTGTATGATTTTAATTTCTTGGAAGTAATTGTCAACAGCTCAATAGAATTTAATGTTGTAGGCACACAATAATATCTGTATGTATAGTAAAAAACAACTAAATTTTAAGACATGTCATTTTGGGTTCTTAGACTACCTTCACCTGGTAAAGATACTGTTCTTTTTTTTGACAGCATGCAAAAATTATTTCTACTGAATTTAGACTGACCTGAGAAAATAATTTTCTAGAAATACGCTTTAAATACAGCACGCTACAAATTTATTTCCTTATCCTAATATGTGCAACATGGATAACATGCAATTTAATAACAAAATGTGTTTGTCGAATAACTCCTTCTGGACTGCTACATTTTAAGGTTTTTAAAGGACTGTGAATAGAGCACAATTGAGTTACCCACTGAACGTGTGTCTTGATGAACTGAAATTGTGCAGTAATTCTAGATCAGTGGAAGAAATTCCAGGGGACTGGGACAGTTTGGAAAACAGAACAGAGGTTTTCCTTCTGTTAGAGCCAGTTTAACAAAATAGATTTGATGAAGATACAGAAAAGAACTTAGAGACCAAAAATTATATGTTTGTAAACGATAGCTTTCTATCTTAAGAGGCAGCATAAATCTTTTGGGACCAAGTGTCTTTTGACGTCACTTGGTCCCAAAAGTTCATTTTAAATGGAGAAATCTTCACTGTGATAGGTAACCCTTCGAGATCCTTCAATTCGATACAAACTTGTCTCAATATCCAAAAGGAGTTACTTTGATGTGTCCACAGGGTTATAACCTTTAGATAACAAAATAAAATGCAATGCTCAAGGATTAATCAAAGCTGTGTAAAATGGCCTGACCATTTTCAGCCATGCAGGCACATTTGGGACTGATTACAAATAAAACTAGCAGCAGTTAGAAATTACTTATGCTTCTCACACCCAAAACAAAAAACAATTATTTTTTATAATATGCAGCTATAGAGAGATTGCCCAGTTTAGGGAGAATGTGAGTTCCCCTCTGTTGAGAAGTTATGAGCACCAGCAACCCTTCTTTCTGTGTTTGCATTTTCAGGAGTTAATGCAGTTCATTTCTCCCAGGGAACACTTGTAGACATCTACTTTGAAGACTGATTTCAAAGGTCTGAGCTACCTCTCCTAAAGTCAAAATCCCTACGGGGTGACATATCATGTGCTTCCTATTCCAGCTCTTGCCCACAGTTCCCACTTTACAGCTCATTCTAAAGCTTCTAAAACTCTTCTCTTAAATACGGAGGGTCTGCTTCTGGGTTTTCTTTGGAATTCACATAAATGTTTAAATTAAATACAGGAAATGCAAATCTTATTAGTAGCTTTTTTAATCTCTGTTTGGAGATATCATATTAATTGGGTTATAGTTGCACAAAAGTGACACTGATTATTCCAAAATCATACCATGAATATGTAAATATATCAAGTTTGATTGCATCCTAAAGAAAATAAAATTAAATGACAAATTCTAATCATTTTCAGCAGCTGAATGTGGAAACTGTTTGCCGGTTTCCAATTTAATCTAAATATTTGATCTCTTGCTTACTTTACCTAATCTCTAATTCATTTTCTGTTTATGTCTTCATATTATATTTACTGCCAGAGTATCAGTTCCTTATCTCTTTGACAAAAGGTCATATTCTCTTAAGTCTCCTTTATAGAGCAGGTCTCCTGGGGAAGGTTAATAATATAAGACCACTAAATGCTGAGGTGCTTGAGCTGTTTTATTAAGACTGATAAACAGAATGGTTCGTGTTTATTAAAGGCAGCTGGGAAATAATTGCTTCCCTAGATTTTTTTTTCAGAAAAAAAATTATTTGTATGCAATAACATTATTCTTCTGTTGTCCATAAAATCAAAACTTGTATTTTGTCTTATTCTCTACACTTTCTTGGCTTTTTTACCTTTTCCAATGAAGTGAATGCAGCACTATTGTTAAACTTACAGGGAAAAGGACAGAAGTTACCAAAGACTAAAAATTCATATTTGGTTCCCCAAAAAATACCCAGAGGTGAGGGTCAGAGTGAAGGAGAAGAAAAAAGGAAAAAGAAAAATTCTTAATTTCATAACTGATTCTATAAGGAAATTAATATGCAACAAACTCTCTCTATAGCAACAATTAATTGAGCTGCTATCAAATGCACTCAGGGAACCACCCCCTTCTGACACCACTCTGTCTTGAATAAAAACCAATAATATGATTTAGAACCTCTTTGAATGTTATATCTTGTATGGTCCAGAGGCATCAGCTCATATTGAACAAGAAGATACATATACATAAATGATGATATAGTCAGAGGACAGATTTTAAATACTCCTTTTCCAGAAGACTGACATATTTTTCAGTCTTGAATGAATATCTTTCTTTTTCTTTTCTCAAGTATAAAAAAGTTTGTAGCTGAGGGATTTATTTTAAATCTTCTGTTTATGAAAATTCATTCATAATATTTCCTAATAAGCTAATCAGTAGTACCACTTCATCATAATTAATAAGAAACAAGCATATTGTTTGAGGATGCTAAATGTTTAAGTTTTTGTTTTTTCCTTCTCTCACTTGTTTTTCAGCAACCCAATGTATCTGCCTGGACATTAACTAGGCAGAAGGCTTTTGGCTTTATTCTTATTACCAACTGCATTCAGTTTTGAATGATCCATTAACACACTTCAGATAATTGATGCGCTTACTTGCAGCTGTGGAAGAGGCAAATATCATGAATTTGACCCAGTAAAGTTATTGCTCTGTTTTTCTGCACCTTCTTAAGTAGAAACAAAATTCTGGTGCTTAGAAGTAAGCTTGTTGAAAGTATCAAGGACCATCACTTCCAAAAGCTTCTTGATTCTTACTCTTCTTACATATCTTGATTAAAATCTTTCTTTCTCTTTCTCTTTCCATACCTTCATTTGAATTCTGCCACCATGTGAGCAAGAAAAATGATGCTTCACTAAGAGCAAGTGGAGTTCTTCACTCAGGATCTGAGGGATCATAAGTTCATGATTCTGTTACCTGCCATAGAGTTTGTGATTGTGAGAAAATAACTTAGTATAAAACCATTAGACATTGAATGTCCCAAATTACTGAGCAGAAGATCAGAACCTCTGAAAAACACATCCCTACTCAGTTTGTACAGCAGCTCCAGCAATTTCTAAGTTGCCTGTGAAGTATCTGTGAATTTCAAGAAAAGACTTTATGCGGAATTTAGTAGTGATAGACAAAAAGTTGGGCATGCTCATACAGCACCTATGGGCTGTTGATATCATCTTTCCAACTTCCTTTTAGTGTCACACTCATGTCCATGAGGCAAGAAGAGGAAGATAAGCCATGTCAATGATTGCTCCTCTTTGACCACAGGCAAAGGAATTGTCTGGATTTGTAACAGTTTTATGAAGAGTTTATGGGGTTTTGCACCTCATGCTCATTGTGAATGTTCACCCAATTTACTTTAGAACAGTCTTGTTGGAATAAGCCAGTAAAATAGATAATATCCTTGAGCAATTCAGAAAGTTGCAGTTTCCACTGGAAAGAGTCTTACAGTATCAGGACTGGCTTCGGTTTGATGCAAATAAACATTATTGATGTTCTACAGGCAAGATTCTATGACTCTACAATTTCCAGTTACTGCAAATTAATACAGCTGCAACATTAAATAGATCTACTGTGATTTGAACCACCTGAAAACCTGACCTTTATATTTTACGTTGGTATTCTCTACAGACATCCTTTGAAAGTGAATCTACTTGAAATTCTGAGTTTTTTGCTTAATATTCTGATGAATTGTGCTCTGGGGTTGAAAGAGAGAACTGATGTAGAAGTCCTACAATTACCCATGAAGGAATACACACACAGGTTATGGATTATATAAACATGATGAAGTAGAAATGCAAGAAGAAATCAGGCAACTAATCAGTAGTCATTTCCCACTGCTCTTTTCAACTGTAAAAGCATAACACAGACAATGAGGGAGGTACATGATTTAGCATTGAATAAAAATTTGAGGCAGACACAAATATTTGCTTCTTACAGAAGCAATATTTCTACCACACATTGACATAGTATGAAAAAAAAAAATCACTAGAGATCTGTGGAAAACACTCTAAAGTGATCTCATCCTTTCATTACACCAGGTGTTCACTTCTGGCTTGGGTATTGTCTTCACCCTCTTTCTTTTCTTCCTATAGGAAGAACTATGTAATTAAGATGGAGGGGTGGGTTTTTATCTGGAATTTGAGCTCTAGAGATATGTTTTGTAGCTGTAGAAAATGAAAAAGCATTTTTTGATTGCATGAATCAACACTAGTCAAATGTTTGGAGGTTCAGATATCTGAAAGCATTTATGCAACTTGCTGTTCAGTCACTCTTCTGAGGATCCCTGTCTATCAATGGCAAAATTCTCTTTTTTAAGAAAGAAAGTGTCGCAGTGTCGGGACACGAACACGCAGATTCAAACAGCAGGTTAGGCAGCAGGTCAGTCAGGACCACCGAGCAGAGCAAAAGGGCCCTGCCCACCTTTATTATCACACTTTTATACCTCTTCTAAAACAATCATACATTGGTAGATGAGGTTAACACCTCTAGCATTTTACAGGATAGGAACACAGTCTATCACCTTTCTCCGCCTCAGAGAAAGGAATGAACAACTATCTAAAAGTTCAGTAAACATTCTTAGCCGGTTAGAAAAACAAGAGCTATGTTTATAGAAAGTGCATGAGAACTTCTACTACAAAAGTAAAAACATGGAGCACTGTGAAAACCAGGGCGACAAGAAAGAACTCATAAGAACATGCAAACTTCAAATATATTCCATATAGTGATTTATTTCCTACTTTTAGAGACCCCTTCTGAAAGTTTTATGCTACCATTAGAGTGGAGAAAGTGGAATTATATTAAGCATCAAATTTAATTCCAATTTAATCTATTTCCCTCTGAGATGATTCACACAATTTTGCTTATACAAAAAAAAAAAAAAGAAAAAAAAGGAGAGTGGGGGCTAGGAAAAGAGAGCAGAGTTGAATTTTGCTTGGTTTTTTGATTGTTTGTTTTTCATTCTGATAAAGAAATATGCAAGACTTCACAGAAAAGCAGAAAAGAAAATGATTTGTCATAAAGACTCCCAGCCCATCTGAAAGGAAAGCAATTTCCTATGCTCTAAGTTTACTTGTAAAATAGTTTGCATAGCATTAATCATAACCATCTGATTCTCACCTCTCAATTTCTTGGGGTCAGGAATATTCATCTCATATATCGAGAACAAATAGCTTTCTCATACGCATTTTGGTCAAACAGATTCAGGTATTTGTATCTATGAACTGCTGGTCTTTTCATCTCCTATCATATTGTTTTCTTTCAATGCAAAGACGTTGTTAGGAGCTTAAAAGTGGCTCAAATTCTCTTACGCTTCAGTTTTGGAATAAAGTAGTCAGTGCTGATATGAGTTGTTGAAAATGAATACCGTATTATCCAAAATTCTTCTTTTTAAGCTTAATATTAGCTTAAAAGTAAAAAAAGTACATTAGACACAAGAGGGAAAAAAACAACTGGAGCTATTTTGATATAGTTACATTGCTTAGGAGTACGTAACTGAAAAAATAAAATTAGGAATGAGGTGAAAAAACCCTAAAGTTCAACATTCTCCACAACTTAGGTGGGAATTAAGAGTCATGCCTAAGCAGGGACAAAACATTCACCTAAAAAAGGCTTCAGATGAAAAGGTCTGAAAAATAAACTAGTTTGGGCTAGCTTCTGATCTTACCTACATCCATTTAAATTGAATATCTGGTCAGAGCAATTACACTTATTCCAATAAAAAGGCAGAATTTGACTTGTCCTGCCCCTTGCACAGTTCTGATTTCAGCTCAGATCAGCATCCAGCTCACAAGCACCTACCTGGTTGTTGCTCCTCTCTGATGTTTGTCTGTGGAGTTGCCCCTTCACCTTTCTGATGCAAATCCCACAAGGCAGAGCTCCCTCTCACGGGCCAGCCTTCCCTGTTACCTCCTGTTATACCTATGCTGCCACAAAAGCCTCTTTTCATCCCCAAAATTATCTGCACTCAGATTTCATGCTTTATTCCCACCACTGGAACGGCTCTGTTTTGATCACGGCCAAGTCACAAAAAACCCTCAAAGTCAGGAGAAGCAACACATCTGTTCATTCTCTTCTGTGGCATTACTCCAGGATTTTAACCACCTGGGTACCAAAAATTATGGTTTTGCCAGTCTCAGGGATATTGCACTGTATTTCAGGCATGGTGTTGAGGCAACTGCTTTGCTTGGTCCCAGCTGTGTGGCCATGGCAGTTCAGAGACAGCACAGCTATAAACAGACACCAAAAATGTACAGGGACATGGAGAGCCCAAGCAGAAATTTGTGCCATTAACGTGTCATGAACAGTCTCTACAGAAACCTGGATTGTAATTTTAATGACAAGACTGTGCAATACATTGCACAATTCTTCTTTTTGGTTATGCATACAAGTGGAAAATTGTTAAAAAGGAATGAAAATGCTTCTCTTGCCAGTTATACTTCCTTGGAAGAAAAAGAAACAAATTGCAGACACATGCTTGATGCCAAAAAGATCTTCAGGTGTTTACTTTGGAAAAATGTTATAATGGAAGGTTTTAGCTGCAATTCAGTTTAGCTGATGATGGAGGAAACAAAATGGGCAAAAAAAGAAGTACTCAAAGGTCCCATTTTTATTCAGGTAGGAAATTTAAACTTGAACAAGGTTGAGAGGGTTCTATAAATTATTTTAGACACAAAGACCACTGAAAATCAGGGGAAGAATATAAAGAAGGACTCTTGTTTATCCAAGATGTAAAAGGAGTCATAGAAGCTCCAAATGGAAAAATTATTTAATAAAGAATAAGAAAAAAAAGAAAGAACAAACAGAGATCCAGTGGGAACACCCTGCCATCCTGGTGCCAGCTGCAGGCTGTGAGACTTTGCCCAGGAAGGGAAACTCCTCTGCTCCATGGCAGAGCTCTGGGAAGAAGTGAAGGGATTGAGGAATACCATAAAATCATAGAATCAGAGAATGATTGAGGTTGGAAAGGGCAAAAAAAGTCAGGCATTCTGAACAGAGAAGGAACTGTATGCCATGTGGTAGTTGGAGACTGTCTTGGGCACAGCAATCATCAAAGGAGGGAGCTGTTGAATCTTGGAGAAGTGAGGAGGGGGGTCAGCAGAACTGCTACCCTGGTCTTTTGGAGAGCAGTCTTTGGGCTGTTTAGTCACACTGAAGAGATCCAGCAAAGCCATGCTGAAAAGAAGGAAGGGGTATCACCAAAATTGTGACATTCCCAGTGTTAGGAAGAGAAGCCACAGCAACTAGAAATCAATAAAACACCTGAGACATTATCACTGGGAAACTCCACTCATTCCTCATCTCGGCTGTCATATCCCAGTTACAGGTTTTAGGATATCCTCTGCTTGAAACACTTTATCTGGACATATCTGTATGTACCAGTGGACCAACAGGTGTGTGCTATCTGTTACATGTCTGTAAAGGGTTCTGATACAAAAAACAGAAGACAAAACCAAGAAGAAATATGTTTACATTTTATTATTTGCCTTCTTTTCATAATTAGTACAGGAACCTAGAAAATTTGACACTTAATTTCATTTTTAATCTGTATTTGCAGAACCTGAGTTCCTACTCTGAAAATTAACAGCACGGATGATACTGTGATATGAAGAGTAAACCACAAACAAGAGAGCCTTCAACAAAAGGAAGGTGTTTTTTATGTCCTTATATAATTTTACTTTTACTACACAAAAAAAATTCCCTATAAATATGGGAAAATAATCAGATACACCAGCAAAAGATATTCAGGAAAACTCTTTAAGGAACATGCAAACAGAATTGAAATAAATTTAAAATTTGAGTCATGAAGAATTGATGGTTTGATGTTGCAACCTCAAATAAAAAGTGTTTAATCTTTAAAATTACCAGCAAAAGTAAATTCCAGGATATTTGGCTTTAGATAAAAATTACATATTAATGTTTATATATTAGTAAGGATTTTAACATGTCATTTAAAATGTTATAGCAAATTCATATTTATTTTTTATTGGCTTATTATACCAGCTGTATTCCAGGCAGGACAGCTTGCCTATATTAGAAATGCTTTATTTATGAAATCACAATGTGTGGATGCAACTCTGTACTAATAGAAACATCGTTTCCTCTCTACACCAAAGTATTTCCCACACTGTTAATAAGAGAGTTTGTCACTCCAAACAGGGTTTGCCATTCAGTGCCAGAACCCAGAAGACCATAAAACACCAGCTGGATTTGAGTGATGCATGATGGAAGTTCTCAGCCCCTGCTGATCAATGACCAGCACATCCCTGGGCAGGGGCTGCCATCCCTGTGACCAGCTCACCCCCGTGTTATTGGTCAGCATGAGGCTGGATGGGACAGAGAATCCCTTTGGTCACTGGGGTCAGCTCTCCTTGCTATGTCCCCTCCCAGCTTCTGGTGCATCCCCAACCTCCTCGCTGGCAGGGCAGCATGAGAAGCTGAAAAGTCCTTGACTGAGTGTGAGCACTGCTCAGCAACAACCAAAACATGAGAGTGTTCTCAACATTATTCTTTTCCTAAATTCTAAATCCAAAATACAGCACTTTTCCAGCTACTAGGAAGAAAATTAACTCCATCCCAGCCAAAACCAAGACACAATATCACCTGAGTCTCCGACTGCTCACTTAACAAGCCTTATATTTGAATTTTTATTTATTTATTTACTTGTTAACCTGAACTGTGGTTTAGCTGGAAGATTTTGAGATATTGTTGCATAGTGACATAATTTATGTCTTCAGTGATTATGCTCCAACCAGACCTGAGATTCCAATTTCCATTAATTCCTGTCAGTGTCAAGAACCACAGTGACCTGAAAAGAACAGAAGACAAGTTGTGTCACTTGGTAGTAACAAACAGATGTCAATAAGCCAAATGTCATAATGAAATAGAATAGACTGGTTGAAATACTGTCATGATGCATGAGCAAGTTATGCGTAGAGAAAACAATATAATAAATTGAAATGCAAATGTTGTCTTTTAACTACTGAAATCTTGGAGAGTAATTTTAAGTAAATACAAAACTACTCACACAAAATCATTAAAGCTTTTTATTTCATCCTTTTCAACAAATCTTATTAAATAAATTTAAAAAATCCATTCCAGTTGCAGGTAGAAATTGAGTCAGACAATCTAAAGCAGAATAAATCAAACAACTTTCCTTAAAATACTGTAAAAGCATTATGTCCCTAATAATTCAAAGGATGGCATCAGACATTAGTTCATTAACACCCACCAGATAAATCTTTCCTCAGAACTGTTCTGTTACTATGGGGATCCATTGCTCAACCCTTCATTCATTACTAATTTCTGTGAAATCTCATTAGCTATCACTGTAAAAATCATTCATTCCTCTGTCAAAAGAATCAAGGAGCTATGGACTGGAAGGGTCTGTCTGCAGCACCGAGGCCAGTGCAGCATTCCATGAAGTCTCAGTGTATAATGGCATTTCGGAAAATGAATTTTCTTGTCTCTGTAATCCTTCCTGAAAGGCTGTTCCCAAGTGTGGCAGCCCTGAGATTTCGGCATTTTGTTCTGATTTCCAAACACATTGTTTCCATTTGCTATTGTGCCAATGTGTTGCACCCACAGCTCTGTCTTCTCTGCTTTCCCATGCACACCCACACATCCCTCTCTCTAACCTGTGTTTATAAATGGCAATCACATCCCTCCTTAGCTTTTGTTATACAAGGGTAATCAAGCCAAAATATTCTTGTTTACTCATGGAATACAGGCTCTTCATTCACTTGATTACCCAAGGAATATTTTTCCCTGCATTTCAATTAGTATTTATTAAACATGTTGAAAAGAATTTGCACACATTTTCCAGAAGTATCATGTCTTAGATTTTACCCTGACATAAATAATTTTTACTTCCTCAGTAAATGTTTGTGATGCTGCCTTACACTTGCATTGCACGTGGCTGTTACCAGATGTGTCCCCCTGCAGCCCTCCCTGTAATGCAATATTGCCATCTCCACCAGTGCTGAATAGATTAATCCCTATTCAAACCCCCTAAATTCTGCCAGTGACACCTGTCAGGAAGAACTGATCAGCTGGGTCTTGTTTCCTCACTTATCATTGCTTATCATTCCTCTGTCCTGGAAGGATAGAGGAGAACACTGTTTGCACTCTTGATCCCTTAACCTCTGAGGGCCCTGAAAATTCTCTTGAGTGCCCTGGGACTCCTTATTGCAACTTCATTGCTGTTTACATGGAAAACAATAATTGATATTAATCCAAGGGCCATTCCAGGGAGGGAGTTTTGTCAAGAATTGGGTTCAGTTGGTATATCAGGCCTTCTGTTCTCCTCAGAAGAGAGGAGATTGTCTCCTTAGACAATGACCCATCTTTATTTATTTATGGAAGTTTTTTGAATCTAAACGCCCCTCTAGGGCGTAGGCTAACTTAAACCTTGGGGTCATGCCCAAGCTGTAAGAACCCTCTTCCTCATCTTTGTTTGACCCTACTGGCTGAGTCTTGTTCTTGCTATAGCAGGGCATCTGGAAAGGTGGAGATGTGCCTGCTGCACAAGGCAGAAACTTGTCTCAGTCACCCCCTATCCCTTAATTCCTCAACCTACTCACCTCCTTCTGAGCTCTGTCACAGAGTAGAGGAGTTCCCCTCCCTGGGGTCAGTCCCACAGCTGTTCTCATGCTGCAGCCATGCTGCCACAGGAGCAGGGCCCAGCCTGCAGCTGGAACTGGGATGGCAGCGTGTTCCCAACAGAGCTGGGCAGCCGCTTCAGTCATGGTGGGTATAGAAATGAGAGAGTTCTGCTTTTATTCTCCAAAGGTAGGAATATTCTTCACAAACCTTAATAGAGATGACTTCAACTGAAATGAAACAGGGTTTCTCTAGGAAAAAAAAAACACCTATTCAGGACAGAGCTCATCTATTTCAATGTCTGCTTTAGGATGAGACAAATGCATTGCAGAAATGCATATTCCTTTATTTTGAATGCAAAAATGTAGCCAGGGTAACTAATCAATCAGGTGGTATCTCCTAGGTGTATTGTTGAAATTCTGTATCACTGAATCACTGGATAATACAATATTTTTAGTTCTTGAGGTCCCCCAGTTCTCTACAGTGAAATCCTCATTTTTCTCTTGTACAGTGCTCAAAATACCCTAATCTTTGTGACGTTAAAGACCTTCCTCCTGCAATTTTGAAGCCTCTCTTTCCCTTGAAATTCTTGAATCCTTTCCTTAGTAATTGAGGCAGTTTCTCAGTGGCTCTTGGGCAGTGTATTTCCTTGTGGTTTCATTGCTGTTGTCACACTTGTGTTCATCGCCTCACACCTGCAAACCCAGACACCACTGCAGTGCTGGGTTCTCATAGGGCATGGCTGCCATAGCAGGAGACACCTGCACCTGATTAGGCACATCCATTCAGCACTAACAGCATCATAAACTGGAACAAGATATGTCAGCAAAGACATCTTAATTGTTAACACTCAGTGCACTGGAGAGAGCACTGAGAGGAGGATGCTCATCTAAATACAGCACTGCTGCTCTCTGCAGCCAACTTCTGGGACTTCCCTTCCCTTCCCTTCCCTTCCCTTCCCTTCCCTTCCCTTCCCTTCCCTTCCCTTCCCTTCCCTTCCCTTCCATTCCCTTCCCTTCCCTTCCCTTCCCTTCCCTTCCCTTCCCTTCCCTTCCCTTCCCTTCCCTTCCCTTCCCTTCCCTTTCCCCCAAAGGTAACATTAGAGAATGTCTATGTCTTGTACCCTGTGGGTAGAGTTCTGTGCACCACTCACTACAGTGTCTTTCTTTTAATCTCAGAATTTATCACGGAATTGTTTTATCATGAATGTCAATGGAAAAATTATTGCAAAAATCAGTAGTTCTCGTGACCTCTTATTGAGATAAATTCCTCAAAGTCTTAGATTCTGCAGGAAAACTGAAACTAAAACTAAAAAAGAAAACAAGATAATAAGTTAAAATTCTTACTATAAAAGTGTATAAAGTAATTGGATAAACCAGGAGACAATGATGAGAGATATAGTAACATGGAAAACAATATAATTTTCCAAGTATAACAAAGCAGTCAAAGAAGATATTTCCTATTTCCTTCATTCTAATTTCCCATCTCTTAAAGAATGAAGCAAACAAGTAATCAATAAACCAAACCTACTTTCTGAAGTATTTAATAAGTTGCAGTTTGTGCAGAATTAAATCTCACATCTTATTCAGTATTATTAGTCCAGGAATTTCCCTATTTCTAAGATATGTTCACTGCAAGGCTATCTTAACACATTAAGAAATAGCTGGCCATTCTTTATGGTGAAAAAGTATTTTAGTCTTCAATTATTACTTCTAATGTGAACAGAGATATTTCTGTCTAGTTAAATAAATTAGGGCCTACAATGAAAATGTCTTCTATATAATTACATTTGATTAATCAAATCTGAAAAACATGAACTCTCTTTTCTTTGTATTTTATAACATGCCTTCTAAGTTGATCATGTCTTTTGGTTCTTTATTGTGAAAATGACAAAAAATATTTGATTCTGGGTACTCGAAACTTGAGTCCAGAATCAAACTTAGGAGGAGAAGATTGAAAATTATTTGATATTATAGAAATCTTATTAATATGTCTGAACTACCTTTGGTTTCTTTTTTTGTGGCACTCAGAACACACTGCATATTTGTAAATCAGTAATTTCTCAGCCTCAATAACAACACTAGTCCATGTTTGAAAACTCCATTTTTGCCACTCTAAACCTTTGCCTGGAAAATACAGAATATTAGAATTAATGCCATATTTACAGAAAATCTTCCTGTTTGCAGTTTTTCCTTTCCCCTTTCTCCTTCCTTTTCCCTGCTCATGCTACTATATTGATCTTTACACTTGGATAAATTCCTAACACTGCTTTATGCTCCCTGTGACCACCAAGTTCTGGGCTCCTGGATCTGAACATATCTCCTGACTGTCTCATGCACCTCAAAGTGCAAACTCAGTGTCTACCATCTTCATTGTAAAGGAAGCTTAGATTGCAGAGAATCTGTAGCAAGTTCTATCGTTGGATTCCAAAGTGCCTGTTTTGAAGGATTCAACCCCCTTGGACAATACTATTTTTGCCCTTCGCCTATGGAGAAAATTGCCTACTGTCTAGGAAGAACTAGAATCTACACCGGTGTAAACTAGGTGATAGAATATTATGTAAGATTGTTACAGGGTGAAGAATTTAGAGTTTTTAGGTTTGTTAATATAGTAAATAGATAAGAAGTAAGATCTCGAAGACAGAGGATTGTTGTGGTTTCCAGGCCTTCTCCCTTCTTCTTCTAGTCCCCCATATTCTGCAGTAAAAGTAATTTGGGATGATTGGATAGAAAATTCCTCAGTTCCTGTCTACGTGACAAAGTGATTTGCTGAACATTGGTGGAAAAGTAAAAATATCTTTCGTTTTAAGCTCTCATTGGGTAATTTACCTTTAAATAAGCTGTGCAATCTTGATAATTAGTCATTCCTAGCATTCTCTGCTTTTGTGGTATGTCTGCATTATGCTGGTAGCTCTATCTCTCTGATAAAACTTAAATAAACAACCATCTGAAAGCAGTGAATGCTGAATTGTCCCGTTCGTCTCTCAAGACTCCTGGCAAAGACTCTAACAAATTTCCCCCATCCAGAGAAGTCTAATTAAGGCACAATCTGTGTCATTCTATCAGACTCCCAGTCTTGAAAAAATGGATTCTTAAATGTAGTGGAGCATAAACGTGAATTTGAACAAAATACCAGGAGTAACCACTTAGTATTTCCAGAACTTCTGTTTGTCACCCATGCAAAGTCAAAATCAGCATTTAATCCTCCAATCCTCAAGATGAATCCAGTCAATACAGTGTTGTAACTGAACATATTTTGTATGTATGGGTGAGTATTTATCAGCTAAGAAACCAGAGATCACCACAAGAGTTTTTAGAAGACAAATCAGATGAGTTTCAAATTTCAAAGGAATTTTCACTATTTACATTCATTAGGGGACACTTTGTGCTAATGTTTAATCACTATCTGTAATTCTCACTAAAACTGTTAGTCCTTTACACTTGATCTGCTAATTAGCTCTGACTAAGCATTACAATGGAAGTGATGCTGTGTAGTGCTGATGGCTGCAGCCCTTGATGGCTCACGGTCTCCCAGGTGCAGGATGGAGAGCTCTGTGATGAATTAAGTCAAAACACAAGCAGACATCTTCCCAAATTTCCTTTGCTTTTTCATGTGGTTTTATACTGCTCTTCCCCCTCCCAGTGTGATCCCCCAGATGGGGGATCTCATCTGCTCTCAAGGCTCCCTTTCTTATTTTGGGTTTTACAAGACATGATTTTGATTAATGGGCAGGGTGTCCTTCCTCTTTGCTGTCTCTCGTGCTTATTTTTTTCTTCCTTGTCTTGCAAACTGATTCTTCTGTGATACCTGTTTTCATGTTTCCTGATGTCTCAATTTTTAAGGCTCTTCATGGGCACCTTTAACTTGTGTTTCCCAGCAAATAAATGGCATCTTCCTCCTCCAATATACTCCTATAGAAAAAGAACTTGCCATTCAGTGGAGAGATTTTACTATTTTTCCTCATACTGTCCCTTTTGCTAATAGAAGCTACCATAGAACTAGAAATTCAGGGATAACTTTGTCCTTAAAACCACAGTTATTCTGTGATGGCTACAAAAAATATTGAGGTATGTGAATGGAGAAGCTGCAGGTCTACTACGTCTAAAGAGGATCCATTTTTTTAAACTGATATCCTTTTTTCTTTGTTTTCTTTTTCTGTCTCCATCACTAGTCCCTAAGTTTCAGTTGAAAAAGCCCTTACCCTTGAGAATTCTGCCTTGCCCTTATAGTTTGTGCAACAAAGTGTTAGTCTAAGATTTTTGATAATATCCCAGCAAAAATAATAAGTGAAAATAATTGACTTTTAAATGATATAAGTTAGAATAGAAGTAAAAATAGAAATGGAAATAGAAATAATAGAAATAGATCAGAGTGTCTTATAACTGGCATATCATCTCTATTACCTAGGAAAACAAAACTAAAGAATTTTAGGTAAAAATCAGTTTTTGTTTATCAATTAAGGATGAGGTAATATGCCAGGGAGGTGTTGTTACAGCCCTTGCAGCGGCCTAGTGAAATTTGTGAATAGATGGTTGTACCTGCCACTGTGCTCAGACCCAGAAGTGCAAGTTCTTTTTCTCAGGTAAACTGGGAAGGCACAGCAATGCAAAAGTGTGAAATCTGGCATTATTTACTATTTTATGAAATAACTTTTTTGTTGAAAGTCTATTTTCTGGTGTGTGCAGAAGAAGATAATGATAAGAAAAAAACCCCAGGAAACTAATAGAGGGTGCAGTGAAAGCTTTCTTTCAGCTTAGCCGAGCTTTTTGAATTTTATGAATGAAGCCTCGACAGTTTTTCTTTCTTTCTTTCAGTTTCTGTGCCTGCAGCAGGGTTAGCAGGTGGGATGTCCTGAAAGGATGATGATAAACAAGGGGCTGTTCTGAATTTCTTTTTTTTCTTTATCTGTTTGTTTACCAAGCCCTGTGTTACTTTGTGCTTGTCTTTTACTTCCTACATGAGTAGTATGTGTTCCAGAAGTGAATGAGGCTACTATTACTCTTAAAATTAAGTATAATAGTGTTGGCAAGAATACAGACTGCCGTTACAAATCTGTCTTACTCTATCCTGGCTGCTTTTTATCTAAAACTTAATTTATATTTTGTTTGGTGACTTTTTTAAAGTTAAAAACTAGTGTGTATATATAACAGGATATTAGGGTTTTAGTAAATGGGCTGCGCTGCAACAGATGGAGATGAACTTTATTTAAAAATCTGTTTAAATTTTATAACATTTATTTATTAACATCACCTCCAAAATCCTGTTAGTAAGACTTTAAATCTGGGAGGTGTGTACTGTGAAAACAGCAGTAGTACTTCAGCCTGTATCATTGTGATCTGAAAGACATTAGCTTAACATTAGATATCAGGAAAAAATTCTTTACTGTGAGGGTGGTGAGGCACGGGAAGGGGTTGCCAGAGAAGCTGTGGATGTCCCATCCTTGGACAGATTGGCCAGATTGGATGGAGCTCGGAGCAACCTGGTCTAGTGGAAGGTGTCCCTGGCAGGCTGATCGGGACTGGAGGATCTTGAAGGTCTCTTCGAACCCAAACCATTCCATGCTTCTATGGTTCTGTGATTATGCACTTGCCAGAGTAATTCCACAAATCTGTCCCCTGGTGTAATCCTGCATCCCAGCTACAGCTACTGCTGTTCCTTCCCACTGATTCTCCATTCATTATTTTCTGTTCCTTGGCATTTCAGATATCCAGAATTCCTGGCTCAAGGCTGAACATAAGAAATCATTGTGTAAATAATTGTTCTTATTTTAAGGAAAACAGTGACTTTGACACAAAAAAAAATGTAGCCCTTGTAGATCAAATGGTGCATGAAGGAAAGGAACTTCTGATAAAGCTGCTTAAAACAGAAAACTCTGATAAAAGAGCAGCTGTAGCATTTTTGAGATCTACCACTTTTATATAGGCCATATTTTTTCCCAAACTGCCTTTCTCTGAAGTCTCTTTTTTTCAGATTCTACTCAGTACAACTTTTCCTCTGACTAAAGCTCTCAGCACTTCTCAATGCCATTTGACAGGGTCAGACTTTCAGACAGGTCCACAGAGATCTCCATTAGGAGTTGGATAGCTCAAATCCAAGATTCGGGAATGAGAATGAACTAATCTGATCTGACTCTGCTACAGCACAGGACACCAAAAAGGATGTTGGTGGTGATACTCCTAGTTAAAAATCAAACAGTACCTGGGAATGATCCAAACCAGTGGATCTTAACTCTTAATATTGTAACCAGAACTGTCCCTCAAGAGGTTTTTTCCTGTGATAACTAACACATTCCAAAAAGTTCCTCAGAGCCGGTAAAAATTCATCCTGCTTTTCAGTCTCCAAATTTTGATCTGGTTAAATAATTTTACAAAGACCACCTCCTACCCCAGTGAGGTATAGACTTCTATGTTTATTTTCTTTTATTTTTTTTAATGCTTTGTATCTTCTTTTTCTAATCTGGATCTGTCTGACATGAAAGTCCTTTTCTTTTTATGAAAAGGTGTAAATTTTAACAGTCAATAGTATGAAGAAAAAATGAAAATAGCTCAAATATCAATATTCTGGCATTTGTAATTCTTCAGCTTGAGAAGGGAGTCATCAAGGGGGTCTTGGAAGCTGGACCATTTTAACTTTAAAAATTAGTTTGGATGAAACACTATAATTTGCACTCCTGGTAAAAGCCTTCCATTTTCAGGGAGAACATAATAAAGCCTCTCACATCTGTATTACATGGATATTATTCTCCCATATAAAATTATTTGTTCCGGTATCATTTTTAAAAAGCAACATTGCTACTTAATGTAATATCTGCAAGAGGAGTCAAAATAATATCAACTCTTTGTGTTTGCTTTTTTTTCCCCTCAGCTGCTTTCAAAGGTTTACTTTGTCACCTATTTGCTCTTGGAAGCAAACCCTGAATAGGCCAAAGATGTGCAAAAATCTAGAAATAACGTGAAATTAATTATTAGCAAACACAGCCAAGGAGTTTTGACCTCTTAAATCACTTAGCCAAGGTAGTTCCTAGAACTTTGATTTTTCTGTCATTTAGCTTCTGTACTAGATCTGTATCACCTCTTGTTGTTTCTTTGAGCAAGCTGATCAGTCAAGTGGGTGACTGCAGGTGGAATAGAAACCTTCACTCAGGCATGAATGTCATACCAGGGAGAAAAACAGAAAGGGTACTGAAAATTTAAAAGGACTCCTTTGAAACTTGTGTTTGTTACACAAGAAAATTTTCTGTCAATATTCAGCAAAATTCTTACACCCACCTTCATAACACCTGTATATAGATAAATAACACATATAGATAGGAATAGCAAGGTAAAGGGAGCTGTATGCATGCCTGGATCCTATCTCATTGCAATGTAAGTGGTGGTTTTGGGATACAATACATGTAAATGTGACACAAAATGTAGTATCAGGGAATAATGAACTTAAGTCCACCGATTTTGGTTGGATATAAGTTGGCATCTCAAGCTTATTAAGTTTTCATCAGTCATGTTGGTAACACTATCTTAAGAAAAGTAAGATCTTTAATGACTTAGAGAGCTACAGAGAGACCCAATTTATCTAAAAAAGGCAACATTATGCAGAATTTTGCATTCAGCTGTATAAAACTTTTTTGTTGTTGTTAGATCAATGGCATAGTATAATTTTCCATTTGCTTTCAACCTTTCTTTTTTTTCCCATAGCTTGTACTTGACCTGCATTTCTGTAAAAGATTCATTTTACTGAGAAAATTGCTGTCAGAGCCTGAGGTGATGTGACTCAAGACTGACTGCAGATCCTGTAACAATGAAGCTTTACCATGCCAAGTGGATTTAGGCTAAATACAGATCTACTGTGTTTTAAACCCATGAATATGATCATAATTAACACTAACCATGAGCTTACTCTGAGAAAAACTCAATAATCAGAATCAGTTGAAATCCCTTCACCAACAGGAAGATTAATTAGAATAACGAATCTGAAGACAGAGATTGCAATTAAGAAGATTCAATTCCAAGAAAAAATAAAGACAATCAAACAATGGTATTATTGTTTTATCAAAATATCAGAGGAGAACAAACAATTTATTTTGATTAGATTTTAAAAAACCCAAGATTTTCCTACATAATTATGTTTAGGTGATACTTATAAAATTTTCATCTAATTTACATCTAAAGTTCTTTTTCTGCATGTAATTGAATCTGTTTGAAAATCTAGAAAAATCTCAGGAAGGTGTAAAAAAGCAGGAATCATACATAATATTAAAAAATAATTATACAAAATTGTTATTTTATACATTGTAATAAAACTTGGTTCCAGTGTTCAGTTGTAATTGTCTAGCCCTTCTACTTAATTGTGACTTTCTGTTACTTTTGCTGAAGATTTTCTCCTCCCATACACATATTACAAATGCATTTAATCTTCTGCATCAATATTAAAATCTACACATATACATGCACATCATTTATACAAGCCCATGAAAATACATTAAAAAATTTCCAACATGACTATGTCATAGAATCCAGGTTGAAGATATTAAAAAAGAAGAAAAAGTGCAATGTTCTTAGTTAGCAGGATCAAAATGCAAAAGGTTCACGTGAGCAAGATTTTTTACCCTAGGAAGTATTTACAATTTCAAAACAACTTCTTCCAAAACCAGCATAAAATCCTTCAAATATATTCCCATACTAAAAAAAAATTTTCAACCCATGACTTGGAGCTACCAAAACATTTCTGTACTTTTTTCTGTGTTTTTACTGTGATTAATTGTTAGTTTGCATTCCAGATTGCCTTCACACAAAAAAGATCAGTGTTTATAAGCTTGAAAAGAGTTGTAGTTAACAAAAACAAGCAGCATAACTTAATGGTTTAAAAAAACTGGCAATGTGCAATAAAAAAAAAAAGTCTTCATCATATTCTCCAACCCCTTCACTGAGGTGTTTCTTGGCTATTACAGTACTTGACACAGTGATATCTCAGTCCTTGATGGGATGAACTGGGGTCCCACCACATCCCAGTTAGTCACAATACATCACAATTAGTGACATTGAAGGTATTCTGTAAATGCTTTTTTTCTGTACGATTGCTCAGCCATTAAGATATATTTAATATTACTTAATTTTTTAGTTTAGAAATGTCTGGTGTAACTTTTGTATCTTGCAGTCCGGTGGAAGCTCTGGTGGATTACTCATTATTCAGAGAGGTGTTATGTGCCCAATACTACACAATCAAGCCCTTGTATCAAACTGTAAAATATCCCACAGTTCATTGATTCCATCAATCAAAATGTGAGGCTTGTGGAAAAAAAACAAACCAAAAAACCAAAGAAACAAACCATCAGAAAATGGCAGAAACCCATGTGATGGATAACAATAATGGTCAGGGTGGTCTAGCAGGCATGGATGATGCCACCCTGCCTCAAAGTGGAAAACAGATGTGTGTGGACATTTATAAAATGATTTCATGAAGATAAATCTTCACAACAGAGATTTGCTAAGATATCCAGGTGCCAAGACTTCAACCAGAGAAGGATGAAAATAATGTTCCTGAATGAAATGGGAGTGAAGTGGACAAATAAATCAAAAGGAATCCTGTTCTTCTGTTGATTTGGGTTGGGGTTATTTTGGTTTTTGGAGGGTTTCTTTCTTTTTCCTTCCTTCCTTCCTTCCTTCCTTCCTTCCTTCCTTCCTTCCTTCCTTCCTTCCTTCCTTCCTTCCTTCCTTCCTTCCTTCCTTCCTTCCTTCCTTCCTTCCTTCCTTCCTTCCTTTCTTTCTTTCTTTCTTTCTTTCTTTCTTGGAAGTTTGAAGCTGATCATAAAGTACACCAATGTCCTAATAAAAGCATCAGAATGCTAATAGTTCTATGCTGATTGACCTGCCTGTTACTGAACTTGGCATTGCTGGAAAAGTCAGTGTGCTTAATTGTCAGATTTATGCCATCTGAAATGGCAAAACTAATGCAGTAAAAAGCTAAGAAATAAATATTCTTGTTGATATTTTATACTCCTATTTACCTTGCAGTCTCTGATTTAAAGACAAATTGCTATCAATCACACAAGCCAGACAATTCTTTAGGGAAAAATCAAAACTGGGGGAAATTAATCCCTAATAAACATTTGTTAGATGTACTCAAAAAGCTCCTGTTATGTAAGACATAGACTTTAATTTACGAAGATCATACAAATAACTGTCTCTCACATTTTTTGTTATTCTGTTAGCAGATGGAAAAACTCAGCTGGGCCAAAACAAAGGGCCTGTGTCTACACTTTTGTATGTTTGCATCCTTGTATCGGTGTGAATTGATAAATATATATCTACATATATACATATATATCTATATTATTGGTAGACTGAAATACTTATTTACAAGAAAGGGAGTTTATGAAAGGGACTTATTTCAATTTTTGGTTCGGCTTTTTTCTTTTCCTCATTTGGAATTTATTTCTAGGTCTGCAGTCTTCCTTTTTTGTATTTTTTTATTGATTGAAAAAGTATCTTTAAACTGTTTGGCTAGATTCCTTGGTCTAACTGTAGATATCTCTATTGCAGTTAAATACAGAAAGCATTCTTTAAATGGCTGATGTGAGTCAAAACAATCATGATATTACTGATGATCACTGAATTCCTGATTAATCTTTTTAATTTAATCACTGTGGTTGAGTTTACGCTTTATCTTACCCCTTAACTCCCTGCACTTTCCACCTCCTGTCACCACCTCCCATTGGCAGAGGGGGAGATTTCCCTTCAGTTGTGTTCTTTGAAACCATAAAATAAGTTTTTCTGAATATTTCTCCCTCTTGGTCTGTCCAGCAACTCCCAACAGGAAGTTAGAGCAATAATTTTGCTGTCAGGCAATTGTCTTGCACCATCTGTTTCCTGGTTTTAAACGAGAGGCTTTCACAGTGGTCAGATATTTGGGGGTACAACCTGGCTTGGATGAACTTGAACTCTAAGCATCTTAATGGATTAAGTTTAGTGAACTCTCCTGCTAAAACTAAAGAAGAAATATTCTCTTATAATAAGAGTCTAAATAATTCAACCAACTTCTGACAGCTCTAGAGTGGGTCCAACAAGAAGACCTTTAAAAGTAGAATCTAAATTAAAAGGCACTGAGTTAATTTGGGAGATGTCTACATGCACTTTTACTAACCTTACAGATATTTTAATTTATCTGAGCTTTTGTTCTTTGTCTGTGGAGACTGCAAGACTTTTGGGCAGGGATGCTGTTACAAAGATATATAGATCCCTGCAGTGGAGACAATCAATTTCTAGTTCACTTTTTGTGGATGATTGTACTAGGAATAACAATTTTAATTCAATAAAACAGCAAAAATTGGTGGGTAAGAGCCATGATGTAGGAAGAAAGCAGTTCAGCTTCAGCTCTGTGCAGGTTATTAATAACACAGGCCAAGAATTAACCAGCCTCACACTCTCACAAATCAGCAGAGATAAGATATAATTTTCCTATAATAATTAACTAACCACTTGCCATTGTCATCTCCATATTCAAAAGCCCAAAGCTTCACAATATGTAATTTTGATTAAGCAGATATTCCTGTTTTGAATCTAGAATAATAATTTTATGGCATTTCTCTTTTTTATGAAAGAGTGCTTGGGCAATCAAATATATTATGAAAATAATTAACCTGAAATTTTATTTCAAAAACTAAAGAAAGTGTCTTGCAAAGGTTAAAACTCTTAACTGGAATATTTGCTTCTTCATATAAATATGCTAAAAGATAAAGATAATAAACAGGAGCAGATACTATTTTCTGGCTGTTCCTTTAAGCAAAGCTTCTAGGGGCAGCAACAGGATAGTTTAAAAATTCAAATGGTGAATTTTAGGAGAAGACTAAGATGGCCATTATCCTAACCTCTCATATTGGGGTGTTTAAGAATGCAAAAATAAACTGGAAAGACTTTTTGCTTTGCAAATCACTGCCAAAAACATTCTGTAAAACAATCTGGAACAGATTCAGGGTCATAATCTAAAGGCTTAAATATAGGCATCTAGTGCTGTTTGAGATGCCCTGGAATATCAGAGACATCTTGGGAGTGGTAACTACATTGGACCTACAGGAGACATAAGTCCTTTAGCAGAGTGAAATACAGGTAGAAGAAATGTTCCATGGATTTTACATTCTACCATATATCTGCATTTGGAAAACTGAATCTTTTTTAATATAATTGCAACAAAGATATCTTAAATTTAATTTGTCCCATGTAGTGTCCTGCAACTCTGTTTCTTGTCAAAAAAGGAAAAAACCATCTCTAAGGGTGGAGTTTCTCTGACCTGTCATGGTAAGGGGTTTTTTATTCTCAACCCTAGATGCCTTTACTACAAATATTTATATTGTGTCTGTTAAATCATGCCCCTAATATTTACAGCTGGTGTCTGTGTGTTGGGAAAGGTTCACAGAAGATTCTGAAAAATGACACAATGCATAATGCAAGTCAGAAGGTTCTCATCCCAAGCAATCATTAAAGAGAGCCCAGAAAATGGCCAAAAAGGTATGATCCATCTGATTTAATGGAGGCATCTGCAGGGAAAATATAAACAGATGAAGGAAATAAATCTAAACAACCTTTATGGTTGATGCACTGTTGGTGAACACAGTCAAGGCAGTTGAGGATGTGATTTGTTCCATTCAAAAATCCAGGCTGTAAGTCATTATATCATTATTGTATCATGGATGCTTTTGAATCTATCAACATGAACTTTGCAGACCACAGATGAGGCCCAGAGCATCTGTGCCATATCCAGATGTGTGCAGACACAGGCTGTTATCAGGCCATGAGAGCAGAGCAGCTCTGGTTCTCAAAGCCCCACGGTCGTGTTTGGAGTGAGCACTGTTTTTTAAACTGGTCTTTACCCATTTACTTCAAGAGGACACAGGTTTTCTCTCCAAAGAAAACATAATTTCAGTTATCTACCTTGCTCAGTTTGATAGCTTTTATTAATTAGAAAGGGCAGGGAAAATACAACAGGAATGTTTCTACTGACACAAAAAAATATGTGGTGTATTACACAGGGATCAGTGAAGGCATAATTATATCTCTGCTGAACAAGTCTTATTGTTCTTCAACTTCCATTGTTTTCTTTTGCAAAATAAAATGCGCTTCTCCATTATTAATAATATTTATTCATGTTTACTGTTACAAATCTCCTCCTTTTCATTTAAAATGAAAGTTCTCATAAAAAATACAGAATGTTACATGGTCGAAAGTGGTAGAAGTTTTCTCTCTAACTTAACAGAAGAAATTATTAATTTATTTCTTTAGCTGCTAAGAAAAAATATCTTAGCAATTTCATGTATAAACAGCAAAAACTTAAATGTTTCCTTCTCTTGTCATTGCTCTGAAAATCTTTATGTGCAAAATGAATTTTTTGCAAAGATATAAAACTTTTATTCCAAATTATCGTACTGCCATTCTACCAGCATTTCTGGAGCATTTTGTTTCTGGGTTTGATATGGAGATTTTTGAGAGAACAATAGCACATTGTTTATCACCTGACCCACCTCACCTGACCCATCTGTAAATTTATATCTTATCTGTCAGGCTGAGCAGCCAGAGAATGTCACATTGTCCCTTTGAGCACCACTGGCCATCAGAATTGATGCGCCATTCTCAAGCTTGCCTGAGTCAGAATGGAAATCTGAGTTTATGAAAGGATATTTTGTTGTTGTTCAACAACACACATGTACCATAGTCATTGAATTCTCTTGGGGGTAAATAGCATTTTCTCTTGGATAAGATGATATTATCAAAACTTTTTGTTTTAATCCATAAGACTATTAATTGTAAAACTGTTCCAAGGTACATGGTTAAATATCTGTGCTGGACAATGTATTACAAACTGTCACTGTGATTCAAGTAGTAATGAAATTAAATAGTCAATATCTTTTCACTAGGCTGGACCAGAAGACAAATCCTCAAACCACCAGGTATTCCCCAGATCCTCAGAAGAACATGGCAATCAAAAGACACATTCTGTCAGGAACATCAAATCACAAATGCTTGATCAGTTTGTCCCTTGACTTTGTGCTTTAGCAAAATTCAGTCAACACGGTGCAACTACAAACAAAGCCTGTACAGACAACTTCAGTGATATTTTTATTTCAGACAGAATGAACTGGCAGAGGCTGCAGGCAATTGATACAGCAAAGGCAGAATGCACTGTGGTAAAACAAATGGTTACCCTGGTTCTGCCATCTGTTAGATGCCCTGCCAGGTACCTCCTTAACACAGAACCTCTGAAGAAAATGACACAGTGACTTCCTGCATCCTTTCCAAACTTGTCAGAAAAGTGAATCCTTCCAAAGGAGCTTCATGAGATATTATCTTCTATTTTATCTATTTTATCAAACCAGATTTATCTTCCCGTCTTTTAGAAGCAGACCTGTATTTGCAGACACAGTGTCATCATGAGTAGCATTCGGAGTCACCTTTGAAAGCAGAAGTGAACACTTGAATTTTCCTGTGAATTATCAGCACTTCCCACTCCCAGTGAAATGCCCATCACATGTGACAGGAAGAAACACACTGTGACATTTCATTTTATGTAACACTTGGAAAATTCTTCCTGTCTTAAATTAGTTACACCCAATTAAAAAAACAGTAATCCACATGCCAAACACTACAATCTGAAATATGTTCAGTATTTGGGGTGAAAAACTGGTACAGAAAGCAACTGAGCTTGCAAAAGGCACAGCCTCAAAATAGTTTTTAATTTTGGGAAGGGTCTCTTAGCTTCCTTTATGTAAAGCATCCCAAATATTTACCTACTTGGAATCAGTGGTTACCTCTGAAAACTGCACTCAGATCCAAATTCCCTCCAAGACCAATTCTTTATGTCCATGTGTTGATAAATACAATGAGCAGAAAACCAAGAAGAAAGAAAAAAATAGTTATTACAATTATGTTTATAGATGTCTGCTTCAAGAAAATGTGTTCATGCATCAAATGCAAGCAGAAAGAGGTGAAATGCTTAAGAATATATATGATAAAAATCATAGGGGAATTCCTCTATGAACAGATTTTTCTGTTTCTCTTAAAAGTCTTTCAAATATTTTTTATGAAAGAAGAGTATTTCTTGGATCATTTATAGACTGGATAAAAATCTTTAACTTTCAAGACCATAATTAGTGTATTGGTGGGTGTCTGTTGAATATGAAACATAATAGTGTTGAAAATTTTAGGTATGTCAAAAGCATGTTTTCTTTTGCCTTTCTTCTGATATATTTTTTTAAAAAAAGTCCTATAAAAAAGAAAAAATGAAAAAGTGATTTTGTACTTAAGTTACACACGTAGAATATTGCAGAAACAAGGTTTTGTCCTTGAATCACATTATGCAGTTCAGGCATTCAAACATCAATCTCTCATAACTCATAAACATGCAATGAAAGCAAATAAAGACTCTTCCATCTTGCTGCTTGGAAGTCACCAAAAAACCTCTGACCCAAAAAAATTCCAATCAAAAGAACCTCTGACTCACAGAAATTCCATCAAGAGCATCCATCTACTTTAGCCATGTGCGAGAAATGTCTTTTTCATTAAAATAGAAAGTTAAAAATAAAAATTTATAGTTCTAGTAGTGGTATAAGCTGCCATTTTAGCCTGGAAGATGCATGCTTTGTTTCCACTCCTTCACCTGTAAAAATCCCAAGTCTGTTCTATGATATTTCACACAGAAAAGCCAGAAATATTAGTGGCTATTTCCTGGAAAAGAAGACAAAAATCCAGCAGGACTCAGGACCCCTTATCCCAATTTATTTAGAGCTGGTTACAGTTCTTCAGGCTTTGGAGAGTGCTTTGAGAAGAAAGGTAGAGACAGAGCATGATTTCCCCTGCAGCCTGTACCCTACCAGGAAGCACCAGGAAAGACATCCCACTGTCCTGCCATTAGGGGATGAAGGGATGACACCACACACCAAATGGAGATATCACCATTGCTAAGGTGATATTTCCTGTGAGACACATGGAAGAGACAGATAACACACCAGTGGCTACCACAGGCACCTTCAAAACAGATCCATGGACATTGTGTTTCTTTAGGAAAAGCCTCAAAATGGATGTCAGGCAAATCTAGCAACCAATTATGCTGAGGGATCCCTATGGTACCAGCTAGGGAAGGGTTTGTGATGGCAGCTTTCTTGGAGGGATTTACCTGCAAAGGGCACACGTGTGGATGGTCCTCATGAACTGTGCAGGCTGCTCCTGTCCTGTCCTTTCTCTCAGTGAAGATACTCAGAGGATAACAATCCTTCTGTGGAAGATCCTTCTTAGAACAGCCTGAAACAGTTTGCCACAATAGCAAACAAAGCTTGCGTGTTTTTTCAAGCCAAGCAAAAAGCACAGCTTGTTCCTTTCATTTTCTTTACCATCCACCGGGCCAGGGTTCCCAGATCTCCCAAAGGAATGGCAGTAGGTCTGTATCCCATCTTGTCAGTACTGGCTGTTTCTCGTTAATCCAAAGCCCATGAAAAGCTGTGAGAGTCTTTCTTTTGGCTTCCTTTACCTCTGGAATGCTTTTAAGGTTTATTCTTGCAGTGCCATGTATTCACACTGCTGCTTATTTCACTGTCTCCTGTCCCTGACCACTATTCTACCAGAAAACCTACAAAGAGGGAAATGAGCCCTTCCATATCAGTAAACAACTCAGACTCATAAACCTGGGATATCTCTGTCCCTTCAGACACGTTTATAAAATGCAGAGCTTATTGAGATTACTCATGCAACTTCAAGGAAGAGCAAGCTCAGTAAACGAGTAACAGCCAATTTGTATTTTGAATATAAAAGGCAATTTTTATGATACAGACTTTGAAATGTGAATTATACATATTGAGACGAGTTAAACTATCATCTCTGGTAAGAGAAGATTTATATTTTTCTCTAATAACATACAGTTAGTGACTGATTGGCATAAGTACTTAATTTCTCTTTACTTCTCATTTTCTTACACCTTTGATTCCTATTATTCTGCCGTAATTCAAACTATGGCTAGAAATACAGACAGGTAGAAGCAAAAACAAAGTTCGTTTAGCATCTAGCTTTGGAAATAAATGTTAATAATGCCAATTTAAACTGCTACAGTTACTGGTTAGCATTTAAGTGACAACACAAAGACTGGCTTACACTGTGAAAGAATCTATATGAAAAATGAGATGTCTTTTTAGCAACTCATCACACACCAGTAAATCCCCTTTCAGCTCATGAAAAATCCACACTGTTACAAGCTTGCAGACACAAAGTCCTTTTATGTATTTTTGCTACTTTGATTTTTAATATTTTGGGGGAGGAGAAACTCAAATCTCAATCGTCTTTTCTTCTCAGATCATTCTCCTGAAAGCTGCCAATACTTCCTCAGTTTGAAGCACTGTCAACATTAATTCCTAATTACCTCTCAGAAATGTTTTATTACTAATAGAAAATTTCAGGATTTACATTCTTCCTACTGCTAATAATAAAACCACATCAGAACTAATATTAAAATTAGAAGAAAATGAGCTAAAATGAGTGCTAATATGACATGAAGACTTTTTTGTGCAGCCTGTACCCTGCACAAAGGGTCTCATTTTTTTTAAGGACTTACACACCACTGTAATGTAAACAACCAGTATTACCCATTTAAAAAAATATATTTCCATCATTACTGGCTTTGTGAGAAAAACATTTTTGAAATGAAAAAACAGCCTATCTCCAAACCCCTTTTTTTCAAAGAATCAAATACCCTGTTATTAGAAGCAATTTTCGCAGATGTTGAGACAACACAGCGACAGAAAACAAAAGGTAATAGGTACTGTTTCTAAATCAATATTAGAGAATTTTTTCAGTACGGTGTCCCGCAGCTTTCAGAGAAAAAAAAAAAATCATCTCTTTTGAGCTGCCAACATAATAAATTGAAGCAGGAGGTCTGACCAGCAAGCACAGAGCTGTTAGCAGGGGATGACAATAGCACTTTAGTGCAGACATTGATTCAAATGATAGCTTTGACTTGGAACCACAGATTGAACCCTAATAATTTATCCCAGACAGGGCATGAAATGCTGCAATGGCCCTTGATGGTCTACAAGGAGATAGTGCAGCATCTTGAAAAACTGCTGATCAAAAGTACCATTTTCATGGATTTATATTGCTATGCATAAAGACAAAGATGGTAACTAGAGCAAAGTGATAAAAAATGAACAGGTGAAACAGAAGTTTATAAGTGCAAATATTACTCTGGTCCGTTCTTGTCAAAAACAAATTGTTTTTCTAGGAAATGCTGAGGACCAACAGAAACTGAAATTGCATGATAATTAGATATAGAGCTGTTACAATGTTCCCATGCGTTCTTCATGCACAGGAAAGGCAGAAAGATGCTCCAGCCCACACTGAAACACTTCTTTTATCAGTGCACAGTTCTAGAAGATATTACTCTCTACTCAGATTTGTTAAAATAATAGAAATTGATTGGGATCAATTACAGCTGGTTTAAATAATGCATAAAGATCCAAATATGACTTACTTTAAGAATAAGCAGGACCTTGGTAGCTTTTGAAATACTGATTAATTCATGTGGGGAATAACATGATGGACAATTTAAACTTTCTGAGCTATAAAATAAAAAGAGTTTTTGATGTGAGAGGTCTGGGTGCAATGCAGCAGCCTGGAACTGGAGGACAGGTATTTAAACACTGACTGGGATTTACCAAGGTTCCATGATAGGCAATCTAGAAAGGCAATTCTAGCAATTGCCTACAAAGACAATTTAGATCCTCAGCCCACTCACCAGGAACAGAAAAAGTTTGTACACCAAAATTTATATTCAAAAAGGTGGAAGGCCAAAATCACCAGGATAATTCACACATTTGTTTATTTACAGATTCCTACTTTATTTCAAATGCATTTACCTGGTTGTGCATTTGATAAAGTGTCTTTTAAAGACATAGTTTTGCAACACAATACCATTTGGATTACAAGTTCTTCCAAACTGCCATTCATCTCACAGTGAACCAATTGGTCATTGGTTTATTGAAGTATAAGTAGCCCAAACAACAGCTTAAGTCATGGTGCTAGACTTAAGCTTGTGCTTTGCAGGATAAGAACTGGGATATTCATCTTTGTCAAATGCTGATCTCTGGTAAATCATAAATGGAACCATCTCTTTGAAGAAAATCATTTAGTCTCTTAAAAGACATATGGAATTCTGCACCTTGGAAATGTATGGGACACCTGTAAAATACCTAAAACCTAAAATACCTTTTTCCTTGTATGAATTCAATAGAGTCAACTTGGATGTTAACTTCAATGAGACTTTTTTTTTAAATTCCAAAGCTTCAAATATATTACTGCATTTAAATACCTCTATCTGAAGTGCTAATTAATTAGGAATTTTTTAATTTCTGAAAGCAGCATGATTAATAACAACAAACACATTGTTAAAGGCAAAAAACAATGAGAAAAAGATTAAAGATGATGAGAATGTAGGTGTCCAGAGATTAAAATAAAATTTAAAAGTACTTCAGGTCTTTGTTTTTTAAGCATTCGCTTTGTGGAAATCACTTTGGATTCCTTTTATTCTTTATTTTTCTTTCACATAATGACCCTGGGTTTTTTATTTATTTATTTTCCACTAGTGTGGCAAAGTCTTGGAGGGTTTTTATTCCCCACCTTCTTCACCTGAGTAGCTGTAACACTTCAGTTCTCTTGGATATGAATCGTTTTTCAGAATTTATTTTTGTTTAGGGAGTTGATGCAGCCACCCAGTAGTAAGTAGCTCCATATCTTCTGAGAAACCTGGAATATCCCACCTGGCCTTTGGGTACTAATTCATAGATTCACAGGATCATAGAATCATTAAGGCTGGAAAAGACCTCCAAGATAATCAAGTCCAACCTTTAACCAAACACTACCTTGTCAACTAAACTGTAGCACTGAGTGTACACAAGTCCATGATCATTTATCCCTCTCAAAATTCCTATTTGGAAGTTTAAACATGTAAGCAAAATGAACTCAGAGCTTAAGAATATAAGAAATCTGCCAGTTTGGACAACTGCAACATCAGAGCTCTTCTACAATATAGAAAAAGCAAAGCTCCTTCAAAGTCTGGAGGAAAGAGCTAAGCTTAATAAGAGTTTTTATATTTTCCAGAGTGGGTAAATAAAAGCTCACTGAGAACTTACTTTGTTTGACTGGGGACTTCTGCATAGGGGAAATTTTCTTTTGAGTTCTTGATCTATTAGAAAGCTTATTAAACACCAAAACACCAAAGCAGTCAATCACAAGGCAGGTATTATTAGGAAACCACATGTTATTGCAATAATTGATAGTCCATCACAAGCATCCTGATGTTACTATTGATGCATTTGGCAACTGTAGGTGCTTTTAATTTTCTCCCTCTTCAATTTTCCACTGCATTTAAAACAGGTTTTCAGTTTCTAAAAAATTTACATATTAGCTAAAAAAAGAAAAAAAAAAGGCAAGTAAAATTGTAGGAAAAAAAATCCTGAACTGTCTTTTTTATCACTAGTTTAAATGTAAACCTAATACAATACAAACAGCTCTTTCTTTTCAGGCAATTCTTTTTAAAGAGAATCCTGGGTTCTTTATCATTCCCTAAGATTACTCTTGATGCTCTTCCCTTATCTCCTTCACTGAATTCTTGAAAATTATTTTGCTTGCGTTTTTACTTCTGTCTGTGAATATTTCCAGCCTCCTTTGCTTCGTTGCAGCTAATTAATTTTCCTGCTTCCGTTGCTCTTGTTCTGCTCGTAAGTTTGCACTCAGACACATCCTGTGAGTGCTGGAATTATCTCCATCCTTGTAGCGTTGTCATAGATACACACAGAACCATTTATTGTTGGGGAAATGTAGAGGAATAGTTGCCCAGTGTTCTGCTCCTTCCTGTTTATCTTTGAATTCAGACTGGAGCCATTGGTCATCAGTGGCTCGCTCCCCTCTCACCCGTCACCTCTGCTAATGAGGGGAACATCTGTGCAACTGGCAGATGTGGCCCAAAAGAGACAGAGCTCGTTAAATCCCTGCTCAGAGACCAGCCAGAGAGCCAGGGTGGGTCTCTCTTTGAAAGACCAGAGGGACAGTCCCTCCCTTTATGACTGCTCCTGAAACCTGAAGATACAAAGTTTTGAAACCTCTGTATTTTTCATTATCTACAGAGGGAAGGCAGAAACCAGAGACCGGAGCTCTGCCAATCTTTGTTGTCTCTGTTAGAACCAGGCTGTCCTGCAGAAAGGACTTCAAAGTTCTTTTTTTTTTTCAAAGCCAACAAGAGCTTAGTGGCTAAAACATTTCTCTTCTACTCTAGCTGGAGTTGCCCCAGGTCCTAATCTCAGCTGCAAATGCAGGATTTATTTTTCTGATGCCTGTAACAAGTTTGTTTTGTCCATTTAGACTGTATATTGCTCAGAGTGAGAGTGAACACATTTCGTTATTGCTGTTGTATTAATATATTGTTGTAGTAGTAGTTGTTACTGTTATTACTATTATTATTGTTGTTATTATTACTACTATTTTGTTTCTCTATAGGATTCAGTACAGTCTTGCCATGACATAAGTTAAAGCCTTAGAAATTTAGGTCAACATTGGCAAAGATCCTTTACACCACTGCACAAATGAGTCTTGAATTTTATTTACGGACAAACCCTCCAACAACCCCTCAATTACTGCAACCAGTAACACATCACAGATGAATCAGAGGAGCAAAAATTCCCTTTGGTGCTCCGTAGAAAGGGAAAAAAATGCTAAAAGACTGTATGATAGGTAAGTTCAGATTCATTGGACATAAAATTTCAACATTGACTTCAATTATGGGGCAAGTTTTTACTCATTATTGCTAAAAGTAATTTAATTTCATTTGAAGAGTGTCTTCATAGTGAGAGAAGGGTAAAAAGATTTCTTCTTAATGGCAGACAGTGATTTCCTCTCAGATAAATTTCTAGCTTCCTTTGATCCAGCCAATCTTAGTATATTCTTATATTAAAAAACTTTAACTTTTATAAATTTCAGTACAACATGTTCCAGTTTTAAGCTTTGTCCCATGCAAAGCCTGAAGCTTAAACAGTCTGTAAGAAAAGTCTCTCTCAAGCTGCCAGAAATTCAGTAACTGCACTAAGGAAACAAGATTTTAATTTGTTTTTAAATTCCTGAAGGACTGCCTTTCATGTGCATTTGGAATAACTAAATTCTGTTTCTCTGTAAGCTGGGATTGACTGGAGTCTTTAGATAAAATGTTTTGCCCAACTTCTGAGGTAAGGATCCTGTATCAATGGAATACCATCCTCCAGAAAGAGTTGCTGTAGAAAAGGTTCTCACTATGGAGCCTCTCTACAGCATCTATATATAGCTATAAAAGCTTGCTGCAAATGAATAGTGCTACAGAAATGTGAAATATAAATAATCATCATAATTAATGGGATGTGCTCTTGCTGCAGCTCTCAGTTTGGGTATTTCTCCATCCCACATTTTCCTCTGTTATTCCTTAAGTGCTCTGGTAAAGTTATTTGAGTTTGACTGTTCAGGATTGAGACATTTTCTCACCAAATATGTTTAAAAGGAAAAGATCTAAACATTTTGATTAAATGTATTATTAAATTAAAAAAAAAAAAAAAGAGAGACATTTGCTTTGTGTGAACTGTTCCTTAGCCATTTTCAAAAACCTTTTTTATACAGAGTACAATTTTTTTTCCCCACTTTTATAGATAGGGAAACTGAGGTAGACTGAAGGGAGTATCTGCAGTTTTCCAGAGGCAGTACAAATTTGGAAACAAAGTACAAAGACGGTCCAGTTTTCAGAGCTTTTAGAACTTGCAGCAGTTACTAAATTTGATAGGAGTCTTTGAATATTATGGACACCTTGAATTCATGTTCTTCCAAACCTGCTTGTCTGCCTGAGCATGGATGAGAGCAGCCATGAGCAGTTTAATTCTACTGAGCTGGAATTCGTGGCACTGATGTTGGATTCAGCCCCAGCACTTGAACAAACACTCATCACACCAATCTGCACTCATGTGCTTGGAGGTAAGAAGGTGCCCACACTAGAGTTCAGTACTCAGGAAGCACAATTTCACCTCATGTACCATCCAATCTACTATATCAGAGAAGGTAATGTGAAATATTGTGATGTTTCCTTAAATCCATCTGGGAGTATGACCAGTGACCCACGAATATGCAAAAAAAAGTAAAGTCTACTCCTCAATTTCACTCTGGTTTTTTTGGTTAAAGTACTCGATCTTCCTTGTTGTAAATTCTGTCTCTGCAGAAGAAAAAAAGGAAGTGCTTTAAGCCCTACCTGTTAGTGTTGCTTCATGCCAAATAAATTTACCTCAGTCAATTTATTACATTTTTTTCTTGCACTGCTCTGCCCAAAATGACTCTCCCTTTGCCATTGATTGCTATAGCAACCCGAGAAACCAGGAAGAATATTTTCATATTTGCATTCAGAAAAAGGAATAACTGGGTTGTCATTTGAGCCAGGTTCTCCCCAAAACAGATGTGTACTGGGGTCTAAGAGCACAGGATGAATAGCAGAAAACCCCTGGGAACTGACAGGGATCTGAACTGGAGCTTTGGAATTATAAAACTCCTGTTGGAGTATTTCACGTGCTGAATTAACCAAGACCCACCAAGCATTTTTGCTGACAGTGAGTGTAAAGCTCATGAGATGGTAGCCCTGGAAAGTATCAAAGGGCTGGATGCAGCAGGCCAGTGGTTACTGACAACAATTCCCAAATGTACAATATCTTGAAGATGTAGATAGAAAGTTGGAACTGAAAAGATCCACTTTTAGTACCCCGGTAATTCTCCTGTTATGCTTTAATTCTTCAATATATTCTCACATCTGGTGACTTGTTTTTTTCTTTCATATTTTCTTCTCTGTTAGATTTTAGACTTCGAATACTTGGTACAGAAAAACCACTTTGTTTTCTTGCATTCCAAACACATTGTATAAAATTAACATCCAAATCTGCACACGAGAACAAAGAAAATATTTTCCAAGAAATTTTCACCCTAAAGAAGGAGAAAATCAAGGAAGTATAGTTTATACAATGTGAAAACTTAAAAAAAACCCCTAAACTTTTTCTGTCCACTTTTAAATGCTCATTTAGAAGGTGCTACCACAGTGATACAATGTTAGGAGGCACTCTTCTGTCAATTTAGAGAAAGGTTCAGAAAGGAAAAGATGACCTTGTAGCCTACAATGTCTGAATTGAAACAATAAAAAAATAAATAGTACAAAGAACTTCTGGGAGTGGCTGGGAACTCAGAACAGAGATAATTTGACAAGGATCTGGATGAACCTGTAAATTACAGGATGACTGTGAGTCAGCAGGATAAGATATCCATGGAAAAGGCTGATGGGATCCAAGGTTGGGTCAGAACAAACAGGGCCAGTGGAGATCAAAAATCATATTTATCAAGCATCACTGGTAAAACCTTAACAGAAGTACTGGATAAATTTCAGAAAATATTATCTTGAAATGGAATAAATTAATATAAGCCTCATGGAAAACTAAAGAAATTAAAAACTTCAATATCATTTAAAAAATAAAGCCAGAAGAGATTCTCATCCCAACAACGTAGACAGTGGGATTGGGCAGGAATCACTGACAAGAAATAAAAACTGCAATATGATAAAGGCTAGCATAGGAAGTAGACCATAACATTGGCTCAGAATAAAAATAATGGGAATTTCTGGCTGTTGGAGTACTGAGGTTTTGGAACAAATTTAAAATAGGAGGGAGGGAGTAAAAAATGTTTTGTGATGTATTAATCCTCTGTCAAATGTAATAAGATATTTGACTACCACTGAATTCAGTGACTGTTAAGCAGTCATACACATTCAAGGGGAGTTGTATCCATTTCTGGAAAGGATGGGTCCATTGCTTGCCTATGAAAGAAATAGCTGAGGTTCCATGTATCTCTCATACAGGGAGCTTGGAAAATTACTTTTTCTGATTGACTGGATCAAATATATCACTGCATGGATGGTGTCAAAGCCTGGCACAAGGTTGTGCAATTCTGAGATTTCTGACTCTTTCTGAGCCCCTGAGATTTCTTTTCCCACTCCTTCAGTCCACCTGAGTAAGTACTGCTGTTTCCACACCCATCTATGTTGTCATTTTCTGTCTGGAGACAATAGAGATTAGAAATGAAAATCAAACAAGCAAAAAAGCAGTGTTTTCTAAACCAAACTGCTTCTTTGGACACAGTATAGTGATAATGGACTTTTAATATTAATAATAATAATAATAATAACAAGCAGTGAGCTTCATTATCAGAAGGAGAGAGCGGAAGAACATGTTGATCTTTCAAGGTTTCTATGTCTCTGAATATGAAACAGAGAAATTTTAAGAGCTTTCTTCAGCAAAAATCAAGTGTCTTCTTGGGAAATGAGAAGATAATCAGTCAGATGAGCTACTTTTCACTTAATGTCTATGCTTTTTTTCTGGACGGCTGCTGAGACAAGGTAGAATTTTGAGTTGCTGGGGAGGGGAGTTCTATCCCAATTACCCTTTGGCTCTTCACCTGACAGTATTGATCAGTCCTTTTTCTGAGAGCAAGAGTCTGCTCAGAATGGCCCCAGCCATGTATAAACAGAATACACAACTCTTCCTTATTGAGGTTGCCCAGGACAGAGGTCACCTGCAACCATTTACTGTCCCATTTCAAGCTCTTTAATTCTGTGTCCCAGCAGTTACAGAAATCACTGGTATTTCAGTGATGTTGGCTAAAAATAGCATCAGGACTGAAATGGACAGATATAGATAGATATAGATATAGATCCATTTCTAGGTGTAGGTATATCAATATAAAGGAATATTGGTATATCAGTATATAGGCATAGATGATATATCACACTAAATTGGAAGTTTCAGAGTCCCATCATGATGAGACCTGACAGGCAAAAGGATGACCTTAGAATGGTGTGGTTATGCCATAAAAAAGAAAAAAAACACAAAGAAAAGCAATTTATCCAGGTCCCAGACCTAATGAGGGGCTAACTGAGAATAACACCTCTATTTCTACAATTCCTATTTTCATTCTGGGTAGCTGGTCCTCTTCCTTTCTTTCATTTTATTTTTTCCCCTTTTGTTTTTGGACTCCTAATCAGAGCAAGAAACAAACAATTAAATCTACATTTCAGTTTTACAGAAGGAAAAAAGGTCTTCTGAATAAACGTAATTTAACTGCAATTTTTTCCCAAGCTCTTATGGCTCATGCTGAAGACACACATTACCACTTTTTGTGTCACAGTGTATATTAAATGCAGGAAATCAGTCTGAGATGTATTATTGGTTTAGGAGAATCCATGTACAATTACTTTTTAAAAATTACAACATACATCAAACTGTAATATCTGTGCCTCTTTATAGAAATAGAGGTTATAATCTAGCCATTAAAATTCTCTAACCAACTGCTTCCAGCTATTCACATGTGTGAAACACAGCACAGCTTCCAATTTTTTTTTTTAATAAATTTGCCACTTTCAGGCTCCTACAGAGTGTAATTTCCTTGGAAAGTGTCTTCATCTAAATAATATTTAAGTATGCCACAAAGAATATCAACAAAGACAAATTGTACCACATCTCAACATAATCAAATGCTTATTTATTAATCTGTTGAAAGCCTGATCAAGATGGAATGAGCTGAAGTTCTCCCAAAGCAAACTAGAGGAGAAAAGTGAGGGGAAGCTCTGGGATGACATGAACTTTAAAACATAGCAGGGCTGATCTGCATTGTTGCAGCCACGCACAATAATCTGTAAAAACAAACCTGGACAAAAGGCTGTTGTGAACACACGATGATTTTTAGCACTTATGGCTGTGTAAAGGATCACCAATAAGAAGATAACTTCACAGTGTTTTTAATACATTTAGAAAACTGACCTGACACCTGGTGTCCAGGGTGGCTGCAGCTCCAGTTTTTGTGGTGTATAACACCCTGATCTTTTCCAGTAAGTGTTACATTATTTTATACATAAGACTACACTACATTATCCCCAGACAGGATTTGGGTGCTCTACATCATAAAAAGATGAATCTGAAGAGTTTGAAATTTAAATACATTGAAATTCTTAGTACCCTGTACAAAATGTTGGCAAAATTCCTACCTATTTGGATAGACTTGGGAACACTTCTGTTATTGCTTTTTCTGAGTTAAAAGCATCACAGGAGAAGAAATTCATAGGCAAATGAATTATCAGACATATGGACAACATCAATTTGAAACAAACAGTGGGCTTTACATAAAGTTCACACAAAATGCCAATAGGATTCCAGTTTCACCTTGGAATGACACTTTCAGAGTTGGAACAGTCAACCTAACTGCTGTGCTAATCACACTGATTTTCTCCTGCACTTTATTTCAAACAGTGATATGTGAATGACTGATGCCCAGAAAACAATAGAAGGAAACCCATGAAGAGACTGCAGGAATATATTTCAGATAAAAATAAAGTATATTCTGCCCCCACCAAGCACATGAATTGAATCAAAATGACAGGAAAATTAAGAACAGGAAAGATATAATCTTTCAGCAATCATGAAAAGCTTCTTTTCAGTTCTGGTTTACTGAATGTCACAGTGGTAACAACCTTATGAAATTATTTATGGCTTTTAGAAAATATACAAGGTCACTTTATCAATCATTCAGGCATCAGGATTAGGCATGTACCTGTAACTGGACTGGGTTCACTAAGAAATGACCACTGTATAAAGCCAAACACCACTACACCAACTTTACTCCACTCTTCCAACATATGGAAGGAGCCCTGTGGATTATAAGGGGCTCAGATTTTCATTTGGACTCAGCATTGCAAATTCTCCTCTCTCTGGAAGAAAATACTTCTCTCTAGCATCTGTTTCAAGGCATTATGTTCAAAAAAAAATAATATTTTAGATTCTTGAAGAAAATACAAGGTTTAATCTCTGTCTGCATCTCACTTTAACATGCTGTGGAGGGGTATGATGGACTGTTAATAATTTGAAGTATAATTTGTGATGTTATCTCCCCTAAATTTTTGTTTCTTTTTTCTTCTCCACCTTATGTAAATCCACTTTGCCACAGATGCACTCATGTAACATTCATCTGGATTATGTGCGCTAAATTCAATATTTACCCGGTACTGCAAATAAATATTTCTTTCCAAATTAAACTTGGTGCAAAGACTATCCCGTGCAGGAAAAATAAGAATGTCTAAGTGTTACATATCCATCAGTGTAATTTCTAAAATGGACAATCAATTAATCCTGCCTTCATTTATTAAAAAACAAGCAAACAAATACATTTTTAAAAACCCCATCAAAACCCAGAAATTATTCATAACAAACCTGTGAACTCCTGTTTTGATACTGTCATTAACAATTCTTTCCTGGATTAAGACATTTGTAAATTGGTTTCTAGTATTTCTTCTAGCATTATTTTTTTTTTTTTCATGTGAAATATTTGAAAGATAGGATAACTCTGGCATAAAGGTATGGTATTAAAGCTCGGAATATATAAAATTCTTTCCTAGTTCTGGCAAAGGATGGTTACATAACCTGCATAAAGTCACTTGATTCCTCTATCCACCAGTTGCAGGTGTCTGACTACCACTCATTTCAGCTACAGCTATGCAGTCATATAAACTTCAGGTTTTCTGCATAACTGAATTTAATTTGTCATAAGTTTTACAATAATTTTTCTAGCTTTGAATGTCTGAATGAGAACCTGGAGGACAGAGACTGTCTTAGATTCTCTATTTGCACTAATCCTACTGTAATGGGCTTTCTAGATAGAGATTTCTAGGGATGTGTTTGTAGGAATGATAAACACCAATAATTTAAAGAACTTAATGAAACTATCCATTTCAATGAGACATTGCCACGTTAAAGAGAAAAGTTAAGGTAGGGAAACATTTACAAATCAGGACAATAAATGCAGTGTTGAGCTTTCTGTAATGTAATACTGTGTAATAACCAGTGATGGAAAGTTGGTGTGGCAAAGTACTCATTCACAACAGTAACCAGTTTATGCAGGGGGAATATAATATTCATCAATTTCAGTCTTTTGATAAAGTATTGACATAGTTTTGATATTTTAGTTCTGAAGATAAAACACATTATTCCTATTAAGACCAGATTTTTATTATTATTCAGAAATAGTGAGGATCAAAAAATAAGTTGTACTGAGACACACAAGTGAAAAGGGAAAACAGATGCAGATACAAGCAGACTGGTAAATCTGTAATTCTGTAATGAATTGTCATCTGTGAGGAAGTGCAAATAATACCAAACCCCCAGATAAACGAAATTTCAGTCAGTTTACAGAGTCTTATTTAAGGGTGGTCTTGAAAGCTGATGCTTTATAAATCTGAGCTTTAGGTTACTGATCTGGGCTTAACTATAAAGAATATTATCCAAGCTCTAACAATAAGCTATGGCAATGGCATTGTTGCCTACTGGACACTCAGTGGCTTTCTAGGAAGATGTCCCTACCCATAGCAGGGGCCAGAACTGGGTGATCTTTAATGTCTCTTCCAACCCAAAACACTCTATGATTTTGAAGTGGAAGACATGCACATTTATTAGTCCTGGCTCAATTAGTGACTTTTTATATAGCCTTAAAATGTTATTTTGGGGTCTTTTTCCAAAATAACTAAAGTTCCCCTGTTCAGTCTGGCTTTTTAAAATACTTACGTTCAAGATTATTATAATGAGCCAAATGCTGTAAAAGCTTGTCATAGCCTGTAATTCTGTCCATAGTCTGTGACTGAACCAAATTAGGATATTTTTGTCCTCTGAAAACCTGCAACAAAGACTTTGTTTTCTTTTGGGTTATGCTTGTATATTTGGTTTAGGAGCAAAATCTTCATGAAACTCTCTGGGACATAAAGAGTAAAACCTTACAGCAAAATTTCAAATATTATTCTGCATTTTAATATAAATATTTTGAGAAGATTAAATATATATGAAAGAGGAAAATAAGTGAATAAGCTATACAACTTGGGGGTAAGATTTAATAAAAAACCCTCAAGTGTAAGGGACCGAAAAGGGGAGTAGAGGATTTATTGCCCTATTCAGTGCAGTTCTTTACAACAGTATGATTTCAGACTCTTTAACTTTTAAAATGAAATGGATTTTTATCAAATGTAGCACTCAGGAAATGTGAGATTAATGCCTTTGACAGAAGCAAAAAAACAGAGTAAATAGGCATTACACAGGTTTCATGAGAAAGCTCAGCTACTGCCCTTGAATGTGATCTTTTGACTTTTATTATCGACTTTAAGTCCTCAAACTGCCAGCTATGTCATTTCTATTTTTTTCGAGCCATTTTACAAGGAGTATGAATGAGGCCACCACAGTCATGGGAGGGGAAAGGTTAGGCTGAGTTCAAATAAGTGTGTTCATTTTTTCCTGGTTTACCAAACACAGAGTCCATAGAACCCTGTATTAAGTTTGAAACAATATCCTGAAAAATATACAGTAAAACCCAAACGTGTATTCTTTAAAAAAAATAAATTATTTGGAGCCCAAACATTACCTACACTTCATGGAGTTTCACTCCAAACACCAGATCATCATTAGAAGGATTTTTCTGGAGTGGAAATACGTTCATTATTGTTATTTGTAATCTGAGACAATATTAGTTCATGGTCTTCAGTTTGAAAAATCTGTAGCAATGTTAACAGGTGTAGATAAAATGTGGGTTCAGGCAAGATAGAACTTTGTAGGATTCGTAGAATAATAGAATCATTAAGGCTGGAAAAGACCTCTAAGATCACAGATCAAACATCAACCCAGGACCACCACCATGCACACCACTAAACCACATTCTCAAAGAAGATGTACCACATCTTGAAAGATCACCTGCTTTGTTTGCCCACTTTTAATTTGGAACGAAAAAGGAGCCGAAACTCCCTGGAGAACTACCCTTCAGTGATGATAGTTCAGCAGACACCATGAACTAATCTGAGACAGAAGCCCACAAAGACTGTTACTTCTGGAAATTAGGATTAAAGCCAGTCACAAATATTCCAGAAAAAAAAAAGATTTTGCTGTAAAATAACCTCTTATAGAAACAAACAAACAAACAAACAATCATAGAAATTTAGCCAAGTATTCTTACAAGCATTTCTAAAGACCATGCCAATGGTCTGGAAGAAATCTGGAAGTGAAGCTATTTTCTAAATAGTCTGATGTTACAAGCAATTTCCTAGGTGATGGGTGACCCATGTTCAAACCTTCTATTGTCCTGATTTGAAGCTGAAAACAACTGTCACTTTCATGAGGCAGAAATGTTGTTTTTCAGCCAGCGCTTGCACTATCTCCTTGATAAGATGAGAAATGCTGTTTGCTGAAGAGCATGACAAGATTGAATAGCTTTTTGGAAGTAGAAACGGTAACTTACGGTTCTCGATGCATTTATCTGTGACTCTTGGTTTACTTTTTCACACAGTAAAAATAGTTTATCCAATGAGAGAGATGTCAGATCAAGTGCCAGGAGGAAAAACCCACATTAGTGTTGCGGGTTTCACCTCACAGACCAGCTTTTAATCAGAGACTGTGAATAAAAGTTTTAGCTTCTGCATTGTATGAATTTGTCTGCTAGTTTCTACTGAAGAACATATTTTTTTCCTTCACTTTTTATGATCCTCTTATTGCATAATTTTTATCTGATATTAAAGAGCTGTCATCTTGAATTTTGGAAGAGGCTACAAATCAACAGCAGAATTTAGGATTCCTTTTCCCCTTTCATTTGCAAGTAACAAATTAGCTTTTGAGAGCATTCCTTAGTACAATTGCCCCACAAGATATATTTACTGTACAACTCATTCACCTGCACGTGGATAAATGTCTGGAAGATGCCCAGAGGAAAGAGGATAAACAGTTGCAAATGTTTATCTGCACAATTAGAAACACTTAGTTTTAATAGATAAATTACCAGCTAGAATCTTTGCTCCTTTAAGAAGTAACTTAGATCAATAAACCCTATTTTTAAAAACTATATCTACTACACCAGCTATAGAAATGCAAATTTGAGACTGCAGCTGCATATAAAGTAGTGAATAATTTATTTTGCTCTTATCTCTTTTCCCTCTCTTACATAACTGTTTTTCACTGGAGATTGGCAGATTTTTAAAGCTATGCTATTTTTTAAAGCTATAGATCTTATAATATGATCTCATGTTTATGCTGGACAATTAAATGCCATTTATTTATATGAGGTGATACATTCCAGAAAAACATTCAGTCTTGATTCTTACTGCAGGGGCATCTACCATTTCCCTTTGTAGTTTATCCAGTAGTTAATCACCCCCACTGTACAAGAGGCATGCATTGAGGGAGTGTGTAAGACTGAGAGCTGACAAAAAGGAGTCCTTAGAGTTTGAACCCCCAAACCTTCCTCATATATGCAAGCAGGCTCCACAGTTAGTAATTTTGAATTCTTATCGTGGCCTTAATCTGTGTTCTTTTTACAAGGTTTTTTTTTTTTTTTACTTTCTCTTTGTGTGTTACCATACGCACCAATATAGACTTTATTTATTTTTTTTCTAAAATGCACAGAACATATTAAGAGGAGTTTCTTTTGCCTACAGTGTTACTTTCAATGTTGGCATCTGTCACACTATTTGTCTTTTGAAGAGTAGTGTTTTCTGAATGCATTTACACAGTATAATTTGTAAATAAAAACAGAAATACTATCCTTACATGCGCCAGTTACGTAAGTGATGTCAGATTTCAGATCATCTTCATATGCTGCCTTGTTGAATAAATAACTTGCATTGAGATAAAGTACATATTTTTACTCCTTTCCTAAATAGCTCAAATACTTTGCTAAAGTAATCTTCCTACAGTCTGATTGTAAAGATTTGTTTTAAGATTTAAGTATTTTGCCTAACATCGCCAATCATATATAAACAAAGTTCAATTTACGTTGTTTTTGGGGTTTTTTTTCTGGGCAAACAGACCTCAGTGAGAGTATATCCATTTTTTTTTTAAGTGAGGAGAGATTTTTGATCCATATTAATGCACCATCTGCTCCCAAACACCACACCTGTACTCACACTGAGTTACACCTCACATGCAGTGAATAAATGAGCCTGGAAAAAAAGCTGGTCCTTCATTTCCATTCTCTGGGGGCCTATTCTCCCTGACTTAGTAACTATTTTTTTTTTTGTTTTGCTGTTACCCAGGAGATCCAAACTTCTACCAGGACCTCAAACTGCAGGAAACTGTGGAAGAACAGAATAAGAACAGAAGCCCCATCCTGGAATGTTTAGTAACCACACCCCATCACAGAGCTACAAACAGGGCATCCACTGAGGATGTGAGGGTGACCATGTTAACTAATCTGCAGGTGTGACTATCGTTTATCAACCAGTAATGACACAAAAAAAACAGCGAATTAAATATTTAGCTTCACTAGCTCTGTGGTACTTGGAAACCTTTCCCTTTGATGTGGCAGATATTTAATTAGTGTTTTCCACAGGCTGATGCAGGGCTGTTACCTGTGACTGCCTACCAGACCTCCTGATGAACCAACAGGAACCCTTAGACAGCCAACACTGCACTTTTCTACCTCCAGACTCTGCCACTTACTTTCAAAGTAGGTACACAAACCTGGATGCAGATGCAGACAAGGGTGCTTCTTGCTGACCTGCAAACTGTCTGTTTGGACATAAAGGTGTCTGAGGTAGCATACATTCAAAATTCCTTCAAAATTAAAAAAAAAAAAAAAAAGAAGACACATCATATCAGCTTAGTTGCAACGCTGAGGTGGCTGCAGCTGGGTGGTTTGTGCAGTGTATTTCATCAGAGTAAATTGCTTTGCCCATAGAATGTGTGAATGTGAATGCCTGTCCCTCTGCAATTTTCCATTTCTTGCTTCTTATTTTTGCCTCCATCTTCTTCTGCTCTTGTAAGTCAAATCCCTTTTGCCTCCTAACACATATGATTATTTTGCACTGAAGTTTGCAAAAAATGGACTGATACGAGCTGAATGCTGTTCTGAACACTTGTGAGATATAGTCTTTCTTGCTCTCTAGATAATCCAGATTAATACTGTGTTCCTGGATTCTTTACAAGGCCTGTTTTACAGAAGATATCACTGAACATATTAGAACAACTTCCACCTATATTTGTGCAGAGTTTTCTAACACTGCAGTCAGGCAGAGTTTTCTAATACAGTTTAAACATTAGATTATTGTTAACCAATAAAATTTAAAATACTTAAAAATATTAATAATTCTAAGAGTATAAGACTGGAAAAAGTCTATTCAATGAGGAGTGTGCTATCAAACCACTGCCATCCTAATTTTCTCCATAACCTGAAATGGCATTGTCTTTAAAATAGGTTATTTCCCTCTTCCCTCACTCTCTTCTTACCCATTCTGTTCCAAAACTTCACTGATCCTACGACTAGAAACCACCTTCTAATTTCCAGCCTAAATTTATTCATAGACAGTTAATTCCCATTTGTTCTTATGACAACATTTTCCTTTAGCTTAAATAGTGCTTCTTCTTCTCCCGTGTTTACCCCTATGATATATTTATAGACAGCAATCATGTCTCTTCTCAGCCTTTGTTTGGCAAGACTAAACAACCTCTGCTCTTCCAGTCTCCTCTTGTAATGAGACTGCCCCTGTGAATCAGGGCTTGGGAATTAGGGCCTAATTGAAAATGCGAAGCAAGACCCGAGGAAGATCCTATGGAAAAGATGCTGCTCAGAGCCCCTGCCTGAGCTCTTCCACCTTCTTTAAAGTAAATGACTGATTTTGTTCCACAGGTACCTCAAAATGTTTAGGTTTAATCTCTATTTTGTCTGAAAACTATGCAAAGGAGCACATTACTGAACAGTCATTTTCAGCACAATCTCCCAAATTCAAATGACTGGGTTGGTGCTCCCTGGCAGAGACATATCTATTCAAACTCAACTAAATGCCCTCAGATGGACCACAAAACCCATTAGCACTGTGTAAGTATTATAAGGTTTGGAACACTTTTCTCTAGGCAGGTAGCTGACAAGTTCTCTCCTGGGGAGAGAGCTCTACACTGACTTGCAGAGATGCAGGGCAGGAAGACAGAGGGTTGGGGTTTTTTTGTTGTCTGTATGTTGGCTTCTTTGAATAATGCTTTGAAGAGATCTAAGAATTAGCTGTTCAAGCAGTGCACGCTGCTACATTCAGTCAGTTTGTCACCTTTCTCCAGCAACACACTGCATTTTCATACGTTACACCAAAAACACTTTGAACACCTTTATGTAAAGGCCGAGTTCATGACAACTTAAAGAACCTGAACTTAGATAAGTTTATGGGACTCAATGAGATGCATCCCAGAGTCCCCATGGAATTTTCTGATGTAGTTTCCAAGCCACTCTCCATGGTATTTGAAAAGTCGTGGCAGTCAGGTGAAGTCCCAGGTGAATGGAAAAGGGGAAATATTGTACCCATTTTTGAAAACCATGGAAAGGAGGACCCTGGGAACTACCATCATTTCAGACTCCCCTCTGTGCCTGGGAAGATCAGGGAATAGATCCTCCCAGAAGCTTTGCTAAGGTATATGGAGAAGCAGGAGGTGATTCAGGACAGCCAGTACCAAGGGAAAGTCGTGCCTGACCAATTAAGAGGCCTTCTATGACGGGGTGACCACATCAGTGGACAAGGGAAAGCTACAGATGTCATTTACCTGGACTTCTGTGACCCTTTGACATGGTCCCCCACAATACCCTTCTCTCTAAATTGGAGAGAGATGGGTTTGATAAGTGGCCTGTTAGGTGGATAAGAAAGTAGCTGGATGGTTGCATCCAGAGGGTGGTGGTCAATGGCTCAGAGTCCCAATGGAAATCAGTGAGGAGTGGTATCCCTCAGGGGTCCAATTGAGACCAGTGTTATTTAGAATCTTCATTAATGATGTAGAAGAAGTGATTGAGTGTGCCCTCAGAAAGTTTGCAGGTAACAGCAAGCTGAGTGATGAGCTAGTCACAGCTGAGGGACTGGATGCCATCCAGAGGGACCTGGACAAGCTCAAGAAGTGGCCCATGTGAATCTCATGAGGTTCAACAAGAACAAGTGCAAGGTGCTTCAAACTGGCAGAGAGGAGGTTTAGATTGGATATTAGGAAGAAATTACTTCCTGTGAGGGTGGTAAGGTGCTGGAACAGGTAGCCCAGAGAAGTCTTGGATGCTTCATCCAGGAAGTGTTCAAGGCCAGGTTGCATAGAGCTCTGAGCAGTTTGGCCTATGGAAAGATGTCCTCGTACACGGCAGGGGGCTGAACTAGGTCATCTTGAAGGTCCTTTCCAAAACAAGACATTCTGTAATTTTATGATAACAGAGTAGAAGCAAGAATGGAGTCATATAGCAAAGTGTTTAAGTTATTTAACTGTTGTTCACATACTGAATCAGAAAAAAAACCAGAAAACATCTCCTATTTGCCTATATCCACTATTTGCTGATGATTTGTGTTTATTTAATGAATTAGTACAGTCTTAAAAAAACCAACAGAATTAATAATATCTAGAAACAATTAAGTCCCATCTTAATTCCTTAAGGCAGATGAAACACAACAGCTTGGTGGGTGTTGCTTTTGCTATAAAATATGTGCTAAAATACACTATTGATGGAGTTAGTTTGAAAGGACAAGCCTCTTATCTCTCCTTCTTAATTAATACTAAATTTTACATTAAGTAAATTTTTAAAAATACCCCGAATTTTATGTTAGTTTTCATATGTTTCTAGCAACCCAGTCAGTAGTGTGATTTTTCATCCATGGAGAAAACCTCTAGACAAAGAGTAGAGATAACTTTTAGCCCTGTACAATGAACCTTTGTTTATGAGACACCTTGTCCATGGCAAGGTGATGACAAGGATGCTGGGATGCTACTTCAGTGGCATTCCAAACTTTTTGCCATCATGCTTAATCACTGTAGCACCAAGGGGCTCTCATAGAGATGAAATACAAACGTGTAATGTGAGTTAATTCCCTCCTTGAAAAACTTAGATTTTCACCAAACCTTTAGAGAAACTACGATGATTATGATTATAAATATGATTATAGTAATGCTGGGAGATACCCTTTTTAAAATCACTTGAAAGAAGAAAAACGTGCATCTAAATTAGATTCCAAAGCATACCTTCACTTAGAAAAATGCATTAAGTTAAACCAGCAGTAACCCAATTAGGATATATATATGCATTCGAGAAGTCCTTGGCTGTAGTGTCTCAGAAAGTTAATTCCTTCTAACATTTTGAAAAGCAATTAGTAAATTGTCCAAATCAATCTAAATTTAAAACCTGAATTGAATCCAATTTTAGACTTTTGAAAGCTACTTGAATTATTTTTCTCCTTTTTGTGATGTGTGTAACTGGAAAAGAGGTGTATAAGTATGGAATGTATTGTAAGATTTTTATGGCTAGCTATTTTATATTGTCTTAAATGATGGCTCTTGGAAGAGGCAGTCAACTGGTGGGCAAACACTCACATTGTGCCTTTTTGGCTGAGTTCCTGCTACAATTTTGCTACAGACTAAATATATTTATTTTCTGTAAAGTGTAAGAGAATCTGAGATGAAATACTTGGATCTACAGGTGAGCTGGATTCAACTTGATACTGATCTTTACTAATTTGACATCTTCTTTAAGATGGAATATAAAAGCAGTGTTCATTAGTGCATCACTTTGCTTTTTTGCTAAACTAAGGGATGCTGCTTTGCTCTTCAGCAGACAATCTCTGTTTCTAGAGCCAGAGGTCCTGAGTTCTACCATGGATGTCATTTGCATTCATTTGGCTGGAAAGGAAAATAATGAAAGTAAAAAAACTAAAGGAGCCAGATTTTACGTTTAAAGCCTTGAGATGGCCTTTGATGGTGCAGGAAGAATCCAATCATCTCATTTTGCAAGGCTACTCCCACCTCCTGGTCCAAATGGCAGTCAAAAGACCCAGATGCCAGGATTAAAATAGTCTCCCTTCATCATTTACTTTTTGTGAGTGATCTTCTTGCAGCTGTGCTGGCAGCATTAAATACACCTCACAGCTATTCACGAGGTTACAGCCTGATCCAATGCACACAGAAGTCTTTTCATTAACCTCTGTGGCTTTGGATCAGCCCTGGACACTGTGTCTCTGCCTTTTTTTCAGAGTGTTATGCTTTCTGTTCTCAGACAACAGCTTTGTACTCATTTGATGAAGTGTAAGCACAGGGTATACATTCACACAGAAGTACAAGAGCACCTTTACCTTGTACTGTTCTGGGTTATCATGTTGCAAAATCCCTGAGCCCTCCATAAGGAAGCAATTACCAAGTGCTCACTGCATTACATTACAGTTGTTTGTCTCTCTATGACTACAGTATACACTGCATAAACAAATAAACTATAAGAAAACAATTGCACTGGAAAGATGCTGAGAAAAGTCTTATCTATAGTTTATAAACAAAGATATGGGATGGAGGTAGGAGGGGAAGCCACTGTACTCCTAACACAATCAGAGAATGCAGAGCCAAAGGATGTAAGGTCTTATTCAAATAAATTTTCTAAAGGCAGGTAGAACAGAAAAATAACAGGAGAATTAAAAGGCATTTTCACTGATGGCTGATCAGGAACCAAAAAGTTTAAAGTACGAAGCTGAAACTGGCATAAACATATTCAGGAGTAAATTCAGAGGAAATATTTTAAGAGAAAACTTGACCCAGAAGTTTTTGAACCCTGGGTTTATCTTTTTTTTTAATATAGAACAATCTCTCCTCCTGAGTGTGTTTTTCACCACACTTGTATACATACACTTGAATACTTAATGATATAGATGACTATGGTCTGTGTTCAGGCTTTGCCATGGTTTTTACTGGTATAAATGTAGAGGGTGAAACACTTTTTGCATGGTCCTCTAGACTGAAGAGTCTCTTTAAGAGGTCCTAGACAGAGAACTGACACTAGGTGAGCATGGGTTTATAAGAGCCAAATTGTTAAACATCCTGGTTTATTCACCAGCTCTTGTAAGCTGTGGGATCATGCAGGAGACATTTAATTGTGGGTCATAATCTGGTTTATCATTTTGCAGTACATAACATATAAGATTGCAAGACACTAGATAAAGGTTTGGCTGGTGTTACAGCAGTGTAAGTGACACCCATTACAGGCTGCCTCAACACCTAATGATAGCTTGTCATGGGATATCATGAACTGACAAGGCTGCACATGCAATTGTCCACTGGATGTCTAGAATTCAAAAGGTTCTTGTGGATGAAATATTAGCACGTTAAGAGTTTCTTTACACTTGTCTCATTTCAGCTTCTTAAGTGGTTAAAACAATGCTGATATAGAATGGTAATTTAATGTTCCTGTTTTATCCTGTTATGTTTATTCATGTGACCATGGCTGGCTGTCAGATGTCTGCCAAGGCACCCTCACTCCCTCTCCTCAGTGGGATGGGGAATAAACAAGATTAAAAACCTGTGTATTTAATAAAGAAAAGTAAAGGCCATGCATGAAAACAAGGGAAAACAAAAAGAATTATCTCTACTCCCCTCAGAAGGCAATGTCCAGCTGCCTCCTGGAAAGCAGGGCTTCAGTACACACAGGGGTAACTTCAGAACACAAACACCTTAATAACAGATGCTGCCCTTCTCCTCCCTTCTCTTGGCTTTTACTACTGAGCACAACACTTGGGACGGGACATCCCTTCTGTCAGTTTGGGTCAGCTGTCCTGGCTCTGTCCCCTCCTGGCACATTGCTCACCCTCAGCCTGTAGGATTTTAGCTGGAGATTGGGGTTGGAGAGGCAGTGCTGGTGCTGTGCTCTGCTCAGCAGGAGCCAAAACACTGCGGTGTCACCAACACCTCTGTAGCCACCAATGCCCAGCACAGCTCTGTGAGGGCAGCCATGGGGAAATTTAGCTCCATCCCAGTCAGAGCCAGTACAAAAACTGACCAGTAACTTAATTATTACTGCATTTTTTAAACTAAAATATGAATGGATGTGTCCTTCAAGCACTTGTTTACATGTAAACATGTCCCAGAAAATGTTAGATGTCTGTTCCAGTAACTCATATTGATATAATTTTCCCCTACTTCCTGAGAATGGAAAAAATTACTTTCACACTCTTTTCAAGTTCACTCCTAAGGAAGCCCTGTAAAGGACTTTGAAGCTTTCATTTAGATTTCTCTCATCACTAGATCCTAGCCAGAAAACCCAAAAAGGAAAACTTTGTTTTAGGATATCTTAGTCCCAGATGAGACAAAAAATAATTGTCAAAAACACTTGCTGTGTGGTCAGTAAAGTCAAATACCCAGATAAAAACCCAGATCTGTGCTATATTTTTTCATTATTTGTGTCTTATCAAAACAAGGATGAAACTTGAAAAAAAACCCAATCATGGATCAGAAGTGAGAGTGGCTGGGGAGAATACAGGAAAGGAGGATACAGAGTAAGGCAATTTTCTGCTCTACCCTGTTGACACTTTTGCTCTTCCATTGACTTTTTTGCCCTCAAAAAGTCACCTGGCACTACCTAACTTCGGGGCTTACCTGCACTCTTGCTGGATGCTCTTAACTCTTCTGTAGCTTCCAAGGATCCAATGGTTCTTGTAACTTGGATTCACTGACACAGTTATGAGCTAGAGAATGATTTTTGCTTCCATTCAATTGTTCATACTGAGGAAACAGATTAAAATGTTCAGAAAGGCCTCCAAGGCAGCACCAGCAGGTCTCAGAAGGTCTGATGTCATCTCATCTCCCATTTCTGTGACGGGTTTCCAGGTGACTCAAGGAAGAGTGCAAAAGTGTCACAAAGTCCTAACAGAGTTTATAGGGACAGTGTGGTGCCAGGTATTCCAGCACAGATACAGCTCTCCTTAACTAGCTCTGTGATGAAATCAAGCCTTTGTGTTCTTAATTCCCTGTCTCTTAAATATTTAAGTAGCATTAAAACATTTATCTTGAGGGATGATCAGGTACTAAACTAATGGACAAGTATGTACATAATATATATATTTTTTTCCTTTAATATTTCTCACAGTTTTGATTATTTGCCTTTGTCAGACATTTCTGGAATTTATTTTTAGTACAAATTCTACATATCCCTTTCTAAGAGATAAAAGTCAATGCAGGGAGTTATACTTTTAAAAAGGATCCATGGAGTGTAAAGAAGCACTGTTTTTTCTTTTATGACACGAAAAATATTGTTTAGAAGCATCAAAATCAAGCACAGTCACTTATCTTTACATTTCTACTATATAATACTCCAAGGATACAAAAGTGTTTTTAAAGACATAGGATTGGTTAACTCTCTGTGGTTTGTGCTTCTTTAAATTACCTTAACAGTAACACACAACACAAAGAGGTCTGGGTTTTTCTAACTTTGGGATTGTGACAGCAATCTGAAGATGGTGTTTTTACAGGTGATTCTTTTATCAGAGTGGAAGAGGAAGAAAAGCAGTGGGGGAAAAGATCACTGAAATTGGCTTTAGTGGTTTTATTACTTTAAAAAGCAATAAAGGCAACATCTTTTACAGAGGGTCAGAAATGAGACACTGAAAAATTATTCATGTGGGACAATTATAAGCAGATCTCAATCTTCTAGTGTAAGTGACTCTATTCCTTTAGTTATAGTTATGGTTTTCCATCTCCAGCATAAATAACTGTAAATAAAAGAGGAATGGGAAATAAGAGCTGACATCAAGATACCGAAATGACAATGTTACACAAAAAACCAAGTACCAGTCCTAAAAACTATGCACAGCAATTGTTTTGGATTAGTGAAAGAGAAAGAATGGACAGGGGAAAAAACAACACATGGAAAAGGACAGAAGGTGATTTCTGTAATAACTCTTGCAACTGGCAGTCATCTATATTATTCTGTTTGTGTTTTAATTCCATCATGGGGGAAAAAAACTAGCTATGAGCAAAACACTTTCAGCATGCAATAAGTTCAACATCTCTTCATCCCTAGGCACACTTGGGAAAGCTGAAAATATGCTGAAATTCAAACCCTGGGGGACAGGGCAGGGAGGACATTGTGCTTGTGTGTGAATTCAAGAAAAGAAATATCTCAAAAATCTGCATACTTAGTTCTGGCATTTTCAAAGTGTTCACTTGTTTCAATAAAATGAATGTTTCCAGTTCAAAATTAACTTGAAGATAAATATTAAACAGGATTAATTCCCCCCCAAAATTAATTAGGGAAGTGTTTCTGTTCAAACTCTCAGATAAACAGATTTTTTTTTCCATTTGCCCAGAGAACAAAACCTTCTCCTTCTCTCCCCCCACCACCCTTAGTGCCAGCATCTCAAGAGTGCATGCATTGTGTGGCTCCCGCTGCGAGCAAACCTAACAGTTTTTGTGCAGGAAGGGAAAATGAGAAGACAAGCCACCTCACCCCTACACACTTCTTTATTTTATGCTAGACAAAAGGATCACTTTGTTCAACTACTTAAATCTTGCACTGAATAGAGAAGTCACTGTGGGGAAGTGGAGCTTGCAGAATGCTGTCTGAGACTAATACTCTAAATCCCTCACATTAAGTACACCAGTAGCAACTAAACAAATAGCCACACAGATGTCACGCCATTCTACTGAACAGTTTTATTCCATTTATAAAATGAAAGAGCAATCCTTTGACTGCTTGTCATGGCAGGTGTCTGCGTATTTAAATGCTGGTCAGTTTTAAATGGAACACATGTATTTAACTTTCCCAGCATGTCTAAAGCTTTTAAAGCCCATCACACTGATGCTAAAATAATAAGGGCCAGCAGCCTGGTGATATGATTGCTTTTTTATTGCTCAGTTTGTGCTGAGAACTCATTTTAATTCCAAAGGTTATGGCTTTTAAAGTAGCACTACACCCATTTCCCTCCCCCAAACTGAAGCTGGATTGTGAAGGACCATAAATGAGAGCTGAAAGCGTATGCTGGCATGGCAATCCATCCTCTGATCTTTTTTGTTTTTGGTATGCTTTCTAACCACTCTTCCCAGCAAAGATCGAGAGTGTATCTCACTTAAGCAGAAGATGTCAGCTGTTGTGAAATTGGCAGATGGACAATTAAGATACTTCAAGGTAAAAACATAAATAAAATGCAGGGAAAAGAGAGAAAGTGTGCAATTACTGCTCACTGCTGCTGTCTCCTTTCTTCAGAATTTCAATGTCAGAGGGAGGGTTTTGTCTCCCAATTGCTCATTGTTAGCAATGGCAATTATAATACAGGAATACTAGAGGAGAGGCAGATGAATGGACATAGTGTCAAACTAAGTCTGGAGGAATGGCTTCTAAACACTTTAATGGCACGATTATGTTCTCTGATAGGAACATATTGTGTCTGTTTCCACCAAGGTCGGTCTTGTGTGACACTTCATAGAATCACAGGACTGTTCGATATTCTGAGTTTTAAGGGACTCACAAGGATCATTGAGTCTGACTCCTGGCCCTGCACAAGACACATCAAAAATCCCACCATACACTTGAGACCACCCTCAGAGAGGTTTTGAAGCATTCATCCCAGGTCCTCTGAAGGAATTCCAAAAGAAGTCAGAAAAACAGACAAATGAGTAGCCACGAGGCATCAGGCAGGGCACAGGCTGAGTGGAATTTCTTACAAGGGACTGTGGTGTATCACGTAGATATATGCTAAGGACTTAGAGGTGACACATCTGTGAAATGAGCTTAATAAAGACAACACAGATCTCAAACACCTTCAGGCAGAGTTTGCATACTGTACTAAATTATGAAGATGATATTGGAAAGAAAAAGAGTAATTTTTCTAGTTATAAAATAATTATTGGATTTTACACTTTTGTTTCACACAAAAGGTGATGTCTATAATTCTTTCTGTTTGAACAGATGTTCTTTCAGAAAAGTCAGACTAAAATGCTTGAAACTCACAACAGAAAACTGGCATTTTTAGAAGCCAGGCTTTTATGCCTATTTTACACTTTTTAATTTCTTATAAAATTCAGGATAAATATTTCAGCTTACATGGTCGGGTAACAGTTATGATTAATGTTACAAGCAGAAGTTGAACACTTCATTTTGCAATAGAAATAGAAAATGAATCCTGGAGCTGGGCCCATCTGTGCCACATTCTACATGGGTGGGACAGCAAGTTTTGCAACAGATATGACACTGCTGTCAACAACTTTTCTAAGAAAAAGCAGAAATGTAAAAGTATGAAAAAGAGCTGAGGAGCTGAGGGGTAGCAAACAGCCTGTGAAAATACTTTTAAATGCTTTAAACCAAAGAAAACACTCAATTTTTGGAAACTAAGTCCAGGAAGACTTCAAAGGATGTGTTTTCCACCAGGCACACTGAACAAATTTCAGGATGATCTGAAAAGGGAAACCAATGTACAGATTTTATTAATTTGTTTGATGAGCCCAGGAGTAGATCTGGTTCTTGTCCTAAGAGTAAAGGAAACCCTGCAGCTCTTCTCCTTACTCCTTTGTATAGCCAGAGAAGTAAATCCTTTTATGAAAACTGGTGTCATGGTTTGACACTGGGCAAATGCCAGGCACCCACGACAACCACTCAATCACCCTCCCCTGCTACAGCTGGGCAGAGGAGAGAAAAAAAAATTAACAAAGGGTTCGAGTTGAGATAAGGACTGGGAGAAACACTTCAAGGGTGAAACAGGCTCAACTTAGAAGTACAAAATGAGTTTGTTACTAACAAAATCAGAGGAGGATAATGAGAAGTAAAAATAAGCCCTTAAAACATCTTTTCTTCCCCCAACCCCTCCCTCCTTCCCACCGACAGCTCAGGGAGACAGGGGCTGAGGGTTTGGTCTGTTCATCACCGAGATCTTCTGCTTGGATCAGGGAGAGAAGTCATTCCCCTGATGCACTGTGGGGTCCCTCCCACAGGACACAGTTCTCCATGAACTTCTCCAGCGTGGGTCCCCTCTCAGGACCAGCAGCCACACCATCCCTGCTGCAGCGTGAGCCCCTCCCACGGGCACACAGCCCTCCCAAAACTGCTGTGCCGTGGGGCTCTCTCTTTCCATGGGGTGCAGTGCTCCAAGGCAGGCTGCTCCAGCCTGGGAGCAGGGCCCTCTCTCCATTGAGTCTCCCACTGGATCACAGCCTCCTCCAGGCATTCACTCACTCCGGCATGGGCACCTCACCCACGGGCTGCGGGTGGATCTCTGCATCCCCTGTGGATCCCCATGGGCTGTGGGTGGATCTCTGCATCCTCCATGGATCCCCAGGGGCTGTGGGTGGATCTCTGCATCCCCCATGGATCCCCAGGGGCTGTGGGTGGATCTCTGCATCCCCCGTGGATCCCCATGGGCTGTGGTTGGATCTCTGCATCCCCCGTGGATCCCCATGGGCTGTGGGTGGATCTCTGCATCCCCCATGGATCCCCATGGGCTGCAGGGGCACAGCTGCTCCACCATGGCCTGCACCACGGTCTGCAGGGGAACCTTGGCTCTGGTGCCTGGAGCACCTCCTCCTTCTCCTTCTCCACTGACCTCGGTGTTGCCATGTTGTTTCCCTCACATGTTCTCACCTCCTCCTCTTCTCTGACGAGAAAAAACCCGTGTCCATGTTGTTTCCATTTTCTTCTTAAATCTGTCATCACAGAGGCATTACCAACCTCTCCAACTGGCCCAGCCTTGGCCAGCAGCATTTCCATCTTCAGAGCCATCAGGGATTGGCTCTGCTGGATGTGGTGGAAGCTTCCAGCATCTTCTCAAAGAAAACTTCTCTGTGGCCCCCCCACTACCACAAAACAGGCCATGCAAAACCAACACACCTGATTTGAAAGTATCTTCTGATAGAGGCTTGGGCAGCTTTTCCACTGTCCAAGGTCTATGGTGGCAGTCCCACAGGAGAGAACTGGGAAAGCAGTCTCTTCTCAGGTGTGTTTCTGGGAGCCTGAGCCTCAGGAGGAAGAGATCAGATCCTGCTCAGACCAAGCTAACCTGGAAAACTCTGAACCTCCAAGTCAGTGTATTTTACCACAAGCTGGACTCCCCATTAAGAATTCTGGAATCAGTTTCTGAAGAAATACCATTCCTTTAGTTTATTGCTAGTTAGTGAATCATGTATTTAAAAAGCTCTTGTAGGATAGAAGAGGTTATTTAATTGCAAAGAATGTAATTAAACTGTAAAAAAAATAATATAGACAAAGATAACACATGATTGAAGTTGCAGAATCATTTGGATGCCAGGAGAGGTTAAGGAGACTGAGAATCTTCAGCTGGAAGAAGAGATAACTGACATATAATAATATGAAAGAAATAAACAAAATGCAGAGAGAGTGTTTCTTGTAACAGGCAGAGGGCATAAAGGGAGATTAAAAAAATAATATAAAATAAGCAGAAGAAGGATCTTTTTGTGGCTTATATTGTGACATCCTTTGTCCCAAGATATTACAGAGACCAGGGGCAGATTTTATCTTGGGAATATAAGCCTGGCAAAACCTCATTTCTCTCTTCTGTTCAGCACAGACTGCTCAGAGCCATTTCTATTTTCCTTGATACGAAATAGCCATGCCTGCTAGAAGTAGGCAGGAGTAGCCTGTGGTGATGCGTTGCATGTTCTGTATTCCAAGAAGTGTTCAATTTATGCATAAGCCAAGGTTAAGTATTTCTGAGGAAATCTGTATGGGTAGTGTATATTTCTGTAAAAGGTAAGATGCTTATACCCTTGAGCTTTGTCGTGAACACTTTTCCTTTTTTTCAGATATCCCAGTTTTGTTGAGACGGATTTTTTTTTTTTTGGGGTGTGGAGGCATGTTGTCAATTATTTATCATGCCAGAACTAGCACAATTCCAAAGGAGAAGTCTTTACTTTGCAATTCAGAAGGCTTGCCTGTGAAACATTATGAGCTCTGTGATTATAACTATCACAAACTCCAGGGTTCATTTAACTACCAATGGATTTCTTCGATGTTGAGACATCTGATCAAATTACTCTGAGTTTCTTTTTTGAGTCTGTGGGGAACTAGTCAATAAACTCAACAGAATTGAGGTCTGAGAAGTTTATCTCACCCTAAAATAAACACATTTGTCCAAATTAATCACATTAAACTCTATTGACTGTATTGATTAGGCACACTGACTGTTGTGGAAACCTAAACAGCCAGCTCAGCTGTAGACTGATACATTTTATAATCAACAAACAGATGAAACAGACCCTATCCCCAAATTCCCTATTCCAGACAGCCATCACAGAGTGATATTTCCAACAGTTTTGTTTAACAGCAGAAATGGATTGTTTATTGCCATGGATTTCTAGTACTTTGCATAGCTAAGCCTCAAGACAAGTCTGGGCTTAGTATCATACAAAGGATATTAATGAATTCTGCCCTGGAATAGCCTGTCCCTGCATAAAGCTTATTCTCATTCTTCACTGTATACTTTTGTATGCTGTCTTTTATGGCCTTCTGAAATAGAAAATGTGACAGGATTTAGCACTGAAACTCAAAATGAGCAGTGCAAAAAGCCCAGACAAACAATCATTAAAAAAAAAGAATAAAACAAAAACCCCTTTAGGATTATATATAGAATTCACTTAACAAAATATTGCAATGAATAATTTATTTTTTTAATAAGCATGAAGGAAATGAACACATAGCTTCTGTGGTCGTCAAAAAACTGCAAGTGAGCTGAACCACTCACTTGTTTCAGGTTTCAACTGTCCCTTTGTATCCTTTCTCTCAGAACTAGAGGTGAAAAAGAATTGATTTGTTTATCTGCCATCAGCAGCAGCCAGCAGTGAGCTGGAATCACAGCAAACCAGTGTTTCCATCTATTAAATATAGCTGATGTTTATAATACATAGATGCATTTTGCTTTCATCCATTTGTTGTGGTTTTAAGCCTGGCTGGAGATGAAACACCACACAGCCACTTGCTCAACCACCCTTCTCCTCCTATCCTCCCACATGGAATGGGGAGGAGAGTTGAAGCAAAACTTGCATGTCAAGATAAGAACAGTTTAATAATCGAAAATTAAGTAAAATACAAAAATAATGGTAAATAATATTAATAATAATATAATAAAAAGGGAAAAAGAACAAGTGATGCACAATTCAACTGTTCACCACAGTTCCTCTGAAAAACACTTGAAAAACCCTTCATATTCCAGAGAAACATTTCAGAATATTTTTTAAATTATGATGAGAGAAAACCTCTGTGGCCGCTGGTGTTTAATTTTATAGTTTTCTTTTCTAAATTTGGTACACCTCCAATTTCTTGAACCTGTGCTGAGTAAGAGAGAATATTGTGTGCTTTCAGTGATACGAGACATGTTGTTATTTATAAATAATTTGGCCACTATATGTTTAAATGAATGTTGTTTCTGCTAATTAATTGCATCACCCAAATACACAGAATCCAGAAAATTCTACAAGACAAATTCTAAACCTAAATAAACTTTCTTATACATATGGTGCTCTTCTTATATTTATAAGAATCTCACCTTCTTTTGGCAAGAAGGTGAAAGTTGTCACTTTCATGGCACAGTTTTCTGGATTAGAAAAATTGCACCAAAAATAAACCTGGTTCCTAAGAGGTTTTTTTGTTCTCTTTGCAATAATTTTCATTTCTTATTCCCTCAGTATCAAGAGCAGGGCAAAGAGTTTGTACGGAAGACCTAACCTAGACCTTCAATTCCCAGAACTGTTAGTTTGTAATTTTCTACTTAATTTCAAAATCTCACATAACACCTTTTAATTCCTCAGCTCTCCTCTCCTTTGGTATACCAGGGACCTAATCAGCCATTTGTTATCCGTCTTGATGATATTTGCACTCTGGCCTGTGAGGCAAACTCCACAAACAAAGATTTTTTCCCTGTGCCAAGTGGGTTAAATCTTGATATGTCCCAATGTTAGAAAGGACACGACTTTGCCACATTCACTTGTTATAAGGTAATTCAGAGTGTATTTAATTCAAAGTCCCTGATGACAAACTCTTAATATTTCTTGGAGTACAACATGTTCCTCAGCCCCACAACTCATATGTGAGTTTTCATTAGCCACAGCAGCAATTGCTGAGATCTTCCAGTGGAAAGACAACTCCTCATGATAATTACTAATTTTGCTCTAATTTACCACTTCAGCAGTGGAATTCACTTGACATTTATTCCTTTCCTATTCCTGAAATTATTAAAATATTTGCTCATACAAATAAGACAAGTGTTTTCTCTAACAGAAAATTTGTAGAACCAATGCTTTTTAAGATTACCTTAAACCACAGACAAGCCCTGGAGTGAGCACTACACATCACTCAGAGAGAAATTGAAATAACTTTTTTTCCATCAGTAAACTCAGAGCATTAGTGTGAATACTCTCCTAATTTCAGTTTGAAACTTAATGTTGTTGAGCTGTAAGAGGAAGTATGGTAAATTATTCAAAGTGGACATATATAAGAATACCATTACACATGATTCTTTCTCTTTTAAATGACCCATCCTCACTGCCCATGAATCAATCAAATCTTCTCATGCATCTCCTATGACCATTTGTGGTGGCCAGTGAACATATATTGTGTTAAGGTGACCACAAGGCTTTTCCCAGGGTGCATGTTTCTGTTTAATTAACCTATTCCAGTTTGAATTCCCCGGCTGGCTGTCAGCCTCTATCCTTTGTCACTCCCCCACTGGTCCCTGTTCCTTGGTCCTGCCTTTTCCCCGCCCCTGGATAAAACTTTGACCCTCAGGATCATGTTGGTATTTGCCCCTGCGACCTTCGACAGTGAAGATGCAATAAATCCTCATGCTGGAATGCAAGCAAATATCCTTCCTGACTCTTTGCTACTGACTGTAATGCTGAACCTGCCCAGGCACCTGTGGGGGCACACGGGACCCCATGGAGCCAGGCAGGAATGGTAGTAACCATTTATCCTTCTCCAATTACCAAAAAATCCAGGGGATGTTACAGCTGATAGCTGGATATTTAGAACTATTAGTTAGCTAAAAAACAGTGTCAGTGGGAATTCCATAAACTTCTCAAGGTGACTGTGAAAGAAGGTCCCAGGTGATATTTATAAAAAAAAAATTTCTGACTGAATATACTACACAACTATTTGATTTTGCTGTTGGTATAAATATAAGGAAATATGCTTAGAGTTTTGAGAAGGTCTTGAATTCTTAGGAAATCATGACTTGATGGAAATAAATGTAGTGACAGTTCCACACATAGCAATTAATTAATACATGGAGATATAAATTAGTGGAATGCTAGAGAGAAATTCAGAAACCTAAATTCTCTTTTCTATTTGATTTCTGTAATATCACAAATCAAATGTGTCCTGTATTTCCTGTTACAAATATTTCCCACTGAATTTTTTATTTTGTAGAAACTTCTGGGTCTTTCTTCATCTACCACCCTGTAAAGATTGTCTGGAGAGATGTCTCTGTGTAGAGAACCTAACAAGTCCACTACCTCATCATGTAGCTGAGATTTGTAGCTGCCACTCTAACAGAGTTATTTGGATAATTTTTCCCATTTTCCCTATTTTCCCTTCTACCACAATTTAGTCTATTAAAGCCAGTTATGGCCTTTATTTTGTCATGCACCCGTCCTTTTGTCCCTGACATGGCACTTCCAAGAACTGAAAGCAGTGCCAATCCAGTCTTTACTGTGTCAGCCTGGCAGCTGATGTTAAATTGATGTTGCACCTGCCTGTCTTGTAAATGCCTTAGAAGAAGATAAAGATCCAACAACACACTTTGGGAAACACAAACAAACAAATGACAACAACAACCAAACCACAAAAGAAAAACAGAGTGAAAGGGAAAAATCTGTCTTTCTTAACATAAGAAAAATGGGAATCAGTAACTGTGTCTGTGTGAACTATTAATAAGTGAAAACTCCCCATTGTATTTGTACCCATTGTATTTACACCCACAACTGTCATACTGTCTTTACCTAACACATATCTTTGCAAAGTCATGTGTGAAACATGGAATATGGAAAGAAATATGGTTAAAAACACTCCCTACTTACATTAATATTCAGAACCAACCTACCTTCCAGTGCAGTACACTCTCTACTCAAAGACATTCCACTTCCCCCCTCTCTCATTTTCACAGGCAGTCTTTATCTGTCCATCTGCAATGCATTTCTGCTCCATTAAGTTATTATAATATATAGCCATAAAGATAATGCAACTGTAAATTATTGCATTAACATTCTAGTCATCAACACACAAACTCAGACTGAACAAAAGGCAGAAGCTATTTTACCTGATAATGTGTCATTGCAGAAACAGAATACTCTCTTTCAAAATGGATGAAAAAACACTTAAAATGGCAATTAATACTTTTCAGAAATGCCATCCTGACATGTTTTGCTTTTGTATTTGTTCAAATGTATGTCAACACTCAATTTGAAGGAAAAAAATCCCCAAACAGAAAAGAATAGAACAGAACAGAACAGTTCTTCAGGAAAGAACCTAATACAATCATCTAGTCCAGCTGACTGACCAATTCAGGGCTGACCAAAAGATGAATCATATTAAGCACCTTGTCCAAGTGCCTCCTAAACACTGACAGGCCAGAGACATCAATCATCGCCCTAGGAAGCCTGTCGCAGCATTTGACCCAATGTCAGCAAAGAATTGTTTCCTAACAGCAAGTCTGAACCTCTCCTGATGCACCTTTGAATAATTCCCATTCAAAATTAAGAAAAATACTTTTTAAAATTCTAATTGAAACCCAGATACTGAAAGAAGGATGCTCTGAAACATATGGCAGGAGTGGGGGGCAAGTAATTAACACTTGAATTCATAAAACCTATAAGATTTTCATTTTTATTATATAAAAATTGCAAATAGTAAAGAAAATTATCAACAATTTAAGCTATTGGTCAGTCTAGGTTAGATGTTTTTCTTTCATCAGTTATCAATATCAGACACCCCAGGAAAGTCACAAGCACACCAAGTTTTCACTAGACATATCATCCTCAGTTGCACCCATTCTCAGTTTAGAGATGCCTTGAACCAGAAATGACCTCGTAATGACTTTTTTTTAAAAGCCACTTAACACAGTCCTAATGGAATTTGCCATTTGCTGATCAGAACTCACACAAAGTTCAGTTGTCATTTTGTCTCAATATTTATAATCACTGTGATCTTAGAAGGGCTTTGGTGACAGCTCTTCAGGAAATTTTGAGCAGAAGCCCAAAGAACCATTTCCAGATGGCAAAAACTATTTCTGAATGTTAACAGCAGGAATGGTACCTGTGCTCATACAAGAATCAAAGCACCTTGCTTTGAGAGCAAACCTTTCTCATGCAAAATGAAAAGGGCTGTGGGGTTCTTTTTGGCTCAGTAAGAACTGGTGGTATGGACCCTGGGATTTCTTGCAAAAGTTACTGCAGTCTTCTCCTCACTGGTTTTATAAATGAAACTGGGCTACCAGAAGCTCTCTGAAAGGAGAAGCCAGAATTTCTTTCAGATAAATATTTTTAAAGTTGTTTGTGTTTTGGAAATATAAATAAATTAAGCTTCCTTCTTAAACTTATTTATTTCAGAATGAAATATTTTCATTGAAGACTTGCAAGGGGAAAAAAAATGCAAAAATAGCGTATGACATGAAGAAAGGACAAAGTAGCCCTCTCTTTGGAGGTGTTTCTGATCCCTTCACAGTGATGGAAGTTCTCACTGTCAGGAATATTTCCTGGGCAGACTGAGAACCAGGGATACAGGTTGGACCTTATTTAGTCAGGTGATGTGGGATGGTACCTCCAAACTTCAGGCTGGGATAGAGACTGTGCACTTTTTTCCCAAAATGAAGCATACAAAAAACAAGGTAATGCTTTAATAACCCACACTTCATTCTCTTTTTGACAAGTTTCAGGACACTACAGTTATAAGCTATTTATTTAATCTCTTGGAGAGAGAGAGAGACCAGGAAGTCTAGCAAAGAGAATGTTCTTTCTTTTCCATGAAACATTAGGATAAGAATAAGCAAACAAGCATTTATATCATCTCCCCTTTATATGACTGTCACATCATTGCCTCTTTGAGATATGAGAGCATTAAAAACCTTGTTTGTACAGCAGAGGAAATAATTGATGTAACTGGTCAAAACAAGTCACACACTGGATCCCTCTTCCCACAGTGATTATGGAGGATGGTGATCATCACCTTTTGTTCAAACTTGTGGTTAATGGCCAAAACCCTACCAGTCCTGTCAGGAAAAAGTCAACCAGAGCCCTATCGATGAAGACTTAGTGCACAATCAGAGTGCACAGTAAATGAGAAGTGTTAATGACATCAATGGCTTAATACTAAGCTGTTTTAATCACTGGCTTTTATTTTGTGTAGATAACACAATAGCAACCAGCCACCAGAGGGCTGAGGCAGTAGATCCTTCCAACAGCAACAGGGTTCTTACCAGCTGGCAGGAGTTGTGAGTGAGGGTAAAGCTCCCAGAGACCATGAAAAAAATGTGGCCCTAGCAGTGCAAAATATAGGAAACAAAAACAAAAACAAAAACAAAAAAACCACCACCAAAAAAAACCCCAAAACCCCACACACAAAACAAAAACCCCAAAAAAATGGAGCATGTTTGTATTCTCAGTTTCAAGGCTGTTAAAGCTGAATCTACAGCCTTAGACTAGGCATTTCTGTTTCTTATTACAAAGTCCATATGTCTGCAATCAGTGTCCTTCCCTGCAAGTATTCGCCACCCAGAATTCACAACAAGGAAACCTCTCTTCTTTTTGCTTTTTGTTCTTTTGGGGTTTTTTTCCCCCTCAAATGAAGTAAAAAAAAAAAAAAAATCTCCTTTTTTAATGCTGATTTGTAAGATTATATATTCCCAAAGAGTTGTGGAAGACTGGAGAGACTGATAACCAGAAGTTCTGTGGTAGGTTGGACACTATCACATTATAAAACCTAACGGGAGGTCAAATATTGAGTCATTTGCTCGTGATGCTGGAGGTTTAGTTTCATGTTTATTCTCACATAAGATAAGGCTTCTTCCTGTAATGAAATCACAGGTGGGCGGTCAGAACATGTTTCCATCAAGGAGCCATCCGTCAATGACCAGGCAAGGCAGAAAAGCAAGGACATTTGCTTCCAAGCTGATTCATTTTTAACAGGAGCAAAAACATGTTGTCGCTACAGTTTTATTTAGAAATAATTAAGATTCAACATGTTATAGTGAGCATTGTGCAGAGAATACAGAAATATGCATTGTGCTTGTACTTATGTCAGAAGAACTTAGATTTAAATCAGTGCAACCGGCACCATTCATCCCATGAATTTGAGCTTCGTCTGCTTACTCAAGACTTTTTCTTCAGTCAGTAATTTTGAGTCATAACACGTAACAGTCATCCTTATTTAAACTTAAACTAGCTGTTGTACATCCAGGTCCTCTAATAAATATTTCCTCTTATTTTCATGACATTTACATTAAAATATCTGGCATAATCAGTGGTACTGGCCATATATTGACATTTTTAGGAGAATCTTTTATTAATATTAAAAGTCTCAGAAATATTTTAATTCTAGAAGGAAGAAAAGAATTTTCAAGTAAAAAACTACCTATACCCTGATTCGTAAGACTTTTGTCCACATGATACTGGAGTACCTCTGTTGAAAAAATAAAGAAACTAAAATTTATTGAGGACAAAACAAGCAGAAGAATACAGAGAGTCATGGGTCCTAAGAAAACAAGGAGGCAGAGTTGTAGCTGTCACAGGTAGTTCTCAGATCCTCCACATGAAGTAATTAGGTTATTTTTCGAGAGTCAAAGTACAACACTATCTAAAAGAGGATTTTATAGGGGCTGAGGATAACTCTTGTTTCTGGAACTCTGCTTGCACTATAGGTGAAACCACATGAATCTGTGTATGTTCAAGTTTGAATTATACACAGTTGTCACTGCAGGTTTGCATTTCAGAACCAAAACACAGCGCAATATTAAGAAATACTTCAGAAGAATATGTTCCCCATGACATGAAGGACAAGAAAGCAACTTTAGAGTGCCATGAAGAGAGTCTTTTGCTTTTCTACCATAGCTGCTCATAACCCAAAATCTAGCTCTGAGCTGTGCTAGGAATTTTTTCCTTTTCTCTTTACCCACTTTTCTTTCTTTTATAATTCATTATTCAGCTACACAAGCATACAATCAGCGCCTCATTATTTCAGGACTACAGTCACTCTCTAATTGTTTCACGTCTGATAAGCATTTCAATGATGGATGACCTGCCTCACTCTGCAGAATTTTATAGCTGAAAAGTAGATTCAGGGTTAGGAGAAAATAATCTAATATACAGCATCTACTAAAAGCTTACGTCTTTTTTTTTTGTTTTCTCTTTCTCTTATTATTAATTCCACATATACTTTACAAAACTACTGATCAGAGATGAACTCTTCTCTCATTTACTTTCCAACGTAAGTGTAACTCCTCTGCTCTCTTCCAAGATATGATGATTACATGGAAAGGCTCCAGTGCCAACATTAATCACTCACTTGATTCTAGAAAAGAGCTGATTCAAAACTTTGACGGGTCTGAATTAGTGCTTTTCTTCTCCATTGCTGGATTTCCCAGTTGTATAAAATTTAGGGTTGTATCCAGCTGTATCCAGATAAAAATCCTGGTATTAAAATTAAAAAACAATCATAAAAAACTAATGTTTTTACTACATTTATACCTTTGAAAATAAAGCAAATTACTTGAACTGTCCAGCAAAAACTGATGGAGCAACACTGTCTTATCATAAAGGGACCGATATCTGTGAGCCAAACACCAATCTTTGTGGATTTATAACAATTCATGTTATTTTTAAGGGATTTAGCATATTTTCCTGTCGTGCTGGTTTTGACTGGGCTAGAGCTAATTTTCTTTTCAGTAGTTAATATGGGGCTGTGCTTTGAATTTCTGACCAAAACAGCGTTAATAGCACAGGGATATTTTCATTACTGCTGATCAGAACTCACACAAAGTTCAGGTGTGGAGTGTGGAGGCTGGGGGAAAACAAGGAGTTGGGAGTGGACACAGCCAGGATAGCTGACCCCAGGTGACCTAAGGAATATTCCAAACCATATGGAGTCATACTCAGCATGTAAAGGTGAGGCAAGGAGAAAGGGGAGATATTTGGAGTGATGTCATTTGTCTTCCCATGTTACCATTTTGTGTGATGGGGCCCTGCTCTCCTAGAGATGGCTGAACACCTGCCCAGCTATGGCAAGAGGTGAATTAATTCCTTGTTTCGCTCTGCTTGTATGCTTGGCTTTTCCTTCACCAGTTAAACTGTCCCTATCTCAACCCACAAGTTTTCTCACTTTTGCCCTTCTGATTCTCTCCCCCATCCCAACCAGGGGAGTGAGCGAGCAGCTGTGAGGTGCTTGGTCACTGCCTAGAGTTGTGTTTTAACATCTGTTCATCCCCTTTTATCTTACCCTGAAATCTTGTCTGATTTTATTTTCTCTGCAATTCTGTTTTACCTCTAAGCTGCACTCTTTTGGAAACTTAGGTGCAGAAGCTGTTGAAAAGTGCCAAATTTGTAAATATCTTCACCATCTTCTAAAATGAATGTGCTTTGGAAATAATTACTGCTTTGGTATCTAAGTTAAATTACTATTCCTTTTCTTTTAACATAACCTGATAATTTTGAGACAATATGCTAGTTTACTCTCCCTACCTCCCCAAAAAAATCCATAAAGTATTTGCTCTACAGCTCTTTTACAACTTTTTACTTCATAAAACTTACTCTTGTCTTTTAGAACTTATTTCCAGCATAGTCAAAGAAAATCCACTTTCTATAAAACTACTGCTTTCTTTTCCCTCAAATCTTTCCAAATGATCATTCCAGCTGCACTACCAGAAGGTACAAACAAGTAAAGGTGAGAAAAAAATCAGTAAGTATAACTAATATGTGGTTTACATAACAACTGGTGCTATGTTTTTTTCTAACACCCTGACACATCCCAAGCCTTAAACTGAGCTCTCAGACTGTACCTTATTATTTGTTATGCCAATTATTAGTCTACTGTTGGTGCTATCACAGTAGGATAAAATAATAGCAATTTTCTGAGCATGGTTATAGGTTATAACAGGAAAATATATTGTTTTGCAACTCTGCTGAAAGAAATGGATGGGCATTTCATAGGCCAATGTTTTTTTAAAAAAAATAATTGCTATCTATTAAGTTATTATTTGTGACTGATCAAAATCATCAATCAGCTACTTTAGAGGCTAAAATAATGACATACGATCAACCATCTCCTTGAGGACCTAATGCCTTGGCAATCAGTTGTGGCATTGTTTCACCTCCTTATTTTCCTAAATTGCACTTGGACATTTAAAAGTGCATTTTCCATCATCCTGCCACCATATTATCCCATCTGGGCATCTGCCAGACTTTACAAAATGCCATCTCCCATACCTTCAAGTAAACAGGTGGCTTTACTTCTATAAAAACTAAGGAGTAAGAATGGATGATACATATCCAGTATTTGTATCTGTTTGCTGGATGTACAAACCTGGGAGCATCGTTGTGCTGACACACAGAAGTAGACACAGTTGGTTTATAGCTGGTTTACAGCCTTATAAATCTCATTTCAACTCTTTTTTATTTGCTCTGGTTGCTTACCCCATTTGCATTATAACTTAGTAGGTTTAGATTAGGTATTAGGAGCAAAACTCTTTCCTGTGAGGGTGGTGAGGCACTGGCACAGGTTGCCCAGAATTCTGGATGCTCACCCTGGTAGTGTTCAAGGCCTGGTTGGATGTAGCTTGGGGCAACCTGGGATAGTGGAAAGTGTCCCTGCCCATGGAAGGGGGTTAGAACTTGATGGTTTTGAAGGTCCTTTCCAACCCAAGCTGTTCTACGACTCTATGAATTCACAGGCACCAGGATTAAAACGGCCTCGAAACACAATATGACCTTAAAACTGGAAGCCAGTAGAACTATCTTTCAAAGTCCAAAATTCTCTATGAACACACTGGAAGATAACAAAACACATGCAAAATTCCAGTTTTCACTTACTAATCAATAGGATTTTATAGAAGTAACACAAAATACTTTTTTTTTTTTTTTTTAAGGATTATCATGCAGTTTTTGGTGAAAAAAAATGTGGAAGAATTCTGGTGAGGAAATTAAGAAAATAAAATACATTGAAGTATCTTGAATACTCCAATCTGCATTTTTTAAAATATACAAAAGAACTTCTCAAAAACAAGGCAAGATGTTATGGATTTCTGACTGCAGAAGTTTTAAGGAGGGAGCAGGATTAGAAATTATGTTTATTTTACACAGTATGCAGTATGATAACAAAAATTTATCTGTCTCCTTCTTAGGAAAGCTTGTTGGACCATTTATGTTTAACAAATAACTCAAGTAATGGAAAAAAATTAAAAAGCAAAATTTCATAAATAGAAAAATCTTGTAGTCCTCTAAGTATGCAAGCAATGATTATCAAAAACTCAATCAGTATGGACTGAAAATATAGAAGAAAAAAACCCAATCTAGCAATAAAATGCAGAGTAGTCTCTATATGCAACAAACAGGCTTATTTTGCTCCAAAGTGATCAGAATAATAAACAGGAAGGTTTATCCTGCAAAGGGCTGGCATAATCAAAAAACTGTCAACAGTGTGAGATTCTAAGATAGTCCTGATGGAATAAATGTATCATTGGTACAAGGGAATTTTTAATTTTTGACATATTCCTTAAATGTCAGGATGAGAAGTAGATGATATTTTACCTTAGCAGCCCAGTCTCCAATCTTTTATTATTCATATGTGGTTTACTAGTCAGCAGAGTATTTTTTGAGTTTGTAGGAACTCAGACACCAATTAATGACACTCCTAATGCACTCTTTCAAGCCAATTAGTTCTCACATTTATTGCAATTCTATATTATAATGTAAAAAGCTGATTTTGTTGGAATTAGGAGGTCCAGGGAATAAGTATGTCAACTACAGTAAAATATCTACTAGCAATAACAAAGTTGATGGCCTCAGTAAATAAAAGTGAAGGTACAAAAAGTAGATTTTATTACAACTTTTCTCAAGCTGAAAACTTCAAGCCTCATTTTCCTGTATTTTTCATGTCTCTGTGGCAAAAATAAAGGAGAATGAAATGCCACATGAACATGATGGAAATGAAAGTTCATACAATTACCCTTATGTTTGGATGTATTCATAAACACCTGACAGTAATATAATTTGCATAGACAAATTAAGACTGGTATTATTACAATTAATAGACTCTAAATCTAAAGAGAACTCAGCACAAAGTTTAGTTTACAAACAAGGGAGTCTTATAGACTTAAAGATCTTTTTCATGGCTATAGTAACACAAAATGAGCGTGAATTTGGCAGGAATTGGTCTGAGCTTCACTGCAGGTAGAAATGCAAATGTCAATTTAACTTTTAGGTCAAAGAACATGATCCAGGGTTAGGCAGCTTCCCAGAAGGGATGGCCATTGAGTGTTAAACAACCAAAATTTCCTAAATCTTGTTGTAGCCTGAAATTATCTTTTCAGTTTCAGTTGCTGGATTCTGTTGGCACTTTTGAAAGCAAAAGTATTTAGTGAATAGAGCTTCAATGTATTGCTGTTGTACAGAAAAATCCTCCCATTTACATGAGCCCTTTTTTAAATGGAGGTACTTAAGTATCCACAACTTTTGTTTGCAGATGAGGACTCAGATAGCGCCTGACAGTCACTAGATATTGACCTATGTGAAGTATAGAATTTGTTATTATCTCTTTACCAGTGCAGAAGTACAGTTATTTCCAGTCATACTTTTCACTACAAATTGATTTCATCTCTGTAGTTCCACACTTTTTTAATTTATAAAGCTGTCTGAAATCCTGAAATCAGCATTTAAGTCAACACTTACAGTAAGGTGCAATGAATTTGGTCCTTAATGTTCAAAATGAAACTTAAATCTTTGGAAAGTCTAGGGTGTCCTGGCTCTACACTATTCAGAGCTTGAGTATTTAAGAGGTTGAGTATTTAACCATTTAAGGTGGTGGCATCAATATCATTCCTATGCCTCTACTGGGAGCAGAAGAAATGGATTTTCAAATAGATGAAAAACTAAATGATCAATATGTGAAGAAATTAATTTTTCTCTGATTTAATATGTTTTAATTACTCTTCATTAGAATCACAGACATTCTGAGTTGGAAGGGACCCACAAGGATCATCAAATCCAGCTGTTAATTGATTGGCCCATATGGGAATCGAACTGATGATCTCGGTGTTATTTTATCAGCTTCATAACACTTTCATAAAAATTAAGAGATCTATGTTGCTTTATCTGTGATGAGAATTTCTTAAGAATAGAGTTGGGAGGAAGAATATTAAAACAGATTTCTATCTGCAGCCAGACATAATTACAAGGTAAATCCCCCTCTTATCAATGCAGTTACAGAAGAGATAGTAAAGCTATTCTCCATTGGCTTCAAAATATGAGACTCTTCCCATCCAGTTCACAAAATTGACTTAGTGACACCATCAAAAACCTTCTTTTTTCTTTATCTGTACCAAACCAGCACCTGGTTCCTACATTCTGAATCCTAAAACTGACGCCCAGTGGTTAGTACAAGTATTAAGGCATTCTCCTATTTGTTTCCTCACATAGAAAAATAAACAAAAACTTCCTGTTTTCTGTATCTGGTGAGAAGGAATTATGTGTTTTCCTGGAAAACTCATATCACTTTTTTTGTTTGGTTGGTTTTCTAAGATCAAAAGGAAATTTAAGTTGCCACAGGTGAGCATACCAAGATTTCTTTGCCATAATTATCACAAATTAAGGAAGATATCCATGTGGACAAAACTCTATGAATGTTTTTATTTGCAGATAGCTCACAGTGTGACACTGAAACATGACAAAGCCACATATTTAGAAGCCAGATATCTATAGTTTAAGTAAAAGAGAAGAAATAAACCTTTGAGGGAATTTAAGATGGTGGAATTTAATTACCTGAACTGGAACTTAGCCAGGGCAGAAAGGTTAACACCTCTACTGATCCCATATTTTTGCAATCAGTTACTTTAACAACCTTATATTTGCATATTTCTCAAGTGAAATCCAAGGCAGAGCAGTTAGAGGTGAGTGTTGTTGCTGCCAATATGATGTACTAAACCAATATTATTGCTTGCCTGTGCTCTTGATTGTGTGCAGTATTACAGTGAAATCTGGAAATTAATTTCTCAGACACAGAAACAGTGGTTGGTAATTATCAATTTTAGATTTATATCTTCTAGTCAACCCAGGTGGAAAATTGGGTGAAATGCAAGACTTCAGTGAGCTAGATGTTATGTCTCTGCTGGGCTGTCCTAGGTCAAGAAATTACACACACCCCCCTATTTTGTTAGTATAAACAAACACTAAATAAAAAACCATAAAAATAGGTTATTGCATAAACACTGAATAACATTATATTTAGAAAATCACAAAGCAAGCAGTTGATGACTTTTTTACTTTTTTTAATAGCAATAGGAACAATTTGAGGCCTGTACATTTTAAATTTTTTACTAAAGCCAGAAAAACTAATAAACTGAAAATTCAGTCCGTTAGCCTATGTCAATCATAAATCAGAAATACATTTACTTCCTTAATTGCTGCCTTCCTAGGTCATGTCTTTCGCTGGTCAGTTAGTCATTGATTATATATCTCCTGATATAAAGTTACATACAGATACGCTATTTGGTGCTCTGTGCAGATGCATCAGCAGAGGTTGCCACCCTTCTGAAGAGCTTGTGTGGTAAAAAAAGGGGCAGAGAAGTGGGGGGGAGAGTTAATAGAGGCACTGCCAGGTATCAAGGGGGACAGAAGAGCTTGGTAGTCACAAGCAGGTATATGTGGATTGACCATCCCGGCAGTTCACAGGAATTTATGTGACATTCCTGGTGCAATGTTGATTTAACCATCTTCATGCTGATCAACAGCCCATTTAAAGAGAAAACATTCAGCCATCATTCCCTAGTCCTTCTTTATCTTTATTTGGTTTGTGGTTCCAACTGTTTGTTTGGGGAAGGTTTAGTATCATTGTTTATGTGTCTACATTGCTTAGGTCCTAATAAAACTAAAAGTAAAAGCTTAGCTGAAGGGAAAAAGAGGCATCACTCTGCATATCTGCACAGGCAAATGTGAAATTTAGGTCTTCCTTCTTCTAAATACCCAGGCCTCTCTGCTCATTTGATGTGATATATGTCACACAAGAACTATACTGCAGGGGAAGTGCTTTAGTTTTAAACATTAATAAAATAAAGGAGTTGCAATTTCTGAGAATTTTCTGGTGAAAGAAAAAAGTTTTGTTTATAGAGTCAGAGCTTCAGAATAACCAACCATTGCCAAGGGTGTTTATAATGGGGTGTTTTGTAAAAATGTCTCCCAAAATGCCTAATTCGGGAGAGAGAGAAAAGGCAACCTGGGTCTCAGAGGCAGATGTTTTCATAGACCTGAATGACCTGGAAAATCCCTTGGAAAAGGAAGAGGGACATGGCCCTGTGACACAATGACAAAGTGACCTTTCCAGCCAGTCTCCAACAGCTCCTAGGAGTCCTGAGGAAGGGAATGGCAATGGCTTTCCTTATTTTGGAACCCAAGCAGAGACAATAGCAAGTTACAGTCTCAAGGAATTTGAAGTTCACCTTCTCTGCTTAACCTTTTTTTTTTTTTTAATTTTAAATGGCTATTAGAAAAGACAAAAGAATCCCACTCAAAAGCACACAGATAATTAAAGCCAATAAGTAAACTTTCAAAAATAATGTCTTGAGATTCATTTTCTTCATAAAAAAAAAAATGTTGCTATGGCAAAATACACTCTTCTCATAGACATGCAGAAAACATCAGGTCCTTTTTTTCTCTTTTTACATCAATAAAGGAGAGTGAAATAGTTTCAGTGTTTTGAAATTATTTGATATAATTAAATTGGAACATTGGGGTTTTTTCTATTTAAAATTGGGATTATCCCTAACTTCTCATCATTAAAGTATGTGTCTGTATCCAAAGTCAACCATGAATTAAAAGAAAAGTTAAATTAAGCTCCAAATGGTATGGTGTAAGTAGCACTGATCCTCCTGGAAGCATGGGAATACCCTATTCCCTTGCAACTGACTACATAAATACCCAAGATTTTTTCAGAATTATTTCCCATGATATTTTTTTAATAATACAAAATTTCCTTTTCATTGTTGCTTACTTTTCACCTATTTCTGAAGTAAATGTCAAATATTATGATTTTTTTGGAAGATTATTGTTACAGACTTTACCACTTCCATGGACATCCAATCAATTATTATTTTCAGGTTTTCCCCCAGCTAGTTATTGTTGTCATTAATAACCTCTATTAAAATTAATAGTACAGAAATATATTACCAACTAGAATCAAATAGTTAATATTTATTTTAAGAATATGACCATAATGTTAGGTCTTTATCACAATGGTAAGAAAATAAGAGATGAAATCTAAAATGTACTCTTGAAAATGAAAAAAACAAATTGGTAATGAACAGAGGGAAGCTTATTAGAGAAGAATTTAGGATTTTCTTCTCCATGATTAGGAAATGAAAGGCAGCTATCCAGGGACCAGAAGTTGCATTGCACAGAATAACTGCCTGATTTGTGCCTCATTAAAAATCAAATTGCATAAATCTATTATTATTAGTAATAATGCTGATCAATTAAAATACAATTGCCTCACCAGGACCTGATTGCAGTAGTATCATACAAGACAAAATTAGAGCTCAAGTGACTCTTTAAATCCCAGGCCCAGAACAAAACTATGTTTTTAAGCCTGAATAATGATTACCAGCAGAATATACTGCTAGGAAAGGTCCCTGTCACAAGAAAACACTCTGGCAAATAGCACTAATTGATATCTTTGATAGCCATGTGAGCACAAGTGTCAAGGATTGATCAAATGTGGACCTTTTAAAGTCTCTACACTCTGAGGATCACACATCTGTGATGTACAAAATTAGAACTGATGGCTTCAAAGTGCAGGAACACAGAACAGTATTGCCATCTGAAAACAGAAAAATGCTGTCACATTCCCAAAGGAGAGGATTTCACTAACACAGATAGTTTATTGAGTAACAGTTCACCCTACAAGCATTTCAACTCCCATGATTGCATAATCAGAGTGAGGAAAAAGATCAACTTACTTACTCACAAGGAATCCTACCGAATTATATTTATGACCTCCAAAACAATTATTGTAAGTGCATGACTGGCGACCTCAGCAAGGGCTGCGTCATCTAAACCTCAAATTGAGAAGAACTTGCATTAAGTCTTTCAAAGTTAAGCCACTAACCAACACAAATAAAAATCCACTTCATTAAATCTGCTTTCAGTCTTTCTCATTGCCTCACTAATCAATACTTCAATAGCTGGTAGGTCTGTATCTTCCCTTAGTGTACATCTTTTTGCCTTTAAATTGATGAGAACATTACACAAATGTACCATGTTTGGGAAATGCATGGCCATCCATCATGGTTCAAATGACATATCCAAGTGCAGCTTTACTGCGATTTACCACACTTTCATCTTTTCAATTCACTATGAATTGTGGTATATTGTATTGTCATTTGGAGATAATGACAAACATATTAATTTAATACCATCTAACTAATTTTTGAACACTTACAGTCACAATCAACAATTCATGAACATTAAAGAGAAAACCTGGGTATGAATGGATGTCTTTGAAGTTCTAAATCTCAGTATGAATTCCCTAACATTTGTTGCTCATAATGGTCTGGGATGGTATAATCAACTGAACACAACAGTGATATTATCTCCAGGCATTTAAAACTGGGGGAATGCTACCAACTAAATGCTGAGAAAGTAATTTTAGAAGCCCTTTGCAGAGTCATGAGTAAGTTGTTTAAATAAGGTATCTGTGCTGCTCTTCCAAGAATTGCATCTCAGATACCCACCCTAGACACGCTAATGAGAAACATGACCTACAATAGGCACAAGATTTTCTAGACAAAAAATGGATAGTAGACTTGAGAAAATGATTATAAATCTGCATTTTTCATCAACAGATAAACAAAACCTGAAGGGTTTTTTGAAAAGTTTTGGTGATGTGCTCCATTGCATCAAGCAGTTTGTTGTAGCCTAAATAATTTAGGTTGTTAGGAGCTATTTGTGCCACTGTTTTTTTGTTCTGCAGTTTTCATTTTTCTTTTAAATCTCTGATCGATATAAGTAGCTATAAATTCCAAACCACTGGTAGGTGTGAAACTTATTTGTTTTTCTCTCAAGTGATATTTGAGCAACTCAATAAATCCCAAGGAAAACTGACAATACAAAAATTATTTTTTGTCCTGATGAAATAAATTCTTAATAACTGACTTTTAAAAAAATCTATCCCATTGACAATGTTGATTTCAATTTCCTTGGAGTCAAGTTGTAGATGAAATTGAAGCATACAATACAAGTATCAGGGAATGAGGTTGCAATCAAAAAGTAACATAGAGATGATATACTCTCTAAGACAGTCTAAAAGCTATTTAATTCAACATAGATCATGATATCCTGGCAGCAGACTTTTACCTAATCTTCTACACTGTTTGAAAATTGAGTACAAGGAGGTGAATAGATGTATATAAACAGATTTCTGTAGTTTTGGAGGAGAAACATCTCATGCAGTTCTACCCACCTACACTCATGAATCTACATAAAAAACATGGGCGAGATCCAGAATCACAGTAGCTCCATCTTCACTTGGGAAAATAGTTTATATTTGCAATGTAGTATAATTTCCACTTCATCAAATATTTCTACAATTTAGTTATATAGACTCCTTATAGAGGTCATGGAAGGAATCCTAATCCTCAGCTTCAATGTGTCAACTGCACTCTACTCTGTCAGTCCTCTCCATAGATTTTATAGGACGGCGTACTAGTTTTGGCTGGAATAGAGTTAACTTTCTCCATGGTAGCTCATATGATGCTGTTTGTTGGATTTATGACCAAAACAGTATGGCTTTTGATTTAACTGCAAAACTTTCTTTGATTTAACTCACAAGATTTTTCACTTTTACCCTTCTAATTCTCCCCTCCATCCTGGGGAGGAGTGAATGAGGGGCTTTGTGAGGCTGAGCTGCCTGTTGGGGTTAACCCACAATACATGGTTGATTCATATACAAATATCTATACAGTTGACATTAGGAAATTGATCCCTTTGCCCAGACTTAGACATAAAACACATTAAATAATCGTATTTCAACATAGACTTCCTTTGTGAGATGGCATAGCTTATCTCAAAAAGTGCCTCAGCTAAGTTGTTCCCCAGATTCGAAAACTGCACTGAATGGCTTGTCATTGGCTCTTGCTTAGGTTTAATTCATAACACTATTAACAGTGCTATTGGATGGGTTTTAGTACAGAAAACAAAGACAGGGACAATTACAAGGAAACCAGAAATTCAATTTTTTTAAGCTAAACAACTACTCTGGAAAGTTACAGCTCAATAGAAATTAAGTCCAGTTGTCAAAGGCATCAAGAAGCAACTGAAATTTCCTACAGTACCTGAGCTGGTAGATCTGAACTGGTAAGTACAAAATACAGAGATACCAAGTTGGACTTGCAGAAGACCACTGTACTACCACAGCAGTACTACACATCAGGGTGTACCCCAGTATCGCCAGCCTGGGCTCCGTGGCTTCTGTGCCAGAGCACAAGGTGCTGCGACCTTCCAAAAGCATCTCATAAGCCGCTTGGCAGGGCAGCTACACCCTCACACGTGTGCACACAAACACATGGATGGCTTCAGTAATGTGGGTCAATGGCAAAGAGGCAGGAAGGGTCTCCACACTCAGTTCCACGGGAGCAGTTTATTGCAGCCACACCATGAACGGTTCCAGGAACAAAGACAAGAAACAATGGAGGGTCCAGGTTTAAGTACAGGAGTGGGCCTAAGCATCAGAGACCAATGATCTGAGGGCATGAGGGCGGTACAAAGGCGGGATTAGGGAATGGGAGCCAGTGGGGAAGCTCTAGGGGAGTGGCGATGGGGCAAGGGCCAATGGGGGGAACCTGGAGTGGAGAACTTTCTAGGACATGAAACCCTAACCCTAACCCTAACCTTATGGTAGCAAAGCGACGGGGCAGCTGATGGCCAACCAGGAACACAGAACTGGGGTAGATTACCATAACCAAACAAAGCATTCTGGGAGAGGCTTCTCTTCTCACCCAACAAAAGTCTCTGGTACTAGACACTGTCTTACCCAAGAAGTTTCTTTGTCCCTTGTACCACAGACTAACTGGCCACCACACTCCAGAACATGTCAGACGTCAGCAGACACGAGAAATACAGTCATTAATATTAAAAAAAAAAAAAACTCCTCCAAAACTGATATCACAGAGAAGTTGTGGATGCCCTGTTCCTGGAAGTGTTTAAGGCCAGGCTGGATGGGGCTTAGAGACCTGGTCTCGTGGAAGGTGACCCTGCCTATGTCAGAGCGGTTGGAACCAGATGGTCTTAAAGGTCCTTTCCAACCCAGTCCACTCTATGATTCTATTATTTTAATTTTAGGTAGCTTATTAATGCCCTCTTCCATACATTACTGAGCTGTTGTAGGAGACCAGAGAGATGATTAATGGCTCAAAATAACTAAAGTGTGTGTTTGGGGTTGGGCAAGGCAAGTTCCTCATAGGTGGTTCAGTGCATTGCAGCTACCAAGCCACTGGCACGCCAAAAATCCCCCCTTGGGGTAGGGCCCTGGGACATCAGAGCAGATAAAAGACACAGAGGTGCCCAGTCAGGAGCTGAGACCTCTCTAGACCCAAGACAGTAATGATTGGCCCTTCCCTTCCCTTCCCTTCCCTTCCCTTCCCTTCCCTTCCCTTCCCTTCCCTTCCCTTCCCTTCCCTTCCCTTCCCTTCCCTTCCCTTCCCTTCCATTCCCTTCCCTTCCCTTCCCTTCCCTTCCCTTCCCTTCCCTTCCCTTCCCTTCCCTTCCCTTCCCTTCCCTTCCCTTCCCTTCCCTTCCCTTCCCTTCCCTTCCCTTCCCTTCCCTTCCCTTCCCTTCCCCCATCCTTTCTTTTTTGTTTTGTTTTCTTTTCTAGTACAGAAACATGGGAACACGTACATTACACTTCGATCAATTCCTAGCACAGAATTTAAAAGGGATTTAACTTCTCAGTTATGCACAAGGTGTACAGTCACAGTAACACACACAAACAGCCATTATACTTATGTGTGTAGATATGAGTAATTATAAATTTACCTACAAGGCATTACTTACGTATCTATAGTTATGGCAGCTCTTTTTTTATCTCATCTTGTAGGATTCCAGGAAACATTAACTGGTTAAGAAAGAATGCTTCTGGAGAGCAGAACAGCCTGAGCTCTGTAATGGATATTATTCTTACAGTGATAAAAGGAACTAAGACACAGTTGAGAAGTCCCTACCATGAAAACCTCACAAACCAAGGTCCCAGAGACACAGAATAGAGGACTGCAAAGAGTGCCTTGTTCAGCTTGCACAATGGATCACTGCCAGGAATGAGAACACAGCGTTTGCCTCTTCACTCAGCCCACTGTGCAAGCTGGGAGGGGGTTCAACATCCAGCACAGATATCGAGCCTTAGCTACTCATGGAACTTTCTGCAGTCACTGAAAAGAGACAGGCACTGGGAGAGGTCAATCTATCCAACCTGCCTTCGACATCTTCCCTGATGGAATAAATCTGTCTTTGCAAAGTCTTCTTTTCCCACGGCTTACATGAGGCACTTACAAGTCTAGTTTTAGACCTAAAATATTTCAGTGCAAAATTACTATTACAAAATGCATTGTTTATATATATATGTATATTTATTTTTTTTAATAAATGGCATAACAAATATGGCAGAGGAATATTGGAAAACATAGGATCTATGTTAGCTGGGAATTCTGCCTTGTCTTGCTGTCATTAAAGAAAACAGCATGCTGAGATTTTCAGCACTCAGATGAAAAAGACATTCAAGGACCAAAGGGTGATTATGCCTAAGATAATGATGTGGAGGACAAGGGCATTAGCTAAATTCACATTCATGCTTTAATAATTGCTTAGATTATCCAGATCACGAGTGACTTGGAGTTAATAACAGCCAGGTCAGCTGATTAATAGCAGTGCTTTTAATTTTACCAGTGTTGTTCTTTGCTAACCCATTTTTATTCGAAGCAGCATCACCCGAGTGACATTGCTCTTCTTTATTGTAATTTTCCAAAATTTTATATAGATGAATAATTACTACAAAGGAAAGAAACGAGTTACAAAGGCATTAACAAGAAAAGCAGTTTATTTATCCAAGAAATTGAAAATTTAAAAAGTGAAAAGTTGGGTTCCCTATACGGAAAGGGAAAAGGTTTTTAACAATCTATGGGGATTTTTTGGTTTTGGTTTGGGGGTTTTGTGGTGGGTTTTTTGGTTTTTTTTTTGTCTCCCTGAAGCTACATTTGTCATTCACAGTGTCCTCAATGCCGTATGTATTTTTATTCATGCAATTCCCTCTCTTTTTCTCTGTGGCACACAAATTCTTATCATGCTCCAAAGAAAGACAATAGGTTTTCCAGCAGCATCGAATTTCCAACTAATTCCTTAAAGAAATGCTGTGTCCATGCACAGAAGAAGAACCTGTGATCCTACATGCACCCCCAGTCACATGCCCTACTGTGTGGGTAGGTGGAATTGAATGCCAGAATATGCAGGGCAGGGAGTTATTACAGTTCTCCAGGCTCTACCAGTAGAACTTTATGACTGAAATTTTCCATTCCAGGTGGGAAATGGGCTATTGGATTCATATTAAAAAACAAATAGTATTAACAACAAATTAACCAAAAAATACCTTTGCCTAATGCCGTTGGTTTTTTTTTTTTTTTTTGTTTGCTTATTTTTTTTTCAGAAAAAAGGAAAAGAAAGATACAGGAGGAACTTCTGCATTGGAAAGACTGACCTAATGACACTGCATCCCTAACTTCAAGGAAAACCCCAATAAGAGAGTGGTGCTCTGCTGTGAAGAATAGAGTAGAATTAAAGCAAAAATAAGGTGTTTTGGTGGCCCTGTGTAACAGAATAAATTGTGTTTTCTCCCTAGCCAGCATAGTGACAAGAAAATATTTTATTAATTAGGGAGGTGTAGAAAATAAATTAAAATATAGTATTAAATATTTATATTAAATAATTTATATAACTTTTTCCTTCTCCTGACTTTCTGATTACAGATGTTTTTAATACAAAAATGTATTTTGAAACAGTTATTCAGTGTTTCAAACACTACAAATTGATGTATAAATTGACTTTTTTCAGGGGAGTATAATTACATTGCAGTAAATCTTGTATAATTGTATTATTCAACTTGGTTCAGCACATAGTTTTACAACAGACGTAATGTGAGCACAATCAGAATTACATCTTCTATTTTCTATTCTAAACTAATTATAACGTTTGTTAGCTTTTAATAACAGCACAATGTGGTAATGCTGCTGGGTGACAATTCATACAAGCAAAAGATTAATATAGGTGGACAGTAAGAGTGATGGGAAAAGACAATCTGTGAATGAATAAAACTTTCATAAAAAACCCAAAAAATTTACAACAAATTACAGCTGCCTCTGGATTGCCATAACTGTGTGCTGGATTTTTCATGAGGAATAATAAGGCTGACGTTGCCTCCTGCAGCTGGACGTGGTATGAGGATGAGGGCAAGGTGAACTCTGCTTCTGTGCCAAGTTACAAGGGGGTGTGCTGCATAGTACAGTCCCTTTCCTCTTTGGAACAAAGATCCTGTTTTGTGTTCCTCCTATGCAACATAATTCCAAAGGGAAAACATGCCACTAATCTGTGGATATGGAAAGCAAAGGACCAGGTGAAAGTAGTGATGGGGAGTAGCAGGTAAAACAGATTAAAAAAAAAAAAAAAAAGGGTGGAAAAGCATAAAACCTTCTGACTTTTCTGTGTGGCCCATGTTTTCCTTCCCTGTTAATACCATGTCTCCCCCTGAAATGTGAAAGAACCTGTGCCCTTTACAGCTCTGTGCCACCCCCATCACAATTTCCACATCTGTATTTTCTCCATCTGCCCACGGTTACTAGAGAAGAAGTGGTGACATTGAGTCTCCCCCAAGCATGGGGCTTGTTGGACTTACCCCAATTAGGAATGGAGACATTTCCACATCTTTAGTAGGGATATTATCTCAGGTGGGATTTCAAAGGTGGTGGGATGGCACCTCTGAGTGTTTCTTGAGTATTTTAGAACACACAAAATCCTATAAAAAGTGGAAGTAAAGATTTGAGTAGTACAGTCAGGTGCTTGAAGGAAAACAAGGAAACTATATTTTGTCTGTTGCTCTTCAAGCTTCTAGCAATTCTGAATTGAATGTACTTACAATTCAACCTTCAGAGTATTATGGATCATTTACTTACTTGCATCATTTTTTTCTGTTCCTTTTAGGGTGCCTAATTTTTCTATTTCATAATAATTACCAAAAGCAAAAGAAATTTTCTCAAAGTTATGGCTAATACTGAAAGTAATAAAAGTCCAAGGTGACAACAGCCAAATTTCTTCATCATCTTTTCCTACCTCCTCACTTCTCCTCAAGAGAGAGGGCCTTTATTGTGAAAACCTTCATTCCAAGTTAACTTTTTGTATTGAGTGTGTTTGTTATGGTTGAGAAGATGCACGAAAACACACACACAAATAAATAATATAATGTCTTCCCATATAAGACGAAACTGTAGTGTGTGGAAAACAGGGAGCTGTAGCAGTGATTTCCCATTCTGCTTTCCCTGCAACTCCACTGTTTTTTCTTTCTGGTAATCCTTTAAAATGGATAGGACTGTGATTGACCGTCTTTAATTGGATGAGCAATTAGAAGTTTGGGCATTCATCTTTATTTATCTGAACACTGCAAAACTGGCCTGGGATTTGCTAGAGAACTGGATGTCTTGGGAAATTTCCTATCGTCACTTGGTCATGCATATTACCAATGCATGGGTGTCTCCTGAGGGTTTTTCTCTTTTTTGAGAGTCTGATGCTTGGATTTATTCATATTTGGAAAAGGAATAATTTTAAATTTAGCTAAAAATTCATGGGAATTAGAAACAAAATTAATACAGGAGGATAATGGGCCAGCATGAGGTTTTAATTAATCTTTGTCTTACCCTGGGATGTGGAAAATGTCAATTTGCACTAGTTCCATGAAGGATTAAGACAAGTAATATGTACAGCCCATTTAGCTTTGAAATAAAGCATAAAGAAAATAAAATTGAGAACTTTTGATTCAATGTGACACTAAAGGGGAAGAGAATTAAACAGTTATTAAATGGAGCTGGCTCAATTACCACCATCGGAGGTGACCCTTACAGCTGGTTTTACTAGACACCATTTTTATCCCCAAGCCACATTTATAGCAATGTTTGCCAAAATCAGAATTCAAACAAATGTCTTCTGTTGACTGCTGTGCAGGCCAGAACATCCCATTTGTTCCACTGAAACATCAAAAAAGATTGGGGAAGAAGCCAAATAAGTTAACTGAGGAGATTCTGGCTTTGTGTAATGTGTACTTCATACCTTGTCCCCCCTGAGTATAGATCCAGCTGCAAAAAGGATGAGAGGGAAACAAACTGGATGTGTGAGATCTATAGTTTATGAGGACCTGGCAGTGATTTGGGTTCAGAAAGTGGGCAGGGAGCTACCTTTGCAATGCTATGTGTGAAGTGAGTTTCATGGTCCAGGTCCAGAAAAATACTTACGCTCATCTCAGCCAAATTTTCCTTATTCTCTTGGTTTAATCATTAGAGAAATTTGATCTTCTTTAAAGAACTAGTAAATTTATTGAAGGGATTAAGACACTAGGAAGAAACTTTATTACTATTAATAATACAAGTCTAACTTCTGAGGGGGAAAATAGATGATAAATAAGTCATCAGTACACGTGGAATTGGTCTATACATTCTCCTTAAGTCTTTTGTCCACACCTTCTTTTTGAATCCTCAACCAATTCTAAGTATTGCAGCCTTTCAGATTTTCAGTAAATGTTGTGGTTATTTCCATTCCTGTCTTCAGGAACTTGGGTTCTAAATGTTTCCCTTTCTTTATGAAGCAGGGAGCAGATGGTAAATTCTTTTTAAGTGCCAACTTTTCCTCCACTGCTGATCTGCTAACATTGTAAAAAAAAGTTATAAACCTACTTCAGACTCTTCCCACCCTTAGCTAAATTGCCTTCAGACTCAGACCCAAAAGACATTAGACTAGAAGGCAACTCAAGAGAAATATTGGAAATAGCAGACAGCTTTAGAGGATGTTTGCTAGTGTCACGAAACATTGTGCTTTGGAAGAATGAGAATTGAAAAGTTGCCTCCTCCCACCCTTCCTTCTGGTTGAACAGCACCTTCCAACCTTCCAAGATTACTGCACTCATTCTCTTCCTTTAAGGCAAATTTATGGATGAGGAAATCACAGTGACAAAACTGAATATTACATCCAGCTCTGGGGTCCCCAGCAGAAGAATGATATCAGCCTGTTGAAACCAGTCCAGAGGAGGCCGCCAAAATGATCAGAGGGATGGAGCAACTCTGCTATGAGGAAAGGCTGAGAGAATTGGAATTGTTCAGCCTGGAAGAGAAGGCTTTGGGGTGACCTAATTTTGGCCTTCCAGTACCTGAAGAAGCCAAAAAGAAAAACAGAGGGAGACTTTTTACAAGAGCCTGGAGTGATAGGAAAAAGGAGGAATGGCTTCCAACTGAAAGAGAGTAGGTTTAGATTAGATACTGAGAAAGAATTCTTTGCTGGGAGGATGGTGAGGTACTGAACCAGGTTTCCCAGAGAAGCTGTGGATGGCCTATCCCTGGAGGTGTTCAAGGCCAGACTGGATGGGGCTCTGAGCAACCTGGTCTAGTGGAAGGTGTCCCTGTCCATGTCAGGGGGTTGGAACGGGATGAATTTTGAGGTTCCTTCCAACCCAAACAATTCCATGATTCGATGAATATTCTATGAACCTCTCAAACACAGTTTTGTTGATGGTTTCTTTAAATACGCAATCATTCTCTTTTTATTTTTTTTTTTCCTAGATAAAAGAAGTGAAATAGTAAAATCCATTCTTTATGGGTCATTCGACTGGTCAGAAGGTTTTGGGCAGCTTTTGTATATATTTTCCCTTAACATCTCCAATAATGAGGACTTTTTTTTTTTTTCAGAATACCATCTTCATTTACTAATTAATCAGAAATATCAAATAAGAAAGAGGATAAAAGGGGAAACACAAGGAAACAAAACGTGTTATACAGCATAAAAGACTCATGAGAAACATGAAAATAATAGCAGAGGGTGGATTAAATAACAGAAGAAAATAGGACAGTATAAAAATAATTAATATATTGAAAATTTAGTAAGAAGTAGAGAAATTGAGTAAAGGAATGAGATGATTACTAAAAACATTTTGTAGGGATGTGCAGAAGGCAGTAAATCACCTCACACTTACCTGATAGAACTGTTCTGGAGAATGAGGAGTAATTGGAGCTCAGTGGAATAAGAACTGTATTCTGACTGATTCTGTGCAGAATCTGAAAGAACCTCTTTGACTACACACTAAAAGGTGCTGCTGAAGATCACGGAGGAGAAATCCATCAGACAGTAAAGCAGCAAGGTGGCCATCATTATTCAGGAAGATCCTCAGCAGCAAATCCTTGGAAGTTGAGAGATTGCTCAGAGAAAGTATCATCTGGGGTGGCCTCTCTGCACACAAGATACGAAGTTATACATGTTTTGGGTCCAACTCACACCCACTTGTAATGATTTATTTTGGCACTGGAATAAGAACTGTAGTGTCATAGAATCATGGAACGGTTTGAGTTGAAAGGGACCTTAAAGATCATCTTGTTCCAACATTTCTGCCATGGGCAGGGACACCTTCTGCTAGACCAGGTTGCTCAGAACTCTAGTCATACCTAGAGTAAAACTAACAGATTTTTTCCTTAACAATCTAGTTATTGGCACTTCGTCCTTTTTACAACTCTTTTTATATAGTATAAAATTGCTCATTATGTGTTTGATGAATTTTCATAGTATTTCAATAAAGCATTAATTTGATTTTTTTACGCTGCTCCTCCAGCTCTTATTTCTAAGTTTATGTGCATTCTTGAATGATATAGTCACAAATAGTTTATGTCTTTTTTTTTATATTTGTTTTCAGTCTACCCATCATTTCTAGAAATATTTAGGACAGATCTTGCCTCCACCTCCATTTAACTCCACTGGGTTAACTCCACTGCATTTGAGCATCTGCTCTAACAGAAAGTTTGCAAATTGATAATAGACTCTTGTAAACCATGGCTGCACTTGAAATGATGGAACATTGAGGACATGTAAGGTTAAGAAAGCTTCTATTGGTTCTTCCACTTTCTTAATAAATATGCCACCACAGTAGGAAAAAAAAAAAAAAAAGAGAGAAAGAACTCTTACCTTTTTTGTCCTAAAATGCCTTGAAATAATAATAATTTGAACAGTATTTTAAAATTTTCATACTTAGGTTATAGCATGATCCCTGCAGGGAGTCAGGTAGTATTTTAATCTCACATAAAGCTGTTGATATCAGTAGAGACATAGAAATAGTTACTACTCAGCATGAGCAAGAACAAGATGTAATTTATATAACGGAAAACAAGGTACTTTGAAATTAGAGACATAGAGTGGGAAAAAAATTGGGAAACCATTTTTTTTTCTTATGAGGCTTTAGGGCAGAAATTTTCATCTCACTTCCACTCGTGACTCCATTTTGTGTAAAACAAAAACCATTCTAATTTATTTCAAGCTTGAAAGCCATTTAGGATATGATCCAACTTTTAATAATCTCACCTCTAATGTGCCGACATAAGTAGCTTGATCCCATACTGCAGTTTGATACCACATGAAAGCCACTCCACAAACCCAGCACATCTCCAACTACACTTTTCAAACTGCACTTCAGAGCTTAACTGAAGATTTTAAAATACTTGTCCTTGTCCTGCTGCTATCTAAGAAGCCAGCTAACTACACATTTCCACATTTAAAAGTGTGGGGTTCTGCTTTCATTATAGATACATGCTTTTTTTCTTTTTTAATCACAGTATCAATTATTATAACAGATATCTGTATTTGAAACCTGTTTCAATTCTATGCCATGTCAGGACAACTTCACTCTTTATGAATAAACTGATTAATTTATGTCAAATATCGTACTGACATCAGGGATGTTTTACTGTCTGCTAAATGTTGATTGCAGATAAATATGGCAAAGTGCACAAAAATAAAGGATTTGGGGTTAAGCTGCCCAAAATGAATCAATCTACTATGCTGTACCTATATGTTTTTAGTCTACATTCAGATTCTATTTCCAAGCTTTGAAAACTGCCCAAGACATACATTGTTATCGCTTAGACAATTAAAAAGACTTCATATCTCCCTCAAAAATGTAAGTATTTAGGACTTTTAAAACTTATACTAGCAAATATTTTTTAAAAAATTGAACATAATTTTTAGTCTGAAATCAAGGTAGTCTCTCTGTTCCCTTATTCCATGTTCGAGGGCTGCCTCAGTTTGATGAACTCACCACAAAATTTTATTTTTAAACTGGTTTTTAGAGGAATACATAAAGACATCTAATGCACAAATAAAAATAATGCACTACAAAATAATCTCAAATTTACACAAAAAAGTTGCAAGATCTATTCTACCATATGAAACCAACATATATTTCAAAATTGTCAACAAAATTATAGTGGATTTTTAGCAGAAATAGGGTACAATTTCTTGACAATTAGTTGCTTTTCAACTCAGAAATTATTTAACCTGTTACCTTTCCTGTTTTCTCCTGGTTCTCAATGAGTATTGATACAGATCTTTTGGAAGGAATTCCTACTTGACTGTTGGAGTTAGGGGATGGATTGCTGTGCAGTTGTTCTAGATTTTCATTGCTGGTTTATCAGCTCCTCTCCTTCACTTCTCATTATTCAACCCACCTTCACATTCCTTTCCTATTTTTTAGTGGCATATGCAGCTCTCTGTTGTCATTCACTGGTTCAACATCACCTACTTTGCACCTTGCCTCTCCCTGAGGTCCTTCCAAAGGGCTTGGCCCAACGTTTGCTGGATTCAGACAGTCTGTACACCTCGGAGAAAGCATCACCAGAATAGAGAGAGAGAGTTTCATAGCTGCCTGAAGGGTTGAGGTATCACTGTTTCTTGTATCACTACCTATCCCAGCCCCTAAAAATACTTAGAGAGAAATGCTTAGCACAGCTGGATCTGTAAGGTACCCATATCCTAAACAGGTGGAGACCAGGTGGGTGTGCTTCACAACACAACATTTTAAACAGCAAGTTAAGCCCCTAATCATTGCCTTCCATGGCAAATGTCCCTTCCAAAGTGCTCCTGGACTGTGTGGGGCATCAGTCTTCAGGCCACATTATTTAACAAGAATAGGATCATACAATTATAGAATGGTTTAGGTTAGAGGGTACCTAAAGATCACTTAGTTCCAACCTCCCTGCCAATAGGCAGAGACACCTTCCACTAGACCAGGTTGCTCAGTCAATCAAGTCTTGCCTTCTGAGCAGTCTTGCAGATTTAGACATATCCTATAAAGGATGCTCAGTCAGCTGTAAGGAAAGCCTGCATGGACTTCCTCTGTTATATGTTTTCTGCTTTCAATTTTCCTAAGAATATAAGTTTTTAATGAGTATTGGATGCTCATAGTGAAAGGAAATTTTGGCTGCCTACAAGTCAGAAATGTAGTTCTAAAGAAGATATTTGCATGAAGTAATAGCATTAAAATTCTAGATACATAAGTTATTCTTTCTATTTATCAGTATTATCATATGAGAAAAGGCTGAAAGAGCTGGCACTATTTAGCTTGGAAAAGAGAAAGTTCAGCTGGATCTTATCCCCATGTATAATACCTGATGAGAAGGAATGAAGGAGAAGGAACCAGATTCTGCCCACTGACAGGACATGAGGTAATGGGCATGAATCAAAACCCATCAAATTCCATCTGAGTGCAAAAATCCCCCACTTTTGAACTGTGAGCATGCTCAAATGGTGGAAGATATTGTGCAGAGCTTTTGCCAAACAGTATTTTTAAGGCTAGAACATTACTGTGTTTTCAGTATTGTCCTTGTCACAAATCCAGAATAAAGCACTACATGAGCTGCTATGAAGAATATTAACTTTATCCCAGCCAAAACCAGTGCATATCTCAATGATTGTGTGATTATCACAGTGTACACCTTCCCCCCTCTATTTATAGGAAGGCTTTCTTTGTAATACACACTGTAAAATCGTGTAATAAGGTCTTTACTGAAAGACTTTATTCCATGGATTAACTCCTCAGAAAGCTGCAGTCAGTTAAACACATGGCTAACAGCAAACTCCACATTTTAGCACAATCACATTTTAAAATCAAGATAAATTTTTAGGGTGAAAATAAACATTGTGAATGAGAGCAAATACATTGATCAATTTTTAAATTCTGTGTCTGTATAGCTCAGGTTTCCTGTAGGTACATCTAAATTTGCACATGCATTCAACCCCCTGCATAATCTGAATGAGAAGATTTCACTGCAGAAAATTCACTGTAGAAGAGTCAGAAATGGGAAAAGGATAACCCAGTTACATATCTTTTTCTCCATACTTTGCCTAATGATTTATATCCCCTCACTAAAAGAGATATACTTGTCAAGGACCCCCAGATTGAACAGTGTGTAGCCTCTTTTTATCACTGGGGAGGGGGAACAGGTCAGTCATTAGAGTGAATAAGACCCTCATTGATTTTAATTGAATCCTATTGATTTGCATAGAAGACAATTAGTTTGAATTGACTTTTATTGATTTGTGCCTAATTGGACTCAATAAAAACCCAGTGACTTGCATTGAACAAACTAAATTGCACTGACTAATTAGACTGAACTGAAGCTCATTGAAGTGAAAAGTGTTCAGAGAGATGAGCAAAAAGTCTGCAATTGCTTTTAATAAGACTCCTATGCTGTTGATGACTGCCTGCTAAAATCTGAGTGAATGTCATTATTAAAGACCCTCTTTGAAATACAGTGTTGTTTGCACGTGACTTGTGATTACCTTCAGCTGTTGGTTTATTTAATTTATAATATTTTTTCCCTTGCCTAAGGATCTTGCCAAAAAAGCAGGAATTCAATTTAATTACTTTAAAAAAGTTGCAATACTTTTTTTTTTTTTCCTGAAAAATCCATCTTGCATACGTAACCCACTTCACAGGTGGCATTAGGAATGAGTCTGTCCAAACAGGGATATTGTCAAAACACTCAGACAGGACCTGCAGACTCTGTCTTGCTTTCTCCATTATGCAGATGGTTCACTATACTCATACAAACAGTGCTATCAAGCAACTTGGAGCACAGAGCAGGGCAGCTTGATGGAGCACTGGGAACCCTGTCCAAATGAAAGGTTATCAGGTGCAGATGAAGCTTAATCAATCCTATAAGTAATTTGATGAGTTTGTTAAAATCATTGAATAAATTTTTAATTAGGATCACCAACATAAGCGAAAATAGCACCACTGCACCAGAAATCAGCGATTTCTTTGTTTATTGAAACTTTATAATATATAATGATGTAGATCAAGGCTGTGCAGAATGTGGTTGAATTTGGACTGAAAGATGTTCCTCTTCAGCTTTCAAGTGATTCCGACCCCACCCTATTTTACTCAGTACACAAATGCAGGAGCCACAGCTGTTCATAGGCATCACCATGGCTGGTACAGGAAGGTGCCTCCAGACAGACAATTTTTCAAGCTGCAAAGAGCCTGTAGGCTTGTGTTTTAGGTTACAAATCACAAAGTACAGCAGTGGTGGTGGTGGTCACTACACACCTCAGTCTACTGGAGGAAAAGATAATCCAACAGATAAAAGACCATAATTCTCTAATATTTTGGAAAAGAAACACAGAATATTGGAAAGGAAGAGACTTCCTGGGCCACTAAGGCCAGTGCTTTTCTGTCCCAGGCTTGCATTATGTGTTCCCTTACATAAACTTATAGCTTCAGTATAAAACTCCCATCTTTTCTTACCCATATTGCTCTTACCAGAATATCCTTTATGTCTCATTTCTTCCATGAGAATCAATGTCTAGCTTTCAGAATCTGTTTAGTCATAGCTATGTTACAGTAGCTACATAAAAACATTGTTTTAGCAGTACTTGTCTCTCACTATTGTTTACTCCCCTGGCACATTTATAGATCACAGTTATATTCCTTGACAGTCTTTGTTTTATTATGCTAAATAAGCCAAGCTCTTTCAGCACACTCTCACGAGGTATGGTTTCCCATTGCCTATGTACAATCATTTGTCTCAATACCTATTCTAGCCTGAATTGATATTTTTTTTACATACACATGAATGATCAGAAGTGTTACACAGATACAAAAACTGGAGAGACAGAGAGGAAGAGAGAAAGAAAGCAAGAAAGAAAGAAAGAGAGAGAGATGGAAAGAGACAAGGAGAAAGGGATAGGAGAAATAAATTTGTTGGGATTCTGGCAGAGGGTAATGCCATGATAATTTAATTTGCCCAAACAACTATATCATGTCTGATGGTGATGGGAACTCCTGTTTCCGGAGTGGGTCCCTCCTCAGTATCTTCACCCAAATCAAGAAAGATATCCCAGACCACTGTTTTGCTCAGTTTGTACAAGCCAGATGACCCAGGTAACATGGGAACCCCAGGACATATGCTACTCTTGGTTCTTAATACACCTTAAATACATGAAAAACCTGACTTGAATGTCTTAACTGCATACAAAAGACTGTCCTACACAACCAGGTCTGCAAGAAAACATTTCTATTGTTATGTTCAATGATATTACCTATGTACAACACTCCTGTAGCAGGAGTGATGTAAAAAGTCTGTGGCTTGCTTCACCCAGGAGTTCACTCAGCCTTACCTAGATGTATGAATTGGTCCTGATGCAGCAGAAGCTGACTCAGGTGTAATTTCTAGTCTGAAATTCCCATCTGGACAGCTCCTGTAACAAAAAGTCCAATATGTAATTCTAAAGGCTGGGTCAGTCATCTGGTTCTGACTTTTGGTGCTGTCTCCAGGCAATCCATTATCCCACCTCTGCAGGTGCCTGTCCAGAAACCTCTTGGAACATACCAGCAGGATTCTGAGTGCACAGGCACAGCTCTGAACACAGATATCCCAGTGTTATAACTAATGAACAAACTTAAATTTCATAACTCCAACTCACCACCTACATCCCATAATCCTGCCACAACTGCACAGAATATCCCAATTGAGTTTTCAGTGGAAAATGGCACAAAGACTTTCCTATTTCTACAGAAATTTCATCCTCTGATAAAAGTAAAGGTCATTTTTTGCCCCACAATCACTTCACATTATCCATATTCATCCTTTGAGGAGATAAAATGACAGAATTTTTCCAAATCATATATGGCTAATGAATTATATAGAAGAAATATTGCTATTAGGATCCATGTTCAAGAAGCAGTTTTATTAGGAAATATAAATTTACAAGAGATATCTTGGTCTCCTTTGTTCATACATTTCTTGAAAAAAAAATACTGAATTTTCATAACAGATCATGTTCATTTTTAAAAAATGAAAGCATGGAGTCCTTTGTTTTAAGTGACTTCTTTTTTGAAAATATAGGGTAATTATTTATAGAGTCTATGACATTGTATCAAAGTGACAATTCTCTGTGCTCAGCTTTGTAAGACCATCAACCTCTGGGACTAATTCAAGAATGGAAAAAAAGGGTACTATCTCAAAAAAGAAACCAATGATCTAAAAATCTTTTTGATCTAAGGATCATAATGGTCTATTGAGGGTATAATAATATCAGTGAGAAAAAAGAAACTCTGGAACAGTCTTCTGCAATTGATTAACCACTTAGTAACCCTTCACAAAATTTTTATGAGCATGTCTTAATATAACACAAATATATTTCCAGCACTGTTTTATTTCTAGATTTGCTTTAATGACTAATAAATTGTCATAAATGAATCATTTCAAATATCATCTATTTCTGCTGTAATATGATAGCGGTTTTTTTTAATCCACATTTTAGGATCATATTTTGCATCACTGCCATTTATCTTCACTATCAGAATCTGTGAACTTACCAGTGTCCTTTATTACATAGCTGTAATTTCACACAGATTTTCTCATTACTGGAAAAGTGTTTTTCCTGAGTCAGTTTTACATTTAAATTAACCATTGTTTATTTCATTCTAATTTCTTAATTTCATGGCTAGCTTTTGCCCATGATTTTTACAAAATTAAGGATGATGGCCATAATAGTGACAACTATTTTTTTTTTTAATTGATTTATTTGGCATCCAGTTTCCTGTGCTTCACTGAATTTCCTTGATTTGCTTGGAAGGGGGTGTGAGTGGGGAGAGAAATCTTTACATGAAGCCAGTTTTAGTATGGAAATACAACAGAGAAGTCGTTTTCATCCAGAGTTATTCCCATATATTGGATTTTTGTCTCGTTTTCTGGAGTTCTGGTTCTCTGTACTGAAAGAAAGCAATTGCAGGCACCTGACCACACACATTAAAGGCTGCTGTGCCTCCGAATGAGAGATGAAAGCTTGTGATTTCAAAGACATAAAAGCATTCAATACGGGCACACTTGAGAAAGTCACAGAAGATTTGCCAGCACAGTATTATTTGTACTGTCTAGGCTAGTATATAAGAGCACCATTACAAAGCAGAATAAGCCCAGAAGAACCCAATTTGTCTCCTGAACAGTCATTGCATGTCTATTTGATGATCCAAGAGCACAGTCTTGCAAAACCACATAGAAGAATACTGGGACAAAAGAACTTCACTTTGCCTCTTGAAAGGTGATGTCTTGCTGCTTACTCTCCCAGAAAAACAAACAATTCCAGGAAAGCTGGACCTGCAAAATAATCTTTGTGTTTAGCAAGCAGCATGGAAGATGTTTAGGAGGTTTTTTTGTCAGTGGTTGCCCTTCTCAGCCACTCACCAAAGCTCACTGCAGGGAGTCATTGTGGTCACAGAGAATACTCCAAATTACCTGTTGACACTGGACTGCATTCAGAATGTTGTGAAAGTACATTTTTTCTGTCTCAGTCACAACAAGGACTTCATGAGGCTTGGGTACAGTTTGCTGAACCGAAACACTTCTCATAAGGCATCTCAACAGATAGAGTCCATTGAACCCTAATCCAAAGCCCTTGATCCAATACTGACCTAGATTTTGCTGGGTTTCTATTCAGTCCTAAGCCTGATCTCTGCAAATAAAAATCCTTTTGGCTAAAATGATTGCTTTCTGTTAACAGTTTTCTTTTGCACATTTATTTCTTCTTCTGGAAATCTAGAAGAAAGAAAAAGTTTTTACTGTATCCCACAGTTCTTTTCTTCTTCTATCCATTTTCTAGACTCTTCCTAGATTTTTGGCCCATGAGTTTAATCTATTTTTTATATAAATATGTAAAGATTATGACACATTTTTATCATAATTATTCAACTCCTAAAGCAAAGACTAAGAATCTTACACACTCATAGTTCTCTCTTTCTTTCTTTCATTCTCTTGCCCACTGTCTCATCTTGCTCATCCATCATATTTCAGCATAAATTTATCTCTTTTCCTTCTGATGCACTCTGACCTCTGTTTCCTGTAAGATTCTCCCAATGTGCAGCCCTCACCTCACCTCCCTTGCTGTCTTTTCACAGCTTTTGTTTTCTCCAAACTTTAAGAATCTTATATCCTCCTAAGACATCACTCATATGCCCTGTGCCCTTTGCTACTCTCAGTCCTTGAAAAATCCTTCTTCTTCCTCCATATGGGAGTAGAAAATAGGAGAAATCTGAAGTAGTTGTTTCTGCCTCTTCTTTGCTTCCCTGAAGTGCAGGAGACTGAAAGAAAGGGGATAAAAGAGAGGTCTGCACAAAAGAAAGGTAGATCACCTTAGAGGGAGTAGCCTGGAAGGCCAGAGGTCCTGTTATGAGCTTTCAGATGAGAGGAAAAGGATACAAGAATGGAGGCAACATCTTCTACTGCTTGCTTATGGGGAAGAGAATGGCCATCACCTGCCATCATGGCTCACCAGCCCTTCTTTAGCTCTTTGAATTCTGCCACAAACCAAATAAATAAAAGTTATTACATATTCTAACTCATTCTTATCAAGAGGAATGATCTTTCATGGAACGTGCATGCTGGTCCCTGGAGCACTTTACACATTTAATCTCAGACTACGTGAAACTCAGGCACAATTATCTTTTATGTGAAAGAAAAATTCACAAGCTCTGTCTATATTATCAATTATTAATCTCAGACAATTAGAAACACATTTAGCAGATCCTGCATGCATCCATTTCTGAGTCCCTGTATACCTGCCTCTACACAGGGAGAAAAAAAGATCTGAATTGGAACCTCCATTAAAAGGACAACATGCCTTTAGCATTTTCCTAACCTCTAATTGCAGTGTCATCCACGATAACCCCTCAGTATAAATTTTTAAAGCATATTTTCTTCCCTTTCTTATTCCATTTCAGGACACTTGGGAGAGGAAGGATTTCTGAGTGTCTCTTCAGAAGAAAAGCATAATAGCTTTAAATTGAATAATGGAAAAATTGAGCTAAATAAAAGAGTCAGAAATCATAGAATCCTAGAACGGTTTGAGTTGGAAGGGACCTTAAATATCATTTACTTCCCACCCACCCCCACCATGGGCACAGACACCTTCCACTAGACAAAGTTGCTCCAAGCAAAATATGTCAAAATATGAAACTTAGCTTATGTTGCCTTGTTTGGTAGGTCTTCCTTACTTTGGCTAACAGATGGCAAAAGACAATAAATAAAAAAGGTGTCTCTGGCTATAAAACCTGTTGGCTCATGAAAAGGTCCATGGCTTCTCAAAGAAAGGGATAGTCTTTTGATACCTAAAATTAGCAAAGAAAGAAAAAAAAGATAAACTGTATTGCACAGAGAAGTGTTTCAGGTTAGAGAGCCTTACAGTGGCTCTAAGAAGAGTTCCCTGTTTTTGTGTTTGAATGGTGATGGACCAGAGAATGCCAAAATTGAGTGAAGCCAAAGAAATTTGAATACTTGTCAGGATAAAAAGCCTGCACAGCTTTAACTCTAAACCAGCTAGGAAAACAGGATAGCTACTGTTTTCTAAATGCCTCTTGTTTGGAAGTTTTTCTTTCCTAAGATCCTGCTAGCAATCAAAGGATACTGAAAAATCACCAAGCTCTTGGAATAATTAAAGTTCTTCATTGAAACTAGTTGAATATAACTGCCAATAAAGATCTATTTACCGTAGCAAAGACAAAGAGATGTTGATGCTGTGAGAGAATAGTGATCCTTCTTGCTTCTAGGGAACTTTCCAGGTTCTTTGAATGGAAGTTCCATTGAGGTATGGGTACTGCTGTAGGCACTCAACTTCCATCCCTTCAGCTGGTTTTGCACTTTGCTCCAAGTGCTTCTGTTCCACTAAAAAGATAATGCTGTTTGGATTGTAATTCTTTGTTTCTGCCTTGCTGCAAGCCTGCTCTCACATTTTACTAAAAGGAAACTGCTGTAGGGTCCAATTACCCCTGCTGGGCCTGCTGAAGTGGCCAACTTTTGTGCAACTAGAGCAGCTGAAGAACACCAGTTACAAAAGGTAAAGGCTGAAGGTGGGATGCACATCCCAGCACATCCAGTAAGATCTTGAGAAAGGGTGCAAGGGCAACTAGTTTATAAATGAGACTATGTGCATGCATTTCTTTTAATATATAATATAAATGTTAAGGTGACTGCAAAAGAAGAGATGGATTCAGAAAATATAGTAGCTGATTTCTAGTGTCCCCTTCTGCTATTAGTGATGCTCTTCTCTATAGCATAATTAAGCCCACTGTGCACCTGAATTTGTTTTCACACTGATCTGAATGTAATTTGGCTGGATTGTAATACAGCACATTAAGTCTGTTTGAAGATGAACGAGACTTAAATTGCTGAAACCTACTCCTCAGTTTTTATTCTTTTTTTTTGTTGTTGTTTGTTTGCTTGTTTTGTTTGTTCAATTCTAATTTAGTTTTTCAGATTATATGAACATGCAGAATGCTACCAAATCTTAATGATGTGTGGCTTGTGCTTAACCAGGTGCTTTATGACATCTGAAGCAATAACTTTGCTTTTGCAGCTCTGAAACAAACTCACCTTAAACATAAACTATGGATTCAAGTACGTAGGGAAAGCTGCAAATGTTTAACAAACAGGTTTATACTTCAGAGAACCTTTTTGGAAAGTATTGGATCAAACAATACACAACCCTCAGCCACGTCAAATCTTTCCATTTCCCTGTTCATTACTATATGTATGTACAAAGAATATTTGGTGGGCATATGTGCTGGTTTCGGCTGCAGTAGAGGTAATTTTCTTCCTAGTGGCTGGTGTGTGCCTGGGTTTTGAAATTATGCTGAACACAGGGTTGATAATACAGAGATGTTTTTGTTATTGCTCAGCAGGGCCTAGACAGAGCCAAGGCCTTTTCTGATTCTTGTATGGCCATGCAGGGGAGGTGACTGTGGGTGCAGGGGAGCTTGGGAGGAGACACAGCCAGGACAGGTGACCCAGGCTCACCAAGGGATGCTTCACACCTCGTGACATCATGCTCTGTATATAAAATGGGGGGAAGACTGAGGAAGGGGAGATGTTTGTAATGGTGGTGTTCAAGTTACCAAGTCACCATTACCTGTGATGGAGCCGTGCTCTCCTGGGGATGGCTGAACACCTGCCTGCCCATGGGGAGCAGGGAATTAACTCTTTGTTTTAATTTGTGTGCACAGCTTTTACTTTCCCTATTAAACTGTCATCTCAAGCCATGAGTTTTCCAGTGTTTACCATTCTGATTCTCTCCCCTATTCTGCTTTTGGGGGAGTGAGCAAGTGTCTGCCTGGGGTTTGGCTGCTGGCTGGGGTGAAACTACATCACCTTTTAATCATTTAAAGTGAATCATACATATTTTTATTTTCACAGAACACTTCAACTCAGCTGCTCCACCATAACAGCCATGTAAAAATCCTTCCTAATTTCTTGTGAAAATCTTGTGTGTGGTTGTAAAGCACTTGCACATTAAAAGTACAAGATTAGGTAAGAAAATTTGTCTTCTTTTCAAGAGAACTAAGAATGTGGTTCCACCTTTATTAAAGACGCAGCTTTTTTTTGTTGCTTCTATTGTAGAGCTAGGACAGAGCTCAGCTCCAGTTAAAGATCATTACAAATGGATATCTACCTGTAGGTGTCTGAATAGTACTTGGAAATTCACTCTGCCCTGGATTATAAGGATAGGGTGCTACTCCTGGTTGCAAATCTCACAGCAGACAACATATTTATATATATAACACATAAATGGATGCCTTGGATACACCATGACATCTAAAATAGAATTTTTCTCCCTAAAATGTCTGTGTTTAGGGAGAAAAACAGGGAAAAAAAATCAAGTCCATCCTGGTTAATCAGCAAACTAGATCTGTAATGGGAATTTGGATTCTCAGTTATATATAGACTCTTGTATACAGAATCCTACATGGAAGCACCTTCATCCTGAGCTAAATCTTAAATTGAGTGTGCTGAACGGGCAATGCCTGTAGAAGGGAGTCTCAGGAGGAACTATCATGTGAAGATCAGCAATTATATTACAATAATTAAACCCCAAACAAATAAAAAAAAATTCTATATATACACAAACAGAAAAATTGAATATGCAATAAGGAAGTCTAAAGAAAATAAAATTTTCAGCTACTGTTCATATTAGGTTGTTAATAGAGATAAAGGCCATGACTCAGGCATTTGAAGTCTGACTAATAAGGTTAGAGGGACTGTGGTGTTTGCACAGTCCAGGAGCATTGAGTGAGACATATAAGAGGGCTGGCATACCCTGCTGCGTGTGTGTTACTCAAAGTAGCTGCACTATTGCTTTCACTTAGACTTAGACAGCCCCTGGAGTGATGCACCAGGGAAGAGGCTCTTTGGTGAATCAGTAACACTCTGAACAACCAGTTCATGCATTAAAAGGACAGTTCACAACCTATGGTAATATTTTTTTTCTGAGCTGGAAGGATGTAGGCCTGATGATCCAACACGGGTAACTGCATCTTTAAATTAGAATGTCCATTTATCTAGACCAGGGTGTTTTATTCATGGAGAACATGAATACAAAAATCCCTGTGCTCCTCTCTGAAACCCATTCACACTTCATTAACTGAGCAGAAACCTTTGAGGATACACATTTAAGTAAATGCCCATCTCCAGAGAGAAGTCTGGGGTTTGTAAATTAATGTTGAAACTTTTAGTAAAGGTAGTAGGTACACAAAAATTCCTTTGTACATTTGAGATTTCTCTCTTTATTCTGATCTGCAATGTAGGAAGTCTGGAAATAAAATATCCTGATTGTGATAGATTATGATCCATGGTACCCCCAGACTGCATTTATTGCCTATTCACGCTAAATATGCTGCAGCAGAATTAATTTAGTTAGTTTGCTTTTGTTTTTTTTTTCCCTTGAGGGAAAGCGTGACCAGTTATAACTGATTTCATGTCTCAAGACCCTCTGGTTCTAACATCTGAGGAACTTAGAGGAGCGGTTTATACCAGGGAATTCAAAGCTAATGGAAAACTATAGAGTTAAACCTGCTGACAGAGAGGATCTGCTTCCATATTGTTATTAAGTTATCAGGAAGTCCTTGAAATTTTCAACAGGATGTGCTTTCTGATTGAGCAGGTTAGCATAAGAAAGACAGACTCTAATGAATCAATCTCAGTGTTTCTTCCTTCCATGGCAAACGGTATAGATTTCTCTGTTGTGTTCACTTAGCTGGCTGAGCTGATTGCATTTTGGGTTGATGAACTGAATCTTTCAAAGCATTTAAATTGGAGGGGTAATGAGGGAGTTAGAGCTTAGACTTCCACACAATTCATAGTGTGATAAGAGGGTGGGTAAATGAATTAAAGGCTCCAAAAATTTTGCTAACAAAATTTTTTGCTCTCTTATTTGTTTCTGGGATTTTAGTCAATGCTGTCTAAGACTGGTGGTTTCCAGGGGTAAATTAATTCTCAAGATGCCTCTCTAAATAAAAGTAGAGATCATTCTGCATTAGTGGGGGTGGAAGGTCCTTTCCCACTAATCACAGAATCATAGAATATCCTGAATTGGAGGGCACCCAGAAGGATCAGCGAGTCCAGCTCCTGGCCCTGTGCAGGACATCCCAAGAGTGCCACCATGTGCCTGAGACTGTTGTAAAACACTTCTTGAGCTTTGTCAGGCTTGGTGCTGTGATCACTTCTGTGAGGAGCTGTTCCAGTGACCGACCACCCTCTGGGGGAAGAACATTTTCTCATTATCCAAACTCAACTTCCCCTGGCAAAGTTCCAACCATTTCCTCAGTTCCTGTCACTGGTCACCAGAGAGAAGAGATCAGTGCCTGCCCCTCTGCTTCCCCTTGTGAGGAAGCTGTGGACTGTAATGAGATCTCCCCTCAGTCTCCTCTTATTACCATCAATAATATTTGTATATTTGCAATCAAGAACATCTTGGAACTGAGACACCCAGATATGAAATAAGCAGTCTAAAGAATCATTTCACTGAAGAGAAAAGCTGCTTTAATATGCTCTTTGACCAAGGCTTTGACTGATCAGTGCAGTCAAGCAATTTCCATTTTCAAGGGGGTTTTCTAGGACAAAGGGGAAGAAAAGGACATGTTAACATTGCAGCCCTGTAACTTCTGCTAATAGACCTCCACTCTGCTGTGAGAGGAACCTGGGAACCATTCGGACTCTACCAAGAGTGTTTTGATCCACCTGGCAGTGCTTAGGTTTCAGAGTTATGAGGAGAACAGCTGCTTTTTGATCCCTATTCATCTTGTGTGTCATTTTAAAATCAGGCTGTTCACAGTCTGTGTTTTGAATAGCTGTTAATAACTGTTAATAGCTGTTAATAAGACTGTTAATAACTAGCTGAATACAGGATTGCTGTATGACTCAGGGTCATTGGCAACCAGATGTTAGGTAGAAATTCCTCACAAAAATCTTCATTCCACACATATCAAGAACAACTTTCTCATGCCATGAGGGCTAAAGTCTAGGAGTCTATAAAATTAGACTCTACTGTTGAAAGGATACAGGACACTACCACTGTTTCAAGTCCATTAAAAACTTGAAGGAAAAATTCATCCTTGCCCCAAATATATGTAAATCATAATTTGATAAGAAAGATATACAAACAACATGCCCAAAAGCTTCCTGTATGACTAGGAGCCACAGTTAATCAGCTCAAATCTATTTCTGTTATGAGCCAATACCTTTCAAAGAACAATAATAAAACTGAAGTGCCCTCCAAACCTCTTATCTAGATTAATTATAAAAAAAATAAAAAAAAAAAAAAAGAGGGCAGGGGAGAAGGATGTTTCCATGGCCCTTCTAAAGGTCAGAAGTGCAGTATTAATACTGTGTTAATACAGCATCTCAGTTAAAATTATCCAGCAGTTCATTCACCTTTATTCAAGATGATAACAAGTCAAATACCCAAAAGAGGGAAAGAAACAGTTTGAGGGACAGTAAAATTTTAAAACATTCCAATAAAATTTAAAAAGGACAGTCAAGGTCACTTTGAATTTATAGAAAAGTAAGAGCAGAAGAAGAATCAGTAAGGTGCAATGATAGCTAGGTGGATGAGAGGAGAGACATTTATGGTGTCAGTGATTGAAAGAAGGAAAGCAAGTGTTCTATGTTGAATTAACACTCTAGACTGGAAAGAAAAATATTGCTGCGACTTAAATATGACCACTATATTGTTAGACAGGATGTTTTAAAAATACATTCAGATCTAATTAGTTAAATTATTTCTCCAATATTTATTGTTTCTTCTTTTATTTTTGATATTCAGTGAAGCATTTTGCTTTTTTCACATTCTCCTCACTCATCACTGAGTTACACCATAGGCTTTGACTTTTATTTGGCTAAATAACCAGAGGTGATTCTCCAAAAACATTTTCATTAACAAAAGATGAAAAAAAACCCCAACATTTCAGACCAATATAGAAGCTACTGGGGAGGCAGAGACCGGGGTAAGAAATTTTTATCTTTTTTAACACCAGAGTGCTTTGTTTGTTTCTTTTATAATAGAGAGAGATAAAAAGCTATTGTTGATAGCCATCATATTTCCACAGGTGTTGGGATGGAATGTGCAGAGCAAAGAAACAGATAATACTTTTCTGAAGTTATACCTGCTATAGTGAGATGTGCAACCACAGGCTTTGAGTTTCAAAAAGCTTTTGATAAGGTTATGCATCTAAGATAATTGGTTACTGGAGATACAAATATTTCAGGAGTTAAAGAAGTTCTTAAAACTCAGATGAAGTCCACAGATGAAGCTCTTCAGTTTTTGACCAATATGGAAAAGGTGAAAATCAGGCCAAAGGCGCAGAACCTGTTCCCACTTCATGGGGACCCTAAATAAAAGTCTGATTAAAATTGTGTGGTGTGTTTTATGTCTTTGCAATCTCAGGCACCAGTGTTGAAATATATGAATTTAAAAGGCTGCATTTGATTGCTTGTATTGTCGAGGAAGGGCCAGGTCCTGCACTTAAAATTACAGCAACCCCATGCAATAGTGCAGCCTGGGAGCAGAGTGGCAGGAAAGCTCCCACTGGAAAAGGACCTGGGGGTGCTGGCCAACAATGGCTGAACATGTTTTTCTGGCCAAATGAAGTATTTTGTCTGATTTGAAACACTATGAATGTAGATTTATCAGTATATATGTGATAGTTATAATTCCTAAAACAAACAAACCAAAACCAAACAAATCAAAACAAAACAAATACAAAAAAAAAAAAAATAAAAAAAAAAAAAAAACCAAGGAAGAAAGCCAAACCCCGCAGATGTATTTCAATGTACTTGTTAAATGTTCCAATCTCATATCAAATTCTGCTTTTTTTATAGTAAAGACATATGAAAAAATACTTTTCATATGATCCTAAATAAATTTCTACCATGAATACTAACAAACTATTTGTTCAGAAATGGTCCCTTTTCTTTTCCAGTCTGTATTCCAGCAAGACAAGAAGACATACACCCATTGTTAGAGAAAAGTGTATCACACCCAAATTCTGCCTCTTCTTGACCTGCCAAGCCAGGGGAAAGAAACACCTCCTTTGGTCTGACTTATCTCTCAGGTGCAAGAGCTGCTGATCTGCTGTAGTCAGCTACACTTTTATCACAGGCTTATCAAGTAGGTAATTCTAATTTTGCACGTGAAATTATTTCACCTTCATGAATAGTGATAAAGGCTTAAAAAGATTCTGAACAGTTTGGATAGGAATGCATCAGCTGGTGGATCAAAGATAAATTTGATCAGCAGCTGAAATTGCCATTTTGAAGTCTGCTTAATCCTGGAACATGTTTGATTGTACCTCTTGCTTTGGTGACAGGTTTTTTTCATGTTAACAGTGAAGAAAAAATTACAGCAAATTTACTTAAATTTAACTGGTTTTGCTCCTAAGTTTTTATTTTGCTAGCCTTTTCTAAAAATGTATGGACAAAATTTATGGCTCTCACAGAATTATTTCGTTGATTGAAGTATTAGAGTCCAATTGTAGTATGAGTATTCATAATATGTTACTATTTGTATAATTCAATCTGTCTACTGATACAATACTTTGCTTGATAATAGGAACTGCAGCAGCAAAAGAGTGGTTTGCATCAGTGATTCACAAACAGCATGTGTTTAAAAAAAATTAAAGATATTCAAGAATGGAAAACTAAAGACCTGGAGAAATGAAATAACACTTCCAAAGTTAGGATGAGGCTATAGATTATCCCAGAAAGCAAATGGGGCACAGAGTTCTGGCATATCTGCTTTGCTTCTTACAGTTGCAACACTGCACTGCTCTGTCAAAGACACTTCTGCAGCAGAACACCCCAAACCAAGCAGCCCAGAAAAATATAATCATAGGGTGCATGATGGAGATGGAGCCTCTGCTTTCTGAATCTCGGATTTAGTGAATTAGTGAGCATTCTTTAAGAAACAGTTAATCTCAGGGTTTATAAAGGGCTGCATTTCATTCCCCTCCCAACCCTTGTATTTCCCATTCTAAGATTATCTCAGAAAGCATATGTTAGGAGGGATTTGATTAAACTTTTTGTTCTCCTTACTGTGGTACTTTGATATGAAACAAATAAAGAGGTGGGAAGGTGGGTTATTCCCCTTTTTCATGTAGGCCGTGATTTTTAAAGTATAAATAGTTGGTAACTTGAGTCACCTTCAACTGTAACTGGGCAATTAAAAATGCCTTTGTCAATATTTCACCCCCCAAACCAAATAAAATGTATTTAATTTGAGAGTCAAGACTAATTAATCCCTCTGCTTCATTCTTCAACCTGCTAGTGGCCACTGAGTGAATAACAACTTTTTCCTGCTTTCTGTCACTGAACATAGGGCTCCATCTTGGTTTTCCTGCCATATCTTCCTGCTGAGATAAATAGTTCTAAAGGGTGTCCCTGGGAACAGTGATGCTCCTTGGAATATCCCCTGCATGGGCTGTTTTATGTATTCCCACACTGTTCCCACACAAGGCACAAGATGTAGAAAAAACTTCAGATCCATTCCTAACTTGTTTTGTGTATGACCACCTTTCCACAGGGGAAAAGGGAAAAGAATGGGGCAGAATGTCATGGGTTTAAGCAAGCATCTACCCTTAGGCCTTACTGCTGGGAGCCAGCCCTGGCACACAGACTTTGCTGAAGATGCTGTGTGTGTCAGCCTGGGGAAATGCCAGCTCTGTGCGATGCAGAATGAGCCCTTTCTTGTTACAGACAAACCAGGTCAGTGCTAATACAAAGGAAACATTCAAAGATGCAGTCCTTGTCTATTTTGCATCTAAAGTAGCTACCTCTGTGCATGGTGCTGGTTTGCTCTCAAACGTGCCCATTAGTTCCACCGTAATGAGGAAGGCAAGAAAACCTTACAGAAGGCAAAGCTAGCGGTACCTGCACACAGCAATGCCTGCAGTGTGTGCTCCTTTGTTGGAGTCAAAATCTCTGTCCTGGCAATGTCCTGTTCCGAGGACAATCCCCACAGCACAGGGAGCCATCTGCTTGGTGTTTGTTACAGAGACCATTATCCAGTAGTGCCTTACTGCTGTGAGGCCCTTCTGTCCTGCTCGCTCTTTACAACCAGCTTCACCTTTACCTTCTGTCGTGGCTAATATCAACACAAACTTCCTTCATTTCAGGCCCCACTGCAAGGAAGGAACAATCTGCTGAAGACCTCAAGATGTCTCTGTCATTGGCAGCTGGTGCCCAGATGACATGCAGGTTGGTTTAATAAGAGACTGGTGATTTATGAGCATACCCAGAATATCCAGAAGTGTCACAGTGATGGCAAAAAATAAATAATTAAAAGAGATATCAGTAGGGCTCAGTGAATGCTGATTGAATATTCATACCTTTCTCAGCATTTGATATTATCTTGCTTTTTCTCCATCAAGAAATTTTATATCTGTATTCCCCTTCAGAGAATCAGAGAATCATAGAATGGTTTGGGTTGGAAGGGATCTTCAAGAGCACCCAGTTCCAACCCCCCTGATGTGGGCAGGGACACCTTCTGGTAGACCAGGTTGCTCAAAGCCCCATCCACCCTGGCATTAAATGCTTCCAGGGATGGAGCAATCACAGCTTCTCTGGACAACCTGTGCCAGTGCCTCACCACCCTCACAGTAAAGAATTCCTTCTTAATACATTCAAGGTATTAAGACAGTACAAGGTATTAAGACAGTACAAGGTATTGAGATAGATAGTAAGATGATACAAGTTTGCAACTTGGTGGCCTTTAAGGTCCCTCCCTACCCAAGCCATTCTATGATTCTATGGATTCCCACTGGCAAAATTTCAAAGGAGGAAATCCAGAGCAACCATTGTTTCCCTGTAACCCCATCCCTAGCAAAAAGCTTGCCATGAGTTTTGCATCCTTTGAGGAGAGCAATGCCCATGGGCAGACCTGCTACTGGGAAGACAATGTGGTAACAGCCTGTTATCCACAATTTTATCTGTGTATTGTACTGGTATATTCCTGAGGGTCTGGGAGTGCCCACCAGAACATGAGACTGCCTGGTGTCTGAAAGCTGATATGTTTAGTACCAATTCAATTCCATCAAGTCAGGTGTCTTTAGTCCAACTAAATGAATTTTCTAAGTCCTTTTGGATTCAGATGCCTTAAATCTACCTAAGTCCTACCTGAAAAGCCTATATTCCTTCACAGAGCTGGCTCCAATTACCTGTAATGAGCAGGATGAAGCAAAATCTTTGAATTTTGGTTTGCTAAGCCAGTCTCATTTCTTACTTCCTGGGCAGAAAAACATTTTATTGAAGCATTTTGTCTTTGTGAAGCAAGTGATACATGTTCTGTGGCAACATATCCTTCCCAGGCTGGGAAATGCTAATTAACACTGGTTCTTTAAAAAAATACTTTGTTTCCTCTTATTTAACTATTAATTCAGATACAATATTGGGAGGGAAATGAAAATGAAAGGTGCTTTTTTTTTTTAATTTCTCTTTTTCTAATTTATACAAATGAAGGCACACTTAAGCAGCCTGGAATTTAATTACAACTTGCATTTCATGTAAGCAAACACATTAAAACTGAGAATGCTAATCTTGAATGCAGAAATTGCAGCAGAAAAAAATCCAAGTGCAAGCAGCGTAGGATAAGCTTTTGCCACTTTGCACATGGTCACAGAAGTACAACATGAACAAATGCTGTTTCTCATGTTGCTTGTTGGCCATAGGACAAGAATGGAACAATAAGGGCCACATTCTCAGCTGGAATTTATAGCATCCCAACTCCACTGAACTTTTTAGTTTTACTCAGTTTTCACCAAATACATGTGTTTCCTGAGGGCCAACCAGTGCACTTCAATGACACCTGTTTACACTGACTGTGAATCTGATTTCGTAGACCCAGAAGCCCATAGATTTTCTTTCCAAATTAAAAAAATACAGGCAGCAGTTGCTTTTTTAAATCCTAGATTTCTTAGTAGTTTGCAGCAACAGCTCCAAGCTTTTCTTTGCATTTGGGTGCTGCATTACAAATACCCTTCATACTCATCTGCTGCTGATCAAGCAAATGACATGGACAAGAGAGGTATTAATTCCAGTAATTTGTATGATTGTGCTCTTTATAAGTTATCCGTTGTCACTGCAATATTTGGATGCCTGCCAACAGAACCTCAAATGATGTGACTAATTTTGGTCATGGGGAATTCATTCTCTCTCGTCGTTTCTCCAGGAATAAAACTGAGTTTTGTTTGCCTGTGTTTCATGTTCACACATCTTTGGGCTACTATTAAGATAAAAGTTTTTAAAATAATTGGAAATCTCACAGTGAAGATGGGGCATCAGCCATAAAAGTGTGCAAAAATCCTTCGCTCTACAAGATTTCATTCTTCCTCCAAGAGAGAAACAAATTTTAGCATTTCTTTTTTTTAACCCTTGAGTTAATTTTCACATTTCTGAGGAGAAAAAATGTCAGCTGAAGTACTCGGGCCAGTGATTTTGGTGATCTTTTTAATGTCCAGGCAGCACACTGCAGCATTGCCCTGGGAGTGCAGAACAGTCCTCACTTTAATTTTGTTGTTTATACAAAGTAAGAATGCAAAGTACAAAGAGAGGTCACAAACCAGGGGAAACTTTCGGGTCCATGGAAAAACCGAGAGAAGAATCCCTAGCTACCTTTTCACTGAAATATCTTCCAGGACTAAATATCCACTTAAACTATTCCTTTATTCTCAGAGACCTTTGAAAAGACCCCAGTAAGCATTTCCAGAAGAGGAAGCCTTGGCTAAAGCCTTGTCTTGGAAGGATTTTCACAGTACCTGTAGCTGCCACACAGGTTGTGGCACTGTATGACAGCTCCAGCTATGTCACTTAGGTGATGACATCATGTAAAACACTGAAGAACTCACAGAGGCTGGAATGAGGATTTATCCAGCCTAGTCTCAGTCTGAGCTGATTTTAGCCTGTTTTAGCTCTAATAACAGTTCCCCAGCTGTCAGATGAATATTGCTCAAATTGTTTTAGCTTAAATCCTTTTAGTTCATCTCTAAATGTCACGTGTGGAAAGGTCTAGCAAACCTGAGTAGTCATTGCTAAACACATATCATGTCTTTGTGTTTATTGAAGGTGATGGTGAAGCTTCACTTTATCTTGAAACCAATGAAAAAAAGCAGACTGTGTTAGTAAAACATCAAAGGGTACCCAGGAAGCTCTCCAGATAATGGAGTAAGAAGTTCCTCACTGCCAGCATCATGTGAAGATGAGTGGAGAACCTGGGACATTGGTAACTCATCACAATCCCTTCCTCCCTGGGAAATGCAGGCAACACTGACCTTGGCAGCCAGGGAGACACTGCAAGGCCAAGTATAAAAACATAACAAGAAAGGGGGAAAATACTAGAGTTTGTCTAAATCAGTCAGTAATTGCATAGTAATATGCTTGGCCTAACAAGAATGGTAGTATTTCTGCTTAAAAAAGTAATACATTAATTACACTAAAAGCAATTTTCAGCTCTGACAACTGGATGCCATAACAAGATTTTCTGTGTAAAAACAAAAGGGATTTTTAAGCTGCTTGATCTCAGGCAGAGTAAAGACCATGTACAACGGACTTGTAGAGATCAAGGGAAGGATTCAGTTACCTAAATACAGGCATTTAATGCCCTTTGAGACATCCTGCCTGGTTTACAGCTGCTGTGGTTTATGGATTTCCCATAAATTCTGTGTCATTGCTGCCAGCTCATACCCAAATTATGCCCTGCCTACAAAATCAAAGCAGTTTGTTTGCAGAAAGATCTGAGCATCCAGAGTCAGCAAAGATGGTTCTGCACATCTTAGGATGGAGCTGTGCACTGTTCCATATGCTGACTGTTTAGGCACAAAGGAAATCCATCATAACCACCTTTTTTTGCCAAATAATATTGCTTTGCTTACTTTGACTGGAAATCGCGTTTTTATTTGCTCATCTCCTTTGTGTCTGACAGAATCAAAAACATTTTGGGGACTTAATGTGCAGAAGGTGTCAGTTTATTGAAAGGCTTTTATCTTTGTATTTTGGAGCTGGTAATTACCTCTCATGAGTGAAACAAAAGGCTAGTCGCTGCTCTGGCTGCCTTTCATTCCCCTTCAAACTGAATGTGACTCCACACTGCTATGTTCTTGGCAAGGATTTTACTAATACAGCAGGTTGTTTCTAACCAATGTTATTCGCACGGTACAAAATTAATTAGAAAAGTCTGTTCTAATTTATAAATATGCAATTATGGTTAAACAAAGCAGAAGTTGAGGCTTTGCAAGGTTCCCAGTGGGTTGTTATTTTCATGATTCCAGTTCATCCAGAAGAAAGAGTAACTGATCTGTCCTCTGATGTAAAAATGCAATTTGCTTTATTCAAGAGGGAATTGCAGATGTATTAAAACCTGGTTTTGGAGTTTGTTCAAATTAATTATTATGAAAACAAGTGAATTTGTGGAATAGCTTTTACAAAAAAGCTCTGCCACCAAAATACCCTAATTACTTTCCAAGACCAAGTAATCTTTCTCCAAATAAGCAAAAGGAGAGTGTAAGCTTCACATTGCTTTGTATGTTACCCCAGATATTAAATTCAAAGAGATCAAAGCTCAGAGAGAGTAAATAAGGCCTCTTGCCCTATGTCCCAGTCTGCTCCTCATTGAAAGTCTGTATTTCCCATCTCTATTTCACAGGCTCTTCTATGACTTTCTGATCTCCTGACTTCCTGCCTACTAAAGGTCACAGAGCTCCCCTCCCTGACTCCAATATTGAATTTAATTCATCCTGACTCCAAGCTGCCAGTCTTTGGCCCTTTATATGTGATAATTGTATTTCCTTTTTTTATTTTTCATAAATTAAAATCTGTTATCCCAGACTTTGCTCTTATTGAGGTTCTTTTTTATTCTGTTGTCTTGGGGTGACTCTATGATGTGTTTCCCCTGTCACAGCTCTATGCCAAAAAATTAATTTTGTGCCTTTTCTGTGCCTTTATACTGAGTTTGAGAGGGGAGGAAAAAAAAAAAACCAACAAACTTTTCAAAGCAGTTCCCAAGGACATGGAGATACACTCCTCTGCATGCTCCGGCTGCGGTAGCACAGAGGGAGCACCCTGCCTGCTTCTTCAGCCAGCTCTTTGGGGTTTTTTTTTTTCCCTTTTTCTATGGCATGTTTCCTGGGACTTTGGTTTTTCCTTTTTTTTTCTTCTGGACTGTTTCAACAACATCAGAACACATCGGGAGAATTTTCCTTCAGGCCCAGAGGTAGGCCTATGGCCTACAGCCTTGCCGACCCAGCTCTGAGGAGGAGAGAGACCACACCTACAGAAGGACTCTGAAATCTTCCCAGGTTCCTCTCCACCACGAGAGATTTTATTATTTAGCATTATTATCCTTTTCCTGTGTGTTTGTTAAAATAAATAGTTTTTACCTCTTTCACTTTCCTTCGAGAAAATTTTTTTTTCCCAAACCTGGTGGGGGGAAGGGTGGTTGTAACCTGTTTTTCTCTCAGAGGATGTATTGCTAGATTTTGGCCAAACCAGCACATCAGTCTAATGACAAAAAGCTGTCACAGGACTCCAAAGAAAGAGGCTGTGTCCAGTATAAAAGTAGTGCAGGTTATTACTAGGCCATTGCTTGTAACTCTTGGATTGCATCCACACACTATGTTCTTTCACAAAATAGTGATGTTATTAAGTTTGTTAGAATAGTTCATAGGGGACAGAAACCTAGGCAACACAATTTAACAATACCTACCATGCACATCCTGTGTCCTAAATACAGGAAAGAGTCATCAGTCCTCAATTGCCTTGTCACAGTTTCTTTGAGATGTCCAGACAAGAAGGCCTCCTACGAAACTTTATAAACCAGCATGGACTGAAAACTGATGCAGCATTAAGAACACACTTGAATAAATGGAACAACACCAAGGGTAAAAGAATATTACTGTAGCCTTCCTTACCTATATCAGATCAACCAGAAAACATATTTTCAGTTGATTGCCCATTCAAGACAAGTCTATTACATCTATGAATGACAACTCTACTCATCAGGATGGCATGGACTTCAATGGGACCAAAATCTCATATCATAGAATCATAGAATATGCTGAGTTGGGAGGGACTCACCAGGATCATCGAGCCCAACTCCTGGCTCTGCACTTCATTCAGCATTGTCTTTAGGTTTAATTAGCTCATTTCAATTCCCTAGTGTAAGTCTGGAGTAGTTTCAGAGACCTGAAAAGAATTGAAGCCTGAAACTATCAGATAATATTTGTTTGATTTGCAAATCTGGAGGAATTATTAGAAAGAAAAGCAGAGTTGTTATTGCAGGACTGATTGGAAGCTGATGTAATTTTACACCCTTCTGATCTTTGAGGTGCTTCCACGGTAATAGAGAGTCTCTAAGGCCTTCAGATGCACAGTGAGACACATAAGAGGGGCATAGTCTTTCTAGCATCCCTGACTGAACAGCGAAGTCTTAACTTGGCAATTTTGGAGATCTTTTCCAATCTTAATGATTCTATGATTCTATGATCCTATACCTGGACTGTGCCTGCAGAAGACAAAACAACCCAACAGAGATCTGAATTACTCTGGGTGTTTGCCAGATCAATGGGAATGTACAGTCCTTCCACACAGATGGCCATTTCTCATTTAGGCATCTGAAACCAGGTGAAATTAACCAGGATCATCTAAAATCTTTGAATCTTGCTAAGCTGCTTATTTGATCTAATGTTCCTACCTCATTTCTTGGCTTAGCCTTGAGGGAAAGAAGAGAAAACCATGGGGAAAAAAAAGGCCTGCACGTGTGTGAATTCAGGTAGGACTAACAATGAATGCTGATACTGAGCACATCGAGGAGAGTTTGCTTTTCACTCAAGAGCTGGCAAAGTCCATCCTAAGCAGGAGCCATTTCAAAGCCCTAATGGAGTCCAAATCCCTTGTCAGATGTGTGCAACTGCTTCTGGCAGCAGGGAAGGACCAGGTTGAGTGGCCTGATTCACAATCCTGACTCCCTTCCACACAAAAATGTGTAAGGGGAAAAAAAACAAACATAAAAAAATACAAAAATGAGTCTTAGGAGGAAGGGAGAAGTTCTGAATCCTTTCAAGCGCATGTTGCCAAGGAAACCTCTCCTTGCTATCCGTTTCATCCTGCTTGTCTGACTCCCTCTGTGGAGAGAAATTACATTGGGGATCTCTTCTTGTACAGGGGATGATTTGAGATAGTTTATATTATATATTTTATTCAATTCCAAATGTTACTGCTTTTTTTTTTGTTTCTTTTTTTTTTTAGATTGTGACAAGTTGTAAGGTCATCCCAAGGAGAAGAGTTTAAAAAGGAAATTAATATAACTATTGGTGTTTTGTAGAAAGGAAGAGTGTGAACTTGCTGTTTATAAACACTTAGAGCTTCGGTACTTGAAGCAAATGAGAGGTTTCCTTGATGTTATGAGCTTTCTTAATTCTGTGCAGTTGCGTCAACCCCACACACCGTGTGTATAATGTGCCAGATAATCCAGAAATGTATTACTTGTTTCTATTTGTTACTATTTGTTTTTATTCTGTGTCTTAAGTATATGGTGAAGCACATTCCTTCATAAAATCAATAGTCCCAATTCACCTTCATGTTGCTCTAGTGTGCAGATGCCAGTGAAACCTGTCTGGCATCACATTATAGAGGGGGACAAGTCAGTCTCCCCAAAGGGCCCCACCATCATGGGATCCATTGGGCACCATCATGATGAAGTAGACTGGAAAGTTGCTCTAGATCCCTCCTTTTGCCAGCATTGGGACATTTTTCCCAAGGCTACTCTAAAACATCTTTGTCCATTCCGCTCATTGCCCCAAGCCCATTTCTGAAGGGAGCCACAAAGTTCCTATATCTAGAAAATTATATGACAACAAAAACTTGAAAAAAAGCATAATTAACTTCAATCATTTCCCACTGTTTCTCTTCATTTAATGCAACACTAAAAAAGTAAAAGTATTCACTGAGAGATATAAAATCACCTTGTTGTGATAGAGGCTTCAAGTCCCCTGTTTTAGTATCTGGGTATGCACAGAATGACAGGGATAACTTGCCCTTTTCAGAATATTATACTCTTCTGTCTCTTGCTTCTGTAAAGAGTTTCTCCTACAGGGAAAACCACGGACTAAGACTTCTTAGTTTCATGAAGGAACTGAGCCATTGGTGTGCAAATTCTTAGGGAACACTGCAGCCACGTAAGTTTTATATTGCAAGAAGAACAGAGAGCAGGACTGCTCTTGCCTACTCCAGGGCTGAAGCAGAAAGAAAAATGGTCAAGGGTTTTCTGTGGTCCCTGAATTAGTAGACATGCATTAAAAGGTGAGGGGTCTTTGTTTCTCCCAAGGAACCAGGGTATATTACCTTAAGACTGGACTTTTCTACCCCATCTGAAGCAAAATTTCTGCCTCCTGACTCACAGAAATGTCAAATACTCCATTGTCTGCACAGCATGGGCACCAGGAGAGCTGCAGAGGAGGCTGAAACAAAGACATAAAGGCAATCACTGCACGCAGAATCTTTTGGTTAAGTACTTTTTCAGATCTAACTCCCAAGAAAAAAAGCTTTGAATTTCCTCAAAGAATATAAAAGACATGGACCTGTTGGAATAAGTCCAGAGAAAGGCCACTAAGTTGATCACAGTGCTGAAAAACCTCTCCCATGAACACAGGCTGAGAGAGTTGAAGCTGTTCAGCCAGGAAAAGAGAAGGTCCTGGAGGGTGCTGAGACACTGGAACGGGCTGCCCCAGAGAATTTGTGGCTGCCCCATCTCTGGAAGTGTTCAAGGCCAGGTTGGATGGAACTTGGAGCATCCTGGTCTAGTAGGAGGGTGTCCCTGCCCATGGCAGGGGTTTGGAATAAAATGATCTTTGAAGGTGCCTTCCATCTAAGCCATTCTCTGATGGTTCTATGATTCTGTGAGGTGCATACTGACTGGTTTGTGGTATCAGGCCATTCCTGTGCCTTGCCATAAGTGCTGTGACCATGGGTGAATATTTTGGTAAAGGTTTGAGTACGTTTTCACTCTCCAGATTCTTTCCACCCCTCTTTTCCCTCTACATACACAGATTATCTCATTTGCCCCCAAAGCATCAGATGAATCTTAGCCCTCATTTTCCTCTCTCTCATTGTGCATTTGACAATTACCCATTTTTATCTAGGGGTATACCCCATTTCCTCAGTGGTGAAGCCATTTACCCTAATTTTAAAGAGACACTGTGCTCATGCATATATTGATAAACTCATTGAGGAGACATTGGCACTATATTAATTTTTGGGATTCTGTGTACTTCCAGCTTGGATCTCAAGCCAGGGTTACAGGGTCTTTCTCAGATCTTCATAACTGAATGGCAGTCAAGGGATGGAGTAAATTCCATGTTGGACAGTAAAGGGAAGACATAACATTAATGAATCTAATGTTAATTAAATATGAAGGAGAAAGAAGGAAAAAAAATGAGATACTAAAAATTAAGGGATGTGTTAATTATTTGTCACTAAAAGACAGCAGTAAATTTAGGCAAGTTAAAAGCAACAAGAAGATGGCCAAATGCCATTTGGGCAGAGGTAGTGTAATGTCAGAAAGAAAAGAATTAGTCCTGTGCATTCCTACATTTCACACCAGACCTGCACTCAATAAATCAACACAAGGATTTAATTGCTGTGACAAATGAATATAGTGAGGGGAGTCAAATTCTGCTGGGTAATGCAGTCATCCAGCAAAGCCCTGGTCGGCAGAGATATGTAGGTCAGTCATTATGGACCAGTGAGCAGAGGGGGTCCCTCGTGTGAGAGCCTAGATGAAAATCTCACAGTGTAATCTCTAATAAAATACCAGACTGTAAGTGTGTCTGGCTTCAGCATCCTTCTTAATAACCTTTAGCAGAAGAGGAAGGTATTACATAAAGTGGCAATTAACAAGACTGACAGAGCAAGAGACTGGGATTTATTGCTGGATTTTTCAGTTTGCTTATTTGGTTGGGGTTTTTAGCTGTATTTCTACTTCCATTTCTAAAACCAGCTTCAAAAAGGAAATCAGCTGAGATTTTAAAGTTAGAAAAAAGGGGAATGAGAGCTTGATAAAACCAATATCCTAAATTTAGGCAGAACGATGCTGTTTCAGCCTGTGTTCCCCATGACCTGTCTGGCATAGGTGGAGGTGAGAACTCAAAGGGACTGATAAGGCAACCTGATCTGAGGGATAAAGTACTGAGGAATAGTTTCCACTCCTATGCGAAGGTCTCAGCAGTGCTGGAACCCTCCTTCAGCCCAGTGCTAGGTGGTAGAAGTTATTCCCATATATGAGATTGAATTCTTGTAAAGTCAATTACAGCCAGAAAAAAACAATCTCTGCATTCTCCTAATATTTTCTTGCCTGAGCAAAAATCGTTGCAATGCCTGCTTTGAAGAAGTATTTTTTCCACTGTATGGATCATGTCACCCACTCCCTACTGTATCCTTTTTCTGACATCAGTGCAAGTGATGGGGATGACATCAAAGCAATTTTCTGCATCCAACGTATTACATTCCTCTGATGGAAACAACACATTCTCCCAAATGCAGAGAAACCTTCCTCCATCAAAGGCTCTGAAAAACCTGGTCCAGTTGAAGATGTCCTTGCTCATGTCAGGGGGTTGGAGCTAGGTGACATTTAAAGGTCCCTTCCAACAAAACTGTTCTATGTTCAGGCTGTCCTGGTGGAGGAACACAAACTAGACCTAAGGTGTCTTTTCTGCTGCTGTGGCCAGCTAAGCTCATTGTACCTGATAAGCTTTGTAAACACATGAATAGCAGTTATAGCAGGGAATCTCATAGGAACACCACTGCTTCCAGGAGATCTTGTACTTCTTTTCTCTGTTTTTATCACAGCTGGAGGAATGGCACCACCAAAAAATACAATGCTAAATAAACTTGTATAAAACATGTTTAAATAGCACATATAACTAGAAATGCTACTTTGCATCTTCCTAGCTGCATTGTCAGGAGCTTCTGCTGATCAGATCCTGCAATTGCATTACATTTCCCCAAGAAAACTCAAAATATTTTATAGGAAATTCTGTAAGTTCAAATATCAATATGCAATACTCACTGGTTAAAATTAAGGCATCTTGCCTTTTATTCCAATTACATACAAAAGATTGATAATTTTTTCCTCTGATTCCATAATTACTAAAAGAGAGGTTATCATGAGCAGGTAGAGTGACAAAGCAGAAGTGTAGTCAGCTGCATTCTCTGAGCATTCATCTACAGGTGCCTCAGTGGGTAACAAATTAACAAATCCTTTGTATAAATCTCCAGGGATCACAATACTGAGTGAACATATTTTGCTACATGAAATATATCGAGGTCAAATTCACCTTTTCAAGCAAGTTATTAGTTTTATGGATTTGCCTGTCATGTTATCCATGGGTCTTTTTCTTTAACTTTGTGACTCTACACACTTACCCACAAAGAGCTTTTGCTTTTCCATCCCTTCCCACTTTTCATTACTCCTCCAATAGCACGCTTTTAATTGTATTGTACAACCCAGCAAACAAAGACAAAGAGATATTAATTTTATTATTGTGTTTCAATTTTCCTTTCAGTCAGAGATCCTGCCTGCTTGGACAGTTAATGGTTCTGGGAGACCTTGCAGAGACAAAAGGGCTTAAGTCATCAGAAGGCACTTATGCTAATTGTAAGGTGCAGAAAACCAGAAGCTACTCCTCCAGAATGTAGGAAATGCAGTCTTAAATATCTTAAATATATACTAAAGCCACAGAAGAAGGGTAGGTTTTAGTTTTTCTTCATGAAGGCCCCTAAATTACTGACAGTGGCAAAATCTGAGCTTTCTAGATGCGTGGTGGCTCACACCTGAGCTTGGTTTCTTTTAAAAAAATCTTTTCAAATGCCAGGCAGTGTTATCGAAAGGGTACATGTGGTGTGTTGCTAACAGAAAGATATCTTTTTGCCTTTTAAATTATCTCAACCATATTTTATGATTGTGACATATTTTATGACTTTATGTAATGATAGATGAGGGTAGAAGACAGGCTACTCCCTGCTGGATTTAGGGCATTCTCAAAAAGAGGGAAAATAATCTCTGTATTGAAGAGAACTTTCTTTACCAAATGGACCCTGAAGGTATACCACTGCTATTTATTACCTTCCAGCAAATCCTTCATTGCCAGAAACAATCTTCTTCCTTTATTTTATTTATTTAGTTAGTTATGTTACAAAACTTAGCTCTGATGATTTATTCAGGCCCCGTGAGGTTTACAGTAAGTTTACTCAGTTGCCACAGGAAGGGAACACAAGGAGAGACAAAAATAAACCTCGGTCTGTGACACAAGAGGCAGATAAGTATTTTGTCTCAAAATTTGTCAGATACAGACCCATCATCTTCTGCAAATGAGAACACTAATCAGTAGTCTTGAGTCTGAGCTGAATCTTCAAGTTGCATTAGGTAAACTATCATTTATGTTCCAAAGCTGATATGCATTTGAAGCTGGATTGAAAGTGGTGCTGGGAAATACTGCATGAGACAAGTTTATTAAAATAAAGTTTGCACTGAAAATATGCTCTCTGGAGGAAATAAATTATGTTGTATTATCTGGTAAGTTATTTTTCTTTCCTTGTAATATATTCCCATTAGGGCTAACATTTGCATCTGTTGGTTATACTCATCTGGAAAGACCCAGGTTATATAGAACAAAGTATGGGACAGTGACTCAACCAGTCTATAAGAAAAGAAATAATGTTTTTATGCTGTGTTTTGATTTCATGTTCAGGGAGGAAAAAAGTTCATTTTACAATGCTTTCTTCAGGCAAACTGGACTTAAAATGTTTAGAATGAAAAAGTGTAATGTGAATAAAAGACTCATGCTTGGAAAAGAGGTATTAGATATACATGCCCAAAGTCATTTGCTGACCTTGAGAGAACATTGAGATTAATCTTTTCTTTTTCCACCCCAAAAAAACCCCAGAGCTTACTTGGAGGAAAATGGAGCATAATCAGACCCATTTTTCAATGTAGTACCATACAGAGGCACATGTATAATAATCAGTGTTGGACTGATCAAATCACAGGTCTAAGTCTATGTTTTCTAGATGGGTTGTTACACTTTTGCTTTATTTTGCTTGTTTGTTGGGGTTTTTTTTTCCCTCAGAAGTGGGCAGCCACAAGGACTTCTGATCATCTCAAAGTCCTTCATGTGTTTACCCTGATAACTGTATGAAGAAATACAATTAGCTTGTTTTAAGAGACAGAGAGAATTCTGAGGAACAGAATTTAAGTGACTACAGCCAAGCAACTACTCCTGGCTTCAGGTGGAAGCAGAGCTTAATTCCAAGGCATTTCAGTAGTCGAGCTCCCTGTATAGGTTTACAAAGCCACATTTCCCTAAGCTAACCCTATTCCCTTCATTCTTTGACTCCAGCTTCTCTTCCAGTGCTTTTAGTCTACAGAATATTTCACAGTGTCATGCAAACTGGATCTGCTTTAGCAGTAGGTATTGAGGGAGCCTTATACAGAATATCCCAGTTTGTTGATTAGGCAAAGCACAGGAGATATGGTTTAAATCCACTCAGGGGGAAAAAAAAAAAAAAAAAGAAAAAGAAAAAGAAAAGAGCAGCAGCAAAATGGACATTATAAAAGTAGTAAAAATGGTGGAGGACTACCCTAAATTTCCTTAGGTATAGGTGATGCACAGCCAGAGCCAGCAGTTGCATCCCATGAAGCCTGACTACTGGCCCTAAAGAGAAGGCTCATTACATAATATCCAGGTCATCAAACACTCAGACCCTACCTTTCCTTCTAAAATTATATGGCTGTAGGCAAGTGTGAGTGTACCTGGTAATGATTACTTTTAGGCTATATTGGAGAAATCTGAAATGCCAGAAATCTTTCAGTAGTGACTGAGTAGTGTGGTCTTTGACAATCTAAACACTGGCTCTGGGAGCATCCAGATGGATTTAGCAGCCTAAAAAGATCTTTTAAAAATCAAATCATAGTAATCTGTGAGGAACTGGATATTAGGTATCACAGGTGAAGTCTCCTAAGATCCAGCCCAGCCTTCTAACTAGGAATATTTGCATATGCTGGCTGAGAATTTTGTCAAGCACAATTAGCGCTCAATTAGCTACTGTTTCTTTTTTTCATCCTGTTTACTAGCTTATGTAAGGTTTGAATTACAAAGGTGACACATTATTATTGCATGGGCCACAGGATTTGCAAGTTATTTCAGATGTTAGCAGCAACATAGATTGGGAAAATCACCTCTCTCTGATACAGATACCAGTGGCCTTAATCATGCTTACAGGGATGCTGTATTCCTAATAAATATATAATAGAAGACTTCCTTCCACATAAATTGCAGCAAGCTCCTTTTTTCTTTTCCCTAATTCAGGCTTTTTCACAAATTGCTCTGTCTGCCTGGTCCCCTGGGAAACCTGAGCACAGAAATACAATAGTGGGGAAAAAAAAGAGAAAGAAGAAAAAGGAGAAAAATCCCTTTGTCCTAAACACACACACGCACAGAGCTATTTACCTAATGGACGAATGCTGATTATTTCACACTATAGCTACCGGCATGAAGCATTCAAGAGGAGGGGAAATATACTGTTGACATTAATGCCTGCAGGTGTGGAAACAGAGGTGGCTGTAAATTTCCATTGAATTTGGTACCTAATGGGGTGGTATTTTTTCAATAATTCTTGTGCACTTGTCACAGAAATTTCACAAAATGGCCTATATATTGTATTGCATGTCATAAATACAGTAATCTATGGTGCATTGCTCCTTGCAATCTAGTGCACAGTACTAAACTTGGGAACAGCACTTTTTCGTCAACTTGGAAGTGTAATCAGTGGCAACATATCTTCAAGATTCCATTCTCTTCTTCTGCCACTCCCCAAAATGACTAATACTTCCATTAGTGGAGAGAAAGGGAAAAATAATAAGCCAGACAAAGATGGATTTGCACAAGGAGGTACAAATAATATGGAGGAGACTTGGATGACTTGCACAGTTGAATGGTCACATCCAGAGGGTAGTGGCAAGTGGCTCAATGTCCAGGAGGAGATCTGTGGCAAGTGGTGTCCCTCAAGGGTCTGGTGCTCTTTAATATCTTTATCAGTGATATAGAGAGTGAGGTTGAGTGCACCCTCCTCAAGTTTGCAGGTGACATAAAGTAGAGCAGTGCAGTGGACATAATAGAAGAATGAGGTGCCACCCACAGGGATCTGGACAAACTTGAGAAGTGGGCCCACAAGAACCTAGAGATCAACATGTCCAAGTGCAAGGTGCTGCACCTGGGCAAGGGCAACCACTGGTATCAGCACAGGCTGATGGATGAAGTCACTGAGGGCAGCCCTGGGGAGAAGCATTTGGGGGCTGTGGTGGATGAAAAGCTGGAGATGAGCCAGCAGTGTGCACTCACAGCCCAGAAAGACAACAGTATCCTGGGCTGCATCAGAAGCGTGGCCTGCAGGCTGAGGGAGGTGATTGTCCCTGTCTTCCCTTCCCTCACGAGACCCCACCTGGAGTTTTGTGTCCAATTCTGGGTCCTCAGCAGAGGAAAGATGTGGACCTTGTGGAGAATGTTCAGAGGAGGCCATGAACATGATAAGAGGGGTGGAATGTGTCTCCTGTGAGGACAAGCTGAGAGAGCTGGGGTTGTTCAGCCTAGAAAAGAGAAGACTCTGAGGATCCCCCATTGTGTGTTTACATACTGAAATACTTGAATACTGGAAGGGGTCTTATAAGAAAGATGGGGACAGACTTTTTAGGATGGCCTGTTGTGATAGAACAAGGGATAAAGGTTTAAACTCAAAAGTGGGTAGATTTAGTCTAGATACAAGGAAGAAATTTTTTACAATTTTTTTCATTGAGGCTGAAACACTGGACCTGGTTGCCCAAAGAGGTGGTGGATGCCCCATCCCTGGAAACATTCAGGTTGGATGAGGGGCTAAGCAACCTGATCTAATTTCGGGGGGGTTGCATTAGATGACATTTAAAGGTCCCTTTCAACCTGAACCATTATATGATTCTATGACTTTAGGGAGTGGAAATGCAGTCTAGAGCTCCTCTTTCAGGGTATGCAGGACACAAATCCATATTGGCTATACGGTTACCTCCTAATAGTCTACAAGGTAAATTGTTTCCAAGAGCATTTTCCTTTTTAAGAGCAAACATATCTGCATCACAGAAACCATAAAGATCTTCTCCTAGGAAAATTTAGAAAGGAAAAGCTCCTCACCAAAGGACTTAAAGGACTTCAGGTATTTCCATCCTCCTTTTTATCTCAGTATTTGTAAGGATATCAGTAGAGGTACTCTACCTTTTTCTGGAATTCAAGACTAGCATAGCCCACTTAATGAAATATAAACAATAGTGATGATATTCCATGAGTAGCTGAACAGCATCTGCCAGCCAGCCTAGGTGCCTAGCCTCTTCCCTGAATAAGTAAAAGAATATTCATGATCTACATGGATAAAGAGAAACAGTTCAATTATATGTCAACTTTTGATATTTTTATTTTAACTAACAATTTCATTTTCTAAGCTGGAAATAATACCTGCATGAAATAGTGTTTAGGGGGATGGTATTCTTTAAAAAAAAAAAATACATGAGGGAGGAAATTCTTCTCCTGACTATTAAATAATGAAAGTAGGCCAAGTCTCTGCTTGGATCCAAAGCTCTTCAAAATAATTCATCATTTTCTTTTCCTTCTTCCCTTACCCTAGTTTCAGAATTTTGAAGGGTTTTTTTTTTTTAAGAAAGTTAAATGAAAATCAAGCTTCTAAGTAGCTCTTGGGATCCCTGTGAATTCCACATCAGGGCTTCCCAGTGTGCTGCTTAGCTGCAACAAAAGGATAAAAGAATATCAATGTCTCCTGTTCAGATAAACACTTGTAGGCCTTTTATAACAAAGGGACCGATTTAGTCTTTTCCTTAAGCAAGAGTAATAAAACATTCTTTTACATTGCAGGCTCTAATATAAGTAGATTTTGTCCCAAATGTTGTAAAAAGTCAGTGGCGATTTATTTATAGTCATTCTGCAAAGTTTCAGGTAACAGAACAAGGGGCCAAACAAGTGAAGATCAGACTTGCCATTGTCACTGACAATTTGCCTTTATTATGAAACAGGGGTGGGATTCACCTCATCCAGCTTTAGAGATCTTCTGTGTAGATGCCTCCAACTGTGCCAGTCACCCCAGGCTTCTTTGTAGGCAGCTGAGAGAAAAGGCATGAGTGAATAAGTACAATTCCCATGACCTACTTCAGAAGTTTAAATTCAGACCGTGCAAGGATTTATCTCTCTTCATAGACTAGAAAGAGTTCCTAAATGGAAATGTCAAAATTTATTCAGATGAACTACACTGTAGATGACCAGAAGAAGTGGGACATGAAAGCATCATGAGATGTAATGTAATACCTTTTGTAAGGCCTTGATCAGGAAGTAAATTTCTACTAAAATTACTGAGACTCTGGTTGAAAGGCAAGTTGTCAAATCAAGGCCGGAGAAAGATATTGTAGTAGGAAACTAAATGGAAGATTTTAATACAGAGAAAATAAAGGATACCAAAATTATTTCTAATTATAGTGTTGAGAATCCCATTGCCTTGAAAAAATTAAGCATTAAATGAATTTCAGCTAATTGATCCTTCAATTTTCTAGTCTTGAGTAACCTCTGTATAGGAAAAATAATCATAAATTCAAAGTGATTCGCTTTCAAACTTAAAATATTTTCTTCTTATTTTCAGTAAGACCTCATGCAAGAACAGTTTTCAAATGTTATATGGGAAATTTAAAAAATGCTAATTTCAGTGTTTCTGATAATTTTGTTGGGGTACAGTGATGCTGAGAGTCACCTTTCAAGAATCAGCTAGAGGTTAGGGGCTGAAGGCTTGTACAAGATTAATTTACTGTGGGTACAGAATCAGCAATTTAAATGGGACACAGGGTTCTGCCATCAGCAGTGTTATCTGCAGCGCTTAGGTCAAAATCTGTAACGAAATTTTGGCTGAAAAGTTACTGAGCCTCCATGGTATGTGTGATCATGCAGTGTTCCCTCTCATTATGTTGAATAAAATCCCATTCTGGGTCAAGCCCACGAGTTTCTGCTTCAGGCACTGTCCCTGCCCGTGCAGCAGTGGTGGTGCTCAGGGACCCCGAGCCCTCAGCCTTTGACACCTCTTTGGTTTCAAAGCAGGGTGTGGCACTGGCTGGCAGCTCGTGCTGGAGTCTCTCTGTTCACATCTCAGTTATCTGTCCTGCCCCTCAGACCGATTTAGGGGAGAGCAAACTCACTGTGCCTTTCAGCCAACCTCACTGTGCTCTGTCTGATATGAAAAGCTATGAAGCAGCTCTCATTCAAAAAAATGGGGTCAAATTCTAGTCTCATGATGAAAGAACTCTCTCTTTTCATGTGAGTGGGTCTTGCACTCATTAAATTTATTTCATGGAGCTACAGACATCCAGAGTTTAATAAGGATAATACTATGAAAACCGTGGAGTTTCTTACAGTATAGCTGCAAGACAGGAGTTGAAGATTGAAAATCATTTCAGTAGATATCTATGAAGGGGATAATCCTGGCTGAGAGTTAAATTACTAAGTTTTGCTATCTATATAATTAATAATGATCTGTAATTTTTTCAACTTTCATTATTTATTAATGGCCTGCATAGATTCTTGGTGCCACAAACAAATGAATTACAGAGTATATATGTTGTTCAGATTCTTGTTTTGTCTAAAAGTATATTATGATGACTTTCAAAATTGTCACTGATCCATAACACCATGTGTATATTATTTAAATAATAAAATTGTAAATTATAATATGTATCTAGTTTTATCAAACTGGAAAATCAGCAAGATAATTATTCTGAGAGCACTGGAATAATGGAGTAGGGAGGGACTTGATCTTGTCATTTAGTCACTGAAAAGTGGGAACTGAGCAGAGAGGCAGACAAAGCTTTGATTGGTTTGACTCTCCCGCCATGCCTGGAAGTGGGAGAACATCAAGAGTTTGCTAGAGCTGCTTTTCACAGAAAGAGCTGCTTATTTCTTATATACCCCTGCATGAAACAACATCAGCAAAGACCTACAAGCAGGAGATGACAGATGACTCTAACAATATGCATTGCTGTAGCTGCTGATACCACCTCTCACAGGGCAATGTGTGTTTTGCTGTCCCCATTAGTTCGTTGCCCCATGTGACAGATTACTTGTCTGGCATGCAAGCGAACCCTGCCTCAATACCTAGCACAAAGTACAACACAAGCCAGACACTACAAGTGATTTCCAAGTCTATGTTGAAGTATAATATCAAAGCAAAAACTAAAACAAAAAACTATAGATCTAAGTTGGACCCTTTCAGGAGTCTGTGGGAAAGAATAATTTGAAATAGTTTCTTAGGCTTCCTCTAGCAGTTCTGTCTTAAGAGGACACTTCAGAAAAAGCTGAGTTGGAGCTGTGTCAGCCCAAGTATAGGAAATAACAGTGCCCTGTGTGTGAACTGCCACTGAGTTCAGAACCTGGGTGCTTATGGGCATACAGGAAACCAGCTCTTGCCTGAAAGGTTCAGACAAACATATAGTCTAAGGAAAAGAGGCCAAAAATCTTGCAGAAACCTTTCACTCAGATTTATGATTATTTTCTGCTTCTGAGGAACCCCCATAATTTTTACAGCAATTTTTATGCCAGTGTCTGATGATGTGTTACATTTTTTACTTGATTGTCAGGGATAGTATCAATACACAAACCACTCAATCTCATCTGATGAAAAGTTTCATGAAACTAGTAGACATCTTTTGTTGGTACGTACTTCTCCCAACTTACACTTCCCAAATCTCTGGAACAAATCTACTGTATTTGCTCCTTAGGTCATATTGTATTCACATAACAGTAGTCCCTTATTTTTTTAACTCTGGGCAGTAACCAGTGCATTATCATAGTTGAAGAGAACTACCAAACAGCTGCAACTATTTTAAACAATAAAATCTCAAAGGAGTCTTATTATAAAAGCAAATTTGATATGGACACGCAAGCCAGCACAAACTCTCTCCTAGCATAAATCACACCAGTACCATTATGAATCTGGACCAGGTTTTAGACCCACAGAGGATCCGACCTCTTGCTCTTGCAGCGGGCAGCTCGGAAAGGCTGTTCCAGTAATTGCATCCTCAACCATGCATGTGTTGGGCTGAAGCACGTCCCTCTGATCAGCTCGTGGGAGTTGAGACACACAGTTCATACAAAGGTGGAAAGACAGCATAAGTTATGTGCCCCGTGAAGGAGCTGCCAAGGTCACTGAACCAGTGGTTTTTGTGTCATTACAGAAAATGAAGTTTTGTGGGAGAGACAAATTTCCACAAGGTAGGAAACAGAGAGAGCTAGTGTTTTGCAAATGACTCTGGGAAAAAACAGTACAGAAATATTGTTCTCATTATGAGTACTAGCACATGAGGTAATTGTGTTTGAGGTTAGTAATTACCATATTTGCATATTTAGGTTGTATCTGTTCCTTCCATGTTATTAAGTGGCTGCTGCATTATTTCATCAGAATGGCATGCTGTCATCATGGAAGCTGAAAAATCTTCTGTGTGTCAAAGCACACAGCTGTAAAAAAACATTGCACAGCCCCTTGTTTTCATTTTATATCAAACTAGCAAAAAGCAAATTCATTACAGGAAAAGACCAGAAAAGCTAATGGAGCTATGGCGGGGGGAGATGGATTTGGAAGTATAGGGCTGTATAATTTAGAGTACCTGGGCTAAGCATCTCTCCAATGTTCCCACAATATCTTGGGGTGACTGTATGATACAGTATTCCCTATCATCTGTCCTATGCCAGACAGGAATCCTGTGCCTTTCTGTGTCTTTAACCTGGATCCAAGAGAAAGTGAGAAAAAAAACCCGAGCAGTTTTGTGTTCAAGGACACAGATACACACTCCCCTGCGTTCCTGCTGCTGTGGAGCAGAGAAAGCACCTTCCTGCTCTTCCCAGCTCTTGGTTCCTTTTCTCAGGAGAGAGATGGGGAGCTAAACTCCTTTGCTTTCCAGCCAGTCTGCTAGCTGAGGCAAGAAAGTTTTTTCTCTGGGACTTTGGTTTCTTCTTCTTCTTCTCTTCTGGACTGTTCACCAACACCAGAACATACCAGGGGGCCCTTCACCACGGCCTGGAGGGGCCCCCACCAAACCCCAGCTCCGGAGAGGAGAAAGCCACCCCCACAAAGGACTCTGGAATCTACCCAGGTTCTCACCGCAGCCAGAGGTTTTATTATTTAGCATTATTCTCTTTTTGTTTGTTTTTTTTTTCCCCATGCCTGCATACACTCTGCTTGTTAAATAAATAACTTTTTTTTTCCACTTTCCTCTGAGGAAAATTCTTTCTGAACCTGGTGGGGGAAGGGTGGCTGTAATCTGCCTTCTATCAGAGGACGTTCATTTCGGATGTTCCTCCGAATTTGTCTCAAACCAAAACACATACACGATGACATACAGGATTAATAATTATTGTGTTTTGTTCTGTGCACTTACAGACCCTTAGTCTGAACAGTGCAAAATGTTTTGTGGACATTAATTAACCAAACTTTAGAAGCCACATTTAGGGCACTAAATTTACTGCTACTTATGCCAGATTTCAATTTATCTGCAAACATAAAAGTCTTGAAAACTAGGTAACCTTATACAAATCTGAAAATGCACTCTGATCATTTCCTCAAGCCTACTGAGTTGTCTAGTGAGATATTTCTGGAATTTTCTGGACAGTCAACAGCAAATATGTAAAACTTATCCTCCTTAAAGAGAGATCTAATAAGAAATAAAGGAAACAACTGAAGACTAGTGGAAAGCATTGCAACAAATGGGATATTCCCTTCATAGAGAAACTGCCCATCTCTCTCCTCACATCTTTTCTGTCATTCCATTGAGCTGTGGAAGGTCAATGCCAAAGCTGAGTAATTAACCATTGAAGGTAAGGAAAATGAAAAAGGGTGCATTGTTTGGAAGAGGATTTTTTTATATTGGTCCTCAGTTCTTGGGTATTATCATTAGTCAAAAATAAGCAAAATGAGCAGAATTATTTGCTTGTAATTAGATGTGAATACACAAGTGAGAAATCTAATATCAAGTTATATCAGTTCCTTTTTTGAGGTCCATCAATTTTCAGTCTTACCCTCCAATCAAGTCAATTACTGAACATTGCAATTAAGCAAATCACCAAATGGTTATCTTCAAAAAATGGCCTGGTTTCAATGCTATTCCTTTTTTTCAGCTACATTCACAGAGGTTTATAACTAAGAGCATAATGCAGAGGTAATGAAAATTATAAACCATTTTGGGAAACCAAAATTGTAATTTTATTTGTCTTGGAAGCAGTGATACATCCAAATGATTTATTGCACTGAAAGTTAAGCTTTTATGCATATCTGCTATGATTCTTTGACAAAGTGACCTTGTATTCTTTTTTCTCTTTTCACAGAGAAATGATAGGTGAAACACATGGAGGAAAATGAAGAGGACACTTATTAAAGTGGAACACAAGAAAATGTTCTAAGGAAAATGAAGAGACCTTGGAATAAAATGGAGAGATGAAAGTGAAAAGTACAGACAAATGTAGTGGAAAAATAAAGGTTCAAGTTTAGTTTAGAATGGTAAAAACAGTACCAAGTAATTAGGAGGTGGACATAATACTTTCCTGTTTCTACAGCCTAATCAGTTGTTGATTTCAGATATTCAGTGCAAAATTTAGAAAGGGTGATTGGGAAAACTAATACTGGAAGATGCCTCTGGAAGCAGGACATATCACTTCTCTTACATCACTTTTTATATATAACATGCTGTGATTTAAATAGAAGGAAAACCTTACAGGAGAGGACATGTAACAACACAGTGGGAAGAGGCATTTACCAATTTATTGATGTTCTCTTTCATTTGTCACACAGAACTTAAGAGTCTGACAGATCATCTGATTTAACTACGTCTTGAGAAACTTTTAGTTATAACTTGTAATTGTTCCTGTCTCTCCATGAAGAGCCCATCACCATAGATTCAGGCTATTGTAGTAAAGATCTACTCATACATTTCAGGTGAGCTGAAGACTAACCTGCTCTAAAGGTGTCTTTTCTCTACAGATCTTAAGCATTTTATCTCATTTGAAAGTAGATTACTTTACGACATATGATAAAAATATAAAGCAAAATAAAAGTGGTGTATCTATAGCCATCTCTGGTATCACAATTGCTCCTCTGTAATTTCTTTTCCAGAGTTTGAGCAAATTTATGATTGTCTTTTGAATTGTTATGTGTAGATATGGTGCTTAGGGATATGGTTTAGTGGTGGACCTGGAAATGTAGGGTTAATGCTAGGACTTGATGATCTTGGAGGTCTTTTCCAACCTTAATGATTCTGTGATTCTTTGATTTTCCTCCAATAAACTCAATTATTGAATTATATCAATGCAACCTAGACACAGAATTTGAGTACTTAATGTTCTTTAAAAACCATTTTCCAAGTTGAAGCCACTGTATCAAGAGAGTTCTCATTTAATATTGTTTATACCTATACAGAATTGTCTGTAAGGTTCTGAATGTCAGTAACTGCAGTTAAGCCATGCTTGCATGAGAGGATGTTAGCTTTGAGAAATCAAGTAACAATTGTAGAAGTTTAGAATTACCCTCGGAAAGATAAAGTTGGGGTTTACTCCTTAGTTCAAATATTCAAGCCCAAAATGTTACAGTGGAATCATCTGGGGCAAAGGTCAAGAGTTTTTGTTGGGTCCTAGGGTTTCTCAGGACCCATCCTCTTTCCTGAAACACATTTGTCATCACATCCTTTTCAGTCTGTTAACAGCTATATTGCTCCTTCCCTAAGCTTCTGTTCAGCAGCCCAGTTTGCAGGACTAAGAGGAAGGGTTGAAGCTTTCAGTAGAATTAAAGTTGTGAGAACACTTTTTAACTCCTGAGTCAGAAAAAAAAGTGGTCTATTTCATCTTAATACTGCTTGGTAATCTGGAAGGAGAGAGCCCCCTCCCTGGCTGTTAGGTTTAGCATGTCACCTGTCATCCCTAAGAGCTCTTATCTGACAGGCCGATTTGCCTGCAGCTTGCCAGATCTTCACTTCAGCAGCTGCTCTTCATCCATTTGCTCCTGCCCTGGAGGCACGATGACATCTGTCACAGCCATCAAGGCAGTTCAAGGCCAATGTTTACAAGGACCATGATCTGGGGTGTCAGGAGCAGCCTGGTGGCAGTGATTCCCCAGGCATTTTACAGCATCCCTGAGAGATTATCTGTCTTCTAAAAGAGAGGACAGATGTTTGTTAGACCCTACATTTGGACATAAAATAGAGATGGCACCAGTTACTTGCGTGACTCCTTGTGGTACACAGGATAGAAAAATTCACCCATCTGTCCTCCCTGTGTTTCAGAGGTGGGACAAAAATACCATGGCCTCACAGATTTTGAGGCCAACTAGCCCAGAAAAGAGTGCATGTAGAAATGTGTCACTTGTTCATGGCTCTGATCAGGTTATCCAGCAGCTTCAATGACCACACAATGTTTGTCTTGACTTTTGACCATAAATGAATTTGAACTGTTTGCCAAAGGCACTTCTTTCGTAGCTACTGCTGATGTTTCCACAACAGAATTTTGTTTTTCATGGCTTTACCAAAATATCATACTGAATATTTTCAGGAAAGAATATTGCCTTGAGAATCATTTTGGTGATTTTCTCTGCTAGTATGTCAGTCAGCTGCTTGTCTCTACAGCAGACACAAAGATTTTGGCTAGTAATGCCACATTTTCTTTCCTGCTTAGTGTGACATAAAGAAATCTGATTGCATGCACTTCTCTATCCATCAGGTTTGACCTCCAAGGGTTTGTGAGATGACAGACTTCTACGCAGTGAAGCATTAATTTAGAATAAAAGGTTGTGGGGTTAATAGGCCTCTACTTGTTCCCCAAAGTGCCTTGTGAGAGGGGCACCTCGGGTACAGTGTAAACTGTTGCAGCCCCTCGTTCTGCCCTGGGCAGCTGGAAGCGCTGGTGGTATTCAACCCCACACCTTACGGCGGAGACCTCAATATTACCAGAGACAAGGAGTCAGGAGCGCCGAACACCGCCCAGGAATTCCACGGAGCTGGTTTATTTCATCCGCAGGGATGAGCAGGCGGAGAGGGCGACGAAGAGGAAGGCACATGGCCCGGCAGCCCTTCCATAGTGTTCTGAGGGCACAGGGGTGGTACAAAGGCAGGGCCGAGGAACGGAGCCAAGGAGCAGAGGAAGGGGCAGGGAGGGGAGCAGGGCAGGAAGCAGCCACACAGGCTGCTGGCAGAGGTGGTTTTACATTCACAGGGTCTGGGGGTAAGGTTACATTCCAACCGCGAGGGCTTATGGGAGAGGCTTTTCCTCTAGAGGTCAGAAGATACATTGCCAAATGCCTAGGTTTTTCCAGCTGCCGGTCTCAGCCCTTCTCCCTGGCTCACCAGCTGGCCCAGTGACCCCAAGAAGTCAGGAAATGGCGCAGCATCCATTTGGCGTCCGGTCAGTAGCGCTGTGCCCTGGGCCCAGTCCTGTTGGGTGTCTGTCCTGCTGATGCGGACAAGGGCATGGAGCGTACCTCAATGCCTTAGGTTGTAACTTTCCTATTTTTGCAATCCTGTAGTGCCTAGTGTGTAACTCGGAAGGTTCTCGTAGCCTGTTAACTTCAGCTCTCTCATGCTAGGTAGACATAATAAAGCCTCTCCAGGCCTGCTCTCCAAGGACACTCAGAGCATCCTAGGCCCAAAATGTGTAAACCAAAGCCTCTAAAAGGGGGGCAAGCCTGGGGAAACAGCATCATCAGCCAAAGGTTTGATTGGAGAATTAACCCTGATATGCAAATGAACCAGACTTACAGAACTGTGAAGAAGTCGTGACCTGTGTCCCATCTTGGGGTCCATTTTTGGCAGTAGCCTCTGGGCTCACCAGGATGTATCTCTGAGGGCCTTTCAAAGAAATACCTACCTTTATTCCCTTCTTCTTGTCTAGTCTCTGTTTTTAGGGGGCCTTTCAAGCAACCACCCTCAGTGGTAAATTTGTGACCACAGCAAGGTGGGTGCGGCTGTCGGTGCTCTGGAGGGTAGGAAGGCTCTGCAGGGGGATGTGGACAGGCTGGCTGGATGGTGTGAGGCCAGCGGGATGAGGTTCATGAAGAGCAAGGCCTGGGTCCTGCCCTCGTGTGCCAACAAGGGCCTGCAGTGCTCCAGGCTGGGGGCAGAGTGGCCGGAAAGGTGCCCAGCGGGAAAGGCCCCGGGGGTGCTGGGCAAGAGTGGCCAAACCTGAAACCTGCTTGTGCCCAGGTGGGCAAGGAGGCCGGTGGCCTCCTGGCATTGTGTGTCAGCAGTGGTGTGGGCAGCAGGAGCAGGGCGGTGATTGTCCCTCTGTGCTGGGCACTGGGGAGGCCACAGCTCGAGTGCTGTGTGCAGATGGGTGCCCCTGTTCGGGTGGGAATAGTGAGAGATGCCTTTGCGGGAATTAATGTGCCAAGGGAACCATGTACTAAAGTTAACAAGAGGGATTTTATTTAACGAAAAATGTGGGGTGGAGAGATAAAAAGGCACAGGAAAGAAGAGGGTGAGTAGGAAAGAGGGGGAAGAGGGTGGCTGGGGTGGGGAGCGGAGGGAAAGATCGGGGATCGGAGGGTGTGGGGGAAGAGCAGGGCTGGGGTGAGGTGGGGAAGAGATCAAAGAGAAGAGATCCGAGACGCTTGGCTCCAGCAGCATCCCATCGGATCCCACCCTGCGATTCTCTGCGCTGGGTGTGCCAGTAGTTGCTGTGCAGGTGAGGATCCCCGAGCTTTCACCCGGGGCTCACACCTTTGTCCTGTCCATGTCGAGGCATTTTCCAATTTGCTGTATGCAAGGAGGATGGGCTTTCCTTTGCCTGCAATGCATAGGCCCAAGGAGCATTTCTCAGCTCCTGATGCAGCCTGGGGGCAGGGTGGGGATGCACCCCCACAATGCAGCCCAGGCCTAAAGTCAACTTCTGTGGGATTTGCCAGGGCAGCGCAGGAATCCTTCCTCAGGCGGCTCTCCCTGAGCAGGCTGCCTCGCAGTTGTCTTGGGGCTGAGGGGCTGGGGCCGGCAGCAGGACCTACCTTTGGCAACCGGGGTCCTCGGGCACCATCCATCCATCCGTGCATGCATCCATGCCATCATCGGTGCCTCCCGTGTTTGCTTCTCCGTGCTGCTGCCTCCGGTAGCTGCCATTGCCCCTGGGATCTGCGCGTCCTCAGGGTGAGCCGGCGGCTTTGGGCACCGTCCTGGTGCTGGCGGCCGGGCTCTCCTCCGGCTGCCCCCTGAGGCAGCTGAAGGAGAAGAGCCGGCGCAGAGCCCGCCGGGCCGTCTTGACGACGGAGCGCCATCGCCGTGGGGCCGGGGGCCGCGGGACAGTGGCTATGCCAGCGGGGGAAGCCGGGTCACTGCCTGCCAGAGGCTGGGCAGGCACCGGGCGAGCCACTGCCACCGCCCCATCCCCGCAGGGCTTTGCTTGGGCAGGGGCGGCCTGGGCACGGCCAGCCTCCACGCCTGCTGCGTCGGCCTCGTCCCCGGGATCGGCAGGCAAGGCACAAACCGCAGGCTCGTCTGGGTCTTGTGGCAGTGCCGTGGGGAGAGGCTCGCTGTGCTCCTCGTCGCTGGGATCGCTGTCCATGGTAGAAGCGGCTGGCTCTGCTTCTTCCTCTGGCGGTGGGAGGGACAAGGCGCTCTCTGCCTCACTGTCCCTCTCTCCTGCCGCTTCTCCGTCAGGGAGCTTTTCTTCCTCACACTCTTCCAGTAGCTCCCTGACGAGAGCCTGGCAAGACAGCGAGTCGTCGGCGACAGGGCCGAGCTCGGCCAACAGCTCGTCAAGAGACACAAGCTCTGAGTAGCTTTGTGTCCCTCCTGTGGCATCTTCAGTCACTCTGCAGGTGCTGTGCGGCACCGAGGGGCCTGCAGCTGGCTCCAGGGTGGGACTCGATGGAGCCCCGAAGACACGTCTGGATGTCATGCCTCTGTCTTTGTTGTCCAGGGAGGAGAAGATGGCTCTAAACATCTCTTCATAGACTTTGTCTTCCAGCTCCTCCAGCTGCTCTCTCTTTTTCTGCAGATTATCCATCAACGCATCTTCATCCTCTGGGCACAGCTGCTTGCGATGCACAGGGTTCTCTGCTGGCCAACGCGCTGCCTGCGCCCCTTGACGAGCACTCAACCACTTGGCAGTGGACCTGAGGGACCTGTTCTCGCGCAGATACGGGGCGAGATCTCTCCACAGGTCACTGCAGGGGTTGCCACCATGCCCAGCACTGCCAGCAGCCAGAGTGCCCCTTGGTGAAGGTGGCACGAGATCACACTGGCCACTGGCCACAGGGCCCAGAGCATGTGCTGTGCCTCTGGGAAAAGACCCAGGGATGGGCGTGACCTTCGTCCAGGTGACCTGCGGTGCCTGCTGTGGCTGCCTGTGGGTCACCTGTGGGAAGCAGGGGGAGGCGCGGGATGGAGGCGGCTGTGCGGGCACGGTGTCCCCCACGTGCCAGCAAGCCCGGCCCTGGCCCCAAGCCAGGTGCTGGCTGTGGCAGCCGGGCTGGGTTTGGTTCCCAGCTATGGTCACTGCCTCTGGGACATTGCTCTGCCTGGCCCACGCCAGCACTGGCCGTTCCGCAGAGCAAGGCCTGGTGCCAGGCCTGGCTGTCTCTGCCCCAGGGCTTCCCACAGGTCCCACTGCAGCCTCTCCCTCCATCCCCGTCCCTCACCTGTTGCCGCTTGTACAGCAGCGGCTGCCCCTCACGGGGCTGCCCATGGGCATTCGCCTCCTCTTTCCTAGACATTGTGGTAGTGCTCGGATGGGCACTGGCCACAATCACCCAGGTGAGCTGCTGCCTTCTGAGAAGCTGCTGCCTCCTCCGAGAGCTGCTCTCCTGGGAGTGACCACTGCAGGGACTCGGAGCCCCCAGGGCCATGACACAGACCCACGTCACAATGGGCTCTGGGCACGATGTCAGCGCGGGTCACAAAGGCCTGGTGGGCACGGCCGCCCCTTGTCCCCGAGGCCTGGCGGTTGCCATGGGGCCGCCCCTGGTCACAAAGGCCTTTGTTATGCTTTTTTCCCTCAACTTTGCCTATGCTTGTTCCTCTCCCAATGACCTGCACCTCTCTCGTCCCGCCTTATGTTCCTCCCCTAAACATCCCCAATGAAGCCCTGTGCCATGCCAAAGTGCTTATGCCACCCGACTCACCACGTGCCCAAGCCCTTGTCCCTAATCTCAAGTAAAATGATCATCGGGAAGGGAAAATATCTGTTTGAATTTAATCTGGCCATCACAGTAAAAGACATATAAAGGTCTTTGTTTAAAAAGATTAGGAACACAAGACTGCCAAGGAAAATGGCCCTTCTTTAGTCAGTGCGGGGGGCTGAGGGGAATATGGTCACAAAGTACGAGGAAAAGGCTGAGGTGCAGAATTCTTTCTTTTCCTCCGTCTCCTCCAGCAGTCAGATAGGTTGTCTGGAGGACGAGCAGCCCCCTGAGCTGGCACACAGGGACGGGGAGCAGACCAGAGACCCTGCAATCCCAGAGGAATTTGTTAGTGACCTGCAGAGCCACTTAGACACGGACAAGTCTCTGGGTCTGGCCCAGAGTCTGCCAAGGGTGCTGAGGGAGCCACAGAAGAGGTCGCTAAGCCGCTCTCTTATCCTTTATTGTCGTCATTGCTGGCCAGTTGGGGGAGGTCCCAGATGACTGGAGGTGTCACTGTGATGCCCAAGAAGGGCCGGAGGAAGGATGCGGGGAGCTGCAGGCCTTTCAGCCTGACCTCGGGGCCTGGCAGGGTTCTGGAGCAGATCGCTGTGAGTGGGATCACACGGCCCATAGAGGAGATCCGAGGGATCAGGCCCAGCCAGCGTGGGTTTAGGAAAGGTGATGAGGCTGACAGCTGCTCTGGGGCCTCACAGAGTCGGACCTGAATCCGGCCAGAATTTACCCGTGAGAAGCTTGCAGTGGAAATTTTGCAACTTCAGTGAAACTCACAAAGAAGGCCAAGAATACAATCAATGAGAGAAGATGTACAGGGCACAAGGAGAGGAAGATGTCCTTGTTATGGGACATTGAGAGTGTACAAGGAAAAAGCTGTGGATAATATGTAGCAACGATACTTTTAGCAACTATACAGCTAACTGTTTTATCACCTGAACGGTCTTTGTTTGTTAAACAGCCTTGTTATTGTTTGCTAAGCAGCCAAACTCAAGAAGCCACAGCCATGCAAAGAAGTATAGGAATTGCAGTAGAGAAAAGTAAAAATCTTTCTATCCCTCTCGACTTTGGATTACAAAAGTGTGTGCTTTTATGTCCACGTCGACAAAGCCACAGAAAGGCAGGTCCTGCCTGAGCAATGTGTTGTCCTTTGAGAAGCGCGTGACCGGCCTCAGAATTGAGGGAAAAGCTGTGCATGGAGTCTCCCTGGACTTGAGCAAAGCCTTTGACTCCATCTCCCAGAGCACAGTCCTGGAGAAGCCGTCAGCCCAGGGCTTGGGCTGATGCCTTCTCCAGCCACCTAGAAACAGACTAGACAAGAGTAAGGGAATAAAGATAGGTGTTTATTTGAAGGGCCTTCAAGGTACACCCTGGGGAGCCAGAGGCTGCCTCCATAAAATGGACCCCAAGATGGACGACAGGTCACGAGTTCTTCACACCTTTATAGGTTTGGTTCATTTGCATACCACGGTTAATTCTCCAATTAAAGCCCCAGTTCAATGATGTAACTCCCCTCAGCTTGCTCCCCCCTTAGAGTCTTTGGTTTACACATGTTGGGCCTAGAAGAGCCTGGCTGTCCTTGAAGGCAAAGCCTGGAGAGGCTTTGTTATGTCTATCTTGCACGAGAGAGCAGAAATTACAGGCTACAAGGAACTTCAGAGTTACACTCTAAGCAGTACAGAAATTGTAAAATATAAAAGTTAAAACCTAAGGCATCAGGGCAGGTGCTCTCTACTGGCTTCAGAGCTGTCGGGATGGCCGGGCCCAGAGAGTCGGTCTAAATTTAAAGTGAAAGATTATGGGGTTAATAGGGCTCTACTTGTTCCCCAAAGTGCCTTGTGAGAGGGGCACCTCGGGTACAGTGTAAACTGTTGCAGCCCCTCGTTCTGCCCTGGGCAGCTGGAAGCGCTGGTGGTATTCAACCCCACACCTTACGGCGGAGACCTCAATATTACCAGAGACAAGGAGTCAGGAGCGCCGAACACCGCCCAGGAATTCCACGGAGCTGGTTTATTTCATCCGCAGGGATGAGCAGGCGGAGAGGGCGACGAAGAGGAAGGCACATGGCCCGGCAGCCCTTCCATAGTGTTCTGAGGGCACAGGGGTGGTACAAAGGCAGGGCCGAGGAACGGAGCCAAGGAGCAGAGGAAGGGGCAGGGAGGGGAGCAGGGCAGGAAGCAGCCACACAGGCTGCTGGCAGAGGTGGTTTTACATTCACAGGGTCTGGGGGTAAGGTTACATTCCAACCGCGAGGGCTTATGGGAGAGGCTTTTCCTCTAGAGGTCAGAAGATACATTGCCAAATGCCTAGGTTTTTCCAGCTGCCGGTCTCAGCCCTTCTCCCTGGCTCACCAGCTGGCCCAGTGACCCCAAGAAGTCAGGAAATGGCGCAGCATCCATTTGGCGTCCGGTCAGTAGCGCTGTGCCCTGGGCCCAGTCCTGTTGGGTGTCTGTCCTGCTGATGCGGACAAGGGCATGGAGCGTACCTCAATGCCTTAGGTTGTAACTTTCCTATTTTTGCAATCCTGTAGTGCCTAGTGTGTAACTCGGAAGGTTCTCGTAGCCTGTTAACTTCAGCTCTCTCATGCTAGGTAGACATAATAAAGCCTCTCCAGGCCTGCTCTCCAAGGACACTCAGAGCATCCTAGGCCCAAAATGTGTAAACCAAAGCCTCTAAAAGGGGGGCAAGCCTGGGGAAACAGCATCATCAGCCAAAGGTTTGATTGGAGAATTAACCCTGATATGCAAATGAACCAGACTTACAGAACTGTGAAGAAGTCGTGACCTGTGTCCCATCTTGGGGTCCATTTTTGGCAGTAGCCTCTGGGCTCACCAGGATGTATCTCTGAGGGCCTTTCAAAGAAATACCTACCTTTATTCCCTTCTTCTTGTCTAGTCTCTGTTTTTAGGGGGCCTTTCAAGCAACCACCCTCAGTGGTAAATTTGTGACCACAGCAAGGTGGGTGCGGCTGTCGGTGCTCTGGAGGGTAGGAAGGCTCTGCAGGGGGATGTGGACAGGCTGGCTGGATGGTGTGAGGCCAGCGGGATGAGGTTCATGAAGAGCAAGGCCTGGGTCCTGCCCTCGTGTGCCAACAAGGGCCTGCAGTGCTCCAGGCTGGGGGCAGAGTGGCCGGAAAGGTGCCCAGCGGGAAAGGCCCCGGGGGTGCTGGGCAAGAGTGGCCAAACCTGAAACCTGCTTGTGCCCAGGTGGGCAAGGAGGCCGGTGGCCTCCTGGCATTGTGTGTCAGCAGTGGTGTGGGCAGCAGGAGCAGGGCGGTGATTGTCCCTCTGTGCTGGGCACTGGGGAGGCCACAGCTCGAGTGCTGTGTGCAGATGGGTGCCCCTGTTCGGGTGGGAATAGTGAGAGATGCCTTTGCGGGAATTAATGTGCCAAGGGAACCATGTACTAAAGTTAACAAGAGGGATTTTATTTAACGAAAAATGTGGGGTGGAGAGATAAAAAGGCACAGGAAAGAAGAGGGTGAGTAGGAAAGAGGGGGAAGAGGGTGGCTGGGGTGGGGAGCGGAGGGAAAGATCGGGGATCGGAGGGTGTGGGGGAAGAGCAGGGCTGGGGTGAGGTGGGGAAGAGATCAAAGAGAAGAGATCCGAGACGCTTGGCTCCAGCAGCATCCCATCGGATCCCACCCTGCGATTCTCTGCGCTGGGTGTGCCAGTAGTTGCTGTGCAGGTGAGGATCCCCGAGCTTTCACCCGGGGCTCACACCTTTGTCCTGTCCATGTCGAGGCATTTTCCAATTTGCTGTATGCAAGGAGGATGGGCTTTCCTTTGCCTGCAATGCATAGGCCCAAGGAGCATTTCTCAGCTCCTGATGCAGCCTGGGGGCAGGGTGGGGATGCACCCCCACAATGCAGCCCAGGCCTAAAGTCAACTTCTGTGGGATTTGCCAGGGCAGCGCAGGAATCCTTCCTCAGGCGGCTCTCCCTGAGCAGGCTGCCTCGCAGTTGTCTTGGGGCTGAGGGGCTGGGGCCGGCAGCAGGACCTACCTTTGGCAACCGGGGTCCTCGGGCACCATCCATCCATCCGTGCATGCATCCATGCCATCATCGGTGCCTCCCGTGTTTGCTTCTCCGTGCTGCTGCCTCCGGTAGCTGCCATTGCCCCTGGGATCTGCGCGTCCTCAGGGTGAGCCGGCGGCTTTGGGCACCGTCCTGGTGCTGGCGGCCGGGCTCTCCTCCGGCTGCCCCCTGAGGCAGCTGAAGGAGAAGAGCCGGCGCAGAGCCCGCCGGGCCGTCTTGACGACGGAGCGCCATCGCCGTGGGGCCGGGGGCCGCGGGACAGTGGCTATGCCAGCGGGGGAAGCCGGGTCACTGCCTGCCAGAGGCTGGGCAGGCACCGGGCGAGCCACTGCCACCGCCCCATCCCCGCAGGGCTTTGCTTGGGCAGGGGCGGCCTGGGCACGGCCAGCCTCCACGCCTGCTGCGTCGGCCTCGTCCCCGGGATCGGCAGGCAAGGCACAAACCGCAGGCTCGTCTGGGTCTTGTGGCAGTGCCGTGGGGAGAGGCTCGCTGTGCTCCTCGTCGCTGGGATCGCTGTCCATGGTAGAAGCGGCTGGCTCTGCTTCTTCCTCTGGCGGTGGGAGGGACAAGGCGCTCTCTGCCTCACTGTCCCTCTCTCCTGCCGCTTCTCCGTCAGGGAGCTTTTCTTCCTCACACTCTTCCAGTAGCTCCCTGACGAGAGCCTGGCAAGACAGCGAGTCGTCGGCGACAGGGCCGAGCTCGGCCAACAGCTCGTCAAGAGACACAAGCTCTGAGTAGCTTTGTGTCCCTCCTGCGGCATCTTCAGTCACTCTGCAGGTGCTGTGCGGCACCGAGGGGCCTGCAGCTGGCTCCAGGGTGGGACTCGATGGAGCCCCGAAGACACGTCTGGATGTCATGCCTCTGTCTTTGTTGTCCAGGGAGGAGAAGATGGCTCTAAACATCTCTTCATAGACTTTGTCTTCCAGCTCCTCCAGCTGCTCTCTCTTTTTCTGCAGATTATCCATCAACGCATCTTCATCCTCTGGGCACAGCTGCTTGCGATGCACAGGGTTCTCTGCTGGCCAACGCGCTGCCTGCGCCCCTTGACGAGCACTCAACCACTTGGCAGTGGACCTGAGGGACCTGTTCTCGCGCAGATACGGGGCGAGATCTCTCCACAGGTCACTGCAGGGGTTGCCACCATGCCCAGCACTGCCAGCAGCCAGAGTGCCCCTTGGTGAAGGTGGCACGAGATCACACTGGCCACTGGCCACAGGGCCCAGAGCATGTGCTGTGCCTCTGGGAAAAGACCCAGGGATGGGCGTGACCTTCGTCCAGGTGACCTGCGGTGCCTGCTGTGGCTGCCTGTGGGTCACCTGTGGGAAGCAGGGGGAGGCGCGGGATGGAGGCGGCTGTGCGGGCACGGTGTCCCCCACGTGCCAGCAAGCCCGGCCCTGGCCCCAAGCCAGGTGCTGGCTGTGGCAGCCGGGCTGGGTTTGGTTCCCAGCTATGGTCACTGCCTCTGGGACATTGCTCTGCCTGGCCCACGCCAGCACTGGCCGTTCCGCAGAGCAAGGCCTGGTGCCAGGCCTGGCTGTCTCTGCCCCAGGGCTTCCCACAGGTCCCACTGCAGCCTCTCCCTCCATCCCCGTCCCTCACCTGTTGCCGCTTGTACAGCAGCGGCTGCCCCTCACGGGGCTGCCCATGGGCATTCGCCTCCTCTTTCCTAGACATTGTGGTAGTGCTCGGATGGGCACTGGCCACAATCACCCAGGTGAGCTGCTGCCTTCTGAGAAGCTGCTGCCTCCTCCGAGAGCTGCTCTCCTGGGAGTGACCACTGCAGGGACTCGGAGCCCCCAGGGCCATGACACAGACCCACGTCACAATGGGCTCTGGGCACGATGTCAGCGCGGGTCACAAAGGCCTGGTGGGCACGGCCGCCCCTTGTCCCCGAGGCCTGGCGGTTGCCATGGGGCCGCCCCTGGTCACAAAGGCCTTTGTTATGCTTTTTTCCCTCAACTTTGCCTATGCTTGTTCCTCTCCCAATGACCTGCACCTCTCTCGTCCCGCCTTATGTTCCTCCCCTAAACATCCCCAATGAAGCCCTGTGCCATGCCAAAGTGCTTATGCCACCCGACTCACCACGTGCCCAAGCCCTTGTCCCTAATCTCAAGTAAAATGATCATCGGGAAGGGAAAATATCTGTTTGAATTTAATCTGGCCATCACAGTAAAAGACATATAAAGGTCTTTGTTTAAAAAGATTAGGAACACAAGACTGCCAAGGAAAATGGCCCTTCTTTAGTCAGTGCGGGGGGCTGAGGGGAATATGGTCACAAAGTACGAGGAAAAGGCTGAGGTGCAGAATTCTTTCTTTTCCTCCGTCTCCTCCAGCAGTCAGATAGGTTGTCTGGAGGACGAGCAGCCCCCTGAGCTGGCACACAGGGACGGGGAGCAGACCAGAGACCCTGCAATCCCAGAGGAATTTGTTAGTGACCTGCAGAGCCACTTAGACACGGACAAGTCTCTGGGTCTGGCCCAGAGTCTGCCAAGGGTGCTGAGGGAGCCACAGAAGAGGTCGCTAAGCCGCTCTCTTATCCTTTATTGTCGTCATTGCTGGCCAGTTGGGGGAGGTCCCAGATGACTGGAGGTGTCACTGTGATGCCCAAGAAGGGCCGGAGGAAGGATGCGGGGAGCTGCAGGCCTTTCAGCCTGACCTCGGGGCCTGGCAGGGTTCTGGAGCAGATCGCTGTGAGTGGGATCACACGGCCCATAGAGGAGATCCGAGGGATCAGGCCCAGCCAGCGTGGGTTTAGGAAAGGTGATGAGGCTGACAGCTGCTCTGGGGCCTCACAGAGTCGGACCTGAATCCGGCCAGAATTTACCCGTGAGAAGCTTGCAGTGGAAATTTTGCAACTTCAGTGAAACTCACAAAGAAGGCCAAGAATACAATCAATGAGAGAAGATGTACAGGGCACAAGGAGAGGAAGATGTCCTTGTTATGGGACATTGAGAGTGTACAAGGAAAAAGCTGTGGATAATATGTAGCAACGATACTTTTAGCAACTATACAGCTAACTGTTTTATCACCTGAACGGTCTTTGTTTGTTAAACAGCCTTGTTATTGTTTGCTAAGCAGCCAAACTCAAGAAGCCACAGCCATGCAAAGAAGTATAGGAATTGCAGTAGAGAAAAGTAAAAATCTTTCTATCCCTCTCGACTTTGGATTACAAAAGTGTGTGCTTTTATGTCCACGTCGACAAAGCCACAGAAAGGCAGGTCCTGCCTGAGCAATGTGTTGTCCTTTGAGAAGCGCGTGACCGGCCTCAGAATTGAGGGAAAAGCTGTGCATGGAGTCTCCCTGGACTTGAGCAAAGCCTTTGACTCCATCTCCCAGAGCACAGTCCTGGAGAAGCCGTCAGCCCAGGGCTTGGGCAGGTGCACTCCACTGGCTTCAGAGCTGTCGGGATGGCCGGGCCCAGAGAGTCGGTCTAAATTTAAAGTGAAAGATTATGGGGTTAATAGGGCTCTACTTGTTCCCCAAAGTGCCTTGTGAGAGGGGCACCTCGGGTACAGTGTAAACTGTTGCAGCCCCTCGTTCTGCCCCGTGCAGCTGGAAGCGCTGGTGGTATTCGACCCCACACCTTATGGTGGAGAGCTCAATATTACCAGAGACAAGGAGTCAGGAGGGCCCAATGCCAGCCAGCAATTCCATGGAGCTGGTTTATTTCATCCGCAGGGATGAGCAGGCGGAGAGGGCGACGAAGAGGAAGGCACATGGCCCGGCAGCCCTTCCATAGTGTTCTGAGGGCACAGGGGTGGTACAAAGGCAGGGCCGAGGAACGGAGCCAAGGAGCAGAGGAAGGGGCAGGGAGGGGAGCAGGGCAGGAAGCAGCCACACAGGCTGCTGGCAGAGGTGGTTTTACATTCACAGGGTCTGGGGGTAAGGTTACATTCCAACCGCGAGGGTTTGTGGGAGAGGCTTTTCCTCTAGAGGTCAGAAGATACATTGCCAAATGCCTAGGTTTTTCCAGCTGCCGGTCTCAGCCCTTCTCCCTGGCTCACCAGCTGGCCCAGTGACCCCAAGAAGTCAGGAAATGGCGCAGCATCCATTTGGCGTCCGGTCAGTAGCGCTGTGCCCTGGGCCCAGTCCTGTTGGGTGTCTGTCCTGCTGATGCGGACAAGGGCATGGAGCGTACCTCAATGCCTTAGGTTGTAACTTTCCTATTTTTGCAATCCTGTAGTGCCTAGTGTGTAACTCGGAAGTTTCTCGTGGCCTGTTAACTTCAGCTCTCTCCAGCTGGCCCAATGACCCCAACAGTGAAGGTTTCTCTAGTTTTGCCAAATAAGGTCCAGACACTCTTGTAGTCAAGCTTGTATGACATCTTAGAGATTCTTTAGAGCATTTCTAAAGTTTTAACACTGATGCGTCTTATGGTATTGAAAATGAAAAATGAATTTATAATTAATCACTTAGGTCTTACATTGGGTCAGGTATTTTTTGAACAAATGCATTTCTGATTGAACACGTACTGATTTTTCGGCCTTTTGGTTTTCAAACCTGTCTTCAGTATATTTACCTCTTATTAAAGGAATAGAAGGCACAGTATCCTCATTTATTGAAATGACTTAGCCAAATAAATATTTTCTGAAATTCCTGGCATTTCCTTAATCTTTAAGTAAACAATTGCTACTATAAGTGCATGGGATACTTTTGGAAAGACGTTTCCAGAAGCGGCAGGGGTATACGTGTTTAATTCTGGTAGGCAGTATTTGCCTGGATCAATGACCTTCCAACACTTTAATTGTACTCTCCAGGCTCTGTTGGTGAAACTTAAAATAGTTTAAAAATGGTAACGTACTGTAACTAATCTGCAGCAGTACAAGTCAGCATGATTCATACTTCCATTAAATTTTCTCACCCTGGTAAATTTTCCTATTTTTACATTTCTGTGGGAAGAAAGCATGTCTATGAAACTATGGGGTTATTCTGGGCCACCTTCAGTGGAACACATCAAGATTTTTCATAATTTATAATTATACTAGAAGACTCATTTTGATGCTTTAACTCAACATGCTTTCCTGAATCCTGCCTGCTAGGACACCCTGAGAGTGAATATGATGAGAAAGCAGGTCTGAAGCAGGCAAAATCATTGACTGCCCTTGGAAATTCTTGCCAGAATCTTTCAGAGGGGTCAGGGTGTAGTTCATGCTCCATTGATGTAGAGCAATGCCATGAGCTACAAACTTCCTGTCGGGGCATGTGCACAGCAAACCTCAGATGGTGGGTCAGCAAAGACAGACTGAGGACACACTGCCACTCGTGTGTGCTCAGCACCAACAGGCAGGACTGCACTAACACCGTGCTTATGTGTGCCTCATATCCACACAGGCTGTTCTCTGCATGCTTTCTTGTTTTCACATCATTTTTTGCTATCTAATTAACACATCAACTCATTTTTCTTTCCTCTGCTATAGGAATCTTGGTTTTATTCCTTTTATTTCACCCTGTTTTCCTTTTTTTTAATACCTTTTTTCATAATTTATCATTCATTTACATTTCAATCAACACTAGCTGTTTGTAAAAGCTACCCTGATGGGAAGTATGAAATAAATTATTGAAGTTAGTATAATCTGCACTTCCCATTACCACCTCATTTACCTTAATGGCACTAAAAAGACTGTCACTCTCAATGCAGCTCATGCTTCTAATAGGAATTCCCTTGGGAGCCAATCTCATGTGAATTACATATTTACATATGGCATGGGTTTTGCTGGGTGATTATAGGCTGGGATTTAGAATAGTGTCCTTTAAGGATGGCAACTGCACAGAAAGCTGCCTTTCCAGAGTCAAAACATGACACTGCTTGATTCAAACAATTAATATGTCTAAGAGGAGTCAGCAAAAGCATTGCAAATTTATTGGGCACTTTCAAACTTTCCAATTGTAAAAAAATTTTAAAAAAGAAAGTGCACATTTTTCCCAAGTTGAAATGAGGAAAAAAATATCACAAAACTAAAGTCCTTTTGAACAGTGGTGTCCTTTTGTTCGGACAAATTAAAATTTGATTTATGGAGGGGGGTTTGTTTGTTGTTTTTTGTTTTGATTTTTTTGTGTGCGTGTGGTTTTTTGGGTTTGGTTTGGTTTGGTTGTTGTTTTGGTTTTGGTTTATTGTAGTTTTATTTTGTTTTTGTTGTTTTGTGTTTTTGGGGTTTTTTTGTTGTTTTTTTTAAATTATTATTTCTACAGCTCCCTATTGCTTTCATACGATTTTTTTAAAAAAAAATTTAAAAGCTATGTTTCAAAATATTTTTAGTCTAAATTAACACCTTCCAGCTAAAACTATAACCCTTGAAACCAGTGTCTTGTCATAAAGATTTCAGTCTGGAGGCTGTCAAGCAGCAATCTTTGTTGTTCTTTTTAGTAGGACAACACCCAGGCACTAATTAGAATTCAGAAGTAGATGGAATTGAGCTATGTAAAAAGAAACAGTCCCGCTTCCAATGTTTTTTTGCAATATGAACGGGATGGTAAAAACAATTATATGGGAGGGAGGCAAAAGAGACCTATATAGCGACTTGTTAAATATGCACACTTGTGAGGATAATCTGATCAGTAAACCATCTATATTTTCTTTCTTTGTGTTTCAGGGTGTCTTAGCTAACATCGTGCCAAATAACTACGTATAGAACTGAGAAAACAGACTTGGGGAGCAGATTTTGCTTATTTGCTGTTCTTGTATTGGAAAAGATGTGGTCTGACTCTTTTAATGCCTGCCCAGAGCTCATCTGTGGGGCTACATCCATACTTTGAAATAGCAGCCTCCAAATTTCATGATCTAGAGGTTGGTACCACATGAAAGCTGGCCCTGGGCCGGCCCTCATTGTCATGAGGCATCCTGTGACTTTGAGACATTGTTATTTCTCTGTGTTTGTTTCTCATCCCCTCCCACATGAAACTGTGTCGAAGCCCAGCACAGTGGTGTTTTTATAACAAAGAGCTGATGTTGAACACTGCAGGGTACAATGACATCTTCCACTAGACCAGGTTTCTCTTTTTTTGAGTGACTATAAAGGAAAGGAATGTGAAAGAAATTTCTGTATTTTCTGCTCCCAAGAATGAACAAATAATACTTCACAAATAACTCAATTCTAATGGGGCAGGCTCCTGCTTCACACCATCCATGTCCATCATGTAAAGTCAGAAGAGTTCCTGGCTTAGTTCAGGGTGAAAACTCTACAGTTAGAATTTTGTCATTTACTGTAACACAAATCTCCATGAAAATCTATTTCACTTCCTGGAGTCACTCCTGGTGAACATGGTCGTAAGTGATAAAATGAATCCTAGTCCTTTTGGTAAGAATAAAGTGAGGGGAAAAAAATTAAAAAAAAAAAAAGAGGAGAGGAAGAAAGAAAGAAATTGCAAAGAAAGGCCCTCAAGTCTTTGCAAATTCAGAAAGCCCAAAGTCAATGATCTAGCAGAGTTGACAACCTATGAGTTAAGTCAACCTCATCTGCCTTTTTCAAATGAAAGACGTGACAATATAGCTATTGGTAATTTCCCTTTCATTAAAATTCTTTCAACTCAAGTCAGTTTTGTGCTGTGAGCCTTTCTTAACAGTGGCAAATGTCATCCCACACAAAGACATCCCACACAATGGAGGCGGTGAGGCACTGGAACAGGTTTTCCAGAGAAGTTGTGAATGCTCCATCCCTGGAAGTGTTCAAAGCCAAGTTGGAAGGGACTTGGAGCAACTGGGAAGGTGTCCCTGCCCATGGCAGGAGAATTGGAACTTAATGATCTTCAAATCCAAACCATTCTATGATTCTATGATGACCCTCTCTAATTCCTCATGGGCAGAGTCATGTGAAGGAGAAAACAACTCATTGTACCATCTCTTTCTGCTTCTGGAACCAGGTGTGCAAACTCAGTGCCATGAGCTTTCTCCAGCTGGGAGCCTGTCTCCACTTTCCTGAGGCTCTTCCTTCCACAGCACACGTGCTCTCTTCCATCAAGGCTGGAGCCGACACACCAGTCAAAACAATTCACTGACTAATTTTAAACAAAAAGCCTGTTTACATGAATAATCATTACTGAATATGTCTAACTATGAAAAGACTGCTCACAATAGCCACCTATTGTGGGAAGTCAATGCATTATGCATTGTTTGAATTAAATCAGGATCTACATTGCAGTGGATTAATCTAGCCGGTGTCTTGTGTTTTTTTTTCTCTTCCTGTGTTTGTAACCCATCTGCCAACTACAATAGGTCGCAGTTTTGTTCAGCTTTTTATGTTGGAAAGTTATTAATACCAGATGTTCATTTTTTGGAGTATCCTAAGCATAAAACATTCCATAATCAAAACCAAAATGTTAACAATAATATACCCAAACTTGGTGGATTAAGATCCTATTAAAATTCTGGAGTATGTCCTATGTTTAATGCATTAACTCTTTTTTCCATCAAGGGAGACCTGAGGCAGGCTAGGTTTCATTTTGCTCAAGGGAGAAAGGAAATGTATTCACATCTCTAGCATTGTTCTTTCACTGTGTTTTGTCAAAAATATCATGACCATAATAGAGTTATGGAGAGGACAATGAAAATACATAGGTCAGGGGTTTTAGCTGGGATTCTGTAGATAAGGGTTGCCATGTAGGACTTTCAGTGAATTTTCAGCTGAGGTCAGCTCTGCATTCCAATTAATAAATAACCCAGCGACAGAAAAACAGGAATTATAACCAAAAAAAAAAAAAAAAGAAAAAGAAAACTCTCTGCAACTCTCTCTGCTCTTAGAAAGAGAGACAGCTTTATCAGGGAAGAAGATAAGCAAAATATTGGATCTTCAGCTTCTATAAATTGGTGCAGCTGCATTATTAATTCGAGAGAGTTGCCTCTTTTCATAGCTTATCTGCCTCCATTAGTTTTGCTGAAAGTCATTGTTAATTTTCTGCAGCCTGACTTCGGGGGAGTGTGGCCTGGTTTGTAAAATTTCACTGAACTATTCCTGGCCACATTATTTAAGATGCTGTAGATATTCCCAGTGAATTTCTAAGGCCAAGAACAGGGAGGGAAGTAATCACTGCAGACTGGGCAAGCCAGAATTTGCAACTCATGTCAATAAACTGGGGTGGGAATGGGTTCATATCATCTTTTGTGTGTTATACAAGCCCCTTGTTGCAGCTTTCCACCTTGAACTTCTTTCAAGTTAAGACACAAGAGGACAAATCAAGTAATGGAGCTTTGAGAGTGTCAAGAGAAAGAGCTGTGTTTGCTCTTCTTGGTTCTTCATGGGGTTGCAAGGCACAGGAGTAGCAGAGCATCCAGCCAATTTTTCTGACCGGGGTGTTTCACACCAGTTTTCCTGCTATTTTCTAAATGTTCTGGTGAATACTTCCCTGGAAGTGTTCAAGGTCAGGTTGGATGTGGGCCTGCCTAAGCTGGTCTAGTGGAAGGTGTCACTGCTCATGACAGGGGGCTTGGAACTAAATGATCTTTAACTTCCTTCCAACCCAAACCGTTGTATGATTCTGTGAGTAATTAATTTTGGTTTTGCATAAAATGGACCAATTAAGTGCTGCAAAGTCTGGAACACATAGTGTTATTCTGGCTTGCTAAGAGTGAATTTAAATCAAGAGGAAAAGTAGTTTTAACTTCTGCACTTCAAGAAGTATATAAAGTATGAAAGGTCGTTTTAGTGATAAATTTTTTTTTTTGTCTATTAAATCTTGCAAGTACATGTACACGGAAGCATCTTGAAAGCTGATGTCTGTGTTGAAAGCAAAACGTTTCTTTCAGTTCATAATTTAATCGATTTAGTTTTATGTGGTAATATTGCTAGTTTAAAAAGCAAACTGCCTGACACACCTCAAGAACTAATTTTTGTCACTGTTGTGTCTTCTAATTCATTTGCTGTTAGCTTTTCTTTTTTTGTGGATATCTGTTGGATAATCTCCTCTCATTCAGTGCACAGAGCTCAAATTAACATCAGTGAAAATTTCCTTCTTGGAACAAGCACAGGATTAGCAATAGGTGCACTTCAAAAGCTTTCTTTCACATTAGATAAACCCTGCAAAGGTCAGATGTTTATCTGGAGCTTATCTGACTCACCCAAGCCTCTGGAGGTTACTAAATATCATAAACTGAACCTTTCTTTAAAAACTGGTGGAACTTCCTAATCTAAAGCTGTCCAGAAATACCACAGGTAAAGATTTTCCAGCAGGATTTTTTCTTTTTTTCCCAGGTTCAAAAGCACATGATAATGAAACAGACAGTTATTTCATGCCCACAGAAAATTCTTTATGAAATTCGGTTGTAAGCATAGGTAAAGAAATTGGAGGAGTAAGGGGTGATATGAGAGTTTTCTCTACCTGGACAGATTTAGCTGTCCTTATACAGGCCTGGACAGAAATATTTAATAAGACTGGAGAGTTTTTCCCATTGTGATTTAATTTCTTTCTCTTAAATGGTGTATCACTTCTCCTTATCCTCTGTGCCATTCCATCTATGCAAGTGCACATGTACACACACATATACATTTGCATATATATGTATAATAATTTATCTGACTAAAATATCCTTCCACTGTAAGATATACAGGCAACAGCTCACTAGGTCTTTCCAACTTGCAGTCAGACTGTGAGAAAATGATGTTTTCCTCAAGCAATGTTATTTCTTATAGTTCACAATTCTGTCTACTACCAAAATAGCATTTTTTGATTTTCCAACAAATGAAAAAGAATAAAATAAAGGGTGAAACGATGCAACTCACAAAATTAAATAAGCAGGTGTGATAATACAGTGGATAGCTGCAGAGCTGCTTTTCCAGGGCAGAAGAAAATAAGGGATTGGAAAAATACTCTCTCTGATTTTGTTTTCACTCCTAGCTCTATCAAAGTGCTGCTTTCTCTTTATCTAATCCATTTATCCATCTCATTGTAAACACATCTGCTTATGCATCCCTTCACTCCCATATTTGCCTTCTTCCATCTTAAATTCATCAGTCCTGTATCAGAGTTCTGTGCAATGCAGAAACCTAATCAGGTTGTTCCCTTCAGTAGGCATTTTTACTGGGTCTAGTTTTGTTTATTCTTGTTTTTATACAGTTATTTGATTTCTTGTTACATATCACTCTTGGATATAAAAAATAGCTGTCCCATTTCACCCCATGGCAAAAGGAATAAAGGCCACCTACCTTACAGGTCTGGCCACTTCCAGCTCTGCATTTCTTTGCCCTTTAAGCCTGAATTCTCCACCCCATGTCACAAATTTCAGAGATTCCTAAAAGTGCTCAACACCAACACTCACCTCCTGAGACTGAAGGTTAGGATCCTCTTCTCATCCAGGAATTGGTTTTATGAAAATTTGGAGACACCTTAGGAGCATAATCAAAAAGTATGAATGGAAAAGACACCAAAGCTAAGTAATACTTGAATGTTCATTTATATATGTAGTGCCTGCAGCTCTTTGGGAGCCAAAAGACATGGTGGCCCATCCTCAGGCTACAAATGGCTGTTTGTCTTGCTTCTGCCTAATTCTCACCAGATATGTGCTTGGTTCTACATCTGATGCCTAGGAGGGCTGGATTCTCTGTCCTGGCTGTAAAGCTGTTTGTCTTCATCTCAAAATATTCTGCTTCAGTCTTTGTTTCGAGGTGGGCTGGCCTCTCTTAAGGTCTGCTGGTAATGTCAGAGTTGTCTGTCTCAGACCCGGGTATGAATATTTTGGAGTTCATTATAGCATGAAAATGTACATGGTGTACAGTTTGCCATGGATATATGAACTGGTCTGCTGAGTTCTTATTGGTAGATAAAATTCTTTGATATCTTTGCAGAGAAAGTATGAACCAAACTGATGAGATTTTTTTTTTGTCCTACTTTATAGACACCTTAAAGGCCTATTTCTAATTTGTAAGTATAAAAAATTGATTATTGCATCCTATTTTCTCATGAGATATTAATGCCTACTTTTAAATTATCCTCAACAAGAAATCTTGTAAAACAGACCAGAAGTCAGATTTGAGAATGTTAATCCATAGTTGGAATTTTGCTTTAGGAAGAGACCATTCAAAAAACGTACTTATTTCCAAAATACCATTTAACTACTTTTTGACCAGCCTATCAGAACTGAAGTGGAAGAACATTGTAATCTGTTTTTACAGAACTGTAGCTAATTCTCCAGGGATATTAAAATAGAGTCATGTAAATAAATGTTCTGGCTTTTGCTTTTAATAAAATATTATAAAATGCATTTGAGAGGTTGATTTCTGAAAAATGTTTAGAGAACTCAGAATTCTTGGAGAAACTTGTTGTTTTGCAATGACACTAATTTATAAAATGTTACATCAAGCCTCTGGCATTTTCCAGAAGGCTCTTTTTATGCCCTTTTTTTTTGCTACCACAATGACTTTGGTGTCACATGTTCTAAACATTAATATTCCTCCTCATCAAAAACATAAAATAATATTTTTTGCTTATAAAACTGCTTTCAGCATAAAAAAAATTCAGAGTCCAGCATTTTTTGTATTGAATTTGACCCTTACCTTCCAGATCAAGATTCTTATGTGGCTGTGCCAAATGTATATTTGCCATGTAGATTGGGCAATTTAGGATTAGCTAAATGTGCTTTGCTTAAATGCTCTCCTTTTAGTAAATAATCTTTCCCTCTTAGTCCAATTAGCGTTGTAGAAGACCTGTAGCAGCAATCATGATACACTCAGGACAGGCACTGTATCCTGAATTGTTTCCTTGTGTCAGACCAAATTACATTTAGTTAACTGAACTCAAACATAAAAAGGCAGTGCTCAACAGATGGAACTCAGGTAAGGTGATCCAGAAGGAATCCAGTTCCTAGAAAGTCCCTTTGAGTATGCCACCAAAAGTGGTTAATAGGAGCTACTTGAGCTTGATGTGAAGGATTGTGTCCAGCATTTCCTCCCTTGGCATTGCAGGCAAGGAAATAGAGGGCACAGCAGGGCCCTGCAGTACACAAAGGACATCGACAAACTGTTGAAAAAACCCAGTGAAGCACAACTGAAATGATAAAGGTGTTACAGAACACCATCTGTGGGACACTATTACAGAGCCTGAACATGAAGCGTTTAGTAAAAAAAAAAAAAAAAGAGGAAAGAGCACTTTGTGGCCTCTATATTAATGCATAATAAATAGAAAATGTGTGTATAATGTCACATCATAAGATTTTTTCATTCGCTCTGCACGAGATGCCAGGCAGTGAAGAATCTGCCTCATGTTAATTGCTTTTACCCTGGTGAGAAAGTAGTTTAGAATTTAATTGTGACTTAATCAATGATGTTCTCTAGAAATTACTCTAAAAATCTAAGACACTTAATAGAGAAAAAGTTTATTCTCTGTAGAATGTCTGAGTCATGTCATGGAATTCAATAGCAGGGATTTAATTCTCTATTAAACACCAAATTACAGTTTCAAGTAAAAACCAAGTTATTGAATGCTAGATATTTTCTGTCAAATTCTAAAAAAATTTCATTAAGAAAATACTTTAAAGCATGAAGCAGGAAGCTAGAATGATTCAAAATTATTTTAAATATGTCAATATATTTAAACTAACATTTTCTAGAAGTAGAATGTAGACAACATTTTAAGAAAGATAAATTGGTTAAATTGAAGTTTAATTCACTGCAGTAGCATTATGGTAATCTACATATAATTGTTATTTATTTTTCCTTTTTTAGAAGAAAGTGAGGGATGGAAGAGTAATTTTTCCCATTCCATTTTTTTATTTCTAGAGCTTTTGAAAAGTGTTCCATTTTTGCTTGTTCGTTTTGGTTTTTTTTTATTTTTGCACAATATCAAACTGAGTTTTCCTCTTCTATAATCCTAATCCCATAATTGCTGCTTAAATTGTTATTTAAATATTTATTATCTATACTTGTTTTTAAATTTTAGTTCTTTCTACTGTTTCACTCCCATCTTTATTTGCAAATTGGCTAGCCACAGGAATGGTAACTAGTCTAAGCACAAGAACAGCATGTGGATGTGATTGTTTAGTACAAGGTTTCCTCTGAAAAGTCCAGACACTGCTAAAGCAAAACTGGGTTCTACCCTTCTACAAGCAAAAAACCCAGAACTGTGATTTCAGCCTTCCTTCCTTCCTTCCTTCCTTCCTTCCTTCCTTCCTTCCTTCCTTCCTTCCTTCCTTCCTTCCTTCCTTCCTTCCTTCCTTCCTTCCTTCCGTCCTTCCTTCCTTCCTTCCTTCCTTCCTTCCTTCCTTTTTTCCTTCCTTCCTTCCTTCCTTCCTTCCTTCCTTCCTTCCTTCCTTCCTTCCTTCCTTCCTTCCTTCCTCCCTTCCTTCCCCCCTCCCTTCCTCCCTCCCTCCCTCCCTCTCAGAGTTACATCCAAATGTTGACTCTTGCATTTCCCAACCTACCAGCAAAGAGCTAAGACAAAATCTGAAAACCTGTCATGCACGCAGGATCAATTTGAGTATTTGAGGAAGGACCCAAGAAAGTACATGGGTTCCAGCCTGGAGTCTGGGATAAAGAATCCCATATTGCAGGAGGGGAAGGTGTCCCAGATGGGATGGGTTCAGGTTATCACACTGCTGGGGGATCTCCCATAGCCCTCCGTCCTGCTGCATGGCAATCCCAGCCCTCCCACAACATTAAGGGATGCTTGTGCAGCACAGATCGTCCTATGGAATGGTGTGACCAAGGAACCAGCACCACCCTTGGCAAAATGAGATCATCCTTTGAGAACGTTGGAGGAATCAGGAAAAAGGAGGAAAGAAAGTACAATTTAAACCTCCTCATAGGTCATAAATTCCTCGAAGTCCCTGATTTCCTCCAGAACACCAGAAACAGGAGGGTGCTCTGCAGAGCTACTGAGTTACTGTCTCACACTCAGCAGTGCTGCCAGAATCGATGGGTTTGTACAGCCAGGGGCCAGCCCTTACCTCAACAACCCTGCTGAACCTAATCAGTGCAGTTTGTGCCAAAACACAGTCCCTCACAATAATTAGTATTGCACACATAGAAGCAGATGCCTCCTCTCCGTGTGTTTCTCATGACAGGCAGGATGAGAAGATATTGAATTACAATAAAATCCTATGACAGCAGCCGGCCTTGGTATCTTCTCCAGTGAATATGTTACTTTTTTTTTCATGCAGTGAGACATTTTTGTAGTCAGTGTTTGACTTCCAGAAGGATGCTTAATTCTGTAGCAGATACACAACCATTCCCTGCCTGATTATTTTTTATTTTTAACAATTTAGATCCGTAGACTAAATTGTATTACAGACTCATTGTGAATGGCTTTCAGAGTAAAAAATCTTTATCTCACATATTTCTCCCTCCACAAGATATGTCCTGTTGAGCAGAGGTTTGCAACCATATAGTGAGAAACTCCTACTAACTTAATTTACTGTACTGAGCACTTCAGAGACATGGCTGCAGTAAAATAAACAACATCAATTCAATTATTTCATCTTATGTCACACTGTAAACTTCATAAACATGTAAATTCAAAAATCTCCATAAACACTTTAGTATTATGAATCACTGCAGGATATCACAGCTGGTTACCTGCAGAAATTGTGTCTGGAACCTAGTCCATCATTTAGAGGCAACAGCAGATGTTAAAGGCAAACTGCTCTATATAATCCTCCCAAACAAAAAATAAAGCAAGAGAAGCAGCAAGATACATAGCCAGACATTTTCGGCATCTGTTTGATACGGTATCAAGGATTGGAATTTTGTTAGTGAATCCATTCTCATGGTCGGGAAAGATCATTCTGAAATGTGTTTGTTCAGGGCAGCATTGCTCTCAGGTTGGGTTCTGACTGTGAATCAGAAATGAGACTTTCACATGAACCACAACAATGAAAAAGCTGCTTCCCACAGTCCTGCCTTGAACTAGCACGGGGTTCAATTAATATTCTGTGATCACCCTGATCATATGTGTCTATTTTCACCTGGGATTGTTGCAGAATCCTTTGACAGATGGGTGCCTAAATCCCAGCGTGGAGCAGCAGTGTTTTCTGGTTTCCCAGACTCGACTTATCACCCAGTTCCTATCCTTGAAGGAGCCCCTGTGTAAAATGAGGTATAGTGTTATTTGGCAAACACCTGAACCTCTGACCCAGCATGGCAGGAGTTGTGCCCTGCAATGATGGATTGCTATCCAGATATTTGCCTGCTCTCAGACCAGGCTGGAGTATTTCAGATAACAGTCCTGTTACCCAGGGCTTGCTCTGTGGAAGCTGTGACCTGTCAAAAATGCCTCAAATGCCATTTATATTTACTAGGAAAGAGGTTGTGGAAGGGCTTCTTTAACTCTCCAGCTCAACTACAGTGCTCCTTCTAAAAGAAACCCCCCAGGAGACTGTTTGAAGTCCTTCATGAGGTGCTGCTGACTCCAGGGGAGCAAGGGATTCATTTTCCTGGTTTTGAGATCTGCTTCTATTTGTTATTTCCCTCTGTGTTTCTCTTTCTTCGATGAGTTCCTGCAACAAATTAATTTCTTACTGATACATTTTTTAACAACTAAAGTGATGGTTTTCCTTCAGTAGGAAAAATCCTAAAAAATAAATTATTAATAAAGATAGTTCATGGAATAGTTGTAAAAACATGCAGGAGATAATTGTAGATTTAATGTTGCACAATGTTTAGGCATCCTGTGATAGGCACCTAAACCAAAAAAAGTAACAAAAAAAATTGTTGAATAAATTGAAAATATTACTGTCTGGCCATTTAAAAGGGAGATCTTGGATAAAAGGTCATATCTAGTAGGAGCAAGTGGATACCATCACCAACAAGGGATTGAGAAGTGTGCAATCTTCATGTAACCTCTCTGTATAAGAAAAAAACATCAGCCAGAGCAATTGCATTTGAACCTGACCTACTTTTTATCACTATCAGCCAGAAGGGAACAATAAAAAAAAAAAATAGGTCAGGTATGTACAACTTGAAACAATAATCTATTTAAGATGGGGAAATACCCACTCATTCTATAATAAAAAGCTCTGATTATATTCTTCTTTAAAAAAACATTATATATTATGATAAATAAACCATACTTAGATACTGATGGATAGGCCAAGCACATATTATAATATTTGCTGATTTTGGCTGATGAAGTCCCAGGCCAAAAGTTTACAGAGTGAAATTTTCCATTTATTGGCTAGATTACTTTGGCATCTCTCCATCGTGCCAGCAGTGACATTTCCTTCCATTCTGTTAATGAGTTAAGGTTTCTCCACAAGGTTCTGCTGATTTCTGTACCTTGGAAATTCACAATTCTAAGACAAAATAGCAGCAGTAGCACCATGTAAATAATTCTAAGGTTTCCAACTTCAGCTCTGGCACAATAAGAAGTCCCAGTTACGGATTACTGAGCATGATGCTCAAATGAGTCTTTGGAGATCAGTTCTCAGAACTGGAGCCTGACTGCCAGCCCTGCTGTAGGCTGGGAAGGCTGAAAAAATCTGAGTGTAGTCCTGAAAATCACATTATCCACAGATTATAGTCCAAGCCTTCAGCTTCTGTAAATCACAACTGTTGCACTGAAAGTGGATGATGTTGATTGCACTTGCCTGTAGCATTTTTTTTCCACTGATCTAACCCATTAATTTCTGATGTATCTGCCTCATATATCTTTTTATATAAAATAGGTATAAAAGGAATATTTTTGGACATTGATACCCACTCTGTCCTACTAGATTGCTCTTTTGTGTTGGGATCTTTTTCTTCCTCCTTATTGTGTAAGGACAGGAGTGGAGAGGAGAGGAAAGGAGAGGAGAGGATGCATCATGAATAAAAAGGATTGAGAGGAACATTCCTCTCTTCTAAATTAAACAGAATTGTTGTTGCCCATCCAGCTCATTCTCAGTCCTGCCAAGTGACAGCCTGTGTATTTTATGTGTTATAAGGGGTATAAGGAGTAAAAATAATTTTTAAAAAATTGCACACATTGCCTTTGTGTTTCCTGTTAATTATTTTATGAAACAATAAGTTTCATGAACTGGGAGCTATTCTTCCCTCCCAAAGAAAACATGATAATGTATCCTCCTTATGACCTCCCTCCATTTTTCTCAAGAAGCAATGAAAAAACTTAAATGTTTTTATATAAATGAATGGAAAGTGCTTTCTCCCACTGAATAAAATACCTGCAAGGCTTGTGAAACCATGGGCCCCAGGATTTTGTCCCCAGAAAGGCAGGGACTTCAGAGCTGCCTATGGTTTTTATCCTAATTCTGACCCTTGGTTTTCCATTTCTGTTCCCATTCTTCACTTTTGTTTTCATCCTCTTTTTTTCAGAATTTCCTTTTCCTTGCTCACATTTTTGCTGGGGTTCCATTACACATAGCAGCTCCCTGGAATACGCCACAGAGTAGTGTTTTACATGAATCTGGCATCTTAATAGAAATTCCGCTTTTCACCTATGATTTACCATTTTCCTGAAAATTTCCTTGCCTTCAGTTCTGTAGAAAGATCACCTTTCTGCTGAGATTTTATCTGTAACCTTTCATATTTTTCCACATCGTTACCTTAGTGGCTTCCTGCACTGTCTAGTACTTAGTGGCAGAGCACCAAGCCTCTTCCCACTCTAACTGTCTTTGCCATCTGGCGTGTTCAATGCAATCATCTTTCCTTTCTAGACAGACACCGGACAGCAGAATGATCCTCACCTAAAAGACCTTCCCAACATTTTGTTTCGTGAATTGTTAGCCAACCCCAACATAAGGACTGAGACACAAGATCTGTACATTGACTTTAAATACAGAATTTCATTTGGTGAAATAGACCAAACCAAAATCCAACAAATTTAATATAAATTTCTATAATCAGATGTGTGATATATATAAATTTCTATTGTGTATGTATACAAATATATATGTAATATATACATACATATACAGAAATACTCAATTGGTGGGGCAAGAGGCAAGGACATGGCTCAGCAGGTTCCATGGCAACTCCTGCAGAAGAACATGCAGGGAGTGCATTGAGCCTGTCCAGAGAAGGGAATGGAGCTGGAGAAGGGTCTGGAGAACAAGGCTGATGAGGAGTGGCTGAGGGACCTGGGGGTGCTTAGCCTGGAGAAAAGGAGGCTCAAGGAGAGACCTTATTGCTCCCTGGAACCACCAGAAAGGAGGTTGTGGTGAGGTGGAGGTTGGTGTCTTCTCCCAAATAATGACTGGTTGGACAAGAGTAAATGTCCTCAAGTTGCACCAGGGGAGCTTATCAGGAAAAATTTCTTTAGTGAAAAGGTGGTCAAGCATTGGAACGGACTGCCCAGGGAAGTGTTTCACTCACCACCCCTGGGAGTGCTCAAAACACACATGGATGTGGCACTTGGAGACATGGTTTAGAGATGGACTTGGCGGTGCTGGGTTAACAGCTGGATTCAAGGATCTTAAAGGTCTTTTCCAACATAAATGATTGTATTTTTCTGTATACTTCCAGATCCTTGTGATAAATTTTAAAACAACAGTTCGAGCCAGTTTAAATGCCTGGTAAATGGGGCCTTTATGGAGCCATTCTCTGCAAGTTTAAAGCTGGTCCAGACCATTAAGGACTGAAACATTCCTGCTGAAATATTGCTGCTAGAGTTGTGTATGAAACTAATTGAGTTCCTCAACTGTGTCACAAATTCATTATCCCAATTAGCTGCTGGAAAGCCTAAGGTTTTGAAGTATGGAGGATGGCTGAGGATGGCTGTCAGTTTCTTGCATATCCTGTATATATGTTTGGGGGTTTTTTGTCTCATAAAGCAGCTGAGCAACTGGTAGCAATACTGTGAGTAATTCAGATATATCTGAATATTTATTTGCTCTATGTGGCTAGCTGGCAGCTCAGTCATCTCTTGGGGGACAGAATACAGACTGAATAGAGTCCACAATAGTATCTCTACCTTACTCAGCCACCAATTTTTAAAAAATATGTCTTAGTCTTTTTGCGGTTTATACTCACCTCTTCAATGTTCTCAAAAGTAGCCACTGAATCCCAAAGTTACCAGGTCAAATAGAACTTGTAAACAGACACATGGCAAACTCACATCATAAAGTGTAAATAGGAAAGGGTCAAGAATAATAAAATGCTTGTAAAAAACAAAACAACACAACCCACTCATGCCCTCCCCCAGAAAATAAACCTCTGGAAAACAAAAACATCAGACAACAACAAAACACACACACACAAAAAAAAAGATGAAAATTCCACTTAAGGTAGAATAATCATTAAATTTCAATCTTATATAAACGTGTTTCAAAATTCTAAAGGATGCATTTCTAGGTATACCAGAAAAATATCTGGAATGCCATTAGCAAGTAATATGGATGTGTTGCCTGACAGAAAGTGTGTCTGAAGAAAAAATATTTAGCTTGCTGATGTTGCAGAGAGGGGCACCCTCACACACCCTAAAGCACTGGGCACTGCCAGGCATTTTCCTTCGCCTGAATGTGCCTACTCCCAGGCTGTAGGATTGGTCATGAATAAACTGAGAGAGCAATGCAGTCAGATTGTGTGCCTGTGTGAGAGATCTCACAGAAGGTTTGCAGAGTTTTAGGGGATTAAGCAGTGGACATATGGGCTACATTTTCCTAGAAATGAAGACCAGAGGATATTTCATTGACCTAGACTGACCTTCACAGATTTCGCACTGAACTGTGCTTCATTAGGTACACTCTTGTCTGGCCCATTATGTCCTGTCCATATCTGAGAAGCAGCCACGGAGTGACTAAACAAGTCCAAGAAGACAGAACATGTAGAGTTAATTCAATTTATCCTTCCTTGCAGAGTGAGTCTTGTTTAGGATGTAACTTCTGCAAACATATGACTTAATAGCTATATCAGTTTTGTCATGGTTGTTAATCACCTGTAAACTGCCTTCTCTGTAGAGATACCTTAAGTTGAGGTATGCAAATAACTGCACAACTCTTGGTTTACACTTGTTGGATGTTTTTTCCAGAAAACCAACTTGTCTGTGCTAATTAGCTACTACCTCTTTTCTTCACCATCTTTTGCCTTTATCCTCCTTTTCTTAAGAGTAAATTAACTGGTGGTAGCTCTTTCAACTCTTTCCAGTCAGACAGGATGTGATTGTGTCATCAGGTCAATGCTTGCATAATTTGAGTGGAAAGGGACCCTTTAATGAAAACAGTATTTCCCTCAGTCTCTCCACACATCTCGGCAGCAAAGCGAGCTACTCTGCCAGCCCAGCCACTCTGTGATCAAGGCCTGTGGCATCAGAATGTCTCCTTAGTAACAATTCAGCTAAACTGCTGGGCTGACCTAGTGGTCCCTTGGAGGTTTGCTCAATCCCAGAGATGGAATAATTTGGGAACTGTATATTTAAAATGTCTACTGGAAAAGCTTGTGCCAGAGCTAAGCTACAGTGAGTGTTTACCCTTAAAATGGAGGAGAAAATTTAAAAATTAAAGGAAATATAAAGCAGAACTGTTCTGTATTCTGGTCTGAGAACCAAAATACAATCAATAAGGTTTTTTTTCCTATATAGAATCACATTCAGTTTCTGTAATTCTTCCAAAACCAAAAGAGTCTTGAACTGGAAACAAGGGTTCAAAAGGTAGAATTTCAGCTGACATTTTTTCCAACAGATACTAAATGAAAATTAAAGCCTCTAAGGATATACTCCCTTAGTCTTTTTACTTTTGATTTCCCCAGCCATTTTAATTTCAAGAAGTTCTGTAAATTGGCAATCCTGTAGAGAAACCTACCCATCCTTCCCAGTTCGCTGTGCTTTTCAGAATTACGTGATTCTCTAAATCACTCACCTTCTTCTCTTGTCACGCCAGACCTGGCTGTTCCAGCAGCCAGCTTTGCACAGATAGGTCCCCTTAAGGATGTGGAAGTTCTCAGCTTGTCTCTGTGATATATCTTTGTTTTTTATTCCAAGACCTGATGGTAGAAACCACCCTCCCTCTTTTGCTGAGGTCACTCTGGGGAACTTTGGGATGTGAGTTGTGCTCATAAGGGATCTGCGTAATATTTGATGAGAAACAGAGCTGCTTTTAAAGTGAGCTACCCTCACTAAACAACACTCTTGGCATCTGTGCTGTGCATACCTGTGTGCAACGAGGGCTCATTACTCTTCACAGTGCTTTATACAGCTTCAGGCAATTTTGTGTCGTCCATGCTGAGACTGACAGTTTCTCGTCTCCATAACCCTAGTTCTGTAGGCAGCATGTGTTTTGTCTTCTACTTCCACATCTTTTATGCAATTCAGGAAGTCTTTTCAGAGCTACAACAGATTTTATCCCCTATCTTAAGATCTGTGGCCAGATTTCCAGGGGTCCCCCCATCGAGTGTTTTCTAACTAATGAAATTTCTACAGCCTAAAGGCAGCTTTACAGCAGCTACTCAGGCTCTTTTTCTTTTGACATTAATTAATCTGTTGGTGATGCACATAGGAAATAAGAGCCTTTCAAAGTTCATATTCTTTATTTTTGCACAATTTGATGATACATCAGTGCCTCAGAGAGACAAGGTTTATCCTGCCAAGAAATCTGGATGCCTTCTCTAAGGTACCCTACTTGTGTTTTCATTTCAACAGGGTAGATATCATCTCTGTAAAAGGAATAGAAATTCACTGGTCATGCTAATGTTTAAGCTTTTTAAAGTTCTACACTACCAAGTAGTATGAAACTTCTTGTATGTCTTTGTATGGCCCTGGCACTCCCAGACTAAGTTTATGTGCCAACGGGAAACAGCTAATGGAAATAACTTTTTAAGTTGCAGCCAATCTGCTTAGCTCTGCAACTGAAAAATACAGACCCAAGTTCTCATTTGTATGATGCTACAGTTCTCTGAAGTAGTGAATGAGCCATTTGAAATGCAAGATGCAGTTAGGATTTTAAAAGGATCCAAATTTCAGCAGAAGATTTTTTTACCATGACAGTAACATCCAGAGGTTAGAAATTATTTAAATTGTTGGTTTCAAAAGTACCTTTCAGCAGGAGGTCCAAAATGACTTTATGGTGTAAAACAATAAATTGTTTTTAGGCATTTCCTACTATACCAGTTAAGCATATAAAAAATCTGTCATGCAGAGAAGAGTAAATTCTATCTTTGGGGGTTTTTTCACCTACACAAAAGCAAGAAAACTTTTTTGGACCTGGTTTGAGGTACGGTCCAATGCCTGGATAGTTATTGACATCACAAGCAAGATTAGACATTCAAATGATATATTAGATATGCAGTTGTGCTAAGAAAACAAATCATAAAGAAGAGTTGTGGTGGGTTAACCTTGGCTAAGGGTCAAATGTCCATGCAGCTGCTCACTCACTCCCACTCCTCAAGTGGGCAGTGTGGAAAGGCATGAGGGATGAAGTAAAGATAGAGAGAAACTTGCCACAGACAAAACAGATTCAAATTGGTTAAAATGACATAAATTACTGCCAGTTAAAGTAGATTTAGGTAATGAGAAACAAAGACAAATCTTAAAGCAACACCTCTTGTCTCCTTGCCCCCTTCCCAGGACCAAGTGCTCAAGTGCACTCCCTCACTTCCTCCAGAGCAGTATAGGAGAGTTGCATTATAAAAGCTGGTTGGGATCTTGCTAAAAGGTTGATTGAGATAGACTTGTCAGGTTAGTTAAACACCTAAATCTGGGACCTGCCCTGTGTGGTGCTGGGTTGGTGTTGCACTAAGGAGGATGTGGCACAGCATCTGCCTTGATCAGAGGAAACTGAAAATCTCTTACACTGTTACTAGAGGCTTGTGAAAGATAAACCATTAGAACAGTATCTGATTTTTGGCTGGAAAATAAAGAAAAACCCAAAAAAGGTAAAATTATTTCAGGCAGAATCTGCTTGCTGCAGAGCTTCCTCTTTTTAAAAGATATATAGATACATATATATATATATGTAACTGAAAACTTAAACTTGCTGCAGTTCACCCTGTACTGTACAGGTGATGTTCATCAAGTGCTTTATTTTATTTTATTTACCTGATGGGCCCATGTGTTTGATGGGAGTTCCCAAGCACAGGACATGTCCCAGGGTCAGAAAGTGATGCAGAAGGAAGGAAGACTGAAGCCCAACCAGAGAGTCTGGCAAAGGGGAACATGACAAATGAATTACTGACAAATGAAAAACTCCTGTTTCCATATAAATTGTTTGACCCTTACACTGTTTAAATGCTACATATTTCATTCACTTAGAATTACTAATAGCCAAAATTGAAATTTCTCATCTGTTCTACAGTCCATGGTCATGTATCTAAGATAAACTAATATCATCAATTTGTTGTGCAAATAAACAAATAAGACCCTGAACCTCCAGGTTAATATAAAATGGCACTCACTGAGATGTTTCTTGTCTATAGAATTTATTTTGCCCCAAGATGACAGTAACGAGTGTCCTAAAAGTGAGCTGAGTTTATTTGGTGCTTGTGATGGAATGAGCAAATTTATTCACTTAAGAGCCTAAACTCCTTCTGGGATATTACATCATTCTCTCTGTTAATCAGGCTGTGGGGGGGTTGCTTGTTTTTTGTTCCTTTTCTTACAATTTTTAGCTTTTTACAAAGGTCCATTCAGACTGATTTCTGTGGGTTTTTTTCCTTAAATTAGTAAAAACAACCCCACATGCAGAATCACCAAATGGGTCAGGTTGGAAGGGACCACAGTGGGATCATCTGTTCCAACCTCCCTGCTCCAGCAGGGCCATCCCAGAGCACAGGCACAGGATTGTGTCCAGGCAGTTCTGGAATATCTCCAGTGAGGAGACTCCGTAATGTCTCTGGGCAATCTGTTCGAGTGCTCAGTTACCCACTGAGTAAGGAAATGCTTCCTCATATCCAGGTGGAACTTCCTGTGCATCAGTGTCTGCCTGTTGCCTCTTTTCCTCATGGAAACAATGAAAGAAAAATCAGTGGCTTAGGTTAATTAAGTACATACTAAAAAAAAGAAATAATTTAACATATTCTTGAATTTAGTTGAAACCCACTGAATAATTCTGGATAAATAGTAAAGACCATATTTTTGGAAATGTTGAAAACAATTCATTTAGTAATTTTCAAAGGATATTGACATTCCTGAAGTAGATAATTAAAAAAAAAAACAACTAGATTCCCAAAATAGTGGATGCCAAAATGTCTTCATTTATGCCTAGTTAGCATGCTTAGCCAACATGAGACAGAGCAGAAGAAAGTCAGCAGTAGAAGGAATGACTCTGTATCCTGGCCAACAGTTCACCCAAAGGGCATATTTGTGTTGCAGTACTGATCTAGTGAATATTTAATAGAGTTGAATATGGAATAAAGTCAGAGGAGATACTGAGAATATCACATAAGATTTGAGCACTCTGGGGAAATGGGTAATGTGGGCTCAAAGTCTTTCAGAAATAAGGAAGATGTGAACATGGATCTCTCAATCATGAGGTTTTTGTGTTGTCTGTTTTGAAATACTTCTGAGCATTTCTGTGACTTGTCCTTTTTTTTTTTTTTTTTTGGGACAGAAAATATTTTTAAAAATATAAGAACAGCATTTGAAAAGTATATTCTAGATATTTTTGTTCTTGGGCTAAAAACAAATTACTCACCTTTTCCCGTAGTGAGAACTGACATAAAAGGATATGTATGGAGATAATGGGGTAATTTGCAACAATATTATTTTGTTGCATATTAAAAAGGTTGGGAAGGATCTTGGTTGTTGTCTCTTGAGAAATGTCCTCAAATTTTAATCCAATTTAACAGAAAAAGTATTTTTGTTTCCCAATAATTAGGAGTCTTTCTCCTCATTATTATCCAGTCCATGCCATTCTTACTTGTAATATAAATACTCTGCTTTCCAAGGAATGAAAATGTATTAAATTATAAGTTTACCAGAAACAGAACAGCTTATTTGGAAAAATATAGAAGTAAAATGAAAAATAAGTAAAGTGAAAAAGGTACACAAACTTACATATGAAAAGTAATCAATAAGTTCAGAAGACCAGTTATATTCAATTTAGTGTCAAACTAACCTGAACAAGGGTAGAAATATAAATTATATCTTTCTATGTATGTGTACATATATATAACAGCATATATTACAATATTTCTATGAGTGCATATATATATAACAATAGAGAAATATAAAGGGAAAAAAATGTATTTTTGTGTGTGTTTTGGATTTTGCTTTATTTCTCAGCTCTTAGTCCTGCAAGTTGGAAATCCATTTCCCACAAGGCAGGATTTCTTATTAAGGAATAGTTATTGTTTCCAAAGGTAAATGGATGTTGTTCTGAGCTTTATGACTCACACACTTTTCTTTTTCTGTTTCTTCTGTACTATCACTCTTGAAACCATGGGTTGCATTGATCCGTTTTTCACAGCTTAAACTTACTGGCTTTGAAGCAAAGCATAAATGAGGTGGAATAAAATAAAACAATAAAAAAAAATAGAATAAAATAAATACCAGAGTGTGGAAGATTCAAAATGTTGTCTGTGCTTTTATGTGTTTGTCTATACCACGACATAAATTTTTTTTGATTGAGAAACATTAGCTGGTGGCTGAGACCACCCAGCTGTCCAAATTCAAAGGCTTTTGAACTTATTGGCCACTATTACTAGTTATCTGTTCATTTATTTAAAATAGCTAACACTGCATAAGTTATAAAATTATTATGTACTAGCAAATTTACTTTAATTGATAACACTTTAAAAATATTGCTGACAGTCAAGCTACAGATATCTCCTGTAAGCATGGTAAAGGAAGTTTAAATATCTTTCTCAAATGTTATTGAAACAAACTTAGAGGTGATAGACATTGAATGAAATTTGACTAAGATCTTGCATTTTAAGAAAGCATCAGTTGGCTGTCACTGTGTCTCTTTCCATATCAGTGTCCCAAAGAAACCGGCCAGAATGAATGATGACCATAATAATAACAATAATAACAGCAGTAATAATAATAATAACAACAACAACAACAACAATAGTTTTGAAATCTGTAAATTATATGTATAATTCTAAAGTTAATTCATTGTTTAATTGGTTGTCAAACCTGGGATGAGAGACATGAACTGGTTTCATTGAAGACTTGTTCTTCAGAAGTCAACAAATTTATATAATGAAGATGTAATCAGAGCAGTGACCTTCCAGCCTTCTTTTAAGTGGAAGCCTGGGTATTAAAAAGTGTTTAATTTATGAAGTAAAATTGTTCCAATTATCGAGGAAAAAAATAATATTTTGGAGGCAGTTCTTCTGGCCCTGTGGAAAAAATATCTCAAGTCCAAGTTATTTCAGAAATCTGCTTCCATATTCAAACTATTTAGAAAAAAAAAAAAAAAGAAACCTTCACACCTATTTCATATTCAGTATAAATCCTCCCCTGGAGGTCTGCAGTGAGCTCACAATTATAATTGTAAATTTCCAAATGGAAAGTTTTACATGCTAAGATATACTTTGTCTTTATGGAGAGAGCTCTGGAAGTCAAAACTTAATTGTTTTATACCTTAAGAAGCATGGGATGAAAATTCCAAACAGCAACCACAATAGAACACTCTGCATTAGGAAAGCTCAGGACCAGAGAAAGCAAACAAACAAAACAAACCTATATAAATGTAACCAGCTCCTAAAATCGTACTTTGTTTTAAAATGTAAATGAAATGTGCTTCGTTTCACTGTTCAGTACTGCTGGGTAAATTTGCATATTATCTCCTTCTCCCTTTTCAGTATCCTCGACCAACAGCTGTGACTTGTCAAAACTTGCCAGCACAAGGGAAAAAGAAAATGAAGGGGCATATTGGAAACTGTGTCAGCTTATCTATTGCTTTCAGTAAAATGTAATTGCTGAAGATACCATTAAGAGTTGCCTGAAAAAACGTGTTAAGGCTGCTTAAATTGTTGGTTTTTTTCTTCTCTCATTTTAATAGCAGCGGTGTGATACCTTTGAAGGGCAGAAGGAAGAGAACAGAGCACGTGTGCCCTTCTCACAGGCTTCCTCCCCGTGATGATGGGCCACTGAAGCTGAAATCTTTGTCCTTCATCACAGGTGTTTTGTGGCAGCCTTTATGTTCCTTCCTGCACTCTGAACCCCTTCTCCAGCTCCTGGCTGATGTTTGCTTTCGCTCTTAAGGCACCTTGTGCTGCACAGCAAAGAGGCTCCTGTGTCACCATGTGGTGAGGTGAAAGAAGCTGTGTGTGCAAGGAAACCTCTCTGAAGTGGCCCTCTGAGCAACGTCCTTTGTGCCAGTGCGAGGGGTCAGGCCTGGATCATGGCTACTGAGAGTGTTCCACGAAGAGAGGCCACTTTTGACTGGAGACGTGAAGTGTTTGAGAAGAGGGGCTGAATTCCAAATCTCAGCTTGACAGCAAAGCTCCAGTGCTTTGGCATTCTTCTGGCTGTTGGGTGGGGATGAGGGTGGCCATAGATCAATGCAACATCTGCTGCCCTCAGTGCTCTGCCCATTGGGATTTGTGAGATCCATGCTAAGATTCAGGGGCTTCAGTATTTGTGTGAACCATGGAGGACCCTGGCTTCTCACAGAGTCCTTGTCCGGCCCCAGAAATGAGGGAAGGGAAGGGAAGGGAAGGGAAGGGAAGGGAAGGGAAGGGAAGGGAAGGGAAGGGAAGGGAAGGGAAGGGAAGGGAAGGGAAGGGAAGGGAGGGAAGGGAAGGGAAGGGAAGGGAAGGGAAGGGAAGGGAAGGGAAGGGAAGGGAAGGGAAGGGAAGGGAAGGGAAGGGAAGGGAAGGGAAGGGAAGGGAAGGTAAGGGAAGGGAAGGGAAGGGAAGGGAAGGGAAGGGAAGGGAAGGGAAGGGAAGGGAAGGGAAGGGAAGGGAAGGGAAGGGAATCTCTTTCACCCTGCAGATGACAGCTCTGAAGTCAGGACGTCAGCAGTTAGGAATGAAGTTTTTGGGTTGCCATAGAATGATTTACAGAATGTGGGGTTATCAGATTACAATCCAGAAACAGACTAAGCTCCACTAAATTATCTAATGCTTTTCTGACAAGTGGATCAAGATTCTTTGTGTTTCCTGGCTGGCCTCATTAAGTTGCTATAATTATCATTTTATTGATAAAGTGCCTGCCCTTGGTGAGACCCGGGGGATGCTGCACAATTAAAATAACAGATTATGTGAGTGTACAATAATGTACTAACAGAACAAAACTTGTCTTACAGGAAAAAAAGGGTTAGTACTTGTGATTCTTCCCTAATACTAGAACTGAAGAGGGAATACTTTCTGGAAGTGAAAACCTCCTCCATTCAAATGGCATTTTTTTAAAAACTAGCCTATTTGTCATTGGAACTGCTGACAATCAGTTGTCAACCAGCCTAAGTATTGATGCCTGTTTGTCCTGTCTGTCTCCATGGTTTTGAGACAAACCCATGTACCTGAATTTCCAAATTCTAACTAAATTTGAGCTAACTTCTGGGTCTTGAGTTTCCTAAAAACTAGGCTAATCAAGATGTGAAATTAATTTAAGAAATCTAAAATTCCAGTTAGGTTCATGCTGAAACAGGTATGTGAGCATATAGGACAATTACAGAAATCCATGGAGCAATCTAGGCACACAATTGATTAACTGACAAAGAGAACCAGGAGACTGAAGAGGGTTGATGGCAAGCCTTCACCAAGGGGACCTTGGCATTATGATAGTCATAAAAAGTGCTAGATGAAGGTGCCAAGGTTGCCAGGAGTTCATACAGATGGGTTAATTGTTCCCCATGAAGAGGGATGACATAAGGCTCCTTTTTCATTATTCCTACCAACTCAAAAGAAATCAATAGAGTGCAACAGCAGGAGAAATTCCAAATACATCTGTCCTTGGTGTGGGTTCATCTACCTCTAGGAAATCACATCCAGGTTTGCCTTTCAGGGTGCAGACCTTTGTGCCTTACTTAAGAGCACAGTTGAAATCTCATTCCCATTCTGTGCTATTTATCCAGTTATTTTCCAATTAAACAACACTAGTTCTTTTCCTTCTTAGCTAAATGGCCTAACCAGCATACTTAATGTAATTTAGGATTCATTGCAGCTGCCCTCCTTTATAGCCTCCAGACCTTGCCTTTTTGGATATATAGGTAGTATCTTCACTAGATAGTAAGACAGGAGAAGAGCACTTGAGCCAACTGGCAAGGTACCAGGAAGAGGTAGCAATGGGCTTAGGAAGAACCTACAGATGAAATTTTATGTTTCTTTATGATGTCATGCAAAGGAGAGGTATCTTTCTTTCAGAGCAAGTTAAACAAATTAGGCATAGTAATAGTTAATCTAGCAAATGGGCCTTCTTTAGGGATGGGAACTGAGGGGTCTGTTTCTGTTTTCCTGTTTCTAAGTAATCAGAAGCAAAAGCTAAGTGCTGAACCAGCATCTTGGCAAGATAAAGACTCTTGGTAGCATCATTGCCATGCCTGCATGCGTTAAGCAAAGTTTCCCTTGAAGGTGAATATTGTGTGTTTAGGGTCCCCATCACCCTCCACAAAATGAAAGTGAGCTCAATAACTGGAAGGTTACAGCAGCCTGAAAAAGGTGTTTGAGTAGCCCAGACATGAAGGCAGAAGGAAACTCATTCATTTTGATGTTGATCGGGTCCATGTAATTATATTACATATTTTTTCTTCTGTGAGATTACTTGCCCTGTGTAAAGTAAGTATTTATTTAACACTTTCACCTTCCAGGCAATGCTATAATTCTTCTTTTAATTACTATACGGCTTTTAATAATGATGGTAGCACTTGGCATGCTGCTTCTATATTCACAGCACTTTGCAAATGTGAGAGGTACTTATCTGTCACTGACTTTCTATATGAAAACAAGAAGAACTGGGAAAAAAAACCCTGGGAACTTTTCTTCTTTTTCTCTGTAGTTTCTGAAGATTAGAATAATGTTTATATAAATAATATTAATAAAACTCCCCCTTCCTATATCTCTGTCTCAGAGCAGGTAACTAAATCCTTGGTTAACACAGAAAGTAAAAAAAATAGTTCCATAGAGAACTCTCCTTAATATCAGCACATACAGACATTCAAAACTGCAACCACTGTCTAAGTTACCTTTACAGCCCATAAAAATCAAGGCACCTCAGACAGGAGGATCTCAATTCAATCAGCCACGTGCAAATTCTTGGTTTGGACTAAGGTGCATTTCTGTCCAGCCCCTTCAGCCCCCCGCTCCCAACAATGCTACACCATCTGCCAAAAGCAAAGGTAACCAGGGAGGAGAAGCTCAGGAAAGGAGAATTTCTGAACATGAAAAACAAAAAAACCAAAACCGAACCCTAATGACTTGCCTGCCCTTTATAAAACTCTTCTGTATGTAGGGTCCAAGACTTTGATAGATGACAAAGGCATTGCAATTCAGTGCCATGAAACACGGCAACCAGTGATAATCCAAGCAAAAAATTTCTTGGTTCTACAGAAGAGTGGTTTGCATTTATTTTATTTTGACAAACAACTCATGAGAGAGGGACATTTGGAAAGAATTTGCTACATGTACTGTACAACTTTTTTGAGGTAACTGGGATGGACTTCAGTTTTTCACTCTGATGGTTGATGACTTCAGGATAACTTTATATATTTGTCTATCTATCTAAATATAGATATAAATACATACACATTTGTATAACCATTGTCTTGGGGTGAGTTTATGATGTGTATCCCCTATGGCCGCTCTATGCCCAGACATGATTCCTGTGCCTCTCTATGTCTGTAAAACTGGGTGCAAGAGAAAGAAAAAAAAAAGCCAGACAAACTTTTCAAAGCATTTTGTGCTCCAAGGTCACGCTCTCTCCTCTGCGTGCTTCTGTGGCAGCAGGAGTGGAAGAAGCACCCTTTTTCCTACCTTTCAGCCAGCTTTCGGCTCTGTTTTCTCCAGAGAGAGATGAAGAGTTTTTTTGGTTTTTTTTTTCCCCTGGAACTTCAGTTTCTTCTTCTACTTTTCTGGACTGTTCAGAACACCAGAACATTGGCCAGGAGACCTTATACCTTGGCCTGGAGGGGCCCAAGCTGACCCAGCTCCTAAGAGGAGAAAGCCATACCCAGAAAGGACTCTGGAAATTTACCAGGTTCTCTCCACAGCAAGAGGTGTTATTATTTAGCATTATTCTTTTCCCATTGTGCATCGTTTCTGTCAAATAAATAGGTTTTTTTCTTTCACTTTCCTCCAAGGAAAATTTTTTCCTGAACCTGGTGGGGGAGAGGTGGCTGAAACCTATCAGCCTCCTATCAGAGGACATTCATTTTGGACGTTCCTCCGAATTTGTCTCAAACCGGGACAACTCTATACACATACACTGCAGTATATCTAACACTGTGTAATGCCCATTGGCATGCAGTAGTGGCTTGGGAATTCAGGAATGAATTTATAATCTGCTGGTGCTGTTCAAAGTACCATTTGCAACGCAAAGGATTTAGAGAGGGTATCAACTGTAATCATGATCAAGATCCCAACTACAAACTCTCCCCATTAAAAAAGTAGTAACAAAATAGGAAACTATTCTGAAAGTGATGCAATTCTTCTGTGTTTTATACCATTATTTAATAAATCCTGATCATTGTTTAGTCCAGCCCTTGACTGGTGTCTGCATATGATGTATAAATAGAATCATAGCGTCATTAAGGTTTGAAAAGACCTCAAAGATTGTCAAGTCCAGCTTCTAACCCAACACTTCCAAGTCCACCACTAAACCACATCCCCAAGTGCCACATTTATACATCTTTCAAATATCTCCAGAGATGGTGACTCCACAACTTCCCTGAGCAGTCTGTTCCAATGCTTAATAACCCAGCCTTTCAGTTAAGAATTTTTTCCTAAAACCCAATTTAAACCTGTCCTGGTGCAACTTGAGGCTATTTCCTCTTGTCCTATTGCTTGTTACCTGGGAGAAGCCTGACCCCCACCTGGCTACAACCTCCTTTCTGAGATTTGTAGAGAGAGGTCTCCCCTGAGCCTCCTTTTCTCCAGACTAACCACCTTCTCATACCAGTGCAACTGCCCACACCACAGGAACCCATTTCTGCAGGAGAATGCTGCGAGAAACTGTGTCAGAGACTTTACTAAAGACTTTTCCTCATTCCCTAAGAGGGTCACCTTGCCATAGAAGGAGGTCAGGTTGGCCAAGCCAGACCTATCTTTCATAAACCCTCGCTGCCTGTGCCTGATCACCTGGTTGCCTCATACATGGCAATGTTGTGCCACTCAAGGTGATCTGCTCCGTGCCCTTCCTTAGCACTGAGGTCAGGCTGACAGACCTACAGCTCTCCAGAGCCTCCTTCCAGCCCTTCCTTTAGATGGGCATCATATTTGTTACCTTCCAGTCAACTGAGACCTTCCCAGCTGACCAGAACTGCTGGTAAATGATTGAAGATGATCTGGTGAGAACTGCTAGTTTCCTCAGTACCCTGGGGTGGATTCCACCTGGCTCCATAGACTATATCTGAAAGTGTTGTAGCGGGTCACTGACCATTTCCCTTTGGGTTATAGGGCTTCCAGCTCAGGGGTTGGGTACCTGGACAACCATTGTTTTACCTATTAAAGGCTGAGGCAAAGGTGGCATGAAACAACTCAGCCTTTTCTTATTCCTTTATCACTATGTTTCCCCTACGTCAAATAAGATAGAGATTCTTCTTAACCCTCTTTCTTTTGCTGAAAGAAAACAATGTTTCTATAGAAATATCAAAGACAAAACAACAGTGCATCTAAATGTCTCATGATGCTGGAGAATATTAGGTAACTCTCCTTACACCTTTTTCTTGGTTTCATTAAGATATTTGGTAACTGTGGACTTAGCCAGCAGCCAACACCAGTGAATCATTTGCACAGGTTCTGTGTCGCACTAGTGGTTTTGCGTGCATTCACACATATAATGAGGCAACACAACCAGAAGTCCTCTGAATCTTTCATGTGATGCCATTAAACTGATGTCACAACAAATTCGGTTCCACACATCTGTGGTGCAACTCTATTCCTAACATTTTATGAACAATAGACTGTCTTAAAACAAGCTATGCAGACTGATGCCAGGTTGCCAACTGATCCTGCATCTGTTTCCTATGAAATGAAAGGGCAGGAAGAGGAAAAATTCATGTCTTGCACAGTGTCTTTTATTATTCCCCAGCTTTTCAAAAGCTCTGTTGCTTCAGCCATCATTAGATCTCACAGACAAACTCAGGAGTAAAGCAACTTGATTTTCCTACATAAAATTTGTTCATTTCACCACAAACACATCTGTGCACCAAGGAAATCTCATCTGAGTGACATAAGATTTTGTTCCCTTCTTATTTCCTTTTGTGAATTGAAGGAAAATTCGTCTTTTTTGGTTTTTTTTTTTTTTTTGGGGGGGGAGGATTTTTAATGAGTGGTAGTGTTAAACACCATCTTCGTGCCACCACCAAGATCAGAGTCCTGTTGTAGTAGCCCAGGCTCCCTTTGTGCAAGGAATGAAAAAAACCAACAAATAAGAAGGAATAGTCTTCATCCCAAAATCTTATTCCCTACTATGTCAATGGGCTTCCCAAACGTGTAGGCTCAGCCAGCCACAGACCTGCATGAATTTGTCTGGGGGTACGACTGCATTCATGGATTTCTAAGAGCATGACAATCTGATTCCCTAAATTAGAGAAGTATTTTGGGGGGGATTGATCTCCCACAAGCCTGCAGGTTCAGAATGTCAAAATCGAGTCTGAGAAAGCACTCAGGTTCCTACTGTACCTAATAAGCAGAGTGAATGCAGCTCCAGCTGACCCATGGGTGCTTACAGTAATAGACCGAATCACAGCAAAAACTTCATTGGCAATATTGACCAGGCTTCCATGCACTGCTAAGGGGGGAAAAACAACATTGATTCTACAAAATGCAGACACCCGTACTGTGGAACCTAACATTTAACCAGGAAATTCTTTGTCTTTATGCCTGAAGTTGTATTCAAAGGTGATGCTTTATACATTCAATTACAAGTTACATACATACAATAAAGATGTTTTCATTACTGCAAATCATCTACAAATACCTGCAAAAGCAATTTAACACACTGTTGTGAAGTAATTGCTGTTTTCTAGCCTCTGCTATCACCTCTTCACAAAATAGCAAATATTCACTGACTTGAACCAAGTTCAAAGGATCAAGCCTTCATTACAAGGGCGGGTGACAAGAAGAAAATACCTTATACAGATACTACTATCATTAACTTTTAAGCATAATCTGGGATTGGCTCATTATTGTGGTTTCTTTTTCTGTTGGTCCATATTTAAGAATGTGTAAGAATTTGGTTAAATGTTTTTTTTTAATTTAGTGTGTCTGAATTAAAATAAGAACTGAATATTAGCCAGATTTAAATGCTGCCCATTTAAATACCTGTTGAGGAAACAGCAAAAATGTCAAAACATGTATTGTAATTGAAAATGAGGGTACTGGAAAACTGACAGTTTAAGGCTAGCCTATTGGAATTGCTTAAGAGTTTTCTACAGTCAGTACTGCTAACCCTGGCAAGAGGAAAGGAAGTTTTCAAATCAAGACTCAGAAAAGCAAAGGATGGGCTTCAGTCATTTATCTAAAATGCTTTAGATCTTAAAAGTTAAGTTCAAATTATATGTTTGTTATGTAAACATTTTTAACCCACATGCATATGGGGAACCGCAGCAGCTATGCTCAAGAAATACAAGAAAAATACCACCAGAACAGTGTCAGGATAGATCATGATTTGTTTTATTATTTCTTACATTTTATTTGTGAGTTTCAAATGTAAATATGTATTCTCCTGTTTATTTTTTCTTCTGCTATTTTCTATAGTGTCTTTAAGGTGATTGGAAAGGTCTTAATTAATGTTCTTCTGTAAAATATATTATCACATTATCATATTCTGCTTGGTGTTAAGGTAAACCAGAACAGAATAATCTGTCCTCAACATTTTGTTCATCATCATTCAGTATCTGTTGAGCAGGGGAGGAACCTCCCACGAGTTATTGGGAGAAGTTCCCCATGTTTTTGGACCAGGCAGCCAGTCCCCTCTATCCCCCATGGCCTCCAGAGGCACATTTCACTCTGAAAAAGTGCTAAATGCATGAAGAGCACGATTTTCCTTTTAGGCAGAATGCCTGGAAAGCTGAATTGTCATTAACATGAAATTGCTTCAGCCAGCACTTAAGCTCAATAGGATAATATTTAAAACATTAACTACAGGCTTCCAGCTGAGTTCTTCAACCTTTCTTTTCTGTCACATTACACAATACAACTGCTTTATGCTGACTATCTGCCCTTTCTTCCTCTTTCTTAGGCTTATCTCAATAGGCTCTGTCTCAGAGTCACTGAAAAGAAGAAAGAGAAGCTGAATATATCTGACAGCTATTTCTATCAGATAAACTAAAGTTCAAATGACTGGAACTCTTTTGCCTTTCAAAGGCCTTCAGTCCCCTGATGTTTTCTCATGCAATATAGACCTTTCTGAAAACGGGGGGCTGCTGTCACTGTCTTTGTGCAGTGATGTGGGACCAATCCACCTTTGATTTGCCAACTTTATTGAATGATAAATACTTCTGCTGTGGGCAAGGGGAGTATGGCATCACTCAAAGGAAAGTATAATGTTATTGACTACTTTTCTAACTGCCCATCAAAATAAGTTTTAATCTTGTTTACTGATATCAATCTTCAGTCCTGTTTAGGCCAGGTTGCTCTCTGTTCTTTCAGTGGCAAATGAGCACACAGAACTCTTCTTATTTGATGGGGTTCACCTCAATGATCTTTCAGATTAAGGTGAGTATATTGATTTCAGCTGATTTGGGATAAAAATTACCCTTCAATAGAAACATTTTCTAGCCTATTCAGCCAAAAAGAAAGCACACAGAACAATGGGGTATTTTCAAAATTAATTGGCTTGGCTGTGACAGACAGGGAAGGTCTTTGAAGTGACCTCCAGGAGGTCCATGATGTCTCAGAACAAGAGATGCATCCTGAGTATGTTCAATCCTCTCCCTTTCACTGGAGATGAAGTTTTCTGTGCACATCTACACAGAGCAGCAGGACATTTTAGCCCCAGCTTCACTGCAACTGCTGTTTAACAAGGAATGGGCCTGAGTCTCTTGCTGTTGAACTCCATTAAAGTACAGCTCTGCCCTGTTAAACATTAATTGTACCTTGAGTCTGAAGCAAACCCCAAGAATAAAAGTTATAGTTTTGTCAAATTACTCTGGCTACTAAAACGGTTATAAACTTTATTAGTGTGATTATGACCTATTAAAGTCACATTAACTTTTTAATGTGCCTGGGGTTGCCACCGTAATGTCTGATAGACCTAACTGAAGCCTTATTTCCTGCTCTTTATGCCTCAGAAACAGACTTTTACAAACCAAATTATATCCGCTCTGTAATTAGTAAGTTCCATAATGGAATCTTTATCAGTATTTCCAGTAGGAATGGCTATACTCCTATTTTAAAAGCTTCTCTACCTGCCCAATAAGATCTTGTCTTCTTTTTTTCCTTCCTTTTTTTCTCTTTATTTGTAGTTCCAGATCTTGAGCATCAGCTTGGGGTATGATGAAGGCTGCTCAACAAGCTGCTTTACTGGGTAAAGAGTCAAAGCTTTTAAGAGATAAAAGCTTTATTCCTGGCATAGGAGAGGCTCAGAGTCAGAAAACTCTGCAATGGATTCATACATTTATTTCATGGCCCAGTGACAATGATGTATTCAGGAGCAACCTGAACATCATTGGTGAGAACTCTTTGAAAAGCTTATGAATATTATAAAGAAGCACTTAGCTCTAGTTACAGCAGCTTTATCCCTGTGAACAGGTACAGAAGGTCCCTTATACAATGAGCAAATTACCACTAAGACCCCCTCTTTCTTCCACAGACACAAGCAAAACTGTTTCTTTAGATTCAGCACTGAACTTTCTAATGGAAGAAGCCTCAAAGACATCTACAGGCCAGATATTTACCTACTCTTCACTCCAGAAGCTCCACATGACTTGGCAATGTGTGCTCACAGCCCAGAAAACCATCTGCATCCTGGGCTACATCAAAGGATCTGAGCCCAGCAGGTCAAAGGAGGGGATTCACCCCCTCTACTGTGCTCTTGTGAGATCCCACCTGTATCTGCTGCACCCAGTTCTGGGGTCTCCAACATGAGAAAGGCATCAGCCTGTTGGAACAAATCCAGATGAGGCCACAAAGATTATCAGAGGGTTGGAGTACCTCTGCCATGGAGACAGGTTGGGAGAAGTTGTTCAGCCTGGAGAAGAAAAGATTGTGGGGAGTTCTTAGAACACCTTCCAGTACCTAAAGGGGCTACAAGAGAGCTGCAGAGGGAGTTTTTACAAGGGTGTGGAGTGAAAGGATGAGAGGAAATGGTTCCAAGATGAACGTGGGAAGATTTAGATTAGATATTGGTAAGAAATTCTTCACTAAAAGGGAGGTAAGGCCCTGGCATATATTGCCAAGAGAAGCTGTGGATGCCTCATCCCTGGAAGTGTTCAAGGCCAGGCTGGATGGATCCTTGAGCAACCTGGTCTAGGAGAAGGTATCCCTGTCTGCCACAAGGGGGTTGGAATGGGATGGTCTTGAAGTTCCCTTCTAAACTGAGCCATTTTATGATTCTACTAGAAAACACCTGACCATTTTACAAATCTTAGTCTTAAGTGTAATGTTTAAAATGTTTTTGAACATTTGAAAATTATTTGAACAGACGTGTACAGAAACATTAGTGTTTAAGTACCATACCTCACTGAATCATGACCCTTAGTAGAAGCTCATATCTATTTTGCAACAGATGTTTTTTAATAATAAATTACCAGTGTGATAAGCAAAATTGTTCACAGGAAATGATTATTCTAAAAGTTCTCCCCACTAAGGACAGTTTTAGAATGGCTGAAATATAAGATTTTTTAAAAACAAGGTTCTGGTTTTTAATCTGATATTTTTTTAAGCTTTTAATTTTATTTTGCTAGTAGAAAAAAAGTTGCACATGCAATGAAACTGTGAACAGATAAATATTTAATTGTATGATTTCCTCAATTCAAAGCTTCTGCTTTTTATATTTTAGACAAATATATGTGGGTTTTGCCTCGGTGTGTGTGTTTTAACCAAGCATTTTTCATAGTTCACAAAACTACTTCCAGCCCCTTTTATACACCTTGAAAACATAAAAAAATATTGCCATCCCCTTTTTACAAGCATGGATTTGACTGATTTTGTCAGTCGAGAGGAAGTTAATTTCTGCTTACAGTAAATAAGAAATAGTGGCCATCTTGAAATCTGACTCGTTCTTCATCAAGAAACTTTATTATTATTATTTGTAGACTTCTGCAATGTCATGAAGTAGCAGTCATATTCTAAAATCCATCTATTCCTATGTATTAACACTTTTTTTGTTGTTGTTCTGAAAGACATAAGCAGGGAATGGATCAATTTTTAACTTGGTCAAGTTTGTCAGTGCATGGTAGCCTCATTCTGAGGAATGAGTTTTTGTAACAGCTTTTGATCAAGACCAAAAAGATACAAGTTTAAGGCCTGCACTGTCTCCTTCTATTAAAGTTGAAACAAAAAAATTTATAGTTTCCTCTAAAAATTTATATAATTTTTTTGTAAGACCTACATCCCATAATTCACTGCTTAAATATAATTTATGGGGAGTGGAGTAATTATTTTGCATCTTCTCTTCTTATTTTTAAATGGAAGTAAAACAAGGTGGTGGAAACGAAAATAAAATATCTGATTTATGGTCCCTGTCAGATTTCGACAGAGCATCAGAAGAGGTCACCTTCCAAGGTGTCTGCCAAGCCATTCCAACTGTGTTTGCCACATTAGAGCAGTATGTGTAGAGAGCAGGTGTAGGGATTAAAGTTTGCAAACTGGGAAAAAACAGAAATGTTCTGACTTTTGTTTGCATTATTTTTTTGGTGTAAAGGACAACCACAAGTGCAAGAGATTTCATTTTATTTCCTTTCATTTCATTCTTCTTCATCTGTCTCTTCATTATTTTATTTGTTTTCTTAAAGGAAATCTCATATCCCATTAATAAACAGATTTATCTACATAAATAAAAGCAAAATATGCATTCTGGAAGATTGCATCACTCCTGTTCAGATACATGAGCTGATGCTAGAGTTCATTGTCCCACATCAGATCCTGCTACAGGATTATAGAAATATGTTAAATACACCAAAAGAAACTTAGCTTTTCAATTTTTATATGGCTTCTTTTTGATGATCTTGGAGGTTTTTTCCAACCTAAATGACTCTGTGATTCCATGACTTCTCCAAAATTTATTCTTGTTTGCTGTCTTGAAAATTTAAGAGGAAGTTGGTATTTCCCACTCCTAAAGCATATCACTGGCTGGTTCATGACAAATTCCTGATGGGAAATAGGCTGGATAATGTATATGGCCATTTTGAGCAGACTGGACTGCTGTTGAAAGCAGCACGAGGGAGCAAGGAGAACAAGACAGGAAACAGTCGATGTTTAGCAGAGACGTGTTGAAATTAGTCTGTAAAAAGACAGCTTAATGCAATAGCAGGGGCCTTCCTGATAACACATTAGAGGCTTGTTAGACTAATCTTTCTCTCATTAGTTCATTCTCTGTGGTTTGACACTTACAACTTAAGACCCCATGAGTTAAACAGGCTGAAGCAACAATGGAGTCCTGCCATGTACAGTTATTTCCCTCTGCATGGAGCAATTAGGAAACACTGATGAGCATCCCAGGAGGATCCCCTGCACTGCTGAATGTCATATGAACATCACAGAGAACAGTGGGAAATAATGCTTAAAAATGTTTATAAACTTGATCATGCCTTGCTGCTAGTTTAACCTATAACTGCAGTGCAGCAAACTCTGCCAGCTCCTGATTTCCCTGAAGAAGCAAGAATAAATCTGGATAAAAAAGGAAGTTTGGATGAACTATTAAGCCTCATCCTGCTTGGGGGAGTAACAATATAGCAAAGGGAAATTAAATCAGGGATATGGACAGTAATATATTCAATTTTGTATACATTAGTGAAATTAAGGCTGTACACTAAGAGGTATGAAAAAGTGAAGCTGATGGACAGCTAGTTGAGCCTTGGCCAGTGTGGCATTGGTAGGAAATGGAAGAAAAGGAACAATGCAGGTTAATTATACAGCCTGGCTTTAGACTTCTAGCTGGAGTCCTAAGAAAAAAGCCTCTCAGGGGGTGATTCAGAGCTTATTTTTCCACACTGACGGTATTCAAAGCTTAGCGTCCAAACTTAGATACAGAAACTATCTGCAAAAAACAAGAACACCCACTTCCTTCATGCCATTCTGTCTCAGTTATTAGAATAATTAGCTATTGAAATAACCATGAAGCTTTTTCTTCTATCATATCATAGAGTCATTTTACTGGGTGTGGCTGAGCTGGAGTTCATTTCCCCATGGCCCCCATAGTCCTGTGCTGGGCATTTGTGGTTACAAAGGTGTTGGTAACACCCCAGAGTTTTGGCTTCTGCTGAGCAGAGCTGGCACAGCACCAGCGCTGTCTCCAACATTGCCCCCATCAGTAGGATGGGGCAAGAGCCTGGGAGGGGACACAGCCAGGCCAGCTGACCCAAATTAACCTAAGGGATATTCCATACCATAGGATGTCAGGTCAGATCAAAAACTGAGGTAAGGAGGAGGAAAGGGTGACATTCATTATTTACAAAGTTCACCTTCCAGAGCAACCCCTGCCTGTGCTGAGACCCTGTTTCCCGGGAAGTAGCTAGACATCACTTGCTGATGGGAAGTAGAGAATAAACCTTGGGGCTTTATTCTCTTTGCTTGTGTGTGCACAGACTTCGCTTTAGCAAACTACTTATGTCAGCCTGTGAGAGACTGAAATGTTAGTGGTTAATGACATGAAATGAATGCCCATTTGTGGAAGCAGATTTGCTGAAGTCACATTTGCACCTCCTGAGAGGGAGATGAGTTTTTGGATGTTTGGTGATAAAGCCTTTGGTCTGCATAAGGCAGAGGGGAGAACACCCATCACTGGAGGCTACAGCCTGGGCTTTGAGCCAGACAGGAGGCAGATCCTGTGATGTGGGATAGTCCTTTTTGTCATACCAATTGTCCTCTCTTATATACCCCCTGTCCCCCAGGAAGGTCACATTCACACAGGACATTCACATTCACATGTAGGCCTGAGGGTGTTCATCCCTTCTGATGGGGCATAACTGGCTCTAGCACACTGACATGAGAGGCAGCTGTCATGCCCCAGAAGGGGTCATAAACCATCAAAGATCCCCAAAGTGTCCCAAAACATGTTTCTGAGACCTTCCACCAGAGGGGACACCTGGTTAATACAACCAAGCCTGGACATATATTAGCAAATTGAACTCTGTCCCATGGGCACCCCCCATCCCCAATGGATCACCATCACTCCACAACAATCAAGTCTCATCATGGGATCCATGCATGGGGATATCTTTCTACTCTCATCCTTTCTTTCTCTTTCTTTCTCTTTCTTTCTTTTCCCTCATATATTTTTTAAAGTGTTGTTTTTATGCTTTTATATTGCTATATTACTGTAGATAATAATAAGAGCAACCAAAATGGCTGCATACCTGCTTTCCATTGCAACCAAATAGCTCTAAAACAAACCCTACTAAACATATATATAAATATATAAATACATATTTATTTATGAACAGTGATCATTCAGTGTTGTTTCACTCTAATCTACCCCATAGGGTCTATTAACAACAACCTAGGTTGCCCTTGCCTTCCGGGGTGGGTCACAACACAACCTGCGAGGTTTTTTCCATTCTTATTTTCTCTCCTCTGTCCACCTGGGAAGGTGGGTAAAAGAGCATCTTGGTGAGCACCTGTTATCCAGTCAAGGTCAACCCACCACAATCAGAACCATAGAACAGCTTAGGTTGGAAGAGACCTTAAAAATCACCTAGTTCCAAATGCCCCCACCATGGACAGAGACATTTGCCACTAGACCAGCTTGCTCCAAGCCCCATCCAACCTGGCCTTGAGCACTTCCAGAGATGGGGCAGCCTCAACCCCTCTGGACAACTTGCCCAGGGTCTCACCACTCTTATAGCAATGAATTTCTTTCCAACACCTAATCTAAACCTACCTTCCTTCAGCTCAAGTCATTCTCCCTTGTCCTAGCACTACATGTCCTCATAAAAAGTCCTTCTCCAGCCTTCTTGGAGGCCCCCATTAGGTACTGGAAGGTGCTCTAAGGTCACCCTGGAGCCCTGGTTTCTCCAGCCCCAGCTGTCTCAGACTGTCCCCATCGTGGTGGCTTCCTCTGGACTCATTCCAACAGGTCAACACCTCAGCTGAACATCCATGGTGCATTTACATCCCTCCCCTTTTTTTTTCAGTCAATGGACTCTATAACTGAATGATGCTTGCAGTTCTGCCAGGCATATTTCTTTGAGGTACTATATGTGCATAGATACAAAATATGATTTGCATCTCCATAAATCTAGATATTTATGTTGACTAGCTCTTTCTCACCACAAAAGACTAAAGCATGATTAGCTTGAAGGTAATGTGCATTGCAACATAATTTTAAGACAAATTTTAATCACTGTCATCTTTAAAAAGCTAATATAGCTTTGGTTAAAGAACATGTGAAATGATAAGCAGTAGTTTGTGACCGTGATTTGTGCAGTGAAAAAGAGCTGTAAAATCTAAAAAATTCTTTCCAAGTACCTTGGAAATATCAGGGAGCCACATAGATTCAATATTTGTAATGAACAAGATGTATCAAACCAATTTTTTTTGCCTTATAAAATTGTTTGTGGATTGAGCAGAAGCTGGTAATGTCGTATTTTTACTTTGGTAAAAATACTTTAAAAAAAGACTTCTGACACAGGCTTCATGTTTATTTTCCCAAAAAAGCCTGAGAAATCTGGACTAGATGAAAGTACCATAGAGTAGGTAGAAAGGAAATTTGGAAGCTGTACTCAGGGATTATTTGTCAGTGGTTTATAGTCAAAACAGAAGGAAGGGCTGGGCAGGATCCAACAGGCGTCTGCCTTCATTTTGGAGCTCTTCAATACTTTTGCTAATGATCCAGATGATGAAATGCAAAGTGTACTTATTAAATCTGCAGGTGACAACAAGCTTCAAGAAGTTCAAGAACAACACTGGAATTCAAAATTATGCTGAGACACAGGAGATATGGTTGGAAAAACTATGCTGAAACTCATTAGGGACTCATGCAAAACATAACACTTCACAGACATAATCAGCTGTAAAAATTTGGAATGGGGACCAGCTGCTTGAGCAGCCGTTACACAAAAAAGTGTTTAGAAGTTATAGTGGGTCATAAGTGAACAGTCATCCTCCTCCAACCCCCTTCCTCCATCATGATTGTAAAACCAGTAGCATAACCTTCAGTCCCATATGCCGTTATCCCTTCAATTTATTCAGCACTGGGGAGGCCACTTCTAGAACAACACATCAAAGAGAGCTATGGACAAAAGCCAGAGGACAGGAGCAAGAGTGGTCACATATCTGAAAAGAGTGATATTTTAGAAAAGACTGAAAAAAATCGAGCAATTCAGTCAAAAGAGGAAAAGAATGGAAGCATACTGGTAACAACCTTCATGTAGGCAATGTGCTGCTGAAAACAGGAAAGAAATAGCCATGTAGGACATGATAAGAAATACCAATCTTTATTTTATAAAGATTAAGCTTAGATTTTAGGGCAAAACTTCTCAAAACAGTGGAATGGTTTTCATGGAGCCATGAGAATACTGATTTGAAAGGATCTCTGCAGGTCCTTTAGTCTAATCTTCAATTCGGTGAGGGACTGTTGTCACAGTTAAATTCCCTGGAGGAGGTTAAAAAGCTTTACAAGAGAAAGAAGCCACAAAGATGCACTTAGCCAAGGAACAGACATCTCCATATTTCAGTATTTCTGTATTAACTTCTGTGTCTGCCAGCTGCCCCAGTTAACTGCTTGGAAGGGGAAATATTAAATTTCCCAAAATGTGTTAATGCTGGGAACTTACTTTTAAAGGAGCCTTCTTTAGCAAGCTGCTGCTCTTTTTATTTGGAAGTCTTCATAACCTAGCACCTTCACCAGGTCATGGAATCTCCTTACTACTTGGCCATTTTGAGGTGTTTGGTAAGATCAGGCATAACTTTCTGGACTTCTGAATAAAGTCCAGAACAAGCTCTTTCACTACTGGAAAAGCACCAAAGTTGTGTGAGCAAAAATGGCTTTGGCAACTACCAGAATCTATTGCTACAAACCATTATGTTATACTCCAATCCTGTTAAATAGTCTCTATGCATAGCCATTGTCTGATCAAAAAATCATTCTTATGAAAGGACATCACACCTGGAAGTTTTGGGCAGAATGAAAAAGAAGTGAATATTTGTGGTTTATTCTGTAACAGTTTTTACATTCAATCATATTGTTGGAGGAGTAAATTAGGTCTTCAGGGGGTCCTAATCACTAGGCTATAGACTTATGCTGCCACTTGTGCTCTGCTGGGTTTCATGAATCTCAAATTATTTTGCTATCTAGTAGATTACTATGCTCAGGGGGGAGTAAAGGATGAGAAATATTCTCAAATTCCCTCATTCCCCCTCTCTGTTCTATGTCTAGGCAGTCAAAGTAGCTTATTCAGAAAATGAGAGAAATAGGAATGAATCTGTACAGGTAGAGTTGAATATCAACCTGCACTCTCCCGCCTTATAGAAGAGTCATTACATTAAAAAAAAAAAAAAAAGCCCAAGGCAGAGAGAAGAAATCAATGGCATTCCAAAATTTGCATTGTGGGATGTTCTCTGGGAATCTGTAATGTACCACATTTTTCCAGGAAGGATCCTGATTAAGAAGAATGGCCTAGGCAGAAAATATCACAGCCCTACCAGCACAAAATTACTCAGTGAAGTTAAAGAGGAACTTTGAGCAGCGAGAAAATATCTTGGATATATGTGTAAATAAAGTTCCTGTAGCATTTAGATGCCTCCAAATCTAGAGTAAAACTTCTGAAGGTGAAGTTCAACTTCACCTTGTGTGAAGAATCACCACCTCTTGTTTGCTTTGAGTCTGACAATTATTGCATTTGGTGATTTGCAGAATTTTTGCTGAGAAGACAGAAAAGGAAACCATTCCCTATTAATCTTCCCCAGACCACCCATGTCCTACCCTACTCCCACAGACACAGCTTTGTGTGTGAGCACTGCAGGGTTTAGATACAGAGCCCCCAACCCATTTCACCGAAATCTTGTTTGCCAACAAGTCTTAATTAGTGCTACAATTGGTGCTCAATTTCTCTGTAGCCAATGCAGTGGACAAGGCTTTACAGAAGCCAGCTTAGATCTCCTGTGGTCTGAATGCCTTTCTGAGATGTCGTCATCCTCCTTCCTCTGATGACAGGATGAATCTTGGCCAGAGAAGCAGAGAAATTTGGCCTGTTGTGTCCTGGATACACATGGGGGGGTCCAGCACTTAGTACCCACCACGCTGTCAGTCACACAGCATTCAAAGGCTCAGGAAGTTTTAAAGATTTTACAGTGTTTGTTTTTTTTTCATTCAGTACTGAGAATGATTCTTTTCAAACTCAAACCTATGTGAAACTATCTGATTGATCTGAAGAGGCAACTAATTTGTCTGCTAATTGAACCACACATCCTGCTATTTTTGTGTATGTACTTGAACCTTGTTCAAAATATTCAAAATATTCAAAATTTCTATTTATTTTGTCATCTTCTTCACTTCTAGAATCATTAACTTCTTTTTAGGTCATAACTCCCAATGTCCTTTTATCAACCTCTCCTACAATTAACACAATTTATTCTATTAAGTATGTCTCATTTTTATATTGTCCAGTGGATGATTTTATAATTATTGGCACTTGTAAAAAAAAAAAAAAAAAAGGTAAAAATAAAACCCTAAATATTTAACTGGTTAAATGACACATTCTTTTGATTGTTATTCATTAAGAACAATGTTTGAAATTCTTGATCAGTTCAACTTTGTAAGATATTTCTTTAGAATCCAGTGTAAATGCTTTGGTAAAATAGGACTCCAGAGAACCGCAGAGAATGTCCAGCAAATCCAAATAAATCCTACCCTGCCAGCAGAAACACAGTCCCCTCTTACACATTTTGCATTTCTAAGGTAGACCTCAGGGACTGTAGGCCAAGCATAAAGAGCTAAGTTACATGTGATAGTACAGGCAGTTCTGGATAAATAACTTCTAGTTTTGAATGGATTGAATGGCACATGCACAAGCGCATGTGGTGATAGGACAAGGGGGAATGGCCTTAAGCTGAAGGAGGGTAGACTTAAATTAGATGTTTAAAACAAAATTCTTCACTGGAGGGTGGTGAGGCACTGGAGCAGGCTGTGGGGTCCCCATCCCTGGAATTGTTCAAGGCCTGGTTGGATGGGACTGTGAGTAATCTGCTTGAGTGGAAGATGTCATTTCCTAAGTCAGGAGATTGGAACTCAATGATCTTTCAGGCCCAGAAATGGCCTCATTAGGGCCAAGCAGAGGGAAAGGATCACCTCCCTCAACCTGCTGGCCACACTTTTCCCAATGCACCCCAGGACACCACTGGCCCTCCTAGTCACCAGAGCACTGCCAGCTCATGATCAACTTGTCACCCACCAAGACTCCCAGGTCCTTCTCAACAGACCTGCTCTATTGTAGGTCAGCCTCCAACCTGTGCTGCTACTTGGGGTTATTACTCCCCTGGTGCAGGCCCTGATATTTACCTATGATTTTTTGATTGAACATTCCTAATGTTAAATTAGCATTCAAAATGGATTCTTCAAGAAGGGAGAGTTGTCCCTGTAGTCCTGTGAAGACCCAGCAGCTACAGGGTGGGAGTGGAGCCCATAAGCCAGACACTGACCCACTAAGGGAGTATATAAATGCCAACCCATTCCTTCAGGATTTTCCTACTGAACTGTTCTTGGAACACATACTAATTTATTTTCATGTAATGTCCATTGATTGACCACTTTAACCTTGAATTCTCATACATGACGGAGGAAATATTTTTGAAAACATTTGAAACAGAAGACGCAATTTGTCAGTGAATATAGATAATGTAATGCAATTGATTCCTTTAGGAGATCCACATCTACTCAAGTCTAGAAAACAGCTACAGCACTGGCATTTTCAAAGTACTGTATTACAGCCTCAGCTGGCATGAAATGGTGTGCACAATGGAGCCAGAGTGATTTACACCTGCAGAAAAGCTGGCTAGCTTTAAAGGTTTGTTTATGAAGGTAAAAAGAAAGTGAAAAAACAAAAATCACTTTTCCGTCTCTTTCCCTTCTCTTTTCCTTTACTTATTTTTTTATGATCTGTCAAAAGCCAAAGAAAAAAAGTGAGAGCAAACTGCTGTGACAAAAAAAAAAAAAAAAAGCCAGGGATAGCAAACAATTACTAGAAAACAGCATAAGCAAATTAAAATGGAAAGAAAATGCCAGAGACTACCACCGTGTTGCATTCTTTGGAGAATCAACTTGCAATGGATTAGCGCAAATGTGCCTTGATCCATCATCATGTTCTCCACTTCAGCAAGCACAAACTGATAGTTTGGAATGGAGGTAGCGTGAAGTAAATGCTGTAATTTGTGACTGTGTGACAGCAAATGAAACTTGGCAAGAGAGACACGCTATCTGAAGCAAAACAATAATAGCTTGGTGAGCATATTAGGCAACCCCAGAGGAGAGGAGATGAAAGATTTGGGCAATAAGGAGAATGTATGTATTTTAGATGTTAGGCAACCCTATTCCCAAGGCATTACAAGCAACAAGAACATCTGAAAAGTGCATCTGGGTTGGGCAGAAACATATTCACCCCTGGTATGCACATTTCCCAATAATGCCTTGGTGAGAAGAAATAAAAATAAATAGGAAAATAGAAAATTATTATCACCCTGGCTAGTAGATTCTTTTCAGAAAGCATCTGGCTAGAGGTAAATAGGATTACAAGACCTTTCCCTAGTTTTTATGATTTATGTGTTCAGTTTCATCAGATCTAGGATAGGGTGTTTATTGGGTACTACATGCTCTGAGAATTTATGTTGCATGGTTAAACATCATGTCTGTATATCTTTTCTCTGTAATCTCTGATAATACCCAAATGGGCTTTTTATTTTAAACATCTGGACAGCCGTATGGTTCATGAGAATTAAGGTGCTAAGTGAAGAAAACAGCACGACCATAAAACCTTTCAAATAAACAAAGCTTTCTTTGGAACATTAACTTCTTTACAGAGAAATCTTCTCTGTTCCTAAAATCGCACTTAGTACTTTATGTCTTAATCTCGAGGTAACGCTTTTCTCTTACAAATAATCTCAAGGCATTTAATGGTACCATTACTGTAGAAAACTATGAGATATTTGCATAAAAGGCACATCACAAAAGAAATATAGGAAAAAAGCTCTTCTTTATCCCCTAGCTTTTGTCTTTGTTTCATACTAAAAGCAGGAAAATACTGTTCAGCAGGGAGTTCTCTTCTACTCAGTAATAACACTGTCGGTACTGTCATAAAAATAGCTAAAGGTGTAATTTAGGGAAATTTGTCTGAATATTAATAATTGAGTTTCTATTTGTTGACACTGAAATCCAAAAGAGAGGAAAAGATAATGCAATGTATTCAGCTCTTTGTCTTTATGTACATGCATGTCTGTCAGTGCATGTCTGCATGCTTATAGCTCAAAACTATTCTCTCATGTGAAAATAATAAAAAATATGCTGAGAATCACTGCTCACAAGTCATTTAAGGAAATAAATATCATTGGGTATTCGTCTTCTTTCAAAGTACCGTAAAGAGTTTACAGCATGCTTCTATTTCAAATCAGAGAGATAATATATACACATATACATATGAGACAACCTCCTTCAGCAAGATAAGAAATAAAAATATGTATAATTGGATAATCTAGTAGCCTTCTTTTTTTTGCAATGCACTTTTCTTCATGAATGATTCTATTTCTAAGTATTGTTTTTTGATTTTACTGAGGAATTAGTTTCCATCTTAACTGAATCTTCAGTATCACAACCTGTATTTCTTCCCATATTGACCCATTCTCATGTATTTAAGTCTATGAAATGCAGTGGAACAGGATGGATAAGTAAAGTTTTCTTGGATAACCATGATTGTGAGACTAGACCCAGGAAGGAAAAGAGTTTGCTTGGTCATTCTATATTGCCTCGTATATTTTGAGGGAGGCTGCTTCTACATTTCTTAAGAAGCAATCCTATGCATATGTAGAGATTCTTTTCCTGATTTATCATGCTTTGCAAACTTACTACTCATTGTCTGTACAGGTATACCTACGGTGAAAAATCAAATTAGATATACACAAAGGATTTATTCAAAAGTCAATGTTTAAAGCTCTCCAGCTCTGTTGCACTTTGCAGATATTCTTAAAACAGGTTACCTAGTTTTTAGTTGGATTTTATTTTGTTCTTAGCAAGAATAATTTTGTAAATTTTAAGGCATAATTTTGCTGGAGGATAAACTATATGGTCTCGGCAAGACTGACTTAGTGTGGTTCTGAAAAGCAGTGATTTTCACAGAATTTGATCAGTACTGAGCCATAGCTTAGAAATGGAAGAAACTGCACGATTGCAAATTCTCATTTCCCTGTGTACCATTGAACTTGTCTGCAAATGTGGGAGTTGCTGAGTAATGCTGATGTCTTTGGGGTGATCTCATGCTACTTATTGTCATTATTTTTGTGAATAAACCAGTGGAGGGCCACTAAGGTGAGCAAGGTCTACAGAACATTGTATATAAAGTCAGGCTGAGGGAAATGGAATTACTCATTCAGCCTAGAGAAGAGAAAGGAAAAGGTGGCTGTAAGGCCTCCCATTATTACACAAAAAGAAGCTTTTAAAGAACACAGATCCAAAGTCTTGGAGGTATTAAAGAAGATTAGAGACAGCAGTCTTCCTTCAAGAAAGGAAATTCTGACTGGAAATGAGGAAAACATTTTTCCCCAGGAGAATGACAGATTCTGTGTCTCCATCTTTGGAGCTTTTGGGAGACAGTCTGGAAAAGATTGTCTGAAATCAACTTAACTTTGGAGTTAGACTTTCTTTGATGGAAAAGTGGTTGTAAAGACCTCCAGAGGTTTCTCCCAAAGACCTTTTATTATATTTACTTAAGCAAAGAACATAAGACTCCTTTTGCAGTCAAAGGAAAGAATAAGTTTCTGGAGGAATCACTCCTTCATTGGCTAAAGACGGACCCAAAATCAGCATCTCTTCTAACTCATGTTGTATGATTAGATATTCAAATTTCTGGCAAAACAAAATGCCAGTCTTCTACTCTGGACAAACACTCATTGTAAGGCTTGGAGAAAACATGGGTAATAACTCAACCATAGTTAAGAAGGGCACGTTCTTCCACCCTGCTCCTTTTCTTTGCAGGTTTTTTGCTTGGCTGCCCCACCACTGAGAGGAGAGGGAAAGGTGTGACTTGATGGAGAAGAAAACAAAGCAGGCAGACACACTGTGCCAGCAGTGTGTGTACTGACACACAGTCTGTGACCCAATTTGTGCCCTGCTGATAATGAAGTAAATGCAAAGTAGCATTAGCAGACAGCCCAAATGCAATCCTTCAGGCAAAGGCTCTTTTTTACTCAAACTCACACTCCATTTTGCATCTAAAAATGCCAGAGGACTATTTGTCTGGAGATTAAAATCTGTTCTAATGTATAGGGATTGACAAGCAATAAGTTTCTTTGCATTTGAGGTTTTGAGACTGTCTTATTCCAAGTATTTATTAATGAAAAGGGAAGAAAAATGAACTGTCTGGATCACTGATCTTTTTATAGATAATATACATTTTTATGAGAAAGAAAGAGAGAGATGGACTTCAAATTTTAATTCTACTCAGCTTCTTACAGCAATCCAAATTTCCAGTGTGAAGACAGTTCATTCTTTGGAAAAATTGGTCCTAAAAAACTCGTTCTAGGTTGTGAGGACTACGTATTTTCTAAGTGGCCTAAAGAAGGAAAGAGATTGTATGTCTGTGTACAGGTTTTCAGGCCCACCTTTTAAACCCAGAATACAAGTTAAGGTTATAACATGCAAAAGAAATCTGGATGCATTTTCCTGTATTTTCTTCCATGCATTGGAGATGTATGATGCCCTAAGTACGTACCTATAAAAAATGAACTGAGCCCAATGCTTCTTTTACTTCAACCAGCCCCCAAGTAAACAAAAATTATTGACTTTTCTTATCCACAACCTGAGGTGGAGTATGAGGGAAAACCCTGAGTTGCTTCTCCAGAAAGCTAAGAGCAAAATTGCTCTGCTGCTGTGGCTGTGGTCTGAAAAGTCTGTCAGCCCTTGACTATTTCAGAGGAAAAGACTGGAAAAGTATGAGCCCAAACAGCCAGCTTTTCCACCCAGAAAATGGGCACGTACTGTTAATGAGGATGGCCATGTTGAGCTTCCTCTTAATTTTTTCCCTTTTCTTCTACTTTCTGTTGCAAATGAAAAATGAAAACACATTCTGGATCAAGCGTAAAAATCTGCTGTTTAGTTTTGGGGAACCTGTTTTGTTTAGTTTTGTTTTAGGCTTTTGGGTTTTTTATTGATTTGTTGCTTTTTTTTCTCTTCCCTCACCTTAAGGGGTGTTTTGATAAGGGTTCAGTGTGCAAGTTGTCATTTTTGTTGAAGTCTAACACAGAACTGCCTCTATTCATCAAAGTAATGTGTTCCATAGCAGAAATCTAGTATGACAGGGAGGACAGACCCTTTCCTTTTTGGGGCTTGGATTTTATTTATAACAGCATGGTACCAGTGGTTTTATACAAAGAACCTCTGGTCTCAGAAACAAAAAAGTGTTGTTGAGTAAGAATTGGAGAGAAGACACCACCTCAGGGTTATCTCTGCTCCACCTCCAGTGTCTTCACAGCAGATGAGGCAGGTACAACCTAACTGACATTCTTACAAAAAAGGAAAGAAAGGAGAAAAGGAGAGTTATCTTTCTGTTTTCCTCTTCTATTTGGTCTTGTATCCTAATAAATTAGCTGCTTCTTATTTTGGATGGCCCAGTTCTCACTATTGTTTATACTTGATATTGATGGCCCCAGGGAGTATTTTTGTAATGAGACAGGCAAGTTGTAGTTTTTCACTTTCTTTCTTGTGTGGGTCTTTTGGGTCACATACACTCTGGAGACTCCTATCAGTGCCTGAAGAATATTTTATGGCTGTTTTTTAATGCTATTTGAACAATGTTTTAATAAGAAACGTTATGAAATTGGTAGTTTTGCTCTCTATGTAGTCACCATTCACATGCAAAGCAGACACTTCATTTAACAGAAGTGGATATATACAGATAAAGGGTGTGAGGACAGAAGGTGTTTATCAGAGTGAAAGCCTCAAAGTTTCAAATATTTTGGCTTTATATATAACTGGCTGGCTTTTCCCATTCCAATATGCTATAGAAAGTGAGTTAGTCCCTCTGGATAAGCGTTAGAAGAGGGAAAAACTCTACTTATTGCAGGCTATTTTGAATTCTTCTGTAGGAAGTAACTCTGCAGAGAGCTGCCCTGGTGTCCTTGTCCCAGAGCTCCTTCTCCAACTCCCGTGCTGTTGTTGCCTCTTGTCTGCCACTCTCCATCCCAGACATGCATTAAATGGATGAGTGCAGTGATTCCTTCACAGTCAGAGTTGACAACTGCCACAGGAATCCTCAGGGGAAAAAAAGAACAAACGAAAAATAAAAGGCTATATGGGTAGGATATTTTAGCTTGAGATACTTATAGAAAGGACAAAATCACCACGGTTTTCAGGGAACATTTTCTGTCAGCTCCTTCACATGACACAAAGCATCATGCTTCATCTGACCTGCTGCACGACGTGAGTGACATCGTTAACACAAAGTGACTGGGCTAAAGAAAACCAATGGGATGCAGCCAGAGTGGTTCTGTTGATGGCTCCAAAGCAGCTCCTGGGATTGTCAAGCAGTTAAGCTGCAAATGGGCTATTTGCTATGCTGTGATCCTTGACATTCCTTGCACTGCTAGACAAAGAAGGGGGGTGGGGACACTATTTGCCTTTTCACTGAGATTTTTTTCCCTGCACAAAAGCGTATGATTTAGGCTCAGTTTTTGTTTTGGCTCAAATTATTTTCCAAACAACATGACTCAGGAAACAATGACTGGTGGGAATAATGTACACCTCCGGAATGCTGTGCAGGAGAGCATTTTGCATCCACCACATTAGCTGTACACTGGCCTTTGTTTTCCACCACATCATTCATGGTACAAGTTAATTACACACTTTCAATGTGCTGCTTTCTTTCTTACCACACAAGATAATACAATTCTGAACTCATTTAAGCAAAGAAAATGCTTTTCTTCCTATTATGTATTGTGCCAAGCAGTAAATAATAGTAATTAATAAAAAGCAGAACTGAGTTCAGCAAAGTGACTTCTTGCTTTTATTCTTAAAGAAAACCAAGATTTCATTAAGGACAGTGCCGGATGTTCCTCTGCTGTTGCCAAAATGTGATATTGGTCAAGGCAATTTTTTCTTGAGACAGGCAGACAGTGACAATGAAGATTTAATCTGCTTTCCTCAGCATATCCCAGAATTAGCTTTTCTATGGCATAATGAGTAAACTGCAAACACATATCTTGTGAAGCAAGACAGCTGGTTCCAGAAGTTTATCCTGTGTATGGATGTGCCAACAAAGCTGTTGCTCTGATCTTCCTCCTCTTGTCTCAATTTAGTCTGAATAACCAAATTCTAGTAGTGTTCAAAGACTTCCCTTTTACCACAGTACTTATTCAAATTTCTCCATCAGTTCCCAGCTTCACATACTGATGCCCTTCTCCCCACATAATTATCTACATTTATCTACATCCCTGAGATTACATATATTTTAGCACTTGGGCATGTCCAGATTGGGGTTTTGCTCTCTTTTGGAACACACTACTGACAATGGGGTTATTAACATTCAAAGGAATACAACTGTTGATGCCTTAGGTTTTAACTTTTATATTTTTCAAATCCTATACTGCCTCGTGTGTAACTCTGAAGTTTCTTGTAGCCTGTTAGCTACTCTTCTCTCATGCTAGTTAGACATAACAAACCACTCTAGGTTTGTTCTCCAAGGACACCTAGATTGTCCCAGGCCCCAAAATGGGCCAACTAAGGCCTCTGAAGAGGAGGGCAAACTTGGGGTAGTTACCTCATTAACTAGGGTTGTAATTGGAGAATGATCCTGATATGCAAATGGACCAAACTTAAAATGTGTGAAGAACTTGGGACCCGGGGTCCATCTTGGGTGTAGCCTTTTGACTGCCCAGGGTGTACCTTTGAAAGCCTTTCAAATAAATACCTACCTTTATTCCCTATTCTTGACTGGCCTCTGTTTTTAAGTGGCAATCTCAGACATCACTATTAGAAATTTTTTGTATTTCATTTCGCTACACTGAAGACCTTTGGTCAGCAATGTCTGCTTTGTGTCAGCAGCCTGTACCATCACGTGCACCACTGCGGGCTGCTGTCCCTGCCCATGGCATGGGGGCTGGAACTAGTTAATCTTTAAGATCCTTTTCAACCAAACAATTCTATGATTCTATGATTCAGTAACTAAGGAGGATTATTTTGTCTGCCTGTTTAAGAAGATTGTAGGTAGTAGCTGAGGTAACTAAAGAGGTAGATAACCACCAAATCCACCTCAGTTAGAGCAGGCTGCAATTCCAAAATCTGATTAACAGCCAAATGCTCCTGAGGTTTATGACCCAAGGGAAACCAAGGAGAAGGAAGGCAGGGGGAGGAAATCATGACCAGAGAAACTTGTCACACAGTCATGCTGGAGAAGATAAGGGATTTTTCTCTCTAACTTGCTATATAATTGCCCTTCCACTAGATGTACGTATCAGAGGCCTGTGGGACACTGTTGTAGTGAGTCCTCCATCACCAATGCCAGCTAATCTGTAGCTATATTGTTATTTCAACACGTGAAATACAGAAGACATAGAATAATTCTAAAATTAGGGGGAAAAGCCAAAACATTTTATAATAACATGTCTCATTGTAGGCCTCTCCTAACAATTTGTGCTGGTACCGATTAATTACATAGTCATTAGTACTAATGTACTATACTTTGGGATTAGTTAATAAATAAGTGCTTTTTAGTCTAGGAGATAAAATGTTTCATCATTTATTTTTGGTCACAAAAGCCTAAAATGCCTTTTATACCAAAAAAATTTACTCTAGTTTGTCTGTGTTTAAATGGTCAAGCTAGGCTTTAAAATTAGAAACATTTAGATGAATGACCAGGAATTTTCTCTCTGACTAAAGTGCTTTTTTTTTTTTCACTCTGATTTCCACTTAGGAAATTATACAGGTTAATGAGTAGCTGGAAGCTGTGTTTTCATTCCTAATGGGAAATTTTAGGAGGAGAAGGAATTATGGGGTTTTTAAATAGACTTGTGTCCTTTTCTTTTAGTTTTGTAAGATCCATGTTGAGCCTAATCCCCACCTCCTGTAGCAGAGACTTTATCATACCTAACAGAATATCTAAAAGTAATGGATGTTGTATTAGACATTAAGATACATCTTTCAAATGCAAGAACATCCTGAATTAAGTGCTATTGATCTAGGCAAGGTAGTTTTAGACTGGGATTATATAAATGAATAGTAGGACATGAATTGAGGATGGGTAGGAAAGCTGTATATTATGCACTAGACACCTATGAAAAGCATGATTCTGGCCATTTCAGAGATACAAAAACTAGAAATGAATTTTGGAGTGGAAACAGGGAGAAAATAATTATCTTGGACTTCCCTCTAACCAAGTATCAGTTAAAATGCTGACAAAAATCTCGTATGCACAACTCTTGTTTTCCACGGCTTAGCTTACTTCTTGCACTACCTAGAGTGTATCTGCTTGAAATTTGCAGAAAGAACTTGCCTCAAACGTTTTGTCTCTTCCATGACAAATGTCCTGTCTCCCTGAAAAGATGATTTTAAACCATAGTGTTCTTTTGGGAAGAAAAGAGCAGTACAGGAAATCCTAGATTTAGAGATTTAAGACACCATCTTTAGGTCTGAGTGATTTGACACCCCCTCTGTTTCCTAAGAAGGCACACCAGAATTATTTTTTTGGCCTAAGAAATAATGTCAGAGGACAAAGATTTGCACTATTACTACTGTACAATTCTTAAAAAGGAGCAGCAGTCTGTTGCAGTTTTCTGCTGAGAGAAAATTTTAAACAATGAAGCTCAAGTGTTGGCATTCAAATTAAGCATCTTGAGAGCAGAGAAAGACTTCTTCTCCCGGTAGGTGATATTGTCTACTCTCACAGGAATCATGCTGGATCCCTGCTGTAGGAGTGCTCTTTGTTTTAAACCACATGTTGTACTGTCTACTGCTCATGTTATGCTGAAATGGAAGCATGCTATGCGTGAAGAAAATGAATCTCATGTAAGCATTTCAAAGACCAACTGTGGCTGCACTGAGTTCTGAAGGGCGTTTATTTTGCTTGGAAGACCTACAGCTTATACTTTTCTCTTTTTATCACCTTGTCCCATTTAAGTGACAGAGGAAAAGTGCCTTACAAAAACACCAGTTTGATTTCCCCACACAGACTCACAACATCCTGCCCAATTTTGCATTCAGCACTTCATGCATTCAGATTTCTGTTATTGCAGTTCAAGTCTTTCTTTTTTCCTCTCTCCTTTTTTTGAACTTCATAGAGTTAACTGTGATTGAAGTTGTAACACTTTCCTACTGGTTTTCAATTTGTAAATGAAAAAAATCCAACAGAAAATAATATGAGCTGTATGAAGAAGCATTAATACCTGCTGAATAATCGCCCTAAGTAGGACATTGATTTTTGCAGTACGTGTGCCAGGTAAACATGAACAAAAGTATTAATATTCATATTTCAGTAAGCAGGGAGGAGTGAAGTGTAGAGAATTGAAGAGACACTTAAAAAGAAAATGTTATAACTGCAAACTCACACTGTAAAATATTTGTCCCTATCTTGATTTGATTGACTTTATATCCAAGCAGGCAAGATATCTTGAATAAATGTTCACTGAGATATCTTGAATAAGTGCTCTCAAGACCAGAAGGGACCCTGTATTTATAGACAAGCAATTTCACCTTCCAAACCACTCGCAGTTCAATAACGTGTAGGTATTAGAACATTCCAGAAAACAAGTGACCGTCTAGACAGTGGTTGTGAGTGGTCTGTTTAATTTGTTATCAAGTGATTTGGTAGAGTGAATACTACACATAATCTATTAAAAGGTAGTACCTGGAAGGAGGAGACAGTACTGCTGGGGTCTCTATTCTGCCTGTGGCAGAAACTGCTAGAAGGAGGGAGAGGATTTTCCCTTGGAACAGTTGGAGAAATGCTGAGCAGAGAAGGAATGAAAGAGACCTTTAAGATGTCTGCAACACAAATGCAGAAAGTGAAAGGACTGTGTTAGGAAAAGCCTCCACAACAAGGAGTTTGAGGAGGAAGATTCCCTTGTGAGTAGTTCTGAACCTGTATATCACTGAAGACTACTTGTTGGGAAGAAGAAAGAAGGAGAAAAACACCTGGTGGGTATGTTTCATGACAAAAGATAATTTTAATGTTCTTCAATTTAGTCTCAAAATGAAGAATTGCTGTGTTGAAAATTGCCTTGTACTTACTTGTGCAGTAAGAATTGCCCAAACTTCTTGCTTCTCAACACTGACCTTTCAGTCTGGTGTATTAAAATATATCTTGTTTAAAGAAATGCCCCTTTCCAGGCACTCAAGTGCTTCATAATGCCACAACTTCATTCTCATTACCATGGTGGCAACACTCATAGCATCTACGGGATTAATATCCTCAGTCACCAACAGAGTTGTTCACAAATCTTTCCAGACACCTAAATGGTTTGAATTTCAGAGTGAATTCCATCACCATGATCTATACATTTTGTCTTCAGGGGTTTGCTGTCCAAGAAACGTTAGGAAGGACCTGTTTGTGCTTAGCAAACACCTTCCACTTCCATAGGACTGCAACAGGCTTCATGTTCCATAAAAACACCAAAAGGTTTGGATTGGAAGGGACCTTCAAGATCACCCAGTTCCAACCCCCTGACATGGACAGGGACACCTTCCACTAGAGCAGGTTGCTCAGAGCCCCATCCAGCCTGGCCTTGAACACTTCCAGCAATGGGGCATCCACAGCTTCTCTGGGTTACTTTATCTTACCTATTTGCTTCCAGTAGCACTGTGCAACTCTGAGCTCAGACACTTCATCTGAAAATAAAGCAGAATTAAAGCAAGGATGACATGAAAAAGTATTTAAATGTTGAATTGGTATATTCAGAATGATAGGTGATTTGTAAGGGTATGCTAAGAAAATTTGTCTCTAGGGGAAAAACAGAAAGCTTTTAAAGAAATTTCATCTGGTTTAGCTGATTACTTTCTCTCTGCACTGTGAATTAGATAGATTGCCATCTGTACTTACAGCAGAACACTGTTCAGGCTTCAGTCAGCAGATGCCCCAAAGACTTCTCAATTTAACTGGAAAATCTTGCTGCTTTCAGGCATGTGTTACTTACCTTTGTAGAGAAGTCATATCCCATCATCTCTGACAGAGTTTTCTGAGTACCACTCTTTATAAAATTAGGAAACTCTCCTCAAAAATGAACAGGCTTTGCTGACACCTTATACTAAAATTTACACAGATATCACACACGAATTCTGTCTCAATGTATCTCTCTTTGTGTGAAAGAGCATGGGGAGTGTGTAAGACTTATTTTCCAGTGTTACCTGCATATTCACTAATGGAAGCAATATGTGCCATTTTAAGTAATAGAATAAACTTGTTCCCAGCTGGATTTAAATAAAATGGAAGAATGGATGAACTGTGGTTCACAGAGCATACCAATTTCTGGAAACTTCCCACTCAAAATGAAAAAGTTAATCCAAGTCCGACAACTGCTCAGGGAAGAGAGACAGGAACCACAGCATTCCAGAAATAAAGAGATTTCTTCAACAGAGAAAGCAACTATAAAGAAAGAGCCTTCACTTAAAGAAATTTACAATATAGGTAAAGACAAAGGTGGATTCAAGAAGCAGAGTCAAATGAAAATGCAGAGCAGGTCTGAGAAAGGATTCAGAGGTGGAGTCATGGGTTGATAACTGCTGCAGAGCAATAATCAGTTTTGGGGGTTGGATTTTATTGATGGTCATTGGGCTGTTGTTTTTTGGGAGCTTATTTTGAGAACCATTTTGAATACATATAATTGTGCAAATAATAACCCCACAGCTTAATATTCCAAACTGTGGCTCAGCCAGAACTATCACTGAAGCACCTTTGAAATTCCAGCCATTCTCCTGAGAGGCTAGAAATATACTTCAAACTGAATCTGCTAAAATTAATTATGAGATTGCTTGCATACTTCTTTTCTTTAATCTATATATTTCCCAGAACTTCAGATCACTTGCTGACTTGCCTTTCTTCCACTTCTTTTCTTTTCCCAGGAACTTGTGCTCACCAGTTTGAATACACATATGTTCTCTTGTTTATTGCTCCAGACACATCCTTCATTTGTTAATAGATTCATATGCTTGTGCTCCTGATGGTTTTTCTTTGCTCTTGAATCAGTCGCAGAAATCTGTGTGTAGCAAGGAATTTGAAAAGAGTATGCAGATGTTTGCCAGATGAACTGACACATCATAATTTTGTACTTTTAGCCTCCTCCTTTGTTTTAATAAGTAGAGATATAATGGATTTATAAACAAGTACTTTGAGGATTTGAAGTTCATTTCACTATTGACTTTCTCTTGTCTTTTATTTTCTCCTTATTTTTTTGTAGCTGTATTTTGTGGACTTTGGAACAATCTAATGCTGTAGCAGTCATATCACTTTCAATTTGCACAGGGTTTTTTTACTGTCAGACTTCTTTAATGGAATGGTGATGGTTCTTTATACCATGACTGAAATGTGCTATAAGCTTTACAAGCAAATAAACAAAATCTGGCCTTGGCTGTTCAACTGGACTCAGTCCCACACATAATCACTCTAACTGAGCACATAATACTAACCCATGATTGCACTGTCTTCTTGGTAGGGTTTAGATGACAGCATACAGAATCCTGATTGGGTTACTCAGCACTGTGATGGCATAACTATGAGCAGAATTCTGCTCTTGGGCCTAGGAGCTTAGGAATATGCCAAGCTCCTGGGTTTTTTCAGTAATTCCTATGGATTTATTTATCCTAACAGAAAATACAGGTTACAAATTGATTTTGTTACACCTGCATGGCAAATGTTTTATAAACAGGAAAATAGTCTAAATGTGAGCAGATGATGAAAAATGAGGATACAAACCTGTATTTGGAAGGATCCAAATGCTCCCCAGAAATAACTTCTGTGTACCTAAGGCTGGGTGAAAAGGAACCTTTTACAAAACAACCCTCACATTTTGCATCAGCATTAAGCAAACGAATGGGCTATGTATGAAATTGTAGGGACATCAGCACGTGGCCTTTGTGACCACAACTCTGTTCCTCTATTTGGTGATCCCAGGGCTATCAATAAGGACTAGATCATGTCCTTGGTCTCACTCCTTTTTGCAATGCCCCTGTCGCTTCATAAATATCTCACCACAGGGGGTCTAGCTAAGATATTAGGAAAATTTTTTCATGGAAAGGGCTGTAAATCATTGGAGCAGACTAGCCAGGGAAGTGGTGGAGTCATCATCCCTGGAAGTGTTCAAACAATGTGTAGATGTGGCACTTGAGGACATGGTTTTATGGTGAATGTGGTCCGGGTCCTGGGTTGATGGTTGGATTTCGTGATCTTAAAGGTCTTTTCCAGCCTTAACGATTCTATGGTTCTATGACCTCACACACATATGTTTTTGTGGGATTCTCTAGGTAGAACAAAACTCCAGCATAGAGGACATTTGAATTTAAAAGTCCAAAGATCTACTGATTTTGTGATCAGGATAACCTTCTCAATCTTCTGACATATCATCATGCAACTCAAGAGGATGCAGATTTGAGCAAATATCTCAGAACATGCACCACTTCCATGCTAAAGCTTATACCCTGTAGGAACTCACTCCAATTACATGTTATTTCTAGTAAAGTTGGCAAGGGATACAATTAAAAAACACTAAGAAGCAACACTGACTGGTTTTCATTGAGTTTTGTTTGCTGGCTTTTTTTTTTTAGATTTGTCCAAAGATGAAATCAAAACAAAATCATGTTTCACAACAAAATCAAAAAAATGATTTTTCTTGAAGAAATCAATCTGCTGTTCCATCTCTTGCTGTACCCACATCCTCAAATGGCAAGCACAAGAGGTGGCAATTTGCTTTTACATGTTCTTTTCATGAAATTTTTCAGCACAAATATGGGAATAAATATTACCTATTAGTGTGTCAATCTCTTCATCTCCACTCAAGCACAATCAGAATAACTAATTACTGCCACAGTACGGCAACAAAGCTGTGCTGTGCCTCACACCACGTAGTTGTTTAAATATCTCCAAGCACTAAAAACTCTCTCCAGAAGTATCAGCAAACTGTAGTCTCACTGTGAAAACTGAGCACACAGTTCTCTGTAATTTTATCAGTTTGTCAGTGAGTGAACATTTGTACCGAGCTTTCCCCAGTCATCTACAGTCGTATTCTTTCTCTAGATGTTTCAGGTCTCCATTCCTCCTTGGTAGATAATAATAAGGTATCTGTTCTTCATGTTCAGAGAGGAAAAATGAAGGTGGAGCTGTACTCTGCTCACTGGAAAGGAATGTATGACTGTTATTAATTTGAAGGGACAAGGGTGGTGTCTGAGGTGGCTGCTTAACTTTTCAAGGAAATACAGAACTTCAAAAGAATGCAGAAATACAAGTTCAGACTGTTTTAGATTCACTCAATGTCACAGAAATGCTGGGGCTTCGACTCCTGGTATAATTGATGGGAAGATTTGGACACCTCCACTGCATGACTCAGAGGACACAATTTAGGAAAATCCACATATACATCCAGGGCTCCTAAGGCTAAGACAACTGAACAAATGCCTGAAGAATAAAAACATATCATCACCTGTAGATCTCAATATGAGTCTTGATTGCTGCAATTTAGTTGTCTCTTGGTCTGATGGTCTTGATCCATCGGGACAAGGGGAAGAAACATAAAGTCTGATGGGTTAAAATATGCTCAGGCTAAGTGGAAATGCCCAGGTACCTCCCCTGAGGAGAGGGACCTTTCAATCCTCTGGTGGAAAGCCTCAGAAATTAGTCTGGGGGAACTTTGGGGGTCTTTGTTGGCTTTTGACATCTTCTAAGACATGACAGCCCATTCTTCATGGATGTGGGTGAAGAGCACTTAAGACCATACATATGTCTGAGGAGTTATCCACCCAGTCTGGGGATGTCCATGCCGTGGTTCAAAAGTCTTGGGAGAATTATGTTGGCTATTGTTTATTCCCACTGGGACCAGGAAAAAGTATAAATCTAAGAGGGAAGATCCCCAGTCCTTGAACTGCCACTGTCTCATCTTCCCAGGGAGAACGTGTGCATGTTGAATACAACGGCTCCACACGGTAACAAAACCTTGATCCTAATGCTGCCCATTTCCTTTGTACAACTTTATACCTTGAGTTCATTTTCCTTTGTTCCACCCAAATATCTGCACCATTCTATGAATGTCTGTACTTCATGAAGAGCCATAAATAATTAAATCTGCACAAAAATGAAGAGTTTATGAAAGGAATTTCGTCCCTGTGAATTATTCAATGAAAGAAGATAATGAGTTTGTTGGGTTTAAGTCCATCATATTAAAGATAACAGCAAATGTTTAGCTTTAAACACGCAGTATCCTGAATTAAGGTTCTCTCTATCTGACCAAGATGACATTAAAAGTGGCCATGGGTGTTTGATAGCTTTGCCACCAGATCAATTTCTATTACTTACTGTAATTGAAGAAGTGTGGGAATTTTTGAGGTGGCCACAGGTTTTGTGTGTCTGTCTTTGCATGCCATATACACATCTGCCTGCATGAAACGCTTGAATCAGCAGCCCCACAACTTACTTTAAACCTGCTTTTTCATCACCAGAGTAAGGAACACTGAAGCATCTTGTTTCTTGCTGTTTCCAAGATGATGGTTACTTGTTTTGTTTTAAAAGCCAGTAGAGATATTAGTTTCTTCTGGAGCAGTGTCACATATGCATTACGCATAGATCCTCCATGATTATTTTACAGAAAATGGAAAAAGGAATCATGGGATTGTTCTGGGAATTTTCACTGTATTTTCCTTAACCACAAAATAAATAAATAAATAAGTACAATACAGACAGAAAGTGTAGTGATGAGACACTACTACAAAATTAGCTTTTTTACTCCCAGTGAATAGGCTCTTTACCAGCTCAGTTCATTTCAAACTTCTCATCTTCCTGAAATGAATTTGAAGTGAAAAGCAATTACAGTGAATATTTCCATATTCCCAGTACCCCTAAATGTACCTATATTAATTTCCTGGAGTTATCTTAGTAATATATTGTGTTTTCTCACATATTTTCTTATGTATCAATTTGTGTGCCAGTGACTCTGTGTGTTTGTGCTTGAAAATTCCCCAGACAGGGCCAGATTTGACCACCAGGATGATTACCATTGACAGCAACTGGGAAAGCAGTTGTAAAGATATCTAGTCCCATCTCTAGGGCTGAAATGACTGCTCTCTGTGAAATTAGACTGGGAATAATGCAATTTCCATCCTGAACATCACAGAGCTGCTCAGGAAATCAAAACATATCATTTAAACCAACCTCACAGTTCTGAGGATGCTGTTGTCTCAAGATGTCCCTGAAGAGGGTCCATTACTGCAGCAGCTGCTGCAGGAAGAGATATTACACAGTGGATGCAGAGTTAAATTTAAGAATCCTCTAAAGATTTACCAAAAAGAGCTTGATTAAAACTGCATTGAGGGAGAATTATGCCTAAATGTCTGAATTCTGACTCTCATCAGGAGGACCATGGAGTTAAATGTGGTATCAGGAAGGGAAAAGCTTCACTTATGAGTGATAAATGAGCATGAAGGTAGTGAAAATTTCCTCAACTTCATTCTAACATTTCACTTCAAACTTGTGTGTGATTTAAATGGAAGGTTTTAGCTGCTTACCTGGCCTTGATGCAAAGGGTATGTGTGCCTTCAGTCTCATCTCAGCGATAATGTAAGGAGTAATGGCTGAAGGCATCTAACTTGACTGAAAGGGTACAGGATTCATAAATTTCTGTAGTTCTCCAGGTCTTACAGGGAGCTGTGGATAAAACACAAAAAATTCTAAATGCCCATATGGAAAGAAAATGTTTGGTCAGAGTTCATACCTCCTGGGTCACAAGAAATTCAAGAGTGTAGAAAGAGCAATATTTTAGATTGTATTGAATAAGGCTTTTGCATGAGCAAGGTTGTTGAGTGGAAAGGATGAAGAAAAAAACAAGGGAAAGACATGACCTTTCCTATAACTCACCTCATCAACATTTACAGAAAGTACTAGAAAGGGGTTTTTCTAAGCCCTGTGACAGACCTAGAAATGTGAAAAAGTAACATTACTCACTGGAATAATATCAACAAGTATTTGCTTACATTTGGAAACTCTCCCAGGGCTCAGTCACTTGAGTAGACCATGTCCCTTTTCTCTTCTTTGGGCTTTTTTTCACCTGAAAAGAATCATAGAATCATTTAGGTTGGAAAAGATCTCTAAGATCTTTGACTCCAACTATTAACTCAGCACTGCCAAATCCACCACTAAACCACTGTCCCCAAGGGCCTCATCTACAAGGCTTTTAAATACTTCCAGGAAGGGTGACTCCATCACTTTCCTGGGCAGCCTGTTCCAATGTTTGACAACCCTTTTAAGAAACGCAGATCACAAAGATATTTACTTTCCTACAAGTTACACAAAACCAACAATCTGAGCAAAGAAGGCAGCTCAAATGTTCAAAACTTTGTTTCTAAAAACTCTCATGTGCAAATTTCTGTAATCAAACACAGCAGCCTGAATTTACAATCAAACTCTACATTAAGGGGTTGACATACATGACATGTATTGTTAAATGGTTGGTCAACTGAGAAACAAGTCCAAACACAGCTTCATTAACTCTGCAACTCCAAAACTACTGGAGTTGTTTTTTTGATTTTGTATGGCAGAGCAGCATTATTAGAACATTATATTTCTTCATTTTCTTTTTTTTTTTTTTCTGGTGAATATAGTAAAAAAGAATGAAAAAGAAAGGAAAAAAATAAAAGGAAAGGAAAAATGTTTGAAAGTGTAAAGGAAAGGAATTTCTCTTCCTCTGTGAGAAAAGTTGAGAACTGATGGCCATCTATTTCTGATCATTTTGTTGTTTGTGCTTAACTATAGTGCTTTTAAAATCAGCTGTCACAGAGCCCACTCTACCTCCACGCAGCTGCCAAAAATATCCCTGTTCAATCTGCTTTTGTGTATTTTGGAGGTTTGTTCTAACCCACCAATTTTCCTTCACGAAGCTACAGACTGGCAGTATTTGGCAAAATTTTCTGTGGAAAAAACAGGCATTGAGACTGGATATTTATTGTTTATTTGTGTGGGGATGTGGGGGGGGGATGTAGGGGGGTCAGGAACAGAGCAGGAAATTGCTCATATCTTCTTAAGCACACGATAACAACTGTCCTTTCATATAAGGCAGCCACACGTAGAGGGAAGTGGTAGAAAAATGCAGCAATAATCCCACTGAGTCCAGGTAAGAGCTGGCTGTATAGTACATTCTGTACCTGGGAAATGCCAGATGTCTATACATCCAGGAGTGCAGAAATTGCCATTGAAATTACGTGTTTGTCCAGCTAAACAGCTCCCAGACAGGAATGACAATCACAGGGGGTTATTATTAGACGTGTGGAGTGCTCCCAGCTCCAGACAGGGGAACCCAAAGCATCTGTGCAAATCGGCTCTGTGCAGATTGGTCTGTTTGTCCCTGACTCCAAAGGACTTGCATACAGCCCAAATCTGCTTCAGTTTAGCTCTCCTCTCTCTCTTTTTTTTTTTTTTTTTGACCCACTTCTTTCTAAAAACTCATCAGGTGTGATGGAGGGAAAAGTGGAAACTAACAGTGCCATCTAATGGGTGTATGATTTTATTGCCTAATAGAGCTAATTTTAGAAATTAAGAGAGAAAACAAATAAGACCAATAGATCTCAGTGGTATAGGATGTTCAAAGTCTCTTTCTTATAGTCTGGGATTTTTTTTCCTCAAGGGAATCTAAAATACAAAGAAAACTAATTTACCTCTGTTATTTCTCTGACAACAGCCGGGACAGCTCAGCATTGCCTCGTTTTGGACAATTTTTCTTGTTGGGGTGGATAATACAGATGAAAATTACTTTGGAAAACGGGGAATAAACAGCTGGGTCAGGTTTGTTTAAAAGTTTGCTTTCAAATCCAGCTTGCTTCAAAAATGAAGCAAACAAACTAAAACCAAGGAAAAACAATCAGAAGCTGTCTTTATCATATATGGTATTGATGTTGAGGAAACTTCCCAGCCTGCCCATTCACAAGACTCTCTAGCAGTCCCACTCCCAGTGCCAGAGATTTTAACTGTTGGGACCAAAGCCCATTCACAGTGGGCAGCTCCAATGAGCCCACAGATCCCTGCTTGACTCCCTACAAATTGTCCTTACACCTCCAGAGAAGGTTTCCTTACCAGTTCAACCCCATGTTTCCCATATGAGTCTCAGATGTCTCATTCCATAAAACCATTTGATCACGGTGCAATAACACAGAAACTGTTCAGTCTGGCTGCCTCCACGGAGGGTCCCCAACAAACGAACCCTTGGGATTTTATACCCTCACAGTCTCCCAGCACAAGCCTCGCTCTTCCTCCTGAGTCTTCAGCTCCTGTCCCCTCTCTGTGTCTGTCCATCTCACTGGCATCACCAGTCTTCATCTCAGCTTTTATCCAAAAGATCAGCAATTCCTGCTCCTGCTGAGTCTCCCAGCTTTCATTCCTCTGGTTGGCATCACCCATCTTCATGCCCTTTGTTATCCCAAACAGTCCACAGACTCTTGTCTCAATCTGCATCTTGTGAGCTGAGCTACCTGGACCAGACATATTCCTCAACAACCTCAGTTGCATTAGAAAGATGAGGACTCTGAGAAAAAATGAGAACTAAAATCTTCTGGATGTGCTGAAGTCCATCCTTCTCTTACCTGAGTTTGCTACATGAGCTTGGAAGAATTCTTGAAGGGGAAACACAGCTATCTGTTTTCAGAAGAGGTTTTTTGTCTGCATTTTTTAGTCATAGATGACAAGTATCTTTTAGCTGGAAGGCCATGGGTAGATTTAAATGGAAGTAGTGGAGAAGGAGTGCTGATGGCTTTTAAAAACTCATTACCAATCAGGTGATTGTCTCAATAATACAGTTTTGTAAACATCCCTATAAGGGGCTTTGCAGATATTAAAATATTTTTCTCAGTGGAGATTCATATATTTAAAAGTTGTGGTTCCACAAGGCTTTTTTATTTGCAGCCATCTGCTTGTGTGGTAAAAACCTGTCATCATCAAAATGAAACATTGAGTATTTTATTCCCTGTTGATGCCATCTGAGATGCAGACCTCAAAATGTGGATTGTCTTCTGCCATCTTGAGCCATTCCACTGAAAGGCATGATCCTTCCCATCACACCCACCAAACTCACTATGCCAGCAATTTGCTACAACTGCATCCCTGCAACCATGAGATGAAAACAAATTTACTTCATAAGACATTTTTAAAAGTTAGTGATATTATGATACTTCAGCTATAGTAGTGTAGCCGCAGAAAACAACAAAAAACTGTAGTGTGCATAACATGTAATTGCACAATCCAAATTAAATTCACATCTGTGTTTGGCTTGAGGCAAAACACCAGAGCAGAAAAATGAGATCTGAGGATGCTATGATGCTCCACAGGCAGATGAGATCCTCCTTTGGAGGAAATGAGCCATCTTCTGAATATGTAGAAAAACACTTTTCTGACAAAGTGAATGAGGGCACAGATCAGTTTGGTCTTGTTCAGGCTTCTGGAAAACCATATTTTATACCGGCTCATTTAGCTCTTCTTACCTCTAAAATGAAAACAATCAGCTGTTAAGTCTTTGCATTAGTACCAAACCATCTTTCATTCTGGTTTCGTTTAACAGCTCTTTATAAGACCACTTGTTTCTTCCCCAAAGAAGTTAAGATTTAGAGAACAATCAGGTTGTTCTCTAAATTTAAATTTAAAACCAGATGGTTGTCTCAGTTAAAGCGAAGTGTATTATAATTTAGGGAGGTTACACTTTGCCATTATGTTTGCCTGTGGGATGCAGCGCTCCACAGGATGGATGGTTGCAGTATTATAAACTGATTCCCTTCAGAGGATTTCTGATGACCCTTCTGAAAAATCTCCCCCCCTGCACAGTCCCAAAGTCTGCAGCAAGGACAGAAGACACTGGGCACTGGCTACAGAAGCCTTGAAATGAGACACTGTGATCAGTCACTCATAGAATCTCAGAATCATTTAGGGTGGAAAGGACCTCTAAGATCACCAAGCTCAACCATCAACCCAGCACTACCTGAGTCCTTCGCTAAACCATGTCCCCAAGTGCCACATCTAGACACCTTTGAAATACCTCCAGGTTGTTGACTCAACCACTGGCAGCCTGTTCCAATACTTGACAACTCTTTCACTAAAGAAATGTTTCCTAATAATCATTCCAAACCTCCCTTGGCTTAACCTGAGACAATTCCTCTTGTCCTATTGCTTGTTCCTAAGGAGAAGAGGCCATCATATCCTATGACATCACTGGCCCCCAGTTTGAGAGTAGGGTGGTGTACCAGAGTAATAGAGGAGGTTATCATTTATGTAGTACCATGCTTGGTTTTATCTGTTTTGCTTTTGTTTTACTGTTTCCAAACAAGTTACTGTCATTTGCGGTAATCAATATAACTTCTCTATTTCCTTGATTTCAAGGCAGAAAATTATACTAACACCCCTTGGAGAGGATGATGTGATATTCATGCTACAGTTCTCAGTCTTTCTCCCAGATTCAGCTTCCTTCACAGGGGAAATTGATACTGAAGTGATGTTTTAGTGATTTAAATAGTATCAGATGGGGTTTGCCGGAGAAAAAAGAGAAAAACAATTCACAAGTTGCAATTTACCCAACAAATCTGTTTTGTGTAAACAATAGCTTATTTCAGGATTTTATATAAACTGATGCCTGGTTAAAAGGATGTCCCATGTGGCCATAACAAATGTAGCTCCTTCCATTAGCACTTCTGGTGTGGTGGGGGAGCTTTTTGTAACGTGAGAGGAACATGTGTTTTGCTGGATCACCACTTTTCCGTTCATACCTGCATGGCAGAGCACCCTGACACAGCTAACAGGTGTTAAAAGGAATTTGTGTTTTTGCATAACGGTGTAGCAACATCTGTCACTGCACACAAACACAGGGCTTTCCTTAACAAACACCAAAAAACCCAGTGCAAGATAAAATCAAGCTCCTACTATGGAAAAGCTTTTAAAATTATTTTGAAAAATTTGAAATCTGTTCAGTTGTTTTTGTTCTTAAATACCCCCAGTCAATGGAACAAAACCCATCTGATAAAATGCAGAGGGTTTTTCAAGGTAATTCTGAATGTTGCCTCCACTGTGGGTAAAACCACTTTGCAATGTGGCTTAATTTCCCTTTCCTCCTCTCTTCCCATTCTTTCCTTTCCCCTTCCTCATCCTTTTACTACCATGTCATGGAAGTGGGCTCTGATTTACCGTGTCAAAAGTTCCACTGGAATGAGAGCACAATGTTGGGCCTTCTTTTCCTTTTCGTCAGCAATAACATAAGTTAATGTGATAACATGTTAATGTGATAACAAGGTATCCTGATAACAGGATACCTTGGATTTGGGTCTTCTCTCTTTCATGCAGAGCAGGGTTTAGCTAGGAGGTTTCCAAAACCTGGTCTGAAGTCAGTGTGTCCTTGGTTCCCTTTGAGAAAATGTGAGAGAGGTGGTTCCTAGTGATGCCAGATTTTTATGTGTGCCTATGACTCGAACTTTAGACACCAGCACTTTTCACTGTTAGGCTGGTCTACAAAAGAGCCATAACATTCCCAGGGGACTTCACATTATCCCTCTCATACACCTGCTCCAAAGGAGTGTTAGATACCAGATACCAGATGTCCACCTGGAGTCAAAGTCCAGGCCACAGATCAAGATTGGTCCCATCCCAACCACTTTGTGCTTGGCCATGGTTTGTCTCACTTGTGCCAGAACTGTTACCACCTTGGTTGAGCTGAGCATCCCTGGGCTGTTCCCAGCTCTGGAATTCAGATTAATTAACTAGGCTTCCCTGTCCAGATGCTCCTCAAGGAATTTCTAGTAAATTTTAAGTCAAAGATACCTTATATACAGGAAAGATGGCTTTCCTGCATGCTCTCATCACTATTTCCTATTAACTGACTTAGTTCTTTGCCCACTGTAGAGCAATTTTAGGCCTCCAATGCCTAGTTCATGCCTTCCCCTACATGGCAAGAAACATAAAAGTTAAACATTTCCATGGCTGAGTGAGCCTCACTCCTAGAACATTAAGCTTACTGACTCTGAAAAGGTGGCTTTGATGCCTTCCTTTAACATAAAAACCAGAGCACATGAAACTCTTACTTATTGCTCCAGTGGATTTTAGTATTGTGGGTGGAAATAAAAGCTTAGCTAAAGCATGGTGAGAAACCTTTACTGGTGCTGCACTGTGTCCTCTGGGCACACTTTCCCTAGGGCTATTCCCTTCTCCTTTCCACAGGGTCTATGCCAGCCCTGCCATCACATCAGCTGGATGCCTTCCAGAGGAGGATTAGCAGCTGTCTCACGGCTGCTTTCCATTTTGTTCTCCTGCCTGAGGAAAGCCAGGCTGTCACCCTTGCACAAGCACCAGATCTGACTTGATTCATCATTTCCCAGAAACAAATGTCTACTCTTGTATTGAGTGTACAGAAAATTATACTCTACTAAATAAATCAGTCTTCCTTTTTTTTTTTTCTTTCCCACTCACCTCCCTCCATCCCTCCCTTCTCTCCCTCCCTCCTAGGTGTACATGTATGAGCTGCACTGTCTATTCTACCTGCAAATCCTGTTGTAAGCTCTCAGCTGAAGATCTGTAGAAAAAAACTGCCTCATAGTTATTGTATTTTTAGTGATAAATGGGTCAAAGTAGTTACAAACAACCCTAAACAGAGAGCCCTAAATAAAGTTCTGCTAAATGATGCAGGACTGGGATGTGAATCTGGACATGCACCTGGGGCTTTTTTCCTCTCTTTGTTTTTTTTCCTCTTTTTCTTTTCTTTTTCCTTTCTTTTTTCCTCACTTTCTGTGAGGGCTGTGAGAAAATTAACTGGCCCAATCATAGGTGCAGCTGCTTCATTAGACCAATCTTCAATCAAACATGTGAAATGTAACTCACTCTCCTTTGGTAAAACAAAATTCAAGAAAATGTTCAGGGCTGATGACAGACCCAGGGCATTAATGCATTTCACCTTCTGCAGTGGCTTCTTCCTCTAGAAAATTACCACCCCTAACCCACTTTGAAGAAAAACATACCCAAAGTCTTGAAAGCAGACATCACTGCTCTGATCAGGGTGGCTTCTTCTCAAGGAGGAAGGTAAAACAGGCTGATTTGTCCTGCCATACAAGTGGCAGCTGTGCTCTCCTAAAGCAACCACTGACACAAGATCTGTGGAAGGGAAAGGCAGGATTTGTTTTCTCCCCTCTCCTGGCAGGTGTAACAATACAAAATTGTCAGAAGGCTTTGGCTGCAATAACAGCAGAAAAAGAAGTGGGGAAAATCTGTAAAGGAATTAGAATCAGGAGGATAACATAGTTTTTGTTTTCACCACAGCTTTGTGTATGTGTGTGCATGTGTGTACAAGGGATGGAGAGGAAAGAAAAGACACTTCCTTCTGCTTAAAGCTTTTTTTAAACATGACTTTTGAAAACTTACTCCTCCCCACACACCTGGTATCTTGTAAGAAAAGTGTTTTTCCCTCACAGTGAGATCTCAGAATTAGTGCTTACCAACACAGCACGCATCATCAATCATGCATTGTCCATTCTTTATTGAGTTCCTGCCTTTACCATGTCAATATTTTCCCTTTTTTTTTTTGATTATTTATTCCCTCATACACTCATTTCTTCACAGTTTGCTCTGATTGTGGTCTGCAGCTTTCAACAGAAATAGCACAAAACCTCCAGCATCTCAGAATCAAAGAGCTTTCTTTGAGAAAAGAAAAACAAAAAAGCAAATAAAGCCCTTCATATAATACCATTCATATCCCCCCATAAGAAATTCACTGTCACACAGTGTTCTTCACTCAGATATTATCATAGTTTGGATGGAGAAGGACTAAATGTATTTCAATATCCCATCTTTAATCTCCTAAGATAAAGCCTTAATCATCAGGCAATGAAGTACCCTGAAGGAAAGGGAGGGGGAGAAGGGAGGAGGACATGGGCAACTCAGTTATTTCATTTCTTGCATTTTATGTTAAAATATTTACATAGTAATTGAATTTGCATTCCCTTTTTCACAAGGTGAGTCTTAACACTATTGTAAAGGTCTCTCTCTCTCCATGAGAAGGCACAGCAGAATTCCTGGAATTCCTGGTGTCTCTATCTGATGGACATGGAAACGAGGAGAACTGAGCATTCCTTGCAGTATATTGGAGGATTTGGAACACTGAATTGCCAAAAGAAATGAACCCTGAGAAGAAATTGAAGTCTCAGGGGAGCCCAGACGTAAACTCCAAAATCTTTGAGGGAGCTGTATTTTCAGCCCCTTTCTCAGCACTTCGCTTTTGCAACACTCTATTCAAGATAATGTCTTTTGCAGGTCCCATTACTATGTTCCTAATTCTTCATCTCCAATGTGCAGGGAATCCAAGCATCTCCTTCAGGGTCATGAATTAATTTAGGAGCTGGGGAACCTGAATCTCTTAGGTTTCCAGTGTTCATTTCCTTGTGCAGAATCCTGGAGGAGTGATTCCACCTTTGCTCTGCCCTTGCCAGGAATACACACCAATTTAATCATTGCTAAGACTTCAGCGGGTACCAGAAGTATTTATTGCAGTACAATATATTAGCTCATCCATAATTTCTGACAGAGTTTTACTGCTTTTTGGCAGTATCAGGAAAAGAGAAGCAGTCTGATACTGGTGTGATGCCTTAGGTTTTAACTTTTATATTTTTCCAATCCTGTACTGCCTGTTACTGTGTGTAACTCTGAAGTTTCGTGTGGCCTGTTAGCTGCTGTTCTCTCATGCTGGTTAGAGATAACCTCTCTAGGTTTCCACCTCAAGGATGCCAGACCCCAAAATATGTAAACTAAAAGCCTCTGAGATGGGGGAAAACTCGGGGTAATTACATCATGAACTGAATTTATAATTGGACAATTAACCCTGATATGCAAATGAACCAAACTTATAAAAGTGTGAAGAACCTGTGACCCAGGGTCCATCCTGGGTGTAGCCTTTGGCCTGCCCAAGGTGTACCTTTGAAGGCCCTTGAAATAAATACCTGCCTTTATTCCCTTATTCTTGCCTAGTCTGTTTTTAGGTGGCCATCTCAGGCATCAGTGTCTGCCTAGGAGAAGGCATTGAGCATGAGACTCAACTCAAAACTTCCCAGGAATGTAGGTCAAACCCATGCTAACATTACCAGCACCATTATAAAGAGGTACCTGCATCAGCCTGCCTTTTCTGGGCTCCCAGAGGCAAGCAGTGAATTCTGCTGCTGACTTTGTGTGTGCCTGGAGCATCTTGTACTGACCCTCTGCTCTGTGCTGAGAAACTTCCATCCCAGGGGCTACAAGGGGACTCTCAAACCCATTTCCCAGCTCCACTGACTGCAGCACCAGCCCAACACTCCAGAGTGGGCAGGCGAGACTGAATGTGCCACAGACAGAGGGGGAGCAGCAGCAGACAGTGTAATTACATAAACAAATTGGTGCACCCCCTTGCTTTTTGACCCAAACTGGAAAGGATCGTGCAACAAACAGCATGTTAATTTCTCCCACCAACCAGTCATAAGAGACAAATAATATCAGCTCACTAAAGGGCAGAAAAGTGCTGCTGCTTTCAGATCATAATTTAATTAACTGTGTGATTATCCCAATAAGCACCTTTTTTTTTCTTTTTCGTTACTATAAAGTAATGGCCCAGGGCTGATCCCATAGGCTTCGAGGCTTTAAGGACAGTAACAACTTAATGAGGCAACTTACATCGTGTTTATCCTCCCGCCGCAGGTGCAAACACCACGGGCTCCCGAGCGGGAGCTGAGAAAGGAGCCAGCCCACCCAGGATTCAGGATGCAACTTAGACCTTTCTGTGAGCAGATCCAAGTCAGCCAAATTAGCCTGGGGCTTTTTCTCACGTGGTTTTTAGTGCCCTGGACCTTTTTCAGAAGTGTAATTGTTTCAGAACCTGTCAAAATTAAAAACGTAGACAGTTTGTCAACGGCATCAACTCTGCCTCCCTTTCCTCCCGCAGAGAGATCCTTTGCTATTTCTTTTCTATGTCTGAGGCTTGGAGACCGGCTCCCGGTAAAGTGTGCCATGATTTTAAGTTAATAGTGCCATCTAGTGATGTGGGAGACATTGTGTGTCAGAGCCACCAGGCAGAGCTTCAGGGCTCCAGGGCTTCCCCGGGAATAAAACATCTCGAGTTTTATTTAATAAAATCTCAGGGTGACCTGTGCCAGAAGCAGGCAGAGTCCCACACACTGCTAACAGCTGCCCTGGGGGTGGGAGCAAAGGTTAGGAGTCAGTACACAGAGCTTGGGAAAAAAAGAAAACCCACTGAAATCTGTATGTGAGGTTTTAGGATACTTCACTTAGCAAATACAAGAAGGGGAGAAGGTAAAAAATATGGTACTGTGATGCTTTTGAGTATTTCTGGCACGTATATGCACTTATATTCCACACATATATATATTCAACATAAAGATATAGATATAGATACATATATAAATATATAGATATACCAAATATTAATAGTTGCATCTATCTGTAAATAGAAGCATCTGTCTCTCCCCTGTGGCATACATAAATATCTGTTGAATCCTCAGAATTTAGCAGCCTCATTACCAGAGGCTGTATTACATTATTCTATCCCAACTAGGGGAAAAAGACAGGTGGACATATACACAGAGTAGCCAATCCCAAATGCATGATCATTTGAAGTTTTTCACTATGGAAAATAATCAACTGCATGTAAAATCTCAGGGACTCTTTGATACACCCCAGAGGTTGAATTTTCAAAAGTAGGTTCAATGAAAATTTATTCTCACTCCCTTTGTGAAATTTTTCTCTGCGCTGTCTCCATGTGCCTTTCAGAGTTTGCCTTCATGCCTGTCCCTTAAGATATGAAGGACCTGAGGAGTTCTGTTTAAGCCCAGAGCACGCAATGACAACACTTTGTGTGATTTATTTTAATGAGAAGGCAAAGCACTATTATACAGCCAGATTCCAAGGAAATCTTTCATTCCAGCTGCTACAGGAGGATGCTGGATGATACATTTCTGTGCCTTCTTGCAGCTGAGGGTATGAAAGAAGTAAAAGTTGTTCTCAGTTTCCTGAATAAAAGACAGGAAAAGTGAGTCTTCAAAGAAGGTTTCCAGGGACTTGAACCAACACGCTTGTGTCAAAGGTCTAAAAGGAGACCTGGCTGTTCTTTACTTGCCTTGTGTTTATTCTGTACTTCATGTTTTGCAGTTTCCCTTAGTGAGTTCCAGTAGTTGGGGTAAAAAAATTCTGATTATTTTCCTTTCCCTGCTTATAATTTATTTCTGTTTTTAGTTACTGGTGGTGTTTGTCTGTTTGTTTCCTTGTTTTATTCTGACATGTGAGAGTTTACCCAGGGCTGCAGGGTGGGATGTGTTGGTGACAGGAGTGAAACAGAATTTCCTCCAGAATCTGGATGGCAATTCTTCAACATGCACTCAGGGTTGAAATGTTTTTTAGGTGGAAGGCAGAAAGCAATTTGTAGGACAAAGCTCTGCAGACCTGTAAAGTATGGTTTGCTTATTTAATTTTTTTCCTAAATCATTGTTAGTTTTGCAGGAGGTGAGTACACTGGCAATACCCAACATCTCTCTCAGCCTTTTTCTTTGACACTTCATATTTGGAGATTTTGGTCTCACACAGTAAAATTTAAGTTTCACGTAGACTCTTTGAAAGTAGTTTTGGCCCCAGGGCTTGAAGTATGCTTTGCTGACCAAACATTAATTGCATTGTTTCCTGTGAGTTTGAGGACTGGACTTTATGACCCCACAAGTCACCTTGTACTCCTAAAATTGTTTTCCTTTCCTAGTATTTTTTGAGGCATAGTTTTCTTTAAATCTTAAAATAGCTGCAACATCTGGCTTAAAATCGAGTTGCAAAACTAGCATAGGATCAAAGAAAGCCTGGAGATATACATCCAGGGACTTGATTTCTCTCTCTCCCCTCACCATTTGTTTCCCCAAATTGCAGAAAGTAGATGTACTTCTGGAAGACTCTGTCTGAAAGGCTCGTCTGAGGAACAGCACATGGCTCCAGTGAGGAGCTGCAGGGTCAAAGTGTTCTTTGCATGATTCAGGCAGGGAAATTATGTATATATGTGGCACACAGTGACTAAGCAGAGTCCTGCAGCCTCCAAGGATCCTGCAGAAGAACCTTCATGCACCCAGATGCATGTAATTTGTTACACAGGGGGCTTGGGTTTTAATGGCTGTGTGTACCCAAACAAAACGCCTCTCAATTATCCTGATCAGTGGGTCTTTTGGATGCAGAGATCAGTTTGAAAGCTCTGATATTCTGTCAGAAGAGGCAGAGGATTTCACACCATTCTGAGTTGCCATTTGCCTGCAGGTGAAATGCATCACTGTGCCAATTAGAGCAAATTATGAACGGGGTGACCTGCCACGACATGGAGATGTCAGGCAGGATTTAGTTTGCCTTTGCAGAACAGAGAAAGCAGATCCCACACTAGTATCTGGGATTTTCATATCTAGCTTTTCTGCAGCCTTTGGATATAGGTTTCCTGAATTTATCTTTTGAGGGAACGTGTTTGGGATCACATCTGCATGAGGTGCTGTAGTGCTGTGGGTCGTGGCAAAGGCTGTGCAGTGACACATGCACGGATTGCCTTGTCTTTCCCTTCCCATTATGGATCAGCATTGCATTTGTCCCCAGTGAACAGGCCACAGAGAACCACAGAATGTTTGGGTTAGAGGGGACCTTAGGGTATTTTAGTTTCAATCCCCCTGCTAGACCAGTTTCCTCAAAAACCAGCCAATCTGGCCTTGAACACTTAAATAAAAAGATAAATACCTGCCTGTATTTCCTGCAGATTTTTGCAGCTGATTTTTTTAGCTGAAGTCTAGATTGAGAGCCAGATTCTATCCCCTGCCCCCAAAACAGCTCCATTCCCCAATTTCCATCTATTTTTTTCAAGATCTTTGACAAATCCATTATGTCAGGACATTTGGAGATAGCTGTGGTTCTTTGACGTGTTTTCACCTTCTGTTTGCTCTTCAAAAAGAACATCGGACTAATAGGTTGGTAGGCAAAGCCTGTATCATGTCAGCTCTGTGACATGCATTGTTCTCATCCCTCAGTGTACATGTGTGCTCAGGAACTGTTGTTCCCTGCCTGTCTCAAAGTACTTGTGTCAGGTTTCAAAAGAAGGGTGTGCTGTCATGGGACCGAGGGCAATGACACTCTTGTTCGGAGCAGTGGGTGTGAAACATCTACAGAGATGAAGTCACTTCTCTAAAGCACAGAGCTCTTGATTCCTCTATGTCTGTGCCTTGGCCTGTTGCCTTCTGTATCAATCAAAAGATAAGAGACTGAATGTGATCTCTCTGCACACTCCTGGACATACAACAGTGCCCTGCTTGGCACGAGGTGAGGGGAGAATAAAGCAGTGAAGCATCTCAAAGGCGAAAACTCAAACCCAGACACTCCCACCCCTGTCTTAGCCTGGGGTTGCCACCAGTGCTCCATGCCCTTCAGGTCTCTCTGAGGGTAAAGAATTGGAACCCGGTGGTTTTAGGGTTCCTTCCAACACAAATCATTCTGTGATTCTCTGTTAGGTGGGAAGAATACCACACACTCTTCACAGTCATCCAGCAACCATATCTTAGAGTCCCAATATTTAAATTAGAAGGCTCTAGGCAGGACAATTTTTAGTCTGTTCAACTGCCTCCTATGCCTTATGGAGAGGTTGAGGTGTATATAACTTATGTACAAATTTATTCCAATGCTGAGACTCATATCTTTTCCCATTGACTTCAGAGGGAGCAAGAATGTCACCAAAAAAAAAAAAAAAAAAAAAAAAAAGTGGAATTGTAAATAAGTAAAAACCCGAGTAAACACAGAATGTGTTTTTATGAGTGGAAGTATAATGATCCTTTCAATAATGCAGTGTCTTTGGATTACCAAATCCAGTTTTTGAAAATAAACCCTCTTCGAAGCCATTTCATATGAATATGGTTGGTCTGATTAGTAGTGGGTTTATCACATTCCCCTCTTATTCAGGGGAGAATACATTCTGAAAGGTTCCTGCCTTTGAGTTCATTTAGGTTGTATGTGCCATCACAATTACAAAACTTATACTTTTGCTTATTCTTTGGGGGAAAAAAAAAAGAAAGATATCTACTTGGAATGTCTGGCGCATTCAGATTTTTACATATTCACACCATCAATACCTTATCTACTTGTCTCTACTCCTGCCTACAACTGCAGGAAAAAAACCTTCAGCCCAGAACTAAAAAATACTACAAATGTCACAATTTCTTTACAATTTGATAGCTCACGAAAGAGAGCATTTACAAACATAAGTCTTGCTTTTTATAAGACTCTTACCCTCAATTTCAGCTATGATGTCAGACTGAATCACAGCGGAGCAGGGTTACAGCTGCCCTGATTCAAACTCTGTCCCAGCAGCTTGGAAGGAGTTGTACAGAACTTAACAGAGGGCAGTGGTGGGAACTGATATGGATCACAAATGCAGAAAAAGAACTTAATATTTACTATTAGAATCATAGAATGGTTTGTGTTGGAAGGGACTTCAAATATTATTTAATTCCAACCCCACTGCTATAGGCAGGGACACCTTCCACTAGACCAGGTTGCTCCAAGCTCCATCCAACCATGAACACTTCCAGGAATGGAATATCCACAAGTTCTCTGGGAAACATGCCCGTGCCTGGTGTGGTTGGATTTTTTAATCTGTTACAGACTAGTGATGCTTTTTGGACAAAATATCTTTAAACCATCCATGTAAACTGAAATGAGCCATTTAGGCTTTTCATTTTCCCATCCTTCCTTCAAGAACAGTATGATATGCACAGTACACTGTGCACAAACACACACAATTACAGTGACACCGCGTGATTCAAACCTACACATCTCTCCTAGAAGCTTGTGCTGGTTCTCTTCCTTGGGTCCTCAGACAGTAAAAAATGAAAGACAGAGAGGAAGAGGAGAACAATGTGAAAAAAAGGAGATCACTGAGTTCAAATGATTTCACCACAGAAAGTTTTTGATACAGGGAAATTGAAACAAAGGATCAGGTAAGCGGAAAATAATAATAAAAAATCCCAAGCATAACATGCTTCCTGTACTAAGTCCCAGACAGAATTTATTTTCCATTTATTTGAGTGGAATTGGCATTTCAGAACATAGTCTGATGCCACTGAAATCACCAAGAAATTTCATAACAAGTGAGAATATTGTTAAACCAGGTAGGGCAGCATGGGTTAACCAGGGCCATACTTGAGGACTCTAAAAGGATGGACTTCCAAACTCATTATAGAGCAAAGAGGTGGTAAGTTGACCATGATGGACATTTAAAACAGAGATAACAAGGGTAGAGACCTGCATCTACAAAAAGTGTGAGTAGTACTGAGGTGATGGTAATGCCCTTCAACACGTCCATTGCTGAGCTAAAATTCTGTAAAAGCCCTGGGAGCTTCTCAGAATTAGCAAGCCAATGACAGAGAATGGAGGAATCCTAATTATTTAACTGAATGTGAAAAAGAGAGAGAAAGAGAGTAAAGAACACATGAAGTTTAAAAGGAAGGGAATTCCAGAGAGCGTTTTTTCACTTAAAACCAAGGAAAGAGCATATTGTGAACAAAAAAAGGACACCATTAATGCAATTACAGATTTAGACTCATGTTGTAGACAGAATTGGGCCAGTCGTTACCAGAAGACCCAGCATTCATTATAATTCACTTAGAAAGGAAAATCAAGCTGTTGAGGAAACAGCAAGCCAGTGGAAAGGAATTAGGACCCCATGAAAAATAGCAAAGGAAGGATAATAAAAGACCCAGCCGGGGCTTCATATCTTTCTTCTTTCTCTCCTCATCTTCAGACCCAGCTGCCCAGGAGGAGACACCTTCTGTGATCAGTGCCCCTGTTCCCTCTTGTACCCTGGAAGATACCCTAAGGTAAAAAATGTGTTGCCAAGTCAAGAGCATTGTTTCAGTAGGAATGGGGTAAAATTGGTCACATGCTGCTTAGTGTATGGAATAATAGTTTCATACTAACCTTTTTTTGGCCTGTTCTTGGTGTGAATCCTGGCAAATAAGTCATGAAAATGGAAACCATATTTAAAAAAAAAAAAAAGTCAAAGAAATAGGAAACCCATGTAGATGGATTTCAGGATGACCTCAGACATGGATGCCTTTGTTCTGCATTGATCCAAAGGCTTGATTTCCGGGAGCAGAAGGCAGGCAGAACTCTCGTTGCCATCAATTTTTTTTCTATGGCTTCATGGGACATTTTTTGTGAAAGAATCATAAAAAAATATCAGAATTTAACATGTTTCAATCATCTATGCTCAGCTGAGCAGGGTAATTATTTCTCTTTTCTCAGGTAACTGCTGAATTAGGTTAGTAAATTATTTTCCTTAAATTCTGCAGCCTGTGTATTTTCAGATAGCAAACGATGTATTTGTTTAACTTCAGACTTTGGTGTGCTGTGGGATCCCGTTCTGCTTGAGAGCAACTGCTGTCATTTGAAAAATAGCTGAAAATGTTCCAGAAAAAGAGAATGAGCCCAAACCATGTGGGAGCCTGGTTGTCTGTGACTATGGCCCCGGCCCTTTCTGAAAGTGACTGAAGGCTCCATGCAGGTTTCAGCACTAAGGGGTCACTTCTGTGAGAAGCTGCCAGAAGCTTCTCCCATGTCCACCAGAGCCAATGCCACAGCTCCACGATGGACCCAACACTGACCAAGGCTGCACGCTTCAGTCACAGTGACACCACCTCTGGGATCATGTATTTAAAAAGGGGTAAAGTTACTGCACAATGGCAATTGCTGGCAGAGAGAGGAGGGATAATATGTGAGAGAAACAACCCTGTAGAGATCCTCCTCCAGCCCCTGCAGGACCCCATGGTGGAACAGGTGGATGCCTGAAGGAGGCTGTGACCCCATGGGAGGCCCACGCTGGAGCAGGTTTGTTGGCAGGACTTGTGACCCTGAGGGAGACACACACTGGAGCAGCCTGCTCCTGAAGGACTGACCCCGTGGGAGGGTCCCCACTGCAGCAGTTCATCAAGAACTGCAGCACATGGGAAGGGCTTACCCTGGAGAAGTTCATGGGGGACTGTCTCCTGTGGGAGGGACCTTGCTCTGTGGCAGAGGGAAACTGTGAGGATTCTCCCCCTGAGGAGGAAGGAGCAGCAGAAATGTGATGAACTGACTGTAGCCCCCATTCGCTGTCCCCTGCATCACTGCAGAGGAAGAGGTAGAGAATTTGAGAGTGAAACTGAACCTGGGGAGGCACGGCTGGATAAAGAATGTTTTAAGATTTGGTTTTATTTCTGATTTGATTGGTAATAAATTAAATTAATTTCCCCTAGTCAAGTTGGTTTCCCTGTGATGGTTACTGGTGAGGGATCATTCCCTGTCCTTATCTCACCCTGCAAGCCTTTCATTATATTTTCTCTCCCCTGTCCATCTGACAGAACAGCTTTGGTGGGCACCTGGTGGTCAGCCCACCACAGCAGTAGATGCTGGATGGCCCATGCAAATCAACATACTCAGAGATTTGGAGCCTTTGGCCTCCTTTTGTGCAAACAGTCTCTTGAAGTAAATATGTGTTGCTATAGAAACACAATACCTGCCACATGAATTGTGTTGGCAAGGAAAAAAACCAGCAGGCATTCCTTTAAAGTTCCTCAGGGCTGACCATTCCCTTGGGGAGGATCTGCTGCAGCTACGTCTGTGACTCGTTTATTTCTGCCATTGAAATCCCCACAGGAATCATAGGACTGGATGCTCTCCTCCTGAGACCATCTTCTCCCCCACCAACTGTTTATCCTTCCCCTGTTTTAGACTCACAGTTGGTTCTGAGAATTGAACCCTCTTGCTAGATATTTAGGCCATTAAAGTCTTTGACTACAGCCACTCTACCCTATGGCACGTTTCTTTTTTTTAAGCTTAAGATGTCCATGGCACCGTTTCTTTACAAAGAAAATTAAGGTAGAAGCTTCCAAACTATTTGTTCTCTCAGTTATCAGACACAGTGTGGATGGACTGAAAACACAGAAGAACTTGCAGGCACCTCCCCTCTATTATCATATCCATATCAAAAATACACCCCTATTTTGTTCCAGCAAGAAGAAAATTGCCATACCTCCAGTCACCCAGGCAGTACAAAGCATTTGCATTATGAGAGAGTGCTTATCAAATTTGAACAGAAGTTGATGCAAAATTCTAGAGAAAAGCAACTGACTTATTTTAGCGTGGCACAGAAATAGTACAGGCAGCACAAAGCAAGCCTGAGATATTCATGTAGAGGTAACAGCAATATAAAGATGGAGCCTTCAGTCTTCAAAACATAGAAATTTACCTTAGTAATTACATTAGTAATGGATTAGAAACTGAGCTACTTCATTATGAAAACTACATGCATTTGTATTCATCACATTTTATCAGTTGAGAGCAGACACTGAAATAACTTGTTTAAGAAGTTGATAAGAATAGGCAGCAAGCCAGCAGCATTAGCCAGGAGTGCAGTTTGGTAACAACATTATGCGACCAAATACCCAAGAAGTTCTTTCTTCAGAGTTTGCACTAATATGTTATCTGACCAAAGGCTAAGTAAATAAAATAGAAATAAATATACTGAGGAGCAATGAGAGGTGAAGGAACACTGGTAACTTTATCAGGGAAAGCCAGAGCACTGAACCAGCCCATCAGAGAAGGACTAGACCTTTGTCCTCATCAGGAACTCACCATGATGTGACAGTGCCTCCCCAGAAAGCTGTGCAGACTAAAGGAGTCATTGCTTAGAGCAGTTAACAACTTGGGCAAATGCTGCTTTATCCAAGATTTTGTGATAAAAGTGTTGAAAACCTGTTATTGTATCATGTGACTGCAAGGACAAAAAGTTTAATGAATGACTGGATCATTCTTCATGGCTGGAAGTCAATACTGAAAATTTTTGCTACATGTCTTGAAGCTCACTCAAATATAAAAACCTCCCCCACCTTTCCCTACTTTTAGCTTTTAAGACCATTCATGGCAAACTTTGGAAATGGTTGGTGGTTCTGAGCTTCCTGGATTTCTGGAAAGCCTGCCTTGCATCAGCCTGGCAAACAGAAAAGCCACATTTCAAGCACTGAGTTAGCCACCTCTTGGAAACTCTTCTGAGTTCTGAAGTTGTGCCTAAATCGTCACAGATGTACCCACACATGACTCGGGAAGAAACTAATTTCCCTTCTATATCAGCTGGGACTTCTGCATCCCAGTGCTGCAGTGACCACGTCTATTTTACATCGAGATGGAGCACGAAAGCATCCATTTATGTGTACTGAGCAAAAGAATTGTACTTTAAATGGTGCTGGACATTCATCATCTTCTCTGTCCCCGGTAGCTATACTGCACTCTCAGGGAATGGCCTGAGCTGCAAAGATGAGCATCTATTTTCAGCTCTGGTTTGGAGGCCAGAGCCTGAATTTGCATAGATTCTTTAGGGGAAAACTTAGTTCCTCAGTTTTATTCCTTGTTTTATTTAATTTATGATACTTTGTTTGTACATGTGTACTCTCAAAAATTGAAGAAAAAACACTCATTTTCTTCATAAAATATGTATAAAATGATATTTCAGAAATAAGTTTTTTCAGATATTAAGCTTGGGATTGCTTCCTCAAATAGTTCCTCAACAGCTTCTTCAACAAAAGTTTATTCTTAAACATTTAATTTCAGAGTCTGCAAAGTAGCACAGTGCCATAATCACCATTTAATTGATGTTTTAATCCTTCTGTTTGTCTGAGTGACAGCAAAGGGAATTTCAATTAAACAGCATTTTTGCTGTGATAATATTTAAAAGCCTTCTAAAAGAAAAAAATAAAAGTATTTGACATTTCACAGCACTGACACCTGCCTGAAAATGTAGTATATTATAACTTAATGAAATGTGCCGTGAAAATGCATTTTTATGCTGTATACAGCTCTCAGTTGAATTGCAGATTTTTTATCCTTTAAAAAGAAGATTCCAATACCTAATTGAATAGACCAGGGATTAGGTCATAGGCTTGGTCCATGCTGTTTGTAAAATGCATGGTTTTATTCTTTTGCATAGTTATGAGAAAACTTTACCAAGTTTTGCTGCATACTTTCCATGTATAAAATGGTGAAGATATTGACATAATGATGTAGTCTAATGATACATATGACAAATGACATAATTTTTGGAGGAGAGGCTGCAATGAAGGCCTGTAGAAAGAGATCTGGGGATCCTGGCAAATGGCAGGTTGGATATGAGCCAGCAGTGCCCTGGCAGCCAGGAGGGCCAGCCCTGTCCTGGGGGCATCAGGCACAGCATCACCAGCCAGGAAAGGGAGGGGATTGTCCCACTCTGCTCTGGGCTGGGGTGGCCTCATCTCGAGTCCCAGGGCAGTTTTGTGTGCCTCAATATATGAAGAATATAAAGCTCTGGAGTGTGTCCAGAGGAGGGTGACCAGGAAGGTGAAAGGACTCCAGGGCAAGATAAGAGGAGCAGCCGAGGTCACTCTGTTTGTTCAGCCTGAGAAGAGAAGGCTGAGGGTGCCCTTGCTGCAGTCTTCACCTTCCTCCAGTGGAAGAGTGGAGGAGGAGGAGCTGATCTCCTCTCTCTGGTGACCAGCAATAGGGCTTGAAGGAATGGGGTGACACTGAGTCAGATGAAATTCAGATTGGACTTCAGGAAAAGGTTCTTCACTCAGAGGGTGCTTGGTCACTGGAAGAGGATCCCCAGGAAAGTGGCCATGGCACCAAATCTACCACAGCTCAAGCATCATCTGGATGATTCTCTTAATTACATGGTTTAGCTATAAGCAGGTCTGAAAGGAGCAGGGAGCTGGACTTGATGATCCTTATGGGTCTCTTTCCGCTTGACTTATTCTGTGATTCTTTGATTCCATGTTTTTCCTATAGACAGTGGCAGAAGTTTTTCATTAAGGTAGCTTTAGCTCCGAAATTAACACATTCCAGTTATAAAGCATGTTTACAGATATATTTATTATAACTATCTCGTTCTAGTATTATTTCAGAATCATCAATCTGTAATTGCTTTCTTCTATCAGTCACTGCCACCTCAGTTTCAGATCAGACTATCCTGAAGCTGGCACCAAGATTTGGTTGGCTTCTGTGTTACCAAAAAAAATTGAAGGAGATTTTGTTTGTCCTTTTAAATCAGAGTATGAGAAAAAACATTATTAACCACTGAATAACTTTATATGTATTTAACTCTGTATTAATGTAGGATATGGTTTCTAATTGAGATCAATATTGCCCTGGAACATCCTCCAAGTTGATATGGAGAGGCAGAACATATCCTGAGGTGGAGCTCTGTCCTATGCTATGGCCAAGGTATGTTGGGAGGATTTGGGTAGAAAAAAAAACAGTTCAAGTAAAAAACCAGTGACACTAATAATTTAACAGAGAAACTAGTACAGACATAAAACAAACTGCTGCTGCTGGAGTGGCGTGGTATTTACTGTGGTCTCATCTGCAGTTAAGTCTTATCTCGTTTTTTAGATTAAGATGGTGACCGACAATGGAAAAAAGGAAGTGAAATGAAAGAGCTCCTACTTTTCTTTGAATCTGCACATCTCAACAGGGTTGCTCTGACCTATATTTAAGGTCCAACTTGAGTTTCCCTAATTATTTTAATTTATCTTTTCTATTTAATTCTGTCTTTTTCCTTCCCCTATCAAGATTTCTCTTGACAGATCTTAGACATAAATATTAAGGAGAAAAAGAGCTTCCTGGGCTGCTGAAAAGGAAGCATGTCCAGCAGGTCAGGGGAGGTGATTCACCCCTACTACTCCACTCCTGTGATACCCCACCCGGAGTAGTGTGTCCAGCTCTGGGGTCCCCTGCACAAGAAACACATGAATCTGTTAGACCAGGTCTAGAGGAGACCACAAAGGTGCTCAAAGGGCTGAAGCTCCTATGAAGACAGGCTGAGAAAGTTCTTGTTGTGCATCCTGGAGAAAAGGAGATTCCAGGGAAAACTCCTATCACCTTCCAGTACGTAAAGGGTGTCTGCAAGAGAGCTGGAGAGGTACTTTTTACAAGGACATGTAGTGATTAAATAAGAGCAATTATTTTAAAGTGAAGAAGAGTAGATTTAAATCATAAGGAAGAAATTTTTTACAGTGAGAGTGGTGAGGCACAGGAACAGGTTGCCCATAAATGATCTGTGAAAGGCCTTTCCAAAGCAAACCACTCTATGATTATATGCAATCTAGTTTACAACATTTCTTCTTTTAAATCTTTCTCTAGCAAATTTCTCTCTGCAATACTCACTAATTTATTTCAATTAGTGAGAATTCTGTAACCCACCACATCAAATAAAATCAATAAAATAAAAAGGAATAGCCCAGTCAACATCTTTGTTGCAACTATTTGTTTTTTAATAGATTTCCCCCAGTCCCTCAGGAAATGAAACATCCACAGCACCAGCCCACCTACTGTATTGACATATTTCAGTTCATTTCAGCTCTTTGGCTGACTCACTAAAAAAGTTGAGCAAATTGAGTTTTCAATAAAACACCCTCTCCCTCACTTCCTTTTGTTCTATGTTCATTTGCTTCTCTTCTCTTCTCTGTCAAAAGGAAGAAATTACCACTTAGTAGTTTTTTGGTTTGCTTCCTTTTGGGTTGTTTGTTGTAGTTGTTTCATTGTTCTTCGGGTATGTTCCAGTATGCGTATCTCAACTTTCAGGCACACCTCACATCCTGATTTCTCATGTGCCTCAGTGGCAGACTTTCAGACACTGCACACTTCATTCAATACAACCAAGCTCTCATCCTAAAGTAGACTAGTAGTAGTAAATCCATCAAAGTAATAAAAATAGTAATGAAAGGTCATTCTAGGGGTGAGTCTTACTTCTAAGACAAAACAGAAGTCCAGGATACCTCTCATTAACCTTGACAAATGGCAAATCAAATTTAGTGATGTTATATCACTGTTGGTTTCACCATTACTGTAGAGGGAATTCTCAGGAAAATAATAAAGATCTTCCATTGCTGTGTTTATGCTGTATCTGAAAGTCCTGCTGCTGATTTTCCAGTTACTTATGGTGGCATATATGCTTCTTACAGAGTTGCAATGGATTACTTCTCTTAAGATGTGACTTTACAAAGGGTAAGGAACAGCTTCAATAAAAGATAAGCAGATTGCCTTGAAGCAATATACAGAAAAGCAACACACCTTCTTAGAGAGAATTCAAGGGCTGGGATAAGGTCACACAGTACTGAGGAAGTGATGAAAGAGAGAAAAGTGCATCATCTGCCTGCCTGCCATGGGGCACACGGGTAAGAAGTGACGTGTTACCTCTACTTTGCAAAGAAAAATTGTCTTGGACATAAGGGATGCAAAGAGCAGTGAAAGGGTTTGCTCTGAGCTATAGCTGTCTGGAGCATGATGTGCTCCACTTGATCTTTCAGGTACCCTGAGATTCACAAATACCTGGAGACGAGGTCCCATAGCGGCAGGAGGGAAGGGAGAAATTAGGAGTGCATTGATAGGGTAATAACAAGGGTGGAAACTGATAGGGGGGTTGGAAAAAGCTAATTAATTGCTATTTCACAGAATCATAGAACGCTTCAGGCTGGAAGAGACCTTAAAGATCATCTCATTCCAACTCCCCTTCCATGGCCAGGGACAGCTTCTACTAGACCACATTGCTCCAACCAACATCCAGCCTGGCCTTGAACACTCCCAGGGGTGGGGCATCCACAGCTTTTCTGGGATTTCTGGGATTAGCTGTGCTAATGGCTCACCAGACTCGAAGAAGAACTTTTTTCCTAATTTCTAATCTAAAGCTGCACTCTTGCAGCTCAAAGCCATTTCCTCGATATGATACTTGCAGTATCTGTATCTGTAAAGAGACTGGACTGCATTTTCCTGATAGCAATAAACAGTAACATGTGAAGCTGTGTAAAAAGTTGCTGTTTCACTTTGTCAGGTGCAGTTTGGTGACTGCTGAAATTGAATATTACATTCAATTGGGACATTCAATACTCAATACTTTAGAAAATTTAAAATGCTTTGCTTCCTGCTTATGAAAGAAATCTTTGTCCAAGGTCCTTGCAAATTACAAAATGAAAACAATAACTGTGAGGGTTTTTTGATAAAGAATATTTGACGAAATGTGAAAATGAATTATATCTATATTTATTGTTTATATCTTAATCTTTTGTTATATTTCTGAATGCAGACTGCAGTCAAGCAGGTAAAATGCCATGTATTTAATTCCTGTCTTTTCAGTCTGTATTTAAAAAAAATATAGATATTACTAACAGAAGTGACATTATTTAACCAATATAAAGTTAGGTTTTTCATATGTCATCTTGGATGACTAATATAATCCTGGTGCCATCAATAGAACTGCAGAATTATGAGTGGAATGACCATGGGATGTATCTATTCTAGTGGCTCTTCCTTTCATATTTGCTGGTAGCTCTTTTTTCTTGTATTGAAGCCTCCAGTCTCAAAATGAATCAGTAAAAGCTTTCTGATTTAAAAGATGCATTATTGTTAATGGTGTTTATGCAGAATTTTAATTGTTTTATAGCTTTCCATTCTTTTGCAGTTAGCCTTTTTCATTGGGTCAGACCTTGAAATGCACTGGCATGATGCTTTTAAAACCTGTGTGTTCAGCAGCCATTCAGGGAATAACTGGATAGTCTTTTTTAGCTGGATGGGTCATATGTAATTAAGACTACATCATTCATATTGGACAGGATGTGAACAGCAGATGTTATTCTTTTCTGAAAAAAAAATTCTGTGTAATGGGAAGTAAAAAAAATGGACCAGCTGAATGAAATGTCAGGACAGGAAATGTCTTGGTAAAAATGTACAAAATACTTTTCTTTCCTCATATTTCTTTTTCTTATTTTACACACCACTCCCCAAATCATAAAAAAACCAAAGAGTAAGGATGCCAATACTGAAATCAAAAAAGGCAGCCTTCTACAAAGGGCATCCAAACTTCTCCCTCACACCTCTGCCTGCTCCTCTGCACCCCTCACCCCAGTAACAATGTCAATCTCTTTATATAAGCAAAGTCTTGTGTCTCAGGAAACAGCCTGGCTTCTAGAAAACAGTTGAGCTACTTACAGCAAAGTGGATTTGACTTTATCACTAAATCGTGAAAAAGCAGGATTAAGGATTGTTTCCTTTTCAATTTCTCAGGCTTGTGCTTCAAAGCATGTAGTAGCCTAGCATAAAGCATGGCTTCAGTGCTGGGAGCTAATCCCTTTCCTTTGTGCAGTGGTGGGGAATGGTTTTCTTCCACTCTGAGATACTGCCCTGTATTTGCCCACCTCTGTCAGTGTCACTGAACTAGTTTTCTTCCTCCTCCTCTCACCCCTCACCATATTTATACCAATCTTATCCACTGCTTGCTTCCTTAGGCCCCACATAGGACAGTCAGGATGGCTTCTTTCAGGGAATATAAAAGGGACCAACCTGGAGAAAGAAGTCAGGAAACTGTAATTCTTCAGTTCTGCCCCTGAGCAGGGGTTTGAAGGTTGTGTGGGGCAATCAGGGGAAGAGCCATTAGGGCCATTCAGAGCATACAGACGTCAAAGTCTCCCCAAAGCTTCCCAGCTCTCGCAGCCAGAGCATGCTGTCAGCTATTGTGGCTTCATGTATTATGCAGGCAATGGAGCCTGCTCTTTGATCACGGGGAAACTGAGAAGAAAAAGCGCAGGAAACAGCCCAAGAGGGTTGCTGTGAAGTGAATATACACCCGCTCTTCTGCAGTTACCTTCACTTTCAAGGCTCTCCCTTTTTTCTTACCAAGATTCAAAAGCTGGAGACGAGCAGCTTTGTGTTTGATTCCAAGGAAAGGCCTTATGGAAAACAAAAATGCAAGGAATAAACAAGAGGCTGAGGGCCTGTTTCTGTGAGAGTTTGAGTCAGCTCTTTGTTTACATGTAGTGTCCTAATTTAACAACACGTGAAAACAGGCAACGTAGAGAAGAGGAGAGCAAAGCAAGGATTCCTGAAAGTATCATTCTGCAGTTATTTGCTGCTGCTCTACCTTTTTGTCTTGGCTGGGCAAAAAGCAGAGTGTAAATGGAGAGGGAACATGACTCTTCTGAAGGATGGATCCCTCCCTGTCCTCCTGCCATTCTAGCTCTGTGCTGTCTGCAGTGTGATTATTGCAAGGTGACGACTCAATCTGCAAGAGAGGCTTCTTGTCTTTTGCTGAACCCTGGCTTGATGAACTCTTTGAAGCCTAAGGACTGTTGAAGCTGGGTCCATGTAGGAGCCACTTCCATGGAGGTGGTGTTAAGATCCAGGTTTTAAGGTTCTTAGAAATGTCTCTGACCGAATTAAGGTGCAAACGAGACCATATGCCAGTGACAATAGTAAGGGCTTTATTTGATGATAAATATGAGAAAGAGAGAGACAGAGAGAGAGAAAGAAAGAAAGAAAGATGTAAAAAATAGGTGGGGGGGGCAGAAAGAGTGACAGGAACAGAATAAAGAAAATATCACCACTCCATGGATCCTAGGATATTCTGGTGATCCTCTGCAGCTGATCTTCTTGGTGGTGAAAGTCCCCCCAAAGAAGCACAGAACCTGGTGGGTTTATATGCTCAGGCCAGGCAGGCATGCCCAGGAATGTCCCCCTGGAGGAGAGGGATGCAGTCTCTCACAGCAGCCTCTGGGTCTATTGCATCACAGGCAGTCCTGTGGGGCCAAGCCCCTCATGTGAAAGTCCCGTGGATGTGGCCTGTGGGGTTGGGGATTCCACAGCTGGGCCAGTTTGTGTAATGGAGGATGGGTGTTTATGGCCTCTCACCAGAGGTTACAGCATGCACCCAAAACCTCCCCCTGCCCCCTCAGCTGGGGGGAGTCTGTGTAAACCTGGCTTCTGTGAGCTGTGCTCTCGCCCCACCACAAACACAGACAGGGATAGTTGCAGCTGGTTGCATCCTTCTGTGGATGCAAACCTTTCCTTCAGCCTGAGATGACTGAACAATGGGTTTCCCTTTATCTAATCAGCAGTTTGACTTTCAGTTCAAAGTCCCAGCCTTCAGAGAGGCTTCTTCGGTTGCAGCTTCTTTGTCATGAACAAAACTTTCAATGTTTGAGGCATGAACTATTTTCAGTCTCTGACAGGTGGGTCCATTCAGGGCAGAATAACTTCAGTTTGCCACAAACACCTGGCAATCCTGAATAGCTACAGCAGATAATCAGGCTGCTGGGGGGAAAATTCAGCTGGTTGGGCCATTCAACTGTGCCCGTGCCCTACCCAGGCTCTCTAATAAACTGAAACAACCCAAGAGCTGGGGTGAGATCTTCTCCCATCTCAGCTGATTACTCTCACTAGGAGCTTGTGCTCTCTCATACCATTTTCCTTGTGCAGCCATACATTTTGCATTCGTGTGACTGCAGTAGCACAGGTTCATCCACAGGTGTGGTAGGAGATTAACCTGTGGTATAAGAGACAGAGAGTGTTCCTGATAAGACAGTCTCTGGTGCCAAAGATGTATTGGTTATGATACAGAGAAGCCTCTCCCAGGATGCCTGTTCGGTGGTGGGGATGTACCCCAGTTCTGATTCCCTGGTTGGCTCTTGCTGTTAGCCACTCCCCTGTACTTAAGATTGCCCCGTCACACGTTTGGGGCCACTTGCCTCTGGAAACCTTCAGGAGTTGTAGGAATAAACTGCTCTCTTGGAACTCTGTGTAAGTGCCCTTCTCAGCTTCTTGCCGTCGGATTCATATTACTGAAGTCATCTCTGGATCTGTGCATTCATGCATCTGAGCCCACAGAATCGCAAGGGGCTTTGTAATACACAGGTAGGACAGCAGCATCTCTACCCAGGGTCTGTCCAGGTTCTAGGATAGCTCTGGGATTCCCCCTAAGGACATGAGAGCCCTCCAGTGAAAGAAGGCCTAGCACTCAGGACTTGACCCTCTGAGTGCTCCCTTATGAATATGTTTGCAGAGGGTTGGTTGGGCTGGAGTTTATGATACACTCCCTAGCAGCTGGTACAGAGGTGTGCTTTACATTTGTGATTAAAACTGTACTGATAAGACATTCACATTTTATCAATTGCTGAACAATGTCTGCACATCAGCAAGGCCTTTCCTGCTTCTCCCTCTGTTCTTACAGTGAAGGTATCAGGAATCAATTTATTTTTCTCTAAATCCATTCACTATTTTCTGGATTCAATCCCTTTTCTCTCTATTTCCCCTTCTTTTTACAAGAGTAGCCTTGCAGAACTATGGCAGAACTAAAGTAAATATGGGTTGTGAAATGTGGAAAATGAGGAGTCTAGATATTCAGCTTCTATTAACCTATAGCATAAGTTTCTTCAGTTGTTTGGAAAATTCATCTTAATCAGGTGTTCAGCTATTATAAGTGTTAAAATGAGTAGAGCACATGCTATGTAACTCACCTGGAAAGTACTTATTACAGCAAATGGCATATGCCAACCTGCACCAATAATAGTAATATTTAAGTTTAAAAAAAGAAACCAGAATGTTATTTGTGAGGAACAGAAAAAAAGGAAAAAAAAACCCCAACAACCCAGTGTGTTCTCCACTTATTTATATTTTTAAAAGACTTGGTGTCTTCTTTGCTTGCTGAGAATAGTCCCACAGCAGATGTCTAATGGCACTTACCAAGGTCCTGGAGACCAAGTTGGTAATAACTAAAAAGTGCAATTACAGTAATTTTCTCGGAGTGCCACTGGGTAAAATCCACCCTGTTACTGTGCACAGGCTTTTAAGCAATTTTCAATCTGTGCCTCATTACACAGTTAGCAACATATTCTTTCTCACCCCCAGCCATTTGGAAGGATAAGCAGGAGTGGAATGGCTTTTACCTCAGCACTATTTTCAGGGTTATTTTCCCATTTCGTTGTGCTCATGAGGCTTTTCTCTCTGTTTTGGTCTCAGGGAAGTGAAATCAAACTCAAGAAGGTAATTCAATTGCATGTCTAGCACATGAAAGCTGACAGTTTTCAACTGTGCAGATTGTTCCATTTCTGAAAGTTCCTGGTTACCTTTCGGTCACACTTTGAAATCGCAGGGTCTCAAGGGCAGAAGCTGCCAGATATTCTTTGTAACTTTGTTAAGTTGTAGTGTTTAACACAATGTGGTCCAAGGCTGGATGAAATTAGGACATAAAGCATTTCAGCAGCAAGTCAAATTCTGCTGTTGGTAGAATATACACAGCAGAGTCTCCATGGTTCCTTCTGGGCATGATATTTTACTATGAGTCCAAAACTCAGCTTTGGAGACTGAATTTAATGGTATTGCATGTATGACTGAGCAGTAAATCTTATCTCTTCACTGATGATTGATTTAAAAAGGAGGTTAATCTTTCAGATCGTAAGTTAAAGACTGAAACTTGCAAGTCCAGTGTGTCCATGTTAAGTGACAGAACAAAAACCACAATATCATGCAGGTGTGTACATGTTTTTAGCAAGAACAGTAATTTCCTTCTTTGTGTATTGTACTGCCCTAATATGAGTTGAAAACAGTGTAAATAGAAATTTTCCTTAGTGGCAAAGGATTAGGAATATTTCAAGTCGTATTCACAGTTTTTTATCCCTGATTCAAGGTGTTCTTAGAAGCCTAAATGAGCAATTATTTCTTTTTAAGGTATTGGAATGATGTAGGCTTCTGGATCTTTTTGAAGGAAAATGGAACTGATTTTCAAAGTTACTTGAAGATGAAACTTAAGCGAAATCATTCATGTATTTTGCAAACTTAAGCCATGAATATCTTTGCAGGAAAAATAATCCTACTTTTCTCTTGAAGCAACTCTCAGATTTCAACTTACTTGTGAAATTTGTTATACTTGCAGCTGTGAGTATTTCTTTTCCTTCTTCCCTCATATCAGACCCTGACCATTTTCATAAATAGTCAATAGCAGCTTCCACTCTCACTTTTATTCCCTATTCTTGACCTTTATTTTAATAGAGGTGGACAAGATTTGCTGAAAGAAGAAAGGTCACTGCTCTGAGACACAATGAGAATAAAATTTTTATTTGGAAACACAAGTCAATATAAAAGTATGATATTTGACTGAAAGGAATATCTTAGCTTGCAGAGAAGAGAGTCCTGCAACCTCAGTTACAAAATCACTGACCAACACCTTGAGGCAAGTTCAGCTTTCACTTCCCTTTATTCCCATCAGAAGGCTGTTTCAGACCATAGTGTTTGGTGGCTAGAAGCCTTTTATATTCAGTGAAATTATATTCATAACTACTTTATAAGGGTTTGGGGTCTTTTGTGTTCTATCATTTTTCTCTTCTTCTCCCTGTTACCTCCTTCTTGTTTACAGGCAGGGTTTCTGCCCTTTAACCATGATTATTTCTTTTAGACTAAAGCCAAGCTCTTTAGATTTTGAAAGGTTTTTCTTCTTCTCTGTTTTTTTATTAGTCTATTTATACATTCCTTCATCTCCTTATGTCAATTAATCATTTTTTAACATTGATTGGACAGGAATGGCCAATACTATACATTCAGCTTCAAGTGAGATTTCACTGGTACCTAGTCTGACAGATAAGATCTATGACTTTCCCCCTGTCTTTTAAATCAGTTGTTGTGTTATTTTGTCTTGGCTTTTTGTTGATTTCTGTCGAATTTTATCTTGGATTTGCAAGCTCCACAATCTTTATTCTTAATCCTTAAAACATTGCATGCTAATCAGAATGGATCTGTATAGATTCAAAGTTACTTCCCCGCCTCCAGACTTGCTTCTGTCATGGGCAATGTACAGTCTGCAAGCAGCTCATACCTGCTCCTCTGGAGTGTACCAGGAAAGAAACCAGAGAGAAGGGCCAGGTGCTTCTCACCCATTGCCTTTCTGTTCCCTTGGGAAAAGGAGAACCTAATGCTGTTACAAAACCAGCCTGAATATTCAAAAAAGACTGTTTTATACATCCATCCTTCTAGACTTTTTTTTAATAATGTAATACCCACAGGATAGGAGATATTTTACCTGGAGAAGAGAAGGCTCTAGGATAACCTTATAGAAACATTCCAGTACCTAAAGAGTCTACAAGAGAGCTGGAGAGGGAGTTTTGCAAGGTCATCTAGTGACCAGACAAAAGGAAATTACTTTAGACTGAAAAATCTTAGATATTAGGAAGAAATTTACTGTGACGGTGGTGAGGGCCTGGCACAGGTTGCCCACAGAACTGTGACTGCCCTATCCCAGGAAGTGTTCAAGGCCAGGCTCGATGGGGTTCTGAGCAACCTGGTCTAGTGGAAGGTGTCCCTGCCCATGGCAGAAGGGTTGGAACAAGGTGATCTCGAAGGTCCCTTCTGATCCAAACCATTGTGTTTCTATAATCCCTTGGTTATCTGCTCTAACCCTTTATATCTGTTCACTTTTCCTCATTACCTTTCTCTCTTTCTCTACTTCTCTTTCTCTGCTTCCTTCCTTCCTGCCCTCTGTGAACCCTTTGTCAAAACCATTGGAATAGTTCTTTTAAACAGGCATGGACAAACAAAGAGGTTTTGATCAAGCATCTGTAGTACATGAATCCCCAGTGAGGGAAACTGCAGAAAGCAAGTGCTTGGGGTTTGGTTGGTTCCACAGTCACACTTTACGTGTCCTCAGTCACTGAATGACTTATGAACTTCCCGCTGTATTCAAAGGTAAGGCTGCAGGAAGCTTGACAGTATGAGGGCCAGGGCCAGCTGGGATTGTCGAACAGATTAGATATTATAATTATTACATGGTCCTTGTAACAGCAGGGACAGGACAAAATAACTCTTCTTCCTGGCCAGAGCAGGCAGTGTGGTATTTTGCTCTGCTGAAGCAAGCATGCCATATAATTTAGATCTAGCCCTGACACCTACAATCCTCCCCCAAATAACATTCCATTTGAGAGGAGTCCCAGCTAGTTCTGTCATAATGAGAAGTTATTGCTAAGCATAAAAAAGCCTCAGAAGGGAGAGGGTAACACAGACAATTTGTTATTCATCACACTATGGTATTGCAGTAACAGCCAGGAAAGCTGAACCAAGTGCCCACTACATTAATGCCATTGCTGTGAGATATCAGGAGTCCTCTGCATCTGGGAGCTCTAACAGGCACAGGCACTTTGTCAAAAAACATCAGTTACAGTTTGACAGTCACCAAATAACAAAACAAGAGTGGGTTTTGTCACTCTGGTTTGGCTCCAGGACAAAAACCTGCTCAACCCAGTGGGAAGGGCCAATACATCAGGCTAAGAAATATAAATATAAATCTGACAGTACTGACCTGTCTGTGGTGACACCAGACGTAATATGAGATTTTAGTTTCCATCATCTTCTCCAATACAAATTTAATATTTGTATTTGAACACCCACAGCTACTACAGTGAAGAGAGTGGGGACCGTGAGGGACAGGCACCTTGGGAATCATTTGTTAGTGTTTGCATTAGATGTGGTTGTTTATAACCTCACAACGTGCATGTGGCACCAGACTGAATGCAGCAATACAGGATATCAATCTGAGAAAAATTTTGGATCTTGTCTTTTCCCTGTAACTTTCACCTCTTCTGTCTTTCCTCATGACACATATATGTTAACTTTGTAATATCATGAGGATTTTAATCCCCTCGATATTCATAGTGTAGATTAAGGTTGGTTTAGTGTTCAGACAAGCGCATTGGCCACTCAGTTATTAATGCTAACTCCTTTCAGAAGGCAAAAGAAAATATTGTCAGGTTACTAGTAAGACTGGGTAAATGAGCTTTTAAAATTTAAAGGGGAAAATGAGAGTAAGACGAGAATTAACTTTATTACTTAACTCCAGGAACTACTCAGTAATTTGAGATTTCTTAGTGTTAGGCATTACTTTCAAAAGCAATAAATAATCCTGATAAATTAAGTCTATACTGATGCTGAATTACTCTACTGCTAAAAACAAAATGAGCAAATTAACATAGCTAATAAAGACCAAGTTTGCACTTTAGTGTTTGTTTTGGTTTTTTGTTTGGTTTTTTTTTTTTTTTCTAATGTGTTCTCCTGTGCACAGGAGGTATCCTGTGTAGGATTTAATACCTAAGAGAATTCTATCTCCCCATCAGATTTAGACGAAATTGGACTCCAGCTGAAATGTTTAGCAGGACATTATAAGCATCATTTCCTCAAGAAAATAGTCTACAATACAGTTGAAGGAATATTGAAACTCCTTTACCCTGAGAGAACAAGTGGAGCAGTGATACTTCTTCACCAATCACTACTCCTTCAGGATCAATTGGAAGCCTCTCCTCCCTGGACTGGCAGTCAGAGGATATGGTTAATTGATTCCACTCTTCTGTTTTATCTTGTTCAAAGGAGAGGGTCAATATTTGCACTAATTGAGGAACCACTGAAGAATTTCCGTTAAAAGCCTCGAAACTACAAAACTTATAAGCACTCTAGTCTACTAGGAATATTGCTTCAAAATTGCCCTGGTGAAGATTAGTCAAGTGGTTAAAACATGGTGACATGAGATGAGCATTTTCAGGGTCTCTAAATTGTCAGGATTGTTTTGTTCCTGCTTGTTTCTCTTAGCACTTCAGCCTAGCATTGTTTCCTCTCTGAAGGATGAGCACTGCAGAGATAGCAGAAATAGTTTTGATAAAGGTGTCAGAAGCTTTAAAAGCCTCTGACAAGGTCTTGACTGAGTGATCTCCAACAAGGCTTTTAAATTTTTTCTTAAATTATTATTATTATTATTATTATTATTATTATTATTATTATTATTATTATTATTATTATTATTATTATTATCTATTGTTGTTCATTAATTTCTACTGCTTGGTGTGTTTCGTTCTACACTAGGACTGTACTTGGTCTGGCTCTGATACCTTATTTCAGCCATTTACCATCTGACTTGGAGGCTGCACTTGACCCGTGAGGACAATGTGCTTAGTTGGACCTACAAGACTATCCTATTAAAAAAAATTAAAAAAAACCACAAAAAGCTAAAACAAAACCAAACCCAGAGTTTTCTCAGTGCAGATCTAAAGTTGTACCACAAAGACTTCTGCAAACCAAGGACCACCATCAGGAATTTTCACTCCTTAGATCTCCTTCTTCCAATAAACCTGTGGTAGAGGATGGGAATAAAACCCCTCGGTAGAAAAAATTGTTAGACTCGAGTTGGCTTCAGTTCCTCTCTGGAAAATTGATTTGAACAAGTAATTTGCATTCCTTTGGGAAGTTCTCTGGGCAGGAGGGCATTCAGCATGTGCTGCTGGTGAGAGCAATCCCAAAGAGGAAGAGAGAGCTGGGGGTATGCTTGGGTGTTTGTGTTTGTGACATGGGACCTTTATTATGGATTTTTTTTTTTTCCAAGAGAAACTAAATGGCATTGCAGCAGGCTCAAAGTAAGGTAGGAGAATTGTGTCTGAGAATTGTGTCATTTTCCATGGCTTGAACTTCCATTTTCCTTGTATTTGATTATGAAAAGAGCCCATTTGAGAGCCTTTCACAGGGAGGCTGTGACATTCACTATTTTAGGTTGGTTGAAAGAAAGATCACACTCATAAAGGTAATTTCACTCTACTTTTAGATCCCAGGATAAAGCAGAAAGTAGTGTCTGTGCCCTGAATCCTCCTTCTCTCGGGATTAAGAGAGAATGGAAGAGGAAGAACAGTGGTATAATGTGATCCTGTCATTTGCTGAGGAGGCCAGAAGAGCTGAAGCACTTTCCCTTTGGTTCTGACATATTTTCACCCTGGATTTCATTTCTGGAGCAGAACTATTTACTCTGACACTTGAATATGCCCTGAGCTGGGAAAGTAGACAAATGGACTTGTTCCATCTCAAGCAGAAGAGTCATCAAGTGCTTCCTAGAATGCTTCAAGAGAACCCTGGCTTGGAAAGACCTCAGTGTTTCTATCAACTAGTAATTTCCATCCATTTTAACAAAAAGAAAAGCAAGCACATAGGTAGCTGTTCTGATATCCTTACAGAACAGCCAAAGTGTAGCAGAGCAACAGGGAAAAGTAGGTCCAATTGCTGCATCTTTTTTTCCAGAGACAATCACACTGGAAGACTTTTAAACAAATATTCAAAAACAAACAAACAAATCTAAAGTTAAACTAAAATAGAAACTTGTTTCTTAACTATAACACCACCAACAGCTGGCTTCCTGCTAAAGAGGTTTAAGAGGATTACAGTATTTAACTATGATTTTTCTTTTTGTTGTTGTTTGTGTTTATACCACCAAAAATATGGCAACAGCGAAAACAGTTGTTCTAATGCAGAGTTAATCTTTCTCTGTGTATGAATCATCTCACAGAAAAGAAAGTGTAGAACGCAAGAAACCCAGAAACCTATAAAGGTTTCCAGAACATACTCAGCTTATGCTTTCAGCTGAGCTTTGACATGTTGCCAGTAGCATGGATTAAAATTTTCAACACAAGCTCTAGAGCATCATTCCTTAAAATAGTTAGGGATGTTCAAACTGAAGGAAGAAATCCAGCCAAGTAGATCTGTTCTGTTTCAAATTCAGTACTTGCATATTCCCCTGTGGAAAAATACAACCAGGCTTTCATTTAACTTCAGACAAAAAAATATTCTCTTCTTCTGTATCATAGAACCATTAAGGCTGGAAAAGACTTCTAAGATCATCAAGTTCAACCATCAACCCAGCACCACCACTAAACAATGTTCTTAATTGCCCTATCCATAGGTTTTTCAAAAGTTTTTTGGGATGGTGACTCCACCACTCCCCTGGGCAGGCAGGTCCAATGCTTGAAAACTGCTCCAGTGAAGAGATGGTTGTAATTTCTGGGAGGTCTTCCAATTACCAAAGCTTCACTGGCCATTTTAATGGAAGTTGTGAGAAGAACAAAGGTGGTATTTAACTACTGCCTCATGACAATCCTGTGTTAAGAGGTTGATCTATTGAGATGTTCCTGTTAAATCCAAGGAGGCTCTGTGTCCTCATGCTTTTTAATAGTGAAATATCCTAATCTGAGCTCACAGTTTTGTTAACAAGAAACAGTGAGTCATGAACAGCCTGTAGAAGAAAACAGATTTGTGAGAACTCAGTGTCCAGCTTCCAAAAAGGTCATGAAGTAAAGTACAAAGCAATCTATGGACACTAAGCCACATGCTGGGTCTGAATCTCCAATTTATGTCATCAAAAATGGAAAAAACATAAGGAAACTGTGATTTGCATATGCCCATGACACATGGTGGTAGTCTAGAAAAGAGAAATTATTTACTGCACATCAGAAGAACACACAGCTTTGCCTTTATGACCATTCCACGGTGCACTTGGTTCTGTGCTTGGGCATGGTGTTACACCTACCTGGGGTTACTTCCAGCATCATATCCTCGGCCTGTCACAGCCCTGGCAGGTGCACAATGACATTCTAGGGAATGCACAGCTCATTCTATTTGTATGAGCCAATACTGACCTCATGTGGCTGCTGACAAGGGCAAGACACCTCTTCCACAGGCTTCCCTTGGGACTGTCCACTGCCTGTAGGACTAAGATACCCCGTGATTTTCTAAAAGTTAATGGTTTGCAGCTTGGGAAGCCAACATAAAAGTAACAAAATCTGAATCATCCCTCCTGTTTTCCTTCTGAATATTTCCAGTGGCAAAGGCCTTCCTGTTGTGTATGAAATGAGTTTGCAGGTTATTTGTGACTGTTAATGCCACCCCTCTGATTCACTAGTTAGCAGCATTTCAGCTGTGGGGGAAATGACATGGACATGCAGGTGCCAGCTTGGGCTCAGAATTTAACATTGAGAATAGGAGCAAGGATGTGCTGCCTGTTTAGCCCTGCCAAAAATCTTGCTTGTCAAAGCCATTCAGAAGGAGATGAGGCAGGATGCAGTTACACAACCACAAAATGTTCTTGGGTATATTCACATCTAACCCAGACTGATCCAGACAGGGGGAGTCTGCAGTTATGATTACTAGTGATTTAAAATAACTTTCTTTTTGACTAGCTATGTCTCCCTGCAATGTACAGATTGCTTTTATGATTTATCAAAGCTTCTTAAGGATGCTCTTTCCGAGCTGCCTGCTGCTTCTTTACAGTTAGTACAGTAGTGCACAGCTCTAGAGAGGTATTGCTGTATATGTCCCACATTAAAGATCAGACAGGGTAATCCATAAATAACTCTGCAGCTAAAAAGCTTGTGGCAGCTTTGGATTATACAACTGGGCAAGATGTATGTTTGTGGCAGGAGTTTGTACTATCTAAAGCGAGACAATTCTATGAATTTGATGTCCAAGTCCCCCAAATTAATTTGAAATTTGGTAGAGAAATCACCAGATCTGTATAAAACAAATTGATGGAGCATAGTGATTCCTGAGCTAATCTATCCTACTGCACAGTGCAAGGCAGACTTCTCATGTTTCTATATATTCCTTTTCAGTCCCTGCAATGAACACCTCATGGTGCTTATGGGATGAATATAACCTAGATGCAGGTGCAAAAATTGCTACTAATTATTTATTAATGGGTGAATTTAAATGCAAAATGCAGAAGACATAATGAGAGGGAGAAAAGGCAAGCAATGATGAAAGCCTTTTCAGTCTGGGTGTTGGCTCTTATTTTTCAGTGTCATGGCTACAGGAAGAAACACACAGGCCAAGTTTCATGTGTATCATAGGTACGAAATTTTGCATGAAGGTGAAGCTATTAGTTGCCTACAGTAGTGTCCTAGGTTACAATGTAAGATGTAACCAAAAGTGTGTATTCTATTACATCTTCACAAGTTGTTAAAGCAGGTGGGGCAGTGTTTGTTGTCTCCTACCACAATGCATCTCTGATAACTCCCTCCTGGGGGCTATCTCCGTTAATGGGCCATCAAGGACTCATAGAATTACATCAGCCCATTGTGAGATGCCCTGCTCAGGGGGAAGTAGCCGAGCATTCCCCACCTGGATAAAGTCTGGGGTTTTGGAACAGCACAAGGAGCCCTACTTACTGGATTCCCAGAGGATAAGAGCTTCACTGGTCTTTTAGGTGAAGACCAGACCCTTCTACAGGATTACCACTTCAACAGAACCATTTCATCTGCACTGCTACCACCACCCTGACTAACAGTGTGTCAGGTTGTATCCTGTCTCTGCCAGTGTTCTTGTACTATTGCATTTATTTTAATTTTCCTATTAAATTATAATTCTGACTTGTGATCTCCCACTGGTTTGTTTTCAAACTACTACAAGTAGAATTAACTGTAAGTATAATAGATGCTATCTCTGTGTGCACGTGTGTGTGAGACAGAGTGTATGAGTACAGATCTCACTCCTTCTCTGACTCAAATCAGAGAGGAAACCTCTCTGGAGAACAATAATAAAAGCTTACTCAAGCCAGTGTAAGCTCTCAGGAGCCATTCAAGCTGAAGAACAGGTTGCTAAAGCCACCAACCACCACTCTGTGCATATCAGTGTCTGACCAACAACACCCAGAAGGATGAAATGCAGAAAACCCATGCTTACTCTTTTCTTCAGTAATTAACCCTCAATTCCAGCACAATAATTAACTCAAAGTCCAGCAGATCAGTTTTGGCTTATTTGTTTTCTAATTGTAGTCTTAATTGTGTAAATAGGTGCTTGGGTCTGCACAAATTCTCTTTGAATTTGCCTTCTGACTTTTAAAGTCAATTGTTCATCACACTGGGTATTATCTTTGGTAAGGAGCAGGGAAGGAGGATATGTTTGTATAGGAAATATAGGCTAGAGGAAAGGGCAAGAAAGATTGGAATATAATTATTATGGGAAGGGACACAGGATGCAGCTACAGGTATGGGTTACATCTGGAAGAACAGGACCAAAGCCCAACCATCCAAAGGCTAGAACCACAGGGAACACACGGTGCTTCCAAGTGCTGGAGAGGCTTTAGACCAGATTTGCTTTTTGATTTATACAGAGTAATATTTTACCAGATTGTCTACTTGCATTTGGCTCTCCCACCACAAAGGAAAAAAGCAGACTGTCCCTAGGCTTGAAAAGACTATAAAAGCTTGTGTCACCCATGCTATACTTCGTATTGCTCATGCCTGTCATGGAGTTCTTTGTGATTCCCCCCATTTCTCAAGGGCACACATATCATTTACTGTTACACTCCCCTAAGAATTTATTCAAAGGGCCAAACTAAGCCTTCACCCCCTTATGGGCATCTGCCTATTGCCTTTGAGAAAATAGAGGCCTTCTCTAAAAATGTTGCTCTTATTTTGCTTTATTGGTCTAGGAATCCCAAGTGTCTATGACTAAAACCTAACCAGTATGTGGACTGTGCCACAGATTTTTTGGAAAACACCTGCTTCATTTTGGACAGCCATGACCTCAAACCATGGTGTTTCTTCACTAGGAGTCCCCAGCACAAAATCAGATTCTGATGAGGATATATCTTACCATATTACTATGATTAGATGCAGAAGAATAGTAAGGGGTGTTTAGCAATTTTTTTAATTATGCACTAAAAATACCAGTTTGGACCAGCCATCATAAAACTGGCATTGGTTTGGCTTTCCTGCACAGTTGTGATGAGTCTCTCCTGGCATTGACTAGAGTACCTGCTTATCTGTTTATCCTGATTGCTTTGAGGTGCATTCTGCCAAATCACAGAGAATATGCCAATTCCTGGCTATAACATTTTAAGGATGGACAAATGACTTGTTGGGATTAAGGTGAGGTCAATTCATTTTCTGCCTGTGAGAGAGGAATGTAATTATAATAGAAAGGAAAATGCATTTAACCAATGCACTAATTATGCCCTCCCTGCTGCTGGCCCCTTTGCCATTTGATATGATTGTGAAATGCATCAGAAAGAAAACTATCTATACCGACACAGGCACAACAACACAGGCCTTGCTGACTGCTAATCAGTTTCCAACAGGAAGGCAGCAATGCCCTAAATTTTGTACTCCCTCTCTGGTTGTCTAAGGGCTTCCATCAGCTTCTCAATGTATTTGCTGTCTTTTGGAGTCTCTGGGGAAAACGCCTCTGAACATCTCTTTTTCCACAGGGATTGCCTGAAAGAGTGTAAAGCACTAGTTAGGACCAGGTAACTTCTGGAATGGGACTCTGCTCTGCTTCACTTCCATCCTTTCCATTTCCCAAGACAGATTACCAGGGTTGTATCCCATCATATAACATTACACTACCAATGCCATCAACAGTCTATAAATATCCCTGGAGAAAAATTAAACAAATAGACAGAGAAGAATATATCCTTGATAGAACGATAAACAGAGCTTGTGTTGCTGAGGTACAGCTGTGACTAATTTTAAGTACAGATGTATTTTTATGGAAATTGTGAGTTAAGACCAGAACTTATGGCTATAGTCCCAGTCTCTTTGACTAGAGTAAAAACAGAAATGTCCTTTACTCGTTTGGTTCACTCATATAGGCATTGCCATAGAGTCATGAAGAAACAGCAAATCCCTCCAACCCCAGCCCACCAATTTCCTTAACTTCCTGGTAACAATGTGCAGCTGGGTGTAAGGAAGTTCACAGTCACACTATATAGGGCAAGAGGAACTCAAGTCTACTTAGAAATAACATCCCTGAAATTCGTTCTTAAACAATAAACGCAAAACCACCTACAAAGTGTCCTAGCATTTACTAATTTTCTGCCTTAAAGGTTTTGCTGCTTCAAGGCCTTATTAATTTAAATGGTCAAAAAGTTCAAGGCCTTTTCATCCATGATTACTTTATTTAGTAATTATCTATTCAATAAGTCAGACATGATTTTCATGCTTCAAACAGAAGGACAGTCGGAAGCATAGAATCACAGAATATTTTGGGTTGGAAGGGATGTTAAAACCATTTTGTTTCAATCTCCCTGCCATGGATTGAGACACCTTCCATTAGACCAGGTTTCTCAAAGCCCCATCCAACCTGGCCTTGAACAGTTCCAGGGATGAGGCATCAGCTCATATAGCTCATCAATTTGTTTGTACTTGAGCTCTTTTATTCTACTTCTCTTTATCACTCTTATCATGTTTGCCATGAGCTACATGGACAAAAGGGGTTGGGGAACTGCCTAACAAACAAGAACCACAGAAAGTACAGACAAAAGGAAGCAAAGGTTTTATTGACATTTCTTTACACAGAACACAAGCTACACAAAATGCCACGATAAAGCATATGTAGAAAAATAGTAGAATCATATTGGCACTGATGACTATTCATTATTATTATTATATTATTATTATTATCATCATCTTATTATACAGGTTTCATCATAACCATAATAAATAAGCATTAAAATTTCACAGTGGCATTATAAGCTTTACATTCATGATCTTGTTTATACAAGGGACCATGTCAGATTTCTTCAGCTTTTTTGTATGGTCATGACTCAAAGTAGTAGATTAAAAATTAAAAGCCCTTTCCCTTAACCTATAAGGATCTGTCCACATTAATCCATTGACTTGATCCCTTGGAGAGGTCTGCATTTGTCCAAAAAGACATTACTTTTAAAACACATTTGACCAACTGGAAAATCGGCCTTAAAAAGAACCCAGAACAAATGTTAGGTTGTGGTGGTCTGACTTTGAGATGCCATGGATGCTGCTGGTTGCCATTTTTTAAGACCCTGGGGCTGTATAAAACTCTTCAACAGGTTAGTCCTTGTAGATCTTGTCCATTATACCAAGAGTGCATTTGACCAGCATTTCTCAGCATCAGACCTTCAGTAAAGACCTTGTGAATGCTGTTGAGTCTGAACCTACATTTCAAGAAAATTGATTTGCATTTCCATTTTTCCTAAAATATCATGGAATTGACTCAACTTCACGTTTCCACTTAGTGAGATTAGTTTTGGTTTTTTGATGTAAGTCTCACTTAAATCTTGACAGACATAGTTAAAGAAAATTGAAGTGTATGGCAATTGACAAATGTTCATTAGGGAAAGGGAAGTAAATTAGACAGAGGCAGACAGAGCATGTGTTGTAAATCTCAGAGTCTTAAAAAAAATAGTACAGATTTTTTAAGCTCTCAGCCTCTAATTATTGCCTCTTCTGTCTGATTTGAAATCATTCTTGAGAAACATAACTGCCTCAATCAAATATAATAATGTCTCATTTAAAATTCCAACCCCTAGTGTCACATGATGGAATTGGCTGTACTCATATTCAGACCACAGAAAGGGTTATAATTAAAAATACCATAGACTACTCATCTGCAAAGTTCAGCCTCAGTATCAAGTTACTGTCTAAATTCAAATTTGCAGAATGTTGTAGTTACTGTTACATGCACCAGTTATATCATGCATATTGTTTGCCCTGAACAATCAGCCTCAAAGGAAGTACTTGGAGAAGGATATATCTCTGATGCTTTGCTTTGCAGCCTGTGTACACAAACATGGGCATGTATCCAATGCTATTATTTTACATCCACTGTGCAAGAGTACAAATGGTTATCAAGTTCAGGGGCCAAATTCTTATTTTGTACAGGTTTTTTATGATTAAAAACCCCATAAATTTGAAATGCCTCAAGTTGAAATTACTCATTTGAAATTCAGCCCCATAGTATTTGGCAGTTGCTTATCTGAAAAAACCTCAAACCATATTATTTCTTTCAAAAATTTTCTAGCCTTGCCTTTGTTAACTAAAAATTGTGACACTGTGCATACATAAAACCACTTTCAGAGCTAATTATTTACAGGAAAGAGTAGGAGGTTCCAAGAAAATTCCAAGAGACATTTTCTTAATATTTAATAAAATAAGTAAAAGGTAACTCTTCGAAACATAGGATAAGGATCTGCACAGAACTATGCTCCCATCTATTGAATTCTATTTCACATGTCATTTGAGGAATAGTGAAGGTCCAATTTTAGGTGTTACCCTTGAGCTGAGAATTAATCCAGCAGTGTAACTTGTTCCATTTGAATAGATTCTGTAAAAATGTGGTTACTTCTACTGCCATTACTAACTTTAGCTATTAAAAAGTTAAAGACTGATTTTGAGGGCTACAATTTTAATACACTTCGAAGAGAGTGCCATTAAGGTTTCCAGGACTCTTAAATCAATAATATGGTTCCAGTGCCAAAACCAGAGTAACTGTGTTTGTACATTCCATACAGTGAAAGACATTACATCAATCAAAGCCTGCCTCAGAGATGTTTTTTGTTTGTAACACAAACTAGAATGTTTAATTTTAAGTGCTTGAATTTGCAGCATGGAACAGAGGGCTAAGAAAGAGGACAGAATTCACCTACTTTCTTTATTTGATGAAATTAGACTCATCAACATAAACTTCCTCTAAACAAGGAAGATCTCCCAGCAGACAAGTCTTTCCCATTTAAGGCTTATACTGTTCATTGAAGGTAATTCTGTATATAGAGACAGTTTAATTTTCTGATGTCTCAGATGCTGTGGCTAATTGTCTAACCATAATTGAAAGATAGAAATTTAAGATCAGATTTTTTTTAAAGGACTTGAGTCTATTTTAAGGGAGTTATAAAGATGATTGAGGCCTGAGTCTAAGATCCTCAATAATAAGTAGATTCATCGTTCAAGTCCAAGAAAACAAGTTTTGGTTAAACTGTTCCACTTCTAAGGAATCTTATTATTAGAGAAAAAATCCAAGTAGAAAAACACCAACATAAATTTCAATTTACTTCTGAACTTAGTGTTTTGGAATATGCTGATCTGTGTTTTGGTTTTGACCTGATACTTTTACCAAACATCCAATAATATTCTGGAGTGATTTATTTTGAGGAACTGGATAGGATTTGGGAAGCTGTTCTTTTTGATTTCTCTGTTATTACTGCCATCTCAATGGGGTATGTTCCTGTCACATTCTAGACAGGAGGAGGGTTTCTCTTCGCCTTCTCCTCAGTCTATCAGAGCTGTATCTAGACTCTGACTCACCTGGAGACCCAAAAAGTAATGGGACAAAACATCAGTGTATGTTTTTTCTCGGCAAAACAGAGTAGAAAATAAACATAGAATACTGTATAAATACTAGTGGGTTTTCAGTGGTATGAGGTTTTTTCACAGATATGGGGTGGCAAAGGAATACCATGGCTTGTATAGACTTCTTGACTGATCTCCTTCATATTTCATAACAAGATTTAACTGCAGAAAAAGAAATAGCTAATTTCCCAAACTGGATGCATAGTCAAATATATAGCACATTAAAATTAGTAAGAAGAGTGGCAAAGCTGATAAATCATTGATCTACCACCTTAAAAAATGAATGCTAGGTTGAAGAGGATGGATGTCAAGGAAAATTAAAAGATGGTGACAAGCTTTCTGTCTTAGGAGATAGGGCAGCTCAGTTTGACATGTTGCATTGACCATGGAAACCATGGGGGCAGCAGATAACACACGTCAAACTCAGGACTGCTTAGATAAGCTTAATCAGCTAATGGTGTGCCAAGAGGTTGACAAATAACTGTACAAAACAATCTCTCTCCTCCAATGAGGTGGGTGAAGCCAGCAAACAGCTCCTTCACAGGAACTCTGGAGGACAACCAAACTTCCCCCAAAAGCAACAGAAACTTGTTAGGCTGAAAGATCACCACCAGCTTCCTCCTGGGTATGGTGTGGTGTGGTATAAACACACTGTGTATGGGAACACAAGTTCGCCAGATACGGGAATAACATACAGCTCCTATGGGAAAGGACACTTCCTGTATACATAGGTATGTAGGGTATATGTGATATGATAGAGATGACATACAAGAACTACAGTTTGTATTATAATTTTTACTGAAAGCGATGGCTCATTTTACATCAAAAACATTCCCACACTCTCTTCTTCAGCCTTTCTGCAGCACATAGCTGCATTTTTGATAATATCAGAAATGCCTTGACCACTTTGCACATTTGGGAATGATGCACATAGACTTAGCCACATAAAAGTAGGAAAGAATAAGTGTCCGCGGGGCTGCAACAGGTAGATTTCTACTACCACTTATGCTTTCAGGAAGGAATGATAAACTTCTTACATTGGTTGCATGAAATATTGGAGCGTTCAGCACCAAAAGCTGTTATACTTATTAGTGTAACCGCATTTACGGGATGCATAAAAACAGGGAGGCCATCACAGTATTCCAACCACCCATTCAAAAAAAAAAAAAGAATTACTGAAGACTGGACTTTTATATAGAGAAGGGTTTTATTGTTCCTTTGGATAAGTTAGTTGTGTTTGTAGCTGATCTCTTTCGAAGACTGGAAGGCGTGATGGATTGCAGTAACAACTCACAGTATCACACTTTCATATTTGCAGAGGCAGAAGATACTTGAAGACACGAAGCTCTGTGCAATTAGCACATAGACATTGGACATATGGAACATATCACAGAATCACCAGGTTGGAAGAGACCTTCAAGATCATCAGGTCCAATCCATGTCCAAACACCTCAACTAAACTAAACCATGGCACTGAGTGCCACATCCAATCTCTTTTTAAACACGTCCAGGGATGGTGATTCCACCACCTCCCCGGGTAGACCATTCCAATATTTTATCACTCGTTCTGTAAAAAACTTTTTCCTAATATCCAACCTATATTTCCCTTGGCGCAACTTAAGACTGTGTCCTCTTGTTCTGTCAGTTGTTGCCCAGAAAAAGAGACCAACCCCCACCTCACTACAACCACCTTTCAAGAAGTAGAGAGTGATAAGGTCACCTCTGAGTCTCCTTTTCTCCAGGCTAGACAACCCCAGTTCCCTCAGACGTTCCTCATAGGGCTTGTGCTCCAAGCCCCTCACCAGCCTTGTCGGCCTCCTTTGGACACGTTCAAGTGTCTCAACATCCTTCCTTTATGCATATATGCAAATCCGTTTCAGACAGATATGGTTAAGTTGCTACTCAGATAAGAGCATCTTGCAGCACTTTGGGTGAAAGTAGAGAATTGAATTTTCAAAAGCAGAGAAATCAAGTTTCAAGGTTATAACAGAAGTTAATTTAGTCTCACCTTTTGCATAGGAAGAGTTTATACGTATTTATTCTTTATGCTTTTATCCTATGAGGGGAAGGCCTGACTCATCTGCATTTAAAGCATTCTAACTGTTTAACACTGATTAAACTGTTCTCATAAGCATTTCTATTCAGTGCATGGATTTCTCTTAGGGAAGTGCAGATGCATTATACAGTCTTCCTAAAATGGAGAAGAAACAGCAGCTGCTGTGGTCACATTAGGCTTCCTCACACTCTGTGCACAAAGTAAAGATTAACTCTTAATGGGCTGGAAGATTCCAGTTGTGGCAACAGGAGAACATCTCCATCTCTTTGAATTAGAACCTCAGTTAGGAAGAGGATGTGATGAGTGCCAGCAGCCACTGAGGCCCTTCTGAACAGCAAAAAGGCACCAGTCTGCAGCAGAGCTACCATCTAAGGAAGTCTGCCAGTTCCTGGTGCCTCTTAAACCCAGTTCATGGTTGAGAAACTGGATGGGGCTAAACAAAAGATTGCCAAGACAGTGAGGGGTCTAAGCACACAGCTTCTGAGGAGGGGCTCAGTTAGGCTTGTCTAGCCTTGCACAAAAGACACCAAGTGACAAAGAGCTGTCTGAAGGCATGGAAAAGGGAGTTACAACTACACCAGAAACAAAATCACCCCCACAGAGTAAAAAGGTGGGATAAAAAAAGGTAACAAAAAGAAGCTGCAGCTCAGGAAGTTTAAATTGCATTTTTTTTTAATTTGATTTTTGTATGGTTGGTTGTTTTCACTAGGAGTGATGTACAGAGAAGGTATTCCAGAGTAGCTGCAGTATAACCATCACCAGAAGTTTTCAATATCCAGCAAGACAAAGATATGGCTGACTTTACCATGATTCTCATGATAATCCTGCTTTGAACAGGAATTATACAGGGATACTTTCAGCTGTTCCTTCTGAAACAAAATGTTCTGTCATCTGTAACATGTCTGGATAGGTGCATAGCAGTCCTCACAAAGGGCTGAGAAAATTGACTGGAATGAATGTGTGAGCACAATGTCCCACTCCTGGATAAATGGAGTGGCAGTGCTGGATATATTTGTGAATCCCTGTCTGCACTGACTCCTGTATATGGAGCAGATAAAGTCAGGTCATGGAAAGGTGACCAAGCGAATGTGGGAATGTCTGGGCAAAGCAGAACAGTAGTTTAGGGCAATTTCAGCATCTCAAAGGAATAGCAAATTAAGGGAACCATAAACAGAGGCAGAGGCACAACCTTGCTCTGGTTATGTTTGACCCAAAAGGCAAAACCAAACAAGAGGAGAGTGAACTGCAGCTAAACAAGTCCCCCACTATGAATTCCATGACTCCAAACATTATTTGTGTAATTTTTAATTCAGTGATTATTTGTCCTGAGACCTTGCTACTATATACATAAAGCAACCATTAAAGAAGACAAACACTGACTCCAGTAGACCTGTATTTATAGTGGTTTATAACCTGAAAACAATTCAATGATTAAATAAACACTGAAAATCTGGGGGAGGTGGTACATTGAACTAGAAACTGTCAATTACATAACAACATTAACTACCAAAACTGCTGAGCATACGTACTGAAATAAAGAAAAGCACTCCAAAAGAGTTCTCCATGGACACGACCTTTAGCATCTGAATAACCAGCTGGAGTGAAATATGTTAGGCTGTTCTGATGATAATTTATAAATGGAAACTTAAACCCACAAAGAAAACAATCATTTAGCTAGGCTGGCATATATTGGCATGCTGAGATGCTTCAGAAATGCTCCATGACTATTCATGATATATTAAATTTCATGGGATATTTGCACAAGCCTGCACAAGAGTCTCACCCTGTTATTAGAAGTTCTCACCTTTCTCCTTCATCACCACTCAGCTATTTTAAATGCGGAGGTAGAAAGCAAGACAACTTTTTTTTTTTTTAAGCGTGCAAAAAGCACCAAAGAAAACTACAAATTTTAATGAAGACTTTGGCTTGAATTCCCAGTTTTCACACTGTCTTGTGATAGCTTTCTCTCTTAAGTGTGGCTCTTTTCTGGCAAGGGAACAGTGAAGGGGATTGGGGAACAGTGAAGAGGATTGGTCAGTGGATATTTATGAAGTGCTTTGATGTAAAAAGTGTTTGTGTAGGTAATTCCAAAGCTCTGTGCTAAGGTTTCAAGTCTTTAGAAAATAATCCTTTAAAGCTAAGAAATTTCAACTTCCTCTATTGTCAGTTGACAGACCTGATTTTGAAAATAAATTTGGAATTTTATTAAAAAGAAAATGAGCATTCAATGAAGGCTGGGAAAAGACACAATTCCTGCCAGATTTTAAAGGAGCCTTATTCATATAGTCAGTGTTTGCTTTTGGTCAAGGTGTGAAGTCAAAATTTGCACCCAAGTATGAAAAACTGAAGATGTCATCCAGTCCACAAATTCTGAGTCTCCAGTTTCTGTCTATGTCTTAGACACCCAGAAAATAAGTCTTACTCTAAATTCCCTGGACAAGAAAAAGAGGTAAATAACCCTAAAAGTAGAAAACAGGATCACTCCTCAGTTTTCAGCAGTACCTACCTCTCTTCACTGACTAGAGAGAGAAATTAAGACTTTTATTTTAGTAGAACAAATTCATTTTGCAATAAATGTTTAAGCACCAATTAGGTGAGGAAATTAAACAGGAAATTCTACAATTCTCCAAAAAGAAACATTTCCAAAGGATCCAGGAGATTGGATTCTCATTTTCCAGGAGATTGAAAACCAACTCCCTGAAAATCCTCAGCCCAGATGCAGAAAGAACTCACTATTCTGTCCCTCATCTACACAGACTTAGTCAATATTGCAATTTCTTTCCATCCATATCCAAGAAAAAAAAATTCCATTTCAGAAGATACTAAATTCTTTTAAAAGTTGGGGCACAATGTGAATTAGGAGACCCAGAATATTAGAGAAAAATTTATCCAGCTATTAATAAAGACATAATCACAGAATCATAGATATCCATTTCATTGCTGTAACTGCACTGTCTTCAAGTGCTTCAAAAATTTTAAAACAGTTGATGTCTGTCCTTTCAAATGCTGTAGTCTGCTTCAGGAACTTCTTGTCTTTCTTCCTTCCGCCTATCTTAATCTCTGTCTTTCAAAGCCCTGAGATCTGCTGGCTCTGCTCCTCTTTTTCTACATGTGGGCTATCACCTTTCTTTCCACAGTATTTGCTCATCTGGGCTATGACCCATACTTCACCTCTGGCACTGGAAAACCTCAAAAGCCAAATGCCCTTTACCTGGTGGAGATCCTCCTTGTTGTTTTTTAAGCTTTTTAGATGCTAAAAAACAACCCTGGAATTCTGGCTTTTTTTTCTTAACTGAAGAATCTCACAGAGTTGAAGAGAGTTTCACTTCAAATACAACTGACATTAATGTTAACAAGCGACAAAAAACCCCAGGTTTGTCCCTCCTCTGTCCCTGGTCTTGAAAAACTCTCTTATCCTCTATGAATGTGAGAGCTTCAGTGAAGAGTTTAAGCCCTGTCCCCACAGATACAGGAAGCCAAGTGGAGCTTGTGCAGATTGCAGGGAAAACCCTTGCAGCAATACTGCAAACGTGCTTAAAGGTATTTAAAAAGGCTTTATGTGAAAGGACAATATATTATAATTCCAAAGGTTGTGACAGAAACAAAAATGCTAACTGTGCACTTACTTTGATACTTTTTAATGAGGATAATTCTCAATATATACTTCTCTCCTTGTAGATAAAAAATCTGAAAATAAGTCCATGCTGATTGTTATAGTTTGATGAAGTCCAACAACTTAGATATTATTGATATTATAATGACAATGCAGATTTCTTTGAAATATAGTTTACAGAATTGAGTGGTTTCATAGTACTGAGAGGCAATATCCCATCAAAAAGAATAAAAGAAGAGTGAGGGAGGCTATTCTGATAACCTCAAAATGGAAGATCAGCTGGACCATTACTGCCAATACATCCCATAATGTTCTGCCTGCAGAAGGAAGATAAAAACTGTGTCTGATCATTTGACAGGAGTGATACCTCCCAGATTTTTCTGAGGTTCCACAGGAGCTTTCTTCCATATCTCAGAGGGTGTAAGTTACATGGACCTGATCCAACTCTATAAACAATTCAACTCCAACTCTGAAATCAGACTGAGCCATCAAAGAATTCTATCTGAATAGAAACACTGAAACCTTTAGATGTATTTATCCATCAGTCAGAGCACTGGTAGGACTACAGAACGTCAAAGTGAACATATGGAAAGGCCCACTAGCTTCTGTAGCAATGCAGAGACCTTTTCCCATGTCCCTTTTCTCACAGTCATTCAAACATAAAGCTGGGAATGCTGTCCAATGAACAAGGCAAGGCAAGAACCTCTCATCTGAGCGTAAGAATGGCTACACTGGTTTGTTGTCAGAGTCAGGACTGAGAAAGTTGGTGTGTGAGACCTGGAAATAAGCAAAATTCTTTGTGCAGACTATATAAACACACACGTCGGGCATGTATATAGGTGTAAAGTCACTTCTTTCTAAATGTTTTTCAAAACTTTCAGTTGGCAGACTTCTGAACATTTTCTACATGTGTACAAGACCCTCATACAGCACACTGAAGGCTGCTTATGGTTAGAGATTGCTTATCTTCCCTGTTGTTCCATATAGAAGTACTTGTCCTGGCTCAAAAATGCTGCATTATATAACAGCTCAATCTCCATGCCCTATTATATTTAAAATTCTCTGGACAATTTACTGAGGAAGTAAATTGTGATATGTCAGTATAACTGGCACTAGACTGCTGAGACCAAAAAGTGAGAAAGAATTTCCAAACAAGAAGTGGAAACCACAGGTTTCCTAACAGAATTCATTTGTTAACTGGGTAAAACTGACTGTTCAGTGTCAATTTAAAAGAAGAAAAAAAAAAAGAAGGAGAGAGAGACAATAGTACCTACCTATTTAATTCAAGTACTGAGGTAATTGTTTAAGAAATTTGTCAACATTGAATCACACCATGGAATTGTTTCCATATGATTTTTACTTCTGTAAGGGCACAAGATTTTTATGTGCAATACACCTTTTCAAGTGGTTTAATCTCACCCTTTGATATATTCCTTCTTTCTCCTTCTTATTTTAAAAACATGCATTAGTTATCAAACCAGTCTTTTTCTTTTGCCAGCCTTTGTCAGTCTGCTAAAAACTCTTTTCTTGAACTAATTTTGTGTAAGTTTTTCTCCTTTTTCATTTGAGAAAAAATTTTGCTTTTTTCAAGTATAAATATTTCCCTGTGGCTGTTACTTTTTTTGTTTTCATTTTGTATTGTTATTTCACAAATCTCCACTATCTTGACTTTAGTTTACTGATGAAAGTCTTGACACCTAAACCCAACTTTGTAATATTTTACAGTCTTTGTTAGAAGATATAGAGACCTGTTCATTTGTATTTTTAAACAAATTGTATTTGTATTAAAAAATTGCCTGCCTCCCAAACAAAAATAATTGTGAACAATTATTCATTTTCTCTTGTTTCAAAAAATTGCTGTGACATTGAAACTTTATCAAAATGTTATGAAAATGTGCAGAAAGTTATTGAATATTGTCACTTTAAAGCTGATAAATTTTTGATAAAAATCTTAATGTAAATTTGATGAAAAAATTAAAAATTGGGAAATATGTTCTTTTTCAAACTCTTAAAAACAACTTACATATCATTGCATGAAACTAGTTTTAAATATTTCAACCAGCGGTAACAGTATAATAATTAGGACTGTATATAGCACTGCAAATGGGCATTAACAAAGCATTTATAGAGTATTGCAGAGGATCTTAAGACATCCTTATATTTTTTAAGCTTTCCACAATCCTTACCATTCTATATGTCCAGCATTTTTTTTCAAATGTTTGGAGCTTTTAAGGGTATAACTGACTAGATTTTGAATTCTGTATCAGAAAAATAAAGTTAAAAATAAATAAAATTTTTTAGGACAAATGGACTTCAATACAAATATGAAAGTAAAAATTGTACCTTTAAGGTCATAACAAGCACAGTCAGTTATGATTCTCTATAAATGTAAACAGAAGAAATGTTAACAGATGCCACTGATATTTTATAAGTAATCCAATATACTCCTCTTGGTTTGGCAGCTTCTACCTTGAACAAAATTCTTCCCAAACTAAAGTTGTTGTTTCTTTCTAAAGACAAATATCAATATTTGTTCATTCTATGTAAAATATTTTACTCCTTTCCATTATTTGAATGTACAATTTGTATGTTACAAATTATTACCAGTAATGGAACCACCCAAATATTTTCTTCCAATAAACAGAAAGAGTGAAACTTTCATAAATGGTTTTCAGTCTTCTCAGTTCATCACAAAGAAGGTTTTAACCTGAGTTCACATACACTTGTTTCCTTGTGTGTTAACTACCCCAAAAGTGCTACAAATGTAGAGCTTTGTTAATACATAAATAAGCAGTAAATCAAGGACACACGAGTTCCTGATATAATATTCAGGAGAAACAGGAATTATATTGGTCCAATCACGTTTAGAGAAATAACCTTCTGATTCTGATTCTGTACTTCAGAAGTGGCTCATGTCTTTATGTGGACAAAGAACATAGAAACTGAAGAGGAATATTTATTTCTTCCAAAAGCACCAATACTTGGAAGCTTGAATGCCTTAAAGCCATAGCACTTTATTCTCTGAAAGAGAAATGGAAATGGAAAGTTTGAAAGTCCCACCTGCTCTCATTTCTAACATTGCACTCCTTTGGCTCAGGGAGCCTCCTCCACTCAATGGAAAGGTTGTCCTCTGTTACCCCGTACTTCAGGCACTATTTGAAGTAGTTGAGTCCTGCCACGAGGAAAAACTTCTCCAGGAAAAGTTCAGAGTCCAGCACAGCAATGTGGGCAGCCCGGCCTATCAACGTGTTGGCGGTGTTAGGCAGAGCGTGAAACACGTTGTGTCTGATCAGAGTGCAGTCCTTAGCTCCAATCAAAGGCTGGAGCAAGTTGTTGATCATTTCTGCGTAAACAGGACCTGAAAAAGAGTTGAGACATCGCATGTGCACACCAAAGCTCCCAGATCTTATCTTTTCTTCCCGTATTGTTAATTGCAGTTGCAGTGAGAAAGAAAATGGAAGCACAGCCAAACTAAATGTAAGAGAGAGCAGTCCAGTTTGGAGGCACTGGCCATGAGGAGGAATCTGCTGAAGCTGCTTAGCATGAGGACTGGGACATGCTCAGCCTTTAGTCACCTTTTCTCTGTCAGTGAAGAAACCACTCGTGTTTCTTTTAGGGGAGTGGGGCTGGACTCACGCTGCCTGTGGATTCAAATGTGAGAGGGTCTGGCAGTACACAGCTCCATTTTGGGTTTCTCTGGGGATGCTAATGGAAGAAGGACATCATGTAGCTAGCTGAGGTGTTTATAGGGGCAGAAACAATGGCTCAGGAAACATGTACAGATAAATGTACTGATCTGGCTCCTGCTTGGTCAAACATGTCCCCGAGGAACAACCACTGTAGGAGAGCTGAAGAATTACCTTTTAATTCATGTCTGAGGTAGGATAGAAAGAGCTGTCATTTAAGTAACTGGTGTGAAGGTAACCACGCTGATTATTGGGCCTGTGTGTCTCTTTCTGCTTCCAAAGAGTACCTCCATTTCTAGGTAATCACATATGTGAAATGGGGATGAAAGTGCACTGAATATTATTCCTGGATGTGGTATCAAACTGAAGCCATGAAACATTTCATAAATGAGGAAGACTGCTAATAACAAAGGCAATAACTGGGACAACACTCAGCCTGAGCTCACAGGAGGGCCTCTGGTGGTGAGTCCTGATGTGTTTTACAGATTTTATTACAAAGCAATACGATTTTATATCTATCCCTTAAATTATCTTGCAATCATTCAAACACTATTGAAAACAAAAGGAAAACCCCCCTACTTTGGATGTGTTGAGAGAGATTTCATTATGTGTAAAAAAGGGGAGACAATGCAAGTAAATCAGTACACTACAGAAAAACATTGTCAAGAGCTAGTTCTATTATCACTTTAAAAAAATAAAGTTAGAGGGAAGGGGAGGAAGCAGTAAGAAACCTTTGATTATGACCTGATTGAAATTTGTTTTCATCAGGCAAAGAGCTTCTTGAAAAGCTTCTTTTATTGATTTCAGTAATTTCCTGTGGGAAGCGAACACTTTCTTCCTTATCAAATAAACATTTGAGTTTTCATCATGCTGATGAAAAACCCTTCTAATGTAATGACCTCAGTTGCACAAAAATGCAATTTCTCAACAGCCTTGGGAATATATAAAAGATCTTAAACATACCTGTGTGTCTGTCCTTAAGTGCATTTTTGCACATTTCTATTCTTGCTGAATGAAAGGGTACATATCTGTCTTGGGGTGAGGCCACTAACACAACATTTTTAAAATACTGAAGACCTGTGGCAAAAATATTAAATACATTAATCACAATTCAGCACAGTGATGAAAATACATAGCATCAGCATGACTATTTCATGTTCAAAGACTCTTGAAAATCTACACTGCAAAATAGATGATAATTACTAAAACATGCAACAAAATCTTAGAAAGATTCATAACAGCTTAAACACATTTCTGTTGCTTCTGTAGACTTTTTTTCACTTATCAACACTCCCACAGGTTAATTGTATGTCAACAAAGAAAAGTAAGAATTGCCTGTAAAAATGTTTTTTATTTAAACCTTATTTTTGCAAATATTTATACCTCTAAACAGGATCTAGTTTAAAAATAACACAACTAGTAAAATTCTCAAACAAAATAGAGAGAGGGAGAAGAAAAGGACATTGTTATGATGTTACATCAGTGCTGAGGGAGCCTTAGGATCCATCCAGTCTCTGAATTCAGCAGTCATTTAATAAATCCACACTGCTGGTACATCAACTAAAAACCCCAAATCCTCCCTCTTCCCTAGAGGTAATGGAGCCACTGATGAGTTGTGGAAACAAGCCCCTGCTGTTTGACTTGTCTAGGGCCTCTTGAGTGCTCCATCACTTACATTTAACAGAAAGGTAGGAAAATGGACACTGATGATCTAATCTGCTTGTCCAGAGAGTGTCCTGAACACAGAAGAGCTGTGGGTTTGTCCTTCATCTTTCCCTCCCTCTTATGGGAAAGTGGTCCAGAACCAGGGCCAGGTTGGATGGGCCTTTTAGCTACCTGGTCTAGTGGAAGGTGTTCCTGCCCATGGCAGGGGGATTGGAACTAGATGATCTTGAAGGCCCCTTTCCAGGCTTCTATGATCTCATGACTATGATTTCTAGACTTTCATAGAAAATCTGACCAACATCACCACAATGAAAAATCCTGCTGGCTGCCTTTCCAAAACCTGACTGAAGCCGTTTATCATTTTCTTCTTGGGCAGTCAGACCAACTGAGTTTGCAACTTCAGTCTGAAGTAAAAGATAGGAGAAGGAACAGTGAGTGTTACCATATCTAAACCTTTATGTGAAGAGGTGCAGTAGGGAAGAATATTTTATTGTGTGTTTTGTTGGGGTTTTTGGATTTTTTTTTTTCTCAAGACAAACATGAGGAACATTTGTTACAGACAGAAAAGTAGCAGGGACTTCTACTTTAATGGAAAGTCAGAAATTGCTGGAGGTTTAATTAGTCATCTGGGAATGTAGGCACAACACTGCTTCTGGCATTTCTTCCTCTGTAGGTGCTCCCAACTTCTTTTGGGAGCAGGGTGCCAGAGTAGGAACATGTCTCTATTGAATCAGTAGTCCAGCTCAAGTGTTCACATATGGACCTATCTACATCTTCAGATATTTTGCCTAAGCATCTCCCTGGATGATTCTGACTTTACAGACAACTCTCTCCACATTTAAATTTCTGCCTTCTACATTTTCAAGGACAACACCTTAATTTGTAGCCTCTTATATCTCCAGTCTACCAAGCTAACAAGAAGAATATTACTTTGACTCATAGCACATGCTTGGAAATTCCTTGCTTGGAAAGTTACAATATGAGCTTTTTGTGTAGACCCAAATTTATTTGAACTCGATAGTACTAAAGCAGTAATCAACTGTATTACATGGAAATAAGAGCTAGGAAATCAAAGGAAAAATTCAAATAACATCAATTTACATCAGCTTCCTATCATTGATTGAGTTATGTAGTTTGTATCTGTAGAATTTAGATGTTCTATTCATATTAACAGTCTTCGTTTCCTATTAGCAGTGTACAAAAGTATGAGAAGAGAATTAAACATCCAGTAGTGACCTTGTCACTATATGCTTAGCATCAGTTTGTTCACACACAATATTAAAAATAACTCCTAAAAGAAAACAACTGCTTCAACAGAAGGATCATGCTTGCTTTCTTTTCTTAAGAAAAGCCAGATTTATTTCATTTATTCATGACAGAACAAAGAAGGGGAAAAAAGATTCTCTATTCAGACATCATTTTTCTAGTGTGAGGCCATACATCTCTCTCTGTAGTACAGAAGTGTCAGAACAGACATGAATAAAATTTTCTCTTCATCTCACAGAGTCATATTTCCTAGAGACAAGAGATGTTAAACTTACAAAAAATAATAAAAAAGGAAAAATGGTTTTCATCTCATAGCATAAATTAAGCAATGATGGCCTGTCAAGAATGATGTTTCTTGCTTGCAGAATATAAACTTAGGTGCATGTCTACTGCTGCACGAAGGTCTTATTTGATGTTAACAGTTTGGCAAATACATTCTCTGATAACTTTCACAGAAAAAATGCACAGATGAAACTGATATATTTTAGACAGGGCAGCCCTTCTAAAAAGTGTGTTTAAAGAAGGATCATTAACAAAATGCAGATTTCCTTCACTCCCTGGAGAATAGGCCAATCCAGCACAAGCCAGTGGAATAGCCCTTGGTATTTACAAAGGGACATCAAGCCCAACTCACCCGTTTTTTGGCTGAGCTGGTAGAGGAAACACTTGCGCAGATCCGCGTTGTCCCTGAAGGTCAGTTGCAAAAGCGACCCTGACTTTTTCAACTTCTGCATGAGCCATAGACCTGGAATGAAAATTGGTGCATATTTTTCTCCTTTGTAAATCTTCAAGCAGGGGAGTTAAAGACATGTGCCTACAGTAAGGATAGCGCTGTATTTTAGCAGAAGTTTTGTGTATTCTTGTACTCCTGATCAACAGAGAGAAAAGTCTAAGGGTCTCATGGGATAGAGGTAAGAGTTTTAAACTAAAAGAGAGTATAAGAAATTCTTTACGATGGGGGTGGTGAGACACTGGAACAGGTTGCCCAGAGATGTGGCAGATGTCTCATCCCTGGAAACATTCAAGGTCAGGTTGGACAAGATTTGGAGCAAACTGATCTAATTGAAGACGTCCCTGGTCATGGCAGGGGTGGAGCTAGATAATGTTTAAGGTCCCTTCCAACCTAAACTATTCTATGATTCTGTGGTTGCCTCATGGTAGCAGGAAAACCCTCGGGAAGACTGAAATGTGGGACATTCCATTTCCATAATAACATTTCTTTTTCAGCTGTGTAGATGACTCTCTTTATTTGCAGCAGAAGTGGGAGATTAAGTAGAGACTAAGGGTCATCTCTCACTGCTGCACATCCTGGGCTTTCCAGGGAGCACTGTGATGGACCTTGTTGTAGATACTGAAAGCCCCTCTCTTTGCAATTTTTTCTGCATGGGTTTGAAGTCTTCAGCAAATATTTTCTACAAAATCTACGTACAAGTCATGCTACAATAAATTCCTACCTCCATGTGTTGCCCTTTCATGCACTCTGCCATGGACCACAGCCAGTCAAAGCTTTCCCATCAACTCTTACCTGTACTAACCAAAGTGCTGTTGTTGTAAAGGGTTCCCAGGTGAGGCCCAGAGAGGGACAGGAAGGTGTGTAACTTGTTGAGGTAATAGCGAAACCTGGGGCGAGTTAGTACAGAGCGAATGATGACGTTACCAAGGGAATGTCCAATAAAACTGTTGGGAAAGAAATAATTGCATTAACATGAAACCCATCTGTGTTTTCTTTAAATTAAACATAAGGATGGCACAAACAGCTCTGGCGGGGGCTTTCAATAAGATCCTTTAGTTACCATTTCATGGCTTTTTCAGCCTACAAGCTTCTCTTTAATCTATAACAATGTAAAAATTAGTCTCACTTATTCAATGGCTTTTGACACAAAGCACTTTAGGAAAAGCTAATTTCACTAGATGTTGCTCATGTAATTCAAACAGTTACAGATTATTAGCTATCATAAAGCTTACCTTATTCGGGATATGGAGAGGTTGTACAACTGGATATGCTGAATAATTTCATCCAATAATCGATCAGTCATTGTATCAAAATCAGCAAAAGTATCAGTCTGTTGAAAAATGAAATGAGTTGATGAATTAAAATATATGACACTTATTGCAGACTGATGTTATTTTCAAAGTCAGTTGCAAGCAGAAATGTAATAACCAGTGTAAATTTTCTTTACACATGTTCAAGGGGGAGAAAAGGAGGATTTTTATCAATCTGCAGGTCCTCCTTTAAATTGAAGTTCTCCTTTGAGAGACGTTGCTGAGTGATTCCAGAATCATGAGCATGATGCTAAAGCAGCCTGACTTGACACTGGTGAGAACTGCTAATGCTCTGCTGCTCTAGATACCAGGCTCTGCACATGGAAGAAAAGCTTTTGGCATTTAGGATTCAACAGATTACTGCAATAAAATACTTTCCAGCATTTTGCATTGACATGAGGGTTATGCTGATGCTAAGGATGTCATCACAAAATTATTTGGCCATCTTAATCAAATGCTGTGTGTTTGTTATTCAACAGTCATCAGTAAGAGAATGAGTGCTAGAGACAGAGGAATAATTTGTTGCTCTCAACAGTACTGCCAGTTGTGAGACAATAAAACAAGCAATATACTTCCAGTCTATACGATTACAGACAGATCTTATTCAGAGCTTTGTAATTAGGCAATCCAGCAGGACTCTAAATCAAACTTGTAACTAATGAGATGCCACAAAACAATCATCAAATGTTGGAACAGCTATTCAGACCAAACATATGAGTAATTAATGCTTTTGAAATATATCAGTAATTAATGCTTTTGTGACACAACTCATCTTGCTAATCGCAGCTCTTGCAAAGGAAAACATGAGCATATTCACTTTGCAATACAGACTTAAAATAAATGTTCTCATAAACTACAAACAGTCCACTAACCTTCTGCCTGTTTGTTTTGTCTGCATTGATAATTAATGATTTCCTCCTAGGCTCATTATCCCAAAACATTCAGGTTGTTTAAAAGTGGAAGAAGATCAGCCTGAATGTTAATCATAAACGAAACACACCAAGCATCATATTTCACCTGATTATATCTCCATCCTTTACTATCATTTCAGCCTGATTGAGATTGTCAAATGCATCATAAATGGATGACTAAAAAAAAGTGATTTGAATTTTCCTCTATACGGCAAACCAGCTAAATGACTGATTTCTTGGGTCATTTTCAGTGTGGTTCTCAGAGAAGGGAAAATCAGTGACAGGATGCTTTACAGCGTTAAAACAGCCATCAAGCCACCCAGGTTCCACTTCCAGTGCTGTGAGAACTTCCCCACCTTCCCAGGTGTGGAAGTTTCCATTTTGGGTTTCCACTTAAATAGTTTCCATTATGGGTTCTGGATAATCTTAAATACAGATGTTGTAACATGTTTCATTCTCTGAAAACATTCTCTTCTCTTGGAAGTGGCCTTGCTGGAAGTATGAAGTGGTCTCATTATTTTGACCTTGCTTACATTCACCATGCAGGTCTGCTGCTGACAGAGCTGTGCACTGGAAGCTGGCAAGTTCACAGACTTACACCAACCAGCCACTTCAAAATATAAAAGCTGTTGAACAAAGGTTGGAAAGTTTTGACTCAGATTTCTCAGGTACTCATAAATCAGAATCATGTTTCTGACTGCACAATGGAAATCCTTATCTTGTGCATAAAGTTAGGCCTTTGGTCATAAATATGGCTCCACTGCCAAGCAAAGCACAGGATTCATTTCTGTTTCTCTGTCTAGGCCAGTAATCAATTTTTCTGGAAGACATTTCTTTATCATTCAAGGCAATAAATCCCATAAACACTGCAACAGAAGAAACGATGGCTGATGCAGCAAAGGGAGCTGACAAAACCTGCTGGATATTCCACATCCTCTGGAAAATTTGGCATCACTAAACTTTCTGCTTTCTGTTGGTGCTATGTTGCAGAGGCACCAGGCTGCCAAGTTTGCAAACTGGCAGGATAAATCCATTTCCTTCCTCTTAGGTCTAGTCCTATTACTGCTAATGTCATTGCCTTTGACTTTAATGCCAGGAATATTTTCCAACAGGTTTGAACACCCTATCAAATTAGACAGGAATAGAAAGAACCAGGCCTTTTTGCTAAATACTACATAAAACTCCCTGAATTCCCCAGTGCTTTTGTTTCACTCAGCTGGTGAAATGGCTTTTGCTGAAGGCACTATTTCAGCAATCTAAAGGAAGACAGAAATTAGCTCTGTACTACCTGATTTCTTTCAGACATTAGGAAGTCCAGTTTTCCACCAGGAAGTCCCAGTTCTATAAAAGTCTTTACCAGCCGCAGATCTGCACTGTTACCTAGGAACAAATGGTTCTTTATGAGATGCAATTCAACAGAAAAATAACCAACATAGAGTCAATTTAACACAATAACCTTGACACCACGGAGCTCTTGCTAAGTGCTGCTAAGAAGGTTATCGTACCTCAGGTTCATGCATTGAAACAGCAAGAGAACAGGAATTCCCACAGCCTGCCCCAGGTGGGCTGGACCTCACCTGCTGCTGTGGGGGAATGCATAAATATTGGGGAAGAAAGGGCAAAGATCAGGTCCAGAATAAATCTGTCCTCTATTTGCTGAACAGCAGAGGTAAGACGAAAAGACAAGCTGAGGTGAGGCCCGCAGGGAGGCCTCAATACCTGTGCTGGATATAGGGCTGTGCCTTCAGATGCAGAGTAGCCCCTCTGATGTATTCACAATCAGAGGTGGTGCTGAAATGCTGTCAGATTCCTAATACTTAAGAGACGCCGCATTCTGTACCTGGAAATTCCAAAGTCTTCTGAAATATTTTTTTGGTGAAGGAGGTACCACCTGCTGCTGGGATATTCAATAGCAAACAGTCCTTGCTCAAGACAGTGTTTGTTTTTTGGGTTTTTTTTGAGATTTCAGAGCCTCTACCACTTCTTCTCCATAGTTTCAGTGTCAACATCTACACCTTTCTAACTGATATCAATTAATTGGTCAAGAGAAGGTTCACATTTAACATAACCATTTCCTGCTTAGGAAGCATATAGATGAAAAAATCCCAGGACCTGCTTCCTCTGCAGTGAAGAATGATTTATATTCTCTCACTTTCTAAAGTCAGCCACTATCTAATCTATAACAGTGTTTTGGGGGTTTAAATAACATTTTTCTCCTGGGGACATACTGCAAAACAAGCAAGCATCTGTGGAAAGACAAGAGGAGCTACTGTAATGCACTCTTCCTGTACACGGTAGGGCTGATGTGCTTCGGTGTAGATTTCTGCTTAAAAAACAAAAAAACCCAAACCAAAACCTAAAAATAAGTATCAGGACCCCATTTATTAGCAAAAATATTTAATATTCCCCTAGATCCGTTATTACAATGGACTGAATATCATAATAAGGAATAAATGCTTAGCTAAAACAAATACTTAGACTCTCCATTCTTTCATACTTGCTGAACATCTGCCTTATTTTTTTTTTTTTTTTAATTTACACAAAAATGACTTATAAACAGCAATTCTTCCTGGCCTTACCATCCAATCCATGGACACAGACAACCAAGTGAATTCCATCTTCCAAATTTTCTTCCTCTTCCTCTGGTGGAAAATATGGGATATCAGAAGCTAGTACAGATAAGTCACTGTACAGAAATCCTTCAATCTTCATTTCTTTTTTAAATTTTTCTTTGGCCTGATAAAAACTGGAGAATACATTAATTAATCACAATAGAACTGGGTGTTCAGCAACAAACCTTCAAACTAGAAATGAAGAGGCTTGTCTTAGAAATTATGTTTTCAGCTTTCAGGTAGAGACCTGGATGCAGTTCCTTATCTATTAAGACTGAGAGAAGTCAGAATGAAGAGAAGAAACTCTGTTTCTGAGTAATTTGGCTACATATAGGGAAGAACTAAAGTGCATTAGCAACTCACACTTGCCAGAGGAATGAAAGAGTAGCAAAAATAATTTTCTGCTAGCTCAAAAAATTAGACTGAGATACAGAATTTGCAATTTTGCCCCTTAACAATATGATTTGCCTTACAGGTATTGAAATGCAAAATGTATAATTTTGCCACCAGAAGATTAACTTATAGGTAGAGGGTGAGGTAGAAGGTGTTCTCCCCCTTCCTCAAGCCAGAGTTAAAGGATGCACCTCATGTGGTAGGCATTTTTGGGTTTATTTGGTTTTGGATTCTTTTGAAAACATTTAGTAGCATTTAGAAGATCATCTCAATGTTGAAAGAATTAAGGTAACAACTTTCCTACCAATGGTCTAAAATTTGAGACCTGAATTCACCCTGGAGCATTTTCTAGCTGCAAATGCCAAACTCTTCAGTGGCTTTTTGACTTTGTAAAACTTATCCAGATAATTTAGGAATTAATAATCACAATGTAAGTGTAGAATAAAGTAGAAAACTGGGATGACCAGCTCAGGAGATATAACCTTTAAAGCTTGGGTGCGGGAATCCAGAGTGCAGAGAATATTCCTATTCCTGTTTTAAAGAACTTGACCCCCCTGAACAAGGCTGGTTTTGACCTTTATCCATGGAGAAAACTGCCTACACTCTGGGAAGAATTGAAATCTGTACCAATGTGAACTAGATAGTAGAATATTACGTAAGAATGTCACAGGGTGAAGAATTTAGAGGTTTTGGGTTTGTTTATGTAGTAAATAGATAAATAGAGAGGTTTCCAAAATGGTGGATGTTTACATCATTTTAGACATCGTGCTCCTTCTTCAAGACCTCCATTTTCTGCAGCAGAAGTAGCTTAACATGATTGAGTAGAATTTGCCGCAGTTCCTGTCTGCGTTACAAGGTGATTTGCTGGACATTGGTGGAAAAGTAAAAATATCTGTAGTTTCAAACTTCTATTGGGTAAAATGCCTTTAAAAGGGCTGCAAAATCTTGGTACGAGGTCACTTGCAGCTTTCCTCTACTCTCCCTACGTTCCTTGTAACCTTGTAGCTGATAAGAACTTAATAAACAACTATCTAAGAGCAAAGAAGGCTGAAGGTCTAGTTCATCTTTTAAGACTCCTGGCAAGGACTCTAACAAACCTCCCCAATCCAGGGAGGTCTAATTAAGGCACAAACTGTGTCACTTGGGGATATCTTAAGGCCACTTGATATAATCATAGACTCATTAAGGTTGGAAAAGACCTCTAAGATACTCAAGTCCAATGGTGAGAAACTGCTTACATCAGCTCAACTAATTTTAAGGGACATGAGAATGAAAAAAAATAGCTTTTGGGCCATGAATCTGGAAGCCTTGGATTCATGTGCATGAATACATGATCAGATGTTCTGTTTCACAAAGAAGAAACAAATTTTGTGCTTAGATTTGTCAGGAATTAAGCATGGTGCATAAAAAAATCTTCAGAACACTTTCAAAAGAATAAAAATAAAGTCTTGGGTTGAAAATGAATGTACATGCAAGGAGACAACATTTTGGGCAACTAAATGGGTTGAGAAATTTCAGTGCTACTGTTTTTCCTCAGCACAGCAGAGGCACCAAACTATAATGGAAAAATATAAGTGCTAGAGTGCCAATCTGTGAAATGGGCCTCTGTGACATCAAGGTCACAATGTGGCACTTCTGCATTGAGCAATAAAGCAAGGAACAAAAATAATGCCTCTTCTCCAGCTATCCATGATTCCAATTCTCCCATTTTTCCAGTTTGAGAAGGTGAAGTTGAGACATACCAGCCAATCTGAACTCCCCATTTCATAGTTTAGCTACAGAGTGCAACTATTAAAGCAGAAGAGAAAAAGAGTCTGTGGCACTGCCACAGTGAACTGACTATCTGGAATTGATTCTCTGGTATGGAGAGCCTTGATTACATGAAGGAGGGTCAGATCTCAAAGATTTTTGAGACACCTGAATCCCACTGCTAGTCATGAGAATTGAGGACCTGATATCTTTGGCAATCTTGGTCTCTCTGTGTTTTAATCCTCCCTGTCTATTTAGATTATTCATTCTATATGAGCCATTTGTTTGTTTGTATTATTTATAGTGAAATTCCTCAGGCAACTGTCTCAAATGCAAGCTTCCTGTATGCCTAGTGCATTAGGGTCCTGAACTGTGTCAGGGTCTCTTGGCATTACTATTACATTAATGAAGTAATTAGTCATCCTTACTTCAGCATCCTTTCGTTGGTGTCTTCATCCCTCTCATCTGAGTTAGAGCCAACAACTCCAAACGAGCCCAGCGGCTGGCGCGTGATGGGGAACGCAGCCTGCTTTGCCGAGGAGCCCGCCATGGCAGGGGTCTCTTTGAGCACGGAAGAAAAGGGAAGACAGGTGGCTGTGCAAGAGACGGACAGGTTAACCACATCAGCAGCCTTTCTGCTTTCCAGGGCTACTCCCTCTGTCGTGGCCAAAGGAAACCCGGTGCCGTTCGCTACAAGTTTATTCTCTTGGCTGCTGGGCTCCTGAGGACGTTCAGCCTGGTGGGACCCTGCCGCAGGGTCTGCTGAGGCAGCTGAGTCATTGAGCTCAATTTCTTGCAACCCCTGCATTTCTGCATACACTGCAGGGCTCTCATCAGCCAGAGAGCTGCCACGTTCTCCTCGCAGTGAGCCAAATTCAATGGAGGTTTCTGAAGGAGCTTTAACAGGATAGCAAAAATCTGGTACTACCTTTACGCTTTGTGAAAAACTTTCCTCTCCTGAAATTCTACAATTGGAGGAGCCCTGTGGTATTTTTAAACTGTCCGGCTTAAGTTTATCCTTTGGATCCTCAATGCATGTATCAACCTTATCTATATTTTTGTCCAGGTAATTACAAGCCCTTGGTGTTTTTAAGCTGCACTCACCATTGCTCTCCAGTGACAGGCACTCAGAGACATTATCTTGGAGCTGCTTCGGACAAATGGGTGGTCCCGTATTTTCCAAACTACAGCAAGTCTCTGGAAAATTTTTCTCTTCCTCCCCTTGTAACTCAGTGTTACTGCTACTGTGTTTGAGGAGGGGTTTGGGATGTCTTCTTGGTTCTATTTTTCCACTTTGAGTAGTGATCTGACACTCAGAAAAGTCCATGATTATTTTTCCATCTTTATCCTCCGTTTCCATGCAGCTTCTTAAGTTTTGATCTGAATCTCCTGAGGTGGCCTCAATGTGTTTTGATATATCCACCTCCTCCGTGGGCTCCTCTGGGCTACTGATCTGAGGAGCTGAGACAGATTTTGTCAGTTTGGTAAGCTCCACTTCCCTCTCCTCTTCCTCAAAGGGCAAAGAGCTGATGGATGTGAGCGACGCTTGGATACCACTGGGCAAGCTGGTGTTGCTTTCCGTGTGGCCACCTTCCAAGGAATTTCGGTGGATGGCGTGCCTCCGGACCAGGTGGTGCAGGATCTCTCGGTCACTGGGCAGCTCCAGGGCCCGGCTACGAGCATCAGACCATGCCACTGAGCTTGGTTCACTTTCAATGCCTGAATCAGATATTATAGAGGAAGATCTTTTTATGACCCCTGACATCAGGGTAAATTCTTCACTCTCCTCGCCCCGTTGCTCCTTTGTGACTGATTTCACTTCACAGCTGTGTGAAGGCAAAGCTTTCAAAACAGGGAGATGAGCCTTGGTGTCTGCATCCTCTGGTTTTCCAAGACTGGTCAATTCATTCAGTGCAACCTCAGATGAAGTCAAATTAGTTTCAGGATGACCAAATTCATCTAGTTCATGTACTTCAGTCCTGTCTGCCAAGCCATCAGTTCCACATGCTCCACACTCATACTGAGCACTGACAATTAACACAGGCTCACTTTTGTGAGAGTCCTTATTGCTGGGTTCCATGTCTCCACAGGTAACATCTGCCCCAAGTCTATTATCTTTTAAAAAAACTTCCTTGGATATTTTCAAGTCTTCTGACATGTGTTCTGTATTGCCTGGCTCTGAGTCAGAAATAGTTTCCTCTCTTGAAACAAAAATATTTTCAGGTTTCCTTTGGCCTTCTTTGTTTGCTGTACATACCTGAGATGTGGAGTGCTGGTTTAAACCTTTAGCAGCAGCTTCAGTACTGCTGTGTAGGCAAGAGGGAGTCCTGTTTATCCTGTCTGTGTGTATTAGTGGAGTATCTTTCCCAAAGTCTCCTTTCATTACTGCAGTGGCATCATCTGATGCACAGTCTTCATTTTCCTGTGTTACATCCATTTGAGTATTTGCAGGAACCTCAAAATCTGGGAAAACTTCCAAATTCTGATCTGAAAAAAAGAAAGAAAGAAAGAAAGAAAGAAAATAGTATTACCTGTAAGAATACCACAAATCACCCCAAAGAATTGTGTGACTTTGAAAAGGGATTTAAAGTCTAAAATATTTTTCTATACATTTACATTATAAAAGTTATACATTCATTAAAGGTATATTACAAATGTACATGCCAGAGTGCATTTAACTAGAATTACACTCACGGAGCAGTTATAGTTAGGCCAAAGAAGACAATATTAATAAATACACTTTGTCCGGTATAACTGTACCTATACTGCTAATTTTTAGAGCTTAGGTGAGCAAAACGAAATGGATACTTCTTTGTATTCCTGGTCTCATTCAACATTGTTCATAGTATAGCTCTTACCTTGAATCAATTTAATACTCAGTTTAATAATTTAAATTCCTTTAATGAGCATTATCAAAATTTAGGCAGTAGAATAACTGTGGAATAGTGAAGATTTTGTATCACAGGCTATATTCACTAGACTGTGGACACCTATAATATTAATACATATTGCTTCCTTGGTAATCTTAATGGTTGAGTGAAAAGAATAAGCTAGCAAGGGATATGAGGTTTTACTAAGCAGCTCTGGAACTAAATATTTCTTAATTAAAAATTTGATTTGAGTACTCAAAAGGCAAAATATTTTTTGGAAGGCAATGCTGCCTTTCAGGGGAGTATGAGGTTTTACACTGAAATTGTGGGGTTTTGTTCTGAGATTTCTTACCACTAGATGTCATAGTGGGGATATCGTTCTAGTGTTTTTCCTTTAAATTTGTACTGTAGCAAAAATACAAAAGATCTGATTTTTTTCTCGATTTTCCCTCCAGTTCTTTTAACCAAACAGCTTAATTTGAAGATGAAAAATGTGAAGGAAATACTCTGCTGTTAGGGAAAACACTAAAATTCAGCTGTATTACTTAGGGAGTCACACTCTCTTCTGAGCTGATAAGCCCAAGGGATGTGAGATCACTTATCCTGAGCTGGGGAAGTACCTCCCTCAGCTCAAGCTGTCTCGTGAAGCTGTGCCCTGTGGTGTTTCACTCACCTGTGCAAAGCATGTCTGTGTACCTATCTTCAAAGATAACTGGCAGCGTGTTCCAGTCCCCATCGATGTCCAGGCACTCTGCTGGCAGCGGGGGCATGCTGGTGAAATAATCCGAATTACGAATTTCTGTAGAAATCTGTGTGTGGCTTTGGATCCTGGCAGCAAAGCACAAAAAAATTTGAGTGGTTGAGTATTTACTGTGCTGTTTCTCCACTACTCCTGCAAGCCCAGATATGCAGGCAGAGGACAGTCCATGTGTTTAAAAGGAGAGGGAAGTGGTATTGTATGATGGGGCCGGGGGAGAGGTTACCCAGAGCTCTAAAAGGTTTCCATCTCTCAGTTAGAAATACCTACAACTTGCACAATCCCTTCCTGAGAAACTTCAGTGCTTTTGAAATTATTCCAGATCCCAGTGCCACAGGCTCCTGTTATCTGCCATAACCCATTGCTGTCCTCCCCAAGGGTCTCGGCTGCTGGCTGGGACTGGATCACTCAGCTGGTTTCTGGTCAGGAAATGAGGTCTGTCACTCTGGCTGTGGTCAGGGTTTCAAAACCCAGATGCAGGAAGCAATAATCAAAACTTTGGTTGAGCAGTACAGGGAGGAACAAAGCCAAGAAGGATGTATGGTAAGTCCTCTCTCTCACTTATACCAGACCTCAGAGCACTGTGGTATCTCACACATGTACTAATCTGGAAGAGCTGAGGCACATTAATCACATTAATTCAACCACTGTCTCTTGGCAGAGTCATAGAACCACAGAATGGTTTGAGTTTGAAAGGACCTTCAAGATCATTTAATTCTAACCCCCCTGACATGGGCAGGGACACCTTCCACCAGAGCAGGTTGCTCAACCTGTCCTTGAACACTTCCAGGGATGGGGCAGCCACAACATTTCTGAACAATCTGTTCCAGAGCCCCACCACCTTCACTCTAAAGAATTTCTTTCTAATATCTAATCTAAATCCACTCTCTTTCAGTTAGAAACCATTCCCCCTTGTCCTATCGCCTCATGTCCTAGTAAAAGACCCTCTCTGGCTTTTTTGTAGCTCCCCATCTGTTTCCATCATTTGGGCAACTCAAAATGCTACCTGGCTCTCCTCAGTGAATGTGACATTAAACTGGCAGATGAATATGTGTTCAGCTATAATAAATAAAATAATTTTTATTTCTGATTACCTTTCTTATTTAAACATCTGTCTCATAAAGTGGAGAAAACATTAAATACAAAGAGTAAGGCAAAAAGATTTTCATAGATGGTCAGCTGAAAGCAAATTTGTTCTTCATCTTAAAGCCATTACCCCTTGCTGATTACTACTTGCCTTTGTGAAAAAAATGAATAATTGATATTAAAATGAATGAGGAGAAATATTTTTGTCTGTATTTTTGTCTGTAAAAAAAAAAATAAAATTGTATGTCACCTGCTAGAGGCCTCCACCTGTGCCATACCCAGCCTACTGGAAATGGTGTGTCCTCTTCTGCCCAAGAAGTCAAATGCTCTCAGGTACATAATGCGCACAGCCTCACACAAACACACAACATCATGGGAGGTAAAAAAAACCAGCTCGTCTAGTAAGAAGGAAAAAAAATAACAAAACGGGGGGAAAACCTTACTGCTTGAGGTGGTTGTACAGCACACTGGCACACTGAGCACTGATCTCAGCTGGAGACTGTGTGAACCCAATTAATAATCCCTACTACCACTCCCAATATTAATAATACTCTGACAGTAAGACTCTGTTTGTCCAGCTACATCATCTGGCAAATTCAGAAAGAAAATGTGACTCTGCCACAAGGCCTATATAGGCCAGATTTTCTACACAGACCAATTAATTTTTTTAACTATTTTGTTTGTTGGTTGTTTTTGGGTTTTTGGGGTTTTTTTGGGGTTTTTTTGTTTGTTTTTGTTTTTTGTTTTTTACTTACTCCCCTTGATAATCACTGAGAAAAACATTATGTTTATCTGTAGGAAATGGGCTACTTCTGTGACTGCCTGGAGAAATAGAAGCATGTCATGCAATTAGGCTTCCCCCTGTGCAGGGTTATATTTGTTTGAACAGGGCCATGAGTGTCTGTGTCCTCACCCTGGGGTTTGACAAGGGGTTTTCCTTGTACACAGCTCACTAAAATCTTGACATGGGAGAGCCAAGTGAACACAGCTGGGCCCCTGCAGCCATGGTGTTGCTCTAATTTGGCAAGGCAGCCTTGTAAAACCCATCCACTAATGAAGTTATGGCCCTTTCCATCAACACTGAATCAGCCTTAATGTCCCCAATGACAGCTCTGAGAAAAGCAATTTTCTCCTTTGCACTAGGTCAGAAGCAAATGTCTCACTTAAGAATCATCATTGTGACAGGACCTGATGTCATGGCCTTTCTCAGCCCTTTCTGAGAGATGGGTTTCACACTGGTAATGTTGTGTTCTGCCCATGGTGACAAATAGTCTGGATAACCTTCATTACTCAGAAATTCAAATCTGAGCGTCTTTCTTTGAACTCTGCCTTCAGGGGTCAGGTCCTGATTATCATCCAAGTGCTCCACTTGGGTTCATGGGCTAAAACCAAAGGCAGGATTTGCCTTGGTGTAGCTTTAAGACTGGCTCCTCATACTTCCCACTTTGGTTACAGGTAGGAATAATCCAGCAGAAAGAAATAGTTACCTTGGAATGGTTTAGATCATATTTATGTGAATGCAGCCCAGTGCAATGTTTGTTTTCCTGGTCTGTTTTGCACGTTTGGTTCTTGGTCAATTATTTATCAGCCCTGAGGTCACATCACACCCATGTTTGCTCCAGCCAACATGGTGCTATTCCCCATTCCTGCCCTTCACCGATGCACACAGTCAACATTCACAGCTTTGCATTGCCTGTTTAATGCTCCTGTCTACATTTAATTTATTTAGTCTAATTAATTACATTTAAATATCCCTTCTGCTACAGCAAGTAGGGCTGGACTAAACAATGAAAAAACCCATGACTGCCTACCCCAAAATCTATATTAGAGATGGTAAAAAGCTAATTTGTAAATGCTGTTGCTTATCAACATGTATTTCCCATTAAAAATACCAGTGCTGGATCTGGTGCATTTGGATTAGGAAGTTAATTGAAGAATGGTAAATATATATATGTATATAAGTGTGTGTGTATATATATATACATATAAAATTATTTCTGGGGCCTGTCTGATCAGTCACTTACTTTTGAAATTCATTTCACTAGATTTAAAATATGGAGCTAAAACAGAGCAAATGACCTCTCCCAAATGAAACTCCTTCATACCCTGAAGAAAAAGATCACATTCTTGACTGAAAAATATTTTAAAGTAAATTTTTAGTCATTCCAGAGTTCAGTGAGTTTTAATGGGTTACTTACAGGCCTTCCTGGAACATGAGCACAGCAGGTTTCTGGTGCTCGGTGTAGAAGAAGGCTTCTGAGAATCTCCTCACCTGAGAGAGAGAGAGACACACACAAACCTAAGATCTGCTGAAGGGTGGCAAGTGCCATCAGTCTAAGAACTGAGCAGTGACTATCAGGACCAGATTCCTTAGTGTTGACATTAAAAAAGAATTCAATTCTGTTTCATTTTCCCAGTCCAGAACAAAGCAGCTCGTGTTGTTGCATATTTTGCTGCAATATGCAACAAAATACTTCTTACTTCTGAGGTAAGAGGAGTCCCTTGACAATAAATCAAAGTTTTGTTATCTGCATCTTCTGGCTACTTTTCTAAATAGCTATCAAATTTACCATTTTCCCCTGTATTGTTAAAGTGGGGAAGATTTATTTCTTTCCCACTGTGCAAAAAGCAGTAGTGGAGCGACTTACTAAATTAGAAAAATTCATAATTGACCATCTCTTCTATGGGAACATCCACAGGGACTCTCAAACTACCACGACAGCAAAGGAAGTCTTATACATCAGTGCAGAGAAGAATAAGCCCTATCACAGTAGAAACACACCTGCCTATGTCATGATACTTACAACTGAGAGCTCTTCTAATCCCTTCATGGACATTAGATCTGTTCAGTGTTGGATAATCAATTACAAAAGAGCCATGGATCTGAAGTGGCTGGCAGAGCACAGACTGTGAAATAAGCTATAAAAAATTCAGCGCTGTCATCTGCCCTGGAATAAGCTTTGAGTTTAAATGAATCAAGCATAATATGCAATCAAATGTACTGAGCTGTTAAACTGCAGACCACACATTCCTAATAATAATTGTAAAAGTGACCTCTGTTACAGGGACAGAAAATGGCAGCAAAAAGCATATGTCAGAGCATCTCAGCATCTCCCTAAATCCCAGCTGTGCTTGAGCAAATGGCCTTTCTGAACAAAGGACGAACATTCCTTCAAAAAGACTGTATCTTAACAGTAAGATTTTTCATCTTGGGCCCTCAAACTGTTTTCCAGAGGTGAAAAAGTATAATTACACCCAGTTTATATGGGCAGGAACCAGAGTGTACAAAGTTATGTAATTTGACAGAGGTCAAAAAGATAGTTAGCGTCAGCTGAGGCTGGAACAAACCACAGGCTGAGGTTCACCTTGCTGGAGCTGGGAGCATACAAAGTTGGGTCCTATGGCTGAAAGCCACCCAGGTCCCCTCAGAGGCAAGGGAGACCTCGAAACGCTAACCAGGGGAGTTTCAGCATCAGGCACTCAGCCACTTCTTCCTGAATTTTATGCCCTATTTTTGCAAGATCCAGGGGAGACTTGTCCTGGTCACTCTGACCTCTGCTGACTTTGACAGCAGCAAAACCAAAACCTGAGGCATCAATACCTATACTGTGCACTCCTAATGCATGCAAGGTGAATCCTGCCCTTTTCTCTACTGTCCCTACTCTAATGATTAGATCAGACTTTGAGTTCAGCTCAGGTGATGTGCTGAACTGGTGTCTGGTCAATAACCAAGAACATCCTGATGGAAGACAGAGCACTCGCTGAACTAATCAGATAAGCAGATCTGACAACATGCGCTCAAATGACAAGTGGTTTTGTGCCTTCTTTATTACCAGGTACAAGAAGCAATTTCAACATCAACAATATTAATATTTTGTTGTGTGCACTTCACTGTGAGAAAGGCAAACAGCTGTATATATGAGAATGAAGAAAACAAACCCATATTCCTTATGGTAGTTTTGTGAAAACGGTTGAGATAAAATCATATTCTTTTTATTAGTCACTGTGATGTTTGGGTTTTTTAAAACAAGTGTTTATGATTTACGGATATCTATCAAGTATAGGTGACATTCACCCCTTCCCACCCACCTCCTGTTCTGGGTCTGATCCTGGTGTTCAAAGTCTACTCATTTTACATAGGATCTTGGGTCACACAAACTCAACAGTCTTTATTCCAGAAATTGAAATCTGTAATTTCAAATCCTTGGCTTCCCTCTTCTTCCCCTCCTCTTCAACTGTTGTTGTTCTCACCCTATTTAATGTAAATAGTCATAGAGGCAGAATTGCATTGGAAATATACATCCAAATAAATAACTGATGTTTTTCAGGAGGTGACCATTACTGAATCTGCTTTCAACTTCTTAGCATTACCCTTAGCATGTGATGCTCCTGAGTCAGATAAGCTGTGACTTCTGGATGGAGCGTTGCCACCTCTAGGAACTGGGTCCACAGGGCCAGGAGGTGAGAGCAAAGCCAGGCGAGGTCCTTGCTTATCTGTTCTGCTATCTTCTCTGGATTGCTCAGCAGCTGGAGGAGAGAAAGGAAATTATGAGATCAAAAAGCGTATGAAAACAAATCAGTTAATAAATCAAATTAAGTCTTTTTAGGAGCAATAGCAACAAAAAAATTTCTTGATTTTTTTTCAAGAAAAATTTCTCTTGATTTATGACTATTATTACTAAGGCTACCATTTTCAGTTGTTTTACCCCCAAAAAAGCTGGTGAGACATTTTGTTTTACTCTTTAAAATCACATATTTTGGAGCAAAGAGTCTCAGCTATGCAATTAGAAAGTAAGAAGTGGGAACAGATAATTTTTTCCAGACGCTTTACTGCAAGTGCCATAACTGGGGGGGGGAAGTCAAAGAGTGTGGGTTCCAAATTATCCACCAGATGGTGCTGGATGCTCTGAAATAGTAAGCCATGGCCGGGCTCTGTTGGCAAAAGGAGCCCTCTCAGCCATGTCTCATTACGATACAGATGGGTGACTCAGGACGAACCAAACAAGAAACCTCAAACCAAAACGCTGTGTCCTCAACACATGATGAAAACAGACAGCTCAGAGTGTGCTGTTGCCCGTGTCCCACACTAGAACGTGCTGGGGCTCTGTTTGCCCTCCAGCTTTGTGCTAAAGCTCTGCAAGAAAGCAAAGTCTCTGCACACCAAACTCCTGGTTTCTCAATTTCATAGAACTTGTAGAATGAATTGGGTTAAAGATCTTCTTCCAACTCCCTGCCATATGCAGAGACACCTTGCACTAGACCAGGTTGCTCAGAGCCCCATCCAACCTGGCCTTTAACACTCCCAGGGATGGGGCATTCACAGCTTCTCTGTGTCTCACCACTCTCACAATAAAGGATTTCTATATAACCTATCTAATCTATCTATCTATCTATCTAATATCTAACCTAAACGTGCATTTTTTCAGTTTAACACCATGCCCCCTTGTCCTAACACTACATACCCTTGTAAAAAGTCCCTCTCCAGCTCTACTGAAGCCCCCTTTAGGTACTGGAGGGTGTTAAATTTTCTACCTGGAATCTTCTCCCGGATGAACAAACCCAGCTCTCTTAAATTGTCAACTTGATAATTTCCTTAATGAGAGACCAACACTGCATTTTATCTCCATGTTATTCACCAGGTCTTTTTTCTTGGTTAGGACTGCACTCTAGCTTTCTGAAAGCCTGCTTATTTTTCACATTTTATTATGCAGGTAGTTTGCAGATTGGTGACACTGCAAACTAAGCCATGATTAAAAGCAAATTGTCTGTGTGTGAGAGAAGCAGAGAAAATTTGTGTGTGGATAAAACACATATTGTCACGGTGTTTACACTGTTTGTATGCTGTTCTGTTTTAATCACTTGTCCAAAATGGCACAAGCTCCAGCACTCATTCTGGTACCGGAAAAAACAGGGGGATACTGGGAAAAAAGAGATCCTGCCCAAACATTTCCCTTTGCAGAGTCAGGACATGATTTGATTTATGGCACCCAATTTTATATGCTGTATGTCAACGTTAATTTTTTATTTGTAAAGTCAGTAAGCTGTTCCTTACATCATAAACTGAAGGGTCAGTCTTCAAGGAGGATGCATTATTAATGTAAGTCATCTTAGGTGTGTAATGGCTATTTATCTAGTTTATTGGTTGTCAAATGTTTGAATTGTTCAGAGAGGAAGGAAGGAAGGAAGGAAGGAAGGAAGGAAGGAAGGAAGGAAGGAAGGAAGGAAGGAAGGAAGGAAGGAAGGAAGGAAGGAAGGAAGGAAAGAAGGGACTATTTCTAATTGTGAGAGTCTTACTGCACTGAAAATTAATCCAAAAGAGACTCTAGATTGTGCTGTCTGGCCTATACCTTTGCAACTTCTAAATCTAGTAGAGATGAGCCCAATAAATTATGCTACTCTCAGTCATTTTTATGTGAAATCAGATTTCCTTCCAAGTATCCAAGTCAGGACTTAAAACTAATACATTTGTCATTTGAAACAGTTTTCAAGCCATGGCTGACAAAGATTAGCTCAAAATTTGTAGAAGGAGTGTAAATGGACTTCTCATTTGGTTTGGACTCATCTTCCCTCCATAAGTTGTTACCAAATTCACTTCCCCAAGGAAGTGGTGGAATCACCAACCCTGAAATTGCTCAAAAAATGAGTAGGTGACACTTTATTTATATGGTTTACTGGGAATGGTGATATTCAGTCAAAGGATGGACTTCATTATCTTGGAGGTCTTTTCCAAACTTAATGATTCTATGATCCTACGATAAAATATATGAAATCTCTGATTCTACTACACTTTTTCCAGTGTGTGGGTGCTTGCATTTCTTCCTGGCACTCTTGATGACTTGTCTTTGTCTCACTTGAAATAAACTTGGCAGAAGCAAGTTTAAGAGAGTAGTTCTGTCACTTCTGTGCCAAATCACTTTTTTTTTCTCCCATGAGCTTCCAAACACATTTAGGTATTTTTATTTGAAAATATATGGTTGTACAACCTGCCAAAGTATCTTTTCTCCTGTCAGCAGAAAAGCTATAATTGCAACCTACCCCAAATAATTTTTTTGTCATCCTGATATTCAGGGCTTGGCTCACTGAAGGATGTTAGAACAATCCAGCTGGTGACTTGTTAAAAGTGACAGGAACACCTTATATGCAACTAATCAGAGTATATGAAATAGTTGGTGGAAGAGAAATAGTCAACAAACTTTCTGATGGCACTAAATTCCCTTTTTCCCTGCTCTGATACATGACTGGGCTGTCTCAGCACACTTGAAAAATAGACTTGAAAAACATATGGGCAGGTTCTGATGAAGGAAATACCTGCAGCTCCATACAAAGCTGGGATAATGTCTCTTCCACAGATAGCTCCTCTGGGGAAAAAACACAAAGAAAGACATCAGGTTTGAGAACAGTGGATGTGAAATATTAATGCTCTGCTGTTTATTCATGAGAGAAATTGGTAATTTGGTATTCTTGCCTGACAGACAAGTTTCTGTTTGGGTGTGGGCACTCTGCAACCAACTTTGTACTGATGCAGGTGCAACTTCTGCTTATGCAACCTCAACCACTAAACCAGTAGAAGCTGTTTATTTTGTGGCAACAAAGACAACAGAATTTGGCTTTTTGTTTACTCTCTTTTACTAAAAGTTTGATTTTTAGCCTTTGGTATTTATGGCTAACTGCAGAACTGAATACAGAGTCTGAGCAAATGATGTGCAAGGATGGTTGTCCCTGCTGTGCTACAAAGGACTGCGTAACAACATCAAATCCTGGCTAGGAAAAGATTGGGCATCTCTGTACTGCCTTGGGAAGTCGGAATTACCTCACCACTGGAAGCAGCAGGGTTTTGATGTATTCCTGAGAGGACCCAGCACAGGGACACCCCACTTTAAAGGCACCACAGACTATCAGGCAAAGGAGGACATCAATCAACTCTCCAACTTTGGCAGCTTGCTTTTGCAATGCGGAACTTTCTAATGGTGTCCATAAAGAAACAAAGCATGAACAAAGCAGAACAACTCACAGCACAATCCCCTTCCCAATCCCCAAATGTCTCTTCTCAGATAGCACTAATAAATGGGAAAGGATAGACCAAGATGCATAGTGCCTTGAAATGATGCAATCTTAGCTGGTAAAATTTGGGAAATAACCATTCCCACTTCTAATGTCTAAAGTAAGCTACTTTATTTTTAAATATACTACTCAGGGAGCTTGAAAAAAACAAGAATTAAGGAAATGGGCAAAGATTTATATTCTTGGATTTATCTTAACCTTCTGTAAAAACCAATGAGATTAACATGACCAATATAGATGGTACAACTGAATGAGTCACTTACATTTTTCCCCTGGTCAGTGGAGAAATATAGCAAGAACAAGGTGTAGTTTATGCCATGCCAAATGAGAAAGCACTACCTGTGTCAAATAATATATTTTTAAATGGGTGTGTTTCACCCCAATGAATGTAAGGAGACAGATGTAAGAATTTGATTTATATTCATCTTACTGTGTGAATCTTACACCCCATAATGTTACTGAGTTTTGCAACAGGTGTCAGAAGATCAGCCTTAAAACCAAATCTTTAGTAGATTTTCAGACTGTGAATAAAATGATGCAAATAACGCCCTGCTCAAGAGGCTAAAAAGGGTATTTGCATTTAGCAAATTTTCATGCATTAGAAGTACATTTGCAAACGAAGTGACTGCTTCAGTACCAGTATTTGTTTCAAAACCAGGCAAATGGTATTTAGAACATCAGTATGTGCTCTGGGGCGCTCCTGGAGTTGTGGTCACTCATCCATGCATAACTCTGCCATCTCACAACCTATAACCCTGTCTGGGCGAGCCAGAATCATCTGTTATCTATACCTCTTAACCAAGATCCATGAAGCAGTTTTGTTGTATGTTCTATTCTTTCTCAGATCTCGTAAGCTGCAAATTAAAATGTTGGTTTTTGGTTTTTTTCTCTTGTCATTGGATTGAATAACACAGGATATTGCTTACCTATGACTTTTAGACTGTCTTGAAGGGAAATAGATGTTGGGGAACAAGATGTGAAGTGGCAAATAGGATCTATCAAGTCCATGAGTGTGTGAAGCACAATGCATTGTGTTTGATAGTTCTTATATAAAATAACTATACTGGAAAATTTTACTCCCTTTTAAAACCTGCTGGCCAATGCAATCGACCCTCCTAATGTAATATCTCTGCAACATAACAAAACTGATAACTTCAAAACCTGCACACCACAGAAATACAAAGACAATGTGAAATGTGAAATTATGGGCCACATTCCTTTAATTCAAAGAAACAAGTGAGACAGCAGAATTTAGTCAGGAATGAGTCTCATTTTCATGGATCCTCATGCTCTCATTACAAAGATTACTACACACAAATTACAGAGACTCATCCTGCAAATCCAGCCAGCCAGCACTTGCACATTAGACCCAACAGGCCTGACCAGCCAAAAAAAACCTTCTGCCAAAAACCAGAAAATCTATTAAGTAATTGAATCAGGAAGGAAATCAGAATAATTTTGAAGAGCAAGTTGTAATTGGCAGGGGAGAAATATATTGTGAGTTACAAAGAAGGGAGTATAATTTAAACCCATTCGTATCACCTTTGAGATTTTTCTTTTCAATTGTAAAAAAACGTTTGCTCAAGACAAAAAAATATATTAAGAGTCTTCCCAAGAGTTCATGGCCATTCAGAGCTGGAAGTTACACTTTTCAAAATGCAGTTGAGGCCAAAAACCACTGAAAGGCAAGTATGTGGAAATGCATCAAAATATTGTATCCATCTACACATCAGACCACATCCTATAAAAGGATTCACGTAAGCTGAGGAGTCAGTCATCTTAACAGTGTGCAAAAATAAACACTAATCAGACAACACAGCTGAAAATCCCTTAAAGTTTCTGAACAGACCAAGAATTTTGGTACTAAAATGTGAGTGTAAAAATGCAGCGCTCTAAATTATTCAGTAATTTTAAATGTCTTTTCACTTACCCAACTTCAGCTGTGGTAAATCAGGAATCTCATTCATTATGAGGGTGTAGTACGTGTGAAGACCCCTTTGAGCATTCAAGAGCAGAAGACAGAGATCCTTATGCCACTTGTATGCATGTTGCATGCAGTTTTCAGATGGGACATAAAAGCTGCCCTGTGTAGCAAAAGTGTCAAGAAAATAAAGTACAGAAATTAAAATTCATGGTCTCCATTTGTGCAACAGGTTTTCACAAAAACCCAGTTGTGGACAGTCTCCAGCCAGGTGTGGCTTCATCTCTTTTTACAAGAGTATATCATGATAGGACAAGGGGTAATGGTTTAAACTAAAAAAGTGTAGGTTTACACACCGTATTTGGAGCAAAATTCTTTACTGTGAGGGTGGTGAGGTCCTGGCACAGGTTTTCCAGAGAAGCTGTGGCTGCCCCATCCCTGGGAGTGTCCAGCACCAGGCTGGATGGGGCTTGGAGTAACCTGGTCTAGTGGAAGGTGTTTCTGCCCATGGCAGGGGATTTGAACTAGATGGTATTTCAGGTCCCTTCCAACCCAAGCCATTCTGTGATTCTTCAATTCTAATCAAGCAGATGGCACCAAAGAGAGATTTTAACCATCCCAACCTCCCAGCCACCCAACTAGCTAGATGTGTAATACAATAATCTCTCATTCTATGTGTTCCTTTTGCCCAAATTGTAACAAAACCATTAGGTCTCAGCAAGCTGTCACATGCAAAGACCCTCAGACCAAACAGTCCAGAGCCTTTCTCTGTTCATCCCACATGTTCCACTGTGGAACCAATGTCTCTCCCCACAACACAGAGAGTGCTGTGCAAAATACACCCTCTCAGCTGGAGGAGGAGGGTTGGAAAGAGCTATAAAGATGGCTGCATTCACTTTCCTTTTCCATCCTTATTGCCTCCTGCAAAGGTGACAGCTTGATGGTACCATGGTATGCTTTGTTATCCATATTAGTGAACAAATGCAGATGGCATTGCTATCCCATCAACAAATATGAGCCACTCTGTACTCCAGGATCAATGTCTGTGTCAGTACATCTCTTGTGGGGGAATGTAATAGGGCAGATCACAGCATATTTACTGCAAATATTTCCCAAACAACACTCTTACACTTGGAATGCAAGCTGAGTTTTCATTAGGGCACCATAAATCAAAAATTTTCATTCTGTCAAAAGATGCTTGTATAAATTACTGATATTTGAAAGTTGCACTGCTTAGGTTTAAACTGGAACTACTAACTAATCCCTGGGTTTGTGAAACATGGACGATTTGCAACTTAATCCACTGCTTATCACTGCTGGGATAAAAATACAATTCCTGCAGGCCAGCCAGGTGCTGACTGCCTTTTTGGACAGTCCCAAAAGCTGTGCATCTCCAGGAGCAACAGAGAAGAACCAACCACACACCACTGTATCTCCTGTGTTTTTCTCCCTTTGACTTCCCTGAAACCTGTATTTCACAACTTTTGGCCTGAGCCAGGATGTTTCCCTCAGCTCCTCAGGAGAATCTTCAAGGAGTTAACTAGAATTCTGTGGTAGGCACAAAAGGAAATGCTCTCCAGACCCACAGAGAAACAGCTGATAATAATTGACAGAGCTGGCTGTTCTTCAAAGGTTTCAAAATCTCCAGCCTCAGCATGAATATTTTTTACTCTCACCATGGCCAAAACAAAAAAAGGGAGCATAAAGAAATGCTGCTCAAAACAATAGAAAATTGGAAGTGGATTAATGTACAATGTCATGAAAATATGCCCTCCTTTATTATCCATTGCTGATTATTTATTTTTAGGCAAAAATTATTCTGGCATTTAAATGCTACACTGATGAGCAGAAGGAAAAAAGTGAGTTCATGTCATAGTTTATATGAATGCTATAACATGGTGTTGTGCATGACTACACTTTAATAGGTCTGTTTTCAGCCATTCCTTGGTATAGATTATAGCTTAAACATAAAAAGTAATAGGAAAATGCACCTGCAGGTGGGTTCAAAACTTGCATGAATTAAAGATGCTCAAAATATTACTCAATTAGTCCAGTTTTGAATCCTTTAGAGTTTGTCTTCCTATCTTATAGTGCTTTTAAAATTTGTCCTCAGCTGATTTACACTGGACAATTGACCATATGTTCTACACTGTAGACAGAGAATTAGGAGCACTGAGTACAACCAAAACAGGCAAGTAAAATTTTCTCTAGCATTTTTCTCCATTGCAATGTAAACCTTCTTCAAATTACTGTAAGATATGGATGGTATACCTGTGTGAATAGAGAGCTGAAAAGATTGCTCCAAGCTCTCTTTTCTCTTCCTGTCCCAGCTCTCTGGGAAGAGTGTCTGTGCAAAGAAAGGTGCTGTCCTTTGAGAATGCCACTGCATGAGAGGAACCACACTGCACAGACCAGGTTGTGCTGTGCAGGAGTAAGAGGGCATATCGTTAGCATTTTGATAAAATTCTATTAAATGGCGACTGGCTTTGAAACCCTGTTGTTTAATGGGAACATCCATCCTAATTTGAAAAATCTTTTTGTCGAGATGGAAAGTGAGCATGATAGAAAAAAAGGCGACAAGCTCCAAATTTCTGGTTCTTCAGTGACTTAAAAGCATTACTGCTCTCACAGGACTGCTTCTTCTGAAAGTTGTCACACATGTACACACGTGCGTATCTCCAGATACAGAGCAGGACATTACAGAGATTATTAAACCCACCTCAGGGACAGTTTAAACTAATGTGAACTAAGGTCTGTGCATCTTCATCTGCAGGGACTCCAGCAGGGCAGGCATCTGTCAGATGATGCCATTATAAACTGCTGCAGCTAAATCATCTTATCCATCACTGCTCAGTAAGCTGCAAAATGTCAAGAAATGTCTTCCTTTGGGATGGTCTAAAGATTGCAGACCTTTCACATTTGCTATTTTAATTGCCTCTTCTGTGCAATTATTCAGGTGTTTCCCTATTTCCTTGCCAATAGCCTGAAACAGGGATTCAGACTACAATACTAACAAATCAAGTTTGGTAACAAACATGTCACGTGTTGTTCCAAGGGAGAACACTGCTGTAAAACCAACACTCAGGAAAAACAGTGGCTCTGACCCATTAAACAGCTATAAAGTGCTCAGCTTTCCAGGTTTCTTGACTCAGGATGACAAATACTGGTTTGCTTCTAGTTAAGACAAAACTCTCATTAAACAAAAAATAATACTGAAGTTGACAATCCCTCCTTGCACAAAGCCCGATGGCTGCTCTGGGCTTGTAATATCCATTGTAAAAGTACATGTTGGTTTCCTTTGTAAAGATTCTCGTGACCTGTTGAACTAATTCCTTTGGCTTACTGTTATTTTACTCTCATTAGTTAGCAGGTGGACAGATTCTTCTATGCTGGTTGTAAAATGCACCTGCAGATTTCTTTTTTCAAGACCCTTTCTGTCTGTAATGGTAGATTGCATCTCTGGCTTTTGCCCTTTTCTATTTCTGAAAATTTTGGGAGAACATGAATGCCTGACAAATCTCACTTCAAGGCTTAAGACCTAAAAGTACTCTGATAGCAAAGATGGATGACAACACAGAAGCTAGGAGTACTGGCACTAAAGGATTTCTTCCATTGTGCCGACATCATTAAAGCAAAATAGGTCAAGAAATTCAAGACATTGGAAAAAAAGGCAGTCCAGAGACTCATCCAATATAGGATGGAAATTCTCCTTAGCCCTCCTTTTGTTCTGAATGTATTTATACAAATATTTGGTATTTTTTAAACAGTAGTCAAATTAAGTTCTACTTGACCTTTGGCTGTTCTAATTTTCTCCCTGCGTAACCTCACAACACCCTTGTAGTCCAGCTGAGTTTCCTGCAACTTCTTCCAAAGATCATAAACTCTCTCCAGCTAAAGAGCTCTCAAGTTCTTTTCTCACGAAGAATCCTGTGCATATAGGCCTAATTTCTCAATTTCCCTGTTGACTGTGATCATCACCAATCATAGAGTCATGGAATGGTTTGGAAGGGATCTTAAAGATCATCTAGTTCCAAATCCCCAGCAACGGGTAGGGAGACTTCACACTAGATGATCACATAAAGAAAAACCTAGACAAATGAAAGATAAAAACTACTTCCTAGTGTTTTGGAAATGTAAAGGCTTCGGTTCACTTTGATCATGATGTGCAAAACTGGACCCCAACACTGGACCAACACTGACCCTTTTCCATCTATCCTCTAAGCTGGTCTTCTGCTAGATTTACCCAGACAAGTAAAAGAGCCTTCAATATCAACAACCCCAAGCAAACTAAAAATTCCTGGAAATATCCCTGCTGAATACATTCAAGTAAATCAGCCTTTTAAATTAATAGGTTCTCTTCCAATGCTCTTACCAGTCAACAGATTCCTCCAATAATTAGACTGTATTGCTTTATAAATGTACTTTTCCTTTACAACAAGAGAAAGGAAAATTACTTGCAAAAAGCAAACACCTTCATCAAATAAGGTTCACATCAATTCATTATTCAAATGAAGAGAAGAATTTGTGGATATTCACTACCAGTGTACTATATCTATCTAATATCAAAAGGCACCAACTGAATTTTATGCTTTGTAATGTACAGTTAAGTAGCTTGTATTTGTTTTGTATTAAAGCAATTTCATGAACTATGTTAACTACATGCAACGTTCAACAATAGCACTAACAGTTGGTAAATGAGACCCTTTATGTTTAATCTAACTCTTACAGCATTTCACAATTCAGATTCAAATTGCTTGTCAGGAATTTCAATATACTGAAAAGCCACTTCAGTGTAAATGGACAAGTTTTGCAGTCTCCAAATGTTTTCCAGTAGCAGAGGGAGCTACCCTACCTTACCTGCTTCTGGGAAAGATCTAGAGAACTGCTTGAAACCGAGGGATAAATCTCAGCATCCCAAGATAAATGCAATTTCCGAGTCCACAGCATCTCCCCATTTGTCTGCAAGCTCATTTTAATATGAAAATTTTATTCTGGCTTCAAACTCAAGGACCACTTTACTTCGGATGCTGTTTTCTAAGATAGGAGATTTCCTGTTGTTTGGTGGTTGAAAATTAAATTATAGTTATGTTGTGAGCTAAAACTTTAGTGTTTCCACTTCATTAGTGAAAGAGCTTGAGCAGCGGTGGGAGCAGGACAGGTTTTTACTCCATTTTCTGAATCTGGTTTCATGTCAGAAATTATTTTTGTCTTAAAGAGGTTATCATGTAAATATGTTATAATGAATGCTCACAGAAAACTGAAGAGGCAAAGAATATCTTTTGAGCCATTCTTATGACAGAAATTACATGAAATTTAAAGAGAAAAAAAGAATCTAGATGATTTAAAATGAAAAACTTTTAATGATGGTATTTCATGAGGAAAACAACAGTCAAACAACAAAAAAAACCCAAAACAAAACAAAAGCAAAAATTCTGCATTTGGGTTGACTAAGAATATTTTTATAAATATATATGGTATATATAGAGAAAACATAAATGTATACATATATAATCACTGTAGAGGTTTTGATTGGATATTAATAAAGATTTCTTCATGGAAAGGGTTGTCAAGCATAGGAACAGGTTGCCCAGGAAAGTGGTGGAATCACTGTCCCTGGAAGTGTTCAAAAATCCCATAGATGTGGCACTTGAGGCCATGATTTAATGGTGAAAGTGATGATGGTGCTGAGTTGACAGCTGGACTTGATAATCTTAAAGGCCTTTTCCACCCCTAACGATTCTATATGTGTGCATATGTATATGTCTATTTACATCTCCATTCAGCTATGGAAAAATGCCAAACCCAAACAACTCCCCCTCATTAATTCATTTATCAATACAAACATCTTCTAGATCCCGGTGCCAGGCAGTGAAAAATTATCAGCAAATCTAAAAAAAACCCTGTAGTTTAAAGACATGGAAGCCCACAGTGTCCAAACTGTGGATACTATTCTGTGGTGACAGTTTCTTCTCAGCCCAGTTTTGGAATTTTGAATATTGTTATTATTTTTATTTTTATTAAGCAACTACAGACTACATATAACAGACGTGGTACAAAAATCTTGGTCCTATCTGGCAGGAAATCTGTTCATCTCTGTTCTTTATCTGTCAGCAGCAGATATGTGAACCCAGAATGTTCTTGAGGGTAGGGTGACACCCACATAAACCAGCTTCTGTAAACCTCTTTCCTCTAATATCCACTAACAGGAAGACAGCATGCTTATGGCAGGAACAGTTATGGACAGCTAGGAAAATTAATATTTTCCATTTTAAGAAGTAAACCGAGGACCAAACATTTAAGATAAATAGATATATTGAACTAGGATGCACTTGAATGTGTATATTCTATCATCTCAATAAATTGCATAGAAAATGAGACCCTGTATTGATTTACTAGTCTGTATTTGCTATTATGGTTCATTATCCAAAGTTCTAAAATAACAGTAAAATTATGATAATATATTTAAATTATATTTCCGTGACACTAACAACACATCCAAAGCTTCAGTAAAGGGCAATAATTAGAATGGCATTGACAATATATGGAACTATTTATGTTATGCCTCTCACTAAATCTGTTATGTAAGAAAATGTAGGTTGGTATTTCATAAATACAATTTGACATTTATATTACCACTAAAAGTTAGAACTACTTTGTCAAAACCCCTGGGATAAAACAGCAGTAGGGAAAATATTTGACATTGCAGTCAGATTTAGTGACAGGTTCAATGATAATTTACACGTTGTAGAAAATTAGCAGTTAGAAAGTATTTGACTTGAGACCCTTGAAAAATAGGAACCATCAGGCCTGAAAAAGAGCATTCTTTGAACAGGTGGAGGAGAATTCTCTTGGTCAGCTCTAGTGATTGTGGTTTCAATACTGTAAGTTACTGTTCTAAATGCAGGCTGTAGGTTTCTTACTCACAATTGGCCAAGGAAGAAGAAGTGGCCAGGAAAGTATTTTTTAGGAAAATTACCATCTAAAAATACCATTCTAGTAAAGCAAAAATGTTTCACAGATTACACTGATTTCCCTTAAAGTTATTCTAGGAGAAAAAACAGTGACAGTGTTCCAAATGTCTCATATTGACCCACTAAGAAGAAAAAAAAAAGGTTTTTTCATTTTAAATAAAATTTGTGGCTTTTTTTTTAATCAAGATAAAGTTCATATAGCAATATATATTGTAGAATTTAAAGGTTGAAAAAAAACCCCAAAATACTTTCATTCACACACAGATTATTTGGTTTCTTATGGGTTTTTTCCCAGATTTTTCCTTTAGGGGACATTACACAATTTTTTAAATTTCTATGCAATTGTTTGAAGTCTATTTCCCACATCCCTTTAAAAACTGAACCCATTGACTGGAGATTATGTTATATCCTATATATCATCACAAGTGTCTACAATCATGATGGCTTTTCATGTAAAAGCACACAGAGTATTCTATTGAAGTTTTTGAAAAATTCTGATTATGATAAAAAAGAAGGGGAAAAAATCCTTTTTCTCCCCCTGGTCTCTAGGGTTATACATCACCATAGAGAAAATTAAAGCCGTAAAAACATTGCTTTAGCAGTAAATTAAGCACTGGGGAAAATGTCTCATGAAAGTCAGAGCAGTGTCTGACACGAGGCATCCTTCTTCCAAGATGAGCACTGAATCATCTGGCACAAGGAAAGTTGTATGAATCATGTGCCATAGAATCATAGAATCTTTTGATTTGGAAGAGACCCATCAGGATTATTGAATACAATTCCTAGTCCTCAACTTCTTCTCATATATCTTCCCCCCTAGACCCTTCACTACCTTCATAGCCCTTCACAATTTTCATAACCCTTCTTTGGACACTCTGCAATAGCCTTATATCTTTCTTATCTTGTGGCACCCAACACTGCCCCCAGAACCTGAGGTGAGGCCACCCCAGTCAGAGCAGAGCAGAACAATCCCCTCCCTTGCCTGGCTGGTGATGCTGTGCCTGATGCCCCCCAGGACAGGGCTGTCCCTCCTGGCTGCCAGGGCACTGCTGACCCATACTCAGCTTTCCATTGACCAGGACACATAGGTCCCATCCCACAGCTGCTTTCCAGCCTCTCATTCCCCAGTCTGTCTGTACATCCAGGGCTGCCCCATCCCAGGTGCAGGATCCAGCCCTTGCCCTTTTTAATCTCCATAGAGTTCGCTATTTCCCATCTCTGATTTCCTGAGGTCTCTCTGCAGGGCCTCCCTGCCCTCAAGGGAGTCAACAGCTCCTCTCAATTTAGTGTCATCGGCAAATATTTTTTAGTATTCCTTTGAGCTCTGCATCCAAGCTGTTAATGAAGATATTGAAGAGAATTGGGACAAGGATGGAGCCCTGCAGAATCCCACTTTTTACACTGCCAGCCTGATGTCACCCTATTCACTACAATCCTTTGGGTGTTCTTTTCTTTCCCTCTGTTACATCTGTGTCTGAAAATGACATGTTAGTCCATATCTTCATATTGTTATTACTAAGATTCTGGGTAGGGAACATTCACAAAGCACACTGAGGATGTGCTTTGTCCTTTGGCTAAGAGATGATACAGCAACACTGAAAAATAAAATAACAATTTTATGGGGAAAAAAAACCCAAAATATTTGAAAATAATTTTATGCAAAAAAAAGGGGCATATTAGATATATAGATTTATATAAATATCTTTCTATCTATCTAAAGCTGGTCTTTATATGTAATTTTAAATTAAACATTTTTTAATACATACACGCTTATGGTTCAAATTCTGATCTCCTAAACAAAAATAACACAGTGGAGATATCAAAAAGGCCCTTAATACATTGTCCTTTCTGATTAAAGGGAATCCATGCTGCCTACTCACAGATAAGGAAAGCAAATCCACTCCTGTTTCTGTGATCAAACAAGGACCCCTGAGCTGAAGAGCTGCCTTGTTATTACTCATCCCTGCAGGCAGCAGCATAAAACCAGTCAGTTTTTAAAAGAACACTTGTTAACATCTTTTTTGTCTCTCCCACCTGTATGTACACATGCACATAGAAAAGGAGACCCTGTTCAATGATATTAACACAATTGTGCCACTACAGCTGGAATTCAGAACATCAGAAAATGTCAAAAATGTTTTGATTCAACTTGTATGCCTAGCAACAGGGAAGGACGTGTTCAGCTGTGGCTCTGGCTGGGGTGGACATGGTTTTATTCTATGTAATCATACAGGTTAGAAGCTGGCAGAGTACTTCTCTTTATATTAATGCTATATACTGTCTGATATTAGGTATATTAATAAATAGATAAATAAAAAATAAATGAATTTTTCCCGGGATTTTATAGAATATTATTGGCTTTGTTTACAAAACTTTGCAGTGAATTACATAGGGTTTAATGATCAAAGCTCTAATATATATCCCAGTTTGCTTACAAAAGAATGGTGAGATGAGTGTCTAGCAAATCTTTTACATTTAGAGCATAAACATGTCCAGCTCAGCTCATCACCCTGGACTCCCTTCATAGCACACAGAGAGAAACAGCAATTTTTGGAGCACAGTTCATCCCCTCTACTTCAGATAATGATGTTATAGAATTATAGAATGGTTTGAGTTTAAAGTGACCTTAAAGGTCATCCAGTTTCAAACCCCTGCCACACCTTCCACTAGACCAGGCTGCCCAGGGCCTCAACCAACCTGCTCTTGAACACTTCCAGGATGGAGACATCCACAGCTTCTCTGGGCAACCTGTTCCAGTGCCTCATCACTCTCACAGGAACCAATGTCTTCCTAATATTCGATATAAATCTACCCTCCTTCACTTAAAACCATTCCTCCTTGTCCTATCACTTCATGCCCTTGCAGAAAACCCCACTTCTGCATTCTTATAATGCACTATTCCCAAGAAATTCTTCTTTCTTTCCACAGATTTTGTATGAAGGAAAATTAAACTAGAAGCTCAGGTGCAGAAAATTCAGAGATGTGCAGAGAAGTTCCACCCCAGTGCTTATTAAAAAAAAATAATAATTTATACAGTTTTGAACAGAGGAAAATAAATGTGGAGCATCCTGAATCCAAATAGGTATTTTCTTCCCTCAGAGAGGAGAAATGTTTCAGACACGACAATTTGGATTCTTCACTCAGCAGTAATTGCTGACTCCAAGGATCTGGCAATCAGTCCCAGAGCATGTATTTTTGGGTCTAGTGTGAGCTTGGAAATCCTCTTAGAGAAAAATTAGGAACTGAAGGAACCTGAGACAGAAGTGAAGAGGTGTGCAGGGATGTGAAGGTCTCATCTTATCCTTACAAGAGAGAATGGCCATGGCTGATACCTCACCCAGCTGAAGGCACTTTGCCAGTGCAGGAGGGCTGGTCTGGACCTAACAAACAAACTAAACTCAGTTCTCTTGCAGGTGCCATTTCTGTCATGGTGTTTGGCAGAATATGCTATTAAACACAGTGAACTTCTATCACACTTCATGTACCAAACTACTTGGCTCTGTGTTGGCTTCTGAAGCACAGACCCGAAGCAAATGGTCACTCTGACATGCTCTTCATTTAATAAAAGCAACAAGGACTGCAGTTTCCTATTTAGAAATGCCAGGCTCTATTATGTACTGACAGTCACTGCCAGAGAGAAAGTGACTTCAGGCTTGGATCTCTGTTCACGTATGACAAGAGCTACAGGAATAATTGATTTTACAGTTCAATGCCCAAAAGGGGAAAAAAGGAATGTGTTAAGTCAACTTAAGAAGAAGTATTTCCTTCTTCAAAGTGAAATGAAACACGCTTCTTTTGTTTTGTTTTCCTTTTTTTTCAAATACCTTTTTCTTAGTGATTACAAGCTATCTAGTCATTGTGACTTCACATTTCAAGACATGCCACTTAAGCACCACAACAAACCTTTTACAACCTCTTAATGAGCTACAAATACAAGTTAAATCATACCTTAAACTCACCTGCATACTGCAAAGTTAGATAAATTGCCATGTGCTGAGTCATGTTACATAGCACAGGATGCCATAGCAATTACTTAACGTGGGGAACAGTAAGCAGTAGGATGCAGAGAGGATGTTCATATGGACCATATATTCTATTATAGTATATGCCTATTTCACAGTTTCTCACAGAGGTGGTGGACTGAAATCAGCAGTCACACCACTCCTTCCTGTCTTTGACCACAGTGTTTTGGGTTTCTCTCTTGCTAGGAAAATAGCATGTCAGTGGGCTACAATATACAGGAGGAGAACCAGGCTAACACTGCATCCTCTACACATCAGTCAGATTCTAGAAATAACCCAAGTGTCACTGTACTTGTCCCACTGATATTCCACGTGGGCTTTCTGAAATTTGGGCTATTTTTTACCTTTCCAAAATGTTGACAGGAACTGCCTCAAAATTAAATATCAAAGCAATCAAATATTTGATGAGTTCTTTTCTTAAGTACAGTATTATCACTGGAATCAGACAGGTTGGGGTTATCCTGACTCATATCCTGCCCCCAAGCACAGGATTTACTGAAAAGTCTCATTAATGAAATGTCCCTATTGCAGCCAATCTTGCTCTGTTTATGCAGCAGGTCATGAAAATGAAAACTTATCTGAGGCTACTTGAAATTTCCCAACAAATTGTGCTTGAGTTGTGTGAAGACCTTGAGACAACAGCACACAAAGCTGCCATTTTAAGCCTAAAATTCCAACCACTTCACATACTGCTACTCTTAAAATAATATTATTCTCAGCTACAATTTTGTCCATGTATGGAGGAAGAATTGTTTACTTCAAACACTGGAGGACCATTTGTGCAAAGGCAAAGACAGGGATCCTCCTGTCCAAAGAAAGGAATAAATAAAGAACCTGACACAACAAAAGTCCAGAAAGGATACTAAAGAGATGATAAAAAATAAGTCTCACTTAAATGAGGTGATGAATTTCCTCATTTTCTGTTCACATTTTGTAGAAAAGACCTTTGTGAGTTAGATGCTGCCACAAGCAAAATCTGGGGGCCAGTATTCATGCATCACAGAAATGCAATAAAAGATAGGATATCTTTCCTTTTCTTGGGAAACCTAAAATTCAAAGAGTCCATATACATTAAAAAAAGTCTATTTGACTACATTCCACATCAATCTGACAGGGTGAGCATTTGCTTTTATCAACAATTACCAGTATTATTTGTGGGGAACATGCATCTACTGTCTTGCAGCATGGCATGGTGCCATCAAGAAACCAAGAAGAATTGTGAATTATTTTAATAACAATGGTATAGACATGAGCCCCTTGGGATTTTTGATACTCCTATCTTTTAGCAGGATGTTTGTGAATTGCACCATTTTCTTTCCAGGCTACTACAGCAGGTGGCCGAGATCACTGAATCCTATCATTTTGCTACCCCTGGCCTGGTTTCTGAAATTATAGGTAAGATCTAAAAATACGTTCCTAGTGGGTTATTTTGGTTCTTGATCACACAGCATCTCATAGGAGGGAAGAGATACGGTGTGAACCATGCCCGCCCAAATCTATTTATTGAGAGCTTTGCCCAGAATTCACTGTTGAAATGTCTGTGATCAGAGAAGTTGCTACATGGTGGTTAATTATTTTTGTCTTCACAAAAGGAGATAAAAAATAAAACAATCACAACACTATTTCTGATCTTTTCCTCATCTTGGCAAATTTAAACATGAGCAACAATGTCAAACAGTGGCTAAAGAGGAAATATTTAACTGTCTTTTGACAGTGACAAATTACTTCAACCTTTATGAGTTCATTTTTTAAGCAGTTTGACATTTCGTTACCAAGGCAGAGTTTTTATTTTATTGTTTCCTTCAGTCTGTTACACAGCCACAAGTGTTACCAAGTAGGTTCCTATGATTCATATGCAAGTGAAAAGAAATCATGTCTCTATTGACAGGACTGTTATTTTTTATTATTATTTATAAATGCTCCTGTATATCCCAGACTTTCTACTTGTTTCATGATTGACTTCTCATTTTTCCCCAAAGAGGTGAGTAAAAGATTTTGACTTGCATAGTCTTTGTCAAACCAGATCAGAAGAGAAATCCAACAAGTCTTGTGTTTTGCAAGCAATCACAGTCAAGTATTTGATACTCACAGAGGAGACAGGTAAACAAAGAGAACAAAATAAAAGCCTAAGCCCTGACAGCTTCAGAAACTGAATGCCTTCAAGCAAAGTCTTCCTCAAATTACCCAAATATTGGTTTATATCACAGCCCTCACAGTTCCCATCCTTTCAGAACAAGGACTGCAGGATCTGTCAGTGTTGTCATTTTGCTTGATTGTGTCAAACCCTACAAAGTTCACAGAAGCACCTTCCGGTAATGTGTTATCCCAGCTCTCTTATGGCCTACAGAAATGGGGAGAAAAAGAATCCTTTCGCTGGGTCTAAATGTGCTATTTTTCAGGTCACCTGAATTTTGTCCATTACAGTATTGTGAAAAATAATCAACAGAAGATCTGTCTCAAGAACATATTCCAAGGTCTGTTGTAAAACCAAGTCAAATCAATTTTCATTACTTCCCTACTTATTTTGCTGAAGATAATTCTGCAGCTCAGAGAGTCCCACCACTCAGGTAATTGAAGTGACCCAATGAGATCCATTAGATTTTTCTTTTAGAAATGTTTCAAAGCCTGTTTTTAATGAGTATTATTTTATTTTAACCCCAGAATCACTCCCAGAAAAATAATTTACAGCCTGGCTTAAAGGCACTTTCCTTCTTGCAAAAAACTGGTCTGCACAAAAATTGCTCCTCTTTGGCCCAGGTGCTGTAATGCTAGTCTGGTTTGTTTGATGTGGGGGATGTGGTTTCTATGCCTTTTGCTGCCAGGAAACAGCTCAACATCTAATCCTGTGATTATGCCACATTCCTGAAGTCTTCACTTATGAAACTCTCAGGCAATGAATCATTTATAGGTCTTTCACATGCATGCAAACATACATCAAATGGAAAAGCCAAAGATAAAATAATATACAGTCCTTTTTATCCCTGCAGAAATCCACAATTTCTGTTCTAACACTGAGACAGAAATAATGGCCAGCCAGAATATTTCCTGTGTATGTTACTTTAAGGCAATTACATTGATATGTTATAATTTACTGCAACAAAATAGGGAACTTTTGAATAGCTGAAACTGTATAAATTTGCATAAGTATTACATCTTCACAGGTTCATTTTCATAGCCCCATAGATACCTCCTGTATTATGCATAGTACATATACCAGCCCTAAAGTAATTTACACTCAAAGACAATCAAATTTCATGAGCTATGAGTAGCTTACCATTTATTCTGCAGGCCATAATTTTATGGTTTTAAATAAAATACTTCTAATGAGTTCAGTAGCAGAGAAAGAGACTGATTGACAGCTCTGGAGATTAATTGTATTTGTTTACAAAAGAACCACAATATGTAGAGCAGAACCAGAGCTTTACCACCCACATGAACATTATTTAACACTGCCTTGGGGGTACCCTGCTGTCCTGTTCAGCCTTTCACCCCTGCTTCTCATCAGCCAACTCTGCCAATGCCAGGAAGACCTAATTCAAGCAGAGACATTGCACCTAGGCCTAACAAAAACCTGTGAGATGGCAATGACTTTTGCCTTGGGTCATCAAAGAGTAGATACACGGTGCCTTCAACTGACTTTATGGTTTTACCCAACCCATGGAAAGAGTTTGGGAATATCTTGGGAGACCTTATAGCAGCCTTTCAACACTTAAGAGCAACTTATAAGAAATGTGGCGACAGACTTCAGCAGGGCCTGTTGAGATAGGACAAGGGATAATGGTTTAAAACTAAAAGATGGTAGATTCAGACTAGATATAAGGATGCTGAGATGCTGGGCCAGATTGCCCTGAGACCTGGTAAATGTTCTATCCCTGGAAACATTCAAAGCCAGGTTTGACAGGGCTCTGAGTGACCTGATGTAGTTGATGATGTCCCTGTTCATTTCAGGGGGTTTGGACTAGATGCTAAAGGTTCATCCAATCCAAACCATTCTATGAGTCTCTGAAGAAGATAAGGAAGAAAAGTGATGGAAAAATACTTATCTGACTTGGCCATATCTGATCTGCTGACAACCAGAGGCAACAGACCAATGATACTGCAGCTGTTTCACATTTCATGACACACGCAGCTAACCTGGGTTCAGGCAGTGGCTGAGTGCACAGATAGTAACAATACAATTCAAATATCATACTGTGAAGATGAGAACAGTAGAGGAAAATACTATTGTAAAACTAGGCTGACTAGAAGCTTGATTTCTCAAGGTTTATGCCAGTCAAAGAAGTAGTGTAAGCTCATTTGCCTCTGACTGTGCCTGGCTTACCCTAAATTAGTCCTTAGACCTATATTCTCACCCAAGTATGTGTAACTGTGCATATGTGTAACTGCATGAATACTCACACACTTTTCCTGGTTATGCAAAGAGCTTCCTCGAAGCATTAACCAATTTTGATCCAAATTTCTTTTTTTTCTGGCACTCATCACAACACTTGAGTATAGATTCTGGATATGTGATTAAGTCAAGTCATCTTCAGAAGAAGCTATTCTTGTCCTGAAGAGCTTCTAAAATTATTTTTATTTTGCCATAAGGCTACAAAAAATGCTTTGTTGGGTAAACTTTTGTCTAATGCTGTTGACCTCTGTCTGGCAGTGCTTTTGTGTATCTGACTCATCTCTTTCTCTTAGCCCATTCTTTTCTGATTGTCAGACTGCTGAATCTTGTCTGATCCTTGGAGAAAATATGAGACCATTTGAGTGGGGTCAGTTGGTTTTGCACAAACTGATATTTCTGGGGCTGCACTTCTAAGTGTGTTCCTCCCTAGCACTGCACCAAAACTTATAATTCTTACCAGCTGTGAAGCTGTTTCTTGGGTCATTACGACTGACAGGATAGCTGTGAACAGAGGTGTAGGCTTTTTCTGTCACTTGGAGATTTGTTTCCATAAAACAAGTGGAAACAAAGTGGTTGGAAAAAGAGGGAATCTTTTTTCTCATTCCCCAGTCTCTGAGCTGCTGTCTGGGACACTTGCCAATAGCAAAGGGCTGGCTTTCAGATGATGGATCTCAATTCTGCTGTTGTTGGCTTCTCTGCTCGTGCTGGAAAGGCCGTCAGCTCAGAAGCTGTGAGTTGATTTGGACTCCCTTCAGGAACTCTCTCATCATCAGTCAGTTGGAATTATTGTTCCTTAGGAACTAAGGATTAGTGTCCCTTAGGGCATATGAACATGATTTTTAAGCAAAGTACCACTGGAAAAAATACTAAGAAGAATGAAAAAGTGAATCATAAAGCACTCTTTCAAAAGGTAGAGAGCAGCCAAGTCCAATTCCTGAAGTAAGGAGTAAAAAGTCTGTTCCTGCTTCTCCTGCACTTTACTACAAGGAAGAGAGAAAAAAGAGAAGGTATTGCCCAAGGCCCTTCCTATAAAGTTCCTGAAGAATCAATGCTGAAATCTCCAGAAAGGAAAACCTTGAATTGAAAGAATGTCAGCCAAGTGAATGACTGTACAAACCACATAAATGGATTCAGACGAAGTGAGAAATTATGGTGAGGGAAGCCAAATAAATTCTTCAGTATATAACTGTAATAATAGCTGTGAAAGAGAAATAAATCCTCCATGCTTAGTCTGCCTTTTACCACACTACTCACAACTCTCTAAATTAGCCATAATAAAAATCCTTTCAGTTATATAAGTCTAGGTGAGATTTGGAAAGAGAATGCAGCAATCTGATTCTTTCCAATACATAAACAATGCAGAAAGACAGCAAAAAAATACATATGAAAAGAGCAACTTCCTATGAAAATTCTAACAGGAGGAATAAATTATCAGTCCAATATGAGCAATTCCCAAGGATTTTCTCCAGAACAAGTCTCCATCACCCTCCTGTCTGGAGTCTCACGAGGATCTCCAGTTGATTTAATGACATTTTCATTGAAGACCCATAGCAAAAACACTGCAAGGCTTTTTCAGCACCATGTTGCAGGCCTAAACCAAATTTAATCTCAGTTTTGAACTCTATAAAAATTCAGAACATTGCTTTGCTATATACTCTGCATATGTTGGATCAGAAAGTAAGAACCACAGAAAAGAAATATTCCAGTGATTAAGGAAACCAGTTACTGTCACATTATTAGTTACATGTTTTCTGCTACAGCTAGGAAGTCACTTAGTTCTTTCTAGAGATCAGCCATTTATCTTCAGGCAACCAAAGATTAAAGACTTCATCAGTAATTATCACAAATGGTGCCCTGAACATACTGATTAAAGATACTTGTCATTGTACCTTATAAAGAGCAGTATATCAGCTCTCTTCCTATTTCAGAATAATTATGTGTTGGACATCTGCTGGAGTCCCAATCACAGCTAATCAACATTTGCATTAGCAAGACACCCAAGGAATCTTTTAAAACCACCCATTACAACACATGCTTGCACATGAAAGAAGTCTTTGCCATTACACACTCACACCAGAGCAGAGAAGTCCAAGATGAAAACTAAAGGCATTTCCATGTAAAATTAACAATATCAGATGAAATTCTGATGTAAACAACACTTCTGCAGTCTGAATTAGCTACATTGAGCAATTATAAGTAAAAGCTATTTTAAATATTGGGATTTTTTAAAAAGTGAATTAAAAAATAAGTAATATGTGTCAGCTGTCTTAGAACCACAGAATCATATTATATATTACAATTCCCACAATGGAATTGTGAGCCCTATGTGGGCTCTTCTCTGGTGCACAATCACCACAGAATCAAAGAATATTCTGAGTTGGAAGGGACCCACAAGGATCATCAAGTTGAACTTGTAAGTGAATGGCCTGTACAGGGATCAAGCCCACAGCCTTGGGGTTATTAGCCACATGCTCTAACGAACTGAGATAATCTCAGGGTCTTCCTACGTCAAGAGCTGAAAAAGTTAACTATTTGGCCAAAGAACCATAACTATAGAGAAGAAAAGAAGACTAAGCCACAGATGACTGCTACAAGACATAAAAATGTGGGTTTGAATAATGTTTGGGTGCTAGGCTAGAACAGCCTGGCTTTTGCATATGTTGCTGAAAAGATGAAAACATTAGCAAACTGTCTGTGGAAAAGAACTCTTATCATCAACAAAATTTTATTTGAATGACACTCCTGGTTCTTGTGTTATGCCAGGCATAAACCTCATGTCTTTTGGGATTGCTACATCAATGCTAGATGAAAGAAGAACACTTCTCATCAAACACCAGTGCCTCATTAATGAGAAATCATATGATTAATCAATCTGATTACTTAGAAGTCAATTTATCTGCAGTGCAACTGCTAGCCAAATGAAAATAAGATTACTGTGAGTACAGTTTATTAATAATCCCCAGTATGTCATTGATTCAACTTGATTATAACGCAGCAGGCATGTGATGCACAATATTACAGACATTAAACCAGCCTGACAACAGTGGATACAGAGGAGGTTTATGCTACTGGGTCAGGCACACCTGAAGTGTAAGTGACAATTAAATTTTCAGATCTGCAAGGAATATTTTATTTTATTTTATTTTATTTTATTTTATTTTATTTTATTTTATTTTATTTTATTTTATTTTATTTTATTTTATTTTATTTTATTTTATTTTATTTTTTATTTTATTGTAGATAAATAAAGCTGCTGAAATTTCCCAATGTCCAGCTCTTAGGGCTGTTGAGATCACCTGAAAGAGTGAGTCAGTGTGGAGTTGAGATACAGGCCTTGTACATCCAAAATAACCCCTTGAACTTCCTCACACAGAAAAGCAATTTAGCAGACACAAAGGAGAATTCAGGGTCCCCAAAGGGAAACCAGTCACACACATCTCATGAGGCTGTTTCATCCCACTGGGACCTCCCAAGACTGCAGCAGACGTAATCCTATTTTGAGCACATCTACTGTGATATATATTCCCTGTGAGCATAGGTTATGGGCTGAAGAGAACTTGAGAAAGTCCTAGCACTTCTTATTATTTTGTAGATTTTATTATTCTGTAGATTATTCTCTTCTATTTTGTTGACCACAAAATTGTGTTCCTTCATATTTATCTGACAACACAAAAAATATCTTCTTTCAATAATAAATATCTTTGTTATCTTAATTGTCCTTGAAAGGAAAAGTGTAGTATATTAGAGAGAAAATATTAGAGAGGGAAGGAAGGAGGAAAGGAGAAAGGGAAGATCCCTGTTTGCTAGGTAGAGGAATGGGAAGAGACAGGAAAACTTAAAAAACCCCCAAACAAACGAGGTTTAAATAGGATTAATTTTTATAACTGCTCTGCTAAGCCAGGAGATGAGGAAAGTGTCAGTGATGTCCAGAAGTCACTTGGGGAGATCTAGGGAAAATGCACATGTACAATCCAAAGCTGCTGGCATTTAATTAATCTCCACAGTGAGAAGTCAGAAGTGCAGAACAAGAAGCCTTCAGGATCTGTCATTAAGCAGTGGCACCTCAGCAGCCCAAACGCAGAAGATTAGGTCAGGAAGTGGAAAGAAGAGCTGATTGATGTAGACTTGCTTTAGAAATTAAGGCAGTCAATTGCCTTTTCAGTAAGGAAAAAGCAAATCAGTGATATAAACTAGCTGAGCACTTCTACAGTCAATTTGTGGGCCTAAAAGGAGCATTAACACTCTGATGCATCCAAGTTCTATCAGGAAAAAAGAGGGGAAATGGAAAGTATTTTCTATATATGATATATCAAGGTAGGAGTCTTCTACTTTGTATTCAAGAGATGTCTGGAAAACATGGTAGTTTTAACATCATATTTCTGCACAATTCTGGCTTTCCTTGGGGTTTAAGACTACTGTAAATCCAGCCACTACTCTGCTGTGTTCAAATCTTTTCTGAGCCATGTATGGTGGATTGACCTTTGCTGGCCATCAGGTGCCCACCAAGCCACTCCCCTTATTCAATAAGACAGAAAAATACAACAAGAAGCTCAAGAGACAAGGCAAGAACAGAGAGATCACTTACCAATTACTGTCATGGACAAAACAGATTCTACTTGGGGAAATTAATATAATTTATTACCAATTAAATAGAGTAGAATGAGATATAAGAACAAATCTAAAGCCATTTCCTCCCAGGCACAGCCACCTGCTCTATTATGTGGCTCTCCAGGGCTTTCTCACCAGGGTCTTTATCACAGGCTGAAAAGAAATCTGCTCTGGCACCTGGAGCACCTCCTTTCTCTCTGTTTCACTGACCTTGGTGCCTGAATAGCTGTTTGTTTCCCATTTCTCACTCTTTCTCACAGCTCCTGGACAGTTGTTTTTACTCTTTCTTAAATATCACAGAGGTTCTACAATCATTGCTGATGGGCTCAGCTTTGGCCAGCAGTGGGTCCACCTTGGAGCCAGCAGCAATTGTTCCTGTCTGTGTGGGGAAGGTTCTTCCTTCCTCTCACAGAAGCCTCCCCTGGTTCCATCCTCCTCTGGTACCAAAAACCTTGCCACATAAACCCAAAACACCATGCCACTAATCCATCTACTGCATATGATGACCCTAGTGAGGACAAAATTTACTTTTGTGAGCCAATCTACTTCTTGACTTTGTAGGATTTATACCGAACCTATGAAACTGAATAAATTGTGGAGTTATTAAGTGCTTCAGACTCCACAAACTACTACTTTCTAGGTTTTATGCCTAGACCTGAGAAAAAGGATGCAATAGGAATAATTTAGAGCTCCTACCCCTTACAAACTTATGCTCATTTGTAATAGTTTGGAAAGTATTCTGGAAAAATAATGTATTTGCAGCTGTCAGGGGAAAAAAAGGCTCTTTTTGGTTTACTCACAATAGCTAAAGCTAAAGTTAGGAAAGTCTTGACTGTTTGCAGTCTTACAGTAAACTGAATAATCAGATTTGGTTCCCTAGAAAAGATACTAAACAGAAGGCACTTGCCCAGGAGATGCATTTTAAGAGCTAAGCCTGGAGACTTCTTAGATCAAAGAAAACACAGAAATGCACATGAAATGTAGAAGGAGATGAAAACAGAACTAAACAAAATTAAAAGCAGGATAGACCAACACTAACTGTTCTATGGCAGTTTATGACATAAAAAGGAACTAACCAACGTCCCTATAAAATTGATTTTCCCATGTCCTGCCTCCTAGTGAAGCTTTGTCAGCCTTGGAAGACCAGATCTATTAATGTTCCACCCTAGCTTTGGCCAGTTTCATCAAATCAGAATAGTTTACAAACAGAAATATATGTGGTGTATTTTGAGTTCTGGTATTCAACAGTTTGTAATTCAGACATGCAGAAGGCAAGGTCCAGACAAAAACAAATACATGTAATCAGAGAGGTCTGCAGGTTCTGGTTTTTTTTTTTTTTCATTTAATGAAAAGGGTAGGATCCATTCTCATGCCCACCAGCGATGATGCAAATTTCTCCAAACCAATGGAAGTTAAACAAACACACTCAAACAACCTGGAATAGTATCTACAAGTTTTTAAAGGGAAAAACTTGACTCAGTGTTAAGTATTGCAGCACCATAAGAACTAATACTACTCCTCTTCCCCTCAATCCCTTACGGTTTGATATAAATTCCAATTTATAAACCAGCAGTCACATGGCCTTTGCTTGGAATTAGGTCTACACCCACAACTGTTTATTTTCTAGCTCCGAATTTTTACTTTTTTTATGTTAAGCCAAGAGAAATAGCCTTCTGCTCATTATCATACAACATGCATAGCATAGGCAAAAAGGCCAACACAGTCTATTAAATTAAAACACTCAGCTCAAGAACAGATTTCATGACTTATGGAGGTTTCTGAAGCTAAACAAATGCACATCTGGCCATGTGGACTGTGCAGCATTATATTTATGATGGTTTGGTGTGTGGCATTCTGATGACTGCAGGGTAGCAGTGTGCTACAGCCAGTTCTTGTCAGAAAAGGTTTTTTTCGGTATTTCATAGGTCACCTGCTAGAATAATAATAATAACTGTGTTGGCTCTGACTGGGATGGAGTTAACTTTTCCCACGGCTGCCCTCACAGCGCTGTGCTGGGCATTGGTGGCTACAAAGGTGTTGGTGACACTGCAGTGTTTTGGCTCCTGCTGAGCAGAGCTGGCACAGCACCAGCACTGCCTCTCCAATATTCCCCCATCAGTAGGGTGTGGCAAGATCCTGTGAGGGGCCACAACCAGGCCAGCTGATCCAAACTGACCAAAGGGATATTCCATACCATAGGACGTCTCCTGAGCAATAAAAAGATAAGAAAAAGGAGGAGAAGAGGGAGCATTCACTATTATAACTTTTGTCTTAGAGAGAAACCACTACCCATACTGAAGCCCCAGTTCACAGGAAGTGACTGGACATCACCTGCTGATGGGAAGTAGAGAATAAATCTTTTGCTTTCTTTTGCTTCTGCACATGGCCTTTGATTTTTGCTTCATTAAACTGACTCTGTCTTTACCTACAATTTTTCTCTGTCACACCCTGCCCTGTTGAGGAGGGGAATGATAGAATGGCTTGGTGAGCACCTGGCTTCCAGTCAAGGTCAACTCATCAAAATTACACTGTCATTTAAAAAAAAAACAAAAACAATGAGTCTACAGACGTAGGTAGAAGATAGAGTTTCCAGCTAAGGAAAAAATATGGGACGGAAATAAGGTTTTTTCTAATTACAACAGACCAAGATTTTTCCATGGATACTGCAAGCAAAAATGGGAGTGGAGAGCTTGCCTTTCCAACTCCCTTCTTACAATAGAGACTTGTGCGGAGGATAATGAAAATAGGCACCACTCTTCAAAGAAGCCTCTCTCTTATGTGCTGTACAGAGATGTACAGAGTTTGGTCTGTACAAACAGCTATTTAAATGTCTATGATGTGACTGTCTACCAGAGAGGCAGAGATTGAGATCAGTTTGTTTGCCAAAAGCATACATTGACCCAATGTTTTGGATAGCAGCCTCAGGCCAAACTTTCTCTCAGCCCTCGTTAATTTTCTGGTAGTTCCTCTGCACCAGGAGCTCTAGGCTTGCATATTTTTAATATTCATACAGAGAAGCTTTGACAGGAAATGTTGAGGGAAGCTGAGGGCAGAATGTTAATCAGAAGCCTGGAATCAAGGTTTCTTAACAGGTTAATGGTTGCAATATTCTGGAGTGAATTTCTAGATCTGAGGAAACATTTCTGATGAAAAAGAAAGAAACCCCAAACATTCCAAAGCTAGCACTTAAAGAAATTAAAAAGTAATTTAAAAAAAAAGACCAAACCACAAAAAAAGGCAATTAATCATTATTTTTAATACAAACAACTTCATACCAAAAATTGCACAGAGCTCTCCTTTTTACCTGTGGTGAGTAGCAAGATCAAAGGCACACACTAACTGTGGGATCTGCCATGAGTAAGGCGTTGTGTGTAACCCCCCTCCACCTACACACAACACTCGGGACACAAAACCCTCTTTCACAACATCCTTAATAATGACTCATGTCCTCTGACTGTCACACGTCAGACCTGGAAGCCAGGACCTTTTCCTGAATAAACTTCACCTTACAGCAGACACCTACTCAGGTGAATCCTGTCTTAAAAGTGTCATTGTCAATGGGAGGATATATCCATACATTTTGAACCGTGAAATGGTCCACACAGGTGGGGGCTGAACACCCACAAATTGTGTACCCAAGTGCCAGGTGGTTCATGCAGAAATGTTTGAAGGGTTTTTCTTCCAACAAAATCCCTCTACAGGAAATATAAAACATATCTCCATAGATAATGTGGACAGTCTGTGTGATCTAATTGAAGACATCATTTCTCATCCTCCTTACCTCTGAAGAAGTGGGTCTGCAGTAGCCAGCTCCAAACACTAGATTTTCTAATGACATACTGGACTGGTCTGGTCCTGCCTCCAAGTTGCCTTTACCAAGCCATGAACCTTTCCCTGGACGAGCAAAACTATAAGGAGAAAAATTGAGAAGAAAAAGGTAATCAGAGCAGCATTGTTAAGGAAGAATCCTTGTCCCAGTATTATTTCCGTCCTTAGAAAAGATTTACAATTTTGGTGGGTTTTGCTTTTGCTTATTTCAAGTTGCACTGTAAATTCATATTTTCCTTGAAAATGATCATTGTCCTGTGTGCAGTAGCTCAAGCAATATGGATGAATTTTGTTTTCTAGGCATTCAGTCCAGTGGTTTGAGTGTTATCCTTCACTCACTCCTTTCTCTGCTGTCTTACAGATCCTTTTCCAGCATAACATCTCACTAACACAACCTTTCCATCTATCCACAGGGATCACATTCTCATCAGCTTGCACCTTGATGGATGCAACATCTTCCTCTTTGGCTTTAACCACATCACCCTTCCTCTCTGAGTTGTGCATGATCTCTCCTAACTACCAATATCTTTTCGAGCTTATCCCAAACTTATTATTATAGATTGGAAGTTTGGTTCCCACTTATCACTCTCCCATGGCATTAGCTTTCAGCACTAAAAGGTAATACTTCAGACAAAAAACAACATTTATTTTTTTCTGGGTGCAACATGATTTCGCTGTTATTCAAATTCTTCCTCAAAAAAATGACAGAATGTAAGTTGTTTTATTCTCAGCGCTGACTCTTGTGGTCAGTGCTCCCTTCTGGCTATATAAGTACATTTCCTACTGAAGACCAAGAACCCATTAAGGGTGGAATATCCTGTCTGGAGTTTACTCAGCATCAACGCCACCAGAGTACGGGTGTACAGCCAGGGCTCACACTTGGGATTAAACTGAGCAGTAGTTATACCCCAGTTAATGATGTGGGCTGCCTTTATATTCATTGGAGAGGAATTGGCATTTCCAGCATATGAGTCATCTCTTGCTGAAGCAGTGATATTAAACAGATCAGAGGAATTTTACCCTCCAAGTGTTTAATTCTTACTGTGGACTGTAAAGAGAGGCTGGATGACTCTTTCATCAACAGCTGGAGGTAGCTGAGATAACCCCACTGTTAGTCCCTCTGATAACAAGTGCTGTACACAAACTACATCAAGATTTCAAGAAGGAAATCAGGCTACTTGTGGGGAATGCACTGAGTCAAATCACTGACCGTGATCGCTAAATTGCGATGCAGGCAATGAGAAGGGTTCTTAAAAGACAGGCAGGCAAAGGTGGAACTGAAATAATGATCTGTAGAGAAAAAGGCAAACAAACTGCAGAGGTAATGCCACTGGCTTTGTGCTACAGCTTCGAGACTGGGATCACCATCCACAGGCATCTGATGCCCACCCAGGCATCCCAAATCACATCATACCCAGGAGACCTGGTCTCCTTGAAAGAATAAACACCTCCAGGATGGAGAGCACAAAAAACATCTTAAAACCATAAAATGCCAGAAAAGCCACAGGGAAGTGCCATTCCTGATGCGATGATTTTCCAATCCGAGGTTATTCCTCTACGTAGATGTATATCACATGGACACATCAGTTCAGATCAAACTAAATCATTGATAGCTACACCTGGTTCAGTTTTTAAGGACAGATTAAAGTGCTGAGTGCTGTACAGAAACACACAGAAAACAGAATCATAGAATCACAGAACATCCCAAGATGGAAAGGATCCACAAGGATCACCGAAATCCAGCTCTTGACCCTGCACAGGGCAGCTCTAAAAATCACACCATGTGCCTGAGAGCACTGTCCAGATGCTTCCTGAGCTCTGGAAAGGTCTTTATATTAAAGATACAAGATGAAAGAAATGTTCAATAATATCCATACAACAGGTGAGGTTCTGGTGTGAAATACAGTTTCTGCAACATCAGAAAGAGAATTTCAAGCAAAATTACAAATTGGACCAGTTTCAGAAGCTTAAATGCAAATCTGTGTCTTGTCTGTAGAAAAAAACTGCTGCTTATTATTTATAAATGCTTGCAAAAAGGCTATTCCATAAGAGGGAGGATGGAGGAGAAGAAATTAGCAAGTATCTGTTCTTGCTTATGTATATTTTAATTTATGTGATCAAAGCATTATCCAGCTGGTTGCTTCTAAGCAGCATGAAGCATTTCCATGTATTTCCTACATGCACCATTCAAGATAAAAGTAATAAATAAATAAATAAATAATTAAATAAATAAAGCTATTTTCAACAGACAAGAGCTATACACTGCTGTGAATAATTTCAGCTGTTACTGAATGATGTTGTCTGCTGTGGTCTGCTGGAAAGGGTCAAGAAACAGAAATAAAAAATGATTGCCGTGGTATCAGAGAGAGAAGCTTAAACAAATGTTGTGTGCACATGAAAAACTCCTCATTTGAATATGAGCAAAGCTTTCAAAGGTTTAAAGGGAAAGGAGAGCACTTTTTAATGCCTTTTTTATTAATTTATCTGTTGCTTTTACAACAGAGAAGGGTTTTTAATCTGTTGGTTTTATGGAAAGTGATTTCACATAGCACTGTAAAACAAAAACCTTTTTTTGGGAAACATGCCAAAACATCATCAGTCTGCTGAGGGAAAGTTTAAGTGGAAGGCTTGCAAACTGCTGAATCCCCTTGATGTTTTCTGAATTACATTATGCTTGAAGAAAATTTTTATTAGCAATAACAGGTTAAATTGCTACTTTTTTTTTTTTGCCGTATTTATTTCTTATAAGTATTTCTGCAAACATGCTCATTTGTATGAATCACAAACCCTAGTTATTTACATATCCATTTGGACTATCTATTTAATAGCACTGATTTAATATCAACATTTAGATCCTTATCCAGTATGATAACCTTAGCTTTTAATTGGAATCAGGATAAAAAGGGTCAAAAGAGGTAATGTGTGTGTCCAAGAGGATTACCATGGGTGCAGAACTATTAATATTTTCAGTAAAATGTTTTATGGGATTTTTTTGAGCTGGCCTTTTGATGACCTTATCCATGAAACCATGAGTGGTGAGGCCCTGGCACAGGTTGCCCAGAGAATTTGTGGCTGCCCCATCCCTGGAAGTTTTTAAGGCCAGGTTGGATGGGGCTTGGAGCAACCTGGGATAATGGGAGGTGTCCCTGCCCATGGCAGAGGTGTGGAACAAGATGATCTTTAAGGTCCCTTCCAATGCAAAGTGCTCTATATTCTATGATTTTATGCCTTTTTCCTTCAAAGGAGTCTCCCAATTATTACACAGTACACTAAACTGCCTTGAAAAGTCCATTTTTTTCCTTCATTACAGCCTGCAAGATTCGAGCAATCAAAATTTAAGACCTTTCTGACTCTGAGGTTATACTCAAGCAATTATTTCCAGCAGTCATGGTTACCTTCTATGAATTAGTGTCCATGACTTTGTGATTTATACTTTTGGCCTCTGTAACATCTTTTGGAATGAATTGCATGTTGTAATAAGTGCTGAACTTTCTGGTTCTTTTGAACTTGATGTTGCAGAATTGAACGTGGCACCATCAGGTTCTTGTATAGCACAAAATACTAAATAATCATTCCCTGTTTTTTTATCTTCTGTGGACAATTCTCTTACATATAAATGAAATGACAGTTTCCTAGCATAAGAGGTGGAATGGCCTTAACAGATGTGAATTCACATGTGTTATTGAAGCAAATCAGCAAAAATACTTTAGGGCAGTTTAATAGATCACCATGGTCTCTTTGAGATTAAACTGCCCAAAAAAGAAATACCTTTCTTTAATTTTTAATTTTGTTTTGGGGTTTTGAGACTTATTTTTTTAGTGGGGGTTAGGGGAGGGTTGGTTATTTGGGGGTTTTTTGGTAAGCAAAACAATCTTTTTCATGAATTGAAGTTTTTAGGAGAATGGGGGAAAAAATTGGGATGTGATTCTTGCTTGGAAAAAAAAAACCCTTTCTTGCACTATATGCACTATATGAAATTATCAAACTGTAAAAAAAACCACCCAAACAATGCCCCCACACACAAAACCATCACATTGCTAATGACAAGAAATTATAATGTTGTGAGTAAATCAGGAGTGGAAATTCAGGAAATGAACTTGTATCCCATTTAGGCCAGATCCTTGGAGAAATCACTTATTTTTCTCTCAATCCCTTATACATAAAATACCACTGCTTTAAAATTTGAAAATATAAGTCAGTCCCACAGAAATAGCATAACTCAGAATCAAACCCTCACAGTCCCCATTCCCATCTGTTTTCATTTCACCAGGAACTTCCTTCTCCCACAGATCAGGAAAATTGTAATGAAAAAACTAATTTCCCTCATTGTTTTAACTCAAAACTTTAATATAGCTTTTGGCAAATTACTACTGGCACAAGGCCATAGGGCATATGGGTGATCTGTTATTTATTTTTGAGAATAATCTGTGGATGTTTACAGATTTTGCTCCTCTAGACATGGTTCTCTCTTACCCAAGGAGTTTCACTAAGGTTATAATCAGTGACTGTAAAATGTTCTGAACTTTTTGGGTAAAACTAATAAGATTTATTATAATAAAATTTTAATGAAAATAGATATCTCTCGTTAGATCCCAAACAGAGTCAGGGCGGGGGGGTGAATCTGGTTTGAAATCTACTGATTTTGACTGCTGGAAAATGCTGGCTCATTTGTCCTGAAATTAACCTTAGTTGCTATAAAATTTGAAAGCAGATAAAGCCATGTGGTAATATTTAATTTACTTTTGAGTGGGATTTTTTTTTTAATTGACTCAGATATTGTCATGTTTTTGACTGTAATATAAATCACTATTCTTCTAATAAATATATTATGGAAGAATATCTCTTTACTGCATAAATATTCCATTTTATGTCTGCAGATTAATTTATTTGCAAACAAGGTGGAGAGGGAAAATAAGTGAAGAAGTTTAGTCCCCAGTGCTACTTTAGTGCCGTTTCAGATAGAATCTGCCCATGACTAGGAGTCAGCTACACTCCCAACTGAAGCAAAATGGAACTGCATAATCTGCACCCAGATTCAAGGTGCACAAGGCAGCACAGTGTATGTGTCATTCATAGATGGATCAGTTGTGCTTTTGAGGAACAGGAGGATGCCTGGAACTAAACTAATTTAGGTGAGATAAAACTGCTCAAGAATGCCCAGGGTTGGCCTAATTCCTCAGTAGTGAAGCAGAGAACTAGATCAGGGCTAGATCAGCAATCTTTAAATACTCTGTGTCCCTTTGATTCTGTTTCCTCTTCCAGAAAGAACAAGGTAAAGGCACTGAAAAATTGAGTGTCTGTGTCTTGGTTGCTCCACCAACAATATTTATAGTATATTATTTCCTCATCTCAGATTTCACCAAGATTTCTTATTTCTCAATCAGTGACTTGGATGTGGGCAATTAAGAATTCAATGTTAATAAGTAAAATCCTGAAAGCCTACTTTGTTTTTTCACATTAACTTACGTGTGAAAATGGGGAAAGGAATAGAAAGTTGAGGAGAATGCAGAAAGCTGAAAAAAATAAACCCCTTTCTTGTCTAAGCAAGAGGAAACAGGTTTGCCAGCTGCCTGTGGATCTGCTTATCTGTGCGATTTCAAGACTGGCTTTTTTTTTAGATTTCCTTTGTGGTTTAAGTTTTTATTTTTTGGGAAGCAGTGAAGAGATCTATGGAATTAATGAACCATGTTTCTTGTTTGCTTCCTAAGTGAGTCCAGCATAAGTAAGGCACTGTGCTTGCAGTATGCCTGAGACTAAGTAGACCTCTACACCACAGACCTGCACATTTTCCTTTGGGAAAAACAGAAATATTTCTTGAAGTCTGAGCTATGCTGGAGCAAAGTTTCTTTCCTAACAGCTGAAGCTGAGCTAATAAGCATGGTTTGCACTTACAGACTGGAGCAGTTGTGAAGCCAGTGACAGGGAGCTAAGGGAGAAGTCAATGCCTCGGGCCAGAAACCAAACTCATCCATACAAATGAGAAAACTCAAGTCCAAAGCCCCAGCTCCTCCCCCTCACCTTCCTCTAACAAGGGTCTGCTCACATTTAGCCTCTGGATGTTAGGTAAGAGAATGGAAGGTATTTAAGCTGTTTATGGAGGCCAGTGCCTCAGCAGAGGGGCAGTCTCAAGCTTGAACACTGTTCCCCTTTCCTGGTTATCTTTTGACAGACTCACTGTGCTCATCTCCTGTCACCCTGGGTAAAATGAGGCTGCCAGAGGCAAGCCCTCAACTTTCCAGAGAGAACAGTCATTTGTATCATATTAGGAGAGATGTGGCATCCAACTCCTGCTGTAGGTTCTGCTCTATTTCTCCCACATCCCAAAAGCCTGAAATACTACTCCATGATCTGCAGGTGCCCAAAGCACCAGTGCAGACACCACAGCCAGCACAGCAGTTGTCACTGCTCTTCCTCAGCACAGCTCCAGCCCTGGTGACACAGTGTCCTGCTGTGCCTGGTTGAAGGGTTTGGGTTTAGGGCAAGACACAGGTGAGGGGAGCAGTGTTTCAGGTCAAGACAACAGCTATCAAAACCACTTAAGCCTACATCCCAGTTCTCCCCTATTGCACTCCTGCCTGGAAAGCAAAGTCTTGGACTTGGTCCTAGGCAGTCCAGCTTCCTGAGACACTTGCAGGGTGATTTTTGGAGAAGTCAAAGAACTCTAAGTGTTAAAGTAAGAGATTTTAATCAAGCTTTGCCTTAGTGCTCTGTAAGGACAAGCAAAAGCCAAGCAGTTCCTCCCCTGCTGCAGAGGAATGCAGCTACGCAAAGAGCCAAGGTAGGAAGCATCACACCATGCTTTTGGTCATCCCACATCTACAGCAAATATGATTGCTCTGGAGATAAGTGGGCCCAGAAGACCCTCACAAGGTTCAACAGATCCAAGTGCCACCCCTGAGTTTGGACATTCCCAAGTAAGAATACAGACTGACACTCATTGAGAAGAGCCCTGTGGAGAGGGAGTTGAGGGTTCTGGTGGATGGAAAACTGAAGAAGAGCCAACAATGTGCACTTGCAGCTCAGAAAGTCAGCCACATTCTGAGCTGCATCCAAAGCACCATGGGCAGCAGGTCAAGGGAGGGGATTCTGACTCTCTGCCCTGCCCTTGTGAGACCCCACCTGCAGGGCTGCATCCAGCTCTGGTGTTCCCAGCACAGGAAATTGTGGGATATTGTGGACCTCTAAGAGCAGGTCCAGAGGAGACCACAAAGGTGATCAGAGGGCTGGAGCATCTCTCCTCTGAGAACAGGCTGAGAGAGCTGGGTTTGTTCAGCCTTGAGAAGAAAATGCTCCAGGGTGACACTGCACCACCTTTCAGTACCTAAGGGTAGCTTACAAAAAAGAGGAGGAGAGATGTTTGACAAGGGGATGTAGTGATAGGACAAGGGGAAATGGCTTTATACTGAAAAAGAGATTTATTTCAGATTTTAGAATGAAATTTTTTACTGTGAGGGTGGTGAGGCCCTGGCACAGGTTGCCCAGAGAAGATGTGGCTGCTCCATCCCTGGAAGTGTTCAAGGCCAGGTTGAATGGAGATCTGAGCAACCTGGTCTAGTGGAAGGTGTCCCTGACCATGGCAGGGGGTTGGAATTAAAATATCTTTAAGGTACCTTCCAACCCAAAACATTCTATGACAACAAAGCTGGAGATAAGTTCACTCAACGCCCACCTCACCACCTTCCTACCCAGCCTCTCACCTTCTCAGTAAATCCACAAAGCCATTAGCAGTTGCCATGAATTTGCCCCTATCAAAAAGCTGAGGGTTATACCCTTTAGAAAGGGTGAATAAAAAAATTTCCATCCAGAAGCCTGCAAAGGATCCCAGAAATATGAATTTTACTCATTCTCAGGTTGGTAAAAGGTGAGGGCTTCCAAGTCTCAAACCTAATGTAATATTTATTTTGTCAGAATTTTTAACCAGGACAAACATCAATATCAAAATGTTCACTTGTCAAAAAAGCAGGAGGTAATGGAGGCACCCTGGAAAGGTTCCCCCAGCAGGAGCTATTTGTGAGTATACCTTATCCTGAAGAAAAGGCATGCTTTGGTCTTGCTGGTTTTCCTCTTTAAATACAGACAACATGGAAGAGCTTGAACAAGAGTATCTACTTTGTTGACAGAGCTGACAAATATGAAAAGCTGAGTCCACAGGGCATATATGAGCTGATCGATGTGCTTCAGGCAAAGTGGTTTTCCAGGAAAACTTCAATACAGCAGTGAATTTCAATTCTACATAATTATTTTCAGGGTACATCTAGAACTGTTGCAATTTTACATGTAAGTCTGTAGATATGTGTAGAAATAATATGTATATACACATGAACTATGCACCATGATGATATGGTTCAAGGTAACCACACTGCACAGATTTTTTTTTTCCATCATAATGTAACCATCCCCATCCTTGGATGTGTTCAAGGCCAGGCTGGATGGGGCTCTGAACAGCCTGGTCTAGTGGGAGGCATCCCTGCCCATGTCAGGAGGGTTGGAACTAAATGATCTTTAGGGACCCTTCCAACCCAATCCATTCTGTGATTCCATGAACTGAGGTTTATTTTTTTTTCTATAATGTGAAGAAAAAAAAAAAAAAAAAGACTTTCTAGTCATTCAGGTTCTATTTTGTTATTAAAAATAAATCTGATTTTATAGGCAATTTTTTTTATGTACCTAGTAAACTCCAATGATAAATGATAAAAAGGAAAGTTCTGAGCTGTGGGCAACCTAAATAAGTTTTAATTGGCTGGTTTTGTTTTAGAGTGCTTGGAACTGCCATTTATTTTACATTACTGTCTTCAACCTGATTCATACTTAGAGAATGCATAATATAAAAACTCTTCGGGTTCAGAATATTTATTAAGAAGAAGATAAATCCTCACTATTGCACTTTAAAATGATTTTATGGGCTTAAGCAAATAAGACTGTATATTGTGTTGTCAAAAATCTTCATTCCACTGCATTAAGTAAGTACACTGTATACTTCACAAATGTCCACAAAATAATATTTTAAAAGCTATAGTAATCTGACTATGGAACAGTTGGTCATCATGTGATTTATGCCTAATAACAGTAACAAGGCTGTGCAACCCCATTCATTAGAGGGTAATACAGAACTGAAAACAGTCATTAAGCCTCTTAAGCTATTGTTCTTTCATCCTTTTCTATAGTAGAACAATGAGCAAATTATCTGATCAAAACTATCTGGTTAGAAGTAGTCTGTTACAATCTAATTCACTGTTTAAAAAGTCAACACACAGGAAATCAGAGATAGAGCAGATACCTGTATCACATCAGCAGAACACAGATGTCCGTCAGATCTGCTGGCACGAGACACATCTCAGTCACAGCTCACAGAGCCAAGAACCTTAGAATGGTTTGGGTTGGGAGGGACCTTAAAGGATATCTAGTTTCATCCTTCCTGCCATGGGCAGGGACACTTTCCACTAGAGCAGGCTGCTCAAAGCCCCATCCAGTGTGGCCTTGAACAGTTTCAGAGATGGAGCATCCACAACTTCTCAACCTCTCACAACCTCAGGCTCAACCTCTTACAACCCCAGTTCATTCTGTGACATCATGTTCAAGCAATGCCTTTACACTAAAGGAGAACTGAAGCAAAGAAGTATTAAGTCAAAACACAAAACCTGAGGAAAATGGATTCTACAGGTTCATCTTCCTTTCTGATACCGTGTTCTTTGCACATTATTTGACAAGCTTAAGATCGCTTGGTCATTTGGGAAACAAGACCTTGATGGAGTTAAGGGAAGTTGAACAAATCTGAACACTGCATTTTGCTTCAAGACCAAAGGAGTTCCCTCCCTCTCAGGCCTCTTTATCTCACATGCTGATAAGATTGGGAACTAAGTAAATTGCCAAAAAGACCTTTGTTTCCCTTCACATGCTCTAAATATGAGAGGATATTGACCTGCAGCCCTGTTTTACTTGAAGGAGTTCTGAATTATTTTCTTGTCATTATGAATCGGATAGCATAAATCACACCTAGACCCATGGCAGCTGCTTTTATAGGGCTGCACAGCCAAACCAGATGATGCTGCAAAGGAAAAATCCAGTGGAGCCTCATCCAGCACTGACTCCTGTGTGCCTCCTCCTAACCACATTATGAACTATGCTCATGCACTGAGGCCATGGATGAATCCAGCTGCCCAGAATGCTTTACAAATCATCAGAGAGGAAAAATGTAAATGCTTTTAGTTGCTTTTAGGCTAAAGAGGAAAAACAACCAAGGAGAACACAATTTGCACTTTCCTCATTACAGATGAGGATTAGAGAGATACAAGACTAATCCAAATTTTTAACCTCTTTCCCAAAAGCTTGTTACTTTTTGATCAGACCCCCAGTGTCTTACCCAAGGGGGGAGGCCTGTGCCAGAGTTTGTCTCCAAACCCCAAACTCCAGACTCTCAGCCCAGGACCAAAAAACTTTAAATTAAACGATCCTCTCCACCTCACCCACCCAATGAGCAAATTGTACGAGAGAACTCAGCAGAGGAGCCTCCTCTGCCTTTCCACGGATGTTCCTGTGCCCGTTACCTGATCAGAGGCTGGTGTAAAGCCACCAGGGATGCGTGCACCGTGACGGAGACCACGGACAGGTGGAAATAGTCAAACATGACAGGAACGTGGTGGTGCAGCCCTCTGCGGGGGTGGAAATGCAGACACAGCGTGCGGCTGCTGATCATGGGGATGGCTGGGACATCCCTCAGCCTGCAAGGGAAAGGGGTTCACAAGGGTTAGTGAAAGGCTGAGCTGTCAGAGCTGGTAAGGGGCTACAGGCAGCAGATAGAGACAGCTTGAGGTGAAATTTTATCACTCCCCAGCTTCATATGGGTTAACATAACTAAAGAGCATCTTGTGCTGTAGTTGTGCCAAACATAAATATTAAAGCTAATGTAGACATAATTAATATAAATAGAAATACAAAAAATTAAGGACATATGTAGAGCTATATATGAATATACGGTATAAAAGAAGAAGAAATGTTACACAATTCTGGTTTTCCCTGGTGGTTGCCCTTGATGTCCAGCTATGCACTAGCAGGGACATCAAGATCTAAATTGCAGAAGGGAATGCGTTTAGCAAACTGTTCAGATTATGTGAGTGTCCATAGATGGGACAGCACACTGCTTGTGATTTTCTGTGTAAGAACAATCAGCTCAGGCAATCTGTGAGAGTTAGAAACAGTCCTGTATCAGACACAGCTGAAAACATTCAGAATACTTTTCCAGATTGTCAATCTGAAAAACTTTTTGGAAGAGGTCAAAACTTGAAAGAGAAAGTGAAGCAACTGCAGAGAAACAGTACAAGTTGGATTAGCTTCTCAATCTTTTTTCTTTTTTTTTCAGTAAATAAAAGTCAAGACTTTAATTTAAAGTTTGTTTATAACTGTTCCAGAATAACCATCCTAGTGTGCAGTCAACCACATGACATCTGAGTCATCTACAGGACAGGAGACTGAGCTGTAAACCTGGAGCATGCCTAACCACATGCTCCCAAGGCAAGTGAAACTTCTAAAGAGGAATTATTTTATGGCATTAAAGACCCTTCTGAAGCCATTTTTTTCCCAAAGCTAAGAAAACCTAAGAAGAGATGCTTGAGTGGTGCATGGTTAGCCCCAAGAAATGTTTCAATTATATTTGCAGAATATAATTTTCTAAAAATCACTACTATAGTTTACAGTAAGTCACACTAATCTCTCAGGTGATAACAGAAATTAGGTATATGGGTTAGAGCACAATTTCATAACTTAAATATTTCAGTTCGTTTTATTCTTGGCTGTAACTTACTGTTTGTTTTTGCTTTCTTCAAGACCCATAAGCACTGACAGACAAGTACCCCCTGTCTGAGAGAACAAGTTTTCTCTTTTTGTATCTTGAAGATAACAGAAATGTGTTCTTGAAATTTGTTTAGGTGCTCTGTGGGTATGAATAAAATCCCATGGGGACAGTCTCAGCATGAAACACAGCTCAGATGCTTTCCCTGCATGTCCTCCCACTCCCCATAAATGCTGCTCAAGTCATTGGAACAAGTTTTCCTGATTCAGTGAGGCTAAATAACAGCTGGGATCACACTTTGTGCTGTGTCTCAGGAAGGGATGCTACTCCCACTTCACCTGAGGTCACAGAATCAAATTCAGCTAGAGGGAATCAAATTCAATGGGAAAACTCTTTCCTCCTAAAATGTAGAGGCAGCTCTGGTTCTTAATAGAAGAAAAGTACTTAGCATGTTCATACTCCTGTTTTCACCTAGAAAATACTTCATTGCATCCTGAGATAAATGCATGCCTGAGTCACGGACCCTGACCACATGGAGGTGTATGATGATATTCCCTTTAACAGCAGCAGAGATAGAGCAACACTTAAAGCCTTTGAAAATCTCACACTTCAAGGAGAAAAAGTGTTTTTCCTTTAAAGAGGAATATGAGATACAGTCTTCAAATACAGAGAGGAGAAACAGGAAAACTTCAACACTAAGGCAAAGGGAAGCCTTATCAAAGCTCTCCCTTTTTAAAAAGGACTCATTTCATCAAAGTAATTTTCCAATTGAATAGACCCCCACATTACCAATTGAGCTTTAAACCAGCACTTACTGTTGTTCACTATCAGTAAAGTGCAGGTCCAACTTGAGCTGAAAGTCTGCCTCATTCAATGCATCTTCCACCTGCAAAAAGAGAGAGACAAGGCTACCTTTGTAAGTTGGCACCTACAACGCAAAGGTGGGTGGGTTTGTCTGATAAGAGCAAAGGCAAAACCACACAGCAACAGCAGCATGACAGCACAGAGGCAGAAAGAAGCAAATGTGACAGTGAGTCGAGGTAATTGCTGAAGGAGTCAGAGAGAACCAGAGCAGTCAGTGGTGTTATCTGCCCCCGGGTGCCCTGACATGTCAAAAAAATCACTGCAGACAAGAGGAAACAGAGAGCATTAAGCTCTGCATTTGTTGGAGCCTTGCTCTTTGCACACCAAGAGGCAGAGGAGCATTTCTGAGGCTGCTCCCCCTCACTGAGTGAGCCTTTGTTTGGGTTATCTTGTCAGCTGGAAGAAAGCAAGGACTGGGTTTTCTTGGATGAGAAAGAGCCACAAATCCTTTTGGTTACCTTCCTGTAACTAATACACATTTCAAACTTTCCAGCTTAAAACATTCAGAAATGGCTCAAATAACTCTGGAAATTTCTTATCACTCATCATTAATCTTTGAGTTTATGTTTCAGCAAACCAAGGCCTTCCTGCCCCTGGTCACTCTTTCAGGCCCCTAGCAGATTCATGGAGATTTGTCATTTATTCTCAGGTAGACCATTTTCTTTCCAAAATTCAAAGGCCTTTGTTGTTTTTAGGACTAAAACAGATGTTTAACTTGCTGCATGGCTGAGCATGTGGCAGGATTCTGCTGACCAAAACCACTGAAGAAATCCTGTGTGACTCACTGATACCTCCATTCTAACTCCTCTAACAGGTCCCACCAGTAAAATTACCCTTCTTTTATTGTCAATAAAATAGTTTGATTGGATTTTTGAACACAGTGCTGGATCCGATAGTTCATTAGCTTCACCTGGAAAGAACTAAATTGGATAACACATCCAAACTTGGCACAGTTAAAACTGTAATCAATGGAAATAAATAAATTAGAAGGGAAGAGGATTAAGCTGTCCAGCACTTTCTCATTCACTTCTTTGAAATGTCAATTCTCCTCCAGGAAAAATAGGTTTAGTAGAATAAAATATTAATTTCTAACAACCTAAATGGAAATATGAGCAAAAAACCACACATTTTATAACCAAAATAGTCTTTTTCTGTGAATGCAAACATCCTTTATAGTATGACAGAATGCAACAGGAGGTGCATAGGAATAAAGGTGGAAAAATGAAGTTATTCTCTGTGGATATGGTATTATAAGCACAACTTATTTTTACCCAATTTTTGCCACAAAAAGGTGAGGTGAGATGTATGGGTTCTGTCTTCTGTCAGTGGCAACCAAGAAGAAGAGGCAGAGTAGCTGCTCCATCCTGAGGTACCCATTGGAGAAGGGCAATTAATTTCTGTTTGTGCCTGTCTCCTTCCAGTGACAATAGATAGAGCTTAAGAGAAATATCTTGGTCTAGATAGACTTGCCTTTCAGATGGCTTTAAACAGGCAAGATGAACTCTGCTTTCCAAAGCTGATCATCATCTTCTTAACAACAGACCACAGACTACACTGAAAATGCACTGCAGGCAACATCAGAGCCATCTACCCTGCTCTGACAAGTAGGATTCATAAAATATGTAACATAAACCATGTTAAGCCAGGTTCTCCAATGGTGAAACTGCATCGACAATGTACAATCTTTTCCTGTTGAAATAGGAAAATTGAGAGCCAAGGATTGATTGTGCTTTGACAAAATCCTGAAAGATGTTAAATTTAATCCCTTCTGAAGTAATGTGGTGTTTCTTCTAGCATGGCCACAGGCATGGAGATGTGAGGGAAAAACTCCCACTTCTATTTACTGAAAATGTGCTTTCTCTTTTGTGATTGTCTCAAAACACCTGGAAGTATGCCTTTCATTAAAAAAAAAAGAAGACTTTTTCCTTTTTAATGAGTTGTTGTCACTAAAAATCACAGTTGCTGGCAGTGGCAAAGAAAGTAATCATTACTGTAGCTACATTCTGAATTTAAACTAGGAATTCAGTATAGTGCTTCAGACAAAGCAAACCTCCTCCTCCTGCAAATAAAGGGATGAAATTTTGGGTCTGTGCCCAACACTGCTGAGCACCTGCAACTGCAACTGAGATCTGAGTCTGTGCTCAAAACAAGTTCAGTAGCTGGTGACACTCTCCCAAAACACCTTGAGGCAATGAGCAGATGCCTAAGAGACCAAGAGATACTCTTCACTGCATGGGGTCATGCAGTAAGGTGCATAAATTGAATATTTTTAATCCCAAAACTGTATTGAAATCAGACTGACCAGAACAGTGCAAAATCCCACATAAAATCAATCACAGTTCTCACTACAGAGGTAACATTTTCCCTTTTCTATTGGGGATGTAAATATTGAGTGAAAATGGGACAGTTAATCAAAAAGCAGACTCTTCATGAGAGAATATCATTACAAGATTTATGCACAGGTTGAGACACAGCAGAATTACTTACAGGAACTACCTGGCATGTTACTCTACAGCTTTGATACCTGCTGGACTTTCCTGTGGTTTACTTTTTTCCACTTATTAGAGACATAAGACTCTTTACACAGGAAAACAGCAAAATGGCCTTTTCATAGCATTCCTCAGTCTCCTGAATGAAATAATATTGTCCTTAATTGAAATATTGGTTGCTTATTTTAGCATTAATGAGACTATGATAATGTTGTCCACAGTTATTCTTTGTAGACTGTACAGTTTTCCAAGAGATTGATAGACTATCTGATTTTTTTTTCTTTTTCTCCTGGAAAAGTGTTCTGAATTTTCACACCAAATCCCATAAAAAACTAGTCTGAAAAATTTATCTGATATAATTAGTGTTTGATTGGCTAGGCTAAGTAGTGTCCTCTCAGATACTCTGTAAAGGGCATTCCAGTGGGCTTTTTAATACTTCTTTGATCTCTTAGAAGAAAAATCGCAATTCATGAAAGAGAAAATAAAGATCCATCCCTGGAAGTGTTCAAGGCCAGGCTGGATGGGGCTTTGAGCAACCTGGTCTCGTGTAAGTTGACCCTGCCCATGGCAGCGGGTTGGAACTAGGTGATCTTTAAGATTCTTTCCAACCCAAATCATTGTATGATTCTATGATCTGTGTTTGTAGAAATACGTTCATACTAGACAAGGAATATTTTTCTGTTCTGAAATATTCCATATACCTAAACTCCCGCCTTGGGCCTCATAGCATGTGCAAAAATACCCCATATTCATCTCTGAGCACACATAATTTTACAGAAGGTGTTGTAAAGAGTTCAGGCTGTTTCCTAAGTTCTATCTTGCCAAAGCACTGAGCTCACAGGGAAATGCATTTTATTAAATGCTGTTCAAAATCTGTACAATAGGAACTATTTGCATATGAAAAGTAAAATTATTTTATACAATAAAAAGTATATACAAAACAAAGTACTCCAATTTCTGTTGGATTGGCCTGGAATCAAGTGCATAATTTCAGGTTTGCATGCTAATTTTTTCATCTTTGGTTTAGCTTTTAAGAGCTGTGATAATACTGATAACTGAAGCTTCATGCATCTTTATGATGTACCTCCCTAATATTTAACCATTTAGCCAGAGTGTCAAACTGAATATCTGGCTGTCCGAGCTCACTTAAATTTCTTGGAAAATACAAAATCTAATATACTGTCATATTCCAGCCTGCCTCACTCTGTTCTCTCCCTGCTGCTGAATTTTCCTTGAACAGGGCCAGCAACAAAGAAGCCAGACAAGTTACCTGTTCCAATGCTTGATGAAAGAGGCAAAGCTTCTTCTCTAACAAAAAAGAAAGCAAAAGCTTATGAAAATAAATTAGAATTCTTTGTAGCAATGAAGGCTGCTCCAGCCCTGCAATACGGTTTCCTTTGAATTAAAAAAATGCTGTATGCTGGGATAATATAGAAAAAGGCATCAAATAAACCAGAGAGTTTTAAAGCACCATTTATATGGTGAAAGGCATGTTCAGTGCCACTTTTAAGCAAATAATAGTGCTTCCTTCCATTTAATGCCAGACAAAAAAAAAAGTATTTACATATTTAAGCTTATCTAGGGTTATGCTAGAGGAGGAGGTGGAGAATAAAAAAAAAATAGCAAATTATCTAATTTGGACATTCACGTTGGTTTTGTTGTTTGGTTGGTTTTGTTTGTTTGGGGTTTTTTTTGTCTATCTCAGCAAAACATCTCATCAGCAAAACTACCTGAGCACCAGGAGGAACAATGCTCCCTTAATATAATATTGGATAATTCCAACTCTGACAGCAGAAACTGCATGGACTGTATGAACTCAATACTTCCATTACCCAGACTAACTCCTTTGTCTATTTATCATAAGTTCCATCCACAGAAAAAACAGCAAACAGAACCTTCACCCTGAACCAAGAAAAATCACCATAGCGCATAAGAGGCACAAAAAAGGATTCACATCTGTTGTGTGCTAAATAAATTAGGAGTTATGAACACAGATGATACTTAAAACACTTTAAAAATCTCTAGGTGCCTTGCCAACACCACATTGCAAGGATTTCATCCAACATAGGAGATTATGCACAAAGATACAAAACTGTCTCTGAATTGTTGTGGATATAGTAGTGGCACATTCGGTTTCTCCCACATTTATATCAAATTTGCAAAGCTGTGGAGGACAAGACATCAAAGCAGAAAAATGACGCCTAGGAGCATTAAACAGAAGCAAATTGTGCTAATCTGCTTAACACAAAAAAAATTTTACAGATCTTTATTTTTTTTGTGTTTGATTCTTTAGAGTGCCTTCAGCAACTCATCTGGAGCAACAGACCTGTTTATCCTCTTATTCTACATCCATGAAAACCCAAAGCTACTTCATCATACAGAAAAGCTGAGTTTCTGTGTGCAAAACCACTCCGTAAGTACAGAGTTGGGCAGCTGTCCTCTTCCCAAGGGATCTCCTATGGAAAGCCAAGTGGTGCTGCACACAGCACATCAAGAGTCACAATTAGTTTTAGCTGTGAGGAATCTTGTGGGCTGTTTTTTATTTTCCATTTCATGAGTGCACAACTTTCCTGAATAATAATGCAAAAATCATCAGAAATCATCCCTGCTCAACACAGTGGAAACTGCTGTAATTTGAGGGGAGGAATATTTAGTCAGAGATGTTCCATAGAGGAAGGATAAAATTAATATTGGGTAAAGCATGCTGGGACATTTTCCTAACAAATATTGATAGACTTGCATTCAGTAATTTTTCATATAAGCACAAACCAACAATTCTAGGGTGGAATAAATTGATGACACTATCTTAAAAAAAAAAAAAATCAAACCGAACCAAACCAGCAGAAGAAAGTGGGAGAGAAAAGGAAGCATGTTAAGCTTAAATTAGGTTCTCAAGCTGTTTTAATTTAGATCTATATATAACACATATAGATGTGCTTTGAAATAGGGAAAAAAAGAAATTTTAAATCGCATCATAATCAAGTAAGTTAAGCAATAATCAATCAGTTAAGCAAAGGACAGGTGAGTGTCTCTGGCTCCAAGTTCAACACACAGGACATGACTCACACTGGCTGTGTAACTCATAGGGTCTCTTTTTGATGGCAAGCTGCCTTTTCAAAGATGCTGACGTTGTGTTTCTTGTCACCACAGAGAGAAGTACCAATGCCATACATTTTGTACCAGTCCTTGGGCTGGCAAAGCACGGTGATGGCACACTGGACACACCTGAATGCCATTCTGCTGTGATACTTTCTCCCCTTCCTATTTAGGATTTCAGTAAAACAGTGCTCTCTGTGGAGAAAGATTGCTCCACCCTTGTAGCTCCTAGGAACAGGAATTACGGATGGAAGACATTGGTTTCACATCAGTAAGATTAAACCAAAGGTGCTCTACAAGCTGGGTGTCTCAGATCATGTTCTTACCTTGTGTGGGTGCTCCTGTGGGCTGAAGGAGTGGATGGAAAAAGGGGAGAAGGGCTTTGGGTTGGACCTGTTGTAGCTGAGGTACCACAGAAAGCAAAGGGGTTGTACATAAGGACTATAAGGAAGGGAAAGCTCCAGCAGCTCTTCCATGGACTCCTGCCGTCAGGAGCACCAAGGACAAAGGCCAGGAAACCTCTGAGGGGTGGAAAGGGACTGGGTAGCTGTAGAAAATTTTAGTAACAAGAGAGAGGATGAGAAAACAGTAATAATAATGGATGGCAGCAGCAGCTGGTCCTAGAAAGAAGCAGCAGACTCCCACTTTTCTCAGGTGGGGCTGATCAGCACAGCTGTGTAAAATGCCAGTGCACAAATGACAAATCATGTTCGAGACACTTGAGTTTCTGATATACTGATTTACCAGTGTATGCCAACATCTTATTCCACTAGAAAGCCAAGGTGTAGCCTGATGATGCCCTAGGTTTTTAACTTTTATATTTTTCAAATCCTGTACTGCCTAGTGTGTAAATTTGAAGTTTTGTGTGGCCTGTTAGCTGCTGTTCTCTCATGCTGGTTAGACATAATAAACCCTCTCTGGGTTTGTTCTTCAAGGACACCAGGCCCCAGCATGTGTAAACTAAAAGCCTCTGAAGAGGAGGGACAAACTTGGGATAATTACATCATTAACTGAAGTTATAATTGGAGAATTAACCCTGATATGCAAATGGACCAAACTTATAAAAGTGTGAAGAACCTGTGACCCTTGGTCCATCTAGCTTTTTGACTGCCCAGGGTGTACCTTTGAAGGCCCTTGAAATAAATACCTACTTTTATTCTCTTATTTTTGTCTGGTCTCTGTTTTTAGGTGGTCACCTCAAGGCATCAGTTTTTTGGCACCCCAGATGGGACAACAAGGCTTCTAGAAATCTTCTGGACTGAGAAAGATCTGGCTCAGCTCCTCATAAACAGGACGATTCAGAGGGTCTGTCTGACCTCATGCAGAGATTTATAGTGTCAGCATTTACAAACAAATAAATCACAGGTACTGATGGGTACAGGACAGTCAATCTCCTAATGCGGCTGCTGGTGTATTGGTCAGATGAATCATGCCTTTCCCTCCACCAGCTGCCTTCGTGAGACCTCTGACAGCACATGGACCTCTTCACAACTTCTGAAATGGAGATACCTGTGCAACACACACCTGAAGTTAAGTAAGAGGAATCCCAGCCCTACTGGTTTTTTTCTGCATCCCAGAACAACTCACCCTTTCACCGTCCAGAAGCAGGTGCACTCTGAAGTTCATCGACTCATTCAGAATGATCTCTTCATTTCTGTACAAAATCTGAAATAATCTGCTATAAACGTTGTTTTCATGAACGCAGGCTGAGCAAAGGCTGGAATCACCTGCACAAAACACAGACAGACTCCTGGTGTAATTTCAGCAGGGAGATTATTTTTTATCCTATGATTTCACTCCAGGGTTACCTAGGTAGTACTTGTAATTAAACACTTGCATTCTCAATAATTAATGGTAGTAGAGCAGACTGTTATTGTGGGTTGCAGGTTTGCAGACATGATATTTAAAGAAAACAAATGTTAAACTGTGGGCAGGCTGGATTTCAAAATGAGAATACTTGATCCTGTGACAGCACTTATCCTATTAACGTTCTTTCTAATAAAAGCTAAAGCATCAAATGCTTAACTCAGTGCACCCAGCACCATGAGGACTGTGGGTGTTCACCCATGAAACTTCATCTTTCAGAAGAGAGAGTTTTCTCATCATCTCTGGTTCTCCCAGAAGTTACTACCTGGGAGGGGGTACCATGGCAGATCTTGAATGTAGAAACTGGAAGTGCAGAGACATCTTAAGTTAAAATACAGAAACATAAAAACATAGTCTTTGTTTTCAAGATGCCTTTGTAATCCTTCAGGTCCTTGGCACATGTGAGAGACGCCAATTTGGTCCACAAAACTGAGATAAATCTGAGGAACTCAAGAACCAAAATCCTAAGCTTCTACACATCAAATTCAGCCAATAGCTTCACCAGTGTGCTGACGTATCACATCATCACAAATAAACATCAAATAAACTCAGGTGGGATTTAGCTTTCCTAACTTTTAGGTGCCTCCAGTGTATACATTTTGTTTTGGTTACAATGGAGCCTGTGGAATTTAGGATATCATTCAAAATAAAAAAAAGTTCATGCTTTATACTGAGCCAAATTTTTGCTTCAATTCTACTGCTTATTGAGCGATTCCCCTTTCAGTAAGTGGAAAACTGTGACTTGCTGAGTTGAACAAACCCACATTGGAGGCAACAATTTGTACTACAGTGAATCCCTTCCAGAGGAGCCGGCAATGACTGTGTGACTTTTAAATGAACAACTGGGCACCAGAGCTAGGCACTTCTAAGGTGTGTCTTGGCTGGTAATCAGAATCCCCTGTTAATTCTACTTTCATAACCCCAGAGCAACAAATGTCTGCAAAATTTACTCAGAGCTGGTTTTGTCCCTTTCCAGAATTCAGTCCTGTAGGAATCTGAGCTTTTGAAATATAGTCCTTTGGTAAATGGTATTTTGGAACTCTCCTGACAAGGGGTGCTTAAAAAAAGGTGTACCTGAACCAGTCCTTCAGAGAGAGACAGATCTGTGATCATCATGAGGAAGTCAGAAGGCACGTGTTTTAGAAAGTACAGTTTTTCAGAAGGTATTTTTGGGAAATTTCCTCTTTGAAGAATTGTTTTGGGTCCAAAAGGTGTGGTAAGATAAAAGTCCAGGGACTGCTGGTTTGTCAGGAGTTTCAAATCAGGACAGGTCTATTCTGCTGAGATTTGTACATAATTTGTAATCATAGGTCAGTGAGTCAAGACTGACAGAGGATTAAATATTTTATAAAAGTAAATTTTGGTTAGAGGAAATAAAAATAGAAGAACAGAAAGGACTTCAAAACAACCAAAAAAAAAAAATCAAAGAAAAAGATACTGAAGGCAAGTAGACAAGTGAATGGAGTTTTGTCATTTTAATGATCAATTTTGTGGTGCCAGACTGCTGGAACTGGAACAGCATGGACACAGAAATATCCCAAAAAACCCCAAAAAACTAAACAAATCAGATGGGGAAGAATTGACTAAATGCCAATAAGTCAAATAAGACTTGAGCTAATTAATTAGCAGAACCATAGTGATGTCATACAAGCTACATTCAAATAATTTTCCCATTACTGACTTTTTTCAAGCACACCCAGGAGCAGCCCGAGTATTTCATCCCGCTACTGCCTTCCCATCACCCATCCTGCACAATAGTTATGCATAAATCCAGGCAGCCTAGATAAATACACATTTATTTTCATGTGCTACACCAGTTAGGCTAGAATGTTTCAGCCTGATTAGCTCTTCAAAAGCATGCAGTCATATTTATTTTAATTTAAACCTCATAATATTACAGACACTGCAAAAATCATATTAGAGGTATAATGCATTCTTACTCCTAGCTGGCAGACAAAGGAAACTTTATGTTATTTGATTTGGATATTGATATACTGGCACTCTTCTCGGATGGAAAGCTTAATCTCATTTTCTTTTCAAACACACTCCTGAGCAGACCACTCCTCATGTGTAATTGCTTTAGGAGCTGGATTTGCAAGGTGGCATAAGGAGTCATTTCTCTTCTTGGAAAGGTCAAAGCCAATGGCATGCTACAGTGTTTGGGGCTGCCTCAAATCAGAGTATGATGTTACAGGGCCAAAAATCGCTGTTTTAAGCAGGGGGACCTACTTTGCAGACATCTGGCAGAGAACTACAGCAGTTGAGTGACTAATCCTCCCCTAAACTCGTCCATCCCTGACTACTCAAATGGCCACAGGCAGCTTCTTCCCCTCTTAGAGTATGACCTAAGGCTGCAGCAGGTATTTCCTCAGAGGAGAGCTTGGCAGTCTTGTCAATGCTGACAGCAATGCAGGGATCCTGCCACTCAAATCAAAGGGGAATGACAACATCTCCACAGATACTTCCCTTCGGGCTGCAGTACCTACTGGTGTATCCTGTGCTTTATGGTACAGACAGGGACCCGGCTACATCACTCTGCTTGAGCTGCTTGCACTAATTAGAAGTGGTTGCTGCTACAAACTTATCCTTCCTTAGCCTACTCCACAAAAACACCAACATCCCAGAATCTTTTCCAAACTTCCCCTGGTTCCTGGGATTCCTTCTGAAACTTATGTCTCTCTAAACCCCAGGCATGTCTGCTGACAGACAGTGGCACTGAGGCTGGCGTTTGTCACAGCTGCCACCGTTCAGAGAGGGCTGCTGACAGGAGACACAGCAGGTGTATCCCATGTTCAGGAGACACAGCAGGTGTATCCCATGTTCAGGACACACAGTAGGTGTATCCCATGTTCAGGAGACAGCAGGTGAATCCCATGTTCAGGACACACAGCAGGTGAATCCCATGTTCAGGACACACAGTAGGTGTATCCCATGTTCAGGAGACACAGCAGGTGTATCCCATGTTCAGGACACACAGCAGGTGAATCCCGTGTTCAGGAGACACAGCAGGTGCATCCCGTGTTCAGGAGACACAGCAGGTGCATCCCTGTGTTCACACAAGCACCTCTGTCCTTTGGCACAGGAGGGTGTGAGACAGAAGATCAGAACTATAGGGTTTTTCCACATCTCTTTCTAGCACAACCTCAGCTGTGCAAACATCTCAGCACTCACAGGCAGCCCAAAGGAGACAGACACACTGTGTGGAAACTGCTGGGAGCTCCCACTCCCGGGTGAGACCTGGAGCTAAGACTCTACTGACCTGCATTTATTCTACAGTTTCAAAGGCTTGAGCTTTGGTGAATACAGAAAAGAAAGTCTGATTTTGTGATAGTGAATTTTTGATCAGTAAATTTACCTGTCAGGAGATTTATCTGGGACACGTGCAATATTCCTGAAACTAGAAGGAATCCTGTTTTCCTGTCTCCTCTTCCTAAGTGTCTATTCCATTTACTGCTTATTGTCTTTGGGTTGAATAGTTCTTTAATTTATCTGGAAAGCAAAAGAGCTCTCAGGGCTGTGAGAACCATGGCAAGTATGAAGAGGAGAGTTGTGTTCCACAGGCATTCAGAGAATGAGAAAAGCCTGTTTATGCATCCTTCTCTTACTATTCTTTCCATGCCATCCCACCACCATTCCTAAACATTCCTTAACAGGCTATTGAACAATAGCATTTTTTAAAAGGAAGGGAAAAAAGGCTCTTTGCAGTAGTGGATGCCTTCATACACAGGGTACTTGCACAGACCAATCACTGTATCATGTCCTGCTTTCCCACTCTCTCCATATACAATCTTCCAAGCTTCCCCAGATACACTCTAGTCTACCTAACTTTCCCATCTGGGAGTTTCTACAGATGGAGGCTTCTAAATATTATTGCAGCACATCATACAGAAATTACTCATCTCTTTAAAGATTCAGAGAGAGGTTATTTAGATCCTGGAGGCCCCTGAAAACTTCTTTCCAGATAATCTTACCAGAAAGGAATTGATGGATAGTGGACCTGTAAACAATTTTGTTACACATTTACAACCTATTTTAGTGAGAATAGAAACCATATTAATCTGACCGCTGCCAGGACAAAGGCACTGAGGTGGGTTGGGTTGGTGAATGTCTGAGGCAGATGGGGAGGGGAGGGGAGGGGAGGGGAGGGGAGGGGAGGGGAGAGGATAAAAATGTAGAAAGCAGTAAGCAATGGATAAGAAAGTCTGTTTTAACATCTTTTAGAAAAAAGCACTGGAACCTGAAGGACACCATCAGAAACCTTAGCCTTACACAGAGATATGTGACAAACCCCGATCAAACCCACTGATCAAACCCACTTAACCATAATTTTGATGTTGGCAGTAGGTATAATTTGATGAAACTGATAATGAAATCATCTTCTGTTGACTGTTGTGCTATTTGTGTTTTGAAGGAGTGTTATATGCCAGAACAATTGACATTTCTACTTGAAATCCCCACTGGTGCATCAGCTGAAAGTGTTGCTGGCCAGACTGGCAGCATCCCTCAGCTGGTGCAAAGCCGTGACAGGGACTCAAATTTTCCTGATTTTCAAATATTCTCATTTGTGTCATTTCCCCCAAGAGAACCCTCACACCACTCCCATTCATGTGAGAAGAGGGAAACAATTCTAGGGAAAAGTAATGGAAGGTGGTGATAATATTCTGCAGGTCAGAACTGTTCCCCTGAACTTTCTGTGATCCTAATACACACACCAGATAGAATAGCACTCCTTCTCCCAAACTCCAGTGGTCAATTATCCCAATTGCTCTCTCCAGGTAATCCAAATTATACATTTTTCAGCTCTGAGCACTTATAGCATAATTTCTCTGCTTTCATCATGCTTAAATTATATCACTTTCCTTTAAAATTCCTTTATTTGAACCCTCCTTTACTCATTTTTTTAACTGCTATAAAAGTGTTTTGAGAAGTTTTGTGATTGTTCTGTATCAATAACTCTCCCACAGAGCAAACAATGACACATGCATATCTCAACCTCTGATTTCTGCCAAGGAGAGACTCTGAAATGGCAAAGTCTTGGTATAGCTGCAACTTGATGATGAATGATTTCCCCAGAGCCACCAGAGTCACATGAGCCCTTGCTGGTTGCAAAGCAACAGAATTGGCTGGTTCTTATGCCCTCTGCATTCTCTTTGCCATGTCAGTGACTGGAGTGCCCCAATCTCGCCAGCTAGAATCTTTCTATAATTACATTTTTAATTGTGCTTCCTCGTGATGTCTCTACCTGCCAAAGAAAACTGGAATGAATATGAACCAACAACCTTTTCAAGGATGGTAAGCACCCCAGTCTGCAAACCCAGATCTGCCCAGCACTATTAACCTCTGAGAAGTAATGGAGGTTTGTTCATTTATATTTTTTCAAGGCATTAAAATATATAAATTCCTCATGGAACAGCCCTTAATGGAGAGCTAGTGCATGAGGGAATGCTCCTCTGATATGAGGATACCTTGAAAGCCATGAGTGAAAGACATTTTGTTTTGGAGAGGCTAAAAAGGAAAGTTAAAAATCCTTCATTACCTCACTTCACACTACTTTCTAGCTCTGCTTCCAACAGGTACTAGAAGCATGAAGAAGGCCTTGGAATTAGTTCCTTGGTTTATTTTAAATTTTACTATCTTTCTAAGAATAACTTTTAATAGTGTTAGGTTTCTCCACACAACAAGGAGTGTGAGACTTAAATGAAAAGTGAAAAATTTGTTTCTCCAAAGGAAACACATTAAAACCTCCTGCACAGCAAATTTTATCCTACACAACTTTTCTTTTAAACCTGCAGGTCTTGGCTACAGAATGCTGAGAATTTCAGGGGAAAACAGCACACTTATAGCCCCCTGTACATTTTTTCTTTTAATATAGTTTAACTTCTGGGTTTGACAAAGGAAGAGCAGAGACGGGATTTACCTGAACTCTGTCCTCTATTCTTCAGCCCATAAAAGTAATATTAATTACTACTTTTTCTAAGTAAGGAAGGAGGAACTGTGACAATTCAGTCCCTACACGCTGCTGCTGAAAATATTACATTTCTTCCTATCCCCAGTGCAAGGCAAAGAACAAAGTAATATTTTTTTATTCTAAATATAAAATTACAACTCCAGGCCTTTTAGAAAGACAACTTCAGTTTTGCAACCAGCTCTCTCTAGAATTAGCTCTCTGCAGTTTCATGAGCACTGTGTCAGAGGTCTAAAATAAATAGGGAATGCTTATACAGTCAGGAAAAATCCATATGGAAAACAGATCTAACTTCAGATCTAGCCTCTTTAATGTCTTTATAACTATAGCACTGGAAATTAGATAATTACTCAAATGCTGGCAACTTCTTGAATCTCTCTTGCTATCTGGGAAAAGCAGTATTATTATGCTGCTATTCAGATAAATGGAAAAGCAGGATTCTGCAAAGTTTTGCTTTAATGAAAGAGATGCTCTTCAATAATGCAGGGAAATCAAGATGCTGCAGCTGTAAAAAGAGCTTTACTGTAAATATTTCTTTATAAATAACAGTGCACACTTAAACATTTGTATTTCAGCCTAATTCATGGCCACAAGAAGCCTATCATAGCCTCTATACTTGTGTTTCCACACAGGAAAATCTCAGAGGCAGATGATAGTTTTAAAGGCAGATGGGTTCATTCTCCCAGGTCACTCGTGCACAGACGGAGGAAGGGCACTGCAAGGCACTCACTTGAGAATGATCTGTGAACATTTTGAAACTTTCCTGCCCACAAACCTTATGTTGCTGCCCACACAGCCATGTGGTGTCAGCGGTTCATGTGATCTCTGCGAATCTGCCTCTGTGGAAAACCGGCTGTTGGTAAATCCCAGCAGAAGGAAGTTTGAACCCAGCTCCATCTCCTTGCCCTGGAGCCGCTTGGAAGCAATCACGTAGTCAATTAAACAGAGGTGAACAGGGAGGGTGACAATAAACGGGTAGAGAGAGTATCATGAAATAATCACAAAATCACAGAATGGTTTGGGGTGAATGAGATCTTAAAGATCCTCTAGTTCCAACCCCTGCCATGGGCAGGGACAGCTTCCACTATGCCAGGTTGCTTCAACTCCATCCAGCCTGGCCTTGAACATCTCCAGTGATGTGGCATCCACAACTTCTCTGTGCAGCCTGTGCCAGGGCCTCACCTCCGTCACAGGAAAGAAAGTATTTCTTCCTAACATCTAATCTACACCTCTCATCTTTTAGATTAAAACTGTTGCCCTTGTCCTATCCCTGTGTGTGCAAAAAGTCTCTCTCTCTCTTTTTTAAGTACTGGAAGGCTGCAATGAGGTCTCCCCAAAGTATTTAAAATCTCAGTCTAGACTAGTTATAATCCACCTACCTGTAATCAGAGTGATCTTTACAGCACACAACATCCTGGTTGGTACTGCCATAAACATAACCCAAATCTCTCTTGTGGATGACCATCTCCCTCACCCATCCATTCTCATGCTGTCTTGCTCCTTGGTCTTTACGATCTGAAATTCCCACTAACCTCACAGGCAGAGCTGATTCTTACTCAGAATCCCTTCAAAAAAAATATGGATTTTCTAAGTTTCCTTGTCATCTCAAGTCTTCTACTACAGTTGGAATTCTTAAATACTTGCAGGTCACACTATTTTGGTATTTTTAGAGAAAATTAAGACATTAAGTATTCTTCATATGAACAGTAGACCATCTTGCCAGAAGCTAAGCAAGCATTGTGCTGCAAAATACAAGCAAAGGAGATCAGAAAACCTTGTGCAAATATCCCTGTTTATCTAACTTTCTTTTTTTCCTTTACCATCTGTTGGAGCCATATGCCTTCTTAAATAAGAGCTAATTATAGGTCTCCACCAATACTAATCAAATAGTGGTAACTGTTGCAAACTTCAGCTGGAATTTTCATTTCTCCTCAATAAAAATTCCTCCAAACCAGGCTCTAAGAGGGTTGCCTTTCTCTGGTTTTCTGGACTTAGGTACACAGCAGTTAAAGCTGTAACACTCTGTCTTAAGACATGGGAGTTATCCATAAGAACCTGGGGAAGCAGTAAGAGCCGAAGTACATCTGCCACCAAGTACATTGGGGTGACTTTGGGACAGAAAATGATTCTGTACCAGAGCTCTTGGTGATTTGAGTTTTCCTTCACTGCCCCAGTGCTGCTGCAGTGAGTGGAAGAGAGGAAAGAAACAACCCTGTCACAAAATCACCTGGCTTTTAGCACTGAAGAACTGGAGCAAAGATAGATCCAATACTAAAATTAAATTCTGGAAGAGAGATTCTAGTCTATTTAGAGAACAATATATCTCCTAATGAGCTCAAAAAAGACAAGACTTCACTTTCATGTCCAATGAGCATTTGTATAAATGTCCATTTGTATAAATGTCAATTTGTACCATTCAGGCAAATGTTTTATAACTGCCTCCAGTGTCAACGTTATTCTGCATCGCTGTGTAATGTGAAAAGACTGAAGGATAAAAATTAATCCAGTCCTAAATATGGCAAATGAAGAGTTGAAGTGCCTTTTAAAAACCCCAAACACTAAATAGCTCTTTCAGCATCACAAGACTCTGGCAATTTCAGACTGTTGTACTGACCTTCCAGGAAGTTTAGATCTATTCTAGCAGAAATTAAGACTAATAAAATAAAATAAAAGAGAAATTAAAATAATACCATTTTAATTTATTCCATCTATCAGGTAATTTCCCATTATAGTCACCAAGACCTCCTTGTGTGAATGAGTGGTGCACACAGAAGAAAGAAACCACTTCCAGAATTTCATTCCAACTAGTCTTTTCCTCTGGCTACCAATGGGAAGATTCTCTTCCACTTTTCTCACCACTGTTCACATAATGCTTTGGCACCTGGGAAACCACAAATGTTTAGAGGTCCAGAAATGTAAGAGTTGAAATACATATATAAAAGTATGACTATCTGTACTTTACAAACAAGCATATATATTGCATTAATCCACTGGTTATTCCCTCAGTGTCTCACAGTGTATCTGGCACCATCTCATCAACACAACAGCTACGGATTCAGAATGAAAGGTCCTGAGTTAAAATCCCAGACCTTAAGTGAAACTGGAAATTAAAGATTTCCCTGATGTGTCTGTAACACTGTCAAGTTCTCTATCAGTGGTATAGACTGGGAACTAAATGCTTCCTAATGTGCTTTTTCAATGCCTCCTGTGTTCAAGAAGGTGATAGATGGAAGTTGTACATTCACCAAACTTTTATCTTCAGCATTTTGGCCAGTTGCACTTTACTCAGAGGGTAAATTACTTTGAATTGAACATGTAAAACATTTTGTGACGGTCTAATAAAAAATATGAGAAGAAATCTGATTTGTCAGAGATAGAATGTAGTTCCTAATATTCCACTCTAAAATAAAAATCCCGAGGATTCAGAGCGAAGGACTTCAGACTTCCACTGGAAGAAGCCACCAACTCTGGATCACGAAAGTAAATATACAAAAAAGGCTTCAAGGCCCTACAGACTTTTTTCTCTCGGTGTACAATACCAGTAATGAGGTATTTCACATCCTTTCTATGATTAATCCTCAGAGTTAATTTAGATACAAGAAACCTGATATCTCAGCTATAGCTGCTGCTGCTGCAGCTGAGGGTCTTCCATTCTACAGCCTGCAAGTTCAGTGTACAGCGTGACGTCCATGGTGAGTTTGTCGCACCCACGTCTGCAAAGGGATCCCTCCACATTAAGTTTTTCCTCCACATTCCACTGCACCTGTACAGATCCCTTGCTCATTCATGAGAGAACTGGTCCTACTTCTCAGGTGGTCTCTGATTCTGATCACTAGATTTGTTATTTTTATACAATGGGAGAAAGGGTAGAAACACATCCAGCTCCTTACTTGCCCATAAAAAGCTGGAAGAACCAGTTCCCAGGTCAAGATAATGTGCTCTACATTAGATGTTACTCTTCTGACGCAAATTCCTTCTACAAATTACGATACATTCCTTGTTCTGGAGACATTTCACATGTACAGCACTGGTTTCCCAAGGTGTTTCAAGCCTCCAGAAAGGCAGTGAATGTGATGGAGACTGGCAGAGTCAGACCATAGGTAAGTTGTGTCAAGTCCTCATGTTTTCATCACAAGTGTCATCACAACCTTGAAGCTGACAGGTGTCAGATACTGAGATACACAAGCAAAACTCTATAAAGACTATTTTATGTGCTAAAGGAATAAAAATTTCTCCTAAATACTATCCCCCATACACACAAAACCAAAATTTATTTCCTTCTTGTGTGAAACAATTTCTGTTAAAAGTAAAGCAAATATTCTGAAGTACCTTCCAAATAAGTAAACTGTGTTGCTAATCTGTCACAGGAACCGTCTCCATAAACCATAAACCTAATTGAAACCCGGAATGTTCTTCTGTTTGTTTTGTATCCTTTAAATATGCCTTTGAGCAGATATTTTTAAACTTCCCATCCGGCTGAGACATGAGATTGCTCCTTTCCTAGGTCAGCCAACTCTTGCCTGATTAATGATTTAATTGCTCTCTATACAGCTTAGCACAAAAATACAATAGATTTTTGTTCTTATTTATTTACTTCTCCTTTGTTTCTCCAATTAAATTCCATCAACCTCTGCCACTGCAATGGTAATTTTTAATTTTTTTTAAACTTTTTTGTTATGTACATTATCTCATTTGAAATCCTCAGTCTTCATCTGTATCACACAGACAAAAATCAGCAAGAGACTGATCCTTCTTTGTCAAAGCATGTCAGGCAAGAGCCATTTGGGTTTCTGTCTGGGATTTCACTAAACTGCATTGCTTTTCTCCCTTCCTGTGATGTGCCAAAAGTATCATTAGCTGTTCTCTTTCTTTGGATTGTTTTCTTGTAAGACCATTCACTGCCTTCAGTCTGAGTTAAGGGTCACTCAAGAAAAGGATCTGTTATTTCTTTCTGAGCAGTATGGGTTTTATTCGGCATAAACTTTGCATACACATCATAGTTCTGCAGTGAGCTCTTAAATGGAGTAATCACCATAAAATAAAGGGCCTTGAACCTAATTCCACTTGCCTTCCACAACAAAATCCACCAAGTCTTTGAAATTGAAATGGGCTAAATCCTGTTGATCAAAAATATCTCATATAACCTACCATGCATTCAAAATTTTAAATGCCTTTACCTCTCCAAGTAAAACAAAGATGCCAAAAAAGCCTTATAGCTACTATAGACAGTAATCTTGCACAAAGTTGTGGTCAGCTGCTCAAGTTAACCCTGAAAATCAATGGCAAAGCTGGGAAGGAACTCATAGAATGGTTTGGGTTGGAAGGGATCTCAAAGCACTCAGATTTCCAGAGAGATCTGGATCCCTGTGCTATCTTCTTGAGAGACACGAGACAAATCATGAGGCAACTCTGTGCCTCAGTTTCCCACCTATTAACCTTTGCTTTGTCTCTATTTAACCAGTTTTCAGTTGAAGAGCTGAATGTTACTTCAATATTTACCACACTGCTTTCAGCTGATGTATCTACCTTGGCTGGGAAATCCTGCTGAGCCTGGGATGCGAGTCCTTTATGGCTCTCACACAGGATAAATGGTGCCAATATTTCCATAGATATTTTTGCCTAGTGACAATCACACTTTTCTTTGTCTAAATTTATCCATCAACATTCCCAGTTTTGAAAGTAATGATTCCAAGTGCAGCCCATGGAGACAAGTTTAAGCTGACAACATTCAGGACATGATTTGCAAGGTTTGAATTGAAGTCCATTTCCTGGAGGCAATATAACTTCTTACAAAGTTCACAGAAGACAACAGGAGAGACTGAGTTGCAGCTGCTTGCAGCTAGCTCCCTTCCTAGCTTTTAAACTCTTTCCCACAATGATACTACAATGATAGTAGGAATAGTATATATTAAAATGACCTAACTTTGGGAAAAAAAGGTATCATTTCTGCTGTTGTAGTTAAAGAGAATTCAATGGTAGGAAAGTCTGAGAGAAGAACAAATACTGGAGATCCTAAGTAGAATAATTCACAGAATTGCAGGATCACAGAATTGTTAGGGTTGGAAGGGACCTCTGGAGATGACCTAGTCCACTCCCCCAAGGCAGGGTTACCTGCAGCAGGTTGCACAGGAACTCATCAAGGTGGATTTTGAATGTCTCCACAGAGACTCCATGACCTTTCTGGGCATCCTGTTCCTGTTCTCTGCCATCCTCAGTGTAAAGAAGTTCTTCCTCATGCTGAGGTGGAACTTCCTGTGTTTTAGTTTATGGCCATTGTTCCTCATCCTGGTGCTCAATGGTTCAGGTCTGTGGTTCTGTTTCTGTGGTTCTGGCCGCCACAGAAAAGAGTGTGGTACCATCCTCCTGGCACCCACCTTGGAGATATTTGTTTGTATTGAGCCTCAGTCTTCTCTTCACACTAAACAGGCCCAGCTCCTGCAGTCTCCTCTAAGAAAGATGCTCCAGACCCCTCATCATCTTTGTGGCCTCCACTGGCTCCTCACCAGTAGGCCCTTGTCTTTCTTGTACCTTGGAGGCAAGAACTGGACACAATATTCCAGATGTGGCCTCTCCAGGGCTGAGTAGAGGGGCAGGACCAGCTCCCTCGACCTGCTGGCTACAATTTTCCTGATGTACTCCAGGATACCTTTGGCCCTCCTGGATGACAGGACACACTGCCAGCCCAATATTGCACTGCTCAGGGAACTACCTATATAAAGAAGGGTAAGAAGACTCAAATCCAGTAGAAACAATGTCTCTTCTCTTTTCAATGTTTTTACAAATTCCTAAAGCCAAGATGTTGTTTTCCATTACCCAGGGAATAGTGATTTAGGTTAAGCTTGTTCTGCAGATACTAAGATGCAGAAAAAAATTAGAGTGCATTTTGAATAAGGCTTTTCCACATGCCAATGTCCATGCAAGGTCAGCTGTCCTTGAAAATGAGAGCTTTGGGAAATCATATAAGAGCCCATGGATATGAATCACGGGGAAAAGACTAAGAGTTAGCTTGTACTTATTTAAAATTAATAAAGGGAATTTAAAGACTTGAGGGGAACATTTCATGCAGAAAAAAAAATAAATAAAGACAAAATTTTTGCAGACAGATTTTTCAAGATTTTCCATCCTGTTGACACTCTACCTATTTGTGAGCCAGTCCTGGTAGCAATGGTCAGAGCTGGAAGGTGACAGTGGGAGCTGTTGTGAAACCTCTTAAAAAATAAACTTCAAATATGAGACAAGCACAGTCAGATAAGGTGTTTACACCATTGTTCTGAGAGGATTTTGTGCTCCTCAATGTATTTTAAAAAGTACAGGGTTGAGGACAACATAAAACCGGGGGCCAAATTCTAACCCTGTTCCAATGACATCCACTAAAGTTAAAGGTAGACACTCCAAATCCAGCTTTATCAGATACTTGGTCTGGGGTTGTGAGTAAATTACGAGTGACTGGATTAAAATCCCAGTTTCATGTTCCTAAAGTTGGATCATTAATACACACAGAATCACCCAATACTTTTCTATACCCAAATCTGGGCAAGGTCTCCCAGTTCCCTGAAGGATTATTCAGCCAGCAGACCTTTCTGGAGCAAGAGATGGTTTTTAGAAACTCAGGAGTTTTGGAAAAGTCATCAGTTAAGAAATTTGGAAAAAAAAAAAGAAGGCTCATTTTTTCTTTGGAAAAAACCCCATCCTTTCTCTGGTTTTTCTTAGTTGCAGCTGAAGTTCTACATAGTATAAAGGCAAGAAAGTTCTTTCCAAAATTGAATCCTGCAGAAACTGCATCTAAATCAGCCAGAATTACGGCTGAACAGCTGATTGAATCTTGATTTCTACAACTGGATGAATAATTTAAAGCACACTAACATAAACACCTGGTAAATGTTTCTTTAATCTTGTTGCCATTTTCTTCATTTCTCTGGCTGAAATTACTCAGATTCAACTGGTTTTCTTTCATACTTTTAATATGGACTTTGATGTCTTTTTGAGAAAATGCTCTGTCAGGCAAGAACTGCAAGTGCACCAGTTTCAAGACAATTTCATGTAAAGCTGGGTCAGCACCTCTGAAGAGAGCTTGTGCAGGAATGGCAGCTCTTTCTTCAGTGCAGCTGTGCCTTTCCTGCTTGAGAACACTCTCGAGTCATTTGCCATTGGGTCACTTCTGGGAACTCTCTCAAAATGTACCAAAAAGGGATGGTTTTCCACTCAAGCCTGCAGAGCTGAAAAAACAAAAACTGCCTACTAGAATGGTTTTGTTTCTTTCCTGCTAGAATAATCTAAGATGTTTTGTAAGGCTGAACTCTTCCTAGCTGAGAATGGCTTTTCCCTTCATGCTGCTCCCTTTCAGCAGCAGTTGTATATTAAGGTCTACCTTGCACTCAATTTGTCTCAAGGCTTGCAACAAGGATCTGGTGAAAAAGAAGAGGCACTTTGATCAACTCATCCAGTCACAGCTGTTACTTCTCTTTTAGCTCTTCACTTAACTCCACTTCTGACCTTTTAAGTCAAGGAAGCTGCTGAGGTCCTCTTGGCCTGTGCTGAGCTACATTGGCAGAGATGGGAGTGATATGGAAATCAGTGCCCTAAATGTGAAGTTTGGGTAAGTGGAGAATAATCTTTTCAGGGGAGTATAAAGTATGTTATGACTAATTCCCACAGAAATGTTGTTCTTTCTTGAACTTTTTTGGTGAAATAGGATTTGATAATTTCTCATTTGTCCAAAATCACCACCAACACACTATTTTACCCAGTCCCTCATGTTGGAGAAGCCATTTGAATCATGAAGTGTAAATGAATGCAATCAAACTTCTGTACAGGAAGAGGCTGGCTGCCTCCTGTGTCTGCATTCCCCCTTTTCCCCAGGCTGCTGATGGACCTAAAGCCTTGGAGAACCAGGAGAGGGTTTTATCCTTTTTATCCATGAGTACATTCTACAGCACAACTCACACTACAAAGCACTTATTTAATCAGAGATGATCACCCTGTATGAAAACAAAGTACCTCTTCCCACACTTCCCCAAATGTGTATTCTCCATCTTCTTTTGCTGTGCAAGTCATCAGGATTGTGTTTCCAATCACCAGGCAAGTGACCTCACAGAAACAGGCAAACCCTTAATTCCATTCAATTCACTGGAGTTTCCATTAATTGGCTGGATAATGGGAATGCATCTCCTCAGAGACCCCCACAACCTTCAGCTGAACACTGCAAGGAGCCCTCCCTCTCCTAAAGATGCTTGTCACTAATGAGTCTCAGCTTCCTTGCATAAGCAAATCTCCCCTTCCACATAGCAATTATGTAAATGAAGGTGAAGTTCCTGATAACTTATATTGGTTCCATTTGTCTCACAATTAAAAAGAAGAAAAACATTTAAAAACTTTCAGTCTGGGGAAAGAACTGCTTAGCCAGACCAAAAACAAAAAAAATTTAAATGGGCTTTCCTCTTTATCCCAAAAGAACAATAAATGGATGAAACACCACTTCTAGATGATATTCAAAGAGTTTCCTTCATCATGTGTAGCCATTCAATTTCCTGTTGCAGCTAAGTGCTGCCAAAACCAGGCACTGTCAACGTAATCAGTGACCAACATTCTACATTAAATCTCTTTGACATGACATGAAAGACTCCAAATTTTTTTAATGGCTCAGAGGCAATGCATCACATGAACATTTTTGTGGCCTTTATCACATCCTCACAGTGTGAATTTTCCACCTTTACCCCTCACAGTGCTAATTGTAATTGCTGTTCATGTCTCTTCTAAAGGTGGGAAACTGAGGCAGAGCTTGACTTGGGCCTGTTTCCTCAGGAGTATTCAACTTAATTCAATGTAAATTAGGCCTTTGAGGGATATTGAAGACCTTCATCTGAGTGCCCAGCATTGGAGAGTAGGAAATAGAAGTCACATTTCGCAGTTCAGCAACAGTATGAACTCCCTTTTCTCCTCTTCCTAGAGTTGTAGAAACTTCTATTACTTTTTGAAATCTTTCTAATACTTTTTGAAATCAAAAACCAAAAAAAAGTTTAATTTCAAAAACTGAAACTTCAAAACTGAAGTTTAATTTTGTCTCATTAAAACCTAAAACTCAATTCAGCAACAAAAAAATAATAAAAAAAGCCCCCAACATCCCAGTGTTCTAATTATAATCAACAAAGAAGAGAAATTAATTACAGAAGTCTAAACCTCTGCTTTTGCTTCTGGTGTGTAACACTAGTACAGAACCATACAGTCTTTCCTTGGATCCTGTCAGAAATCCTTTGTAGTCTCTTCCAGTCTAAGCTTTGAGCCTCTTAACTCTGGTGAGTGTATTCTCAATCAAACATTATTATGTCTAGTATCACAGAAATCCTTATTGTGTTGTTTGTAGCAGAGATTTTTCATCTCCCACAAATATAATACTACTTTATTAGTGTTTGAATGGAGTTATTACACTACTTTCCACTACCTAAGACAGAGGCAATTAACCCTTGATATTTTTGAAAAGGTCACATGGGGAAAACTCAAATCCTGACTTCCACATACTTCTTAGAGACTATTGATGAGATTCCCCAGATCCACCTCACATCGGCACTGCCCCCTGGTTGCACCCACTAGCCTTCAACAAATTTTTTAGGGTGGGATCTGTCTCATTTGGTCACAGGCAAGGCAAGCAATTAATTTCAGTTGATTTTTTTTTTTTTTTTTTAATATCAGTGGCAAGTGTAACCTAAACCTGATCCTTCAGAAATGGGGACGGAAGTCCTTCCAGGGTTACTTATGAGGGAAGGTTGCACTACAACGTTAGGCTACTCAATCTGACTCCAAGACTACTCAACTCTGTAATTATTGCTAAGATCATGTGAGAAGCTCTCATTCCTCCTCCTAAGATTGGGAATCCAATGCCAAGACCAGCAGACAGAGATGCAAGAGATGATTCAAACCTTTCAGGGGTATGGTAGAAAATGTGCCTACATATGCAAAGTTCAAACTAAAGAGGGAAGCGATATTCACCTTCGTAAATGGCTTCTAGGTGAAGAGTGAGACGAGAGATAACAGATGGGCTGACATAAATAGACAAATCCAGGAAATTAGGAGATGATATTAGTCTCCATGACTGGAAGTACTCTCAGCACAACTTGGCTGAACTTGCTGAGACCTTCACCTTCACCAAAGCACCATTACTGTTGGAAAACCTTATACTATTCAGGGGAAGAGACAAGAGACCTCTCTCAGTAGTTTCCATTATTCCCCTGGATAAACCTGGACCTCTGGTTATACCATCTGGTATTCCATCTCCTGAGAAGGCTTGCAGACAAAATAACATTATTGGCCAACATCTGTGCAGGGCTTTGTGTGGGTTTTTTTTTGGGTGAAAATTATGGGAAATATATTTGGCATTATACCAATAATTGCACAAGAGAGAATGGTTCCAATCCTCCTTAAGAGCCAGCAAACTTCTCTCAGAGCAAGAGGCAGGATGAGTAATGTGCAATGTGTTGACAAAGAGACATTTAGCACAAGTGCAGGCTCTCAGGAGGTAAGTTAGCTCAGGGAAGGTGTTTATTAGGTCAGAGAATGCACCAGGACAGAGCCAGGCTAAAGATCTTCAATATGTTTTTGTGCTTGGCAGTACAGACATAAACTCCTGTTTACTGTTGGAACCCAAGGCACGCCTCTGGCTGCCCTGGGAGGTCAGGAGCCCCGGCACGGGGGTCCTGGACCCTGCCAAAAAGCCCAGAATGACACCATCTTTGATTTTAGTCCATGGGAAAGATTGCCGACGCAGCGCGAGTCATTGCAGAACAAGAGAAGTTGAAAATGAGTAGTGGTTTAGTATTTTACAAGGTAAAAAGTAGATTTTAGGATTTTTAATATGAGGATAAAGGGTCTAAGATGGAGGATTTTGGGCGTTGCCCTGTTCTTCCTCTTCTTCTCCTTCTCCTCCATCTTCTATCGTAGTGTTGGCATAAAATGATTGGTAGAATGAAAAAGAGGTAGAAATTACGTGTCTAGAATAGGTGCAAATTAATTGGTATAGAACAGTAAATAATAAATACGTTGTGAAGAATGGTTGGATCATGGAAAGGGCACAAAAAGGACGGGACAGCCCAGGACTGGGCAGTTCCCTCTCGGACTCGGCTGGCATCAGATGTGCGGCCGGAGCTGAGAGCTAGCTAGACGTAAGAAGAAATAACCTGAAACAACTTCTGCAGGCATTTCTCATCTGTTTGGGCTCGAGGTAAAGCGTCCCAGAGGTGAAGATAAGAACCAGCATTTGTGTGGAGTACCTAACTCCCACAGTTTACCTCACAAGAACTTGGCCGCAAAGCTGAGTTAACTCAGAGTAACAAGACATGCTGAGATGTGCAGATGGAAAGTGTTAAGCAGAAGTGGCAAGACCTAGTAGCTGTTAATGAGAAAATACCAAATACCATTAATCAATGTACCTGAGGTGTTTAAAATTAAATGTGTTTCACCCCCACCTTTTAATTGGTTTGCCCTGTTGCTTCTGAAGATATAAATATGCATCTCCCTCTATACACAACAAGCATTAAAGTCAAGTTTTCCAGAAAACTGAAGAGCATTGCCCAGTAAACAGGAAGGTGTCATAGGATTAAGAGCAGCCCGAAGATAGAAAAGGTATTAAAGAGAAAAATTTCCACTGAAGTAGTATCTGGCTGCATATATTGCGCTACTCAGGTACTGTGCAGAAGGGATGTAACTAAGCTGGTGGGGAAGTGATTTTTGCTGTTGGAGTTTTAAAACTACTTTCCTCTGAACAGCCCTTAACTGCACACTCAGCTCAGCTGGTGTCTGTTTCATATCCACAAATTGTGCACCCAAGCTTTGATGGACAGAGAGGGTCTTGGAGCAAGTGAGGCACTGCAGCCTCCTCCCATGGGGTGTCAGCCTGAGCTCCAAGGGAGCCCTGCATTCATCTGTGCTCAGCATGGGACTCATCTTCTGGACCTGGATCCAGAGGTGTCCATCACACACCAGACTCTCTCAGAGGAGTCTCCCATGTTGGAGTGCAGGTGAGTGACAGTAGTTTTAGTGGGCAAGTAAAAGAAGTAGTTTTATATTTTCCTTTACACATAATAAGAGAACAAATCCTAAACCCTGCCTCCCCTCCCTCCCTGTGTCACCCACACTGGAATGCTGAGGGCCTACATCTTCTGCCACACTGTCCCTTATTTCTTGCTGTGAAGGACCATAGAACTGGTGAAACTCCAGAGCCACTGGCTGTCAAATGCAGAAGTTCGTTCACTGCTGAAGATTTTCCAAAAGCATACTAGTAAATTCTTACATGTTAATGTGTAAAGGTTCAAAGAAAAGTATGTTCACCAGCAGAATTATTCTCGTAATTTTGGATGTGGTACAGCAGCTATGATGAAGTTGCAGCATACTTCCATTTAGGACATCAGCCACATTTAAAAACCTCCCACCTAGCAGAAAAGTCAGCGGTTTTAATTACATTAACAGACTCCCAGATTACTGTTATCACTGCGACTCATTACACAGTGTGTGGTAGAAGTAGTAGGTCAAACATTTCCCTCCTTAGATCCGCTGTTTTACTCCCTAGAATGTGAACTAAGCATAAAAAGTTTCAAAACCATAGATAATTTTCTACTCTCCTGCACTGTCACAAATCCCCAAAAAAATCAAAGCTCTTTGTATTAAGTAATTAATTTTCACAATACCTGTATGATACAGCTACAATTAACCCCATTACACATACGGGGAAACTAAAACAGAGAGAAGCTGATTGCTCAAGATCAGAGCTGAGGAAAAGAGCCCAGCAATCATAGGAATTAAGGACTGGTAAATCCTCATGGGTCCTCAACTCCTCCAGCTGTCGCCCGCCACTCAGACATAGCTCAGTGCTACAAAGACTCAGGGTTTTTTGTTTCTGGTAAGTTCTTTCCTGGGGTTCTGCTTCTGGTATTCACTGGCTTGAGTGAGGGCATTGGATGTGGACTGTTGGACATATACACTGGGTACTATCCACAGTTTCCTTTTTCTGTGTGTTCTTTAACTAAATGAAATGTCAGTAACACAGGAATCTTCTCTACACTATGCTTTCAATTGAGTTTCTTTTGTAACAGCAACAAATCCTGAAATAATTTTTGGGGACCTAAATATGAGTAACAATTTCATGACTGTTTCTTCTAACATAATGAGAAAGATTTATTCGTGTTCTTAAGGGAGAATGTTTTTATATCCAGTATGACTTTTCTAATTAACTTTGTTTTTTGTTTGAGTATTAGCTTTTAATACTAAAAGTTGATGCCTGTTAGGTATTGTGTATATAATTCCTTTAAGATGAAAAACCAGAAGATAGAGTACTGTCCCTCAGTTACATGCTTTTCTTGTCATGCTACACTTTCTACATTATCCACAGCATTATAAAATACTCTTGTGAAACAGATCTCTCAAAGTTATAGCCTGCAATACTAGAGAAAAAAATTATGGCTCAGAGTTGCTGGAGACTGATTTTATCACTTTCTACTCTGACACAGAAAGATGTAGTGAGTCCACTACTCCACTGAACTCCCCACTTTACTTGCAGCTCTCAGAGGAACATTTAAATGGACACCATGTAATTTCAGGGAGTTTTATGATATTACCAGTGGAGGGGGTTGTGGTAGCAAATTTTACTACTCATTATGACTTCCCGCACAGATATGCAAGGGGAAGAATAAGTTACGCATCTTCTGCAGTAGAACGTGAGCTTTTACCACGTCTGTAAAAGCCAAGTATGTAATTTTGAACTTCCTTAGTTCCTGTTTCCTATTGCATCATTTTTTATGCTACCAGCTACATAATTTAAAATCAAGGTGAAACCATGAGTTTTCCTAACATTCTTCCCCAGTCTATCAAACAAGATAAGCTATTTAAGAGACAGCTTATCTAGTAAATAAGTAGGATCTATTTAAGCCAACAGCATTGATTGTAAGTTTTAAGTTATAAATCAGCATTTTACTGCACAGGATTTTACATCAGTCACTGGAGAAAGTGCCTGCTTCTGACAGATTAGGTTGTATTCACAAATATTAGGTTACTTATGGAGTGGAGAAAGTTTTTTGTTCACAGCACAAGAAAGCAAACCCAAATTTACATGACCCTAGATATAGAAAGGAAGAAATCAAAAAACAAAATGTGGTCTGGTTCACCCAAACCTTGCACCTGTTTGAGCCATTTGGCTTGTTATCATGATTCAAGTACACCCCATCATTTTTGCAAGTGCAAAGAAAATGGAAATTGCAAACACCTGCTCAGGCTTTTAATTCACGAAAGGGGTGAAAACTTAGTGTGAAATCCAAGGCAAACAGGGTACTTAAGTAAGTATATAAACATGCAAATACTACTGCTGCATGTGAAATCTGTAGGAAAGGAAGTGCTGAGTTTCAGCATTGTCTGCAGGCTCTGTGGTGTCACACCAACAGGGAATGCAAGTTTAAAGAGGATGAAGAGGGTCTGAATCGTTCTCCTATTCTTAAGTACGTTGCACAAGTACCTGATGTGTCTCTCACCTCAGGCCTCTACCTCCTTGCCCGGTTTGTTGAAGTTCCATTGACTTCCCAAAGATTCCCTTAATCTTTTCCTTAGAGAGAGAGGAAGATCAGGTCTTGTAGGCAGCAAGTGGCTCAAGGCTGTCATTCCAACCAGATTCACTCTCTGTGAAAATGGATCCCAGGAAACAAAGTCTAAAGCAAAAACTGGGATTTTCCCCCTGGGACAAATGGTCCAGTGCCAGGGCTGACCAGTGCACCTAGGCACAGTCCTGCACCATCACACCCCCCTGTCTGTTCAATTTAAGCATCAAATTTAAATGTAAGCACTTGAAGGACAATCTCAATCCAGAAAGAGTTCTTATGCCTAAATGGACCAATTTGTTTAAACACTCTTCACACACTTAATGGGTATATAAGGCAATTGTAAACAAAATTGAAACGGTGCATTCAAATACATATTCTTTGCTCAGTCTGATCATGGCAATTCATACATAAAATCATAGACTCATAAGATGGTTTGATTTGGAAGGTGTCTTTGAAGTGCACCTAATTCCAACTTCACTGCTGTGGGCAAGGGCATCTTTCACTAGATTACGTGGCTAAAAGCCCTGTCTAACTGACTGTATCTGAATTTTTTAGCGTATTTTAGCAATGAAAAAAAGAAAAAGCAGATGAATACTAATTAAAACTACAAGAGTGGACATCATATGTCTGACTGCAGCTACTAGAAATGCAGTGAATTGTTTCCAATAAATTATTTCCACTAAAGTTATTCACACAAAGCAGGACAATCCTTCCTCTGAAGTAGAAATGGAAAAGAAGAAGAAAAACTGAAAAAACTAACAAACCTAACCCAAAAACAATAGCCCCAAACCAGCTGCCTCTTCTAAAATTAAAATTGAACATACTTCTACAAAGATATGTCACAATTCATGTACAGGAGCTGTGCCCTGCACACAAAGCACTGGCTAAAGCTCTATGGGTTAGGTTTAGAGCATTTCAGACTAGCTATAAAAATGGCCTTTCTGGACCTAAAAGAATTGATGCACAAATCACCCATAACTTCTCCCTCTTGTTGTGGCATTATTGTCTTACCTGGGACATAGCTTTTCTTCAGATGGAATACTTTGAGGCAGCTGCTGGAGGGTGTATGTCTCTAGCTATTTGGATTGCTTTTACTTATCTTACATGTTTGGAAGGTTATTAAATTATATAAATATTTGCATCTCTGAAGCAATGCCATCATTTTGCAGATAAGACACAGTTTGTCCTGCTGTCTGTGTTCCCTGTTTTAACCTCTAGACTGCAGGAATTTTCAGAGCACTCCCTGTCAGTGATATCAACGGGAAATTAAACCAACCAGTACTCCTTGGCTGGAATAGAAAATTAGGCAAATCCTTCTAAAAGGCCTACATATGCACTGGAAGGCACAGAAAATTCTCTAATTTTTCTAATTTATGGTCATGTCTCCTACATAGTGTTAAGCTCGGTGGTACTGACCACAGAGTAATGTCCTAGAGATCTGTTAATAGCACAGAACACTTTGCTGAACCTAAAATTAAATTCCTGGCTTGTCAAAATTCAAACCCAGCTTCTATTTCCCAGGATACTTTTTGTTCATTTATGTAATTTATGGTGAAAATATAGACATAGTTTTAGTCTCACAAAATATAAATACCAAACTACACCACTTCCACAACTTCATTTTCAATTAATAAAATACAGTGCCATTACAGAAGGAAAATGTTAATTCATTTTTTTACATAATTCAGGGGATTTTTTTCTATTAGTGCCAGAAAGAATTTCTAAGAAAAGGATAAGAAAGTTGTTATCACACTGGAGTCTTCTCCATTCTCTTATTTATTTACCCTGAGAAAACCCTTCAGGAGCATTATGTAAAATCCTTAATCAGATGCCATCTTTAATTATTTGCTGGGAAAGACAAGAGCACCATCTTCTTTCTGTGTTGACTATGTCACCTCTCCTACCTTTTATTATTTCTTGCCTAATTTGCATGCATACATGAAGGCACAAACTGCAATCACAGCCCTTTTGTGCCAAGACTTTTACCAGCACAATGGAAATGTCTCTCTCTGCAAAAGTTCCTGCAACTTCTTTTATAGTAAAAGGACAGAAATAGGTGTGATTCAACTCATCTTAAAATAGATATGTTAAATTACTCCCTCAAATTACCTGTTTCTCTCCTCTGGCTATAAAGGGAGACTGGTTGATTAGCTTAGGTAGAGACACCCACAGCACAGATTTCAGCACTTAGATAAGATTATTTTTACCCTTAGCCACAGATTTCCAAGGCTTCTTCCACCTCACAGCCATAACTCAGGTTTCAGATGATTTATTGCCTGCCCTTCGAATACAGCCTAACATATCATTACAAGATAACTGTTTCCTGCTGGTATAGAAAGCCTGGTGAAATAAGGTTTGTTAGAAAGCTAATATATAATATTAGCAATAAATCATGCAGGACACACTCCCCAGGGAAGAGCTATTATTACCTCTAGCTGGTAAGAGTATATATACATATGTTCTAACAAATGAATATTGACTTCTTAATTAACAACTGTTATTTAAACCTAATTTTTAAGATGTTCTGCATCCCATAGTCACTAGGTGCAGGGATTGAAGAGGCAGAGTTTGCTTGGTGATGCATGCAAAGCCAGTTTATCACACAAGTTACCAGTGTTTTATAGTTTACTGCTCCTGGGTAGAACCATAGGCTCAAGCTCCCCTGCCCCATTCCCATAGCAACACTGTGAAGTCCTTGGTGATTCCCTCTTGTGACAGCGCTGTCCTGGCTAATCATCCTTTTGAGCCAAAGGCTCAGGTCACGTCATCCTGTTTGTCCTGTGTTTTGCCTCTTTTTCTTGCCTTGGGCTTTGTTTCATCTCTGCTTCTTGTTCTGGCCTTGAGTTTTTCTCTGTCCCATGGCTTTCGTGGCACTGAAGCTGCCAGATCTGCACAGCCATCAGCTTTCGTTGCTCTCTGGCTCCTGTCAACTAGGAAATCCTGACCACCTCTGTTCTCAAGGAGCCATCACTCCCTGCAGCATGTCTGTAATCTGTAATGATTTGCCAAGCACAACATTGGGACATAATCCCTCATCCATAAGGTTTTTTTTAAAGAAAGTCTTAAAAATACTTGTAGTCTCCATAAAAAAAAACAGTTGCCCCTTCCTGAAATCATAGTAATTTAGCTCCTACTAGATGCCAAAGTTTTTCATTTCAGATGATGCTGACTCTTTGTCACCTTGGTTGTGTGGCAAATTCTTTATTGCAGAATTACCTGCTAAATATGAATGTAAGATGCGAAGAGGCTGAGATAAATGAAAATGTAATCACAATAAATGATCTTGTTACTGGGGAACCCCTCTAACCCCTGGATACAGGCATGCTGCATGCTCCTTCATATAATCCCTCACTGCCTTCTGCATTTTAGATCCATAGAAGATCATCCCTTAAGTGGCGATTCACAGCCTTCAACAAAGATGCCTGTGCCCTTTCTTTTTGGAGTTTAACTATCTAAAAAATGTAAAAAAGCAGCTTTTAGAAAAACAGGAAGATGACAGCAGAAGAGAGCAGATGACACCAAGTTGGGCAGGAGTGTTGATCTGCTGGAGGGTAGAAAGGCTCCACAAAGGGATCTATTCAGGCTGGATCAATGGACTTCAATTGCATTGAAGTAGTGAGGTGGGAGTTCCTCTTTTCTCCCAGGTAACAAGCGATAGCACAAACAGAATGGCTTCAAGTTGAGCCAGGGGAGGTTCAGATTGGATATTAGGAAATTTCTTCACAGAAAGGTTTGCCAAGCACTGGAAGAGGCTGCCCAGGGAAGTCATTGAATCATCATCCCTGGAGGTATTTAAAAGACATGTGGATGTGGTGCTGAGGGACATGATTTAGTGGTGGACTTGGGTCATCTCAGGGGGCTTTTCCAAACTAAATGATTCTATGAAAACATTCAGTTGTGCTATCTACCTCTTGCTTAGATAACATAAATCCAGCACAGGAGCATCTTTTGCAGAATCTTTTAGTGTTTTCTAGACCTCTGTTCAGTGTGTCCTATTCCCTCTGACATATCCTTCCTCAAGGCAATATGAGTTGTTAGAGCTGCCAGTTACACATGATATTTCTCTGAGTTCACACTGAATTCAAGTGATGCAGGACAAACTTTCAGTTTATCTATCATATCTCTAGAAAGACAATATACCTGTTGTTGTGGTTTGACACTGGCCCCACGCCAGGCACCCATGAGAACCACTCGCTCACCCTCCCCTGCCACAGCTGGGCAGAAGAGGGGAAAGGGAAAAAAAATAATCAATGCTTCATGAGTGAGATAAGGACCGGGAGAAACACTTCAAGGGCAAAACAGGCTCAACTTAAGTAGCAAAGTGGATTTATTGCTAACAGAATCAGAGGAAGATAATAAGTAAAATAAACTCTTAGAACATCTTCCCCAGCCCTTCCCTCCTTCCCACCGACAGCGCAAGGAGACAGGGCATGAAGGCTTGGTCAGTCCATCACTGAGATTTCCTTCCACTGTTCCAGGAGAGGAGTCTTCCCCTGTGAGGCCGTGGGTCCCTCCCACAGGACACAGTTCTCCATGAACTTCTCCAGCGTGGGTCCCCTCTCAGGAGCAGCAGCCACACCGTCCCTGCTGCAGTGTGAGCCCCTGCCATGGGCACACAGCCCTCCCAAAACTGCTGTGCCATGGGGCTCTCTCTTTCCATGGGGTGCAGTGCTCCAAGGCAGGCTGCTCCAGCCTGGGAGCAGAGGCCTTCTCTCCATTGAGTCTCCCACTGGATCACAGCCTCCTCCAGGCATCCGCCTGCTCCGGCACGGGCACCTTCCCCACGGGCTGCGGGTGGATCTCTGCATCCCTCATGGATCCCCACGGGCTGTGGGTGGATCTCTGCATCCCCCGTGCATCCCCATGGGCTGTGGGTGGATCTCTGCATCCCTCATGGATCCCCACGGGCTGTGGGTGGATCTCTGCATCCCCCGTGGATCCCCCGTGGATCCCCAGGGGCTGTGGGTGGATCTCTGCATCCCTCGTGGATCCCCAGGGGCTGTGGGTGGATCTCTGCATCCCCCATGGATCCCCGTGGGCTGCAGGGGCACAGCTGCTCCACCATGGCCTGCACCACGGCCTGCAGAGGAACCTTGGCTCTGGTGCCTGGAGCACCTCCTCCTTCTCCTTCTCCACTGACCTCGGTGTTGCCAAGTTGTTTCCCTCACATGTTCTCACCTCCTCTTCTCTGACTAGAATCCAAAATCTTGTGACTTTGTTTTGATTTTCTTCTTAAATCTGTCACCACAGAGGCATTACTGACCTCTCCCATTGGCCCAGCCTTGGCCAGCAGCACGTCCATCTTCAGAGCCATCAGGCATTGTCTCTGCTGGACATGGTGGAAGCTTCCAGCAGCTTCCTCACAGCAGCCACCTCTGTGGCCCTCCTGCTGCCCAAAATCAGGCTGTGCCAAACCAATACACCCATTCTTCAATCTTAACCTGCTTAAATCTGCTGCACCAACATTCCAGGCACTTAAAGCTCACAGGAATTTACAGCTTCATGAACCACTAGGACAAACCCTGGCTTTGGCTCTGATGACAGACTTCAGGGAGCTCTGGTAAAACAGAGTTGTCTCCTGCATAGAATTCTTGGTACATTTTTTGGGGTTTTTTCCTGCTATGATATATATAAAATTTTTATATGTTAGTTTGTTGCAGTCAATTGTCAAGATTTTCATAATTTGTTGCAAGGTGTCCATTTTTATCACCTTTTTGGCACTCAGTGAAGGAGTAATATTAGATCTTATTGCAGACTTTAATCTGTGATATGTTATTTAGTTTGCCCATTTTGACATCCCAGTTTCAAGTACCTTTCTACTGAAACTTTAGTGTTCCAGACTGAACAAAAAAATAAGTAAAGACCGAACCGATACTAAAAAGCAGTGACTTCTGAAAATTTAGGGTCTGAAATCAACAAACCAAGGTTGAACATACCACATTTATCCTCATGTACTGAGCTGCAAGTCTGCTTTTAAGGAAGTTTGAAAACCCAGTTGCTGAATGTTGAAAATGCACATTCTTTGGCAGAGGAACACTCATGCAGACCCTCCAGGGCTAAAATAAGCCTGCTTGGAAAGTGCAAAGACAACATTTTTCAGGCATGAGCTCATTCAATGCATAATCATTTTCATATTTAAATGTTTGAAGAGACTTGTTTTAGTTTTGAAATATTATGTTTAGCATATTTATATTTAGAATAAATGGGGATGTTATATTTCTAAAGGAGAAACCATAATTTTAAAATTGCTTGATCAAAAAGTTCAGGATGTTTTCTCCCTCAGTGTGACTTTTGATTGAAGCTGCACATTTCTGAGATGAATCCTTTATCTTAACCTTGCCTTTTGACATTTTGAAATAGCCTCATGGAAAGAATTGTATAAAACTACCTCTCTACTCATACATAGATTCAGTGATGATAAAAGCAAGATGTCTTATTAATTTCCTTGTACGAAGGATTCTAACATAAATACAGTCTCTTATCAATGATTTGTTCTATAAACCAAGGTTCATTTCTCAGACTTGCTGAAATTTGAGATGATAGAATAACTGACCTGCTTGGGATCAGCAGAAAGTTTTCTCAAACAGAATCTATTTTTTGTAGTGTTTATTTCTGTTTCTAAACTCATCGCTAGTTGCCTAAGAGCCTTGTGTAGTTAGAGAATTCATATCTGAAAAGAATTCTGTTCTTTGGAAACTTGTGTGAGCTAATACTAATTTGTTGTGTTTATATAGCTCTGTAGCTGACATTCCATATATTTATTCCAAATATTAATTCAGGCAGCAAAATTCTCTGAGTAAAGTATGGGACATTCCAATAGGACACCACATCATTTTTCATCAATGCAGAAAAGAAGGAAACTGTTGTCTGGGTGGAATTTATCTTCTGAATTGCTGTAAATGACTCTCCAATGTTTAGAGCAGTACTGGATTTTAAAGGAATCTCAAGACTGAGCCTTACATCTGAGTGAAGGCAGCAAGAATCACTGTGTGGGGAAATAAAGGCATGTAAGTGAACCTGGAAAAGAAGAGAGCTTTGTGAAGGCCAGTTCACACTGGAGTGGTAGGTCTGAAACAGCTGCATGGCTGATTTAACCCCAAAGCTGAAGTTCGTCCTTGGCCCCCAGCAGCAGGAATACTGTGCTGGCTCTCTGCATATGCACACCTGGATTCTGTCCCAGCCACGCCTTCAGGTGGCCACTGGTGTGGAAGGTTTGTTTCAGACTCACTGTCCACAGGAACAGACTTTTGGCATGTGTTGGTGCTTGCAGATCCTTCCCAGTTTTGGCTTTCTCCACTGACCAGGTCTCACTTTTGGGTTGGGATGCTGTTCAGCATCTCCAACATTGTGGGGCCTACTCCATTTTAATCTGAGTGATCTGTCCCAGTTTCTGGACGGGAGAAGTGAGGGTCTCCAGCTTAGCTGACAGTCTATAATGGAAATTGCTGTAGCCACAAATACTTTTCAGCTTCCATCCTTTGAGGCATTTATGAAAGGTGTTGACTGGAAGATGATTGAGACATGCACACAAGTATCACATCAGTCAGAAAGACGTTCTCTTTACTCCTTTTCATTATTTTTTCTCTGTTTCTTTCTCCTTTTCTCTTGGAATATCATGGAATTAGCTCTGTTTAGATTGTGAATCAACGATTCTTAAAATGTCTGACCATAGGTTTATGGAATGGTTTGGGTTGGAAGGGACCTAAAGATCATCTTGTTCTAACCCATTTGCCATGGGCAGGGACACCTTCCACTTGACCAGGTTGCTCAGGGCCCCATCCACCCTGATCTTGAATGTTTCCAGGGTTGGGGTCATCTCTTATGACCTCACAGCTGAAGATTTCTAAGACAACTCATCCTCAAAACACCTTCTCTCACAGTGAAGTCCCCTCTGGATATAATTTGTATTTATCAGGTAAGCTTTATTTTATATAGAAAATGCATATTTATTTTCAGATTACTTTTAATAAGCTTTGAAAACAAACCCACGTGTTTGCTAAAGCATAAATTTCTTCCCCTTTTCTTCATACTTCAAAAACAGTAACCTTACCTTCATTTAATGGAGGAAGAAATTACCTTTGAAAAAGTTATTGAAACTAATGACTGCAATTTCATACTGTTCCACAAGTCATGGTGCTGTTTCTCCTTGCTCTAATGAGCAACTAACTGCAACTGTTTGTTCTGACTGCATTAAGAAACCATTTACAAGAAAAGGTTTCTGTTTAATAATCGAAGCAGAATTCCTTCACTGGGAACTTCTCTGAGATAGTCTAACATTAATGAAGAGATTAAGATCACTGCTTGTTTATTAAAAACAGACAAAACCAGTTAATTTTGGAGCATATCAGAAATGAAAAAAAACCCCTTCAAATTATGTCTTAGGTGCAAAGTAGCCACAGACTTAATTTAATTAAATATAATTTAATTTATAGGAAGAGGAATTCAGGGTGGATTATCATGAACTTGTATAGTTCAGACAGAGGTTACAGCAATGTTCTTTGCTTTAGGGACATGGGTTAGTGGTGGACTTTAATGTGTTTGGTTAATGGTGGGACACAATCTTAGAGATCTTTTCTAACCTAAATGATTATTTGTATAAACTATTTCCTGATGGTCCTACTTTTTTATTTTTCCTTTGCATACCACAATTGAAATTAGGCTTCTTCTTGTTACCTGAAGTCAGGTATTCCATTTTATGACAAAGCATAAAATTGTGGGTACATGAAACACTTTACATCACCCATAAAAAGAGTTAACGTGTAGTGGCAATCACAGCTACTTTTTCCTGACTTGTCTGGAAGAAATATTGTATCTTATCTCCCCTGCCTTTTATGAGAAAAATTAAGAAAGAACCACATTCCTTGGCTGTCCTTGGCTTTCTGCACTTTTAAACAATAACCCAATTTAATTGACCAAAATTAGATGGAAGAATTCTACAGTCTAATAAAGATTAGCATAGCCAGTGATAATCTTTCCTTACACATTCTGTATTACTTGTAATTATATTTTCAGGTCAAGTTTTCAAAAATATTTGTCTATTTGGAGTATTGAGAATTGGTAATGTGGTACTTCTGGGTAGAGTAAAAAGAAGATCAGGACACAAATCACAGTCCTGAGTAATTTCTTTAGTTATATGCATGCAAAATAATTTTTTTCTTAATGTTCACCTGGCAAAACAATTTCCTTGGCCTGTAAGGTAAACAAGTAGGCAAGCTGGTAGCAAACAAGTATCCCTGGTGGCAGTACATGGGAGTGAGGCATAGTGGGTTGAAAACTTACAAAAAAACACCCAATTGCAATTTTCACTATTAAAGAATAATTCTGTCTCAAAACAGTAATGCATTCAAGTGGTGTGTAGACTACTGCAAAACACTGCAGAGGAAATGGAAATTTATATTGTTTCTGAGATTGGGTTTATCAGGCATCTTCAACAATGTAATTCACCCTCATAGCCTCTGTTGGCAATAATGTTGCCAAGATTTATCCCATGCATACCATATTCTTTAACTAGTCCTCTTCTGTACTGCTCTGGTCTCCATTTTCCTCTCTTTCATACAGTGCAGAAAATCAAGATAAAACAGCTAATCCTTACTGTTTCTTAGCAGTGCTCTTTCTCCCAGTGTTTTCAGGAACAATCTTGCGTGCTTAAGGGCAAAAAAAATGTTTTAAATACAGGTTTTTAAGATAAGCTCCTGCAGTCTTTCAGCTTGTGCCTGTAGCCTGGAAATAAATGAATGACTGCATGTTCATTATTTCTATGAATCCTTGCCCCAAAATTTATACAGTAGCTTAAAATCTTATGGAAGACACTTAGTAGGTCATATGACAACTCAGCCAAGAAGTTAATTATACAAATTACAACTGTGAGATGGCATATTCACCTTCCCTGCTCCTCTAGCTGTTTGTGCTTGGGTCCCACAGGCTCAGACCAGTGTGTGCTGCAGGCAGACACCATCACATGATGATGTTACCAAGCCAAGCTGCTGAGAAGCACCAGAGGCCAAAGCCCCATAAAAACTCAGAAAGGCATTTGTAGAGTTTAACTTCAGGATATGTCTGCATTAACTCAGCCCTGTAGGAGGGGTACTGAGGGCAATGGCATTTGTGCTGTTATGAGCTGCACATGAATGAGCAGAGAGCATAATTTGTTCTTCACAAGCCCAAAGCAGGCTTCAGTCAAGGTATCTATTAAAAGGCAGGAAGCTAAATTTTGTCGGGGCACCAAACCTGCATGACAGCAATTGAAGACTGTGCACAACCAGCCTCGTTCCCTCTCTCCTTTTCATTGCTCAAAAATGAGGACCATAATCTGGACTATAAATCCTATGAGGAGCAGCTGAGGGAGCTGGGGTGGTTTGGTCTGGAGAAAAGAAGACTCCAGGAGACCTTATCATTCTCTACAACAACCTGAAAGGAGGCGAGGGTCAGTCTCTTCTCCCAGACAAGTTGTGAGAAGACAATGGGAAATGACCTCAAATTGAGTCAGGGTTGTTTCAGGTTGAATATAAGGAAAAAAATTCTTCCCTGAAAGAGTGTGTAAGCATTGGAACAAGATTCCTGGGGAAGTGGTGGGGTCACCATCCCTGGAAGTGTTCAAAAAGCAAGTAGAAGTGTCACTCCACTGAATGGTTTAGGGGGCATGGTGGTATTCGGACCTAAGGTTGGACTTGATCTTGGAGGGCTTTTCCAAACTTTATGATTGCATGACTGAAAATTCACCAGCCACCGGTCTTGTCTTGTCCGTAAGGAAACACACCTTGCTAGAAATGCTTAGGAGTATGAATGAAATGTATATGTTTTTATGAACGTATTTATGTTCACAGCAAATTCCTGTTCATACACCCTGACTTAATACAAGCTAATGGTCAGCCTTGGGGACATGAGTGACCACACCACAGGGGCTCCTGGGCTCCAGCACAGCTCTCCTGTGATTTGACTGAGCCACAGCCCACTGTCTTCCTAAAAAGGACAAGATGTGGACAAACTGTGGACCATGTGGTAGGTCACCAAGGCTTCCTGTACAACCTGTCAGTCCTGTGCCATGGATGAAGTTCTTTCTGTACACATTTGGTTGGTCACCACCAAGGGGCTACCCAGTCAGACTTCAGCTTTCCCTCGGCTGAATTATTGAAAACTACAGGTTTTTTGCCTTTGTTGCTGAAAACATCTAGTGGGAAGCAAACGCTGCTAATGCTGTCAGTTCCCAAGGTTTTATTGTAAATCCTGCACATTTAATAAAAATAAAAAGCCATGTGCATTGGAAGATAGATACTGCCTCTTATTTATTTTATATACTTACATATTTTATATATTTTATTACTGCATATATTCACACATTTTACTTTATGAATTTACATAATCATTTCCAAAATATATTCTCAGTTTTCAGAGATCCTATGAACCTGATAAAGGAAAGATTAAAAATACTTCCTTTAACCCAAACTCATGAATTCCACCTATTTTATAGTCAGTCTTGCTGGTGAGGTAGAAGTTTATTCACTATTTTATATCACCCTTGTTTCGTTGTAATGCTGTTTTAATGGGAGCGTCTTACTGAAACATGCACAGCAATTTAATTAGCCCTATTCCAGCTGTCCACATACTGAGAGAGATCAGTGGCATGAAAAAAACCCACATTATGGCCTGTGTACTTTTAAGTTCAGTCCCATTAAATAATGCTCTCTTGCAGATCTATGAAATCAATTAGGAAGTACTTGCAAAGATAGCCAAGGAGAAACTGTTTAAAGCCTTAATGGCTTAAATATCCCTTGTCTTGATGTTAGCCCTATAAAGCTATTAGAGCCCAGTCTGGATTGCATTAGCACTATGAAAGTCAACTGCTAATCCTGTAACTGCACTGCCAGCCTCGCCTCTCTCCTGCCCATGTGTCTACGTGAATTGTTTCTAGAAGAGGTGAAAGAATCTTCAGTATTTTCTTGATGCTGAAGGTGCATGAGGGAGAAGAAAATATTTTTTCTGAATAAAAAATAAGTATAAAACAGTTTCTTCCAAACGGGAATAGTTTGGCTTTTTTATTGTTTGTTATTGAGTGGTTTTTGCCCCAAGAAAGTAAAATTCTAGCTGTCCTCAAAGGAGGTTATTTCATTAGTATAAGACTACTTATGCCAGAAATTTAAGGACATTTCCAGAGATCAAAGGAACTCCAGAGGATTCTGGATATGCCAAGGACAAATTACACTGGAATATGTTGTAAAATAAATTTGTTTCTTCCATGAGAATTTTTCACAACAAGATGTTTTTCCAAACCTAGATTAAATTATTTATATATTCATTTATTTTCCAAGGAAATTTATTTATTCAGCTATTGAGTTTGGGATTTTTTTTTTAGGTAATTTCCTCAGATTTTGGTATAACTATTTGTGTTTTATAAAACTTGTCAAATAATTTTGCATTTTAATTGAACCAGACTTCCAAATTGAAAAATACTTTTTTTTTTTTATTTATTAAAAAAATAAATAAAAAGAGAACCTTACATACATAACTATAAACAGAAAAATTGTCAGCAAGGAGCCACATATAAGAGAGATGCTTTCAGATAAGAGGGTGAGAATTTCCTCTCCTTTTCTGACAAACACAAGCCCAATACCAGACACAAACCCTTACCAGGACAGAGGTTAACAACTACTGATCATTAGGGAAAACCATGTCTGGATCCCAATCCAGGCTCACCTGTTCCCCACACAGACTCTCCTTCTCCATCCTACCCCACCTGCAGTCACGTCATTCCTCTGGGACCTGCTTACCTGTCTGTCCTGCAATCGTAGCAAACAGCCTGTGGGGAATCCTGGATGGGATCTTCAGTCCAGCTCTTATCTGGTAATACCTGAAGAGAAAGGATGAAAAATTACACACGGTTAGAGAAGTGACCTCTTGATCCAACCTAAAATTCTGTGAGAGCACATCTGCACTCAGAAGTGCTCAAGAGAACAGACATGCTCAGGATCTTTTCTTCTGCTTTTTAGCTTTAATTAAAGTGGGTTTCATCTGGCCCCTCCTATTTTACACCAGGCAGAGTGGACACAATGGCCTGATGTGTGAATAATGAGGAAGAACTGTTAAAAGCACTTGGCCTCCTGTAAGGAAGAGACATAGAGAAACATCTATGATAAAAAGCAGTGAGATCAGACAAGAAGTGACAAAAATTTAATACAAAACAAAAAAAATAAAGAGGAAACTTCAGTGAAAAGACAACAAAAGTGCTAATCTCACATCTAGGAACATTCAAATTATACATAGTAGTTATCATTCTGCTGTTCCATCTCGAGTCCACCTTATCAAGAAAATGTTAGCATTAATCATTTGCCCAGAGAAGCTGTGAAGTCTCCCTCACTGGAGATAATCCAGAACTATCTGGACACAACCCTGTGCCATGTGCTCTGGGGTGACCCTGCATGAGCAGGGAGGTTGGATCAGATGGTCCCCTGTGGTCCTTTCCATTCTGTGGTTCTGTTAATCATCTCTAAACCAGTTGCATTCTGGTTGTTTGCTATCCCATAGGGGATCCCTGTGTTAGATGAAGGAAGACAGAAAAAGAAAACATCAGCAATTTCACTGGTTTAAATTAGACACAGAATCACAGAATATCCTGAGCTGGAAGAGAACCAAAAGGATCATCAAGTCCAGCTTCTGGCCCTGCACAGGACACCCCAAATCCCCACTATGTTTCTGAGAACGTTGTCTGTCCAAACACTTCTTGAACTCCAGGAGGCTTGGTGCTGTGATCATTTGCCTGGGAGCCTGTTCCAGTGCTCCAAAACATGAGCTCAGTCTAAACAGAGGAAAAACTCATCCTACTCTTCCCTCATCACCAGCTCCATGGATGAGAAATATGCAGCAGTGTTCAGTACAGTATCCAATCCAGGACATTGAATCTCAGGATAGGTCCAGCTCTTAGCAGACTTCCCACTGACCTACTGTAACACCAGTTACAGTGTTAGTGTGTCTCCCTTTTTCTCAATTTCCCTTCCTTTGGCCTCTTTGTTTATAAATTCCTCTAACCCACTAGTATCTGCAGATAGGTTTGGCCCAATTTTTGTCCCAGCCTCTAAATGCAAAAGTCTCTTCCAATCTAAACCATTCTACTGATGCCTTGAAGTGTCTACCCGAAAACAGAGTCTAGACAAGATGAAGAGAATAAAAGCAGGTATTTATTTCAAGGGCCTTCAAAGGTACACCCTGGGTAGTCAAGAGGCTACACCCAGGATGGACCCTGGGTGACGGGTTTTTCACACTTTTATAAGTTTGGTCCATTTTCATAATTTCAAGTAATGATGTAATTACCCCAAGTTTGCTCCCCCTGTCCAGGGGCACAGTTTACCTATTTCAGGGCCTGGGACAACAAGGTGTCGTTGAGTTCAGGCCCAGAGAGGGTTTGTTATATCTAACCAAAATGTGAGAACAGTAGCTAACAGGCTATATGAAGTTTCAGAGTTACATACTAGGCAGTACAGGATGTGAAAAATATGAAAGCTAAAACCTAAAACATCACTATAACTCTATGAAAACACTACATTTTCTGTGAAATCCTGTATGAACATCTCACACAGGCTACACTTACCAATAAAAACTTTGCTAGGTGTGTAATGATGAATTAACTAGATCTGTCTTTCTGAGGTTAAAAGAAGAAGAAAGGAGTTTGATGGAGAGAAAACAAAACAAAACAAAACAAAACAAAACAAGCATCACTCCAGAGGCAATTGTTCCATGTCCTTCACAGCTGAAAGCCCACGTTACTCTGCCTGCTCCAACTGGCATCTTCTTCCCAACTGGGATATAATTCCAGCACAACCTGTAACATTTCTAGGTATCTGTTTCAGTCAAGAGCTTGGGCATGAAAACTCTCTGTTTATATTTTAGTTTTCAGAAAAGAAAATAAAAGCAGGTCATATTCTAATACACACAGTATCTAGTTAATTATAACAGCAACCAAATCTAATCTACCTGATCTTTTTCTCCCTTAGACTGTTCTTGCACTATGCGGAAGTTTTTAATTGATGATATTGATCCTGATTTTTTCTAAAGCGTTAGAAATTATGCCTTAGGACCCTTTGAATTCTCATTACATTTTTATGCAATGCAATTTTTTAATTGACAAAAATACCCTGTGTGGACTACTCATAAAGTCTAATAACTTCCAAATAAGAGTAACAGGGTGTTAAAATGGTATTACACATTAGTGTAACAGGACACTCCTCCACATGCAGATATTAAAGATTTACCATGTGCCCATTCCACCAGTTCCAAAGAATAATATTCTATAACTGTCTGGGCACTTCTTTTTAGATTTTTGCTGCTCAAAACTGTGGTGGGTTGTCCTTGGCTAACAGCCAAATTCCCAACCATATGCTCTCTCCCTCCCCCTCATCAGCAGAATAGCAGGAGAAAATAGGCTGAAAAATAGGATGGGATAAAGACAGGGAAATCACTTACCAGTTACTGCCACTGGCAAAATTTATTCAACTTCAGGGAAATTAATTTAATTTATTCACAATTTTGTAGTAAGAAACAAACTCAGACATTAAAATAAAACTTCTCTTCAGCCCACTCCCTTCTCCCAGGCTTGGCTTCACTTTTACATACTCGTCTCCTCCCAGGCAGCTCAGGGGGATGGGGATGGGAGTTACTGTCAGTCCATAAAAGCACCTCTCAGCTGCTCCCTCCTCTTCACATTCCCTGCTCCAGTGCAGATTCTTCTACAGGCTGCAGTTCCTTCAGGGAGTCCCTAACTGGGTACCTACTACCACACTGTGATAATGTCAGCCTTCCCTCATTGTGTGTCTCATGTTCAGAAACATCCCAAGCAGCCCTAAACATTTCCATTAGGAAACTGATTTCCAGTGGCTTGGCTCATGCTTCTGATTAAGCCACCTAAAGCTGGGGAGGTTATACAGAGGTGCCTAGCGTGACACTTTCATATAATGGAATTATAGAATCATGGAATGGTTTGGGTTGGAAGGGACCTTAAAGCCCATCTCATTCCACCCCCTGCCATGGGCAAGGACACCTTCCACTGGGTTCCTCAGAGCTCCATCCAGCCTGGCCTTGGACACTTCCAGGGCTGGGGCATCCAAAACCTTTCTGGGCAATGATGGCCTTGTAGTAAAAACTCAGAAGACCTTCAGCTCCTAAGAGGATGCTGGGCAGACCTTTATTTCCTCATTGCCCAGACAACATTGCCTTGGATATCAGAAACACAGGAAGATACCTCAGTACTGGTGGCTTCATAACGAGGTTAGTTCCAGCCTTCATTATGTCCTTTGCGTAATTGACTAAGTGCAAGGACATAAAAGAAACAGGTCTTATTTAGGTCATCTTATTTAAACCTTTCCCTATTAATCCCTAAATTTTGGTAAATTCATTTGGATGGCAGAGATATTACAGGGGTCACAAAGAGTTATCTTCCTGTGTAGCCACCAAACTGAACTGGTCAAAGTAAAAAATGCATAGCAAAGTCAAAGAAACCTAAGGAACTCTCAGACTAAGGTCAAACTCTGAGGCCAAAGGTCCAGCTGTAAAGAGAATCCAGAGACTGGAAAGGTCTGCACCATTAAGGATTGCAGCCAAAAATGCAACTTATATTTTCTAGGTGGCCGAGCATGTTTTAGTTCGTAATAGAAAGAATGGAAATAAACAGTTATTAATAAATGATTTATTGAAGATTGTTTGGCACTTAATGCCAAAAATTCTGGCCTTCATAATGCAATGGCATAAAGCAGTTCTGGTATAAATCATCATGGAATTAGATAATTTTTCATAAAGAAAGACTTTAGGGAATGGTCTTCTAGTCAGAAGATACAAGAGGCTTCTAAAGGTCCTGTTGTTGGTTCAGTTGTGCATGAGTACATTGCAAAGACTTGCACCTTGAGGCAGTGACAGTGGTGCTCAGATGGATTAATGGCAGAGGACAGAGATGTAGAGGACCTCAGATCCCCCAACACCTCAGTGACATTCATGAAAAAGAACACACTGGGCAGTGAAAATATTAAAGGCTCAAATTGGTAGATTGAATTAAAAATTACATAGAAATACTAGTGCTCATAATTTATCAATTTATTCTTTAAAAAATGAATATTTTTCCTGAAAATATTTTCAGTGAGAGTTTCAGGCAAAATGTTAACAACAGAGGAGGTAAATAAAGGAGATAAATATCACGAGCAGTATGTAAGCAAAGAACAGCTTCCCCTTGGGTGGCCAGAAAAACCCAAGGACATCCTTATTTGAGTTTCAAAAGAATGCTGGTCGTCCAGTTAAAGTAAGCAACCTCCATACAGGAAACTGAGTAAAACCTGTTACCTGTTGTGTGGTTGCTGGTTGTTGTTTTTTGTGGGGTTTTTTCCTATTTTTAAGCCATACATCAATATTTAAATCATTAGACAGGCAAACATTATCATTCCTCCTCAGAGCTTCCTCTAAGCCTTTGTGAGCAGGGAGGAACTGCCAAACAGTGACTTTATAACCAAGCAAAATCAAAAATATAAAGGTTCTTGCTCCCCCACTGTGAAGCTGGATGTTACTCATAATAGCTTGTGCATTGTGAGGAGGATTTTTCTGATCAAAATACAGGAAATCAAATATGTTATAAAATACATTGCAAGATGCAGAGTCCCACACAATTTCTTCAGTAGCAAAGACAGATACATGTCTCCACTTCCCCATCCCACAGTCCCACACCTCTTTATTGTGCCAGTCTGAGTGACACTGAGACCAACATATAAAACAAAGCCTTGTTAATGTGAGCACAAATAAAACACTTTAGTCAGTGCCTCTACAAAAAACCACACTGTTGGATGTCTGAATACTGCCCTCAGTCCCTGGTAAGGGAAAAGAAAAGGAGGAATGGCTTCAAACGAGAACAGAGTAGATTTCAATTGGATATTGGGAAGAAATTCTTTACTGTGAGGGTGGTGAGGCCCTGGCACAGGTTTCCCAGAAAAGTTGTGGATGCCCCATCCCTGGAATTGTCCAAGGCCAGGCTGGATGTGGCCCTGAGAAACCTGGTCTAGTGGAAGGCGTTCCTTCCCTGGCAAGGGATTGGAACAAGATGATATTTAAGATCCCTTCGACCCCAAACCATTCTGTGATTCTAATAGGATGGCAGAAGGAAAATGTTTTTTTGGGTTGTTAAGACCACTCATCTGTTCCAGTGAGGCACTCTGAACTATAAATGACATAAATCTTGCTGACAAGCAACAGGAACACCTGACCATCCAGTGTGCCTGGTTTTCCTCAAAACAAGTGAATCATCTCCAGCTGGTTCTAAATACTCCCATCAAGGAGTAGCCTCATACTCTGGTCATCCTCACCAGACTCTTCCAATCCCCTCAAGATAAAGAGGGATCAGTTTTGTCTCCTGAACTCTCCTAGAGTCTGCATAATCTGTTCTCCGTTGAGAGGAACATTTGCTGTGATGACACTGCAGCAGCAGAGCCTTGAGGGTGGGATGCTGCCTGGCTGCAGGCAATTGCAGGGACATGGCTTCTCCCTCTTTGCGTAAGTAGCTGCTCTCTGAATTTCAGGCTTGGGAAGAAATCCTACAGACAACTTTATCTCTTGCCAGCTGGGTGACACTCTCCAAAATTATGTGAAGCGTGAACATAAAACTACAAAGAACAGAGCATGATGTGGAGATCAAAATCTATACATAAAACCAGAGAATCAGACTAAGGTAGACATTGCAAAGGCCACCAAAATAGTTGCAGCAGGTCCCCCACCACAAACGTGTGAGAAAGAACTACCTGGTAGTGATACAGAGCTTACAGTAATGATAAATGAGATATTGCCTCCAAAAACAACAAGCCATTTCTCTTAGAGAACCTTGGTAGAAGTGGCACGTGAATCAGACACTTGGTAATACAGACTTACAACAAATCCAAGAAATCCATAAAGTTACAGAAGGCTGGTGAAGAGCAGAAGCTGAATTTTGCAAAGGGAGTGGAATGGACATCACTTGGCCCCCTGAGTGTGGCCCCAGAAATACATAAGGCTTTACAGTAGATTTTAAGGAAAAGAATAATTATTGAATAAATGAGAAACTGCAGTACAATTCCTGTTTTACTGCAATTAGGCTGAGTCTGGCTCATTAGAGTTAGGCTAGGCAGTATCTCTTTCTGAGTAAACATCTGGTTTGTGATGTGTTGTTTTTTTCCCTTTTTAAAGGGAGGAGCAGTGCAGAAAAGCTTATTTAGACTTCAGTAAAGTAAGGAGAGCATGGAAAATTGCCTGTAATGTGGTACAGGTACTGTGAATGGAAGATCAGGAAACAGCAAGCTGATTTTAAGACCTAAAGGAACTTGGTACACTTAACTCAGCAAAACAGAGCAATCAGATCCTGTCTCCATCTATAAATATATTGGGAGGGAAATAATCAGGAAGAAAGAAGACTGAGGTACAAGAAAGTACAACATTGGCACAAGAACAAACACATATAAACTGCCCGTGAATAAATTCAGTTTAGACATAAAAACTGTAGCTGGCAAAGGAACAAGACTATTTAAAAAAAATAATAATCAAAATAGCTCCTAACAGAAGCAGGAATGAAAAAGCCAATGTGTTTTTAGGGGAAGCTCAGTAAATTTCCAAATGATTTACAGGACATGGATCCTTTTTATTTGCACGCCAATGTTATTTATGCAGGCAGTGCATACTACTCCAAGTTCCTTCTCTCTTGCAAGATAAAGTGCATGGGTCACCCTATTAGCAATGAGTTTGCCATCTCCACCTTCACTGACTATTTGTGAATTTCTAATCTTTAAAATGAAATAATTTGAGTGGCTTCTTTGTTTTCCTGTGGCTGGACACCCATTAAGCCCTGCTGACCTGCACTGACTCACCTCACCTGCTGACGTGTGAGCGTCCCTCGGGAGCCTGGGTGCACTGACAAATGTGCTGGGTGACACTCCCTGGCCTTGCCTCCCTCTTCACACGGCACAGCTGCTGGCACCTCTCAGTCTCTTGACACTGAGGTGCTCAGACCTCCTCTCCTAATGTTAGAATAATAAAATGTTTTTGCCACAGATAACTCATCACATCATCTCTGGTGATCTAACCATACCACAGGACAGTACCTAATTCGAAAGGGTTTACATCAAAACCAACAGAGTTCAGGGTGGTTCCAGCCCTGTTACTGATGCTTTGGACTCTGTCCTTCCTTTCCTTCCTTCTCTCAGATTAATATCAGAGTATCTCAGCTCTCATCTAGTCCTGCATGTTGCTGCCTACTTGTCTTCCCCTGCAGCTGGATTGTAATGACACTGTAAAACCCAGGTTAAGAAGGTTTGACTGGTTTGAAAGAAGCAATTTGTAATATAATATTGATGTATCACACCACCAATCGCTCTCACCAGGAGCACTAACAGACCAGACTGCTCCTCCCTGATCATTCCTGCAGCATGGAAATCAAAACCTTTGTGGATCAGTAACAGCATCATAAGAGCCAGACAAGTTCAGAACTGAAAAGCTTCCACCTGCTTTGAATTATACCTGAACAGCTCCAAGACTTAAAATTTCATCCCAGGTTAGGCTGCATTTAAATAAACAACTCTTAAGCTAATACATACAGCAAACAAACAAGCTGTGTGCTGAGCCTGATGAGCCAGCCTGGAGTTTGAGCTGCTTCTCAGACCAGTGTTGGAGTTGTCCTCCAGGAGCCCCTATCAGCAAATCTTCTCTGCTGAATTACTGCTTCCTGGCAGCCAAGTACTGCAGCACACTGTTTTGGAAGTCAGTGAGAAAAAGCCTTACAGGCAAGGAAAATATGGATTTCTTCATGAAAACAGCAATAGAAGAGAGCTCAAATCTCATTGCAAGTCTTAACTTCATGGGCTTTGAACTCAAGGTCTTCAGATGTAAAAAAAAAAAAAACAACCCACATTTTCTGTCTAGAAACATTAAGAGACCTTTCTGTCCTGTACTAATCCCCAGCAGAGGATTGCCAAGTATGTTACCATCTGAGAGCTTCCTGATAGATATTCCAGAAGTTTATGCAGGACAGAGTAAACATCTGTGGCCATCCGGGCTGATTCCCAGAAAAACACAATAATCTATAATCTGTCAAACACACTATTACTTTCCATTAAAAAAAAAACTGGAGACCAAAACTTAAAAATAAAGCTCTCTAGCTAGTTAGCTTCATGCTGAAAAAGTAAAAAGTGGAAAGCAATACCCATTGTGGTGGCACAGGGAGAAAGCCTGGGTGAAGGAGACAACAGACCCTTTTTATTTCTCCTTTCCCTTCAGTGAAAAAAATCAAAGGTGTAGCCACAAAAAATTCTGTAAATTTGCATAGAACACTGGAGAATTTTCCTTGTTTGTGATAATGCTTTAGGTTACATATCTAACAGAGTCAGTAATATTTTGTGGATCACTAAATTGCATGAGTCACTCAGAAGTGCACTGTATAAATCCATCCCTTTTTTGTATATAAATATTTTGTGGGTTCTTTGGCTATTCAAATAGGAGAGAATGGGAAAAGGTGATAATTTTACATCTAAAACAGGCAGATAAATCAGACTGTGGAACATGTAATAAAAATTACCACATTGCTATATAAGCAAGTACAATGTGAAATACCATGTGCATGAGGAAGCCCTACAATAAAACTACAAAAAAGTTTCAGACACATCTACAAAACCCAGACATTTTTAAATTAAATATTACTTCAAAAAGCTTTTCTGACCTAACTCTCCCTCAGGCTTCTGACAGGCTCTAGAATAGCCCAGAAAAAAAGGAGTGTGGGAAACAGGAGCTAGCAGCAGGCAGGAGCTGGTTGTTCACAGATGTCATCACCATTCCCACTATCAGCACTTTCTTCTCACCTTTTTAGCAATAGGAAGAGCACCTCAGACAGCCCAGGGAATCTTGCACTCACTTTGGAGTCTATTAGAGGCAGGAGAGGAAGGCTTTTCTCAATGCTTGGTCTTACACACACAGAACAAGGTGACAGGTCTGTCTGGCAGCTCCTTCTGTGATGCCCAGAGCTGCTGTGCCAGGGCTGGTCAGTCAAACACAGCTGCAGCACTCTGATCCAGACTCCACAACCATTTATCATATCAAGTTTCTACAATTCTCACCCCAGTTTTATTCTCAGGCTCTTTAACATTTGATGAAGGCAGGTCTAAAATTAATTGAGGAGGGCAAGCCATATCCTCCTTGCATTACAGTAAGTAATGTATTTTTCCCTCAGTAAAAGACATGGTGGGTCTATGAAAGCAAACTTTTCACCTACCAGGAGTCTGCATCATGCAGAGAAGATGAAATTGTTCAATTGTAAATTAATGGCAACCCTCTTTTTATTTTTTCTTATTTTTATTATGATACAAAATCGTGTTTTAAAACCAGATGCTGCCTAGTTCTGCAGGCCTGAGAAGTGCTTGGTGTGATTTCTTCTCATCCAAGCAAACAGTACACAAGGGTTCTCATTATCTTCAGAAGGTGCTCAGCATATCCCTGGATCAAACATGGATACTTATGTCCTGAGTCCAGGATTTAGGGCTGGGAGCTCTCAAGAGCTGAGTCCTCTGTGTATAACATGGAAATAAATATACCCAGTTTCTAGCAGATGAGCTCTAGTGTCCACAAAAGTATTTCAGTGGAGGAGAGCCTACACTTGGCACTCAATGCTTTTCAGGCAAGGATTTCATTTGGATGCAGGTAAGCCACAACTTTTATCATTTTTATACATCCAGCTTCTTGTAGTTTCATCAGATCATCTTTCCTCTGCAGAAACTTGCAATCCCACAAGCCATAAAATCTCCAGCCCACGAAACCCTACGGTTCTCTGAGAATTACACCAAACAGCTCTCTTTACATCTCCTTTTGTGCTCACCTCAGGGGCTCTTGCCCTTTTATGCTCATCAAGGTAGCAATGTTGTCTTTTATTTAGTCCCATATTCATACTTTTAAAGCAATTTGACCTTTACTTCCCTTTCAGTCATCATAGCAAGGTAGGGGTGAGGAGGAGTGGGCAGTAGAATGGTGAACAAAGAGTAAAACGATAGAAATGTGCTTTATTGTTGGAAAAGAAAGGCAGTGAAAGGAAAGGGCAGAAAAATTAGGACCCCAATAAGGATATGAGCACTTATATTCTTGTCTCAAAAGCAAAGGAAACCTTGAAAACATAGTTTAATTTAGTCTCACAGTCAAGTAGTAACCTTTTCCAATCTGTTCTTATATGAAGAGCTAAAGATGAGAGATTTTGTGCTCTTCTAACTGAAGCACCTGGAAAAACTTACACTGTGATTATCTGAGAGAGAGAATTAACCCTCACCTGTTCTGGGTGCAATTAAGAGACTATAAAAATCATTTAGTAGATATAAAATAAGACTGAATATTGCTGGAGATAAATTCAAACCTTCATACTACATCTTTTTTTTTTCAGTAGTATAAGGGAAACATCGTGTCTCATGAGATTTCTAAAGTGCTTCTGTAATGCTTGTAGAGTGAAATGGATAAACAGGTTTGGAGATGTGGTTATTTACTCTACATCTTGTTTTGTATCCCACTCCTGGAAACAGCGGAAAAATGAAAATGATAGACATGAAATGACTTCTCAGAAGCTGTTGTTTTAAAAATGGTTTTGGTTTTTTTTTTTTTTTTTCCATATCTCAGAACTTCTCAGGAGGTTGAAAGCCAAAGTGACCTTGAAACAAAGATGCAAAATACTGGGGACACAACGTCTAATCCAGCAGACTAAAGAGAGACTTTCACTTTATTCACAGCCTGGTAATTGTCTAATCCCAAATGAATACAAAAGCTGAGTCACCCCAAGACATCTAGCCATTGACCCTGAACTAGTTTCCAAAGGAAAGAAATTTAGGGAAATGAGCATAATGGAGATGCAATGTGACCTGACACAGAATGAATCCCAGGACGAGGGATCCCAGGACGAATCACGTTACTTAGTCCATCCAGCAGATCCCTAAATTATGCTGTCACTAAATTGGTCAGCTCAAATATCAGGAAGTCTCGTACAGGCTGAACACTTCCTGTGGTGGAACACAGCCGTGCACATAGGTCAAGTTGTGTGGTCTCAGACTCATTTTGTCTCATGGCTGTGCCTGTACCTCTCACAATTGCAGGATGGTCTCCTGGTCCAAGATCCCATTGCTCTGTTATTGATCTGCCATCACTGGACTCAATGTCAGTTGCTGCTGGCTGGCAGAACAAGAGAGGAGCTGCATTACCATACTGTGGCTGGAAAGTGCCTCCACTAAGGCCTGACATTTACAGGAGCCCAAGGGGAATTCACACTCACTGCCCCCTCTCTCCCAAAGCAATTTGGGGTTACAGGCCCTGCTTCACAGCACTGACCCAACACACGAGCTCCTCGCTCAGCTCAGGTGCATCAGCAGGTGCAAGGTGGGAGCGTCTGGCAATAGCACACAGCACATTCCCAAGGGAATGCAGAGCTGCATGAAACTGAGCTCAGGGGTGGTTGATTCATACTACAGCAAAGAGAAATACAAAATTCAGCATTTCTGTCTGGGTCCAGTTCAATTCTTAAGGTCAGAAAACAGAAATTTATTTCAGAGGTACAAAGACACTGCTTCAGTTGTTTCTGCTGAAGTGCAGCTTCATTTGCTCTGGGGTATTTTGAGGGGAGTATGCTTTTTCATTCAAGTCACAGAATCATGGATATCTCAAGCTGGAAGGGACCCATCACTGGGCCCAAGCAATCCCTGAGTCCAAGTCTCTGCTTCTCACACGACTAATTAAAACTAAATGACATGACTGAGAGCATTGTGCAGACACTCCTTGAACGCTGACAGCCATTTCCTAGGATGTCTCAGGTGGGTTCCAGAGAGGAATTTGATCCTGTTCTCTTTTGGAACCCGATTGCTAGAACCCATTACAACTCAATTTTCTCCTGTTAAAGAGAAAGGGATTGCAATGGGCCATTTCTTCTCAAAATGAGTCTCTTAATTCAGACAGACAGCTTTATTTATGAGGGCAGCCCCTATGAGACATAAACAGATTAAAACATGACTGTGTCACACATGTAGCAAATAAAGAAATAGAAAAACAAACAAAAAACCAGCATTTCCTATTCTGAAAGACTAAAGATCCTAGTACAGAATCATAAAAAAACCACTCAAAGAACAGCTAGTAAATGTGGACACTTTTCAGTCTCAGATTAGAATGTGGAGCAAAAAATATATGTTTGTACAAAACTTCAGTTTTTTGATGTTTCACACATACTGTACAACTCCATGAGAAAAGAAAGTGATGTGCCACAAAACTGTAACACCTCTGCTCCTGTTATAATTACTTTCTAGGACTGGAAGTAGAATTTTTGGCAAAGGACAAATTAGAGCTTCAGCATCAGGCAGGAAAGGACCGTTTCAGCTTGCCCTCTCAAATGATAAAATAGGATGTAAAACATGGAGAACAACTGCACAGAAACCAGGACTTAGCTAAGTAATTATTGCAGCCTGTATATCTAAGAAAGCAAATTCCAGTCCTTGAAAAATAGCTTGAAAAACAGTGGCAATTGATGGATAAACAAGCTGTAAAAAGGAAAATTTAATGGGGTGCAAGAAATTAAGAAACAAGGAAATAAACAATTGGAAGAACCGTTACAACTTAGGAGTAACATCAAAGACTTCTGGAATGCATAAAGAATATGAGGTAGAATTTTTGCAAGCAGAAATAAAATAGAAGATTGATGAATACACTAAGTTTTTATTAGGAAAGGAACAAAACCATCAAGAATTTACAGCCTCTGACAAATAGAGAAACTGGTAGCACAGATGCAAGAACTGGAGAACAGAAGTAATGAGGTCTTAGGGACTATAAGCTGGTTGGAACAACACCTACAAAGAATTAAGAAAGTAGTAAGAAAATTAAAAGAAAATGAAGAAAGATTACAGCAGCAACAGTACAATAACCAGACTCAGATGTCTGCTTTACAGTTTAAATTGGATGATACAAGGCATGGCTACCTACAGAAGGCATCTCTGATCAAGTGCTGAAGGAACTGTTGGAGGCAGAACAGGAAGCACTAGTGACAAAACAGAGATTGGAGCCTTATTAGAACAAATAGAACAATACAGAGATAATTTGATCTGTAAAAATGAGGAGATATTACAGCTGAAGTGACAGTTAGAGATGCAGGAAAAGCACAGCACTTCCACCATCACTCAGTTTTGGTCAGAGAATGCACATCTGGAGATGGACCTGGGTGCTGTGGGTTGACCTCTGTCAGCTGCCAGCTCCCTCACTCCCCTGCCTCAAAAGAACAGTGGGAGGAAGGAAAACAAAAAAAGTTCTTGGCTCAAGATAAAGACAGGGAGACCACTTACCACTTACCATCACAGGCAAAACAGATGTGGTTTGGGAAAATTTATTTATTTATATTTAAATGCAGAATAGACTGATGATAAATAAAAATAAACCATTTTCCCTGCAATGACTCCTTTTTTTTTTTTTTGTTGAAGCTCAGACCATCACACCCTTTGATTCCTGGTTCCTTTCCCTGCCTTTTTCCCAATCTCAACCTCACTCCTTAATTCCCAGCTCCTCCAGCTCCTTGCCCCTGGGACCACCTGTGTCCAGCATGGTGGAGCCCCGGCCTCTCCCCACAGACCCCTCCCTGCTTTCCCTGCTTCCAGTGCCTGCACAGGGACACCCGACCCAGTGACCCTTCAGCTTTCCTTTTCCAACAGTTTCAAGAGACAGATTCAATGTCTGCTTTACATTTTCTTTCCTAACCTTTCTCAAGAAGTGGGTCATCTCTTATGTCTACCCACTTACTTCACAGAAACAAAACTAACTGCTAAATGTGGGATGTTACCAAAATTCACCTATATTTCTCACGGAAGTGTTGGCAGCATTGAAGGGACATTTCCCCCTCTACCAAGAAGGATGAATACTCTCTTCTGAAAGTACACTCAGTGCTGGCACAAGCCTGACAGCTCTAGAGATGGAAATCCCATTTTCTACTGAATGGATTCAGCACTAGCAACTACATTGAAACCTCTTCACAATGTTTTTGTCAATATGAGTCCTCAATCTGTTACAGAAAATCCATACAGAGAGGTGAAAAGAGTTTTCATTCCCAGCTGTATCATGAACCTGTCCCCTCTGCTCAAGCTCTGATCTCATTTTTGAGCTAATCCTAAAAACATTAAAATTAATAATAAAAGAATTCACAAAACCTTGTGTTTCAGAAATTTTCTCCCAGAAGAAATTATTCACAGAAAAAAAAAAAAAAAAAAAAAAAAACAGAAACAGAGCAATACTGAACAATACAGCAGTAAACACAAATGTCTACCTGAGCTACCACCAAATTCTGGAAACACCAAGAGTTTGCAGCCACTTATCTTTGCATCAATAAAGCCTCCAAGTTGTTTGCAAATCTGCTCTTGGTATGAGGGGGGCTTATTTCCAAAACAGCTAGAAGTGAAACCCACACTTATCTTCCATCAGGATCCATGAAAAACACTCTTCATAGAGTCACAGAATCACAGAATAGCCTAGAATGGAAGTGACCTCAAAAGATAATCCAATTCAGGAATGGAAGCCAGGAGGAGATCATCCAGCAGCCTTGCCTAGACCATCCACATATAGAAATACTCCAGAGATGGGGACTCTACAATGACCCAACCCCTGAAGTGGCTCCAGTAAATTATTATTGTCACTGTAAAAACGTTTTTTCTTATACAGGGATGAAATCTTTTGTGATCTAAATTGCCCTCTGTTTTCTCCAGGTGGCTCCTTGTGAAAAGACAGTGTCCTCTTTGTATTTACCCTGGAATACTTACTAGAATACTGTGATGAGACTCCCCCTGAGCCTTCTCTTCCCCAGGGAGACAAAACCTTCAGTCAGAAGAGATTTCCGTCTGTCATTCCTCAGAGGCTGGGTCTTTGGTTATGTCATCCCAGGGCTAGGACCCTGCACTTGTGTTTGCTAAACTTCACACAGTTGCTGTTGCCGGCTGTTCCAGCCTGTCCAGGTCTCTCTGTATGATATCTCTCCCTCCTGACATGTCCACCCCACCAGCAGCTTGGAGTCCTCAGCCAACATGGTGAGGGTTCAGTCAGTCTGGTCATCCAGCTCATTTATGGATTTTCCACCTACCTTAAAGTCTCATTGACTCCCTTTAACAGTTTCTTTATCCTTAATTTTTTCAGGACTTTCAGTGCCTGAATTAAGTGGATTTTGTACCTTGCTAATTTGGCTAGCAGAGAATCTTGAAAAATAAAGGATGTTATCTGACACCAGGCTAATCTTGGGATTGGACCATCCTAAGAGGCTTGACCATCAACTAAGTTCTGCCCAGTCCTGAAACAGAGCAACAGGTCAAGAATAATCCAGCATTGTGTCCAAGGAGGGAAGCATTAGGAGCTGAGAACAAGGGAAAATTTTAATGACTTTTTACTGGCAAGATGATAGAATAGAAATTGTTCAGCCTTGAGAAGTCTCCAGGAGATGCCATTGCATCCTTCCAGTACCTAAAGGGGGCTTACAAGAGTGAGGGATTTTATACACCACCAGACAGTGACAGGATATGGGATTTTAAACTAAAGAGGAGAGGTTTAGAACTAGGCATTACAAAGACATTCTTTACTTAGAGGGTGGTGAGGCCATAGCACGGGTTGCCCAGAGAAGTGTCCAAGGCCAGGTTGGATGGGGCTCTGAGCAACCTGGTCTAGTGGAAGGTGTCCCTGCCCATGGCATAGGAGTTGGAAAAAGATGAGATTTAAGGTCCCAAACCCAAACTATTCTATGATTTAGCCTTCTTTCTTTATACTTTATAAAGTTTTAAGTGATTGAACTACCCAAGGCTGCTCTCATCTGAAAATCTTCACACCCAGTCACTTTTCTCAAGCTCTAGTAGGTCTACTGCATCAACTTATTCCCTTTCCACTACTTCACAAAGTTTATCTTGCGAGAAGGACGTGTGAGTCCTGGAAATATCCAAACCAAAGAGATTACTTTAAACTGGTCAACCAAAAAACTTAAAAAATAAATTAAAAATCCACAGCTTTCTCGGTATTTGTGGTGGGTTTTGGTTGCAGACATCACTCCAAACAGTCACATTATAAACTGACTTCTCATTTGTTGCAAGACATCCTTAAAAAGATTTATCATGCATAGCCAAAGAGGAACAAGAGATTACTAAACAACAGTTCATTTTTCAGATGCATTTTATTTGTAATACCTTCTATTGGCAGATGTTATCCCCACAAATGAATTAATGTTCCACCATAACAAAGTGGACGCAGATTGATGGGAGAAATTGATTTGTGTTTGTTAATGTACTTCTGCTGCAGCAAGCACATTAAGTAATTAAAGTGCTAAAAGAGATCTTCCCATCCAGACACACAATATACTGAACTCCATTAATGCAAGGACAAAGGACAACTGGTGTTTTCATTGCATCTCAAGTGCACCCTGTCTGCAGCATACACACCATATAGCTTAATTGTATCCATAAAATTAAAGCATCCAGTTCCAAAACCAGTTAATATAGCAAGGAAACTCTATAGGATTAAGTGTCAAAAAAGAGTAACTATTTTGAGTTGCCAGCATAAGCCATCTTAAAAGGATCTGATCAAGAGGTTGTGTGCAGTTTTCCATTCTGAAAATGAGACTTTGGAATATTTTAAGCTGAATACAAAGATATCTGAAAAATGAAAGTCAGAACAAACCTTTCCCATACACAATTATATTTTCTACTATCACAGCATGTGAGCATTTGTAACTGTACCCTATAAGGAACAATCTTATAAGATTCCATGTTTGTAGGTAATAGTTGATGAGCTAAAAGATCATTCAAGCCCACCTCAAGTAATTTCCCAAACTCACTACTCAATTCCAACAAATAACAACAGTTCGATATTTTATTTCAGCTTGGAACTGTTACATTAAAATGCACCTTACAAAAGTGCAATGACGTGTATGAACAGCCAAGGGACAGGATTGTTTCAAATGTGGGACAGGCAAATAGAGCTGAAGCACATCTCCTGACGTTAGGCAGTGTCTCCTCTCTGAAAATAATGTGCATCAAGGACATAACAGTGAGAGAAAATACTGGTGTGTTGGTTTTTTTTCCTTCATCTAACTTTACTGAGGGCTGCTCAGATGTTAGTGATGAGTATCATATAAAAATCTCATACAGAATGGGATTTAAAATAAAGCTTGTCACCTGGTGTGTTTATGTGCATGTTTATGTACGTGTTTGTAAATAAAGGGTTTGTAGTCAAGTCTTTGGTAATGTCTGTGCTTTATATGCCCATCCTTCCCCTTTTTTTTTAAACCAAATTTCCTAGAATGAAGCAATTTGACAAGAAAGTCTTGTACTATTTACAATTAATCTTTGAATACTCACAGTTGCTTTGAAAACCATGGCAGGCTGTACATCAAAGCTCCAAAAATAATTAAATACATAACAGCTTAAACAAATATATTTAAAAAATACTAAATTCTGGTTCCATTCACTTATTAAACAATCCATTGTTGTTAATCAGTGATAGAGGAGTGGAAAGTAAATGCACTCTTTGCAAGCCCTTATTTAACAACAACAACAACAACAACAAATCCCCAAACTGGGCAAAAAATTAAACCTTTGCCCCTTAACATCTACATACCATCTCCTCTGAGCAAATATCACCTCTGTTCAAGTGACATTTACATTGCTGCTTTGATGACTTTCTGAGTGAATTATGTCAGAAAGTAGCTTCGATCTCACCTCACATGATTTATATTTATACACAGCTATACCGGAGATGTTGACTAGAGTTCATAACTCAGAGAGTTACAGATGGGCCCATGTCTGCTGCTGGGAATCACTCAGCTCTCTGTATATGTAAGTGGAAGGAAGCCTAAGCCCTTAGGCTTGTGAAAGGATTTATGTGTGTGCTGCAACATTTTATTACTTAAGAACAAGTGAAGTGACACAGTTTTAAAGCACTGATCTTTACTAGAACAAGCCAGAAACATGGCATCGGCATAGACTGTGTCAGGGCAATTATTCTAAGCAAGAGAGAGTGCCAGAAATTAGTGAATGAGAAGGTCTGGTAATAAAATAACTATGTAATGCTTGAAAAAACCCACCATGTTCCTTGCATGCAATTTTTTAGGGAATGAGAATTTATTCTCCAAGTTTTCATGTAAGGGTGATTCTGGTGTTTCTAGCTCTTCCGGCACTTTTCCTCCCTAAAGCACTCTGCAAACAGCAACTAACAGAGGCAGCTGAAGTTATCTGTATTTGGAATGTGTTATCACATTGTTACATAGGTGGGTTGGAACTAGATGGTGTTTAAGGTCCCTTCCAACCCAAACCATTCTGTGGCTCTGTGGCACGCACTGTGCGTATCCCTAGGGAAAGCATGGAGTGATGATCAGCAGCAAATCTTGCCTTTAAATACAGTACAAACTGTTGGGAGAACAACTAGACCTGGTCCTTGCAAGGGAAAATGTAATTTGATTATACTCAAGCTCTGGAATTCACTGCCCAGAGTCTGGAGAACCTCTGTCCTTGGAAGTTTTCAAGACTGGACTGGACATGCCCTTGAGTACTGTGGTCTGAATTCAATAATTGGTCCTGCTTTAAGTAGGTATTGGGCTGAAGATCAGGCAAGTTCCCTTCCAGCATGAATGATTCCCTGGCTCTAGGATGAGTGTGGCCCTAGTCTTCTTCAGCACAGAAACAACAAAGAAGCTGTGCAGCTTCTTTCTGCACTCAGTTTCAGCCCATGCAGCAAACACTGTTTTAGTGATTTATCATCAGCATGGTGGTCTCCAGTAATTCACCTGGCTGTTTAGCTTACAGCACAAAACAGGTTTACTTGATTATCATTAAAATGTGATTTTAGCTGAGAAATGCAGTTTGCTAATAAAATTAGGTTCTGCTTTTCAGCTGTATGGAATGCTCCATGCCTTAAGTCTTGATGTCACTGTGTCCAGTTCCTCAACAAGTGTGTCACATCCTGGAGGAGCTCAATTTTCAATGCTGCACTTAGTGACACAATGATTCTAAGAATTTATGGGGCTTGTGTCATCAATTCATTAAGGACATAGAGGGTAAAACAGAGCCAAGTGCATCAATGAAGATCAAAGTTACTTCTAAAAGACCTATGAACAAAGAGCAACCACTTTTTGTATAAAGTCTATTGGTTCAAGTAGAAATTCACCTCAAAGACGTGAATTTAGTCCATTAGATTAATGCATTTGCTTAGCAGAACTTAAGGGGGATCAAAGCCATTCTGTGATACTCTAGGGAATGATACTTTCAATTTAAGGTCTCTGCTTATAGAAATATTTTTATTTTATGAATTGGATTCATAAAAATAGGAAAGGCAGTGCCAAATTATACATCAAGAGTTTTGAAGAAAATCTTATAACAGTAAATTTTTAATGTTATAGATGATAGAGTGAGCTGTCTTCCAGGTTAATCGCTGATGAGCATTAAAAGCTGGCTAAATCCCAAAAGTTTCATTTTGGTTTTTTCTTCTCTTGTTAGCTCTATTTTTTTGCCCAAGACTTTAATCTGACACCACAGCTTGCATTTTATTTCCTAGGAGAGTGGATCCCATCTGTTTGCATGACATTCCTCTTGGCTAGCACTGTCTATATGATATATTTTAATGTTTGTCTTCCAGGAGCAAGCAGAATGCCTTCTTTGTCTGTATCCTTACCTTTGATTTATTAATTTTCCTGGTGTGTACAAAGCTTTCCACCTGGATGCCAGAGTATCTATACCAAACTCTTCTCTCTGTAAGTACCACCACCTTTTATCTTTGGATCAGAAATCACTTTGCAACATTTACTGATCCATCAAAATGTCTTAAGTCCCAGTTGTTTATTTTCTGCATGTGGGGAAAACCTAAGACAACTCTACCAAGACCAGGATCAGAAAGAGAGCTAGGAAGTAAATGTATTGATTTTTTTTTGCCTCTGATGTGCCCATGAACAGAGGCCAATTTGCTGAATGTTGTGCCGTGTGTAGTTTTGTCTTAATGACTAATTATCATTCTAGTGTTCATGACCAAGAAAGAAACAGTTGCTATCCCATGTGTGAAGGGTGGCTGAAGTAAACTGAGCACATTCTTTCTCAACATATGACTCAGTCAACTCATGTTGTGTCACATGGGCGCCAAATGGGAGCAGAACAAGTGGTGAAGCTGGACCATATGGGTTGAGGAGTGGCAAGATGACATTTGGAGTTCTCAGAAGCTCTCGAATTACTGTAACATTTCTGGGCTCTCCAACATGCATTCGTTCTAAATTACTGTGTTGTCCAAAATTTTCCCTCTGATGTTCCATATGCATGGTTTTAGCTCTGTATTAATGACTGCTGTGAAATTTATGTGGAAAACAATCACAAACTAGCATGCAAAGCATTATATCAAGGCTTTAAGTAGTATCCATCTAGGCCCCTTATTTCTGAATTTGTACTAATTCTGTGGTATTGCCTTGGTTAGCCATCCTCTTAAGAGAGTTGGAGCTGGCCTTTAGATCCATTGTCTATAGGTGACCAAGTGACACAGAACAGTGACCTGATGTATTTAGGGTCAAGTAAGCCTGAGTATTGCTTATTTGAAGGAGAAACCTAATTTCCAGGTACAAGAATACCCTACTTTCCCCTGACTAATCAATTACCAGCCAATGGAGTTTGCTGACCTGCTGCTCTTCACCTACAGAGGAGTCTCACCTCTTAGGCTCCACTCCATTTAGTTCAGTGTTTCCCCCCTACCAGTGGCACAGGAGATCCCAGCTCACTTCAGCACACACAGGGTGCCTAGAAATTAAAGATGGCTATACTCATTAACCAAACGAGAAAATTGTCTTCACCAGCTGTCATGACAATAACCCATCATCCATGATTCTCCTGAAGTTGTCACTTGCTACACTTCAGGACATTGATGTTAAGCTTCCTGCCACACCTGCACTTCAACTACTTTCATGAGTTTAGATTTGTGCTAAACTAAGTTCAGTCTTGTCAGTTCAGTGCAGTACGTTCTCAACTATCACTGCATGACCATGTAGAGTCCCTGTCTTTTTACTCCTGAGAGGTTTTATGTTTTTTTTCTTTTTCTTTTTTTTTTGGACAATATTGGATGCTGCATTAAAGTGAATGTAATATGTCATCGTGGCAAGAAAAAAGTCAGTTCTGTCAAAGCATCTGTTCCAAGGGACAGCACTTATTATTCCAAAAAGGCATTGCTTCCATCATTTCACTATGCTTATAAGCCCTCTTCCTTTTATTTTCCCCCCCTTTTCTTCTTCATTTTTATTAAAGAGAATTCATGCATCATAAATGAAGTAGGTAAGTATTTTCAAAATGTCATAGATTTACAGTCCAAAAATGAGTCGTATTTCATTACACATGAGAAATCTGAAGAAATGCATATTTTTATGAACAAAATAACAGGACTTACTTCTGTTCTACACTTTCAAATTATATTATATATATATATATATATATATATATGTATATATACTCTGACACTGTACCTCAAAGACTGGGAAATAAGGGAAAGAAGGTCTGAGCCTCTGAATACAATGTGTATTTTTCAGGTACCCATCTGACAAGAAAGGCACTGATGGATTGTTGAACCCCAGTTTGCTGGGAAAAGGAGCTGCTGCATTTTGTCTCTAAAGGAATGACTTCATGGCTAAGTACACTGAAGCCCTGTTGTCCATCTGGTAGTTAACAGGGATGTTTTGCCACATAAAAGCTTAGTCTGTTAAGTCAGAAGATCTTGTTTCCAGCAGCTCTGAATGCTAATGATCCTTGGTCTGATCCTTGTAGGGTTTTGTAAGCTCTGAGACCACTAATCCTTTCTCCAGGGCAATGGAGCATTACTTTTAGAAGAAACTGGACTTCATTTTTCCACTCGTTTTTAATCACCACCACCCCTCATGCACATAAACCACCAGTATAAGTGTCAGACACAAATTGCAGCCTGGAATTTGAGGATTGAGAAGACTGATAAGCAGCCAATTCAGCCCTGTGATCAGTAACCAGTGACTTACCTTGGTCCTAGTTTTATAATACATCATTGCCAGAATCCTACCACTAGTCAGTCACTATTTCACCTTCTTTTTCCTCTGTTTCCTCACAAACTCCAAATATTACTCAGCCTCTGAATGCAGTAGTTGTGGGGTTCATTTTTTTTCCTCAGTCAAATAGATTTTGAAAAGCTTTAAGAAAAAAAAGGTGCAGAAGGATTGCTTCTGACAGAACCAGACAAATCAATTAATTGATCTCTGGCAGTCAGGGATAATTTTATTTCCTACTCTATTAGGGAAAATCAGAATCAGTTAGCTAATTTCACTAGAGAAAATGTCACCAGTTATTAAGCAGCACATGATGGAAAGAATTAAAGACGGAAAACTTAAAAATGTTTTTCCTTCCAGAAATTGCATTACTTATTACTCAACCTTTAGAACTCTGGCATCAAGCAGCATTGCAAATCCTTTGGTTTGACCAAAGAAAAGGTTTTCTTCTCCTACAGCAGCACCTACAGCATTTAACCTTTGATGTCTATAAATACTGACACAGTTATATTTGTGCTCCAGAAGATAAATTTACCAGTAACTGACTGTTACAAACTACCTGCACATAATTTACTGACTGTTCCTGAGATATAATTGTCAAAATCATACAACCATGATGAACATTCACCAAAAAAAAAAATCCTGATTTTTGTATCAGTCTCTTTTCAGTACTAACTATTCATACGGGCAAAGAAACATGATTAAAATATCACAGGCTGTTAAAAAAGTTAAAAGTTCCATTTCTCCTGGGGAGGTAGAGGTGGCAACTGGCTGTGCATGGACACAGCATTCAAAATAGCAGTAAAATCAAAAATAGAACAGAGCCATTACTGGCAGCCTAACATTTTAAAGCACTTTGTGACTTATGGACAGCAGATCATGTCCTTAATCAAGCTTGATTATTATCTGTCACCTAATGGCTCCAGAAGGGCTGATTTTCCCAGAATTTTCTTCCTAAATCATGTTGAGTTATTAGTTGCTTTATTTGAATGGGGTGCTCTTCTTGAAAAGACTAACAGCTGGCACAGCCACACTCTCCCAAAGGGTAACGCCCTCAGAAGGACAGTTAGCCAAGTGTTTTGGGAAGAACTGCCCTTATTTCTGCAATTATCTAGTTCCAAACCAGAAACTTCAACCTTGTCAGCTAGGCACACAGGAGCAGGACTATTCTGTATTTCTGCAGACATGTGTTCAGGGGTTTTATTATTATTTTTTGTTTTGTTTTTGTAGCAAAATATTAAGAGGAAAAGTAGATTATATAAATTATTATTAATACTCTTCATTTTTTTTTCCTGCTTTTGAGGTTAAAAAAAACACAGCATGTTGGGTTCCCACAGAAATTAAGATGAATTCCAATTTCTGTGTTTTTCTGATAGACAACCCTTCATAAATCACCTTTCTGACTTTCAGCAGGACAGAATGGTATTGACCCAATTTACAAGTCACTCAGAGAAGAAAAATTTTAGTTAAATAGAAAGTGCACTTCAATCTTAACTCTACCACACTCTCACCTGTAGAGACCATGTAAATCCAAGATATCCCAGATGCCTATAGTCAATATCAATGACGGCAGTATAAAAATGGCAAAATAAAAAGTGTGCCCAAGTTAAAATTAAATTTGGCAAGCTCACCTACTCTATCTCTTCACATATTCATGCTATAGTGAAAGGGCCACTGAGCAGATGAAGTCAGCCAGAGGATAGTGACCAGCAAGTATGAGACACACGGATTTTGCTGGAAATGTAAAGGTTAAAACAATGGAAGGAAAGCAAATGTAATATTGTGCAGGATACATAGAAAGAAAAATGACTGCAAACAAATTAATGCAGTATAACCTATAATATCATGTGTTTGGAATATTAATCACTAAAGCAAGGTAAGTACCAGTGGGGAAAAAAGCAAAGGTAATTAGGAACTCATTAGTGTGACAGCTGAATATATTATCTGTGTTAGTGCTAGGCTTACCCCCCACACCAGAGATTTGATCTGACTGTCAAAGCCAAGGAAAGCATTTTACAGAAATGATTGAATGCAAAATCAGACCAATACAAGAGAAAAACAGGCAGGTCATCACACTGGAACATGGAAAGATTCCTGACTAACCTCTGAACATCCTATTGTCTAAGTCAAAAAAAATCAGCCCACAGATGGGTGTGGATTTTCAGTTGTGAGAAAGATCAAAGACATTACAATTATCACCAGAAGTCAAGGAAAAAAAAAAAAATCTGTAGCTAGGGCTGTCTTCTGTTATCATAAGGACTAGAATGGTTGTGAGATTTTTTTTTTTTATAGCTCGGATAAACAAAAGAGCTCAAGCATAGAGGGGTTTTTCCCAGTTTGACACCAGTGTTTGACATAGTCAGAATACTTTCTAACATAAAGTTGGTGGATATTCTCTTGGAGAGAGCAACAGAATGACAGATGCCAGCTGTTAAAACCAAATAGAGCTGTGTTTCCTTCATTCAAGTTCCCAGCATTTTTCCCACACAGTTCATCAAAATAAATCAAACAACAAAATGCCTGTATACTGATGGGAACAGCTCTACCTAATCCATCCCAATACCTGAAACAATTCCCTGGTTTTCGTGAGTCAAATGGTGCTTGACATAGAGAAATCAGCTGTGAAACATCCCTGTGCCAAGCTAAGGCTTGACAGAGAATAGGTAGTGTTCTGTAAACATCAGTTGTGATAGGTGAAAGAAAATAATACTCCTCTAGACCCACTGTTTTCCATTAAGTATATTCTTCTGACCTTTCTGAGTGTCCTTGTCTCCCCCAAAAGTGCTTCTTTATCTATTTATTCTTCACTTAAGAACACGTGTGGGGTGCAATATGCAAGAAGAGCAACAACTCACATCTGCTCAGGCTTCTTCACCAAGTTGTTTTAACCACTAGGAAGAGTGGTGCAAAAAGAATAGAGGCAAAAGTTTGACTGGATCAGAGCTGTACATGTTCTTCTAATTTATGGGAATGTGAAAAATCAGTGTGGCCACCAGAAGCAGAGCTTTAGACAAACATAAGTATCCATTTTTCCTTCTGAAATGGTGGGATTCAGCCAAATTTCATTAAAAGAATATAGTCATTAGATTTATGGGCCTAAAATGAAAATGTTTGCATTATAATTCAATGCAGTGATCATTTACCACAGAGGCTCAAAACCACTCCAGAAACATTTAAAGCAGCCATTGTACTTATATCTGAACAGGAGCTTAAAACAATTTGGAGCATTACAACATTGTACTGCAAAAATAAGTCAGTCAGTCTGAGTTTATAGTGAAAGTAATGTACATTGATCTTCCTTGACAGCAATGAAAGCCCAATGACATCCTTCTCTGCCCTGGAGAGTGCATGAAATATAACTGCATTTGGCAGAAAAGAAACCATTTTGCAATTTAACTCTTTTCTGTAAGGTGCTCCTCTGTTGTCAGCTGCAGATTAATGGAAACATCAACTCACCCCCTCTGGAAGAGGTCCACATTATGGAATTTGTGCAGCTCCACAGAAAACTCGACCGTTCCCTGAACCTCAGACATGGTTTTTTCAGGTCATCACCTAAATAACACATATATAAAGACATTATAAACGTTTGAAGTATTTTGCTTAACAAGTCCATGAATGGATTATTTAATTTTAGTCAGCATCTCGAGGTTCATGCAAAGCTTGAAATCAACTGATATCAATTGGAATCTTTCCAATGACATCATTTGGCTCCATCTTCAGGAAAACTCACTAAAAGCCAGATCAAAGCAGTAATTAAGAGAGGTAAAAAGTCTAATTAAGCCTGAGGACAGAATGATAATATTATGAAAAGTATAAGAAGCAAAAAGTAAATAACATATTATGTGCAAGAATCTCAAAGCAAATTTTAATTAACTCTCTTGCTGCTCTTGTATGGGAAATTGATTTTTTTCATCTCATTTTATGAAATGGCAGATTTCCAGGGTCAGCACAGCTCATTTCTGTAAAAGCACAGGCCAAAAAGACAAGAACCATAGATAGATGAGAGCAGAATTCAGATTTCTCTTGCTTTTGACCCTTTCTATGACTTAAATAAAGTCCCAGAAGGGAAGCTTCTGAGGGAATATGAATAATTTAAAAATTAATGAATGGAAGACATTCTTTTAAAGAAAATGCTGACAGTCACGGCACCTAATAGGCCACAACAGTCAGATCAAGATTTTGAATCATTACAGCCATTTACATGTATCATCTCATGTGCTTATTGAATCACAGAATAATTCAGGTTGGAAGGGACCTTAGGAGGTCATGCCTCACTCAAGGAAGGAAGTTTCCAAACCAGCCCTATTTAATACACAAATGTAGAGCCTTAACATTTCCCTAATTATAGCAGAGGCAAACCAAGGACTTTTACAGCTTTGGAACAGATTTTCAATTATTTTTTGCCCTTCCCTCCTTTTTTCCCCCTTGCAAGTGTACTTCTGGCAATCTTCCAAGCCGCTTGGAAATTTTCTGTAGGATCAATGAGAGGGTAAAGATTAAATTTTTTTCATTAATACATTCATAAGCAACTTTTCAGTCGTTGTTTGACAGCAGCCAAGTGCAGTCTCTGAGGAAGACCCATGTCAGGGCTCTTAACAATTCCCCTCCTGAGACATACAGGGCTTTAAGGGGATGTGTAGCCCAGATGCAAAATGAAAAATTTCTCCAGAGGTGCTAATCAATAATTTTCATGGTACTCATAGATTCGACTGTGTCCTTTAATGAAGCAGGAGTGAAGAGGATTTTGATACATGAAGTCCTCAGATAAGCATTAGGCTTTAGCTTTCTCAAGGCTTGCTCCTGATTAGTAATTTTCCAAATGACTGGGTTATTACACTGATTATTTTAAACTAAGTTTTTTTTCTGGCTATCCTCTCAAGTGCTACAGTTTTTCAAAAAGATCCCATTCCAAAGTTAAAAGGTTATTAATTTTTCTTTCACCATCCTCAGACTTTGGAATGACAAGAATGTGATGTAAAATGTATGTAATATATTTCTGTAACTGTGAGAAACAAAAAAAGAATTGCTAAGCTGCACATCTGATACACCTCTGAGGTAGGGAATTCTACATTAGCTTGTGTCAGGCCATGATTTGGGTGTGCTGAAAGTATATTCAAACTCTATTACTTGTCACAGAAACACAGAATCAACTAGGCTGGAAAAGACCCTTGAGACCATCAAGTCCAAGCTACGACCTAACACCACCTTGTAAAGCAGAGCGTGGCACTGAGTACCACATCCAGTCTTTGCTTAAACACCTCCAGGGACAGTGACTCCACCACTTCCCTGGGCAGCCCATTCCAATGCCCAATCACTCCTTCTGTGAAGAACTTCTTCCTAATGTCCAGCCTAAACCTCCCATGGTGCAACTTAAGGCTGTGTCCACTTGTCCTGCTGCTGCTGCCTGGGAGAAGAGGCTGACCCCCATCTGCTACAGCCTCCTTTCAGGGAGTTGTGGAGCAATAAAGTCTGCCCTGAGCCTCCTCTTCTCCAGGATAAACATCCCCAGCTCCCTCAGCTGCTGCTCATTGGGCTTGTGTTCCAGGCCCTTCACCAACTCTGTTGCCCTTCTCTGGATCAGCTACAGCATCTCAACATCCTTCCTAAATTAAGGAGCCCAGAACAGGACACATTCAAGGTATGGCCTAAGCAGTGCTGAGTAAAGGGGAAGAAAAGTAATACTTGTTGTTTTCTTTGTCCCCCATTTCAACAGGAATGAAACTATTACTTGGTCCTTTTGCTTTTCTGCACCGATTAAGTGGCTGTATGTAGTTTATAGGTCATGAATATCACAAATCCACCAGGTTATGTGTGAGTCTGTGTGTGTGTGATAGTCTTGCCTGAGTCAAAAAGCCAACTGTGTGGGAAGCTAGTAGGAAACCATGCAAACCACAAAGCAATACCCTGACGAGGTATTTAGTTTTGAGGAGAGTGCTAATTAAAAGAATTGCCTTTGGCAATATATCTGCATGTTGTGCTGAGGCACATTTCCCTAGACAAAAAGCTCAGGATCAAAGGAAACTCCATGCTTTTGAAGATACCAGCTTAAAGAGGAGAGGTGTGAATGGATGGCCAGATAGTTCAGAGGAGTACCAGTATTGTCAATAGGAACGACGACATGAAGTTAGGATTAACTAAGGTATAAGAAAAATGAAATACATGGAAACACACACATAGGTCTTCACTGTATTTGCACTATAATTTTCAAGCTTTACACCTCTTCAAAACAAATCTAGAAGAGTTATCTTGGAAACAAAAAACAACAAGCAAACAAAAAACCTGTTTCTGTAACTTTATTTCCCTCGCTGATCACCAGAATTAAAGTGTAAGCACCTGCTGCACGAGTTTGAACTTCCATCCACCCCACCAGCACACCAGAGGATCAGATCACACAGATCTACCCCCAAGCACTAGAGCCTGGTACTTCAGGGAACACCTCACAAGTACTGAAAGGGGCCCCTGGTGCACCTTCTTTCCATGGCACTTAGCAAAGTTCAAAGAATCCTGCTTAGACACATGCTACCACTCTTCAGTGCAAGAAACTATAAAATTTGACAAAACAGCTGCAGGCACCACTGGATCAGGAAAATATTAAGTCATTAAAATGATGCACTCATTTTTAACTTCTCTACCAGGTCCCTGCTTAAAGAAACCTTATCATAACCCTTCAAAATCAAGGGCTCATGAAGGATTTCTGATCAACCCTTGTGTGGGACAACCTTGGGTTATAAATAGAGGATTAGTTGGTAAAAATAATGTTGAAGGTTGCCATGACATCAGCATTGTAAACACAACAGGGAATGCTGCCAGTATTGAAGTATCATCAGTTATCTAATAAGCAGTTTAAAGAAAAATATGGAGGTCATTCTTGGGAAGGCTTTAGTACATTTGTATTTCCAAAATATCTGTTTCTATATCAAACTCCTTGCATTTTTCAGAAGAGACCTTAAGACAACACTAATAAATATGAATGCAAAGCTAATAAAGCAACGTGGGAAGTGATTTGACCATCTGCTCCTGCAAAATCAGTGCCCATGGTCACCCTCGTCACTCCAAAGCACTGGATTGCTTCAGATGGTGCTGCCATTGTCTCTGGCTGTGCTGTGCTGTCCTACATGCACCAGTGGCACGAGTCAGGTCACCAGTTTGACAGTTTGTCCTTCCAGCTAGAGTTGGTGTCCTAGCAAGGGACAGTCAATTTCAATTGTCACTTGACTTAGAGCAAGGACACACTAACTGAAAATCAGAATCCTTTATACAAATAAAGCCTATGAAAATCTACATGTTTAAAGACTGGAGACTGTCTCACTTGCATTTTTAACGAAAGGCTAGATTTTACTCCCCACATCTCCGTTGCTGTCAGTGGAGATACCTTCTGCACTGGAGACTGTTCAAGAAATGATACTGGCTAAATGTAACCTTTTTGACTTACAATATTTTTACTTAATGAAATTTTAGGGATGCAGTCAACTGACCAAGCCCTCTGCCAGGAATTGATTAGTTGATTATGTACCACACACACCACTGTTAAACACCAGGAAGATAAAAATGAATCTGACAATTCACCACTGAAATAGCACTGTCACCCCAAACGAAGAGAGCTAAGGAAGGTGAGATGGAGAGAGAGCACATTGGCTAGAAGGACACTACATAATCTAAAAGTCCATGAACCTTCTAGCATTTGCACAATTACATCCAAGCAAAAAATAAACTGTGTTTTTAAATATAAACCACTTTTTTTTTAGTGTTTTCACCATGCTTAACCATCTCCATTTCAGAAACTAGGCTTAAAAAATGAAAAAAGAAAAAAAACCACCAGGGACAAAAGAATAAAATGCCATATGACCAAGGGCAGTGACTCATGAACCTAGAAGCATTCATTTAGGAGAATACAGCTACCTCTCAAGAAACACAGCACATACTATCTGCAGGATAACACTACTGTGCTTACTGGTTTTAAAGCATCTTTTATTTTATTGCAATTTTTTTCAGAAGCTGGCATTTGTTTCATGCTAGGCACTTATACCCTTTTATTTATTTCTTTATTAAGAATTCCTTGAATAGGTGTATAAAGTCAAAGTGAGACAACTTTATTCTCCTCTTCACTAATGCCTTAACCCACTGCATTTCTAAGTAAGAAAAGTAAAAGGAACACAATACAAGGAGGACAGTAACCACACATCAATATGCTCTGAGATAAAGAAGAAGCAAGCTCATTAGACCAAATCTCTTTTTCATTGTTGTTTTATTTTTTAATTGCTCACCTTCATGCAGCTGAACTGGATCCCCGTTCTTACGACGGTGATTACATTTCAATAGCCTTGTCTGAGCATACATTAATTTCCTGAGACAAAGCAGCCACAAATGTCAGTAAGTCCTTTCACTACAGCACTGTCATTAGCTGTTCTTCACTTTACAGAACCTGTCAGTTTTTCCTGCCAGCACATCAGCAAAATGAGAGAGGTGAGGTTTTCACCTTCAAGGTGATTTCAAAAGTTACCACCTCATTTTGTTAAAATAAATCAAGCCAGTATTTCTCTTCTAAGATTTTGGGTGGCAGCAAGATATTTCCTTTTTACTTTAAAAGGAGCCAATCTAAGTACAACACTAAAGATACAAAAAGTGACAAAGCTTGTCGATGGCATCAATACTCAAGTCCACCACTTGATCACAAGTCCATTTGTATTTTACCTCTCTTCCTAAATATCCTGGTATGTCATAGACTCACTGAGCTATAAATAGCTCACCCATATGTTCCAAATCCAGATCCACTTGAGCCACTTCAATTCTAGCAGCCTGGTCCACCTGCCCATTGTTTTCAAGTTCTTCAGTGTAACACGTCTTGGGTACGTGAGCATGTACACTCTGGCCAGTCCATGACCACATCCACGTTTCCCAGGTGCTCAGGATTTCCAATCTGACCCGTTTCATCATCAGTGCAACCCACTTCCTCCATGTAGCATCAGCTGCCTGATGCCTGGAGGGCACCCTCCCTGTGAACATCCAGCTGACCCCAGATAACAGATACCAAAAGAAGCTCTGCTTCAGTACCAGCTACCTCTGAAGAGGTTCAAAATCCTTCATATGTTGCCAATATTTCTTTCTCAGTTGGAGTGTAATAGGCTTCAGATCCCCCATATCCCCCCTTTCTAAATCCTTGAGGCCAGCCTAGAGTCTCTCCAGGCTCTTTTGGCCAGATGTTCCAGATGGAGCCATTATCCCTGTCTGGGATATAAAGCACATTTTTTACATTTTGTCATGTCTGGACTGGTCCACAATATCACCCATTTAGTTTGTTCAAATATTTGCTGCTGCTCAGCACCACTTTCAAAGTCTTTATGACTTTCAGGTCACTCAATAGAGACTACAACCAGTAGAGATCAGATTATAACCTGGAACACGCATTCTCCAAAAAACCATGACACTTAAGAAATCTTGTGTTTCGGTTTTCTTAGTTGTTATTTTTTTGATCACACCCCTGGAGATATGATCACATCCACCTTGCCAATTTAGTCCTAAAAATTGAATTTTCTGGGCAGGTCCATTTACTGTACTTTGTTTTGTAGCAGAAACAGATTTCAAAATAATTTGGATTATTCTTCTCTTCTCAAACCCTCTCCTCTGCTGTGTTGCCCCACAAAATGATGTCACCAATGTACTGCAGGTGTTGGGAACATACACCTTGTTCCAGTGCAGTCTGTATCGATCCACAACAAATGGCAGGAATATGTTTCCACCCTTGGGACAGTCAAGTCCAGGTGTACTGGATATGCCTCCATGTGAAACAAACTGTGCCCCACACCAAGGAGTCTCAGTTGTCATATCCTCTGCACTTTCTGACCTGTTCATCGATAGTTGGTGCCTTTCCAGCTCATTGTCACCTGGCTGTGGGTGTATGAAGTCAGCATGTCTTGTGAAAAATTTCTCTGCATGGACTGTGTGCACCAGATTTCACCCTGGTCTCTGCATGTCAGATCACTATAGCTCACCAGCCAGCACAGCTGGTTTCCTCAGATCCAGGATGTCTCCCTCCATGCGTGTCCATTTCCTTTGAGACTTTGCAAGGTTTTCCTTGAGGAAAACTGTTCCTGCCAAAGACTGAGATTCCTGCCTTTTTTCCGGTTCATTTGGCAATGGCCTTATCCTTAGAAAGAGATCCTAGCTGTTGGGCTTCCTTCCCCAGTAACTCCTGACCACTGGCCCCAATATCTCAGCACTGGAGCAAGCAGCTGAGAATTAGCTCACCTGGTTCACAGCAAAAACCTTTTTACATTTCTTGCAGCTCACTAAGGCATAGGGATCTGGTGATTTCTGTCTCATTTATGATTTCAGTGTCTTCTTCCTCCTGTTCTTGTGATTGCTGTGCTGCAGAACAGGCTGCCTCTTCTGATTATTTTTCTACTTCACTCTCTTAGGAGAAGCTTCTTCACCACTTGCTAAATGAGCCTAGTGACTTCTCCTTCAATGTTTCTTTTTCTTATGAAAGCAACTGGTGTAGTGTCTCATTAGCTACAATGCCAGTCGGTTTTCTTTCCCTCTGCTCCCTGAGGCTGCTGCATAACACCAAGCAGGGTTTGGCAGATGGTGGCCAGGGCCCAGTACAGAGCAGCAAATTGTGTCTCGTTGGAAGAGGCACAGGAGTTTTTTCAAGCACTCCACCACTTTCAGCATCCTGAGTTGTTCAGGAGTGAAGCTCCAGATCACTGGAGGTGAGAAGCTCTCTAGAGACCCGCCTGTATTCTCCCACATGCTGTGCTACCCGTGTCCTCGAGGAGCCAGGGTCACATTCCTAAATTGTGTGTTCACCTTAGACAAAACCAAAGCAATATTTCTAAGAAATAGAAGTATTGTAACTACCCAAGGATCTACAAGGTACTGAGAAGTTATTGTAAGGAGTAAGAAAACATCATGGAAGAGAAGGTGCCGTTCTGTATATCCTTCATTAAGAAAAAATCCTCTCAGGAAGAAGTATAATTGTTAATTGTCTCCATAAGCGGGTACCAGAAGTACAATCATGGCTTCAGGTCAGAGTCCAGATACCAGATTAAACTCAAGATCAGTGTTTTAATAACAAACCTCCCAGGCAAAACATCACTAATCACTACAGAGCACAGCAAACTGCAAAGCCAACACCAATCTTTACAAGGTAATGCAAAAAAAAAAAAAAGAAAAGAGAAGAGAAGAGAAGAGAAGAGAAGAGAAAAGAAAAGAAAAGAAAAGAAAAGAAAAGAAAAGAAAAGAAAAGAAAAGAAAAGAAAAGAAAAGAAAAGAAAAGAAAAGAAAAGAAAAGAAAAGAAAAGAAAAGAAAAGAAAAGAAAAGAAGGCAAGGTGCAGATCACAGAAACTAATATCAATAACAGATTAATCAATATTGTGACCCACAAATGTTAATATATAAATAATTTCTCATATTCTTTGATCAATGGATCATCACAAACTCTTCAAGCTTCGAAGGTGCTAAAAAGAAATGTTGTAGTTTGACCCCAGCTGTCAACTAAGAAACACACAACTCATTCACTTAGCCCCAGCAGGATGTGGGGAAGAGAACTGGAAGGGTAAAAGTGAGGAAACTTGTGGGTTGAGACAAGAATGGTTTAATAATTGAAATATAATATTAGTAAAAACCATTAATAATACTAATAAGAGTATTGAAAAGGAAAAATTAAAACCAAAAAAGAGTGAAATAAAACCCAAGAAAGAAAAAATTTGCAAATTAAAAACAACTGCTCACCACCAATCAACCAATGTCCAGCCAGCCCCTGAGCAGCAGCCCCAGGACATCTTTCCCCCCAGTTTATCTGCTGAGGAGGATGAAATATAGTCTGGAATATCCCTCTAGTCAAGTTGGGGTCAGCTGTCCTGGCTGTGACCCCTCCCAACTCCTTGTGCACCCCCAGCCTCTTCACTGGTGGAGTGGTGTAAAGGCAGAAAAGTCCTTTACTCTGTGGAAGCTCTGCTTAGTGGTAATGAAAACCAACAATTTCCAGCAGAAATCCATCACAGCCCCATACCAGCTACTGTGAAGCAAATTAACTCTCTCCCAGCTAAAACCAGTACAGGAGGCACTGTACATACACAGCTGGACTCAATGATCTTCAAACTGTTTTCCAACCTAAATGATTCTATGATTTTATGATGTAAAATTCAGCCCAAATACTTACTTTTGGGTCAAGGCATGTTTGTGATTTTCTTTTTGCTCTAATATGTATTACAATTACAAGTCTTCTCTGGAAATCAAGTTATTTTCCACCATGAGAAACCTTCTAATGCTCTCTTAGTCATGGAAGTTTCAGGGATTGCTTTGTAAGATCTCCAATCTTTACAACCACCTAACATTACCCAGCATAATTTACAGAATGAGATAACATCACAGATAATCCCTTGCAGCACTTTTGATAAGGTTTTTAGGTTTCCAGTCTGCTGTAATCCTTTGCACATTTTCTCCAACATGGAAGCCAAAGTAAAGATTTGTGATACAGGTAAAAAAAATACAAGGCACATAATATTACTCAGTCACGTCTGTGAAATGTGCTTTTCATCCAGTGCATAAACATTTAGCCTGGTTTAAATTTATGGAGATGAATTCAGTTTTTATGTTCTAAAGAGCTAACTCAGTTTGGATGCAAGCCCTGAAAATAATCTTCCAATATTACCAAAAAAACAAAAAAAAGTTTGCTGTTTGATATTCCCAGGAAAATCAATATTCAAAATTTTTCAGATGCATTAGACATATGTTCACAGAGTGCAACATGATGAATCACTTTTCCCAAGGTTCGTTGGTTGCTACCAGTGAAATGTAATGGATTAGAGACACAGAGACAAATATCAATTGATCTCTTAAAAAAATTACTCATAGCTCAATGAGTGTTCAGAGTGGAGCAAATAAGAAAAGATCTGGGTTATTTTATGGGGGTTTTTTGCATTTACAAACTCCAGTGTGATTTGTCTTCTACCATTACAGCTGGAATTCACGAAGTACCCACGGTACCCAGTTTGCTGGGGGTAGATGCCCATTCAACCTCCAGCAACAAAATTAGAGTTAAAATTAAAACCACTTGAACCCCACAGCTGAGAACTTTCACTCTAGATCAACAGATTCAAATATATGGACCACATGGATAACTAAAGAATCCAAAGAGAATCACTCAGGAAGACAAGTCAACAACTTATATCAATTCCTTTCATATTTTGCTTGTGAGACCAATCTACACTAGAGATTTTGTACAGGTCACCAGGTCCAAGAAGGCTGAGAAGAAAGTCTAAATTACACCTTCCATAAACTGGTCATTTCAAGGGTATTTAGATAAAGGAATAAATCTACTAAGGGAAAAACCCAAAAATACCAGGTTGTGCCAGAGGATTTTTAGGGCAGAACTGAAGAGGGCCAGAATAAATGTCAGGTGCCAGTAGGCTGCTCTTATGAGATATAAAGCCTTTGAGCTATTACACAGGATTAAATGTGAACACAGCTGTGCAAATTTAGGTCAGATCATTCAAAAAAAAAAACCAAAAAAATCCACCAAAAAACATTGTAGAGCATCCTCGATTTGTCCTCTGTTAGCACGTGCCTGTCAGGACACCAGTGCTGAGTTCAGCTCAGCACAAATCACTATCTGCTTACACCAGTTAATAATAACCTGCTGTTGGTATTGTGCACAAAATGAAGCAGCAGGAGAAATTCAGACAGAAGAGGAGGGAGAGCGAAACAGAAGGAAAAAGGAGATAATACAAACTTTCCCCTGCATTAGCTTCCCACTGCTACATAATCCTCTCTTCTTCATGCCTTTCCAACCTGTTCCTTCTCTGACTTCTATTCCTTCTTTATGACCTTCAAAAGGAAAAGATGTTTTAAAATTTTATGCACAACTGAGAGCTAAAATTTCAGACTCCTCAGAATATCATTGTCTTCAATCTTCAGCAGTTTTTGTGTCTTATTCCCACAGTTCACCTGAGTCTTTTTTTTCTGATATTCCCATTGTCAGTCTTAGAAACACAAAATGCATCAAAAGGCTGCAAGTTATTTGAAGCCTATTTAGAACATTCAGACAGAATTATCCATCCTTCTCACATTTGACTATGCTCCTCTTCCCAGTAAAGGGAGATATATTCTTCTCAGTCTGGGCTTTTTGTTGGTTTCATACAGGAAACCAGAGCTCTTTAGAGGACTAACTTTATATTATTTTCATGTACTCACAGAAGAGTGAGTACATGAATTTATTTTTATAAGCCCCATAATTTATTTTTTATAATTATTATTTTAAAGTTCTACTCCAGTTCTTACCTGACTGAAATCAAAACTGCATGGACATAGGTCTATATGAAGTTTTTGGTAGTTTATCAGAATGTTTGGCCATATTCAAAACTTCAGCAACAGCTAAAGGTCAATTCTGTCTGTCTTCTGAATTCTGAAAGTTACAGCACCTTGACCAAGATCCTCCCTGTAAAGAGTCCTGTATCAGGTTCTGCAGGGCTGCAAAGGAGAGGTAAGAAGATGAATGAGATGCATCCTCTTGCAAGAGATGTGGGGCTGCCTGGTGCATGAGTAAAGGAGCTCTCTGCTTTGGAGCACAGTCATGTCCATAGAGACGTCACCAAAGAATCCAGATAGGAAAAAGAGGGCCTTGAACATCAGCCTGATGCTACAAACTAGCCACAACTAATAAACTAGTGACAGCTATGACAGAGAAAGCCTACTGAGTTATATGTTTTCTTGGCACTGTTCCAACTGCATTTCCATTTCTGGTCATGAAAAATTTCACGGCACTGTCTAACTGTGCTGTAAACTCAACTGTCCTTGTCAGACCTTTAATGCTTATTTTGCATTTTGCATGATGAAATTCACTGCAGTTTCTTGGACAAGTTATAGTCTCCTTCAGATGTTCTGAGGACATTCTAAGTGAGAACATACTTCACATTAATTGCACTGATTATCCTTGTTTGTAAAAAAATTAAAGCACAGGCTCTTGCTCATGAGATTCCTCTAACTAAAAATGTCTTCATATGTATGAGGTGTTCAGAGTTGCACTATAGTCAGTAGGGATATAGAAAATGCCCTCAGCAGGATTCACGTGACCATTGCTGGCTTCCAAGGGATCTGAAGGTAACTTTCTCAGGTGTAGACATATGACTCAAGTCCACATGTAGTTAAATGAATGTCATTTATAGCAAAATTCCACATATAAACAGGGTTTTGAATGTGTCTGCAGAATCACTCATGGAAAGGGTAAGAGAGGTAGAATGTGTGTATCTCTAAGTATATATGTATCCCTTATGTTGGACTCGATGATCTTGGAGGTCTTTCTAACCTTAATGATTCTATGATTCTTATATGTGTTTAAAAAGGAAAGAAAAAAAAAGGCAAATCCTCAAAACCTAATGATACAGCATTTTTGCTTTCTTTGCCAGAAAACATTTGCCTTTTATCATACATGTGGAGACATCCAGCTGGACTCAACAGTCAGATTATCACTGGATAGAAAGGTGCTCAGCACTCAGAAGATAGGAAATGTCAAAGATAAGGTCGGCCACGGAGTCTCCATTATCTCCTTACTTAATTCACATGGATCATGTTACAATCAGACACTGATCAAAATCACTTCTGCCTCTTGCAGTGTTCAGGACACACAAGGTCTGGGAATTAATCTGGACATTACAGATGAGGTGTTTTGGCTTTTCAGACTTCAAAAACTTCTTATAAGGGAGATAAGAGGCTGCAAAAAAGAGATGACTCTGCTGATCCAAGAAAATATGTGCATATTTAACAAGTCAGGTTCTCTGTTGTCTTGTTCTCTTGATACAAGTTTTGAGCAAGGTAAAGGCTCTTAATGCGGCCCTTTTTATCCAATAAAATTATCTGAACTTGGTGGAAAGGAGACACTGTCAGCAGATGTTAAGATTTCATGTGGAGTCAGTGAAGTTATTGATGCTTGTAAGGAGCTATTGAATTGAGTGATTGCAGTGCTGGACCAAAAGAGAACAGCACAACAAGAGGGAGGTGTCGTACCCTCACACACAGAACAGGAGTAGAATTCAGAGCCCTGAAAATGTGACAAGCAGTTGCGGTTCAATTACCATCACCAGAAATGCTTAAAGGCTGGGACAGGGCAGGAAAATATCCCTGGAAGTGTTCAAGGCCAGGTTGGATGGGGCTTGTAGCAACCTAGTCTAGTGGAAGGTCTCCCTGCCCATGGCACAGGGATGAGACTAGATGATCTTTAAGGTCCCTTCCAATGCAAATCATTCTATAATGCTATGATTCTAAGAAGATAAGGATGTTGGTGAGGGAACTTGACATAGAGAGGTGGTCAGAGCAGCGTCAGCAGAACCAGGGTCTTGGTATTACTGGAAGAGGGAATATTTGCAATACTGAAATTAATACAATATGGATTTAATTTTTTCAGCACCATCCTCAGCTGTAAAATATTTAACAAATTGCTCATAAACTTTGAATCAGACATTTATTACAAGGGCCATTGACTACTATAGTAAGTAAAGAAGCTGCAGACCATTTTCCATCTTAACAGCTCTTTGGATAGGCGGTAACTATTAAACTGGGATGTGATAAGGGAGGAACAGGTGCTGTTTTAAAGCAGTGTCATTTAAGTACAGAAAATAAAATATGCAGAGCCATAATCAGAATTTTGACTTGTTTTAAGCGCTTGGGGCCATGTTGATATAAATAACTCCACCAGGTTTTCCTATAGAGCAAAAGCTAAATTAAGTGGTTTACAAACAGAGGAAAACGCTGACTTATTTGTCATGGCACTGCTTGATCTGTGACAAAAATAGAAAGGGCCAACTGCACCACTGCTAGACATGAAGCCAACACAACAGGGCTGGAGGTACAGCTGCTGAATACAGCGAGGCCAGCAGAGTCTATCAAAATAACAGGAAACATATTTCTTTCTCAAATTCAGCCCAGCATCTTGGCAAACTCCTCCAGAAGGTTTTGTGCAGCAAGAAAGTTTGCCTCACAGAAGGGCTGTAATTTTTCCTGAAGGCCATGGCTCTTATTCCACCTGCAGAACAGCTGTCCCTCAAGCTGTGCCTGTCATGCTGCTGCTGCTCCGTCATCTCAGGGAGCTAAGGTCCCTTCTCAAATGAGTAAAGGCTGGCAGGAATCACAGTGAGCTTTTGATGTTCAGTTGGACATGGAGATGGAGTTCCTTTTGGAGTACTGGGGGCACTGGCAAGCCATTAATGGTTGAACATTCCTGATTCTCTGTAGCATCTAAGTGTTAGCTTTGGGGTTGTCTTTTACACAGGTACTTGAATTGTAAAACAAACAGTGCCTGAAGAAGAAGGTGAGATTCTAACATGATGAAGATATCCAGCTTGGGCCTTTTCCCCTGAAATAATATTTTCTAATGTCCAAATACTTCCAGCCAAGAAATCTTGGGCAACACAGATGGGGAGCTTTCTAGAAAGGCAGCCTCTGAGGCACCAGTCCCACCATCCTGCCACGTCACCCCCAAGTCCCTTGGAGCTCTGCTTTCCTGGCAGTGACTGTGCTCAGAGTGGATGCCCATGGCACACTGCAGGTGTGCATAAACCAGCAATGAACTGCAGTTTTCTGATGTAGCTGGTAAAAGAAACTTAATGTCGACATTCATACAAGAAACCCCATCAGGCAAAGAAATCTGGAGACTTTCTGAGGACAAGGCTGTACTGATATCACATCTTCATGACATTGCAGTGAAATTCTTCCTCTTAGATCCACTCCTATTTCCTTTCCAATTTTTTTGTCAGACTGTTACTCCTGACAAACAAAATAAAGAAGGGGTAACTTTATCACCTGTTTTATTGGTGTTTTGGGTTTGGGGTTTTTTAATCTCCTTTGTCAAAGCTCTGTGCCCACAGGGACACTCTATGCCTTATTGGAGAAATACTTAGAAAAACTAAGGGACTTTTAATTTGTTTTTGGTCACTGCCACATAGCAGTACTGAGTGTGGTTTTGGTACTGAACTATATGGCAGTGATGACTTTTACTGGTTTGTACAGCTTAAAGTTAGTGATCTTGGAGTTCTATTTAATTTCTTTTTGGTTTAGGTAATGCAGACACACAATTTCAATCAGCAGCCAGAACCAGACTGTGAACACAAAAAATACTGCAATTCTGTAAAAACCCCAATACGTTCTATATACATATTTATACTCAAATAAACATGAGAAAAGATTCGAGGAAACCATCACATGAGACCTCTTCCCAAGGCAAAATATTGCAAATTTGAAAGTTGTGGAGTAATTCTCCCAGTTGCTTGCCTTTCCCACACTAAAATCCTGCTTTGTCATTTCAGGAGTGAAGAAAGTTTATCAGCACACTTTCTCATGTCTTTAGAACTTTAGATATTCATGCAAAATACACTGTATGAAGCATCAAGATATTTTAATAAAGTTTCAGAAAAATCAAATGGAAAGGTGCAACTCTGCCTGAGAAAAATGAAATTAAACTATTTTCTGCTAGACCTTTCTATATGGTGTGGTATGATCTCTGCAAAATGAAATAATGGACCCAACACCATGACAAATTTGCAGCCAGCAAAGGTGTTACTTTGTTAATTTTGCTCCCATTTCACTAATACACTGCACATCCAGGAACAAGAATATCTTGAGGAAAATATATATCACACCCATATCTTGTACAACGCTAATTACACAATCTCACACCAAGCTGCTGAGCTAAAAACCAAACCAAAACAGCTCCTGGTGTTCCTGGCCAGGAATTCTTTAAGAGCGACACACCTGGTCAGAAGCAGAGAGGTTGTCTATGAGCAGAGGAAATTTCATCACTAAAGCTGAATCTGGGACAGCATTTTGGATGAAACATCTATTCATAGAAGGACTCTTTTGCAAACAAGGCTGAGATGCAGCCGAATTTTTTAGTTTTATGCCAAACAATACTGTTCAGATTTCCATCAGCACATGGGAACTTATCAGATCATTTGCTTCTCACCAGCTTGAAATAAAATGTCATTTTGAAAATTATTGACAACATTTCCTAATTAACTGCATTATCTATAGAGGACTAGCCTCCAAATCCTGACATTGCTAATTTTTTGAGTTCCTGTATTTACATACCTCACAGGGAACATCCATGATCTCTTAAGAATGAAGACTCAGCTTAGGAGAGGCACTAATTAACTAATGAATGTCAGGCTCCGATAAATCATCTATATTAAAACAAGCAGAGGGCTTTTCCTCCATCTCCAGACAAGACAGTGAGGTATGAACTCAAAGTCAAGGGAATGTAGTTAACCAGAAATCTGTAACAAAAACAGGTATTTCAACATCTAAATAAAAAGTCCCTGTCATGTAAATATCCCTGTTCAGAGAATGTTTATTTAGTACAAACACCTGCTCTGTTCCTGTGAGATTTTTCATAGCCTAATTCTTGGCATCAGATTAATCATTCCTGGTGTCCCACAATCAAAATCTTAACCCTCATTGGTTTTGGTTTTTGTATTAGAAATACAATCAGTACAGAGAACATCAGGAACACTTACAGAGCACTCAGTGCTATCTATGTGCAGCCTCAGAAACCCCAGCAAATGTCTCAGATTTCTTATGGCCTCATTTTACCTCTGCTGTAGAGGGTTTAGCCAATTTAAAAATTCCATATGACTTTTGTCAGAGGCATAATTTTATTTCCAGAGCTCACAGTAGAAGTGATGATGGGCCTGCAGAGCTAAAAAGAGCTAAAACTACCTTCATGTTGGCAACTCACTTTGAATTTAAGACACTAGCTTGCTGTGCAAGCAAACATTTCAGATTTGATCTGAAAATCAACAAAACACGAGGAACAGAGGGCCTCCAGGGTCTTTTTATTGCCTTTTTAAAAGCAGTGGCATTTTGCCTCTCATTTTGCCCCCTGAGAATGTTTATATCTGTGTAAGATGCTTTGGGAAAAGGGTAATTTAGGACATCTTGAAGACTCAAATGCCAGAGTGTCAAACTATTACTATTTTCACCCATAACACCAGATATGAAATTATTAAAGATCTATTTTCAACAGCAATTAAACAGCTAGGGAGAAATTCCAGTGCCTAAACATAGAGATCTAGTGTCATTTTATACACCCTAAGATATAAAATAAGACAATTATTCCCAGCTGTCAGTTTACCCACAATGTGGGAGAACCCTGCTTTCTTTGGAAGCAGCAGCTAAATATCAGATGAGGCATCTTAAAGCCTCTCAAATGACAACACACATTTATGATTTGGCAACTGAGTGCTCCCTCTAAAATCTGCAAACAAACAAAGCCTAGAAAGTGATTGAACTTAGCCTGAAACAGCCACGCAAGTGAACTAATTCAGCCTCTACTAACTGCATCTATTTCAGAGGTAATGGAACACTTGGATGACTACACACAGTGCCTTAAAAACAGAATGGAGGTGCCTCAATATGGAAATTCATCCCATTCCCAATCTGAAACCTATCTCACCAATTTTAGGTACATACATTGACTATTTCTACATATGGGCTACTTGTCTACAAAAGGGGAATTAAAAAAGGTAGGCACCTTTAGAAAGAGATTCTCCTGACCCATTTCTCTACATCCATTTTACACTGCAATGAGTCACACCACTTGTTTCCACAGATTAGCAGGAGAATCTCAGTGCTTATCTCTGATGTAGCTTCTTAAGGAGAGATGAGAAATCCCACTTCTGGAAAATGGATATTGATCAAGAGCTAGATACCTGCCTCTCAGAATTACCACCAGACATCCACACCTATCTTCAAGCACTTAAGACTCATGTGGAGCTCTGAGTTTTAAATTCCTAGGTTACACTGCTCTCCAAAACACAACTCAAGACAATCCCCTTAAAGGACTTGGAATTTCAAATTATGTACTTATCAGACAAAAAACTATTGCTAGGAATCTAAATGCAACTTTGACCTACAGATTTTATACCTCAAACACAAAAATAAAAAACAAGATTTTAAAATGGATCCAAGACTTTTATGTAGGTATTTCATGTGTGAACATCATACTAATCACTCTTAGAGATTTAAATGACATTTTTATTGTATTTATATTTTCCTAATTTCTAAGGACTGAAAGGAAAAGAAAGGTAAGGTTAAATGATATCAGAAAAGATCCCAGATGCAACAGGAATTATGCTGTGGAACTTAAGTCCTGACCACTCGCAGGTAGACGTTCCCTTCACCTAAGTCCAAATTGCATTTTTTTGCCCATAATTTTCCGATGCCACATAGTCTGTTTCAAATCAGTTTCCAGTTTTGATGCTATAAAATATCTGCTTTCTTCAGCTGATAGAAAGTAATCAGATATATGTGTACTGGAGAGCACTTTGGTTCTCCTCTGGGTTAAAGAAATGTGAATTACTGTTGGAACAAAGTAGCAAAGCAGCAAGTCACATCTTCCCCAGGAGTGATGGTCTGTCGTTCTGGGCAAGAAAACATAGAGGCTTATTTTCTCCTACTCATGTTATCATCATCAACATCAATTTTCAGTGCCTCACACAAGATGCCTTTTTTGTAAAAGAAAAAAAAAGATTAAAATCTGAAAAAATAGTGTGATATCAAGGGGAAACTCTCAACACATCTTTGCAGTTTTAATCACAATCATGAACCTGATGTATTGAAGAAACATTCATCCCAGATTTCTGATTTCATCCTCCTATTAGCAGCCAGACATCCATGAAATGTAATTCTCACACAGCGCTGGAAATGAGGAAAACGGACGGAACACACAACTGTGGCAGGCACATGATTTCACTGGGCCATAAATAGCAAGTTGTGAAATGTTCTGTTCTTCTGCATTTGAATTAATATCACTATGAAGCAGATGAAGACAGGAGACCCAAGTATTTACACTCGTGTCATGAGGAAAGCGCAATCGTGTTTCCACCCTGACGGCAGAGACAGATGATGGCAGAGCAGCTCCTGAGCCTTTCGTGGTTTGTAACAGCTGAGCACCACACAGCCTGCTGAGCAAGAAAATCAGATTTGGGCCAGGATTGACATTTCACCTGGTCTAGAATCTCACTCTGATCCTGCAAAGGAGAGTCAGTGTTGATTGGGACAGGGTCCTGTTTGCAGGACTCAGCTCCTGCAGGATGAACATGCTTTAGGCTGCTCCAGCACTCTTTACTTCGTATTTATATGCAGAAATGGGCCATCTGTGTGTCTTCTGAGATAAAATTTTGGCAGCAAAGACAACATCACACACTGAGTAATAGCCCAGTGATTCCTGGAATATACTGACTGCAGTAAAAGTAAGGATGTTGGGTAAAATTCTGGTTGTGCTGGTGTCAACAGAACAGCTTTGTGAATGTTAAACAGCTGTTTGGGGATATCAGAAAAATGAGAAAATGGAAACCACTGTATCTGTCTTCTTATTTAAAGTTGCATCTGAGGACAGTGTTAAGACTTTATCAACACTATGTACACTGAAGACACCAGAATACTATTAGTATTTTCTTGATCTAGATTCTCACAGAAATTTGCTGTTGAACATCTCAAACATTAAGTGAAATTTGATACAATACCTGTGAAATTTAAAAGCAGCTTCAGGATTGTAGAAATAGAATCTTTGCAGGATAAACATATTTAACATTGTACACCCTTGGCACAATGTAGACTTTCACATTCATCCCTCTTTCCAGTTGTCTCTCCCTTAGATAGAACTACTTTCAATAATGTATGTGCTAATTGCAGTTTTTTGCTTGTTTGTTTTTCAGGATAGAAAGCTTGTTTCTATTTGCATGGTCAAAGTAGGGATATACTAAGACATATGATATGATTCTACTGAAACCTACTCATTGCACATAATCTTATTTCATGCCCATATTAAGCCAGAAAAAAAAAAAAGTCTGTGTCTACAAAAGTAAAAAATAACTTCAATTCTGCATCTCACTTATGAAAGATTACAAATTTGGCCATCAATAAAACTTTCTCCAGAAAAGGTTTCCCCTCTCATCCAAAGCAGCAAAATGGCTATTTTCAATTTTTTTTGCATATGAATACATGTCACTATTAAGATAAGGAGATACAAATGACTCTGAAAAATTACAAAGAGCGTTCTCACGAACCTGTCAAGATGAATGAGTTTGTGGGCTGATCCTGTACAAAGAATATTAATTATCAAACAGCACGGAACCTGAACAACATGGCATGTGGAATATTCCTCATCAGTCAGGTGTTCAGGCAGTGAATATTGGTGCACTTTGACTGAGATCAAGGGGGTTGGTACCTACCTATACCACTGGAGGATGTTTCCCACTATATGTTTAAAATATCTTGTCCTTCTCTGTTCTTGTATAATAAGTCATCATTTCTGCAGCCAAGGCTTCTGAAAAATATGATTTCTGTGTCAGAGGGATAAAAATACCCCTGACACATGCAGATTTCATTTAGAAAAACACCAGAAGATTCACAGTTTGAGCTGGAATTTATTATTGATCCTTTCAGCTCAATGCCAATTTGAAATTGTGCTCTAAAACAATACACTTTCCTTAGTCGAATCCCTACAGCAGCATTAAGAAAAATATAAAACCACACAATTTTTAAATGAACCACTCTTTTTTAAAGTATGTTATGGATCCACCATTAGACATATAGATGAAAAAATGGGTGGGAATTTGTATTGGATAAGAACTTGCAAAACATGCATTTTCTTCTTTTTAGTTTGTATTTGTCTGAAAAAAATTTAATTTCTGTCTTGAGAGGACACTACTCTACTACCAGGCTGTAGTTGGAGACCAAATATAATAAGGTCTATAGAGACACAGTAACAATATCTAATTAATCCTTGAAACTTGACAAAACACTTTCAAATCTGAAGCAAAGAAGATCTTGTGAAGAAAAATTGACATGATTTAACTTCTCTTGCATTCAGATTGGTGTGAATAGAAATTTCTGCACAAAACTAAACTTCAGTTTGTTGCTTATGGAATTCTTTTTTTCATAAAAAAAAGCCAAAATTTCTTAAACATTTAAAATCCAGAAACCCAAAATTGCTTGGGTATTTATAGCCCTACTATGCTAAAATTAAGCTCAGGAATGAGTCTCCTTGCTTGTTTCCTTCCACTGCATCCAGTGCCTTACCCGAGGTTTTACCATCGGAGCTCTCTTGGTACCTGCAATTCTTGATAAAATCCCACTGACATAATTTTGGCTGGGCTGAGCACCTGTCTTGCCATTTCTCAGTGGAATGGGAGAGGGCAACTTCAAAATCTGCAACCTTCTGATGATGTCCCTTGATTGTCCTAACTTAAAAAGCATCTTCTGTGCATGCTTGGAGAACATAGAAAAGAGCAAACTGCACCAGAAATGCAGTGTCTAGGAGTGCTTTCACTCCAAACCCAAAATGCTGGTTGCAAAGCCTGGAAAGGGTTTGGGGACTGAAGGAAACACCCTAAGCATCAATGTGGAGATACGTGGCTTAAACACAGTCAACACTCATTTACTACTCTGTGTCCCCACCTCATGCCTTGCCTGGCAGCTCCTAAATTTAAATTCGTTCTTTTGGCTCTGACAGTTTAGCAGTCCTTGTCTGTCACTCTCAGCCCTCAACCAGAAGTTTGCCTGCTGGAGCACAGGCTGCAGAAGCTATGTGTGCTATGAGTTTCAAACACGCTTCTTTAGTGAAAGAATCACTTTCATCAATATTTTGTCTAATAAACAGAACTCTGAAGTGAACCACTAATACCTCCCAGCCTTACTCTCCTATGCTGGTGGGGAAAAGCTTCCCACAGAGGCACAGAGGAGACGTGAGCATGGCTGTGTCTTTAACTCTCAGACATCTCACTACAGCCGTTCATCTGTCAGGGACTTCCTCATCTGAAACTCCACCACTCTAGAAGCCAACAAAAAATCTTACTGGTACCCTTTATTTCTAAACTTCCTAAAATTTGGGTATTTTGAAAGAAAAACTGCAAATGTGGAGAGAGTAGGATTTTCCTGGGGAGTATCATTTTTGGCAGCAGGCACAGTTAGGAAGCTGCAGCTGCAAGTCCCAATCTTTGTACACCTCATTTACGACACAGCCTTTCTCTGGAATAATCCTTTTAGTGATGTTACAGCTGTTAGGGTTGTAATTCTACAGAACCAGCATATCACAGACTCCCTCTGAAATCACCAGCCATTTCAGAGGTATAAAAGAACACATTGGATTGCAGTGGGAATTCAGCACACTAGAAAGCTTGTGAGGAAGCCTGCTTTTTAACGAGTATGTTTTCAAAGAGTCTGATTTTACAAGGCCAGTTTGTGAACTGCTGGCTAAGCAGCCAGGTGGTGCAGCTGATTCCAGATATAGCAGGTCTTAAAAATTACAACTGCACTGTATAAAAATAAGATGGGAAGAATATAAACTCTGAAGAGGAGAAAAATTAGTTTCCATGCTTCAGATAATTTTGGAGGTTGGTTAAAAGGACTCTGGAATCTGTCAGTACCAACTGACCATGTGTGGCCTCTTCTGAGCAAATTTATGAATGTTCATGCATAAAGACTCTCATAGAATCACAGAATTCTAGAATATCCTGACTTGGAAGGGACCCACAAGGATCATTGTGTCCAACTCCCAGCCTTACACAGGACAACCCTAAGAATCCCACCATGTGCCTGAGAGCTTTGTCCAAATGCTTCTTGAGCTCTGTCAGGCTTGGTACTGTGCCCACTTCCCTGGGGAGCTGTTCCAGTGTCTGAACACCCTCTGGGGAAAGAAACTTTTCCTTATATCCAACCTAAACTTCCCATGACACAACTTCAGGCCATTCCCTTGGGTTCTGTCCATGTCACCAGAGAGGAGAGATCAGTGCCTGCCCCTCCTCTTCCCCTCAGAGGAAGCTGTAGCCTGTGATGTGGTGTTCCCCCAGTCTCCTCTTCTCCAGGCTGAACAAGCCAAATGACCTTAGCCACTTTTCACTTTAGAGCATTAGTTTTGTTAACTACTGAGGATTTTGAGGATTTTTTTTTCCTCATCAACTGACACAGAAATTGTGCTTTTACAGAAAAGTTCATCTGAGCTTGACTTGACTTTTACTGAAATCAAGGACAGGTTGAACATTAAACACAGCTTGTGTTTTGACAAGAGAGGGTGTCAAACCAGGTGTCAGCAGAAGGGAAAATCCTCTTATTCCATAAGGAAGATATGATAGAGAAGTCAATATACAGCTGGGAAGTACATACCAGGCAGAGGATGATACTACAGTGATAACAACAACAATAACAAAGTACAATAATCTTTTAGAATCTAAAGGCAAGCACCTTTCAAAGAGCCATTTAGTGGATTATCCTAAAATCCTCACTATCAGCATGTAGGTCAGCTAATCCAGAGTTGGGGAAAGTCCCCAGGCACAAAAAAGAAAAAGAAGTACCAAAATAAAGGGAAAGAAAAAAGAGAAAAATAAAGAGTAACAGAGAGCTGTAGAGGCACAGTACATAAACACATTCAGGAACATGCATCACCTCTCTGCCCACAGAGCAAAACAGCTTCACCTCTGATCTTATTTGAACCACCAAAAGCAAATCTGATCTCAGAAGTATTCTGCAGTAGGAGCATAAAGATGATAATTGAAAGTTTATTACTTAACGCTTGGCAAAGCTATTTCCCATGGCAATTTGATAAATACCTTGACTTTTCTGCCCGTCATAACCTCAGACGTTTATTGCCTCATTTGCTATAACAAACGTTCAGTTATCTCCTGACTACCCAGCTTACATTTAACAGACCATGCAGAGGGAATGTTGCCACCGTAGAAAAAAGCCCAGATGAGACTGGAATTTCAGGTGGCAGGAGAGACATCAGCTTTTTGGAGACCTGCAAACCATCTTACACTAGAAAATCTGCTGAGTTGAAGCAGAAGTCCTGCTTAAACAGGCTGGGGGAAGCAGAGGGTCCTTTCTGCTGGGGGAGTCTCTCCTCGCTCTTTCCAAGTTGTAGGGAGATCAGAGACCCACATCTCCACACAATGCCATAGGGCTGCCAGAAAAAACCATTATGGGCCACCTCACTGGGACTGTTCACATTAAGTATTTCTTGCTTTATTTACTGCAAGTCCTTGCTTAGGCAAGGTCATCTTAGATGAAGGGCTTTGCAATAAAAAATATTTTGGGGTGGGGGAATCCAGTCTCAGAGTAGATAACATGCCTCTAGAGCAGTGAGATTTTTATGGCCGAAAGGATAAACAGAATGTGGGCTGACACTGCCACCGGTCTGACTTCTCTCTGCTGTGATGAATTAATGAATTGATTGCTTGGAGGCATAGGACTGTGGTCAAAGACAGGATTCTCCTAGCCTCTCTGGGGCACTGGGGCCAGCATGTTCCCAGCCAGAAATGGAAAATATGTATTTTGAAGCTGAAGGCATCTTGGAGATGAGACAGAAAAATATCCTGATGTTTACTTGAGAATTATGGGGAAAATATTGCCCTTAGCAAAGAGATCCAGGTTCAGTGATTTTGTGTACTTCACTCACTGCAATTCACTCCAATCACCAGGTATTTGGGATCACCAGGTGTACTGTGTCACCTGCCAAGGCACAACCTGCCTTTCTTGCAGTGTCTGCACACACAGGTGGTGATTGTGAGGCAAATCTGTCCCAAGACACCTCTCAGTGACAATAAGTGACACCTGTGGAACCCTTGCAGGTAGCACCCACAGCTCTAACATCCTCCCCATCTGGAGAGGTTTTATCTTTTTTTATATGAAGAAGTGAAATGGAACAAATTCCCTAGCTGATGAAAAGAGAGATAGAATTTTCCAACAGAAAGCAGATAAAACTCATAAAATCGTCACGGTTGAAAAAGACCTCCAAGATCATCATGTGCAGCCTTCAACCAAGCACCACCATACCCACTGAACCATATTGCAAAGTGCCAGGTCCACTCATTCTTTCAGCACTACCCAAGATGATTACTCCACCTCTTCCCTGGGTATCCTGTTCCAATTTTTATCAACTCTTTCACTGAAAAAATTTTTCCAAACTGAATCTCCCCTGGTACAACATGAGATCAATTCCCTTTGTCCTATCTCTGGTCGCATATGAGAAGAGGAAAAACATATATGGAAGATGATTGCAGTGGAGAATTTCAAGCCTGTTGTTTTCAGAGCTCACCTTGGTGCTTGGGTACTTCCAGCACCTGAGGAAAGATCACAGGACCTCAAAGAAATCAATGGATTATAATTTCCTATGGAGCCAGTATTAGAAGTTTATTCTTTGGTCTGCATTTCTCTGATATTATCCTAATTAGCTGCATTATGATGGGGGTGCCTGGAGGCTCAATTATTTCAGTTCACCAGGGATGCCTGCTGCATTAATTTTTAAACAGTGCATTTTAAATGTTTACTGAAGTTGTTAAGAACCTGCAATAAGATGCCAAAGCCATCCTTAACAACGAAAAGGATTCAACTGTTTTCTAAAAAGTTCTGCTTGTTTTATCATTTAGCCAAAGTTCAAAACTTAAGGGGAAATATTAACCTGTCTTTTTAATAACTCTCCATCCTGAAAGAATTTGTGATGTGGGTTTTTTTCAATTTCTTTTATCTGTACATTTCACCTGGAGATATTGCTGGTGAGAGAATTCATTCTTTTAGCAATATATTCCACACCTTGGATTAACAGACAGGAGAGGACAAAGAAAAAAAAAAAAGGCAAAAAAAAGTAAAATGGTGAAAATGTGATTAATTTCCAAATATTTTGCTTTTTTCTTGAAATTCCAGATCTCAGATGCAACTGGTTCATCTTATGGTACATAAAGGTAAAACAGGAGGAAAAAATAGATTTGCAAATTTTAAAGGTTATGTAAAACACAAAATTATTTAATTCTGAAGTTTAAAACCAAGTAACAGAAGTGTTTATATACTCCTATGTATATATTTTGATCAAAGGTTTGAACTGGTGATCAAAGAGGCTGTGGGATCTCCATCCATGGAGTTACTTGAAGATCACCTAGAAATGTCCCTGAGCAATCTGACCTAATTTTGCAGGTGGCTTTGCTCTGAGCAGGAGGTTTTACGTGACTTTTAGAAGTTATCTTAAATCAGTCTATGATTCCATGTCTATAAATGATAAAGTATCTTGGAAGACCTTTGGTGGAATTACAAAGCATGGTGTACATCTCCAAGAAGGAAACCCATTTGGTCAATCCGTCCCGCAGGTCCAAATGTCTCTCTGTGGATTTAGAGATGCAGAGAGAGAAAGCCACATAAACAAGGACATGGCTCAATAGGGACCCTGAGCAGTCCCCATGGCCATGTTCTTCATAGACTAGATCCCACAAAATAAATATTAGGTCATTCTTCAGAGGAAAATTTGGACTTTGAATCAAAATGAATGGTGAACTTAGGAGACTCCTGTGGCAGACTTTCCCTGGAACAATCTTAGACAAGGTTTTTCTTTTTCAAGAGGTAGAGAGCATTTGTTTTTGTTGCTGTTTTTTTAAAGAAATTATTTTGCCATTGCTGATGTGTTTCAGTAGGTTTCAGTTCTACTGTTTATTTCCCCCTCTCAAATGAAAATTTAATCACAATCAACACTTACTTGCAATATTACTACCTTTTGTGGTAAAAGCAGCATTTAATAGGTAAATATTTCCTGACAATTTTTTCCTCCAGCTTGATCTGTAATATTTATTCAGCACATTTGTGGTGCGTTGACCTTGGCTGGATGCAGGGGCACATCAAAGCCAGCCTGTCACTTCCCTCCTCGGCTGGACAGGGCAGGAAGAAATTAAGATGGAAGGCTCATGGGTTGAGATAAGGACAGAGAGAGATCACTCACCAGTGACCATCACAGGCAAAACAGATTCTACTTGGGAAAAAATTCAATTCATTGCAAATCAAATCAGAGTAGGATAATAAGAAAAAACCTAAATCTTAAAACATCTTCATTTCTTCCCAGGTTCAATTTTACACCCAATTTCTCAGTGATGCAGGGGGATGGGGAATGGGAATTGTGGTCAGTTCACCACGTTGTTTCAGCCACTCCTTCCTCCTCAGTGGGAGCACTCCTCACACTCGTCCCCTGCTACGTGGGGTCCCTCCCAGCGGAGAAATCCTTCATGACCTTCTCCACCCTGAGTCCTTTCCACATCTTTTGTGAACTGCTGCAGCATGAATCCCCCATGGAGTCACAAGTTCTGGCAGCAAACCTGGCCCAGCACAGGCTCTCCACGGGCTCAAAGCCTCCTTTGGACGTGTCCACCTGCTCTGGAGCAGGGCCTCCCATGAGCTTCAGGTGCATCTCTACTCCTTCCCCATGGTTCCCCATGGGCTTCAGGGGCACAGCTGCCTCACCATGTCAGCACGAGGGGCTGCAGGGGAACCTCTGCTCCAGCACCTGAAGCACCTCCTCCCCTTCCTCCACTGACCCTGATGTTTGCAGAGCTGTTATTCTCACATATTATTATCACTCCTCTCTCTGGATGCAGTTGCATAGGGTTTTTTCTCCACTTAAATACATTACCAGAGGTGCTTCCACCACACGGCCTTGGCCAGCCATGGGTCCATCTTGGAGCTGCCAGGGACCGGCTCTGTCAGACATGGAGGAAACTTCTGGCAGCTTCTCACAGAAGCCACCCCTGTAGCCCCCTTGCTATCAAAACCTTACCACACAAACCCAATACAATATTCTACTGCCTGCTCAGTAACTGCAATATCATTGCACAACGGGCACTTAATGAAAATGAAAATAAAAACTAAGAACAAAATTCTCATCTGGCCTGAAGCAGTGGAGATGAAATCAATAGATCTATGCTCAATTACATATAATGTGGGCCAAACCTTTAATGTAATGTACAAGACTTCTGGCAACCCCTCAAAACCAGACACTTCTTTCCATTAAAGAATTTACATCTTAACCATTCATAGGAAAGTCTTCTTATCCTCTAACTCAGCTCTACAGAGCCATTTCTCACTTGTTTCCCTCTCTGCTTATCTAAGTATTTCTGTTCATATTCTTTTTTAATATCAACATCCCCAAGCTAATTTAGTGATCTTTCTTGGTTCACAGATGAGGAATTACTTGGGTTTGGCAGGACTGAGCATTCAACAGCTGAAGTGACTCTTTATGGTGCTCTGTGTTATTTTGATTGTAACGGGCAAATCCAAAGACCTGCACCTGCTGCTGGAAGCAGTCCAGTATGGGTCCAATACAGTTTTAGTCTAACTAAGGTGTTGCTCAGAACACTCAGGATTTATACAAAAAGCAGGTTAAATCCTTGACGTAAGAGTTCTGTCACTTTTTCTGCAATAAGGAACTTCTCTACAAATATTTTCTCTGCTCACTGAGAACTCTGCATAAATAACAGGGAACCATCTTATGTATGAGAAAAAGTTGGTAACATCAGCCAAAATATTTAGTTTAGATGACAATAGGCATAAAATGCAGCAAAGGAAATTATGATCAGAGGTAAGGGAAATATTTACTCTGGGTAGTTTCATTTCAGTAACTTGCCCAGAGAGTTGATGGAATCTCAATCCCTAGAGAAATTTTAAAACTCTTCAAGACATGAGCCTGTGCAACTGACTATATCTTCAAAGGTCCCCCTGCTTTGGGCATGGGATGTGCCAGTTCTCCAGGTGTGCTTTCCAACTCAAATTAATAATGATATGATGAAGTTTTGCAGTCCTTTGCAGCCAAGCATGCTGACAGACAGCTAAATCTAGTCATGGTACCTGACTGTAAATCTACAGCATAAGGATGATCCCCTCCCAAGAGGCATAGCTAAATCAGGGCATTTAAAACTGCACATCTGTGTTGTTACAACAGGAAGAATAAAAGGGGAAAGGGTATTTATGCTGTATTTACTGGCATGTGTAGAGAAATGTCATCAACTGTAGAGAAACTCACCAACTGTGGAGAAATTCCACAGCAGAGCTATTGTGGCCCTTTCTACAGGAGCAGGAATATTTCAGAGCAAAATTAAATTAATAACTCGTTAGTCATAACTGTAAGAAAAAAACCAGCAAGTGTTGCACAAAGGCTATCAGGTCCACCTCCTCAGTGTCCTTTCCTTATACTCCAGGACTCTGCAACATCCCAAATACAACCTGAGAACACTCAGACGAGTGAGACGGGCTGTAAGTACTGTCTCAAGAGGGAAGTAGGTGGAAGCGCTGCAGCTTTTTGAGCTTTCACAGCAGGGCCCTGGCAAACACCTACACAGAGCTGCTCCCAACTGTGAGACTCACAGCTGGTACAGACCCACCTGAATCCCTCAGTGCTCCTCAGCCCTGCAGGCCTGGGTGCAGGAGGGGAAACAAAGCAGTGCCCAGAGAGTGCCCAGGATGGAGATGACCCCCTCCTGCAGCAAGCACAGGGGTCTTTGGCCTGGGAGACCCAGGGGTCAGGCTGTAAAGTTGATGGACTGCAGGATGCACAATCCATGGGACATGTCTTGTTCCTTGCCTCATATTGCCCATGTCAGCCATGCAAAGTTAGGGGCTAAGAGCAGCAGGGGAAGAAATGAGACTGAAAGTCCTGATGTCATTGATGCAGGGCTGACTAAAGAAAAAGACTGTTAGGCTTGCCAAAGTAAACCCATTGCTGGTTATACACTGCAGCAATAGGTGGACAAATTAATAGACTGGATCAGCCCTGAAAAAATTCTTCTTCACAATATTCTAGCACTTTCTGTATTTACATTTTCAGCCTAATTTAAAGAATATTGAGAGAAGGTGAAACCTGAAAATACTGACTAGTACCTTTCATTTCCTTATTTGACAGAACTTTGCTTTGAATTGTAGGAAAGCATTATCTCTGGAATAAAAACTTAGATTAAATATGTTAATTGTAAATTTACTATTTTCTCCACTGCTAACATCTATAGTCTGGCCTTTGCAGCAGAAAGATCAGCACCTTTCTCCTGGGTTCTCCTCAAAATTTGTGTTGTGGAAGAGATGAACAGAGCGTCTAAAGGAGGATGAATAAGAATACTGGAAGGTGTTATAAGTTTCCTGGCTAGGTAATATAAAGAACAACCTACATGAAAATGTTGTGCCTCTTGGCACCCTATCCTTCACCACTCTTACTGCATATAGGAATAGATATAAAATATATCTCAATGCATTAAAAATACTAGCTGAATTGTTTTTATCTTCTCCAGGGAAGTTTTAATAGAAGCAAGATCTCTACTTCATATGAAATAACAAATTTGGAGAGGTTGCAAGATACACTGTCTCCAACTGCACTGTCATTAATGTTTAATTTTTTAAATACAAAACAGGACAATTTTATTAAATCAATAAAAATCTAGTCTAAAACTTGAAGCCCTCTGCAACGCTGGCAAACCTCTCTCCTGGGAGAAGGGAGATTAATTTCTGTTATGGGTAACCTTCTCTAACGATCAAACCACATGAATAGAGAATTTAAAATTCCCAAAATCTCATGGATGGCACTTGAGCTTTGATGTTACTTAACTCTAAATGCAAGGGGAGGTGTGGGGGCTGCCGCTGTAGGAGCACTGCAGGCAGAGCAGAGTTTTTCTGTTTGCTCACCTCTCCTTTAAAGAGCTTCTGAACACCTGCAGTTCACATTAACTGCAATTTGTGGAAGCCAAACCAGTCTGGAAATCAGCCCCAATGCCCACACGACAACGTGCATTAAAATGAAGCACTCTGGTACTTCAACATCAGCAAGTCACTAATAATCTAAATAACTAATAATTACTGAAAACCACCTGTATACAGCCCACCTGAAAAGCTTCTATTGCTGAAATACCAAGCAAGCAAATGCCTCACTCTTTCAACATCTAATTTAGCTTAATATGCTATCTGAACATCTGCTTTTTCAAAAAGCTATTAAACAAATTATATTGTAGTACATCCTTTTTTTTTTTTTTTTTGAAACAACCCACCAATTCAGAACTTACTCGCATCCCTCTGTATAATTTTTGTGCCAGGAATAGACTGAAATACTGATAAAGCCATTTTAGGAGCTATTCACTGTTGCTAAGAGGACATCAACACAACTGTTAGCCAGCGCCAGTCATGGTAGAGAATAAGAGGATAATATTTCTGTAGATTTTTTGTCTCTCTTCATAGTCTAAATCAAAGGAACAATAGAAGCTGTTTTCTTTTGTTGTTAAAATCTCCCATTAGTAGTTCGATGTTATTTAGTCAGCTGAACTGGCATTTGTTCTAAACAAATCCACCAATGAGCTGTTTTAGTGCAGTCAATAAATCACCATTAGTCTCATTTAGGAAATAAAATATGATTTTCAAACGCAGCATGAGCACTGATGTTCATTACAGCCAACATGTAGCTACCTACGTAACAAATGTGGGATCACATCAGCTGTAACATAGACAAGATTGCTGTGTCTGCACAGGAGCAGGATGGTGCACAAATTTCCATTCCAACTCTTGTGTCCCTGCTCATGGCAAATGTTGGAAATCTCATAAGATAGATTTCCTTGTTGCAAGTATCCCCAGCTGCCAAGGTCACTTAGCAATGCATTTCGACACTGCTTTAAGGAGATCTTCAGAACTTCACATTTGTACAGTAATGAGTTTGTCCATTTTACCTGAGTTGAAAGCATCTGTGGCATAGTCTGGAGGCAGAAATTCCCCCAGGATTTTTAAGCACACTGGCACTTTCCTATCAACACTGGACATTAAAATGATAAGGGCTGTGAATGCAGGGCAAAGTGTTGAACTTGACTTTTCTTGCATAAAGCAAACATCATGGGGCTCACCTCTTTTAATATAGTCATGATCTATGATCTAAAACCTTACTTCTTTGTAGATTACTTACCTAGGTGTGCAACATTTGTTTAAAAATAGGTGTTTTGTTTTTTTTTTTAGACAAGGGTAAAGACAAAGAGATATTTATTTCTTTTTATTAAAAGTGAGAAGTGAAGAAGGCTAAAAGAGAAACTGGAAAGGCACAATGTGTCACCTGACATGTGGATGATTCCCCCATCTGTGAACTCACATACAGATGGCCCAGGGAGGTCTTGGAGTGTCACTCCCTGGAGAAATTCCAAACCCCCTGGATGTGTTCCTGTGTCACCTGCTTCAGGTGACCCCGTCTTGGCAGGGGAATGGACTGGATGATCTCCAGAGGCCACTTCCAACCCTAAAAATTCTGTGATTCTGTGATCTGTAATGTATATGCCTACATACTACCGGTATGACTACAAACGGGATTATAGGAGCATCTTTTTGTTTCCCTGTTGTGAGGTGCTGGCTCTACTGTTATTGTTGTTTCCTTATTGTTTAGTTGCCATCTGAAGATCTAAAAAGATCTGGTTTAATGGGAGACAAACAAACAAAAATAAACTTAAAAAAGGAAAGAAAAGCCAATAATTCTACAGCCAATATCATGCATGGGAAAAAATATTGTTAATTTTGGAGAGTTTTTAATAAAAGCATTCCAATATTTAAGTCCTATTTTTTCTTTCCTATTGCTGCATGAAAGATTAAAATAAACAACCACTTCCCTAATTAGAAATCAAAAATATAAAAAAAGGTATGTGAAAATAATACATTACAGAATCAAACTTTGAGAAATGGATTTTTCGTCCCTTCTTGACTTTCAGCTCAGACCATTTTTATACTTTTATTACCAGCATAGTAGGAATATTCTCAGGAAAATGGATGATTTCAGAGGGCAGGGGCAGTTCCAGGACAAGAGAGACAGAAGGCTGCACACACAGTCTTGACAAACTGGTATCACAGAATAAAGGCACCACACCGAAAATGAAGATTTTAAAGGAATTGACTCAAATCCCTTCAACCTTTCCCTTACATATGAATACTGTATTTTAAATGACAGGAAAATTGCTAGCTATCCACTTTGAAACCCTCAGACCAAGAAGACACAACAGCAGACAGCAGGAAATGTGAATATTGGCCCAGCCTGAGCTGCAGGAACAAGATCTGAAAGATACCATCCTTCTTTGGCTCTGGTACACATGAAAATAGGTCTTAGGAGCTGTACTTTATTGGCCTGCACAAAATGGGGTGAACAGGGGAGGAGAAATGAGTTGTGGTTTCCCCCTTTCTCTGTGTTAAAATTCTCCCTCGACCCCAAGGAAATTCCACCTCTTGGCTTGATGAGTTAGAAAAGAAAGAAAGAAAGGAAGAAGAAAAGAAAAAGAAATTTCAGTGCATTTGGTATGTGAGAAACCAATATTCAGCCATGGACTGCATCTGATCTGAAATCTCAAACCCAATAATCCACTCTTGATGCTTCAACCAGGAGTTTCATAGAGGAAGGCCAACCTTAGCCCTGGCACCAGGTACTGTGTCAACCTGGAATGCCAATATGGTGATATGAATTCAGGCATCCAACCAGCAGAGATGGGAGATGAAACATCAGCAAGCTTGTCTTGAATTTGAAGTACCCAATATAATTCTGTTTTAGGTAAATTCATAATTAAATTCTTAATTTTTCCATACACAGTCAACACCTGAAAGCAACAAAGCAACTCCCATCCCCTGCTTCCTGGGATTTTCACACTAAAATACCTAAGGTTCTTATATTTTGAAACATATAAAGTTCCAGCTGTGTGGAGTGAGTGGATTATTACACTTTAATGCAGCAAGAAATGCACACAGGAGGGATCTACATGCTGCACTTTGTGAGGTCAATGTCTTCATTCCTCTCTGCATGTCAGCAGCCCAGAAAGTTCTGTCACTACAATGAGGTGGCTAAATGTTTTAACAGGAAACAGCATTTACCTCTTCAGTCCTCGTGAGGCAGACAGAATATCTGGGTATTTAAAAATTGCAAGTAAGGTGTGAAGATATATTAGTATTTAAAGATTTCCTTAGTCAACAGACCACAGGCACGGGAATACAAGAAATGCTATGGCTGAGGACGAGGCTTATTCAAGGTCTGTTTGTTACAGACTAAAGGAAGAAATGCAGAATCACAGAATGGTTGGAAGGGCCCTTCAAGCTCATCTTGTTCCAACCCCCTGCCATGGGCAGGGACACCTTTCACCAGACCACATTACTCAAAGCCTCATCCAACCTGTCCTTGAACACTTGCAGGGATGGGTCAGCCACAGCTTCTCACACCATATTCCTACCAACACACCTGCACAAAATTATACACCCATGCTGATTTACATAATGTGAGTGCAGGAGAATTCTTTATGTCATTTCCATGATTGTTGCTTTGGTGATATCTAATGGCAAAATCTAAATGTTTTGAAGACCACATTCCTGTTGTTTACGAGCATGGCTAGCAATGCCCATGACAGAAGTGATAACATTAGGGTTTCATTCCACAGCTCAGCCACAGAGATTCTGAAAATATCCCAAGTGTTTCCCCAAAGCATTGAAAGATGGTGAATGAAGACTTGTACAAACATGACAAATGTATGTCAACACTGAAAAGCAGACCCCGCAGTTTTAAGAATTTTTTTTTTTTTGACATTTGTGCTGAAAATGTTTCAAACTGCAGCCAGTTGTTAACCTGTTGTCTCATCTCTCACTTCATCAAGCTTTGGTACTTGCCACTGAGGGAGCAGCCCTTTAAATCGTGGCTCACATCCAACCCCCTAAAAGGGCACCCTCAAGTTTAAAATGACCCTGACAAAAATGAACAATGTTGAAACAAGTTATAGAAGAAAAATCAGTTAGAAATCAAAGTACATCTCTACCAAAGTCTGGGCTCCTGCAGCAAGCCTTGTCAGTACCAGGCTCTCTGCCTTTCTCTATAAGAATTACTCAAAACCAGCATAAATCTCACAAATTATGTGATTATTGTCCCAGAATCACATGGAATATTTATTGCTTTGAACTTTTTTTTTTTTTTAATGTTTCATTCAAGTAGCCCTTAATAGGCATTCATGTCACTGTTTGAATTAAAGAGCATTAAAAGCAAATATTTCTCACAGACAGAACAGTGAGACATATGTCAACCCTTTGCTGCCTGCAGAAGGTCAATGTGGAATTCCACTGAAAAATTCCTCTCTTACACACATAAGAGCTTTTATTCCATAGAGTTCAAGCAGATCAGAAGAGCTGTCCAACAAACTATGTTTTTCATCATCATTAGCTGATCTCCAAGGTGTCGTGTGGTTGTCTGATGCTACTGAAGACTAAAATGTTTCTTGGACAGAAGATATAAAGTATATGCATGGGGTTGGTTGCTAGATCTCTCTGAAGATACATATTTCATTGTTCTGTATAATTTGGAGTTTCTAGGGTTTATGTATAGAAATACCACATTTTCCTAATTCATCTCAGAAGAAATTAAATTAATATCTGTTAATTGACTGTGGGTATAGAGCGGCTTTTCATTTGGTTTGGGGTAACTGCTCAAAGAATTAAATAGCCACATTTCCAACCAAATGAAACTACAAAAAGGTTTAAATGCCCTATGAATTCTGAAAGAATTTTCCTATTATGTTTGTTGTCCTATGCTTGTTTTCCTCAGTCACTTCAGCCAGGGTAATTGGTAAAGAGACAGAGACTCACTATAAGCATCATTTTTATTCATTAAACATCAGTGGATGTTCTAGTCACTAAACATTTTGATGAAATTACCTATCTAGTTAGCTCTTGGATCTTGCCACTATTTGTCTCTTGGCTGGATCCAGAGCAACCATGATCAGCTCTTCCAGTCTGTGTTTGCATGGGTCCCTGTATCCTTTCCAAAACTTAACTTCACAGTCTCACTCCTGCATCGACATTTGTTCAATACAAAATAGCCTGGCACGCTGCTCCTGTCTCAAGGTGGAAGAATGATTTCATGTACACTGGGCAATCCTGTGATTTTGTTGTGATTTGCATTTGTTTCTGTGTTTGGATACCTTTTAGTTTCTTTGTGGTTTTACTCCCTTTATGGAAAAACAAAACCAAACCCACCCCAAATCCACAGAATCAATACCATTCACTTGACCCAAGGGCTACCATGAAAGCTCACATCCCAGCAAATTACTTCACATACTGTTTTTCTCATGCTGTTTCAAATACTTCCTTCTTCCTGCAGCACACCAGGCAATTTGTACTTCAGCAGCTTGCAAGTATTGAACTGGTTTCCATAAAGGCTCACCAAGCATTCCTACTTCATGCCACAAGTGGTCTTTTTAGCTCATATTTAACAAGAGAGATTTGGAATTGGCAAAGAGGAAACCTGGCTGAAGATCTTGGCAAATGACTACAAACCCACATTTATCCTTACTGCAGTCTCATGATTTTTGTCTAAACCTGAAATCTCTCCTTGAATATTTTTGAAACTTTTTTTGCATAGCACTGATGACAGGTGGAAAAGAGGAGTCTTTACAAATCTTTAACGCTTTGATCAAGTATTACATCTTTTTTAAGCCTTCATAGAATCACAGAATATTCTGAGTTAGAAAGGACCCACAAGGATCATTGAGTCCAACTCTTGGCCCTAAACAGGACACCCCAACAATCCCACCATGTGCCTGAGAGCATTTTACAAATGTTTTTTGAACTTCAGCAGGCTTGGTGCTGTGACCACTTCCCTGGGGAGCCCGTTCCAGTGCCCAACCACCCTCTGGGTGAAGAACCTTTTCTTAATATCCAACCTAAATCTGCCCAGACACAACTTCAGGTTGGGTCCTGCCACTGGTCACAAGAGAGAAGGATCAGTGCCTGCCCCTGTGTCTTCTCCTGTGAGGGAGCTGTGGACTGACAGGAAGCTGCATGTCCCCTTCATGAAATACATACAAAATACTGCACACAGCATGACTTTTTGGGAAACATCCTGGAATTGGTCAGTTTATCACTTCAAAGGCAGATCTAGGCTGGGATCTTAATGATAACTTTTGCTACAATTGTAGTTTTTAAATAGATTCTGCCTGACAGCACACCCAAAGAGCAAGGAATTTAACACAAAAACAAACAAACCAAAACCAAACAACTGTATTAAAGAATGAAAGATAATTTTAGAGGTTAAATGTGTTAAATTTTAATAAAGAATGATCAGCATAGAATGGCTTAATTTTGAATTGGGTCATATCTACACAGCCTGACTAGCGCTGGTAGGAAGGGAAAAAAAGCAGAACTTTGTTTTTTGAAAGCCAGGGAACCGAGTGCCTTATTAAAAAGGCAGGTTCCCCCAGGGCCAGTGTCTCTGCGATGATAAACAATGAGTTTGAGCAGCAGTAGTTTCAAAGAAGAATCACAAACTCCATTCCCATTAAGTGTTTTCAGCTACAAAAATCTATCAGCCTCTCAGAAAAAACCAAAGAAACTGAATGTGCACATGCAGCACTGTGTTTGTAGTGATCTTTACATGTAACCTATAAAAACAGAGATGAGATGAACACTGGTCACATCATGGTATGAAGATCACATGGAATACCCAGAAAACATTTGTGAGAGTGAACATGGAAGACACACTCAATAACCACGTTGAGACCCAGCACAAGGGCTGACACCAAGCACACCAGGCAATGACAGAGGACACTGAAAGAACTTCTTTGTGTGGGATTCAGCTCTATATTTGTGCTCATGAATTTAGGTGACTGTCTGCACTTAGGTACTCTCCCCATTGCAGCCAATAGAATCGATGGAGGCTGGAAGGTTTCCAGTGCACTCTAAAACAGGAAAATCAGAATTGAAGTCAGTCAGCTGAGTAGACTGTTTCTAAGTCTCTCATTATTTCCAAGAATTTTAAAAGTTTTAAAATTCTTTTATAATCCCTTAATTTCTCCAGTAACCTCTTTGAAACCAGAATAAAGTCTGCCAGTGGTAATCTCTGAGCTTCAGTGAAGAATTACTTAGTCTCTTCTCATCAGGATTGGCAGTTCCCCTAAAACAATGTGCCACAGAATAAAAAAAAACCCACTTATTAAAGCCTGGATCTTTATATTAATATGTGAAAATATTTGTCTTTAAAAAAAATCACACTTTCTCAAATGCATTCAAACATCAAATTCAACAAAAAAGTTATTAGGTAAAGTGCTTTTAAAGTTATGTAAGTCACAAATCATATTTGTTAACTTAGCTGACCCTATTATGGTAATTAACATAGAATTAATTTCTCTTGAGAAGATATAAAACATATGAAATCAAGACAATCTGGAATCCAGCCCAGCAAAAGGGTTATATAAAAAGGATGTACTGAACCATTTAGTCAACATAACTGCACTAATCTTTTGAAAGGAGATTCTAAATGCTAAATTTTAAAGTGCTAGAATAAATAAAACCTTCAGGACTTTATTCCTAACCCCATGAAGCAGAATATTAATTACATCTTCAGAATGTGATAATTTCATAGGCATAAACATGGCTCACAGGTTAACCATCCTTTTTGCTAAGGGGTTTTGTCATCTGGGAATATTTATTCATTTAAAGAAAAAAAAAAAAAAACACACAAAAATAAGATCGAAAAACCTACACATGCTGCCAGTTTTATTGCAATGGCAAGGGACAAATCTGGCACCAACATTTAGTGGCCAAATCATTAACTAAGTCTCTCTAGCAAAAAAAACCTCCAGCTAAAACCTGGAGAACAAGGACATGCTATTAAAAAAGAGATTCATAACCTGGCTTAAAAAATAAAAGCAGCACAAATGATCCAAGGAAGGGGAATAAATTCACCAAGAAATGAGAGCAGTGAACAAAAGAATGGTTAAGGAAATAAGGAGTTCTCTTCAGGAGGTCCCACAGCCTCACACAGAGAACGCACAATCTCAAAAGTGATGAAAACTAAGCAGGTATTTGCTATTCTCTAACCTCCATAACCTCCAGGTACTTTTCTGTCAGGGAAGAGAACCTATCCCTTGTTCCTTTGCAAACTTTGAATCTTCAGTTTCTTTGAGGCTCCCAAAATGCTGAAACATGATCCTGAAATGAGCATGAATAAACTATGGAAGAAAAACAAAGCTAAAGTCTGAAAGTGCCATGATACAGGATTGTACCTCCGAGAAGAATAAAATTGTGTGAGCAGCATCAAATGGACAAGGCACCACTCAAATGCATTTGCCTTAGGAACCTTTGGAACTCCAAGTTGTGGTTCACAAAACACATTGGCAATAAACAAAACTAAACAAAACAAAACAAAAACCCCAAAACAAAACAAACAAAAAAGCAAACAAACAAAAAACCCCCACAAACAAACAAACAAACAAAAAAAAAAAAGAGGGCAGTTTTCAAACAGGAATGTGCTGCTTTCTCCTAGTGCTTTGGAGGTCAAACAGGCATAAAAGCAGTATATTTCTTTTAAGAGATGCATGGTTGTGTAATTTACAACTGGTGATTTCTAATGCCCTCACTTTATTAAGCCAAATCAGCCTGGACCTGTTGGACAGCACAGCAAAGCATAAAAAACCTACTGGATGGAGAAGCTGACTTTTCATGCCAACAGTCCAAATATATTTCCATCATTGCTCACAAGGACTAAACACATACCTGAATCCCCAAAAAGACTAAGCAAAGTTATGAAGGGAACCCCTAAAAATACCTAAATATGATAAATATATTTAATATGTTGCACTTGGATTTAAAAACTGGTAGACTTTGTAAAGAGGACACAAAAACTGAAGCTTTATTAGGCACTGAACAGTTCCCATGTCATTTAGATCCCTTCTTTGCCCTCAGCAAGCAACCCTTCCCCTTGCCTCTTTGTACAGCCTTGGCACTAGGGGTCCATCATTCCCAATGTTTAGCTCTTGAGGCTCAGACAGCTGAACATATTTAGTCTTATAAATAGAAAAAACATTTGCGTCAGCCACTACACTATGTTAATTCCCTAAATTGCCATATTTTCATTACTCGTTACAAAACATCCCTTCACCCCCCTTCTTCCCCCGCCCCCCATCAGGGAACGATCTCTTGTGTAAAGGAGATAAAAGTGGTTAAATGTTTAATTAATCCCCACGTTAGATCATAGTTTCTTACAGAGAAATACTTAAATTTGTAGAAGGTAAGGAAAGAAGATAAAAAAATGGAAGCTCCCCTTTCTCAAAAAAAAAAATTTAGATCTTCTGTCCAATTATAGTCCCACTAATTGCAACACTTCAAACATTATTCATTTCACCCACATTGGAACCGGTTTCCCAGAGAAACGGATGTCCCATCCCTGAGAATGTCCACGGCCAGGTTGGATTGGGCTTTGAATAACCTGGTTTAGTGGAAGGTGTCCCTGCCCATGGCAGTGGGGCCGGAGATAAGTGGTCTTTAAGGTCCATCCCAACCCAAACCATTCTATGATTCTATGATGTCATTTCCTTTCCCATTTCTCAGGAGAAGCTGGCAGAAATTATAATCCTCTGCCTCTTAAGTCACACTCCCACCACAGTGGATTCCCATATGAACAGAAGGTTCTTTGCTTCCATAACAGGACAAACATCCTTTTCTTCTTCCTATTTTCCCCATATAATCTGCCACAATACAGGAATTTTACTGTAGCACTGAATAGCCTTTGCAATAAACAAATTTATTATGAGTGGCTTCAGTGCCCTCACTTAGCAAAACTTCCTTTGAATTATACATATGTAGGTCATATACATTGCTATGTATACACATATGTACAATATGTACCCTTATAAGCAATATGGTTATTTTCATTTACTGGAGAACCAGATAATCTAATAGCTATCATCATATTTCACAGGGCAATGAGGCAGCAATTAATTTGTTAATAATTGTGCAGTGCTTTGAAAAGGTAAAGAGCTCAAAGTACTATAATTAAGAAATTGCTAAATGTTGATAAACTGAAAACCAAAATTTCATATCTGAAATTGCTACAGATCTATTCACCCTCCATCTGTGGATACTGTTCTTGCAGCAGCTATTGAATGCACACAGCAGTATGCTTGAGAAGGTTTTGTTCTGAAAAACTAGCAGGTGAAACACTGGTCTTATTCAAGGCAGTAAACACATTGCCCTGACATCAGAGGGTCTCTGTCTTCAGACTATACCAGCTACTAGGAAGAAAATTACTCCATCCCAGCTGAAACAAGGACAAAGACTACCTTTTATGGTGATTTTTTTTGAGTTTAGGCACCAATAGATGATTTTAAGTAAGCAGTTTGTTTTGGTTTTTGTTTTATTACCTCAATAAGCCACCTTGTCTGCACACAATGACTGACTGCAATCATTGACTATATACAGAGAGGGTCATAGAGTGGTTTGGTTTGGAATGGACCTTAAAGACCATCCAGTTCTGAAGCCCCTGCCATGGGCAGGGACACCTTCCAGTAGACAAGGTTGCTCCAAGCCCCATCCAGCCTGGCCTTGAACATTTCCAGGGATGGGGAATCCACAGCTTCTCTGGGCAACCTGTGCCAGGGCCTCACCACCCTCACAGTGAAGAAAGTCTTCCTGATATCTAATCCAAAGCTCCTCCATTTCAGTTTGAAGCCACTGCCCCTTGGCCTATCTCTACATGCTCTTGTAAATTGTTCCTCTCCATGGGCTTCAGCAACTCTGTATGGGAAAAGAAGGTATGAAATAAGGCTTCTCTGCTACTGTGCTTAGAGATCAGCTTCAATATCTTAAAATACCCAGAACTAGCGGAAACTCTTTAAAATTTCATCATGTTCTTTGGAATATACTCATATTTCAAATCAGGATGAATTTTTGCTTCGAAGCAGGCCCTGAAATTTTTGCTTTTCTCATATTCACTAATATCATTAGAGTCTCTTTGGCAATCAATTTGCCACAAAGTTCTGTCACCTCATTCTGCATCGATCTGTGGAGGACAGTGACCTGCACCAAGGAGTGACTTGGGAAGGGATCAGCCTGGTTTACCACAGTGGTTAACTATTTGCACCACTAACAGAGGAAGAACAGCACTGCTGTAGCTCAGACACTGTAAAAAAAATGTGTGAGGGAATTATTTACTGTTGTCTACTAGAAATCATGAAGAAATTAGCCTGTTCTTTAACTTGAATCAGAGAGCTCAGCTGATATGCTGTCTCTCTAGAAAAAAAAATAAAGTAAAAACACCCTTCCACTAATGAAAAAATAAATTAAAACCAAATTAAAGGCAGTATGATTTGCCTTCTGTGTTCTCTTTGAGCACAACCTGCAAAAACTGGTCTCAGAGGATTTATATCGTGAACCTTTTTGAAACACCTATAAAAACAAAATCTGCTTTTCCAGAAAAGCTTGATACTGAGGTCAAGGTGGATGCACAGCAGCTCAAGTCCATTTGCAGTCTAACCTGATTTTGAAGGCACAACAACCAGGGTAGAGAGAGTACAGGTTACCAGTGCAAACTCATGCCTAAATCCATATAAACAAAGCTTCAGGGGATTAGACTTTTCTACCCACATAATCTTCCAAATCACTCTTTGTTTTATGGTAAGTCTTCATGTTGTCTGTCAGACCTGGAGCTGGCACCACTGGATTGATTGCTCCCAAAAGATGTTTCTTCACATTTCTAGCAAAATTAAACAAATTTAAGCCACAGCTCAGTTTGTTTTCAAAAATATATATAGATCTACTACTTTATTTAATTTTGTGGTAGTAGTCAAATGATCTGCAGGCTCTCCCCAATCACACAAATAAATCATTGAGCTGAAAAAACGCATTTGAGGCATTGTGGTTGAACAGTCACTTCTGCTAATAGAAACATGGGGAGCACAGCCATGGAGCCTGGGTAGGTGGAAAGCCAAGACTCTCCAAGGCTCAATGCAACAGTAGGGAGCTTGCTGCATAAAGAAGAAACTTCCAGCTTGTGTGCAGTTAGGTAGGCAAAAAATAGAACTGGTTTGCTTAGCACAAGCCTCTTTTATGGTGGGAGAGAGCCACTAACAACTAGGAAAATGAAATCAAATTAAATAAAATGAATCAATCCTTTGTCCAAAGAGATTTGGCCACATGAAACTGAAGAAATACTCTGAAATGCAAAAAAAGTATTCACTATTCCTCATTTCTTAGTCAGCTATCACAATAAAATGGACTATCCTGAGCTGAGTGTCTCAAAATAACACAACTCAAACTGACACCATGGTGTCCTTGGAGATATAGGGTGGAAAAGCCCTGATTCTGCAGGAAAACAGTAGCATGGAGAAGTCATTCCTTATGTTGCAAATGTCCAGATAAAACAAAAGAAACTGGGTTATGAATGTTCCTCAGTGTTATGAAGACATTTGAAATATACAAAATAATCAGTAAGTTTGGGGTTTTTTTCGTTTTTTTTTTAATCAGTCTTATACTACTGGAGGTATCTTATGTTTCTTTTTCAGATTTGCTCTGGAAGTTTCTTGTCTCAGTGCACTACAAAGGCAGTAGACTGTTTTAAAGCTACATATGTTCATGTTTGTCTTATAGTTCCAACACAGAATTATGATCATCAATTTCCCTTGATAAAGGCTGCTATCAGTTCTTAACCAGTCTAATTAAGGCTGCTTTTTCCTGAGTGGAAAGATTGCAGTAAAAAAAATAAACTTCTAGCACCTATGCCTCATCTCCCAATTTTTTGTAGAGTTTTGAGAAGCACTCAATGGTTTGTAGCACTTCATGTATTGGGAAAACTTGGAGATGTTGCAGGAGAAATATTGGCTGAGGCACAATAAAAGATGATAAACTACCTGGGTATGGCTATCACTATCCAAATAAAAGAAATTTAATGTGGGTTTGTGGATTCAAGGTGACTCCTCCCCATAGATTCTCTTTTACAAAATATAGCCATGTATTGTGTCCATCTCTCATTCTCTGAGACCCTCACCAGCCCATCTCTAGGCATTCAAAGACCTGCAGATGAAAGAATAAACAGATACAAGATAGTGAATAACTGATCCTGCTTCTCCATTCGACACCAATCGTAGTAATGAGACCTTCCTTGGAAAATAAACAAGCAACATAATTAGTCTGCAATCCGGAGTCTCTTATATTCCTCATTTCAAGCAACATCAATCACCCGCATCCCACGTTATTTCCACTCAAGCACGGCATCCTTCTTACTGCTATCACAGAGCATTAGTTCTGTGAGAAATGCCAAATCACATAAGTAAAATGGAACAGAATATTGTTTACAACACTGTATGGAATCCCATCATATTTTATATTTTCTGCCTAAATTATATATATATATATGTGTGTGTGTATATATATATATGTATACACACACACATTTTCACTTCACATTTGAGCCTTGGCAGGCTCAGAATGATGCTTACTAGCTCAGTTAAGGCATCAGTTCACACTCTTACAAAATGCTCATGTAACTCCCTAGTGAACCAGTCAGATGCTGGAAAATAGCTTCCAGATCACAACAGCACAAGCCAAGGAACACAGCACGCTTTATAAAAGCTAACTATTAAAGGATATAAGAGAAGAAAGGGAAGGAAAGGAAAGATGTAATCTGGAACTTGAGGGGACTGCACACCATTTATCTATCACCGTCTCCTGCCCGGCTTGCTGGCTGATGACAAGAGCTACAGATGGAAAAGGTGGGAGGGAGTTAAACGGAAAGCTGTCCAGCTTTTCAGACTGTCAACAGCTCTTCTCTGTTATTTTTCGTGAAGTTTTTTTTCAATTCCCCTGGGGAGAATTGTTCATAGCTTTAATTACTCTCAATTACTAAGAAAGAACATTGAAACAGAAATCAAAGACACAGCAGTTCTTCTCTGCTCCTGAATTTTGTAAGAATCATGTCACTGACTCCCACCAGCTTCACAGGGACCCTCAGAGAACAATTGCAACAGGTCAGCACAATTTAGGAATAGCTTCTTTCAGGATTTGGCTGTCTGAAGCTCCGTCATGAGCCAGAGGGGCTCATGTTTTACTGAGATCCACGCAGTTCCAAACTGATACCCGTTACTCTGAGCTTGACCAGTCAAGTTTTATCTAGTGATCTTTTCTCCCAGGTTGAAACTCAACAATTCCCTCAGAACAGCCTGTGCAACTGGAAAAATATCACTAGAGCTAGATTTAAAATATGACATTGTTTTTCTTCCCTACCCTTTCCCTTCCTATCTTCAAAAGCCTTCTCTGTGCAAAGCAAACTGAAGAGAGTAATAAAGTTTGACAGAGATCTGAAGCCTAAATAATATCTCACCAAGGCATAAAGTCTCCTGAGCCCTTTGTAATAAATAAATGGCATACTGTAAAACACAAATGAGCATCACTGTGGCTGTGATTTCATTGTCCCAATGGGGAACCTGTGCCTGGCTCAGGGCCAGCCATGTAATTCAATACAGAGACAGAGCACACAAATGGACCTCGGAAGGAGGATCAATTTTAATGTAATCCCATCTACTAATCAAAAGAGAATGAGGGATTAACATTCACTAGGAAATGTCTGCTCAAAGTTGTCATAGCTCATTGATAAAGATAGCTTTGTTTTAATTAAGATACAAAATGCCAATTCCAGGTCTAATTTTAGCTGCAAATAATCAGTTATTGATGATGTGTCTGGCTGAATTGTTTTAAACTCTCTAGAAGATTGGGTTTTTTTAACTAGATCAGTCAGTGTGGATTGTTTTTTCATACTGCAAGGAGACCACATTCTCACACTATCTTCATCCTCCCAGCATGAGTTGCCCACGGTTTCCTGATTTCCCAATTTTCATTGTTGGCCCCATGCTAAACCTGACTCATGACTCTCCATCTACCCCTGTCTATCCACCTGCAAGTCTGTATCCCATTTTGTCTAGCCTATGACATGCTGAAAGCAGCAAGTCGATCTGCACGCCTCAAAAGGCCAGATGACGTCTCAAGTGAGATATGCCAAAAATAGTTATCTCCTGCATTATCTCATCAGACAGAGCAGAAAACACCATGCCTGGTCTAGGCTGGGTGAGTTTTCCAAAATAAGCAGCACTGACTTGCTTGTATCAGCAATAATGTGGTCAACAGGACCAGGGCAGTGACTGTCCCCCGGTACTGAGCACTGGTGAGGCCACACCTGCATTCACTTTCAGACCCCTGAAGGTGACAAGAAGGACATTGAGGGGCTAGAGCATATCCAGAGAAGGGAATGGAGCTGGGGAAGGGTCTGGAGCACAAGACTGGTGAGGAGCAGCTGAGGGAGCTGGGGGCGTTTAGTTTGGGAGACTCAGGAGTCTGATCATTCTGGACTGTATCACTCTTTACCCCTACCTGAAAAGAGGGTGTAGCCAGGTGAGGGTTGCTTTCATTTCCCAAGCAACAAGTGATAGGATGAGAGGAAATGATCCCAGGTTGTGTCAGGGGAAGATTAGATGGGATATTAGAAAAAATGTCTTCACGGAAAGGGTGGTCAGGCATTGGAACAGGCTGGCCAGGGCAGTGGTAGTCACCATCCCTGGAAGTGTTCTATAACTGTATGGATGTGGCTCCTGGGGACATGGTTCAGTGGTGGAATTGGCAGTTCTGAGTCAGTGGTTGGACACAATGATCCTGGAGGTCCTTTCCAACCTGAATGATTCTGTAGACTCTAAGACTACATTCAATGACAAAGCATAAGATTTGCATCTTGTGTGCCCTGTGCCACCCCTCTAACCCCTGCATCAATTTTCAGTACTGCCATCTGTAAACACCAATCCTGTAAATCCTTTGGGCTGCACTCATCTTTCAAAAACACCAATCGCACAAACAGCCATTTTCAGTGGAATGTGGGGAGCTGACACTTGCTTTTGTGACCCACAAGAAACTTCATCCATCAGCAGGGCAGTGCCTGCAGAAGATGTCCACACAGGTGGTACTTCCTGCTCTATCTCAGAAAGCAACAAGAGGCCAAGGCTCATCTTCGCAGGGCTGACAAAACCTTTCTGACCTAGTGCTGTCACACACAAGCAGCAGTTGGGCTAAGCAGCAGTACATGGAAAGGCAGGGGGTTTGGCTGCCATGGAGTGCACAAAATCATTTCTCCAGTTTCCCTCATTCTGGGTTTTCCTCACTCAAGCAAAGCTACACAGTTTTGCTGCAAATCAGACACAACAAACTCTGGCCCCTGCACGATCGTGGTGGCGAAAAAGAAACCTCTGACAATTTCACCAAATCTTTGGCATAAACCCAGGTTCAGAATTGAATTTTGCATCTGGAGCCTCTGTAACAGGCCACAGATGCACACAGTTTTGTAGACTCATAGAAATCACAGAATGGCTTGAGTTGAAAGGGGCTGTTAAGACCATCCAGTTTCTACCCCCCTGCACAGGCAGGGACACCTTCCATCAGGCCAGGTTGCTCAGAGCCCCATCCAACCTGGCCGTGAACACTTTCAGGGATGGGATATCCACAGCTTCTCTGGGAAACCTGTGCCAGTGACTCACCACCCTCACAGTGAAGAATTTCTTCCTAACATCTAATCTCTCCTTTTTTAGTTTAAAACTGTTACTCCTAGTAACAGATAGTCCTGTCACTATCTGCCCATGTTCCATCATATTGATCTTAAACACTGAAGCTTGAATGTGTTTTCTGATTTGACTCAAATCTCAGCACATTCTTTTTCCTAATGTTGGTGTTCGAGGAGCTATATACAAGCAGTCAGACCAAGAAGCAGATACTAAATGCTACACAGCATCTCAGAGCCTGACCAATCCTCTGCTGATCTCCCACTTCCTTCATTCAGACAGAATGGTTTCAAGGCGTGATTTAACTTGAAAGCCCAGGCTTTACCTCTTTGACGAGCACTCTCTTGCCTCCATCTTACTGCTGCAGAGCTGTCAGTCCTAACTCACCCTGGATCATATCCCAGGCCTGTGGATAGGTCTTTGTTCCTACCTTGCCAGTACAAAGTACAGGGCCTCTTCCCATCCCACCCACTCATTTGCAGTCAGCTGGTGCAACTGTGACTCATCCCATTTTAGTACAGACTTCAGAAACCAGTTCAAGGCATTTAATAGCTCATCTCACAGTAGCTGTAGCCTTCATAATTAGTTGTGACCATTTAGAGAGGAAAAATTTTAAATACTGCCATTTCCTCTGACTTCTTTCCCTGGCTTAGAAGAGGATGGGGTCCTTCCAGAAGACAGCCGGCAGCAGAGGTAAGAACATGTTCCTGCCTGGTAAAATTGGTCCCCATCTCAGTACAGAATCAATCACAAAATCACAGAATGGGTCAGGTTGGAAGCAACCACGGTGGGGTCATCTGGTCAAACCTCTCTGCTCAAGCAGGGTCATCCCAGAGCACATGGCACAGGACTGTGGCCAGATAATTCTGGAATTTCTCCCATGAGGGAGACTCCACACCTTCTCTGGGCAGTCTGTTCAGTGCTTGATCACTGCACAGGAAAGAAGTTCTGCCTCATGTTCAGGTGGAACTTCCTGGGCATCAATTTCTGCCTGTTGCCTCTTGTACCATTGCTGGGCACACCCAGCAGAGCCTGGTCCATGCTCTGAGCCCTCCCTGCAGACTCTGACAGACAGGGATGAGGTCCCCTCTCAATCATCTCTTCTCGAGGCTGAACAGCCCCAGCTCATTTAGCCTTTCCTCATAAGAGAGATGCTCCAGTGCCTTCATCATCTCCACTGGACCTGCTCCAGGAGTTCCATGTCTCTCCTGTCCTGAGGAGCCCAGAACTGGACACAGCACCCTGGATGCCTCTCACTAGGGCTGAGTAAAGGGACAGGATCACCTCCCTTTACCTGCTGGCAATGCCCTTCCTAATGCACCCCAGGACCCCATTGGCCTTCTTGGCCACAAGGGCACTGCTGGCTCCAGGGGGTCTGGATGGTTAGAACTCTACATGAGAAGAGAGAGGGATGAGAAAAAAGCCCCCTTCCTAAGAAAAGATGATGAAATTTTGGATAAACAGAGATTGGTTATAGGTTGGAAGGTAAGGGAATGAAGGTATGGAAAGGGAAGGCAATGAATGAAAGGAATACCATGGACAATCCAGCTTCTTTTTCCAGAAAATACAGCAATCTCAAGCACACCTAAGATAAAGGGACTGCCGATTTCAGTAAAGACATGATATTTATTTCTGCATCACTTCAGACCTGTTCAGCACCCAGAGCTGAACATGCTTGCAGAGACAGACACATCAACCAACAGAGGGAAGGAAATGAGCCTCTCTGACACAAAAAAGCACAAGGATAGACCCAGCTCAAGAACATCCCTCCCAAACTGAACAAAAGGGGAGAAGGAAATTTAATTTTGAAAGGGAAGAACTACCCTTCAAAACCAGGGGACAGGTCACCACAGTTTTCTGCTCTTGGCTAATGGGAAGAAGGGCAAAAGAAGGGCAAATCCCTGGGAGCATTACCTGGCAGTCAGCACGGTGGTTTGCTGGGACTGACACCAAGTTGTACCAGAAATGTGGCAGGCTCCCATGCAGGGACAGCAGAGACAAGGACAGTGGAGACGAGTGCAAGACAGCAGGAGGCAATGGTCAGCACATGTCCAGGAAATTGGAGATGGGCAGGACAAACCTGCTGAAGCACCACTGAGGTCAGGACATGTTCCAGTCAGGAATTATACCTGGGCACATTAACACAAAGCAGCAATGGCACAACACAGTTTCAGCAAGTGGCCGTGAAACAATTTCCCTGGTTTCTGCAGCAATCTGTTCATGGGAGCTGGGGATAAGAACTGGCCCAAGCAGTGCGAGAAGTCCATTATATTGAGAGGTATTTTACACAAGTCTGCCTCCATTTTACATATGACCTAGAGGAGGCCATGGAAGATCCTGGCAAAGAGGGGAAAGAGGGAGGACAATCTGTGAAAAGGTGTTTGTAAGCTGAAAGAAAAAGAGAAAGGAAAATGCCCATTGGAACTTTGCTACCTTTAGCCTTCCTGTTCTAAACCTGTCATTGTGAACACTGTGGCTTTTAACGATTGCCTTTTACAATCACAGCTACACGATGATGGAAAATATTAAATCCTATTATGGCACAGTGGGGTTTTTTCGTGAGAGGGACACTGAATGTTTTAACCTACTGTGGCAATGCAGATGGCACTCCTTTGAGCCCTGAAGAAGAGATTGCTAATAATTGATTTATTATAGGACAATTTTGCCACGCAGACAGAAGAGAAAAAAAATGTTTCCAGTTTTGTTTTCCATGGTCATAAGTATCTTATTTTTCTGTGCATATACTGAGCCCTGGTACTCTGCAGTACCTTTGTATTTCCTCCCCTCCATTTTTCACATAGAGTTCAACATTCTTATTTCTTACACATTGAATAAATGGAACTTTAATTTTTACCCCCAAAAAAAATCCAAAAAAAAGCCCACAAAGCCTAAAAATATCCTAAGGAAGTTAATTAACAGGTTGGGTTGAGTATTTCTTTTTTTTCCCTAATCTTGCATAACACAGTATGCAGCACCAAACCCAGGCTTTCTGAATGCTTTTAGCGAGGAAGGAACTGTGACATTTATAAAGCAAAGCAGAATACAGATCGTGTTCTATGTACTAAACCCTAGTGTTACGTGCACTATGACCTAAAAATTTCAGTACTGATAGAAACAAACATTAAAAAAAAAAAAAACCCTAGAAACATCTCTATAAATGGATAGGGATTCATGAACCAAGAAATAGATGCTGAAGTTCACCTTTTCACTTCGGAATACTGGAGACGAATACCACATTGCAGTACCAGTGATAGAGGTTTCAATGAAAAGGCGAAAATCATCCTGAAACTACAAATTAGACAAACTGCATCTATGGGACAAGCTGGCAAGACACATGCTGGATGGGTGGTCTGCAAGATGGGAAGGAAATCAGCTAAAAGGCTGCACTCAGAGAGTGGAGATCAGAGTGTGTCCAGCTCTGGTCCTCACAGCTCAAGAAAGACACAGGAAGACTGGAAAGGCTCCAAAGGAGTGCCATGACCTGACCTCTGAGGAATGACAGGAGATCTCTCCCCTGGGGAAGAGAGGCCTGAGGGGGAATCTCATCACATTACTCCAGTAACTATTCCTGTGTAACTACAGAGAGGACAGATTGTCTCTACATGAGGAGCCACACGGAGAAGAAAAAGGGAAATAGACAATTTACACCAGAAAATGTTTCATATCTGTATAAGAGAAAATTCTTACAGTGAGAATAATCATTCCCTGGAACAACCTCTGCATGGTCATGGCAGAGTCCCCATCTCTGTATGTTTTTTCAGATGAGACTGGGCAGGGTGCTACATGATCTGCTCTTGGCTCCCCTTCCCACAGAATGCTGGGCTGAATGAACTTTGGACATCTCTTCCAATCTGGGCTATTCTATGATAATGAAAAGTTATAAAATGTATTTCCCCGCTGTTATGTTTTGTTATATTTTCCCTCAGATATTTCTTGATGCAGAAATGAATCAGGTGGGAATCTTTCCATTTTCTCAGCCTCTGTGACCTCAGCCTCTGTTTAAAACCTAATTTCAAATTCATCCTCTCATCCTCTAACCACAAATGGAGCACTTTTCCCTCTAGTCTCCATTTTTTTTTAATTTTGCCTCTGATATTTTTTTCCTAGTTTTTGGGGTATTTGTTTAGGTTTAGCTTGATTTGGTTTAGTTTTTTTCAAGCTACATGGTTTAAAAGTGGTTGTTTTTTTTTTTTAAATCTACATTCAAAGTAATGCCTTTGACTTTCATGGAATGCTATCTTTCTCCTATATTTAGGAAAATAAAAGAGACAAAGGTAAATTGTTTCACCTTCTGTTATTCTAGGTACTCAGCAGTTAGTTCTGCAGAGCACAACTGCAGCCAACTTGCCACCTTGTTGATATCAAAACCAGGAGTGAAAAACTTTCCTGTCCAATGAGAAGTTTTTCCATTAACTTCGCAGAAACCGAGAACATGAGTACCTCACCCTTCAGCTAAGCATTTCCTTAATTCTCAGCTGAAATAACATTTCATTTTACTCAAATCCAAAGCATAGAAACCAGTATGAATTCTGGTCACCTGCTTCTGCAGCCTCCTGCTTGTGATATGGACCCTTGGGAGCCAATGACCAAATTAAAATGCAGCACTTTAGGAGAGGCCATGCTTCTGGTGAGACATTGCAATGTTTTGGAGAACACACCCATGGGACCTGTAGCAAGAAATTTTCAGGCTGTGAGTGGGTGGGTGTTTGTGTTCAGACTCCAAATGAAAGCCCTATATTTCCCACAAAACTTTTTGACAGAAATAAAAATATTTTGATGGATCAGAAACACTGCATCTCAGTGAATCAACACTTTTTAAAAAAATATTCCTTTTTAATGTAAATAGTTTTCTTCCTAAAACAATTGCATTTTGACATTTAAAAGAAGTGTTTCAAAACAAAACAAACCCTGAACTTTCCAACTGGATTCCTTAATTTCCAGATTTTTCCCTAAACAAATTCTAAATCAATACTTCCCACAGGTCCATGTTAATTAAAGTGCCAAATATTTCACTGTAGGGAAAACAAAAAAGCATGATTAATTTTTGTATTCACAAATAATCTTCATCCTGATGCCATGATGATTTTCTGCCTTTTTTTATATATATCTTTTATATATCCTTTTATATAGCTTTTATGCATCCTCAGTGCTTTTAGCATGCATACTTGTAATTCCTTCAGTCTGGTAACTTAGCTTAGACCCAATGTTCTGTTAAACGAGGAGGCCAAACATCCTGGAGACCTCACAGTGGGGGCCAGAAAATCCTGTGCTATCCTGAGAAAGGTCTTCCCTAGAACATCCTGTAAACTAAGACAGGCCCATCCAGGGGGGAATTCCTCAGGATGGGGGCTTCATTCGAGCCTCTCACTGGGGAATCTTTGATAGAAATGCTAATTTGCAAGGTCTATAAATCGTATATGCAATCGATCTTCGGGGTGCACTTCGGGGTTCATTTTGGCATATTCCACCTGGACGAAGTCGTGCACCTTAAGGATCCTTGAATAAATACCGAGGTAAAAACCCCTTTTCCCTTAAACCGTGTTTGGTTCTTAATTTTAAGACCAGGGAAAGGCAACAATCCCAGTTCTCATACACCAAATATTCTATTTAGTCACAGCAGATTTTATTTGTTAAGGTGGCCATACACATAGAAAGGTTTTCTGAAGGCTTTCTTTCCTCTCAAGTAGTCAGAAATTATTTTTAAGCCAAAAAGGGCTATGAATCATTTAAGTTAATTCTTTCCATTGTACATTACTTTTTATTCATCAACAGAGAATTTAATCTTCTTTCAGACAGCTTTGTTAAGGTGCCACAAGTCTCACCTAAGCATAATAATTCTGTATTTCCTACCATCTTTATTACTTTGTTGATCATTAAATCAATGATCTGAAAAAAAAAGGATGCATTCAACACTGATTTGAGGCTTGCAGTAGATGTGCTGAGACTTGACAAAGATTCATAAACAAAACAAGATAAATATTGCCTTAAAATTAAAAGAGGGGAGTTTGTCTTCTGCCTCAGCAGTTCCAGTGCTACAGACTGGAGCAGAAAAATGTTTAAATTAATAGTTTAGGTTCCTGGTGATAACCCACCCTCTTGACCTGCAGATCCGGAGCAACCTGATCTAGTGGAAGGTGTTGGGGAGTTGGAATAAGATGATCTTTACAGTCCCTTCCAACTCAGACTGTTCTAGGATTCTGTGGTTGAGCCTGCCAGAACAACCACAGAAACCAGGTGAACAGCAGTCTTTGAGTAGTGCATTGCCCAGTGGTGGAGAGAGAAGAAAACAACCATTCCAGTTGTCTTCTTAACATATCATCAGCAATATCTAAGAGGACACAGGAGTGAAAATTGCTGGAACAAGTTTCCAGAACACATCATCCTCTACAGAGAGGAACACCTGGATGATCAGCAGCACCAGCACGGCCATGCAGCAGCACTGTCTAACCACAGGCTGGAGAAAGGTCACACATTTCACTGACAGCTACAGCCACTCCTGTCAGCATCTGCAGCAGCAAAGCATCTCAGCACCCCTCTGCACCACCAGGCACAGTCAGGGAGGGCACCACAGGCTGGGCTGGCACAGCACATTCCCAGCTGGAGAGTGGCTGCCCTGAGAGATGCTGGTGTGTGGCACTCAGGAGATGGAGACAGAGGCACAGTGACCATGTCTTACAGACATCATCCAGGGTGACAGGCCTGTGTGTGGAGTGGAGGAGGACAACCATGGGCCAGGGGCTTAGTTTACTCCCTGGATTCTTTTTCTCAACTCTACACACTTCAGGCTTTAGGTATTCACCTGGCATCATAGTGCTGCTCTCCTTGACTCCAACAAGAGTCAGAAAGACTTGCAGTGCATGTGGCAGGATAAATCTGCAAACACATTGGAAGTTCAGGCTCTACAGTAACAAAAGGAAAACTTTGGGAGAGTCCTCATAGAGACGAGTGATGGCCAAGCCTCACAGAAGCACAGAACCATCGAGTGTCCTGAGTTGAAAGAGACCCACGAGGATAATCAAGTCCAACTCCTGACCCTGTACAGGACAATGCAAGAATCCCACCATGTGCCTGAGAGCACTGCCCAAACACCTTTTGAGCTCTGTCAGGCTTGGTGCTGTGACCACTTCCCAGGGGAGCCTGTTCCTGTGCTCAGCCACCCTCTGGGTGAAAACTCTTTTCCTAAAATCCAAACTAAACCTCCCCTGACAGCTTCATGTTGTTCTCTTAAGCCTTATTGCTGATCACCAGAGAGAAGAGATCAGTGCTTGCCCCTCATCTTCCCCTCATGAGGAAGGTGTGGACTGCAATGAGGTCTCCCCTCAGCCTCCTCTTCTTCAGCCTGAACAAACAAAGTGATCTCAGCCACTCCTTGTGTGGCTTCCCCTCCAGGCCCTTCACCATCTTCATGGCCTTCCTTTGGATACTTTCCAATAGCTCTATATCCTTACATCCTCAGCCTCACTTATTGCCACTCTAATAGCAGTTGTAGGAATTAGACCTTCAGGTGCAATTCTTTTCACAATGTTGTTGATTTACTAAGTACCAGACATACTTTTTCCTTTTGGAAATCAGCTTCCAACTCCTCTTCTTTCACCACATAGAATACGCTATTAAGGTACAAATAAGAACTGCTGGTGAATAATGGAAATTTCCTCCACGAAATGTGTTTTGTTTTAGTTTTCTTTCTCTTAATGTGCAGCCATAACCTCTGCAAATACCAGAAGTGTGTGTATTTCTTTAAGAGGATCCCATAAATGCACCCACACAAAGCATTAAATTACTCTTCCAAACAAAAGGTTTCTGCATCTCTGAACCACTGCAGAGGTGTGCACGAGCTGTCTCTGAACCAGCTCTCGCAGGGGCAAGGAACAAATGCTGCCCTGCTTGGGCTAAAGCACTCTTCCCAACAGCTGTGCATCCCAGTGATGTCCTGCTGCAGCTGGGCACCAGGCTAAGCAAGTTATAGTGCCCCCGTTCTCCAAGCTGGCTCATGGATCTTTGCGTCTTTCAAGTTCAAATGCTGTTTCTGAACAGGCTATATTTTTGCCAAATATGCTATTTATTCCCTGGTTATATCAAAGAACCAAAATCCTTTAGTATCCATAATGTGAAGCAATGCTAGAAGATTGCTTCACCATTTCTTCCCTGTGCTAGTCCAGCAACCAGCCAGGAGTCGAGAGTGGGACATCACACAGAGGAACGTGATGGCAGATCACAGGAAAGGTGGTCTTGCCATGCAAAATGCCAGAACAGACTGGAAACCTGAATGGCAAAAGCAGAAGGACTCTGTATGAGCCCTTCTGCAAAAAAAAAAATCACTATGCCATAAAGACAAGTGTGAAGAGTATCTGGAAAAGACGGGTAAGACTCAGGATGTCTGTCCTCTGTTCCATATTTTGACAATAAATAAGTTTACACTCAGTAAAAGGACAGACATCTACAGTGTAAATGGATGTTCCTCAACTATTTGTCCAGGCTCATGTTCAGACAGTGAAGACAAAGCCTGAGCAGGATTTTTCTGTCCTATAGCATGCATTTTAAAAGAGTTATCTGGGTTGTGCCTTAGAAGTATCTATTTCTCTGGCCTGTCCACAAAAAGAAAGCTGGTGGCTACTTTGCATGAAGCTGACTCTACTAAGTAAAGGAAAATAAATTCCATTCATGATCAGGATCTCAGACAAAAAGCACTCCTAGGCCGGCACATTATCATAGAAGAATTATCAGTGTCATTTCAGCATGGGGATCCTTGTGTAAAAAGGTGAGGGGCGATGAGCAATCTTCATTGCAGTTCAAACTACTCCAAGATTATGTGAGTGGTCCCCAAAATTAAGGGGGATGGGGAGGGGCATGGCATTTATCCTCTGATGGGCTGGCTGCACAAACTGAAGTCTAACAGGATGAGATAGAGCCAACATCCCTCCAACTTTGTACCTGTGCAGCCATCAGAGGAAATATTCTCACCCAACACAAGCCTGCATTCCACAGTGGGAGCAAATGGAGGTGCATCACCTCCAGACAGTTTAACTCCAAAGGTGGGATGAAGGCAGAAAAGAGGACTTCTGATAAGAACATTATCCCCATCACAAATGCACCATGGTTGAATGACCATCCTTGATTATGAGATGGATTGGAATGGGCAGTATTCATAACCAAGACACTCTTCAGCACTCACACAGTATAGCTGGTGGTATATACAGATTTTAGATCCTGTATCTCTCTTAAGACTAAGAAATTCTTTCTAGCCAGAATAGGCTACAGGGATTCTGTTGCCAACCATAACATATAAAAGAACCTATAAAATTACAGTCACACACTAAGGCATATGTCTCACATTTAACTTAATGTTTATCTTGTCAGGAGATTCAGCTAGACCATGCCAACATTTTGTTTCATTCATGCTGTCTTCAAAATCATCTGTTGTTGAGGGAGGAAAAGGAAGGGGAGAGAAAAGAAAATGCTACAGAATCATCCAAATATACATATAAAAAGGAACAAAGTTCAAAATAATCTCAAAATAAGGCTCAAACCCAAAAGCATCATACAAAGGACTCCATAGTAATAGCATTCACCTTTACTTTACATGGATTGAAGATGCCATCCTCAATTTCATCTGAAAAACCAACAATGATTCTAAAATCCGAAGTTCTAAAATGTGCCCTTTGCACATCTACAACAGGAAGTAGACTCCTTGATTTCTGATAAGCCTTATTCTGCTGAAAGGCTTTGTGGTTTTTGGTGCTGAGGAAGTCACCTTCACACACTAAAGACCTGGTATCAGCCACTTCTGAAGAACACATTCATAACAAAAATCAATTGGAACAAAAAAAAAATAAAGCAAGAGTGAAATGGCATCTGCATATTTCAAAATGATATAAAATATCTTTATTTCCCTCCTATTAGGAAAAAAATATTTCCTTACTTAAAATACCGCTTACACAACTAAATAATTCATCATGATGAATTATTTAGAGATGTGTGGACTTAATATGTTTACAAGTCCCAAGCTGTTTTACAAAAGAGGAAACATTTATATAATTGGCCCTCAAACCCTTTTTAAAATGTTCCTATGATGCGAGGCTTCTGGTTATCAGTGGCACTGGTCCTGAAAGCAAAGCTTTTATAAACAGAGTGTTTGGTGGGAAGATGGGAGCAGTGGGAAATGACTAAGTAAGATGATCTTTTCTTAGTAATTGGTGATTATAGCTGCTGAACAAGATGATTCTTCCAAACTCCACCCTGTAAGCCTTGAGTTATCTCAGGTATGGTAAAAGGTCTCCAAACCAGACATAATTAAATCACTGACCTGAGGCATTATCTCCTAGAACAGGCATCTTACCATGTACAGACACAGGGCAAGCCAGACCCACTTCCCTGTGAACGTCAGCACTTTCCCCCTGGCAATGCATATTCCACAGGTCCCCAGAGGAAGCCACTTATGCTGAGGAACAAACCCCGCCTTGACAGCCCAAGAAGGCTTTTGATAAGTTCATTTTCACCTCTGTCTCTGCACACCATTCTCCTCTCAGAGTCTCTGGCAGTTTCCCCTGGATATCTCCACAGTCAGAAGTCCTCATGGGTATGCTCTTTACACGTCCTGCCAGACCTCCCATCTCTCTCTCAAAACTCTGTCTGAAAGCCCCTGATGACCCTGCCCCTGACAATTCAGAAAATTTTAGAGGCCACTCACTTTCTGTTATAGATGGGTAAAAAGCTGGACTAGATAAAACCCTAAGAAGGCTGGTCTGATCCCACAGGTGACCCTGATTTTAGTAGGTGATTGGAAGAGATGTTCCTTCCAACCAGAATTATCCTATGAAATTTCTGTGAACAAAAATAGCTTTTTGCTATTTACTTCATCAGAGAGTAAGTACAATAACAGTCCCAGAAAGAAGCTAAGACTGGCTAAGAAAGACAGGCAAGGAAGCTCATCATTCCTGGTGCTCCCTTCATTAAGGTAACCTCAACCCGGAGCAGTGCGTACAAGAAACGCCTATCCCAAGAGAAATAACCTCTGTGCTTTGCCTGCTCTGTCTCCAGCTGAGCCCTCAAACTCCAAAGAGTCCCAGAGGAGACACAAAAGAGATTGATGTCCTTGGATCTCCTGGTTTTAATATAGCCAAAAAAAAACCCCAAAACCAAACCAAAACAAAAACCCAATCCCCCATATCCCAAAACAAACAGACAAACAAACAAACCAAACAAACAAAAAAACCCAACAAAACAAAACAAGCAAAAAAACTCCACAAAGGAGAAAACACCTCTGGTGCACTGAGGAAAGGGCTTCCCTCTGTGTTGGATCTTACAAAACCAGTTCTGTTAGCTGACATTTCTTCATACAATATCCTGACACATTCTGCTCTGAGGGAAGCCCCTGTGCTTGTACAGGAAGCAGGCACCTGACTTTGGGAGGGGAAGCAAGGCAGGAGGGATGCTGCCGCCCCTGTATTCCTCCTGCCTGCAGGTGTGGTGACCAAAGTAGCTACAGACATATCCTCACCCTCTCCTATCCCAGCCACAGGTCTCTCTGTATTCAAACAAGTGGAGGAGTTCCACCACAGCTGGCTTTTATTACACGTAATGCAGGAATTTCAAATTAGAGCATTCAGGACTTGCTTCTTGTCTTCACTCTCAGCACTTTGTGTTTGTATCCTTTATCTGGAGACAATGTCTCATCACTTGTGCCCAACACAATCAATTAACTCCCTCTTTTCACTGAGCACTTTTCCTCATCTCGGCAGTGCTGGGTTAGAGGTTGGACTTGATCTTAAAGGTCTTTTCCAGCTTAAATTGTTCTATGATTCTATGATTCATCTACAAGGCATTCCTCACCTTTGATCTACCATCTGACAGTGCAGCAGATATCCATGTTGCACTGCTGATTCTGGCATTCAAGGTGTCCTAATTTCATCTAACCTATTTCAGGGTACCCTATCCCTACTACATCTGGGCCACTTTTAGCTTATTGTCATGGAGATTTTGAAGCCCATAGCAGAAAAGCATGTACATGCTAAACTGAATTTCACCCTTGTAGAGCCCAAGTGGAGAGGCTGGTAAACCCTGGGAGGCTGTAGGAAAAAAACAGATAAATCTCTGACCACATTGTGCAGCAATAACTCCAAGGCTCATAATTCAGCAGTGATCTTGGCATCTGCTGTTTGTCCCCAAGCAGGAGCAGGGAGCAGAGGAACAGAGTAGCCATGGTTACATCTCGGTCACTGCTGCCGGTCACTCCCATGTCGTTGAGTGATTCCATGACCACAAAGTCCCACCCTGGGATAAACTGGCTTAACAGTCACCTGATGCAGCCTGTTTCACCCTATATAATCTGTTCATGACTCTGGATAATGATTAACTATCCAAGGATATTAATTAACTTGCTCTGAGGGGCCTTGCACACCTAAGGTAGTGTTAGGCAGTCGCACACAGGAATCAGCACAGAGCACTGCTGATCCAGCAGCTGCCAAGAACAAAGGGAAGCCATTCCCGCCACTGCCAGAGCCCAAAGTGTGTTCAGCATGTGCTGCTGTAGGCAAGAGGGTGATGCTGGTGTGTATTTTTAGTTCAACTTGCAGTGACTATTTCTGCACTCCGATGTCTGATGCTGAGCTATCCCACCTTCTGTTTCTCGATCAGGGTATTATTATTAGCTGCACCAAATGATGAGCTCCTCAGCACGGCAAGTTTAATAAAGCACTAATGTCACCCACTACCAACGCAAGGCACCTAAAGAAAACAAGGCCTAATTTACAGTGCTACTAAAACTTAGCAAGAGTCTGCTGATCATTCCTCACTAGTTTTTTCACTTTTTTTTTTTCTTTTTCCCCCAACAATCTTTCTTCCCTCTTCAGACAAAAGAATTGATGCAATCCAAAAGAATTGAAACAATCCAAGTGAATTGATGCAATCCAAAATCTATTCCTCCCTTCCTCACCATAAAAGAAAGAACACATCTAAGGGCTTTTCATGTAACCTTCTGGAATGATTATTCATCTCCACATCATCCATTCATCCATATGGACTTCTTTCAAAAAAGAGTAGCCTTGCTGACATAATGTCTCTCTGCCTTGTCCCTCCTCTGCCTCTCAATGCCCCTGACTTTGCTGCTTGGTTCCCCAAGCAAGTACAAGTAATGTTCAGGTGGTTGTGACATTCCTGTCTAAAACAGCACCTTGACTTTGATCCATCCATGGCTGCCAACAAAAGCTTTTCGACCGAGAGGGTTCAGGCTTTCACGCCTTTCTCAAACAACAATCCCTTCACAGCCTTGTGCATTATCTTTCCTTCTGAAAAGACTTCTGTGCATGGGGATGACTCCTGCTGTTCCTGAGGTCAGTGGCAAACATCCCACAGCCTCCAGTGCTGCAAGGGCTGGGTGGCTGCAGAGCAAAGCACTCTAGAACATCACACAATGAGACTTTATTTCCTCTAACATCTACCCAGGCAAACTGTACCCTCACACAGCTCAGCCTAAACACAGCTGCAAAGGGACAGGGAAAAAAAGAGAAAACAGTGAGGCATGAACAGAAAAGAGAAGTTTTCAGCTTAGACTTTAAACCAAGACGGGCAGGAAAAGAAAATAATGCTGTGCTACTGCAGGGTGTGGAAGAGCTTTCTGCAGGGCAGTGTACTCTGTAAGCTTCTGTAAGAAGAGTCACTTGCAGCAGCAGACACTGCTCAGCTCTAATGAAATCCATCTGCCTTGTCCCACAGAGACCCTCATGTCCTATGACGTGGGATAGTTGGGCCCTAATAATGCAGAAGAGCTGTGCAGGTGTGAGCCAGTACCTGCGGCGCTCCGGTGCTCAATCACACAGAGGGGGAGCAGATGCTACAGGTACTGGCAGGCTGCCAGCTCAAAACCTGTAGCCCAGAGTCCTCTGCAGAAACCAAAATACCAGTAAGAACCCAATTTTTTTTAGCGCATACAAAATCTAGAAAAGTGGCATACAAAGGTATCTTCCAGAAGTGGGTGTTGCCCCATGCTGCCCCATCAGCTCTGAAACAAATGAGAGACTTTTTCATGCAAATAAAATCATCGGTTTAATGCAGACACCTCAAAGCTGACACTTACAAGCCAAGGGCCTATTTAGCAAGAGTATGAGGTTACATCATCTATAGGCATCATCTCCCTGCAATGAGGCCAAGTCAAAGCCACTGAGCAGAACAAGAGGCTATGAGTGGAAAGGAGGAGATAATTTAACAGAGATGGAAGTTTTCTTACTGAAACACCTCTCTTGTCTAGGATTCAGTGGATGGAAATGCTGGTCCTTTTGCTCTGTTCTTTAAGCAATCATTCTCATACAATAGGATTGCTTTTCCTACTTCCACAATGGTTTTGGCAGCATGGGTTGACAAATTGACAGAGATTCCAGCAATATTTCACTCAAGGCACATCCTCCAAGTAATACTCACATTCTTTAGGGCCATAAAAAGGTAATGGGACTGTACTTGCCAGCCTCAGAAACAAATGCAATGTTAGCAACGAGAGAAACCAAAATTACACATTAGAAGTTGGTGCAGAGCCGGATTCCTTCCCAGTCATGCAGATCTGCCCAGGAATACAACAGGGGAGATTTTTTTGCCCAACCACCTGGACCAAGAAAGAGCCTGGTCCTCCCCAGGCTGCTAAATGGTGGCATCAGGGTGTTAATAGCACAGGTGATCACTACCAAGCCAAGTTACAATAAGAAACACCCACTTGCCATGGTGCTGCATTCTGTGAATTCTCAAAGGCCACGCTGTGGTCAGAGCTTGAAGTTTCCATGCAAATAAAACATCAATTTACTGTCACACCACTGCTATGCATTTTCAGTACAAGTCTGTTGTTTAATATCTGCAGTTTCACCTCTAAATTTCAACAATGTGCACAAGGTCTTACCTACCCACGGCAACACCACATAGCTAAGAACAAATACAAATAAATTATGATGAATGTAACTACTAGATATACATGTAATATATGTATATCTATATATATACTGCTATAAAACCAAGAATTTGGTAGGTATATCTAGCAGGAAAAGGTCAAGCTACTGCTTAGGTTGTCTTATTCCCATGATCTGAAGGCTGAGAAAACACAACAGGTAGGAAGAGCATATCAGGATATTGCATTTACCTAGAGTGCCTCATGTGCAGTAAGAAAAGTAAACTTTGTGGGTCCCTCTGTGACCACTGAAAATGATCTTAGTACTGAAACATACACAGGTCAGAGGTGTGGGGACTACAGAAACAAAGAAACCACACCATGGCATGTCTGGATCCGACAGAGAAGCAGAAATGCCATGAGATTTCTGGCAGATTTGTAGGAGGACCAGAGAGAGCACCCACCCCCCTCAAAGCTATTCTCTTTCAATATGGGACAGCACATGGATGGAGCACACATCTGAGTGTACAAAAGGAAGAAAGTCTTCCTTTTACACTTTGTTTGGATGCTCCATCTGCGGCAGTGGAACAGGGAAGAAATAAAACTGCTGAATAAGAGTCCTTAACATTGCAGGCACTAATAATAGGATTAGAGAGAGAATAAAATCATATCCTCTTGGATTTGGAACATTTGGAGGAAGCCAGCTTCTGACTCACTCTCCCAACAAGTTGAGATCAGGCATGTCATGGTGCTGACCTTCTGAAGGAGGACTCAGATCAGCCCAGCAGCCACAACTGCTCAGGTGGTTTCAGCCCATCCCCTCCTTGAGCAGTGTTAGCAGAGGTCCTGCCACATCACAGGCCTGAGGTTCTTGCAGCATGTCAGGCACTGCCAGCGTGCAAGGAAGGGAACTGGGTACAGGGGAGACCACAAGAAATACACACAAATTGAGACTCCTGCACTGTTTGTGCTCGTGGACACACTTCTGTCAGAGCTGTGTTGGGGGGAAGCACACTCAGACTGTCTCACCAGTAGGGGAAGAAGGTTTCAAACCATGAGCAAGGAAGCTGATGGACCCCAGGGGTTACAGAGAAAAGAGACCCAAAGTTACACCACCTGAGCCCATAGCCCAGGATGGAATTATAACCTTCCCAAGTGCTGATGGGGTATCTGCTCAGTGGACACAAAGGTTCCCATTGCATCATCGTGGGTATCATTTAGACTAAGAGAACCTGCCAAGACCAGTCTGACTCTGCAAGAAGATGAAAATTGGAAAAAAAGGGTTGTTTCTGTACCAATTATGGATTGGGTACATAATTTTAAGGGAACCAAACAGACAGAGAAGTGTCCAATTTCTAATGTAATGATCTCATTGTCCCCCTCCTCACTGGGAAAACTTTTCCATGGTTAAGTGTCTGTCTCATTAAACAGTGAATCTAGCCAATCACAACAGAGTGTAAAAGCAAAAAACATAATATTGCAAGAGAGAAAATAACACTGATTATTGAATAGAATAATAAACAGCAGTGTACACATAGGCTCAAAATAAAATGAATAGCATTGTTAAACAAAAGGCAAGGTACAACATTCTTCTTCAAATCATCTCTTGCTTCAGGTTACTACAGAGCAGATTCTGGAAAAAGCATTTTCCTTATTAAAAAAAAAAAACAAAAAACAAAACAACAACAAAAACCAAGACAACAACAAAAACCCAAAACCCTGGCTGCAGCATTTCCAAAATTCCTGCCTCAACCTGTTGGCAAAAGCTGACTTTAGAACAGCAACCACTGTACAAGTCTTCTTTTGTTCTGAGCTCTGAGAGCCACAATGGGTGACTAATGAAAATAAGGAGCGAGATTTTAAAAGATGCTTAGTTATATCATGAGATATAAATTTTTCCCCTTAGAATGATGCTGTGAGCAGTAAGTGAGCATTGAGAGAGCAGCTCTTAACAGCCATGCACAAAACAAAAAAAAGACTGCGTTCCTTTCCATTACTAAACTAATAAAATATTATAGAAAGAGCCATAAGGAAAAATGAAAAAATCTCTCCTAAGCTTTCCAGGTTAATTAATGGAAAGAGCTGCAAGAGTGGGGGACACTGAGCATTAAATACTCAGAATATCTGAGGTGGGGAAGATCCTTGCTGTTTCCACTGATACCAGCCTCAGTGCCCTGACTTTTCATGAACAGCCCTCCATGGAGGGTTTCTATGGCTAAGCAGTGCTCATGCAAACATCGAGCTTCCCTGCCTTACTCAGAGTCCTTTCTAGCAGAAGTTTTCAGCCCTGTAGCAATCAAAAGTCCACATATGAATTCTGGTTTCTCCGTAATCACCTGCCCACCAGTAGCAGCAAAGCAGGACTGTGTAGGAATACTTGCAGGGTGTTAATGTGTAATACCCAGAGCCCTCTGACCTTCAATCATCTGTTTGTGCTGATGAGAGGGTCACTGCTCTGCGCCTCACTGAGCTGCCCCTGGATTATGCACTTTACATCTCTGCAACACATGTAAACAGGATTGTGGCTCTGTTACTGGTTTCTCAGTGTCAGACACAGGATCAGGTTTGTGCTCTTTTTACAGGCATTTTGACAGGCACTTTTATTCCCTCTCTGCTATCACAAAGAAGTCTCAAGATTTAAATATTCTCTAGCTTTGAAGCAAACACCAAATCTCATACAGAAATACACCATGCAATGTGCCCCGTCTCTCAAGGACTGTAGCCCCACAGGGCTTTAGTTTAATTAATGTAAGTATCCAAAATCACCCTCTTCAGTTAAACTTGGCATCTGTGAGCACTGTCATTACCATGGATCAAAGAGCCCCTTGTAGAGAAGACCTGTTGTGATGAGGTCAAGCTATCAAGAAATTATTTTTCAAATCAAAGCACTGATTCCAAATAGCTGCCTATATTTTCCTTTTTTATCCCTTGCCTTATCAATTTCCCTTGGGATGGAACATAATTCCCAGGTAATTTTTACAGGACTTCTGCATAAGAACTGCACGTGAGGTCCTGCCTACCCAAATTCCTTGTTCTGTAGTTTGCAGGAGGAGAATGTTTATAAACATAGAGAAAAGGTGGGAGCAATTCTGCTGTCTGTTCTCTACCTATAAACTTAAATTATATTCCAGCTCCTGCTGATTTTAGGAGGATCTACAGACATAGCAAAATGCAGGATTGGGAGCAAAAACCATGCTGATTTTCAAATCAGGTTGAACATGAGAGACAGGTGCTTCTTAACCTTTACTACATGTACAAGGATATACATACCTATATAAATAAAACTAACTAAATAAATAATTAAATACAGAAGTATATCAGTACTTGTGCTGGGTCCTACCCAGACCATCCCCATGTTATAATTAGGAAGCATTTTCAGCTACACAGACAAGGATGATTTGGGGAGGACAAGGGACACCAGAGAGGAAGAACAGGGTTTTAGAGAAGGAGACAGAGACAGCAGCAGCGTCAGATCTTTCTCCTTACTGCTGACAATAACAAACAAACAAACAAATAAAAATAGTTCTGTGGAAGTGGAAAGAGCTCTCTGCAGTCATTACATAGCAAACACTCACAGCTTAAACACTTGGCTTAAACTTACTTCTTATCGTCCCCCCCTTCATGCTCCTCAGACATACGCACTCATCCACACCTATTTGCCTGCACAAGGACACTCCACAGTTCTGTATCTCTTCTGTTTATAAATGACAAGGACTGTCCTCAGGTGCTTTTGGATCAGAACTATTCTTCCTGCCTTTTGAAATGTACCCAGTACCTGCTTGCTCACAACAGATGAAGGGAGCATCTTTGACTGTGTGGCCATCAGACACACATCTTTAAGATAATTTTTTTTTTTTTGCCTCTTAGGAGGTGCAAAGGTTTAAGACCAGTATTTTTGCAATTCTACACATACATATATTCTCAGGTATGACTGCATTGATGTTGTAATAATTTAGTCTGGTTTTAAAGCACTTAAGGTAAATCTGACAGTTGTGGACTACAGTGAGGTTTCTAGTCTCGATTATTCATATACCTCTCTGCTTTACAGCTCTCTGCTGAATATGACGAGATTTATTTGTAGAGTGAGTAGAGACAGAAGTGCGTTGTCGCATAATTTTTTTTCTTTAAGGGTTATTAATTACCATGTCAACCTTTGCTCCGCTGCTACTGCCCACTTTTATTTTAGAAGCGCAGCCGTTCCCCACTCGGATCACATTGGGCCCCCCCACTATCCCATTTTCTAACAACCTTTTAGAACATTATTTATTATTCCTTATGTATCTGGGTGAAGGAGAGAGAGAGGGACAGTATGGCAGAGATGGGGAACATGATCCGGAAAACACGCTTGCCTGGAATTGTCATCACACTGCTGTTGGAAGGAGCGAGCCGGAAAACTCGCAGCCAACACTCGCACGCAAACACACGCCAGGCACACAGCACATCGATCCCGGGGAGTTTGTGAGCAGCCCCACAGCTCTTACCTGGGTTGTCTGGGATCCCTCTGCAGTGCAGCTCCCTCAGCTCCCTCTGCCCTATTCCCCCCGGGAGCAGCGGGGCCGGGGCTGTGACCGGGTGCCGGTGCGGGTAGGGGCTGGCAGCAGCTGGCTGCAGCCTCGGCTGCCGGGCTCTGGCTCCTGCCAGGGCTGCTGCTGCTGCTGCTGCTCCTGATGATGCCGAGGAGGAGGAGAGCCGGGTGAGGAGGAGGAGGATGCTGGCGGTGATGCTGTTGCCATGGTTACCCAACTCGGCGGCGGCACCGCTCAGAGCAACAGCTGCCCCAGCACCCAGATCTGCTCGAACCCAAGGCTGCCGAGCAGCCCTCGATGTGCAGGCACAGGGGTGTCACCCCAGAGCCCCTCTCCATAGGGAAAGTGGCAGCCTGGATGGTGGAGGTCACTCCTTGGCACGGTTTTGGGGCTCTGGGAAAACAGATGGAGTGATGCATCTGAAATGTTTGCATTCTGCACTTGTGGGCAAAGATCTCACTGCCGTGCAAAGGTCAAACACCAGCTTCCAGGAGGGAGAAATTTCCTTTATTAGGGGGTTCTTGCATTTTTATAAAGAACTGAACAAAACAGCAAAGCTGAGGAAGGGAATGACTTTGAAAGTTGCTGTTGTGATGCAATTTTGAACTTTTTTTTTTTTTAAACTAAATGCGAACTCTCTGCCTTTAAATTGGGACTTAAAAGTGGGATTTTACTGTCTTATTAGGTAAAGGTTTTTGTGCATAGAAAAATCTCCCTAGAAGTGAGTTCCTTGTGTGAGACAGAACTGCTTCGAACCACCAGTGAGAAAAAATCCTTCCAGAAAGGAACCCACTTACACAGCACAGGACACTAATTCTTTCATGCATGAAGCAAACAAGCTGAAATTTGCCTTTGTCTAATGATCTGAAAATAAGAAAGAAAAAAGACCTCAGGTGAATGGGCTGCCACATGATCAAAATAACAGAGTATTAACTGAGAGAGATGTGTGAAATCAAGGCACTCAGCTGCTGTTTATCTATCAAAAAGGCATGTCGTGATGCTCTCATTTTGCACTGGAACATCACAGGACACAACAAGGTCACAACAATCAAATGTCACTTCCATCCCAAAATGTCAGTGCAAAGCTACGTAATGCTCATAAGCCATGACAGTTCTTTCAGGAGCTGGTGCTGTTTGCAGGACATTGTGAAACCCTGTCTAAAAAATACTGAAAAAAAAAAAGAAAAATCACTGGTGGAAACTTTCTAAAGGGATTTGCTTCCTGCTGCCGGATCTCTGCTTGCAACCTGAATGCTGCAGATGATATGAAACTATGAGTTCGAGACACAAAAAAATGCACTGGATAGTGTTTCCTATTAAAGTATCAAACCTGGATAAATGGTTATAGAAGATGGGAGCCTACAAGAAAGATGGAGAGGGATTTTTTACAAGAGCAGGTAGTGACAGGACAAGGAGAAATGGCTTAAAACTGAAAGAGAGTGGGTTTGGATCAGATATTAGGGAAAAGTTCTTTACTGTGAAGGTGGTGAGGCCCCAGCACAGGTTGCCCAGAGAAGTTGTGGATGCACCACCCCCAGAAATGTTCAAGGCCAGGCTGAATGGAGCTTGGAGCAACCTGGTTTAGTGGAACGTGTTCTCATCCCTAGCAGGGAGGCTGGAATGAAATGTTCTTTAAGGCCTCATCAAACCCAAGCAATTCTATGATTCCATGATGTGTTGTTGGCAGCATTTCTCAAGATATTCTAGAAGACAGTGTCTCTACACCATGTTCATTTGCAGAGTCATAATCTGGTTCATATAAAATCATTTTCTATATATCTCATGACGTGGGAGAACCTGGAACTACCTGACTGAGGAGGGAAAAGTGCCAGCCAGCATACACTGTCAGACCTCCTTGGAGTAGCTTCTGATTTCACATCCTCCATGTATCTTATAAGCCATTATCCCTGAAGATTTTTAATTCATCTTCTTTTAGGCAACAATTTTGATGTCTGCTCAGAGATTATATGGAATAGCTGACTCAAAGGGACTTTCTAGCACTCTAAAAAGAAATAAGAAATATGTTATCTATTTTGATCTTTAAAAATGTAATGCATGTAAAATTAGACAGGACCCTGAAACCCTTCTCAAGAGCTAAAAAATATTTGCTGCATGTGTGGCCCAGGAGATTTCCTGCTGTAATTTTGAATGCAGGGCAAGAAGATCTCATTGCAGTAATGATGGTGAGCACATCTAAATCACCCACTCCATGATTAACTAGCTGACAGCAAAACCCATGGTTATTCTGAATAGATCACTGAGACCACAGACAGATCTAATTTCTGCTAAATCAGGATGTGTACTGCAAAATGTACCTGCTGAGGTGTGTGTAATGAGTTTGCAAGATTGTATTTTCCAACTTTGCTTATTGGGGCTATTTTTTGGAAGCTGCAGCTCTGATTTCAAGAAGACACATAAGAATAGCAGGAGAGAGATGGCCTCTAGCTTCAGGTTCTTTGGCTCAGCATGGCTGTGTTTTACCATTGAGGAATTGCCCACCTTAATTCTCTTGTTGGTGCTAATCTGCAACACTGAGGAAAAATCCACCTCGAAGGAGATGCAGAGTCCACTGAAACAAATGGCTTTGATACCTCTCTGTCTGTACTCTGCAGAGTAGGCATCTTCAACTGTGCCAAGTGAGGACAAAGTGGATATAGAAGTCTAACAAAGCACAGCAAAAAAAGTTAAAAAGAGAAGTAAAATAGTTTCATTTTCCCTCAGCCATGCAAGAAGGTCCTGCATGGTGGGATCGATGACTTGCATCATTCACTAGGGAGATAAGTGGTGTCACAGTATGTAAAGCATGCTGATTTCATATGCAGATATGATTCAGTAAAGAAAGGACACGTCACAGATGTATTCGACAGAGCCCAGAGAAAAGGCTGAGTTTTTAAGCACAGCATTAGTTTTTAAGGGTAGAACCTATGTCCAGACCTGCTAAGGAATTACAGACCCCTCTGGGCGTCTCAGATGGTACTGGACACCTATGTTTAGTCACATCTAGATTAACTTCTTGCTTTAAATACTAATAGTACTTTAAATACTTTAAAGACAGGCAAATCAACTTATCCTAACACAGATTTCTAAAACAATTCCGTTAAATTATCCCTTGTGCCTCTTTTTCTCTCCCTGTTCTTAGGAAAACACAAGGGCTGAGTTACTTAGCTGTATTTATCTACAACATCCTGAGGCAAAGGCAAATCCCATCCCTAACTCCAGTTTGGAAGAACTATCCCACCAAATCAGCCATCTGAACTCTGATGCCTGTCAACAAAGTTTTAAACCAAAACATACCTTCTAGAAATGTCTCTTAACTGCCACCTTAGCCCCACATCAGGCAGAGCTTTCAGCAATGAGGATGCCCCCCTGCCTGTTTAGCTGCTGAATGTTCCCAGACTGGCTGGAATCCCTACGGCACAGACATCCTTGGACATGCTTGGTGTCCTGTATCCCATCATAGGCAGAAAAAATTGATATTCTGGATTCTTCATCTGGAGCCTTGAGTTATTTAATAATAACCTGAAGCAGATATTCCTATTAGGTAGCAGGATAACTAATAGATGTTCAGTGGAGCAGTCCATGCTGCAAGGCACACATTGGGCTGGTAAACATTTCTACAGGTTGTAGAGTCCACTTAAGTCTGTTACTCTACATTACCAGAGCTTGAGTGTAATAGTAATTGCACAAATTCTGATTAGAGCAGGGTTAAATAAAAAAATTCTTAAAATAACAGAAATAAGCTTAGAACTACAAACTTCTTACTGCCTGTTCATGACTGACCAATTTGGTGACCTTCTATGACAGGGCTGCAGCACTGGTGGATGGGCCAGAGTGACTGACATCATCTACCTGGACTTCTGCAAAGTGTTTGAGACTGTCCCACACAACATCCTTGTCTCCATATTGGAGAGACATGGATTGGATGGATGGGCCACTTGGTGGATAAAGAACTGGCTGGATGGTGGACACAAAGAGTTGTGGCCAACAGCGAATTGTCCACGTGGAAAGCAGTGATGAGTGGGGTCCTGCAGGGGTCAGTACCGGGGCTGATGCTGTTCAACAGCTTTGTCAGTGACATGGATGGTGGGATCGAGGCACCCTCAGGAAATTCACTGACAGCACTGAGGGGTGTGGTGCAGTCACTGGCTGGAGGGAAGGGATGGATCCAGAGGGACCTGGACAGGCTGGAGAGGTGGGGCTGGTCAAACCTCATGAAGTCTGACAGATCAAAGTGCAAGGTCCTGAATCTGGGTCATGGCGATCCCAGACACACCCACAGGTTGGGTGGAGAAGGGATTGACACCAGCCCTGGGAGAAGGAGTTGGGGATGATGGGTGATGGAAAACCAGTGGAATCCTGGGCTGCATCCAAAGGAGCATGGCCAGCAGGTCAAAGGAGGTAAATCTGCCCCTCTGCTCTGCTTCTGTGAGATCTCACCTGGATTGCTGAGCACAGTTCTTGAGCTCCCAACATAAGAAGGACATGGAACAGTTGGAGCAAGTCCAGAGGAGGCCACAAAGTTGATAAGAGGACTGGAGCACCTCTCCCATGAAAACAGGCTGAGAATGTTGAGGCTGTTCAGCCTGAAGAAAAGAAGGTTCTGTGGAGAATTCATAATAACCTTCCACTATATGAAGGGGCCTACAAGGAGAGGGACTCTTTGTCAGGAACTGTAGTAATAGGACAAGGAGTAATAGGTACAAAGAGGGCAAATCGAGGTTAGACAATTGGAAGAAATTCTTTGCTGTGAGGGTGGTGAGACACTGGACCAAGTTGCTCAGGGAGGTTGTGGTTGTCCCAGCCCTGGGAGTGTTCAAAGTCTGGTTGGAAAAGGCCTTGAGCAACCTGGTCTAGTGGGAGGTGTCCTTGGCATGGCAGAGGACGTTGGGACCAGATGATCTTTAAGGTCCCTTCCAACTCCTTAACATTCTATGACTTTGTGATTCCTCTGACATCTCAATATCAGCGCATAAAACCTTACGTGATAAAGCACAAGCTTGTGATTTAAACACACACTCAGAGCAAGGAAGTGAGCGTGTCTCATGTGGCAAGGAAAGACCACAACCCTCAGCTTCCACCTGGAGCACACAATGAGTAGTTGCAGGCAGAGATCTCATCCTGGCTGCAACAGCTTTCCTCAAGCCCTGGGACACAACTTGCTGCACTAAACCACTGTGAAAGCTCCCTGTAGATGTGTAACAGGTCACACCATGGCTGGGGAGAAGAAGGAAGGGCTAAATGTGTGCTCCAGGCTACCGGTAGGAACACTGTAGCTCTGTAGGTAATGGACAGAGAAAGTTAAGCTTCTCTTTTAATGAGCTGAGAAGCTGAATCTGCCTTTTGATTTGAATGCAGTTTCTGGGCACTGTTTCTCTCTACTTTGTAATTTCAAGAAAGGGTAAGGTCCAAAGGGAAAGTCTGACACACAAAAACAAACAGAACTCTCAGTCTTGGGGCTTTGATTACTTATGGATCCTCTGTGCTCTAGGAGAATTCAGATGGAAAGACCCTTTTAGGAAGCAAATGCACCATATTGTTATAGCAGGATTTGAAACACCATCTAATATGAATTACACAGTCTGATATAATCCAGTTTCATGCTATGCAACAGAGAAGCAGTTAAGCAAAAGAAGGAGAAAAACAGGAAAAAGGATCAAAAGATGCCTTTCATACAGCTATTTGAGAAAAATATAACCAGAAGTGTCAACTAAAATATATCAATATTTATTTTGATGCAGCTGTTGACAGTCAGTCATGCTCCATCATTGGAAGCATTCAAAGTCAAATTGGAGGGGCTTTGGGCAACTTGATCCAGTGAAGGTTATTGATTTCCATGGCAAGAAGTTTGCAACCAGATGATCTCCAAACCATTTTATGATTCTAATAAACGTAACAGATTCTTAGGGAGTACCACAGTATAAAGGTGTTTTAAAATAATGCAGTTTTTTTTAAAATCATGCAGCATTTAAAATCATGCAGTATTCTCACATATCATAGTGGAGAATTAAAGGTAAAGTTTACAGTGCTAGAAAAAGTAAAAAGTATAATTTATCATTTTACTAAGTATGTATTTTACACAGAACCCCCACAGTACAATATGGATCATAAAGACTAGGCTTGTTTTAATAGTTGCATCCAAGTACAGCTTATACCTCTTCTTGCAAGTCTTTACATTTATCCTGTCCTCAAGCCCCAGAGTCCTCATTCAGCTGCCATCCATTCAATATTTTGTTCATTCTACCACTCAGTTTTAGTCCAACACTTTGTTACAGCCAGCCTGCCAACTAAACAGCTTTGCTATAAGTAACAAAAAAATCTACTTTTACCCATCAGTGCTTCCCTTACCTGGCAGGCAGTGGGAAACCTCAGGTTACAGTCCTCTCATTCAGGGCTCTGGAAGATTGCATAATGGATAAAAAATAGAGAGTAAATAAGCACACTTCAAATGTTTAACACTGTACAAACATCTGATAGGACTTGAAGGAACTACTGCAGTATTAGAAGTTCAAAAAACAAACAAAAAAAAAAAATAAAAAAAGAAGGATTTTGTGAATAACACAGCCCAGGCCCAAAACATCATCTTGCAGACAGCCTTAGGAGCTGCAGAGCACTGTTCACTACTGCAGTACCTCACAGAATCACAATCAATATTTTTCTAAACACTCCTATGGAAAAAGGGCTGTCACTACCATCTATTTTGGAAAACAAGTCCCAGACTTTTTCAGAGGCACCCACAGAAGCAGCTGAGATTTTCTGGAGGTCAATGCTGAACTCCCTGAACTCTGGAACAGGCTGTCCAGCTGTGGAGTCTTCATCACTAGAAATATTCAAAACTTGATTGAACATTGTCCTCTGTAACCTGCTCTAGCTGATCCTGCTTTTGGCAGGGCCAGGGATGATGTGATCTCAAGAGGTGACTTCTGACATGACCCATTCTATGAAATCATGAACAAGTCCCATGCCCCACTGCTCCCAGCATTCATTCCACAGATTCCTGATCTCTGCCCCCTTAGTTCACCAACTCCTAACCTCTTCCTTGGTTTTACACACAACATCCTTTTTCCTCCACACACAAACATATTGCCATACACCTATAGTCACACCTTACACTCATCCATCCCTACAATACCCCAAATCTAAATCACTTGATCTCTTCCTAGGCCCCTTGTTTCCTCCGAGACCTCCCTCTGCCAATTTTGTGCAGTAAATCATAAGGGCGACTTCCTCCTCTATTTAGCTTGGGCAGAGTGCAAGCTTTCTTCTTACCCTGAGTGTTGCATCTCCCACCTTGTGTCCCACCTTAGATCTGACCTAACCTACAGCATCACAGAAAAAAGAAGGAAAGTTGCAAAGAAATTCTGACACAGACTGGAAAACATCCAGTGCATTCATCATGTCAGAGGAACTCAGCTGTTTATGTCTAGTTGCTGCTCAGCACCAAAACCACCTGTGTTTATTCAAACATTTAAGGGCTGTCTTATTATAGAAGTTCTGAGAGATGGACACAAAAAAAAAAAAAAAAAAAAAAAGATAATTTCTTTTCTCTTTGAAGCATCTGCTCCTAAGCACATAAGTGCAGTCTTCCAAAGAAGAGCATACAATCCTACAATCAATTTCTAATGTAGGCAAAACCGATTATTTCTCCTAGATTCCTCTATGGAAATATCTAAACTATTTTGGCTGCAGTTTTCCCAAATTAATTCAGTCCAAGGAAGATGCTCCTGCATAAAGTGTTTCAGCTCAAGCAATTAAGATAAAGCAAAATGATAAGCAATAAAAGCTAGGGTGTTACTATAAGAAATGCTGGACAACCTTAACAACACTCACTGGTATCACTACCACCTAAAATACATATTAATTCACTAAACAGCCAGATGGGCTTGTTTGTTTAAGACTCTCCCCTAGAGGTTTTCAGATTCTTCTTTTTTTTATATATGTCTTTTACAATGCAAAATACCAGCTGGCAGGCAGTGCTAGTAGTACCTAACTACTAACTGGAGTTTGCGTATAAAGATTATTTTAAAAAATCCAAACCAAAGATTATTTTAAAATATCAGAACCAAACACTTGTCTCGCGTTGCTTACAATAAGCACAATGTTTCAGCCTTGCAAGGAGAGGAGAAACATCATCTTCATTTGTGTCTAGGTAAACCATGGTGCAGAAAAGCTAAATATGCTTGAAGAAGGGTGTAGTACAGGTTGGAAAAGGACGAGGGAGCAGGCAGCTTACTCCAAGATATTCTTGATTGCAACAAATTATTCAGCCACAGGATGACAATTTGTTGGCAAATCCCAAGCGAGCAGCAAACCAGCACTTTTAGCAGTGAGGGAGCTTTCATGGTTGAAATTTGAACACCTACTTAAAGTTGCTCTAAGTGCTGACCTATAACTTCCAACCACCATTTTGCTTTCTAGGTCAACGACACCCCAAAGCTCATTTAAATGTGAAAGACTGAAACTGCTAGAGACATAACAATCTTCCCTGGCTCAAGGTTGAAGTGCAATGGTATGAAGGAATAAGATGAGGGAAAAGTCAAGCTCTTAAAAGTTTTTTAAAGTTGGGCAAAACAAATTAAAAAGTCATTATCCAGGTTGATGAATCCCACCTTTTACCACAGCTCTACAGACTTCATTACAACAAAACCAGAATAGGATATTTTTCAGCATTCCCACCACCCCAGGTAATGACAGTGTGATCTCAAGGTTGCTAGTGGACACTTCCTTACTCCACATTAATGTTTGCTTTCAGCAAATAGGTCATTCATGAGAAGGAAGGAGCTTAGTGTAGAAACTTTTGAGACATGTCTACATTGCTTTGGAAAGAACTTCAGTCTTACTGACCTCTGAAATCCCATAGATTGTGGCTACATAGGACCAGTTCTCACCTGTCTTCTGGGTGGCTAGAAAAGTTAATCAGAATAAATTAACCAACCTACTTTGTAGATTTAATGCCAAAAAAACCCCTTCTCTCTTTGGATGAAAGGAAAACAGTGTTTAGGAAATACATGTGTTGTAACTTTAAAATAAACTGAAAAGTAATTTTCATAAAGTGCCAGCTATATGATGCTCTTGAGCCATGGCAGTTCAAAGAAAGGTGAAAGATACTACACTGGATAAAAATCAAGGAACCCTGTCTTAGCACCTGTGGAGACATCTGCTGTTCTTCTTAAAGCCTATTATTTATTGAAGAGACAGTGAGAACTACTACACATCTAAAGAGGTGAACCACAGGTGCAGAGAGAAACTGCAGGACTTCAGGGATTTGTGATAGAATAGGATTTATCTTGAAGACCACAGGTAAATAATTCAAAAACATTTCCTCCTCTTAATGCCTCTATTGAGCATATGACAGCAGCAGGCAGTGATAATGCAAGCCACCAAATGGGTTCTGTCAATGGGGAGGACAAAGACTGAGTAGATGTGGAGTTAGAGCTGATCTGGGATGATGACAACATACTCACTGCATGTCCCAGCCATGTAGGCATGTCTGTAACACTGAGACAAAACAACCAGGATATTGACAGATGTAGGTATCTGAATGACTAGAGGTGGGAGTATTTGGGTCTTTGTGTTCAGTAGCTTCTCAGCTGGAGGCCTGACAGGAACAGAGAGGAATTTGATTTCCCAGTGAACTGAACCCCACCAGCAAAACTCACATTCAGCATTCAGTCAAAGCAGAATATCCTTGTATGTGTGCTTACAAAAAATGTTAAGAAAATACGTTATCCATCTCCAGAGGGAATAAAAAGGAAACTGTGGAGGATTTTCCCAGTAGCTTGCCCCTGTTATTCTTGAGGAACAGCTGCAGAGCCCCTTATATAATTTAGCATGGTCAGAGTCCAGGGAGTGACTGCAAAGGCTGGATGCACATGTGACAGAAGGAAGGGCACTCTCCTTTTCCTTCTCAGCTTTCTAGGCCTGGGGGAAGGAAAGGGAAACATATTTCTCTTTCCCCTCTGGCATTCCACCCTAGCAGAAAAAATTCCCACACACACAATCAGCAACCAAGCCTTGAACAGAGCCAAAATGTTGGGCACACCTCCATCACCAGAGTGTATTTTATGGTCTTCCCTGCCACCCACGTGCTAAAAGAAAACTCCATGTGCACACACCACAGCCTACACAAACTGTGCAAATGGGAGCATGAGGCACCTGGCACTACCCACAGCAACATCATGGCAAAACATCCAGAATATTGTTATATATAGCTCCAGCAACCAGTGAGGAGAACTGCAAAACATGGTTCTTACTGCTGTGCCCTTAGAATCCCTGATTCAGGGTAGGGGGCTGGGAAGGAAGAAACACTGGGGCTGATGGACTGCAGAAAAGGCTCAGGGGTCCTTGCCGGACAGTGAGATGGAGGTGAGACTTGGCAGCAAAGGCAATGGTCCTCCAGGGCTGTACCAACGAGGTTACAGCCTGTAGATAAAGGGAAGAGATTATCCTTCCCTGCCTCAGTGCTATTCAGAGAACACCTAAATACTGAACCCAGCTTTGGTCCCCCCAATACAAGGGGAATCTGGATAAACCAGAGCATAGAGGACCACTGAGAAGAAGGGATCTGAAGAACTTTCCAAGCAAGGAGAGAGTGGAGGACCAGATTCTTCAATCTTGATAAGGCACTGCTTTGGATGGACTGTTAAAGGGTCAGCACCCCCCCACTGCCTATTGGGAGAGATCCTCCAGAAGATGAAAAAAGGCTCTTCATGGTGGTGCATGGCAGGGGAACCAGAAACAACAGGCATAAATTTAAATGAGAGAGATTCAGACCTTTTTTCCCCTGAGGACAGTCAAGCAGTGGAGCACAATGTCCAGAGGGGTTGTGTGGTGTCCATCCTTGGAAATTTTCAAGACTGGACTGGATAAAGCTCTGAGAAATCTTAGCTGGGCCCAAAGCTGACTCTGCTTGGAGCAGAGAACTGAGCTAAAGACCCTCTGGATTATTCTGTGATACCTGTGACTTGTCTCACTACAGAAGTGACTTCCCCAGTTTTCCAAATTTTCCCTTAGTAGTCTGCCTTGCACTCAGCCTGTGAAAGGAAAAGCAGAGATTATATGTTTGTGTACTTCTCAGTGACGACATCCTGGCTGACAGATTGGCACAGCAGGTACATGTCAGGCCAATAAAAAGGAAAAGAAAGGGAGGCTAAAGATAATCATGGAATTTATCAGAGCATTACATCACATTCTTTTTATTATCCTTTCTTCTCCAGTCACAAACACAGCAATAGCATTGACTTCATTACCCAGCTCTGAAATTAAATGGGGCAAGAGAGAGGCTCAATCTCTTCAACACAAAGGGAAAAGTAAACATTTCCCTCTGCCCTGAAAGCCTGCATGACCCAGTTCCCTGCCAACACCCAGATATGAGAGATAGGAAAGAGAAAGGAGGGATAGATTGAAGTGAAAAGCAGCAGAAGTTCTTCTCACAGCCTGCCTGTTGAGAAGAGATGAACCCTTATCTATCCTTTTGTCCAGTTCCCACCACAGAGCAGGCCTTTGTTTGCCCTTCTTGCATTAACACAGCCCCTCTGTGTTAATTAAGTTACAGCGTCAACCTCTGCAATTTACAGAAACAACCCAAAACAGCACATGATACTTGGTTTTTTTATGGGATCCTTATGTTTGAGTGGCCACAGCACAGACCACAACAAGCATTGCCTCCTACCAGAAATCACAGCACCCTGTGTGCTGCACGTCACTGGACACAAAGTGGGGAAAACCTTGAGAGATCATCCCAACCCTGCCTTGTGTTGTTATGAACAACATGGGCTCCTCCAGGATCCCACTCCTCAGAAAGCAGCTGTACCCTTCCCTTCCAGGCAAAAGCAGTTTCATCCATTAATGTGGCCAGCTATCACCACCTGTATTTTTGTTTGAAATGGAGAAAAAAGTGACACCCTTTTGTTTAGCTCTGTTCTGTCACCAAGCACCACCATTACTCATTTCAGGTGAACTTCAGTAAATCCCCTGCTGAGGTATAGCTGTGACCCCAGGAACAAACAGGGTCATGGTGGGTGCAGAATAATGATGTGTCACCCACAAGAAGTTGGAAGTGACTCTGCTCAGGCAGAGATTGAAAAGAGAGGCTTTGTCAATACTGGCCCTAAACAGCAGGACTGTGTGTGCTGTGGTTAGTCCTGCTGCAGGATCTTCACTGCAGCCCTGAGGAAAATAAAACCCAGCAGGGAATTCAGTCTGCTTAGATAAGAGAGCTCTCTCTCTCCTGCAGAGACCTGAGGGTCTCCAAAATGCCACTCAGAGGACACCCATTTGATTTTGTCTCCAGCCTAGTGTCAGCAGTAGTTAGGAAAAATATCACAATTGAGCTCAGAATCATTTTGAGCTGCTTCATCGTAAGGAGACTGAATTATTCCCTGGAGGCCTGTGAGGGCTCCCAGCTTCCAGGAGATTTTCCTGGAGACCAAAACCAGTGTTCACCCAAGGCAGTGACCCCTCTGCCTGTTCAGTGACTCTCTGGCTGGGCAGGCTGCAGGCAAGGGGGACTGAGGCACTGCAGGCTCTGAAGGGTCTCCCTGGGACAGAGGGAGTAGCGTTGCACATTCCAGCTTCCAGGAGGTGCTGAGAGTCAATTAAATATTATTGAATATCACTGAATATTATTTAAGTGCCAGAGTGGGAAACTCAGCTGAGGACCTTGCTCCAAAAACAATTCAGAAGTCCAGGTTTCCTCACTCCTTATGTTTTAATGACCTAAACTCACACTTGAATATATACATATATACACTCATACACACATACACAAATACATTTTTCCTTTAAATATGAATTTATGAAAATGCACACAGACATTAAATATGTGAGTATACACACACACACACACACACACACACACACACACAATGAATTAGTCCATAATCACATGTTGGCAAGATACTTTACGTGTGTGTGTGTGCTTTTGCAAAAATAACTTTGGGTATTACAGAACTTACCCAATTACACACAGGTTTAGAGCACATTTAGCATAAATAAGGTTCGATCCAAGTTCCCAGAATAAGTTAATAATTTTTAATGTAAAACCTCTTTTCCTCTTGAATTTGAAATTTAAAAAAATATTTTGGGAAGATGACTAATACAATGCTGGCTCTAAGGCATAAGCTCACATTCAAAAAAAAAAAAGTTGCTTTCTAAAATATTCTCGTATTTGTATTTTTCAAGTTCTAAATTACCATAAATTAACATTTTCAATTACCCGAAGAGCATTCCTATGAAACTTCAACAAATCTGTTTCAATTACAAAGAAAATGATCTCTGATTATTTCAATCTTTCCAGTTTCACAGACTCATACAGACTTTGTCAGCTTCTAAAAAAGAATAAGAAATTTGAGATGAGATAGGAAATGAGATTGATTACTTATTTGTCCTCCTGTTTCTCTAATATGACAAATCAATTAAATAAACCAAATCCTTTGAACTCATATGGTGAAGGGCATTAGAAAGTTTTTTCCACTAACTCAGTCGTTTTGCCATTTTCTCTTTTTGTTCACATCCCATGCTCAAAGGACTCCTTGGACATGAGCACGCACCAGACAGAAAGGAGTCCTGAACGCTAGAGGGCAGATAAGAAACAAACCATCAAGTTTATCCCTCATCATTCAGTCCCTGAAATATATTTTTTCTTCTAGTAATTTTTACTCTTTTGCTTCTCATTCCACAAGCTACTTGTGATTATTTTCACTTTAAATATCTGTGCCAATGGTCATAATTGCATAGGATTTTATTGTCTCCTTAATATTCCTTGAGAAGCAAAGAGGAAACTTCAAGAAAAGAAAAAACACATTGAGACTTCAAGGTTGGAGGGCTGTTACTTACTGCAACCAGTGGGAAATAACCCATGACAATAATATATTCTCTATATAGAGAGGGATTTCTGGAGCAAACCAAACTGGCACATACACTGGTGGTGCACACATATCTGAGTTACAGTGACCAGCATCCAGGGCTACATATTTAATACATTTGTATTAAAAATGAGATTCACTTGGTTGGCTCTCATTTTATTGTGCTTTTCCTCACTGCATTCTTGTTCTTTGTTTCTTCCACCCCTGTAAACACTCTGTGCAATTACATGTCCCCCCTCCTATAACCCCATACACTGAGTTTCCTGCATTTAGGTGAAAAAGATGGGACTTCTGTCACTCCCTGCCATTAACAGGCTCTGGTAGAGAGGCAGAATTCACATGCACAGCAGAAGGTTACAAACATGAGAGGGGTTATCATAGAATCATAAAATAATAGAAGGACTTGGGTTGGAAGGGGCCTTAAAGATCATCTTGTTCCAACATCCTGCCCTGGGCAGCAACACCTTACACTCGAGCAGCTTGCTCAAAATTCCACCCAGCCTTACCTTGAACACTTCCAGGGGTGGGGCATCCACAGCTTCTCTGGGCAACCTGTTCCAGTGCCTCACAACAGTAAGGAATTTCTTCCTAATATCAGCTAATCTAAATCTCTCCTCTTTTAATTTAAAACAATTCCCCCTTGTCCTATTACTATCTGCTCATGTAAAGAATCTTTCTCTCTCTATTTTATAAGCCCCCATCCCTCTGATCATCATCCCTCATGCTGCCAGGAACAGCCAGTCTCTAAACATTTGAGACAATTCATCTCCTATCTCAGGACAACTTGAGCAAATGCTTTTTTAAAAAGTCAGTCACAGCTTCACATAAACCTCTGAATCACACCTGGGATGAAGTAATCCTGGTTAACTCCTTTGCACATCCTTAGCATGTCTCTTCTCTCCACCAGGAGCCTGGCAGACTGCTGTAATTCAGAGGAATGCTTCAGAACTATTTACAAACACACCTCCTTGTGCAGCATTGCTCTCTCAGCATAAATGCAAATACAGCCTCTGCAGTACCTCACACACACAACATTTACTGCTATGCAGCTCACACCTAGATGTTTTGGGAAGCTGCTTTCTCCTAAATGCTGAAATAAAAAACAAATCTGCTATTCTTCAAGACTTTTTTTTTCCTGGCATGCCTCAGTCTAGGGTCATCTAGAATCTATCTGGTGGATTTTTGTTTCCCCCTTGGCAGGGGAAACAAAAATAGCCAGGCTCTGCTGCCTGAATGTATAGACACAGACATGCAGCTGCATTAGAGGGGCTCAGAGCCTGAACTGACACACGTCAGGGGCTCTCAGGACTTATTAATTTGGGGTGCAGACACGTACCCATGTTATATAGCCTCTGGCTCAGGGTGGGCTCTCACAGGCATGCAGAAATGCAGACCACAACCTTCATGCATCCAGTCTTCTGGAAAGCCAAGACACTTCTCCCAACCATACAAAATGGACATTGAGATCAGGAAAAAAATCCCTTTGAGAAGCCTTAAAAGAACCAGACAATACAGTCATTCCTGCTAAAAGGCCAAACACCCACCCAGCTACAGAGTCACTCCCTCTCCTCAGAGCTACAAGGAGAGAAAGCAGAATGAGAGAGCTCATGGACAGAGGTAAAGACAGGGAGATCATTTACCAGTTCCTGCCATGGGCTAAACAGGATTATATGGAGAAAATTAATTTAATTTTTTCACAATTAAAATATATTCTGGTATTGAGAAAGAAAGACAAGCAGCACAAAAACCACCTTCCACCCAGCTTTTCACCAGACCCCCCTTCCCCACTTCACTCCTGACTCCTCTGCCCTGGCAGGGTGGGGATGGTGCAGTGGTTGGTCCCTCCCAGGCTCTCCGGGCTGCCCCTCCCTCCTCCCGTCTCTCTGCTCCAGGTCCAGCCTTTCCCCCGGCAGCCTTTCGGGGACAGATGCTCCTGCCAGGGCTCTCCAAGGCTGTGAATTTGCTGTGAATTCAGCAGAGCTGTTATTGTGACATGTCTGTGTGGAAAGCAAAAACTCCATTCCATGACCTAAATGCAAGGGGATAGTAAATCATGTACTGATAAGGATGAAACTGCATCCCCCAGAGATGAGATAAACAACAATTTGTGTCTTCAAAGTTAACTTATCTCCTTCATGCTGTCCCTTGTTACCACATTCCAATGGGCCTCACCTTCGCTCTTCCCCAAGGAGCTCCATTTCTGTGCTTGGGGGAGCCCAGCCCATGAGTGAGCTCCTCACAGCACAATACAAGAAAGATATAAACCTATTATAGAGTGTCTAAAGGAGGGCTATGATGGTAAAGGGTCTAGAGGGGAAGCTGTATGAAATGTGGCTGAGGTCACTTGGCTTGTTCAGCCTGGAGGAGACTGAGGGGAGACCTCATTGCACTCTACACCTTCCTCATGAGGACAACCAGAGGGACAGACACCGATCTCTTCTCTCTGGTGAAGAGTGACAGGACAGGAGGGGTTGGCAATGAAGCTGTGTCAGGTTTAGGTTGAACATTAGTTAAAGTTCCTTCCCCCAGAGGGTGGTGGGGCACTGAACAGGCTCTCCAGGGAAGTGGTCACAGCCCCAAGCCTGACAGAATTCAGGTATTTGGACAACACACTCAGACACTTGGGGTGATTCTTGAGGCTGCCCTGTACAGGGCCACAAGTTGGACTCGATGATCCCTGTGGGTCCCATTGAACTCAGGATATTCTATGAATCCATGGACACAGTACAGGTACAAAGGGCAAAGCATTCTGAATTTGGCTCAGTATAGGTAAGGAATTACCCACACGGTTTTAAAAAATGCCTGCTTGTAGCATCAGAGGGAATTGTGTTTAGCATTTCTAAGCACCTGTTTTCAAGAGAAAATAAGGGAATGGAAGGAGTAACTATAAAGGTGACTACGATTGTTGTGGACAAGGATACACAAAAAGCTCAACTTGGTATAGGAATATAAAGGTTGTAGGAGGATATGGTGACTCATACTTGTAAAGGCTGAATGTCAAGACAGTGGAAGACTTAGCTAACTTTAAGTATGGTACTGGCACAAGATCAATGGGATATATAATGTTCAGAAATAGACTTAGGTTGGAAAATTACAAGATGATTTCTAGCAATCCAGGGATGGAGGTTTTGCCCAGGCAAGATTGATAAGGTTTGTCATGGACTGAAGAAAGAAAAAAGTTGCTTCTCTTTATACTACTCGGCTTCACCTTCTTCCTCAGATCTCAGAGGGGGTTTGTTAGATTGAATTTCTACTGGTGCAGGAGGGTAGGATAAGTGCTAACAGCCATGTCTCCTACTTCTTGAGGAAACATATCATAGCAGCTCCCCACAGGTTTCACACTGAGAAGTAGGAAGTTTAGTATTATTTATCAGGCATCAAATTATCCCAGAGATTGTGCTAAAAAATGGGCTTGCTTCAGAACGGGTGTCAGAAAACTTAAAGACATTTTATGCCTCTAGCCAAGACCTGGTATCATTTGGTTTTTTAGATATCACTGTCAGCCAGTCTTTTAAGCAGCAATTTGTCACTTAATTCCCATTTATTTAAATGGAAGTGAGGCAACCAAACACCTCGGTAAAACTGACCCCAATTTTTTTTCATACTTAAATCCTTGGTCAATAAATATAACATAGAAAATCTGTGCTGCTGTTCTTTGGCCTTTCTCTAGACTCAGTTTCGAGCTCTGTGGTTCACTGAAGACACCTTAGCCAGAGTATGTGCTTGCACATTATTGTGAGATAAATAACAACAGGAGCTGGGAATGCATAAGTAATTCATGTGTGCCAGCAAGAGTGCATCGTCCACCCTCTTTAATGAAAGTATACTTGCAAAAGAACCTCTAAACCTCTGCAAGAAACTGTATGGAGGGGAGAAAATAAACCCCAGCACATTCATTTGTCCTGGTTTTTTAACACTCAAGCAAATCTTGCCCATATATTAATTTTGCATGCATTATGCACTCGGGCTAAGTACTAACTGCACATTTGTACTTACCTAGAAGAAAGGAGGTCAGTGCTAGAAGTGTCCTGGATGGCAAACTGCTTTGCTTTAAACTTAATCAAATAGTGAAAGAATTAAAAGTGATAATGAACCTACAATAAAGCAAGGAAATGTTACGTAATCAGGCCCACTCGTATAAATGGATCTGAAATTCCTGCTTATTTAACATTTTAAGTTTTCTCTGTTGAATAATACATAATCTATTGAACGATTTAAGTTAGAACATGAAGCTGAATGTTACATATTAAATATTAAGTGTATAGCAAGGAAAACAGTTGAGTTCCTTGTGGGCATACAGCTCTGGGCTCAGTGGTTCAGTGGGAAGGAGGAGGGCATAGTCCCCATGTGGGGAACCCTGGTAGAAAAAAAGGATGGAAGGAAGCAAAGGAAAGATTTCTGTCACTGGCGGGCTTTTTTTCTGCAATTTTAATGAATCTATACTGATGTGTGTCATAAAAATAAGATGTAACTAAATCTCCTCACATCTCTCCTACTCTACAGAATATTTTTCATGGAACAGTTCCTTTAGCAGCAAAAGGAGTTGTAAGAGACTGATAAATCACATCAGTCATGCTGCTTGCATAATGTTAGAGTGTAGTGCAATATTTTTCATTCTTGTCATTATTTATTTAATGTTTTCAATGGGGAAAAAAAGGTCTTTTTATGGTCTATTATCTCTTGAAATGCAGAACTTCACAAAGTTGAAAGGATTTTGACAAGACAAACTACATAGAATTGATGCAATTATTTTGGTACAAAAATTTTTTTGACTATGTTGACCTCCTCTGACCCCCTAAAGAAGGAGCCACAGCAGTAGATGTTCAAGAACACAGTGAACTTTGAAAATACTCAAAACAGTCAAAGAAACTGGACAGCATATGATGTACTACAAATCAGGGACATCTTATTTAGGTGAATGGCTAAAAAAGGCAGATGGTTGAATGACAAACCCATATCAGGGCTATAAATGAGAAGTTTGGGAACTTCTTATAAAGTTTGTGCCTTTAAATATTCTTGATCATTGTTTAAATGCTTAACAGTGCACAGAGCACCTGGTGTGGTCTAGTTGGACAAATTCAATTAGTTATTCTGAACACTCTGGTCATCTAAACTGGAAAAGGTTGGCTAATACCTGAGGACAGGTCAGAGATTCATTTTTCTAAGAGCTGGTCATGGTAAATCTCATGATCCTGTGTAATCGCAGTTGAAATTTCAGCTGACCAAGCACAGGCTAACTGCACTGACTGACACTGAGCAGTTGTGCTAAAAAGTACAAGGATATATTTCAACCTTAATTTTCTCAAGTGGAAACTTCCCTGCTTGCTTTGTATGAAACGTGTGACCTGCTGTTACACTAAGAGTGAACAGTGATGGATGTTTGTCTGGGCAGTGTGAGAAATAGGGCCCTCATTCTTTTATCTGAAGCAACTGTTCTTTCTTTCATAAACCTAATTACTATTCACTGTGGCGATGACTTTTATTGAATTATTTATCAAGATTTAGACACTGGGAAAGGCTGAAACAACACTGCTACCATCCCTTTATGAATCCATTAAAAAGGGAGCATACACCTTGCTCTTGAGCAAAAACGCGTCAAGAATTTTTTCTTGTCCACAATATTTACCTCAAGTTGAAATTAAAATATAAAATATCAGAGAAATTAATTGTGCATACAGAAATATACTTTCAACACACAGCACCTCCTATATGTTGTGTCCTCTTTATGCTTTTCTAGGGAAAGGACATATAGGTGTTTGTACATGCTTCAGCCCATAGCTGTGCTGTATTAAAGGCTGTACGAACAGGAAAAGAAACCCCACATCTCTCAAAAGGCACATATCAACCTAGAGCAGTTCAAACTGTTCTTTACTGCCCCACAGAATCCACACAGTACCAAACTCCAGGCACCAGGTTAATTGAACACCTGAGCTTTCTCATTGTTCATGGATATTTTCATAGAGATAGAGGTGGGTCACCAGGGCTCCATACAGCTAATTAAACACAAAATAAATCCCCACCTTGGATTAAGTTTGCCAGGTTTTAATTGCAACCAAAGGAGCAAGAGGTATTCACAAGTCACACGAAGGTTTTGTTCTGATTCAGACATGGGCAGATCTATTCAGAATGCAGCTCCTGAATGTGAGAACAACTGTGATAAAAAATAATTAGGCATACAACCAGCCAGTTGTGATGGAGAGGTCATTGCTGCAGTGAAAACATTTTACTGAGCAGAAGAAACCTGAGGCCTGCCTGAAATATTCTCTAAAAGCATTAGGGCTGAATATGCAGTTTAAAACATTCAGTGGAAAACTTCAATTTCATGCTGACTTCGTTCATTTTTTTTACAGCTTCCTCCTGTAGCATTTTATGAAGAGGAAGATTTTCTAGGCAGTAAACATTCCTACGCAACAACACGTTTGGATAAGTGTTTAATTTCAAGTATATTCTTATTTCCTGTGGTTTGCTGAATCATGTGCCAACTCAGCTGGAAGGCTCAGGTACTGCACTGAGCTTGTTTGGGCAGGTTTGGGGCAAATGGGGCTCTGGGGGCAGCTTCTGAAATTTCCTCTGTGTCCTACAGAGCCAATGCCATCCAGGACCAAGGGATGGCACACTTAAAACCCACAGGGGGAAATTTGATCCATCTCACCTGATCTTTATCAGCCTTCTGTATGCCAAAGCACAAGATTTAGGATCCACTTCAGAAAACTCACCAGCAACATTACTGAGCCCCTTGTTACCCATGTACAAACATCTCATCCCTTTCTAATTGACTTTCACTGCTGCTCTCAGGACTCTGCACATCCTAATCGCAAGTTTTTGGCAAAAAACCATTTTTGTTTGTTGAATTTGAACTCCTCACTGTTTAGTTTCAGTGACTGCGCTTAGTTCCTAATGCTCAGATATAGGGAAAACACAGAAGCTCTTGATCCACTTCCTCAAAAATACTGGTATTTTTGTAAAATAGTATTAAAATTCATAGCTTTGCTTCAAAGAAGACCTCTCACAGTACTTTATATTAGAGTCATCACCCTTCTTTGCACTCATCTGAGGTCTAAAATATCCTTTTTGAGATAAGACATCAGTTGTACACATAGTATCTCAAGTAAAATGCACTTTTTTTCTTAGATGCCTCTAGCACACTATACATATAGCACCATGTATTTTTCTGCTTTGCTGTTTAACTGCAGTTGACCAAACCCAGCCTAACTGAGGTTTTTAGTTCAATGAAACTTACTCTGAAGCAATTAAAACTGCAAAGGTAGTCTCATTTTTCTCTCCAAATAATGACGACCATCCCACTTTGGACCAAGTGATTGTTTGAGATATTTTTCAAGAAAGTAAAAGATATAATTTATACTTTTTTTATACATGTAAAAGTTGATTTCCAATGCTCCCTACACCAACTGTCATTCCAGTTACAGTGGACATAAAAGGAAACTTTAAAATTCAGCCTTCTTGGAAAAAAAATGTCTATCACTCTGAGTTCTACTTCTGTCTGCACATTCTCTTAGATACTCTTTATGTTTTCATAATTATATTATCTGGCTTTTGAAATACCTTCCCCCTTCTGTATGAAAGCCTGAGCTATTGCAAAAGAAACCATGAATCTGCCACTCATCAGTGTGCTGCTGAATGTGAATAATGGAAGCCAATGGAAGAAAATAAGTGATTTTTCCCCCCATCTTGTCTCTTCTAATATCTTTCTCTTAGGTTTGTATTTTGGACAGTGCTGAGAGAAAGGTGGGAAGCAAAGGCCAACTGCCAGGAGTAGGGCACAAAATTAATCTTGATTTCTGTTTTTATTTCCTCTTTGCATAGCTCTAAATTTGATTTTTTTTAACTTTCTTTTTAAGTATAAAATAGCAATAGTGTGGATGCAACAGAGATCTTTTTAGAGATGTGAGAGAGTTCATTTGCAGAAGTGAAAGGAAACAGTGAGGAATTAATCAAAGTTAAAAATCAAAATCAACAGAGACATGATCTCCTCCATAGTAAATCAAAATATCTCCATCAACAACGAAATAAAGAAATCACAACTTTTTTTTTTTTTAATTATTTGTTATATTTCAACTGCAAATTGATGGAAGATTCCAGACGAACTGGACTTCTGGGATGTGCCAAAGGTCTCTGCAGCAGGGCACAAACAATGAGTCTTACCCCATGCTCAGCAGAATTTATCTGTGTGGGAAAAGACAAACCCTCCAACATGGCTGTAAGCCCATTAGAGACAAGGTTAAGAGCCGTGGGAGGGATGGATAGTTTTTGATGTAAGCCAGCAGAGCTAAATTGTAACTATGGAAGTCCTGCTACATAATTAGACAGAAACATGCCCTTCTCATCACCAAAAAGTACCAAGAGAAATTAATTTTCATATGAAAGAAAATGAAAATTTAATCTCCTCTCCTGGCTCTTTTTTTTTTTTTTCCATCAGTCCAATTAAATGGGGAATACATCCTGATTACAAGTATGGCCTGCAAACCGGACTGTCCTCAGAAAGCTGCACAGTACCACGATTGTCCTAAGCCTCCAGGCACTGCAGGGAAACAAAACTGATCAGCAGTATGGTTTCGCTAAAAAGTAAAAGTTTTTCTTACCCTCTTGTTAGATAACAAGATTAAACACTCATGCCAGTTCTCAGAACTCAAGTTTAAAGCCCAGGTTGTTGAAAGTTGCTAATATAGTTTGTGGTGTTGTTGGGGTATTCAGGGCTGAGACACAAGAAATTAACACAGACAACTGGATGTTCTTGGGTATCGAATTTCATCAGGCATAAAAAACAACAATAAAATGTGAGATGAGGAGGAGGGAATGGAAAACTCTGTAAGGAACCTTCCAGACAACGTATTGCATCAGCAGATATGAAAATAAAAATGCCACAGTGAACACAAGGAGGTATCCAAAGTGGAAGCTCACAAAAGCCACAGGATATTGTCTGAAGCAAACCAGGGGAAACACATACCACAGAAATTAAAGCAATCATCTTCCACCTATGGACAGATACAAGCAAAGGATTTAGGAGTTGATGAAGATGGGGAACCAGGATGTTCTGAGGCAGGCAAGGAAAAAGCCACCCTCCAGCCATGGGATGATAAATAGGAGAGAAGTCTGACTTTGTCTGCTTTCACCAGCATCTCCTGTGGTTGCTTCTCTGCTTTTATCACACCAGAGCCTGAAGTGACAAGCATCATTCTTAATGTTTGCAGTTCCACCATCAGTAAAGATCAGGATCCCTTTCCCTAATGTTGCCCTGAGAAGGTGTGGATGCCCCATCCCTGGAAACACTCCAGGCAAGGTTGGACGAGGCTCTGAGCAACTTGTTCTGTGGAAGGTGTTACTGCCCATGGCAGGGTGTTGGAACAAGATGATCCTTAAGATCTTTTCCAGTCTAAGGCTCTGATTCTTATGTTTTAAACTTCTCAGGTTATCTGGGTTATTCATTTGCACCTCTGCTTCAGTAAGTATGTTCAATCCCTATATATACTTTATTATTATTTTTTAGAGAGAAATGCACACAAGTACAAATGTTTGAGACAGTACAAACCTATAGTGTTAGGGTTTCAGAACTGTGTGGCAGAGAAGGTCAGGGAAATATCAGAGCAAAAAATTTTAAGATATTTTCTAAATAGAAATTTCAAAAGTTCCAAATAAAATTGGTAGAGGATATCATCTTAATTTTAGAATTCCCATTAAAAATGCAGTTTTCACAGTAACAGAATGCAAATTCTACCTTCTTACAACATTGCCACAATATTTTCCCCATGCTGTTTTTCCCCCATTCTGACTGCAAAAATATTTATCGCTAATTTTGCTTCCCATAGTCTTCTCATATAGATTCTGAAATCATGTTCAGAGTGAAGAATTGCAAGGATTTTGATTTTTCTTACAGTAGATAAGCACTTGCAATTTCTGGAGCCGTGCTGTGAGAGCACAAAGCCAAGCTTGTCAAAAGGTCAGTGAGAGCTGGGTAAGCCAAGACCATCTGCAGCAGAGTGCCCCTGGTGCAGCCAGTCTCCCAAATACACCAATATTGATACCTCTGCAATTCGGTAAGAAGGAGACTGGTCAGTCTTCCCAGAGCAAATCTTTATGGAATAGCAAAGGGAAAGGAGGAAGGGAAAGGGGAAACTGCTAAAATTCACCTGCTTCTGTTATCGAAAGTTCTCCAGCAGCTGACTCATAAGTGTTCAGCCTTGTGGAAGCCTGTAAATGCTTCCCTGAAAAAAAATTGCAACACAGAGGACTGATTTTCAAACATCAGGCATAATCAGTTCTTCCAGCAGAGCCAGGGCCAGGATCTTTGCCTGGGCTTATCTCTCCTGAGCTAACTCACTCTACACAGACAACTGACTGCCTTTGTCCCACAACATCTTTCTGCATTCTCCCCAAGTCAGTGCTAACACCACTATCAGTACAACACAACAGTAGCCAGAGATAAGAAAAACAAAATGATTGTGAAAATATTCCCATCACAAAAATGCGATTGTCCTGATCATCTCAGAGACAAAAGCTGCTTTTTCAGAGTAATGGCAGAGCATTTAACACTGCCAACTGCAGAGAAAACTGTTCAGTACAGCTCAGTCCACTGCTAAATTGCAAAATGCGCCTGTGGCAGCTTTGAACACAATCCATCTGGGAGAGTTCTGCCAGCCAATGCGCGTGGGGTATAATAAAAAAGCTATTAAACACTTCTTGAGTTGCATTCTCAACCCTGAGCTCCTTTTTAAGGGACTTAATACAGTGACAGTGTCTTGCCTGAAAATACATCCAAAGAATCATCATGGATCTTTCACTTAGGTACTTCAGCTATCAGAGGAATGTTATTTGGGAAGGTCATCTTGGCTTTCTGTCTCTAAATGAGATCTTTACACGGAATTCTTGCAACCCCACCACCATCACTTTTAGTTTTTTCTTCTATAACATGTCTTGTTATAGTCTGGTTCCAATTGCTTTGAAAGAAATAGAAGTATCAAGGTATTTTTATTTTCCTGATATATAGAGCACTTCTGTCGACTGATTAGAAGATCCTTGCCTTGAACCTAGTGCCCTGAACTCCATGACTGCTACACAGTGTTCTGCAAAAGCCAACATTTTTCTTTTCCTTTTGCATGGTCCCCCCAAATCAAATGACTGTTGATTTAAACTGGTAGGAAAAAAAACAGTTACTGTAAAAGGCTGTGTTTGATTATATGGGAATTAGGGGGGTTGTTTGGTTTTTACTGTTTTGAATTACAAATCTCATTTTTGAAAACATTTAATAATTTTTTGTTTTGTTTTCAGAATCCCTTCCAACATTTTTTTGTAAAAACAGAAAATTATAAAATACAGGGTTTTTTTATGTACCACTTTACATTAAATTAAGAATGTGACAATACACGTCAACAGCCCTAAAGCTTCTGCTTAATTAGGGGCATTGCTATCCCCCTAAAAGTTTGACCTCCTTTGCTTTCTTCATCACTATGGACTTAATTTCTCTGCCTGCAACACAAGGTTTAATTTTGCAAGGTCTTAAATGCAAACATTTCTCAGGAATTTTGCATCTCTGCACATACCTAAAGCTCATCCCCTGCTCCCCTTATCCCTCTCTGACTAGGAGCAGCCTTTTCCCTGTCCCTGATGAATGCAGTCCTGCCATGTTCATTGACTGCTCGGCATGAGATTTCAAAGGACATTTTCCTGGCCTGCCATGGGCTCATTTTGTGTTTTATTAACCTGTCCTCCTTTGCCAAAACATGTGTGAACACTAACCTTTCACCTCACTTTGTGCACTTCCCTCACTTCACCCCTCATTCAGAGCTAGTGAGAATTGCTAATGTTTTCAAATGTTGTTCTCTCCTCTTGCCATTGAGCTCCTGCCTTCAAGGAAACTTCCAGAAACTTGCAGTGGGCTACCTTATTATTTTCCTTCAAGTACCTCCTTTTCTGCCAAGCACTTCACAAACATTGCATGGTTTAGAAGAAAAAGCATAGGACTTAATGACTCCTGAATCCTAAAAGCAAGACTTTGACAATTACAGGAAAATGGACTCTAAAACAAATATGGTGGAAAGTTTGTCCATCTGCCCTTTGGAAAGTGTTGGGTTAAATAGGTGTGATGAACCTTTACAGCCCCATTGTTCATGGATCTGAGGCTTCACATCTTCCCAACTTTTTTCCTTCCTAAGCCACAGAAAACACAAGACTAATCCACTTTACCATGACAGTCTTTACTCTAACAAGTCTGTATCGCATGGGCTATTGTCACACTTTATGCTTTTTCAATTAACCTTGAAGTCTACCCCTCTAAGGAAAATTTTTATTTTGCAGGACATAGCAAAACACCGAAATTTCTTGATAAATAGGAGTCATGTGGAGTAAGTGAGGTTGGCTCTCTAGAGAATTCAGTTTTAGTCATTTGAAAAAACAAAAGAGAGGAACTAAAGAGACAAATTTAACCCAAAAATATCCGGAATGATGTTAAAAGCAAAGGAATGTGCAGTAGTATCACACACTATCTTGTTTTAGTACCAATATTGACCAAACCCTGCCATTTTCAGGCACATGGATTCAGTCTAAACTGTAGTAGGCATTCATCAGGAGATCAGGTTTCCATGTCACTGGGAAAAGCTAACAAGGTCGTTTCTGGTTAGGCAATAAACCCTGGATGCAGAATCCCAATGCCACACTTTCTCCTCTAAAATAATTTTGGGCAGTGATTGGTGGAGAAGAAAAATAAGCAGGAGGAGTTTTTTAACATAAGACCACAGTTACTGTTGTAATAAAGCCCTTCTATGTCCAATGAGGCAGGGTAGGACAAATGGTTCTCCCCATGGAATTTTCCGGGATAGCAAAGCTCATGTTGATTTGCAGTCAACACTTCCTACCATTTTACTCAAACACTGAATCAAACAAGGATGGAATTAAATCATGCATTTTCACTTCATCACCCACTGAATATACTTTCACATACAGAATCCTTCCAAGTATATCACTGAGAGCCAGACACCATCTACCCCACACTGAGTCTATGCAATCAAGTCTCCATTGAAAACACAAATATAGAGTTGGCAGAGTGACTGATAGGCAAATTAGTTCCCGGGCTAAGCCCTGCAGGATGGGCTTAGCAAACTGAGAGAGTATTTGATATCTTTTAGAAAACCAAGGAAAAGAAAAATACAGAAAAAGAAAAATACATAAAACTCTCAATTCAAGAATTACAGCTTCATACTACTCTTCAGTAAACACAGATGTCAGAAATAGAAAGTTGTCTTGGTGTCTTTGCTAGAGAAGGTGAGAAGCCATATTCATTTTATTGAAAGACAAAGACTACAGCTTTTTTTTTTTTTTTTTTGCATAGACAGTCTTCATTGTTCTTTTACACAGCTAAGGCACATTAGAAACTATTTGGCTCACTGAAGCTGTAATGCTCTTAAAAATGGTCCAGAAACTGATCTCCAAGAAACCCAGCCCCACAGCTCTAACCCAACCTTCAGATACATGCTGGTCTCATCAGCTCTCATTGAATTCATCCTCAGTACCTTTGGCTCAGCGTAAAGGCTGACAAATCTTTCAGAGCCTCTTCCTGAGTGTGGACTGAATATAGAGCTATGGTTCATACATCACTAGTTTGAAAACTATAAAGAATTGAGCAACCACCTCCACCAGATACTTTTTACAAACAGCTACATCATCATTATCAATTTGATGAAGCAAAGCAGATAGGAAAGAGAGTAATTCAAATTTACTGTGTGATTGGACAACCAGGTGTCAGCACAGTTGACGTATTGGTTTATTCAATATAGTAGACACCACTGAGGTCAGAAGAGGACAACATATGATTCACCAGGTTCCTGTAGATTTGAAGTATGACCAATCTCAACCACTTAACTATCAATGTACTTTCTTAGTTTATATGTAATTGAGGAGAGGAGATGATAATGGCACATCCAACTCCTGCATCCAGATCATTGATAAAGATATTGAACAGGACTGGACCTAGGCTTGAACTCAGAGAAACACACATCTGGCAGCCAGTCACCAGCCAGATGTAGCCACATTCACTACAACCCTCTGAGCTCTGCCCCTCAGCCAATTCACCATGAACCCCCTCATCCCACAGCTAGACAACTCATCCACAAGGTTGCTATGAGTGACAGTATCAAAAGCCTCACTAGAACCCAAAAACATCTCCTTCCCCTCAACCACCTGGACGGTGACTGACATAGAAAGGTATCAAATTATTTAAACAGGACTTTCCTTTTGTGAACCCATGTTGACTGTACCTGATGACTGTATTATTTTTTAAATGCCTTTCAACAGTACTCAGTATCATCTTCTTCATACATTTTTACAGGAATTGAGGTTAGAAAAGCACATCTGTAGTTGTCTGGGTCTTTTCTCCTGCCTTTTTGTAGATTGGAATAGCACTGGCAAGTGTCCAGTCAAGAGGGACGCTCCAGACTCCCAAGACCTTTTGCAGATGAATATTATATCCTGCCATAACATTTATTAGCTCCCTCAGAACTCTGGGATGAATCCCGTCAGGCCCCATGGACTTGTGAACACACAGCTGATACAGTTGGTCCCTTACAATTTCAGTGTCCACAAAGGAAAAGTCGCTGTTCCACACTGGTGGCCCTCCAACTTGGGCAACCAGGCAGCTCAGTAAAAAACAGTGACCAAATGGTATGTGAAGGTTTCATTTTGCCTTCACTGGTCTCTTGAGCATTTCAAAGTCATCCTATGATGTGACAACAAAAATTCAAGAAGTTTCATTATTTCAAATGTACAAAAAACGACCCCAGAGACACACAAACTAACAGCACAGCATGGAAGAGATGGTAAGGCTGGAAAAGGTTCAAAGTAGGTAAAAAATATCTCCATGCAAGTGGTGTAAAACCAGCTCGTATGGATGCTCTTGTTTTGGAGCAGGATCCCAAGCACCAGAGGCTTGAGTTTAGAAAGCTGGTGAGAAGCAATAGAAGAGTTCTCAAGAGAATAAAAGAGAAGAAACTATTTAAAAATTCCTGAGAATGCTATGACATCCAAAAATCATTGAAATAAAATGGAGAAGGGTTTTGGAGATGCTGATTTTGTTTCAGCCACTTTGATTACTTTTCTTGTTACCAAGATAAAAATCTCTTCCACTGGAATCAAGTTCTTCAGTCAAAAAAGCCACTGAGTCAATCAGATTTTGCCTGTACCTTCTCACTCATAAGATTTGTTGGGAATTTTTTGTAATGCTCTATATGTGTCAGAAAAGTTAGAACATTCCCAGTTAAATATATGTGGAAAATAAGCACAGACCTACCTAAAACTTTGCTAAGGAACTGTCAAATTGGTAAAACTTGACAGAAAGGTATAATTCCATCTGATCCCACAAAAAGTAATCTGCTATTGCCACAGTTCCTTATCAGTGAAGAAATTTTATCCCATATTCCTTGGTATCTCTGACTGTGTAGGACACTAACTGAGAATGGAAAAGACAAAGCTTCACCAAGCCTTGCTTTCTTGGCTTGCAGCTGAGTGGTGCTGGAGCCTCTTCCAGACTCTCTCTGAAATGGACAAGATTTGTTTCTTCTTGCCCGTTGCTATTTTCTGAAACAACCCAATAGGGAGAGCTAAGGGAACATCTCTCTCCCTTCTCACCACCAGCCTGGCCACCATCTGCCCTCTGCTTCCAAGAAACAAAGCAGGGGGAACCCATCATCAACAGACATTTTGTGATACATCACTTCCTACCCCTTAGGTAAGTTAAGTCGTGGAAGATGCCAAAGGTGTTGATTTAAAACACCTCCAGCTCTGAAGATTTCTTTTTTCATGAAAATCCCTCCTGGTTTGCAGCAATGTGGGCTTTTATAGATCTTAGTTAGAAAACATGTTGCTTTACTTTGTCTATGCAAAGAATTGTGGATTTAGGGTTTGGGGTTTTGGTTTGTTGTTTTCTGGGGGGAGTTTGTTTGAGGGCTTGGTTTGGTTTTTAGTTTTTTGGGGGGTTTTGTGGGATAATGTTGAATTAGGACTGAACAGGGGCACTGGGAACTGCAGAGAAAGAATGATTAATTTTGAGTGCACAAGTCTGCATGGTGTCAAAGGGAGATAAGTCCATTGAAAAGAAATGCACTGAGGAGGCACAGCAACGAATTGTGACTCAGGAAGTCTCTGAAGGGGAAAGCAGTAGAACACTGGGAGAGAAACCTCGGGGAAGAACTTCACAACCATAATCACCCCTTTTTATTCTCCCTTGGATATCCAGTTCAAACCCAGGCCAGCAGAACCTTTGATCTTGCACAGCTTGACTACGAGGGTCTAGTGAATGGTTGATTCTTCAATACGTGGAGTGAAAAAAACAGGGCTGATGCACCTACTGGAGAAAAATTGGTTCTGAATGAACCATTCACAAAAGAGGATGGAACCCTGAAGGTGTATTTGAACTTTCTCTTGAGCTAACTGGTAGTGTAAAAAGGACTTTTGGAATAAAGGGACAGAGCTGTTTTTGCTCTGTGGCATCTTCCCTGATCTGATCCTCCAGGACTTACAGCACTTTAGCCAGTGAGGAGGTAAAGCACTTTTGCATTGTAAAAGACAAGCAAATTGTACAGTGCATTGCTGGGTCACTTTAGTGTTACTACAACTGATAGAAAGCCCTGGACCCCTATCCCAGGGTGTGGGTGATGCCCTGAAGACATCTCTAAGGGCCCTTGCTTAGCCATAAAAGAGCCTCAGCTTTATGTTGAGTCCAGTGTCCCATTCCAATCCATTTACCCACTTGTATTCCCTCACAGCTTGGCAGGAAACTCTCTGGCACAAATTTATATTTTGTCACTTCTTTTAAAGGAATTCTGTGCCTGAAGGGCTGTCTATCTTGGTGAGTAGTACTAATTCATCTCTCTCTCTTTATATAAAATATTTTCTAAGGTTAGAGAGGAATTTCCATAGCAGAACCATCATCTAAATGAATGACCTCATTATAAAGATCACTCTTAGAATCATAGAATCATTTAGATTGGAAAAGACCTTTAAGATCATTGAGTCCAACTGTTGACCCAGAACTGCCAAGACCAGCATTAAACCATGTCCATAAAGTCTTTACAAATGAACACAGTTCATTTCTATCTATGAAGTAGGACTGATATTCTCTGTTCTGACACTAGACATTTTTGGGTTTCATAAATGTTGCTTCACGTTTGATATCTGAATGGGGAACAACCCATCCTCTATGAGAAATCAACCTCCTAAATTCTGAGTTTGAACAAGCCCCTGGCAGTGTTTTTAGCTCAAAGTACTTTCTTTTAATATGAACACTTCAATATAATCTCTCTGTTGTTACCTGGCTGAGCTTCAAGAGTGGGGCAGCCACTTAACAAATGAGATATTTCTAAAGAGAAAGAGGGAGCAAGAAATCAGTTATCAGAGACAGCTCTGCATTGCCTTGGGAATTAAAAAACTAATGACCCCATAGCTGGAGCCAAAATACTTTACTGTCTTCTCCTATTATAAATCAGCCAAGCCAAATTCAGTCCAACTAATTATTATGCCAACCACCTACAGCAGAATGTGCCTTATGAAGTTACTGGCAATGGAAGGTAATCAGTCACTCTTTGGAGCCTCACATCAGACCTTGGACATGGACTTTGCAAAGCTTCCTTTACACCATGTCAGATTATGAACCTATAGATCTGGGCTAGCAGGCACATCTATAGGTCCTGGCCAATGCCTGGTGTCATCATGGAAGGGTTATGAAGCAGAAGTAGGCTCAGCAGGGAATGCGAGCTGCAAAATGATGTCAAGAATGCAGACAGAAACAAGCAGAGGAATCAGAAGAACCTTCACTTACACTGCCTCTACAGACTCACCTAAGCCTTCATCCTGTCCCCTCTTTACCAATGTTTCCAACTTTTGGTATTACTTGACCAGTTTATTCTCAGCCCCCTATTTAGCAATTCTGTAGTGCTGCTGTCATTTTCCATTCAGTGATACATGAACTGAAGCTACACTCCATCAATCTTGCATCAGCCAAAAACATGTTTGAAAGGTTCACCCCCTTCTGAGAAAGCCCAGCTACCTCTGCTTCAGCCTTTCTGATATGGAATTGCCTACAGAGTTTCTTTGCCACGAAGATCAGGCATTGACCCTGTAGGAATGGCATTCAAATAGAAATGCTTATTCCAGTCTCACTGTACACTCCAACTTTTCCTATACAGTGAATTTTTCCATTAAAATTTTTTGCAATCCCATTCAACAGATGTATGTCTATCTGTCAAAATAAGAATCTTCATATCATTCTAAAAATTGACCTTTTACTCCCACAAAATTTGACAAAGACAAATTTTAGTATTTCCCCCCAGGGTCTTAACTTTTCAGTATTTTTTTAATCATATTTTTAGATGCCAGTTGTGGCAGTTCTGTCAAAAATGCCTGCAAGAGACAAGGAGGAGACATGCAGAAAAAAAAGCAGACCATTCCTGCTGACACCATCCCTTCAATCCATTTCTGTGAGATCTCTTTGCTATCACAGAGCACTCTCTAGGGAAACACCTCCTGAGGAAGGGGACTTCTGTGGGTTCAGGAAAACTGAGGGGAAAATAAATTTTGCCATGACCTACAGAGGCATGCAAATGTGACAGTCTGGAAGTTAATGAGCTGCTATAAAAGTCCCTCAAGACTGTTCTGGCCACAGTGTCCAGAGCTCCAATTTCAGAAAAAACAACCATGTCTCACTCCTACTCTTAACCTCAGCAGAGAGATGAGGGTGAGAGGCACCAATCGCTGCTTCCTTTACTCCATGACTTCCAGGACTGACCCTACAGTCTCCCCTTACCCCATCTGAATTTGCAAGCAATTCCCCATACACACTCTTGCCCTCCACCTGAGGTTTCAGAGTGACCCAGAGAAAGAAATAAGCTGTACATTAATTAAATCCACATCTGTTACAGCAAATATTGCTGCTGCTAGCACTGAAGAGAAATTATATAAAAGGACCCCAGGGCCATAAGAGAGAAATTCACTTGATTTCCTTCCAGTGCTGCTGACTCAGAGCTGCCTCCCCTGTCCTTGATCTCTATTTCTTTGGCTTGCCCTCTTGACCCCATCACTCCAGGGTTTCTGACTGGCTCATTTTCAGCCTTATTTTCTCCGTATTCAAAGCCTGTTGTATTCCTGCCTGTCTCCCAGGTACAGCAGGAACATGCTCTTGACTCCCCATCTTTGAATATATGAGCCCCTCTTCCTACATTCAAACTTTGATGGCACGGCCTGTTTCACATTTTTAATGTCCTCAATGTCCTGTTTCATTGGGTGAGATGTGTTAGTACATAAAAATATGGACTTAAAGGTTAACTGTAATTCTTGGCTTTTAATTGTTAGCACAAGCTTGCTGGTGTGTATTTAGAATGCCAATTAGCAGCTTTTCAGGCAGGTTTAGGATGAGCACTTGCCAGGGACCATTCCCTGAAGGCAGTGTGAGCTGAGGAAATGAGAGGAGGAGCAACCCCTTGCCATTTGACCTCTGGGCTGGAGATCGATGCCTACTCTGTTTTATTTAGCAATGCAGCAGCACCCTTGCAGTCTGGTTCCTTCTGTTGCCATTGACAATGATCTTGATGGGTCCATTTGCTGGTGGATAGGTCTTATGTGCCTGTAGTGACAATTCCTTCAGCTACTTCACTGGGCCATCATTCAATTGTTTTGTGTTGTTACTCCCATGTCTTCTTGTACACATCACCACTGGTTGTGTCCCTCCAGGATCTGCCCTCCTTTCACCCCTTTATTTAACATGTTTGGGCTTTCCTTTGATGACAAGCAATCACTCAGCATCCATTTCTGCCTCCCAAACCTACCAGTTCCCAAAAGCTAAACTGGCCTTTGCCCAGTTTTGATGTCACATGTCTGTGGGACTATCCAGCAGCCAAATCTAACAAGAGGTACACTTTTCAGTCATGTCTGGCAGATTAATTTACAGCCTTGTGTGGCAAGATCAGAGAAATCAAATATAATTTTCAGTAGAAATTTCCAACAAGATTGCATTAAAAAAATAAATAACCCCATGCCTCCCAACTATTTTTCCAACCTTCTTTTATCATCAGTTGACATCTCCATCTAAGATGTGTATTATGGCTCAGACAGGAACTGGGTAAAATAGTTATTGATTGGGATCAAGGGCATTTCTGTGCATGAAAATTAAAATTGTACATTAATGGCCTTTCCGTCCCTAATAATGTCTGTTAATTATAATTTTTCTTCCACAGCCATGGTAGCATATCCTCTGTGTTGCCTTCCAAATGTCTGAGGCATATCTAAACTCTCTGATTATTTTGCAGTATCTGGCAACATGGACCTTCCATCTCAAGAATTTGGCCAAGTGCTCACCATCACTGCAGCTACTGCAGGCCTCGCTTCTTTCTGGGGTTTTAAACATCAGCTCAATAGTTTTGGAATAATCATTTAGGTAAGAATCATCTGTCCTGCCCAAAGTTTAGTATTTGTCATCCAAACTCTATAATGACTTTTATGGTCTTCCTTTTGCCTGCAACACCTCTTTATCTTCTTCCCCAAACTTTTGCTCCTGCAGCTCTAAGCCTGCCTTTCTTTCTTCACTGCTCCTTCCTGAATCATTCTCGTGACATCCCACTGTGTTTCACCACAGGGAGCTTTCTGGGAGTGCATACATATCTATCTTCTTCATTAAAAACACAAGACATTTCATGGAAATATACACTCAATAAACACCGTTATATTGTAAACTGAACCTGATTCGATTGAAAATCAAATCCAAACAGCACACTTGACAACTTTGTGTCAAAGAAGATCCATGTTTTATTTTAAAATAAATATATGTTTATGTTTTTAAATAGACACCCTGGAACTCACAGTATTTTGACCTTCAGAGGGTTGTCTGCTCTGCATTAGCAACAAACACATAAAGGAATTTTCTACGGCCTTTTAAAATTGAAAGCACAAGTTTTTATTTTTCCTATATTGCTACTTCTATCTCAGAAGCTGCATGACCTAACTTCTCATTTTTTGTGCCTACTGGTTTTCATTCCATATTGTAATGGCAATTCACATGACACAGAAAGGATTTTTTGTGAAGATACAGAATGATTAAGATAAACCTACTTTCTTTATTCATTGCATCAAACTATTTAATGATGCTCACTGAGTTTAGGGACGGAAAGGAAAACAACCTTCTGGTGCTGTTGTTTCAGAAAAGGGGGTATGGTAGGCAATACACAGATAAATACACTCACATAATCTCAGAGGACTTATATATTTTTTATTCTTCTTATCTCTGCTCTTGTCCTTCAAGGGAATGAAAGTTCCCTCAATGATAAATTCACCATTAAGTTTACCTTGTGCTGTTGTTTAATTATATTCAAACATTAATTAAAGAGGTTAGTTATATTGGCACTAGTAACTGCTGAAGGTATGCTAGCCTTAGCATTGCAGTAATTTCAGTTTCCTGAGCATGCTTCCAACAAAGGGATTCTTCAATCCTAATACATATGTATAAGTCTCATTTTTAGAAAAGGTAAGCAATTATTCTATCAAAATTCAACTGCTCAATCTTTGCAAAGCCTCTGCTCTTCTGCCCACATTTACTTCACCCTAGACATCATACCTTTGAAGCAACATCCACAATAATACCAACAAAACATGCTTTCTTTACCTGTTTGAGCAGCAACCAGCATCATTATTACAATCATTCGTGGTGTGTACCTAAAAAATGCTATGGTGTCATGCAGCAATGCTGCTTTAGAGAGCTCTGATAAAATGAGCATGGATTTATGCATCAAGGTTAGCTTCATTTCTGGGAACAGTGGGAACTGTTCGTGCTAAAACTAAATGTTGAAATACCTTGTAGGACACTGAAGGATAGAGCATGGATTAGAGTACACAACCAACTTCATCTGGAGACACATCTACATGGACTTCTGTAAAATTTCAACAGAGGAATCACCCTTTGGAAGTGCCAGCAAATCTGGATGCCTGCAGCACACGGCACCACCTGACCAGAGTGGTCTTCTCCTAGGCTTTAAGCCATTCCAGCCATCTCTCAAAAATACAATTATCCTCCAGGTTTTCTACCTATTTTCAATCTTTGTTGATGACAGTGGTACAGTAACATCTTCAGCAGGGACAACCTGTCAGGCACACACCCACCACTATTCTAATTTGAGTGTCATGAAGAGCTGCATCAAATGCTGTGCCTATTTTAGGGATGCACAGTCCCCTCCACCCCTCCAAGATGCATCCGTTCACTATGCCCAAGTTCCTGCTGTGATCCAGTCTTTTAATAGCTATACAGCACAAGCCAGTGAAGTCTGTCTAACACTGTGATTCTTCTCTTCTCCGAATCACTGCTGCTCAGAAAGTACAACTTCCTGATTTACAAGTTGCTTAAAACTTTAAAAAAATAGATAAAAAAATAGGAATCATCAGGTGCCCCTGCTCCCCTGTGAGCAAGCCTTCTCCTCAGACAGCAAATGACCCAGGGACAGGCACGGCCAGCCTGCAATGCTGCAAAGAGGCTGATACTAATGCAGTTGGATGTTCCCTTTGAACAAAACTTGGCTGCTGGCATGCATTCTTCTTTGAGACAGCACCAAGACGACAGCTCTGACAAATGCCTTGAAATTCAGTGCCCGTGGCCCTGCCCTTGCTGTGCTGCAGCCTGTAGCAAAGAACAGTGACAGTTCAAATGGCTGGCTGGCAGATACATTCACAATACATTAACATTTTGTTAGAATCCTGCCAAGTGTGTCTCTGGTCTCAGTGGGAACTAACCAACTGCTTCAGCTACATTTGGACGGGACAGCTGCTTCATCAAAATATCCCATCTGTGAATGCTTTTGCAGGGTGCACTACATAGCAATAGCCTTTTTCACCCTTTTCAAAATGTATCTTTCCTGTTAGAAAAGTGTGGTTTAATCTGCATTTGTCCAGTGTTTGGCTATCTTATGTCCAGTTCACAAGAAACAAAAAAAATCTCAATTTCACAAAGTCCAACACATAGATCATAAACTCTGTTCTACAGTCTTAGGGCAGCTCCAGCAAGCCCTGGTTCATGCCTACATTCTCCCTCCAGGAGTATGTAGGGATTTCATTACTGGAAGGTTAAATTACCTTGACACATCTGAAGTCCAGCTGCCTCTTTGCACCCAAGCAGAACCCACGAGGCAGCCCCTGAATTACCCAAAAGGTGAATTATCTCACCTTGACTAGTTTCACAGAAGGTCTTTTTCTGCAGAGAGGCTCCTGCTTTCCTGCAGGGAGCTCCTGACACAGTCTCAGATGTGTGTGATGTCAGACCAGGGCATAAACAGGAAAGTCAGCAAGAATTTCAATTTTTAAGTGCATCTTCCTCACTCCTTTGGAAAAACAGTGCAGTCTGGATGTATTTGAGATCATCAGCTCTCCAGTCTGTTATGTAGAAACTCTGCTTCCCATTTTACAGCTCTGGGTCCTCTATTCCTGTTCAGACTTGTTGACTCAGGGCAGCAATGAAAAGGTTTGAATTTTAGCTCAACATGGTAGCTCTAAACCTTTTGCCAACTCACCAAACACGTTTAAAGCCACAAAATTTGGTTTCTAATTCTGACACACAGAAACAGGATCACAGGTATTGAAACATCTGTTTCCCACTGTGAAAATGGTGTTCCTTGCCTTTGGAGTTCCTGTTTTGGAAGCTGATACAGGCTGCTCTCTGGAAGCCAAGAGTCCCACTCTGACAGTGCTGTAGCAACCCTAATGCCAACCTCCTTACCATGGGTATGGGAGGTGTCCCTGCCCATGGCAGGAGGGCTGGAATGATATGATTTTTGAAGTCCCTTCCAGTCCAAACCATTATATGATACTGTGGACCCTGTTCCTCTTTAATTCATGCTACACTGGGCGTAGCTTTCTAGACTAAAATAGCCATAGGCCTGCCAAGAATCAAGGCACTAAGTTGCTGTTCACATCAAGAGTCCAGGGATCAGAAGTGAAGGTAATGAAAAAAATATAGAAAAAGAAGATCAGGGTGCAATTGGACCTGCTGTTTTTCCAGGCATTATATCTGCATGGTTGCTTAACACATTACAGTGAGTCCATTCCCACCTAATTCGTGTTGAGCTGAAAATGCAGAGAGGAAGAGGATGGAGGCAGAGATTCAGGGATCAGCCTTCAGCTGCAGACAAGTTCTGTTTGTTTCTTACAGTGTATTTTCAAAGAACAAATCAGATGTCATCTTAAGCAATCAATACAGTTACTCCAAGCATAAATCCAAGTCAGCAAAGCAGCAAGGATTTATGCACACGGCTATCAGATCCATAGTATTTACTCCAAGTGTAACACAAAGAGCATTTTAGATTGTTGTCAAGAAGACAGATGGTATAGCAGAAAGGAGCAACTTGAAAATTACCTTTTCTAACTGAAAACCAGTCCTCAACTCTGTATGGTCCAATTCCAAAGAGATCTGAGTGAACAGAAACAGCTCAAATGGATCCCAGGGTATTACAGATAAAACCCTAAAAGCAGTCTATTAGCAAATCAGCAAACTGATTGTGGCAAGAATGGACCACAAAGCAGTGTACACACACAAAAGGTTAAAATAAATTAGAGTTCACTGACCAGATATTGTCTTCTGCACCTCCAGTAGTACCAGGTTATAAATCTGTCCATAACTTATTCTTAAATACTGTAATGTAAAATCATATAATTATAGACTCAGAGAATCTTAGAATGGCTTTGACTGAAAGGGACTTTAGAAAGCCTCCAGTTCCAACCCCCTGCCATGGCAGGGACACCTTCTACTAGACGAGTGTCAAAGCTCCAACCAGCCTGGCCTGGAACACTTCCAGGGACTGAGCATCCACAACTTTCTCTGGGCAACCTGTTTGAGTGCCGCTCCACCCTTAGAGTAGTATCTACTCTAAACCTACTCTCTTTCAGTTATCCAAAATCTGCTGCAGCCTGGAGAGCTATTAGAAGATTTTGTAGAAAATTACCCATACTAATTCATAAGTGCCCAGTTTTCCCCTTTCTCCTGATGGCTCTGATTGCCCTTGGCTGAAGGATTCAGCTATTTGTGAACCAAGACCCATCTTGGTGCAGAACAGCTGCATAACCCTGGTTCTGTGTTCCTAACAAAAGTGCTGGGAGGTGGTAGTGAATAAGTCCATCCTCATGGTGAGAACACATGCAAGACCAGAAAGGTGAAAACAAAGACAGAAAAATAATAGCTAAGTAGCTAGCAGTGCTAGCAGTCAAGAAGGAAAAAGTATTGACACCAAAAAGGTATGAGACCCTAATTAAAAAAACAGGCAATCAGAAGATGGCAGCAGCAGGGGACCAGGCTGTTCCAGGGAGCAATGGAGATGAGCCCTTCCCCGCCTGATTGATGAGCGCCTGGCCAACAGGAGCACTGTGGTGAGCATATTAATGCTTAGCCAGCTCATTAAACAGGTGTCTGCCATGTATATTAGCCAACAAAGAATTGCTGTGCATTCCTTCAGTTGCCCACAGCCTGCTTGGGGAGTCTCTGTGTGCACACTAAACTTGTCAGAGTCAAACGTGCTGGAAAATGAGAGCTTACAGTCCACCAAGAAAATCATCCACACAACCAAGTCTCCACAGTAGGTCAAGAATCCTTCTCTCGGTGCCTTCTCCCACTTGCAATCACCCTTTTCTGTGCTCTGACCAACAAGTCAGCTAATTCTGGCTCTGAGGCAAACCAAAAGGAGGAATGAGTCAGGGCAGCAATGATTTCTGGATCACTGCTGCTGTATTTCCTCCTCCCATCACAGCTCTCACACTACTGCTCAAGTTTAGCTTTAAAGGGATAGCTCTTCCCTTGGCCTAAAGGATCACTGAGCAGTAAATAACATTCCTCGCTTCTGACACAGCTAGACACCCTCAAGCACCTGCAGCAGAATTTCATGCTTTCTGCTGGGGTCAAAGCAAATTATTTGTTGCTGCACTTCTCAAAAAATCTGAGGAAAAAGGGGAAAAAATGTTAGGCAGCTTTAGAAAAATAATCACTGTGATGAAAACTGAAAGAATATAAAGCAACATGTGGAAATCTCTAAGTCAGAAAAAGAATCTAAAAAATAACATGACCAAATTGTAAGAGGCATTGAGAGGTCAGATGCTTTAAACACTATTGTAACATTAGTAGTATTGAAACTCAGCTATCAAAAATTATAAAAACCACACTTCTTTTTATTTTTGTACTGAAATAAAGGTGTTTCAGCCTGAAACAAAGAAAATAATCTTTTAAAATCAAGATCTATTGATTTCCACCTGGCTCTGAATTTATCTCGTTTCTCTAATTAACAGTCTGTGTCACTGGAAGAGAAGAACACTAATGACACAAGACAACAGTGTCACCTCCTACTACAGAGTAAATCTTGAAGGAAAAAATCAAAGCAGTTGTTTAAAATAAATCAACAGCTGTGGCTGAGTTGGCTGTCTGCATGGCACGTATTTATTGCCTTTCACAGTCCTTACAGAGGGACAATATCTGACACCAACTGGTTAAAATAAATTAAGAAAGATGCTTCCAGTAAAAGAAACAAATAATACCATTCAGGTTTTGGAGTTTTTTGCTGGTTAAGGTAGAAACAGTCTCTTGAACAGAGAGAGCACAGCACAAAGATGTCTAAATCACAGCCCTCAGTTGTGAATTCTACCTTGAGTCAACTCTCGTGTCAATTTAACAATATGTATTGCTATTTCATTTTATGCTTCATGTTATCCAGGAACCACACTATATAATTTAAAAGGGCCAGTCCTATGGAATCTCCTTTTCCAGGCACAGAGTGCCCAGCTGTGCCTGAGCTCCAGTCAGAGACACTTCAGACATGATCCCAGTCACCATGAGCACAGTTTCTAATCATAAAGCACTGAAGGTTTTGTGCCATAAGGCTCAAAGCCAAGTGGACAAGCAGCAATTTGGGATACCTCCCAGCTCCTGCTCTTCACACAGGAGGCCCAGCACACCCCAAAAGCTCAGATATTTTCCAGTTTAGGCAAAAGTGTCTCCAGCTGCAGGTACCATCTCCCAGACTAGACTTGCTGCCAAACATGTCTTCAGTGCTGGGAACACAAGCCTGGCAGAGAGTCCAAAGTCAACCTTCATCCAAACATTCACATTTACTTTTAAAGTCTGGTGTCCTTGTATTATCAAAGACTGCATTTTTAACCTTTACCAGAGTTAACACAAGGATCCTGCAACCTGTTAAAAATATATTTTTCATTGACACAGTTTTTTTTGATGGGAATTGAGTGCAATATTAACAAATATGACAGAGTACTAGCTACTCTGAGGCTACATTTAAGAGAGGATTACAAAGTTTAGCAAAGGTCACAGATCTCCCACTGCAGGCATATGTGGTTTCCAAGATAAGACCAGCGGGAACAATGCAATCATCTATTCTTAGCTACTCCATGACGTTAGACCCTTTAACTCAGGGCAGCAGGGAAAACCCTTTTTCTTTAATGTGTTCCTACCTCTGAATTCTTTAAACTGTCATTGAACTAGGTCAAATATTTTCTAAGAGATATGGTACTGACCCTATTTAAGATTGCATCTGGGCCAGCCGAGTCTGGTGTTTCATACAAAGAGCTTTCTAAAATAAATGTTCATGATCTTTTGTACTCAGTTTGTGTGGCAGTTTTCAGGAAGACTAAAGATCAGCACCTTCAAACAATGGTATAAAAATTCAGCTTTTTTGTCACAAGATCTTGCCCTGTCTTTGACCAAAATGCCATCTGCTTTCCTTGAGAAGAATGAAGCTTTTGACTTTTCAAATCTCAGCGCCAAGCATCTCTCACAACAGTCAGAACAATTTTTGGTGCCTGTGGTGACTCTTTCCTTCCATGCTGTACAGAGGCTGGAAGACTGAAACAAAGGATTACAGTCTCAGAAATCAGTTCAGACTTCATGGAAGAAGAAAATATACTTTTTAATGGTCTTATATGTATATATCTATGTGAGAGATCCAGATATATAATGTACAGAGATGTGTTTAAGTGCATATAACAGGAACTTGTGCTATATCTCTCCCCTGGCAGCTGCTGGGCAGTTGCATCTCATGGCATCCTGGTTAAGCATGGGTACACAGGCTTGTTATTTGCTGGATAAAGAAGCCTGCCACACAAATCTGCAGCCGAAATCTCATTCTGGTTGAAGGTAATTAGGTCATTGTCCTCAGCAAGAGGGCCTGAGTGACAAGCCAGGGGTCATGGTAGAAGCCCATGACACATAAATAAGTCAAAACTCCTGTTTTTCCACACAGCACTGGACTGTGTTTCCTATGAAAGTCTACAGAAGGTAGAAAATCAGCAGTGGGCATGAGAACAGAGAAGGTTTAATTTTCTCAAGAACCTGACATGCAGTATTACAACTGAAATTTCTGCATTTTCATTTTCCTTCTGGCTTTCTGTTTCTTTTGTTCACCTGCTTTTCAGTGTGCATTATTGTAGAGGAACTGCTGACAGTCACTACTTCAGATGTGGGACTTTATCACAGCAGGATTAACTAAACCACAAAGACAGAGTCCTTACAGCATCAACCCCCTTCCTCTTCACATCCCAGAAGCAGATGGCAATACAAAATGAATTTTCTCATATTGTTAAAGCTTATGCTTTTTCATCTGTGAGAAGGATTTTACCTTTGGTTCAAGAAGGGAGCTGATTTTACAATCACAATAGAAAACATTAATAGGCTCTACAGCAAGGTGACTACAATGTTCTGTAAGTTTGTGAAAAGAGGGGATTTTTTTAAATTAAAGTTTCAAGAACTGTTTTTGCTTTTCACACAGCCTTGTGCTAAGACACCTGTGTATTATTAGTGTGAGCTCTTGTAACACAAACATACAATGATACAATCCCATTTTGGATCTGCTCTTTATCCCACACACAGACTTGGAACTCCCATGATATCTGGATGTGTTAGGCTGGTGCATGACAGATTTATGAATTTCAGGCTATCACAGGATTATCGCCTGTGGCAAGGCACTGAGCGTGATACAGCCAGAGCTAACTTTCTCAAGATCTTTGAGATACAGTAGTAAAAGAACCCCTGCCAGAACAATGCAATGAAAAAATTGTGCAAGAAATATGAGTTCTTTCAAAAGATTTCCCCCTGCAAAGATGCTTCTTTAGAGTGAAAAGAGTATATCACATGCAAACTATTAGTCTGAGGGTGAAGTTAAACCCACTGTTATTTCACTAAGGATACACCTATAGCTGAATGATTTCAAAGAGGGCCCAAAAATGCAGAAAACTCATTTCTAGTTCTGATAAATATAGAAACTAATGGGGTTCTTGCTACCTTTAGATACAATGCAATGAATCGGAAGACTGCAGGTTGTTGTCCAGGGAAATTGTGAACACACTTTCCCTGGAAGTGTTCAAGGTCAGGTTGGATGGGGCTTTGAGCAACCTGGTCTGGTGAAAGTGCCCCTCATGGCAGGGGGATTGGATTGAGAGGATCTTTAAGGTCCCTTCCAACCCAAACCATTCTATGATTCTGTGAACAGACATGGAAAACTGTGTCCTCCTTGTGCCTGCTATGGAAAAAGCAAATTTCTCCCAGACAACCTACTTTTGTCCACGGTCAGCTCTTGGGCTGTACAGGAAAGTTATTTCAAGGTGAAAGCCAGCATGGACAGCCAGTACATCACTCCCAACCTCCTCCACTGATGCTCTTCCTGCTCCAAGTGACCTTTTGGTGCTTCTCCAAGTTCCATCCTAAGCAGACATATGTTAACTAACACAAAAAAACTGTTCTGAAGAAACTCTATGGGGAAAAGACATTCCAGGCAACTTCCTGAGAGAGATTAACTCTGAAAAAGATACTTAGTCAGCATTTTCCTTAGTCTTTGAGCTTTGCAAAATTATGTGGTTAAGGGGAGTGCTGTGGTTCTAATAATTTCTTCCCAACAAACTATTTAACAAAGACAACAGGATCAAGTCTTTGGGGCTCTTTCTGATATGTCCTGGAACTGAACCATGACCCCCAGTCTTCTTCCTCACAGATATAAGACAATAAAACCTCTTGTCACCCAAAAATGAGACTGGGTTTGAGTTATGAATGACTAACTATAGAATAGTAAGTCTCCTAAGTCATATTCAAGTCCCTCAAGTAATTTTTTTTTCTATTCCCTTTTTTCTAGAGAACTCTGAGAGATGCTTCCATGATGCATTGGAATTTGATCATGCAAAATAAATGGACACCTGCAATCACCATCTTTGTGGCTATTTTTTTTAATTAACATGGTCATTAATAATCAGTTTGCTTTTACTTCATATTGATTATGTACTAGATCTTCACAGCAGTAATGGAAATCACCTTCCATTACTGAGACATTTAATATAAAAGGATGTCTGGAACAGATTAGATAGCCTTATCAAATTTGTATGAAGGTGTAGCTATCAAAAAAGCACTGTTGTTTACACAGCTTTTTGGGGTTTTTTTAATTTTTATTTTTATTAAGTTCTGAACTGGTGCCTTTATCTCAATGACAAATTTTGTGTAGAAAACTGCCTTCCTCATTCACATACTTGTTCACATAGTCATATGTTCAACCAAGCTTTCAGTTTTTGACTTGCTTTTCTACCATGATAAATCTGTAGCAATTATTACTCTTTAAATGCAGGTTGAGCTCACCAGAGGCACAGCTCGTGTGTTGGTCATTACTGTGACACAGCTGGTCTCCAGGGCACATGGCTGTACATGCACATACTCTCATTGAGAGCTACTCCTCTGCATCATTAATAGCTGGCATTGATGAAACATATAGTTCAGCATTATTTAGTAATTATTTTCTTGACATTCAAAAACAAACCACAGTACTACTACCACGCATTAGCTGTATTCTTTTAGAATCTGACAATATTTGCCATTTTTTCTTAAAACACCCGACTATAGAAACAGAGGTCTGAAGTGAAAATTCTGTTCTCATGTAGCATATTAAATACTTATTTTTAGAGAAAAATCTTTCAAATGTAATCCCTAAAAACTAGATAGAACAAGAACCCAGGATAATTTGGCTCTGATAATTTTTAACACTTTATGTTGAGAAATCTGAAATTAGAGCATTTGATTATAGCTGCTTCTAAAAGAAATCCCCTCCCAGACAAACACAGGTATCTGTGCTCATTGATTTCTGTCCCCTTTCAATGTCTGTCTGCATCTTCGCTAGTTGATCTTTGTTACTAATGCACTCTTAAGAACAATTCAAGTTTTTCTTGAAATGGTTTAAGTTTCAGTTCAGTCCCAAATTGAGGATGCACAACACACCATGGAAAGCATTTTTATAAGATCCATCTCTTTGCAAAATATACTTCAGTTATTATGTGAACAGGCTGAATTGAACACAAAGATAAAGAGGAAAGAGATTTAGAAATAAATGTTTGAAGTGAAGGACTCAAAGAGCTTAAAAATTTGGTTTACTACATCTGTCAAACAAAGATTGCTTTTACAAACACTCAGACCAGAAGAAAAATAAGTCTATTTATGCATTTTTCACAAAAAGATTCATCTGTGTTTGGTAAAAACTCATGTTGCACACCACTGGAATATTTATACATCCCAGGTGGGAAAAAGAAACTCTTAAAGTGGTTCCCAGTTTTTTTTAAGAAAATCTCCCCGACAATCCATTATTTCCATCAGTCTGAGGTCCATCCACCCAAATTCCTCCCACCATCTCTGTCCCAGCAGGTTCATCTCCTGATCTACATCCTCTCCCCAGAACACCAACTCTCTTCCACACTTGGTGTTCCTCTCACCTCCAAAACGAGCAGGTGATGCTGGATGCCAGTGGAGCTGAGGGCAGAGGAGCAGAAAGCACAGAACTGCAGGTACCTCCAGCTCACCTGATTTGGGCTGGCTCTAACTGGGGGCTAGATGAGGACATGGCACAGCTGCCATAGCAAATCATTCCCAGTCCCAGTCCCAGTCCCAGTCCCAGTCCCAGTCCCAGTCCCAGTCCCAGTCCCACCTCCTCCCTGGAGAAGACAACAGTGGAGGTAGAACAGGAAGAAAAAGGAGGGAGAAGCAAGCAGACCTATTGAGCCATCCCAGCCTGCATTGAACCTGCAAGATTTCTTACTTTATTGGTTGGGTACTCTGGATTAGACCACGCATATTAGTGAAAAAAAGCAGAAAATTAAGGCCAGGGTAGAAGAACAAATCATCATAATTCCAAATGGTTCCAAAAACACCAATGCTTTTAACACCTATTGACATGAATTATGATTGTCTTCTTGGAGTAACACCAAGAGCAATGCTGTAAGTGCTATTTAAGATACCTTGACTGGACTGAACATATTTACAGCTTTTGCATTAGTGCATGTATTAATTGCTTTTGTAGCTTTACTGTCCTATAAAACTCCTAAACACTGGTAGGTCCAAAAGTGGCAGAAGTTTTGTTTTGAAGTTCTAATAAAACCCAATCAAATTAATTTAATAAGATCGGTTTTCAGTAAACATCAGGAAGCTCCCCCATTAAAATCAAGTCTCTTTCAGGAAGTTTGTGCTGGACAAACAGGAGCTCAACATCCCAGATCACACATCAGATCTTAATGCTTTTCTGAGTCTACCAACTAGTCCAAGTCTATTTCCCCCTAACAGACCCCGCCATTTTAGCCATTATCTCTTTCTACTGCTGCTGTAACAACTCCATTATTTATCCACTGCTAGCTCTGCAGTAACTTTCCAAAAATTTACACTACATAGCTCCCCCTTGGACAGGAAAAAGTTTCATTTAATGCCTTCTGAGCAACATGAACCTGTTGGCTTCTATACCTGAAAGATATTAAAGATCAAAACAAGCTTTGCTGTCCCAGAAAGAGCACATGAGATATGCCTCAAATGATCCTCTCTTTTTCTGCCCCAGTGTTCCATCATGATGTCTGTAATTTGTTCTCAGATAGCACTGTGACAGATAGCACTACCTACAGCTCTAATTTCAGATTGTTGCTAATAAAAACAAGAGTGGTAATAATATCTAGAGTTTTCCCACTGGCTGTGATTGTGCTGGAGTACAAATGATGCCTGGAGACTGTGCAGAAGGAGATGGGAATTTTATTTTCTTCTTATGATTCACACTATCTTCTTTTGCCTTTAGGATTGCTCCCCTCTGGTGACAGCAGAGACAAGCGTAGCTGATTTTCTTTATGGCTACCACTTAGTGACACATAAGTGCCAGTTGCTTTACCCAGAGAAGGATATCAAATGCAGAACAAGTCACAGCACGGAGAGTGAATGAACAAGCAGAATCCATGGGTCTCATCCTTAGCAAGCTGAGCATTTTGCTGATATGATGTACAACAACAAATCTCTCCATCAGCAGAAAAAAAGCCCCAGGACTACCTGAGCAGCATACTGATGTCCACTTCATGTCCTGGGTGACAAGTTCTGTGCAAGGCATTTTCAGACTCAGTGGCTGAGATAAGGATAGCTTCAGGGCCTCAGCATGAGCCAGATTTCACCTTTTTTTGAAGATATTTTGACATACTGGAGCACTTCAGATACATTGTACAAAATCCTTCTACAGCATGTTGGCTGACTGAATCCATGTTTCCAGACACAGACTATTTAGATATGCACAAATACAACAGAAAGCCTAAACTTTTCTAGTTACAACCTATGTCAAAACTCATATTGCTCTAAAAAAAAAGAGCCCAAATCAGCCAGGGGTATTGTGGCAAAAGAACTCATTTATCTGCCCTGGCTAGAGAGAGATGTTAAGTGGATCACTCAGGTCTTGAGCACAGCAAGGTAAGCATTTGAAACAAAAAAAACCCCCAAAAAAACACATTAAAAAAAGCAGAATTATTCCCAATTTCTGTCTCTGTATCTGTCTAACACTCATAATTTACTTGCTTTGTGTGAGACAGCTTCTTGCATCAATGAAGGACCTGCCTTTGGGGAGAATCTCTTCAAGTTCATGAGTTACACTGTGCTTGCAGAGTGCAACAGAAAGTGATTGTACTAGACTCTGGTTTTATTTTTTTACCCATTTTCCACATTGTGATAGACTTTTTATTTGTAATAATATTTTGCCTTCTGCAGTACCTTGCCTCTCAGCATGGCAGAATACACTGCAAGCATTTAATTAAGCCTTTTGATGTCCCATTGAGGTTGGCAGGTAGGTGTTTCATAATAGCATCAGATATTTAAAACAACTTACACAGCCACACAAAAAACTGATCATTAGGTTAGGGGCATCAGTGGGACCACAGAAATGCCATTGCTACTTCTCTGGTGTGACTGCCGGAGAGCTGTCTGACTTTGAAGTGTCTTGTGTGCTATGTCAGGCAGCAGTAAAGCTGACTGCTAGAAAGGAAGATGAAACAGAGTGTGTTATGGCAATCTTCCCAGGATTTCAGGTGACAGAAGCCAGAGTGTCTGGCCTTTGGCTTCATTCACCGAAGGACAGGAGGGTATAAGATTATTCTCCATCTCGGAAGAGGCTGTGGATGATCACAGTGCCCAAGTGTTCTGTTCTGGCATCCGGAATGGCATCTCAAAACAGAAGGTCAAACCCTCGCCCACACGAGCTGGCAGAGCTGGCTGTGGAGCTGTAAGCTGGTATTTTACAGGCAATTCTAAGACTTTCCTTGGGCTGCCATAATCTATGGCAGCACAGCACCTGTCTCAGTAAATTACAGATGTATGTTCATCCTGGGAATACAGAAGGAAGGAAAGGACAGAAGTCAACACTGTGATCTTACATGTGCTCTGCAGTGAAGTCTCAGACCACTGGCTAATAAAATCAGAACTCATCTGGGGATTCAGCCACACATCCCATTCATCACAACCTTTGTGTCTGAAGTTAACTCTTCAAATCCTGCCTGCACCTGTCTATCTTCTGCTCAACATTTCAGGTAACTCAGTGGTTTGCAGAGGTGGCTTAAGAGAGCCACGGGACTTGTGCCTGCTCTCAGTGGGTTTCTAAGCATCTTTGGCTGGTATCTTTAGCTTTGATTGCCATATTCCATGATGTGAAGTCAGAGCAGGCAATCTGCTAGGTAGCAGTTTCCTGTTCACTACTCAAAAGACAGCTCTGAATCCCAGCCCAGGCCAGGCTTCTTTGCTCATATGAGCCAAGCCACTTCTCTGTCACATACTATGACACTCAGTCTGTAAAAATGTGGCAAAAGAACTTCTATTCGTAGTCGACATGCTCTGAAGTAGAGCATACATCAAATTAATGAGTTTTGCATAGGTACGATGACCTAAATGTTACCTAAATTCTGCATTTAGATAAACAACTCAGAGTGTGAAAGAATCCTTTAATTGCTGTGGTTGTAATTTCTCCACCTCAGCTTTCCTATCTAGCAGGGAGTTCAGTAGCACCTGAAGGAGAGGTCAGATGTTCAGGGCTCCTTGTGTACCTTCCACACTGCAGTGCTGGTACAGAGTGCTCAAGCATCATACTCATTTCTTTTATTTATTCACTTTTTTTCTATAAGCCTTGATTAACAGAGCAGGGAACAACAAGTCCAAAGGACAGAGAGGAAAGGAACACCTGCCAAATAAACATAACTGGTACATATGCATCCATCTGAGCCAAGCAGGGTGAGCAATTAACAAAATCATTTAATCCATTCTTTCCAAGTTCTTTTCAGGCAAAAACGATTGGGACATTCTAGTCAATAACTACATACAAGAGATTTAAAGATCTCTTAAAGAAACAGATTACTGCAGGATTTTATATATTTTAAGGGGTTTTTTATCTCTGCTTGCAGAGGAATGGTGTTAGGAGTTATGAAATATCTCTGCCTATTCCATAAGTACACCTTGCATTAGTAGAATAATTTGGTTAATGTGCTGCATTTGAAGAAGACTAAGGGTCAGGTAAAGAGCCACATGAGGTAGCTTTTCTGTCAGTTCTTAAAAGCTGCAGTCTGCTTCATCATGTCTGTATTTTACAAATGTGTATGCTGGCATTTCTAAGTAAGATTTATGGCAGCTTGCTAAATGCAGAAGATTGCTTAAAATAACCATCAAGCACTTAGCCCAGCCTAGCTTTCCTGAGACCTAGAAGCATTTTAGTGGGACAAAGGACTGGCAACACATTTGAAATTCAAAGCATTTAAAATCAGAATGCCTTTTTCAACAGTATCATGTCAAAAGGCCCTCAATAATCTGCCTAGATTCTTGCAGTGAGACCATTACCAGTCATTATGGTTTCTCTTGTTGCTGTATATCCAATTCCTTGGCTTTGGGAAAACCATTGGCTTAGACATGTGACAGCAAAGCAGCAACTGAGACACTTTCTGCTAGAAAATCCCTGCAGAATCACCAAACAAATAAAATAAAGGCATAAAAGCTTTTGCATCCTACTACTGAGAGAACACATAGTAATTGGATTGCGCTTTGGTTACTCTCGAGAAGAAATGCAGGGATCCATCCTCTGTAGGAACTCTCACTACCTCAGAGCACAACACACTTGCAAGTCAGGACGGATAGCAAATACTTCCCTTCCTACCTCATTGTATTTCTTGAAGCTGAACACTGATGTAAAGATGAATGGGATGAGGCTGTTCAGCAGAACATGGCATTCTCTGGGATCTATTCCCAGGGAATGTAAATTGACAAGTATCTGCTGACTTAAGCTGGGAGAAGCCAAGGTGATCTACAAAAGCAATCAGTGTGACAGTTTAGACCTGACTCTCTTTCCAATGGAGGTGACCTCCTCTAGGAATTTAGTGCCATTTCAAACCTGTGGGAAACTATGTGTGAGAATACCACCAGCAGATCTGAGAAGAATTAATAGCAGTTTGTCAATTCCTGGGAGATTCTCAAGTCCAGATTCAAGAATGGCAGGGTCTTCCTAGATCCTTATGTTGAGGATGATGTTTCCCTCAGTGTTGCCAATGCATCCAGCAGCAGGGGTTGAAGCTAAGAAGGAACCATAGGGAGACTCACAAAATGTATCATCTCTTTAGCAGGCAAAACTTGCCCTTGTTTCCTTAGCCCTGGACAGTGAAGATTTGGGTGTTGCTCCAACCTCAGCAATCACAACCAAAGAACCCAGCCTCCCTCTTACATCATGGTGTGTCCGGGATGCTGGAAAAACCCAAAGGAGGATTAAACATTTGGGGAAAAGTTTGAAAGAGAAGAATAGAAGACAAAAAAGGAAGGGAAGAGCCTTTGACCATGGGAGAACCTTTTATCTCTCTAGAGTCAGTCAGGGTTTTATTGGTTCCCCCTTAATTGATTAACATGGAAGAAAATATCATTCAGAAGGACAAAGCAGAGATATTTTTTATTAAGTAGATAAAAAAAGTGTAACCCCTATGCTCCATGGAACAGGAGGGTAGGGGTGTCCTATATAGTCCTGAGATCAACTGACTTGGAAAAATGAGATGAGGATGTGCATTGACAATTTACAACAGTCCAGAAACATTTTGCTTTGCCTCTAGGTGAGGACAGGAAAAAAAAAAAGAAACAAAGAAACAACAACAAAAAAACACCCCCCCCCCAAAAAAAAAAAAAAAAAAAAAGAGCAGCAATCACAGGGACAAACAGTACTTTCAGGACATCAGCCTGAAATAGGTTTCACGTAATCTTTATATCCTACAAAGGTGAAATAAATCTGAGGGACAGCAGACAGGACACAACAACCCAGACAACCAGAGGTCCATTTTCTTCCCACATTGTCTGTCTGAAATAGCCTTGTGAGGGCTTCATGTCATTTGTCACCTCCACCTACATATACTTCCCGGGGAAGGGCACAGATAGAGACTGGCATTCCTGCAAATCCTTCATACCTGTCTAATACCAGCAGCTCCATGGTTTCATGGAGAGAGAGGAAGGGAGAGAGGGAGAGGACAGGCAAAACAGAGAGAGAAAGTGGAGCAAGAGCATCATGAAGGTTTGAGGAGGTATGAAGCTGGAGCAGGGAAAGCTGGGAATGAAGCGAGGAAGGATTGATGAATTCCTAAAAATGAGGGTTGGGGTGGATGTTACAGCAACCTTGAGGTGAGGGGAGTAGAAAAGTGGAGAGGCAAGTCAGAACAAAAATCACGCTTGGAAGCTGCTTGTGGCAGTTGGATGTTGATTTTCTCTTAAACCCTTTCAGGTGGGCAGCTGCCTGAGGCCAACCCTGCAGAGACCAGGAGTAAAATCCATTTTTCCATGTAACTTCAGGGCAAATCCCATCAGAAGAAGAGGCAGGCAGAAAGCAGAAAAAGCCCAATACACACAAACCACTTTGCAACAGAATGCATTCAAATTCATCAGTTCCAGTGTCAGTGGGAGATCCTTTGGTCACAGTACTGAACCTGGAATCAACACAGAGAGAAATAATGATGCTATCCAGGTTTTAGCTTAGACATCACAGATACAGTGTCTGGATGATTTTTCCCCAGGCTCTGGGTAGTCAGTGCCACCTGACAGAGCAAAGAGTCCACCAGCTTTCTGATGATGGCAGTGCAAATTTCTCCCTTCCTCAGACTGAAGTCTTTCTACAGGCTTTTCTCAGCCTGGCCATAAATCCCTCTTCACACTAATTTATTGTGCTGTGCACTGTGAATTCACATGAAGACAGCTTCACAAAAGAACATACAACCACTCTTATGCCTGCACTGGCATAAACAAGGTTCAATGTAAACAAGGACTAGGACTGAAGGCATAGAACCAGTGGGATGTCAGGTCTCGTGACTAAATTAGTACAATGACAGCCACTCTGAAATTTGTCTTTTCTAGCAAAATGATGAGGTAACCTGAAAGTCTCCATGACAACACAGCCCAACCTTGCATTACAAGATGCTTATGCAAGAAAGCATCTAAAAGTATAGTGCCTGAGGAAAGCCTTCCAACAAACAAACTCCACAGGGCTTCAGCTGCTTCTCCTACCTTATTCATATTATTTTCCATGTGTTCGAGGGTTTTGTTTCCTTTCTGAAACTTCAGATAAGAAAAGAATTTTACACAGTCTTCTGATTATATGATTGCTTGCTATTTTAAATTAAAAAGGCATGCACAGAAATGTTGAATAACACAGAATCATAGAATCATCACAGAATGGTTTGGGTTGGAAGGAATCTTAAGGATCATCTAGTTTTAAACCTCTGCCAGGAGCAGGGATGACACCCAGGATCAGGCTGCTCAGGGTCTCATCCAACCTGGCCTTGAACACTTCCAGGGATGGGGCAGCCACAGCTTCTTTGGGCAACCCGTGCCAATGCCTCACCACCCTCACAGCAAAGAACTTCCTCCTAATACCTAACCTGAATCTCTCCTCTATTAGTTTAAAACCAGCCTCCCTTTCCCTATCACTATCTGGCTGTGTAAAAAGCCATTCTTCCTCCTTTTTGTAAGCCTGTTTTAATACTGGAACAAAACACATTTTACTCTGGTCAAAGTATTAAAACCTAGTTTCTTAATACATTTTTGTTTTTCCAGAAGAGCTGTGTTGGTTTTCAGTCCCTACAACAGTGCCATCAGAAGCACTGTTCTTCACAGTGCATGCAATCTCAGATATAAGCTACTGAATTTAGATAGAATTTGCTTTAATACAAGATTCTTCCATGGCAAAAGAGGGAGTGCTTTTACATCAGAGGGGTTCTCACCCATGGCACGATACAGCTGCCTACATGAAGATGTCTGATGCCACTGAAGATGCACCAGGATTCCCTGCTGGCCTCCAGCTGTTACTCCAGAGGAGACCAGGGCTCCTACAGGTTTTGTGTCATATCCAGCTCTGCGTGAATAACTCAGACAGTAGAGCAATCAACCCCCAAGTGAGGGGCCTGAGAGCTAGTGGTATCTGCCACTACCAGAGTCAATAAGTAGTCTTCAGGATTTCATCACATAAATCTTATCTAGTGCATATCCTGAATAAAAATAAGCAATAACCAAAATTACTCAAGTGCTTAGTGTAGATCCCATCTCTAGGAAGCGCCTGGACCTTTCCAGTATCAGAGTCCATTCCACTGATTTCAGTGTTACAGGGAAATTGCAGAGAGTCTGAAACGAGTGCAAGAACCTGGGGCCTGTAGCACTCTCTTTTCCTACAGGTTGGCCAAGTTTCCCAGCAGAGCCTTCCACAAGGATCACAGAGACACAGGAGGAGAGGAATATTAAAAGATGTCTTATTAAGTTAACATGACTGGAGAATTATTCTGCAAACAAATAAGCCCAGCAGGGATTACATAAGCTTTAATACAATCTTCTATCAGAGCTGAGCAGTCCCCAATCAAACTAACTATGGAAAATAGTACTTAATGAATCTGTAAATAAATATCAGCAAGAGAGATGGCAGGGCTAAAGAATACCTTATCAGGGAAAGTCTGATCTCCAGAGGAGAGTTAAAAGGAGCAAGGCAAGGTTAGACCTGCCAGAGCATCTCAGCTCACTAATGGACATCCCAAACACCCAGGAGGGCACCCACAACCTTCTGCCTTCCTTCAGTAGCTCTTACCATGCCCCTTCATCTCTGGCAGTTTCTATGAAGTGTAACATCAGTAAACATTCAAAACATTCATCAGTTCAAACATCCTTTGAAGTCTCTCCTTTCACACACATTTCTCTGTGTTTAAACCACCACAGACGCTCCAGCAAGTTCTCCCTGACATTGCCTTTGATTAGAAGGGTGTGTTCCAAGTCCAACAAACAAGAGCTATGCACATTGAAGGGTCTGTGGAAAAAGTTACCTGAGTTCACAGCAGCAAGGAGCTCACCCAGAATGAGTGAACCATTGAACACCAGCCAAGCCAGATAAAAGGTAAGCAAAAGCTCCACAGAGGCCAAGACTTCAGGTAAGTCAAACAGGATGTAGAGTTTAGTCATTCTGCTGCAGGGGAAGGTGAGCAGATGCTTTCCCTGGGAGCAGAGCTGTTCATCTTTCTCTGGTGGGACCCCCCTCCACAATAAAAACATTTTAATGGTCTGTTTTGGATGCCACCCATCCCTCTGCCCTCATCCCGTTCCTCTGTGAGCACTGCTGACACAACCAGCCTGTACAACCATCCGAGTACCTGCCCACAATTCTGTTCCTTCTGGAAATGATTCTGCCATGGCTGTCCCAGCATCACTCCAGGAAATTCTAATGAGCCATACAAAAACACCCTAAAAAACTTCAACCACCAAAACAAACAACCTACACTTCCACAGTCTGTATCATTATCCCTCCCTTAGTTCTTCACTACAACAATCTACCCCTACAGCAATCCTCCTTTTCCAGCTACTCTCTGGAATAACTTTTGCTGCTCTAGAAGCAGCAGACATATAGATAATTTTCCCAGGAAGAGGGAAAAAAACCCCAAACAAATCTGAACAGTCTCATATTAGAAAGTCTAATTCCATTTCTGTGATTAGCATAATACAACTGTGTACAAACCCATAACTTACAGGGCAACTTTACACAAGCCACTGAGCTGGAAAGTCAAGCAGGGAATCAGCAAATAAACAAACAGATTACTCTTTTCATTTTGTTTGAATAATTTGTTTCAACAAGGCTTTATTACATCATGCCTCATTATGGATACTAATATACCAAGGTCCTCAAGGAAAGCTCATAGACTAACATCCCAATTTCCACATGCAGTACAAAAGAAATAATATTTTGGAAGCTTCATACAACCCTTATTTATCAGTAAACCTCTTACACTGTTACCTTTGTCTCAACTAGACAATTAAACAATAGCATGGTGAGAACACAATGCCATCATCCCGGGGAAGACAATACATTAATGAAGTTACCGATTATGTGGTATTTCGCCTCCTTTTCGTCAGCTTTTGACAGCTGATCTTGACACCTCACTCAAAGAGGAGTCTTCAATGCATTTCAATTACAGGAAGACAATAACCAAAATTTTGCACAATAATGAGCTAACGTCAAGACTGACAGCTTGGAGATTTGAGATGTCTCCTTGCACAGAGAATATTGATCTGCAACATCTATTTCCAACCCTTACTTTATCCCTTTATCCTATTCTAATGCAAAATAACTTTTTCCTTTCTAAATCTGTTTTTCTCTATCTTCATCCTTTCCTAGTTCAAATAACTTACCAGTTTCAGTGAGCTTGCTGTTCTGGGTGGCGTCTCTTAAAAATAAAAATACATGCCTTAGGAGGCAGAGTGTTTATAGGAGAAGCTCCACCACAATCTAGATTATGTTAAGTGGTGGGAAGGACTAAGATCCCAAACATGTGCATACATACTCATTTACACCCACAGCATCACTGGCAGCATTAGGTGAGCTCATCCTGCTGCAGGTGCTGGCTCACGTCAAAGCATTTCATTTATATGTATCATACTGAAGCCTGGATTTGTTTTGTTTCTTCTTCTGAAATCAGAACAATGGGGATAGCAACTGAATAAATTTTGTTTTGAGACAACTACATTTTGCAATAATGAGATTCTGGTAAAACATATCAATGACCACGGTGACTGTCAGCCTGAGTTAGATCTGGAAAAATGGCATTCAGGTGTGTTTGTTGGGTTTTTTTTTCTTCTTTCTCCTATGTGGAACAGAACTATTCTGCTTATGTGTCAGACCTGTTATTTGAGAAACTGAAAGTCTAGCATTTGAAATTGGAGCTATAAGTGATTAATTCCTCTGGAAAAGCAAAAAAAAAAAAAAAAAAAAAAAAAAAAAAAAAACCCAAAAATCAAACAATACACTTAGCTGTTGGTGTGTTTTATAATATTTTTTGCATTTTCAACAATTGGCAGTGGTTTCAGGGAATAAAAGGAGCATCACAGCTGCTTGTTGCACCTGGATCAGGAGAGCTGCTGTGTTTCCTGAAATCAAAGAGATGCGATACCTTTTGCCAGCTGAAGTCCTTTCTAATTCAGAAACCTTCTGTTTACAGAAAAAAAATAGCACGGTGGTGACAGGGTTGCATCCAGCCCTTCTCTCCAGCCCTGAAACACGACAGCACCTGGCAAGAACCTGCTGCTGTTAATGAGGTGATGTGCAAACACCGATGGTATCAGCTGCTCTGTTCCAGGGCAATGTGACTTTTCCTCTTGCCCTCTCTGCACAGAACCACGCAAGCATCTCCTGTCAGGACTTGCCATTTGTTGTGTTTCTCCTGCATTTTCCAATCTCAGGTGCTGAGCTTTTCCTTTCTGTTCCCAGCTGTGAGGGCAGGTCATATTTCCAAAGAAATGCACTTCAAATTTTTTTTTTTTTTTTTAACCTTTAGCTCTTCTATTTTTACTCCTGAAACAATTCCCTGGCTCCTCCTCATTATCCCTGTCCTAGCTTTTCAAGTTGCAGTCACATAGAAGCAGATTGGTTTGGGGTTTTTTGTTCATTTTGTGGGGGTTTTTCTTTCTTTTTAACGAACAGGACAGAGAAGATGAATCAGTCAATTTTTATCCTCTGCAGGATTTAATTTCTTCCTTACTATACTCTTCTGAGTAATTTCAGAGAGGGTTACCTGTGTGTACTTTCACTGGTTAAAAAAAAAAAACAACAACCCCATCTTCTAACTTTCAGCATTTATTTACTAATGTGTGTTATTACCTAGCTTAAATACCTCTGTTCCCTCTGTGGTGCTACCTTTCTTTTCTTCCAAGTATATTTATAGGCAGTTATCTCTACCCTAATTTCATTAAGCAAGGTCTCAGACTCCCAATTGTCTTAGTGTATTTGCACATCCTACTCTTCATAGCTCCATAATTGAGGGCTGAAGCATGGCTCTCCATCTAACATGAGACCTGGGAAGGAGTGTGGAAGAGCTCTCCCTTTTCAGGAGAGCAGCCACGCAGTCTCCTTCTCATGTTCTTGATCCTTCAGCAGGCACAGCCCAGACCCACGGTATCTGCTTTCAAAGGAAAGCACATCACTGGTGCTCTGTATCCCACAGCTGCAGGACCACAGTAACTCCACTCACAGTCCCAAATCAGCTGGTGACAGCTCAATACTCCAACCCAGAACAGCATCCTCTCACTGGCAATATTCCTGCATAGTTTCAAACATTCCGCTATGCAATAGAACTTGAATCACAGACTCACAGAATGGTTTGTGTTTGAAGGGACCTTCAAGATCACCTCATTCCAACCTCCCTGCCATGGGCAGGGACACCTTTCACTAGACCACGTTGCTCAGAACTCCATCCAGCCTGGCCTTGAACACTTCCAGGTGTGTGTGTGAATTAAGTGATGGATTTAACACTTGCTTTAAAAGTAATTCCTGGGTCATGGGCTTTATTTAAAGTTTTCTCAGTCATATGGGAGCAGAGCCAGGAAAGAGGGAAACAGTTAAATCACTTGCTCTGCTTAAGGTTTCTCATTGATTTTGATGTGGGCACTGCTATGGAGTGGAGCTCTGTGTCAGAGAAGGTCCCTACACACAAAAACAAACACCCAGCACACTCCCATTTCTGCTCCTGGAGAAGCCTCAGGTACAGCAAATTGCATTGAGCAGTTTAGGCAATGAGAGCCAATGTCTAAATCAGAGAGAATCTCAGCCTCAGTGTTGCTGTAAGTCAGCACCTAAATCCCTTCCAAGCAAATGACCCAGATGAGTGAGAAACACGATGATTAAAGTAAAGCAGTGTGCAAATACGAGCAGTAGCTCACCAATGAATATAACAGCAGTAGCTGTTCATGGGAAAAGAGATTCCAAGTGTGAGTGATCCATTTTTTTCAAAGGACATTGCAGACTACTCTAAATTCTAACCCCTGAAAGGCTGCAATTTTGTATTTAAGAAAGCAGATGGCTGGGACAGGATGTGGTAAAAATAATATAGGATAATGAATGCTCTGGAGAAGATTCTTCCTTTCTCATGAGTCCAGATAGTTGTTCAAAGAAATTAAGAGGTGAGGAATGAAAGGCAGATCAAAGGAATGTCATTTTTAATTCACCCATGTGATTAAACTGTAATTAATTGCTATAGGATAGGGATGAGGCCAAAAAATGGCATAATTTTAAATTAGACAGAACATCTACATAGATATCAGAAGCATCCACAGTTATTTTTGTTGCTGTTTAAAAATTTTAATTAAAATAATTCATCCTGCCAAAATATTAAGAAAGGGTGCTCAATTTCATCTGTAGGGCTTAAGAGAATTTCCAAATATTACAGGCTCTGCACGAGTCCCAGCTCACAGAGATGAATATTCACATCTTTCAATTGTTAATTGTAATATTTCCATCCTACCCCATGGTTTCAAATGAAGGGGGCAGGGCCTCTGCTTCTCTTGAGCTAATTGGAATTTCTGAGCTCCAAACCATGCTGTCCCTGTGCTCAGGCTATCGAAGAACTGCACGTTCTCAGGACACATTGCTTCTCATTACTTCAAAATATATTTCCATGAGCAATTGTATATGATTATTTGTCAGCCCAAAGCTCAGAGTAAAAGACAAACTATATCCAGTTGTTTCCCTCTGGCCTCTCAGATATAAGAATTTCTAGCTTCAAAATAGCTTCTCTTCAAAACTTCTCACCTTCTTGGTTTCCCATTAGCTTGCTACTGACTTGGGGAAAAAAAAAATTCAAAGCAGCTTACCATGGAGACATGACTGTATATAGAACAAGTGTGATGTGTGGGAACCAAGGACTCAATGCAGAGATACCATCTTTTTTTGGATCAATTCATGGGAACTCCAGAGGTGGTTTCTGTCTCACATCTATCTTTGACCTGGTGATGTTAACTTCGATGTATTCCTTCATATCCTCAGCTAAATGCTGAAGCTAATGACTTTAACATTCAGATCAATAACACCTTGAAACAGATTGGAGTCAATTTAGGGCAGGGCAAATTATATGTGGAATCCCTGGGGACCCACCTTGTAGCTCTTCAAAATGGGTACAGCACAGGCACAGTACATCCTGCCTCGATCATACTGCTCTGCCAGCAGGGTCTGCTCTGATTCTGGGGAAACTGCTCCAGGCATGACAGAACAAACCTCCTCCCTATTTAATTTGACTTCTTAGGGTGCCAATTAGAACAGTTTGATAGGAACACCAGTATGGTGAGAAATCAATTGTATGCCCAAAAGTAGAGCTACAACTCGTTTCCTGCTAAGACAAAAAAAACCATTCATGCAACTTTGTTACTGCAAAAATTAGAACTCCAAGTGAAATGCACAAAGTTGAACACAGCTAACTTTAGTTCTTGAACTTTAAGTAGATTTGTTTTCTAGCTGCTATTGGATTAAACATTATAAAGATCAAACTTTATTTTCAAGCAGCACGTTTCTTTACTAGATCTGCTTAATTTTCTCATCTTCTCCTGCATATCTTGTGGGTTTGAGCCCACAGCAGAAACAAGTAAGAAACAGCTAAAAGCATTTTTATCACCAGCATTGCAGAGTAGGGGAGTGCAGCAAGTTACACTACAGCAGTAGAAATTACTCCAGAATGACTTTTGGACCACACATGGCTTCCTCTTGTTTACCTTTTCAGGTTTTTTCTCTTTAAAGTTGTCCCCTGCAGTTGATTCACCCACCATTAGTTACATAGGCCCCATCTTTGATGACTACGGTGTGCCTAACACGTTATTACCTAGAAGCTCTTGCTAGCCCCATCCAGCTGTATTTTCCAACAGCCAATTCCTTCCTCCTGCAGAGCTCAAGATAACAGCACCAGAGTTATCCCTTCATTTTGCACATGAAGACTTCAGGCACTGGTACCTCAGTTCTGCAGGTGCAGCCACGTGTACTTACACACACATGTACCAGAGCAGCTGCATCCACACCAGAAACCTTCTGCAGACTCATCTAAAGGCAGCACTGATGTGACCTTTCCTGGTGTTCAGAGCGCTGGGTTGGGCTGAACAGACCAGGTGTTTCCTTCCAGCTACCTACACACTCCTGTATTTTGTTGGACATAAGATACAAATAATTCCCAACAACATGCTCTGTGCTTGCTTATGCTCTGCTGTGAGTCAACAGGATTTCAGGATGAGAGCCCTCAAGATCACGAGCTGCAATTCCTTCTTTTGCTCCTATTTTATCCATGATGCCTCAGAAATAACAGGAGTGGCTCCAGGCACTTAACTCACTGCATCCTGTGTCTCCTATGAACAGCTTTTTGCTTTGAGGGGTCAGTAGCTGAAGGTCTAAAGGATATCTAATCCAAGACACAGAAGTTATCAATTCATCTTTCAGTGTTAGCAAAGAGGTTTTTATGGGGAAAACACAAGGGAAACATAAGCACTTCATAACTGTATTTTCTGTTTCCAGGCTCCTTACAAAGCACAGCTGGAGCAGTCACAGTGATGTCTTTCATTCAAAAAACTCAATGAATAAGCTATTCACAATCACATGGCAGACTCTCAAGATTAGTTCTCTTGCCCTGCTTCTGTTGATCTTAATCCACATCTCCTCACCTCAATCTGCCCAAAGGGTTTTGTTCCATGAAATACTAAGAGCAGCTTTGGGAGCAGTGTGCACCTCACGTTGGAGTATTTGGGAATAGAGAGCCTAAAAAGCCTTATGTGAACCCAGTGACTACACAGAACTTCCCTCCACCTGCCCCCAACACTTCATTAATTTATATCTTCTCCCTTAGGTGCTCAGTGAAAAAAAAGGATGGAAGGGTTTTCCCTTCTTCGTCCCAAGGGGAGATTTACCATAAGCAAAACAATCACGCTCTCTTTTAACATAAAGAATTTATCATTATTTAAATCAAAGTGAAACCGCTTCAGTAAACTACAGAAGGGGAGCTACTCCACAGTGCTTCTGTGAGCAATAGCAGGTGCTTAAGCTCTTTTCCTCAGATTTGGAGTTCTGATTCTTTGTTTCCTTTAGGCAGAAGAAGGAGTTAAATCTCCCAAACCTCTGCGAGTGCTGTAACTACTGATGTGCTGGATGAAAGGATGTTTAAACATCCTTATGTGTCCTGTTCCAGGACAGATTTGTAGGGGATACTCCAAGCCTTTCTACCAGGCAGAGAGATACAGCGAGATGATCACCATGAGACTCTTGATTTGGTTAAACATGTAAGTAAATCAGGATTTACAAAACTGGGATGCTTCTAAACACATTCAAGAGAAGAGTAGGGAGTACCTTAGGAATTTACCACCTGCAACTTGGTGTCTGCAACCTTGGTACTTCCAGAGTAAGGGAGCTGAGTAGAGATTTACTGAGCAGGCACACCAAAGCAAGCAGGTAGCAAGGTTTACTCACCAAATTCCTTCTGTTACCTTGTCTCTGTCCATCAGTGGTTTTCCAGAGCTGGTCCCTCTGCCTTTGTGGCTTATTTCAAGTAGCCATATGCTGCTAACAGAAATACATCTCTTCACTATTTGCCTTATATCTGATGAGAGTGAAAATGCTGTTCTGTCATGAAAAACAACCTTGTGCTACTGCCCATTTGGCAGTATTTATGTGGTATTTACTGGCTAGTTATTCCATGTGACTGTCCTGGGAAAGTGGGAATGAAAGCAGCTTCTCAGCTGTGCACCAGAAAAGCTGGATATGGTGTTAAGAAGTATGCTTTACTGAGGTTTTATCCCACAAGGCTGATTATCATTCATTTTTCATAATGATCCCAGCTAAACTTATGATCCAATGTTGATCAGATCGTTCTTTCCATCCTGCCTCTGACGCAGAACTGTGCTCAGCTGGTTGTTACTTAGGGTTGCTACCTTTTAATTTTAGCCAGGAGAGAAATTCTTCCTTCTATATATGTTCTTTCTTTAACAAAACCCTCTCAAATTGTATTTCCACTCCCTTGGCTGTGCACACAGGCGAACACCTCCCTCTCTTTACCTCATTTCTGCTCTTTGGCTACCACAGGTTTCCTTTTGCATGTTCACCCGGCTGCAGCTAATCTGGGCACACTGCTCTCACTGAGCTCCCTTTGATCATTTAATCTTCCTCTACACACCAGAAACAAGATCTTTTAAGCAGACTGATAATTCATGCCCCATCCCATTTAACTGTCTCTTTAACATCTCAAAACCAAACCAATTTCTACTGCCCTTTCTCCAGCCTTAACACTGAGGCAGTAAGTGAAGCACAGTGTTGCTCCCAGCTTTCCTGCAACTGATGGCAACCACCTCTTGCTCTGTCATCATGAGCAGGATGCTGCCAGAGGAGGGATCCAGCTTTGCTGCTCCTCAGTGGTGCTATGCCCAGGTGCCATCACATCCCCTTTAAACACTTGGTAGAGTTGTAATCACACAGGGGTTCATAATCACCACTTACCTAACTCACCTGTTCTTACCATGAACCGAACCAAACCAAACAGATAAAGCTAAATGTTTTATTTGAAAGGTTGCCAATTTCATTATGTTTTTTTTTTTTCCCTTTACAAATTGCTCCAGTGACTCCACTTGCATTAGAAAATACGTGATTTTTAAGAATCTGACAGGATCTATGTGAGCTATTTGAGTAACTTGTATATAAAGGTTTGAAATAAACAAGCTTCACCTTCTTTATCAGATGAATACTTCCAGTCCACAGCCAATGTCTTTATATCTGGGATTAATATGTGAACTCTTAAAAATACTACCCAGAGTAATACTGAGGTCCAGACTCTATCCAACAAGCAGAAAAAACATGGATCTGTTCTCTCTCTAAGGAGCCTGTGCAACAACTGACGAAAGCCAGGGTCCTCCAGACCTCAGGATGGGATAAATTACTCTAAAGAAGATTCTGTCTCTCTATAGAAGAAACATTTGCCAAACAGACACGTGCAGTGGTTTCAGGTAAGTATCTGAAATCCAGCAGTATTAATCTGGACTTTTAAGCGAGCCATTAATTTTTACAGTTGAGATTTAAAGATATAAACTTCTGTAAATTCATGAACCATAATAAAATTCTCTTTTGGATTGTGGATATAACCATTTCTAATTTCTTCCTTTTCTCCACAGCAGGAAGCTTTTACACTGGAATGCCCACATAAACTTGTTTTTTACACTTTCTCTTTTTTTATGCATGTCTGTTTCAGGTATCATGAACAAACTTTGAATTAATTATTTTTTCCACAGTTTCACTTTAAAATCCATTTGCTACGCAGGGTACATTTTTAAAAGGCACTTCAGGGATATCTTTTTGCTTTGCTGTTACACCTTTATAGTGTTGAATAAATCAATAAGGATTTCCTTTGTTGGTTTTCATGTTAAACTTCCTGCATGATTACACCTAAAAGGGAAAGAAGTGCTTCCAGGGGAAGCAATGTGCTATGGCCCCACAAGACTCAGATTTACAGCTGGGGTTTCTTTCAAGGTCTAGCAATTTTTGTTTGTAGGCTGATACTTTTCATGGAAAAAGATGATTGCAGATATACAGAAGTGATGTGACGAAATAGCACACGGATGATTTTCCTCACTCCAATGCATCCTATTGAGATAAAAATTAACAAATAAGTGAGGTCATGGTTTAAATATGGTTCAGATTAGTCATGAACTAAATCTGTTCCTAATAAAAACTTCCCAGCGGCCTGTGTTAAAGATACCTGATGTTCACCCAGACCTCCTAAAGAGACCTAATTATCACCTTTTTTTGGTTTTTTCTTAAATGATAGGTAGGAAGAAGACTGCTGCTCCTTGGCATCCATTTCCCCTGTCATGACAGCTGATGTGCCATAACTGCCCCACAGCAGAGCAGGGCCTGTCACCACCTCTCAGGAACATGAAGTGCCATGGAATTAGTGCAAAAGACCACAACAAAGAATTGCCATCTTTGGCTAAACCTGAAATAACACCATCATTTGCATTGTAGATATCCCTGAAATATTTTAGTCTGAGTTACCATCATGGAAAAACCAAAATTATTACTACCATGGAGTTTTACTTTCTGTTTTCTGTTTCTTCCTCCATGTTAACCCCCTTAATTTGTGTGCAGATTTTGAGAGGAGGATTGGGGTTGGGGAGAACAAATGGACAGGTGTTTTCTCAGGTCCACTCTCTTTGATACAGCCTTATTCCCTGGTCTAATAAATGTTCTCTGCTGAGTCCTATTTACTCCAGCATTCTGGTCTTCCCCGTTACAGAAAATTTCAAAGCAGAAGCGAAGGCAGCACCTCTAATCTGGTTAGGAGAAGACCTGCCCTACAAGAGCCAAGCACATGAGAGGGTGAGGAGAGAGAAGACAGTGGGGCTGGAAAAGAGCTCCTTCAACCAAACAATCTCAGCTGACACCAAAGAAGGGCAATAGAGCTGGGGAAGGGTCTGGAGCACAAGTCTGATGAGGAGCAGCTGAGGGAGGTGGGGTGTTTATCCTGGAGAAAAATAGGCTCAGGATGGACTTTCTTGCTCTCTCAAAGTATCTGAAAGGAGGCTGGTGACAGGTGGGGGTTGGCCTCTGTCTTGGGGTGACTTTATGATGTGTATCCCCTATCACTGCTCTATGCCCAGACGTGATTCCTGTGCCTCTCTGTGTCTTTAAAACTGGGTGAAAGAAAAAAAAAAAGCCAGAAAAACTTTTCAAAGCATTTTGTGCTCCAAGGTCACTGCTACTCCTCTGCATGCTTCTGTGGCAGCAGGAGCAGAGGAAGCCCCTTCCTTAGCCAACCTGGTGTCCTGTAGCTTCCCCCGGGTCACCGTATTGATGGTGGCCTTAGCTTGGACGCCTGCTCAGCACAGCACACTGCAGCCCAGAACTCCTGGGGTTTTTTCCCCAAACCTGGTGGGGGAGGGGTGGCTGTAACCTGCCTTCTATCAGAGGACGTTCACATTTGGACATTCCTCCGAATTTGTCCCAAACCGGGACAGCCTCTTATCCCAAGTAACAATCAATAAGGGCAAGAGGAAACAGCCTCAAGTTGCACCGGGGGAGGTTTAGATTGGATATTAGGGAAAATTTCTTCACCAAAAATGTTGTCAAGCACTGGAACAAGCTGTCCAAGGAACTAGTGGAATCGCC